>CM043316.1:68138072-70584504 GCA_023736055.1 Quercus glauca | reverse complement strand
AAAGCTTACTAAATCCAAAATTCAGCTCAACACAAATCTCCATCCGAAATGGATTCATTCAATAGTTCAGATTAAATATTACAAATCTAATATGTATTTCAAATCAAGCGACAACATGTAAACCGTTAAATACAAGAAAATAAAAATCTTAACCGTGAAATGAATCAACGATCCGATACAAATTCGATCACAGAATCATCATAAACCTAGTGCCACTACTAATTTTTCACCTTTTCCCCAATTTTACTAAAAGCTTTCACTATACATGTCAAGAATTTCAGCTCCACACATACCTAAGCTCCTAACCTATACAAAAGTAAACCAAAAAAAAAAATCCCCAAATTAACAAACCAAAAAACTATTTCCAAATTAAGCTGAAACGATAAAATCAAATCCATGATTCAACTAATTAGCTCATCTAATCCCCCTAAATCACAAAACTAGCATAAATTAACAAATTCAGATAAAAAAAGTCAACCAGTTTGAAAATTTGAAAACCCTAAATTGAGAGAGAGAAAGAAAGTACGAGAAAATGAGAGAGGTGGACTATGGTCCAAGCCAAGCCAGACGAGCAATTGAGAACGGAGAGAACGATGAGCCACGAGAAGAAGAGGATGAGAATGTAGGTGGTCCACACGCCCGGGTACGTGAACCATTCTGTGTTCCGGTTCAGATCCGTGGGTCGCACCGCCTTCACATACATCTTTCTTTTGATTTTCTTCTCTCTCTTTCTCTCTGTTCCTTTCTTTCTCTTTTCCTTTCCTTTGTATATTTGATACTTTCCTTTCTTCTTCTTTTTATTTTTTCAAAATGACGAATTTCTCCCTTTGTATTTGGGATGAAAGGAATGATTGATGATGGGTTTTGTTTTATATTAGGAAGTGGAGGGGTGTAGCGTAGGGGGTATAGTTGGGATTTTGGGTTGATGATAGGGGTATGGTAGGAAGTTTAAAGGTTCGAGGTGGTGGGGGACGAGATCAAAATATCATCCAGGAGAGTCAACAACTTTGAATGCGTTTAGTTGTGGTTGTTCAAAAAAACATTGGTTTTTTGGAAAACAAGTTTTGGAAAATTGCTTAATGGAATCAAAATTAGGTCAAGAATTTTGTAATTCAATTATATTATTTGTTTTTTTTTTTTCTGATGGGGAGAATTTGGGGTCGACTCCTCCTTCTTGATCAATTGTTAGTTGTATAAAAAGAGTTGGAGTAAATTGCAAAGTATACCCATAAAATTTGAAGTTTAAATTTTACAACTTGAAATTAAGAAATTAGATTTTATGCCCTGAAGTTTGGTTCCATTAGCAAAACTCCATCTTCAATTAGTTTTGGTTGTTAAGTGACACGCTAACACACTGATGTATATTTTTCTTTTGCCAAACTAGCCTCTCAAAACGATGTCATTTCACTTAAAATAAAGAAATGAGTTTGCATTTGAACTAAAGTACGATTTTTAGTAATTTTGGGATCCTAATTTGGCAAAACACACAGGCACGTGCACACGCGCGCTGCGCGCACACACACACACACACACACACATATATATATATATATATATATATATTAACACGCCAGCGTGTCACTTAATAGCCAAAACTAATAGAAGTAGAATTTTGCTAACGAAACCAAACTTTAAGGTATAAAACCCAAATAACCCGAAACTTTAAGGGTATATTTTGAAATTTAACCAAAGAGTTTTAAGTCAATCATGAATGGTATAAGAGGTTTTATATATGTTCGTTTCAAAGAATTCAAAAGAATATAGAATTGGTACTTGAAATATATTTTGAGGATAGTTCATTAAGAAACGGATTAATATTGATTAACAAATTAGTTATGTAGAAAGTTTAGGCTAATTAGGAATCAGATTAATATTGATTAACAAACCGGTTAAATGAAATGTTTATGCTAATCGAAAAGTTTGTAATATATGGTGATTGTGGTTTAAACATTTCTCTTCAAGCATGGCTATAAACTCTAGTTCAATGAGTGAAACCAAATATTGGTACAAGGGCAACTTATTACTTATCCTAAAAGTGTAAACTTATAAAGAGAAGAAAATTTTGTTTTTAAGCAAATTGAAATTTTAGAGTGTAAAATCCAACACCCCAAAATTTTAGAGAGTAAAATCCAAATACTTCTAAAATATAGGAGGTAAAATTCAAATTTTAAAACGTTAGGGTGTAAAATCCAAACACCCCAAATTTCAAGGGGTAAAATCCAAATTCTGAAACTTCAGGGTGTAAAATCCAGTCACTCCCAAATTTTAGGGGTATAATTTGCAATTTACCCAAAAATATATTACGAATCTCTTGTTTAAAAGTTTTATTTAACATTCCCAAAGTACAACAATATAGTACTCTTTCCTCTCACATCAATTGTAGAACTTACAGTCAATTTAATTAATAAAACTTACCAAGCAATCATGTAAGAGGATTGAGTACTACAACTACGTCACTGTATTTATGGTAGTATTGAATAATTACCCCTCCTGCTTAAAAGAAACCAATCCCCTCCTGCTTAAGGGCATACGTTAGTAAAAACCACAGTAGAAAACTTTGTTCTTTTTCAAAAAAAAAAAAAAAAGATTTGACACGTTGTCATTGTCAACGAAAATGTTTTTTTTTTTTTTTTTGAAATAGATAGAATTCTACTTTAGTCTAATCTAAGTGTATATGTGTATGAAACTCCCTTCTAAAAACTTGAATTCTGGCTTTTACCCCTTACACCCCCACAAGCACTTATACTTGTAGAGTAACCATCACGCCAAGAATGCGCGGTAGGTCGGAAATGGTTGACAATGGAGTAAGAAACTAGAAATAGAAAGAAAAAAGTGTATATAATTTGTTTCTTATAAGACTAGGTGTGAGTGATTTCTTCTTTAGCAAGATGAAACAAAAATTAGTCAACTTGACACCCGGAGGAAGATTTTTCATTTGCAGAAAGTATGATGAATTTTCACACCAATCACCCAGTGCATTTGTCGATGAAAAACTATAAGTAGGGCTGCACCGACCAAATTTGAAGAAGAAAACAAATGGGGTAGTCGCTACCAAACTTAAAACATGTGGAATATTATAACATGTGGAATACAAATGAGGTAGTTGCTACCAAACTTAAAACATGTGGAATATTAGTATGGGGACATGAAGCATTGACTTTAAGGACAAATATATCATATCATATCATATACTATATAATAAAATTTAGTTTTAGAAGTTGTGGTTGTACCAAATGGTTTCACTAAATTGTAGCAATTTTTTGCAATAGTTATATCAAGTGGCTACACCAAATTATAGCAATATTTTGGCTAAAAACATGTTTTAGATAAGACAACAATTTATTTGTTTTTATTAATTTATTTAGATAAAATAACAATAATTGTTTTAACAAAACATGCAACATGTATTGAAGGTTCAGTTGATATAGATAACAAATTTTTTACTTTTATCAGTTTCTTCAAATAAAGTAACAATACAACGTGCAACATGCAACATGCATTTTAGATAAAATAACAATAAGTATTTTAACAAAACATACAACGCGTATTTTAGATAAAATAACAATAAATGTTTTTATAATAAAAAGTTTCGAAGTTGTAGTTGTGCCAAATAGCTTCACCAAATTATAACAATATTTTGAATAAAAACATTTTTTTAGATAAAGACAACAACTTTTTTTTTATTATCAATTTCTTTAAATAAAAAAAAATAAATGTTTTAACTATCAATTTCGTTAGATAAAATAACAATAAATATTTTAACAAAACATGCAACATGCATCTAAGTTTCAATTGATAAAGACAGTTTATTTGTTCTTATCAATTTCTTTAGACAAAGTAACAATAAATGTTTTAACAAAACATGCATTTTAAACAAAATAACAATAAGTGTTTTAACAAAACATGCAACATGCATCTAAGTTTCAGTTAATAGAGATAACAACTTATTTATTCTTATTAATTTTTTTAGATAAAGTAACAATAAGTGTTTTAACAAAACATGCAACATGCATCTAAATTTCAGAAATTTAAATCCTACTCCAACTAAAATCTATTATCAAAATTTCAAAACTTATATATATTTACTAGTATTTCTCTTTCCATAGAATCCCTCTTCCACCCTACTTTTTTTTTTTTCAAGTTGCAACTTAAGTATATGTATTTGTATATTATAGTTTTGATTAAATAAATTTATTTTACTTATTGTTATTTGTTTCTAAATTTGTATGAGTGTATATTATTTTAAAGGAAGTCTACTATAAAGAAACAAAACAAGGGACACCCATTTGAGTTATTCGTTTCTCTTAGGTAAATTTTTTTTTTTTTCAATTCTCAACTTTTGAACTATTTTGTGTGTTTTAGGTTTTTTTCAATTGATAATCTGTGAGAGCACCATCTCGCGCCTAACTCACATTACTTGGTTCATCCCTCTTTAGAAAGTACGCCTTGGCCGAATGGACCGAAGGCGAAGGATTTGGGAGTCGCCACATATTTTAGATCTAGGAACAAAATTGAGCCTTTTGAGCCACTTACTTACATGCATAGGTCTACATACCAAATTATGGGCTTGGAGTTTGGGTACGGCTTTGGAAGGTATTAGGCACCCAAGACCATCCGGCTTGTGGGTCGGCCTCCATTATGTGTTGCTAAGCCGTACATAATTAAAGAATTTATTAAGAGAGCCATAATCCTTAACCTAACATACATCATGCACTTAATTAAAAGGACACACACAACATGTTAAAGATCACACAATAACTGAAAAGGAAACATATTAAAACCACAATCGAACATATACTAAAAAAGAAAAGATAACAATTGAATAAACACAAGAGGAAAAATATCACAAATAAATTAAAAATGGAAAAAACACTATAATAAACATGAAAAACAAATAAACACAATTAAATAACTTAAAACAAAGAATTCAAAGTCAAACATATCATAAATATATATATATATATATATATATATATATATGAAAAATAATTAATTAAATAAAAAAAGAAATTCTGCCTAAATTTAGGTTCGGGATGCGTACGCATACTTAACCATATATATGCATGTTCGAAAACATGAGCGAGCATGCTCAAGTATGCATACACATCCTCAACACAGAAACTATAAAAATCAAATTTTAGATTGAATCAATTGCATACTTGAGTTTAAATCAAAGAGATTAACAAGATAAACAATAGAATAAATAAATAATTACATCATGGTTAGGTTAATATGTATCAAATAAATATAACAATAATCAAATAAAACACATGTAAATAATCAAACTAACATCAAAACAAAGAACATGTTAATATAACATAAAAACTAAATAGAACCACAAAAGCACTAGGAACAGACTATATCAACCCAAAACTAGAACAAAACAAATATAACAATTATAAAGAAACTATATCAAGAACTCACAAATCATATTAAGCAAAGGAGGAGTTCATGGAAAGAACATTCACCTTGCTTAGGATCATAAGTTTGAGGTTTTTAACTGACCCTTTAAGCCTACAATACTGAAATTAGAATGAGATAACAAGATAATTAAAATACACAATGGTTTTTAGGAATCACAACTCAAGAACAACTTTAATTGAAAAGGGTTTTGAAAACAAATAAGAAAAACTAGTTTTTGCCTTAGTTCAATGATAGAAAGAGGTTTTGAAAAACTGCACACAAAAAAAAAAAAAAAAAAAAAAAGGTGCTAGCTGATGTGTGTGAGTTTGGAAAAGAGAGAATAGGGTTTAGAAAATATGGAAGCACAAAAATAAACTCTCTCTAGCTAGGGTTTGGATTGGAGACATAAGGTGAGTGTTTATACATTAAAACTAGGTTTTTCAGAGCTTTTAAGAGGCATTTGGATGTTCCCAAGTGTCTAGGGTCTAGTTCCCATCAAAGAATGATGTTTTAGAGCCCAAAAATCAAGTTTTGAAGGTCTGGGAATGAGCTTGTGTACGCAGGTTTGAGGCATGCATACGCATGCTTAACCCCATGCATACCAAAAACCCTAATTTCGACTACACTTTTTGTCCAATTTCAAATGGTCATAACCCATTAAATATAAATCCAAATCATGCAAATTTTATGTTTAACTTGAAGCCCATGATTTCTACTTTCCAATGAAACAAATCTCACTCAAATATTTCTTGTGGATCAAAAGTTATGGTCAAAATAATGAGAAAATGTCATTTTTCAACATCGTTTTCAAAGAGCGATTTGAGCACTTTTAAGTTATGATTACTTCCAAACTAATGTGAAATATTTAATTACCTTTGGTTGATGTATGTCAAGCTCATCATTGGGGCTGGGGACCAAAGGTTATTAACAGGTACAAAATGAGATATCTACACTGTCACTACGAAAAATCTGGTTCAAAACATGTCTTCTATGTGTTGTAGTGCAATCTGATTCCAGGTTACTTTTACTTATTGATTATTAAAACTTTATCAATGTTTATTTATTTTATATTTTAAAATTTTTGTTTGTGCTTTGTGCTAATTTCTTAGTATGCAGAATTCCTCCCATATCCTTTTAGATAATATAATTGAAGGTTCATGTGAACTTTCTTTTAGAATTCCTCCCATATTCTTTTTCATTTTTTTTAAAACGTTGAAATTTGGATTGATTTTTGTTAATGAATTGGGAGTTTGGCTTGTCAAATGTTTTAATTACTAAATTTATTACTTTTTCATGTGTAATATTAATATATGTGTTCTTAAAGGCTAAAGCATAATATAATTAGAGACATTACTCAAGTTGTATAAGTTAGGGTGTTAACCATTTAAATAAAATCAATATTGAAACAAATGATTTAAATATAAAATTAGACTTAAAAGTGAAAATTCTTTTAGGTGTACAAATACAGTTGATTTTTTAATTTTAAGTTTGGGATTAATTATTTTAATATAACCTTATTTATGCAAGTATTAGAAAAGATTTAATTGCTTGAGTTGAAATCACCCTCCTCATTAATAAATAAGGAATTATAATAAATAAATAAAACAATTAGAAAAGTTTTTATTGATCATTTTAATTAGAGATATTATATATAAGGACAAATATACAAAATTATGCATTTTATATGATAATAATCATTTATTTAGTTAGAAACCAGTTCTAAAATTATGTAATAATATCTCTTTTAGTTACTATTTCTCAAAAAAGAAATATACAAAGAGAATTCATGACTAAAACCATGTGACGCATGAGACTTTCACTCTTAAAGCTGGTTAGTGTGCTTACATACACTTTTTAGTCTTTAGGATGAAACATTCAATTAGAATTCCAATCCCAAACAATATATGTTCTAGTTGTTTAAATGCTATTAGACCATTTTGCAAGTTCAGATCGATTTTCTTATTGGTTTGGTATGATCCACCAAAATGAACCTACCTGGGCAATGATCATCTATTAATTATGCCCACTATTTAATAATATGTTGGGAGTATGAGTATGTTAGCCTTGTTAGGTGCATGGAAACAAGAAGGAAATGAAACTTAAAGCAACACCAACAACAAATAGAGCTTAATTCCATTCAGCAAAAAAAAAAAAAAAAAGAGTTTAATTCCATCAAAATACATGACTGAAATCGTCACAGAACATCCCAGCTGAGAAAATAATTATAATACAAAACGCAGAGAGAGAACTCAGAGGCTGACAGTGGCATTGTTAACACTGTCTAAGCCCTGCACTAATCTTCTCTTTGCAGACTTGGTTCTGTAACACCAGACCTCAAATGCCTCAGTCAAATCAGGAAACCGAAGTTGCTCGGTTTTCATCCAGTCTGCCAGAATATCAGCCTGATCATTTGATGGCAATGACAGTATCAATGAGACTATTGCCCCCTCAATGCTCTGGCAAAGGTCTTCAGTCATCATGTAAGGAAATTCTGTATCCTCATTACCCTTTGAATCCAAGATGGGTTTTATCTTTCTTATATAAGGGAGCCATGTCTTTAGCAACTGCACCCGACATGGTGCTGGAAGAATCACACTGCCATAGCCAACTGCTTCCAAGACTTTTCCAGTCACTTGTACCAACTTTACTTTCAAACCCCACATAACACAAGCAAGTTTCTCATCTTCAATGATCCCTAAGACACTCACAGAGATTTCAGCCCACTTGAACACAAAGTCCTTCATTAAATCCATCTTGGGAAGTATGTTACACATCCATTCAATATCGGATAAGGTCTGCAAAATTTTATCCTCTGCTGTATCACATACAAGGTTGGACTCCAAAAGGAGTGATGATAACTCGTTCTCAAATGATGAACAAATGTTGGAAAGACCAATTCTTACCACCGATTTTACTTCTTCATCAGCTGTAATTAATGGCATATCTTCATCTTCCCCCAGCATGAATTCAACTTGTTCTTGAGCAGAAGTCTTGAGCTCATCTCCAAATGGAGGACATGGTCTGCCAATGGACATGGCAAAGTGAACTGCAGAAACAAAAACATTTTTTGTGGCACTTGCATCTACAGGTTGGATCCTGGCTAATATGGGCGTGGCCATTGGACCCAGTTTAGCAACTGCTTTTAAAATTAGTTCCTCTTCCTTGTCGTCCCAAGGAACAGCCTCCAAGTACCGGGTACAGCTCTGTGTGATATCTTCACAATGTATGGCAATGGCTGTTTGAAGAATACCAACAGCAGATTTAACAGAACCCAACGACTCCAGAATCGAGTCTACAGGGAGATACAGCAACCTCAAAAGTTCAACATAATCATCATAGTCAAACTCTGAGCAGTGAATCTCAATGCAAGTACTAGAGTTTGGAAGGGAGACCCGACTGGCAAAGAACTTGCTTCTATTTATGAGAATGGCAGAGTGGGAGTAGAACCATTCCGGTCTTCCTTCTCTATTTTTCAACCGTATAATAATGTCACTAGTGTTCCGATCACCAAGTATGCAAGTCTTGGCTACTTTGGCTGTGTCCATGTGTGAAGAAGATGACACCCAAATTCATACTTCATGAAATCTGAAGAACAAATCTTGCATTGAAGTGCAACTGTACATTATAAAAAGATAGTAGTCAATCCACACAATTCCATATCTTTGAAAAATATGATTATCTTCCATAAAAGTATTACAAGTTTGATTCTTTAAACAATAATTTTGTTTTGATATATTTAGTAACGTGAAGAATAGAATAAAATTACATCCAATGGCAAATTCATACACAAAGACCAACACTAGAACAAACATAGCTCTCATTGTGCATATCTCCATAGGCATGACAACAAGTCTCTCTACTAAATGTGAGTCACGAAAGGTCCTGCATTTGGGATAATGTATCTATGTTCCCTGCATGTATAAGTATGTTTTGAAACACATAAACTCAGGGCTACCTCAAGCCGGCTAACAATTAATCTTGGTAGATAGAAAACTATCATAAATTTTTCTTATTGCATTCCTTTGGTGTTGTGCCTCCATACTAAAATGCTACTTAGCTGAATCATTTCCACATCCACAAAGGCAGAAATACAACCCTTGCAATTTCAAAGGAAAGGTAGTGATTTGCCAATAAATTCATCATATTGCAACCACCACAGTGCAATCCTAAAGGGTTGTAAATTGCATAACTTACAAGAACATCTGGATGTATGATGTGCTTGCTAAAGACAACCAACTTCCCTATGTTATTGACACAAACGCTAACATTATCATGCTGAAATTTCACTTTGCACACCAGTCTGGTGTTAACCAAATGGAACCCATGTATGGAAGCTATAATTCTAACAACACTGTCAATCTGATTGAAGTTTAAAAAAAAAAAAAAAATAGATACAAGAATTGAACCTATGGCATCTATTTCATAATAATTGCTCTTTGTCATTAGCCCAAGACAACAATGGATTCCTTTTTGGTTTAGGCAGGATTCAACCACAAGAGACGCTCCAAGGTAAGCTATTTCCAACCCACAATTGAAGTTAATACTCTACAAGGTGTACTCTATGGGGTAACCAATATCTGAAATTCTCGCACAGTGCATCTATATTATAGCAAGCTCATGCATCAATATTTTTATATTTAAAGCATCTTGCATACACCAAAAACCAATCTGTGTCTTGGCACGATGGTAAAGAACATAGAGCAAACCCCATAAGTCCAAATCCTATCATACCAATCCAAAAAATATCTTTAAAAGTAAATTTTTTGAAATTGATTACTTGTTAAATGTGCAGTGAAGAAATCAATCCATGATTTTTTTTATTAAAAAAAAAAAAATATATATATATATATATATATATTCTCAATCTGCTAATGAATATGAAATTATGTGTGATTGGGTATATGCCAATGTCTTTATAGAATAGTTATCCTTTATATTATACTCTCTCTATCTGTCTCACAGGTGCACCTAGTATCATCAGCAATTAGAAACTACTCGTATAATTTTTTTTTTTTTTTTTGATAAGTAAAGAGAAACTACTCATATAATTAGTTGAACCTTGAAGAGAATGCTCAAGGCCCACCTCAAAAAGAAGTTAACTCATAGCATATAATCTATTAATGCTCTTAATACTGAATGAACCTTATTATATCTCCTAAGTCCTGACCCTTTAGTCACTTTCTGCACAGCATACCATTCTACCATCCCTAGCAAATTCAGTTACTTTTATCAGAAAATTGTCAGAAATATTTCCATTTTGCAATCCAAAACTTAACAAAATCATCCTAAACCATATCCAACCACTAATTTGCCACCCTTTCCCAATTCAACTACAAGCTTACTATATCCAAAATTCAGCTCAACAAAGAGCAAAGCTCTAAGCCTCCAACCCGTATTTCTGCTTATCAAAAAACTATAAAAATAAAAATAGAAAGGCTCCAAAAGAAAGTGTGCCCTAACCCCTAAACAAGTTTAGTTACTTTTATCACAAAATTGCTGGAATTATTTCCATTTTAGCATCTAAAAATTAACAATGCTAGTCTGAACCATGTCCAACCACTAATTTTTAATCCTTTCCCAATTCAATAGAAACTTACATATCCAAAGTTCAGCTCAACACAGAGTTAAGCTCCAACACAGAGCGTGCCCTAACCTCTATTCAAAATTCAGCTACATTTTTTTTTTCTTCAGAATAAGTTACAAATATCAGTTATTTTTATCACAAACTTGTCAAAATGTTCCCATTTTAGTATCTAAAAATTAACAACAGTATCCTGAACCATACCCACCTACTAAATTTTCGTTCTTTCCCAGTTAAACTAAACACTTATATAAAAAATTCAGATTAACGCATTGCTAAGGTCCAATACAAAGCATGCCTTATCCTCTATACAAATTCAGTTACTTTAATCACAAAATTATCAGGAATATTCCCATTTCATCCATCCAAAAATTAACGAGATTACCATGAACCATGTGCAACCACTATATTTTGCAGTTTCCCAATTCCACTAAAAGCTTACTAAATCCAAAATTCAGCTCAAAACAAATCTCCATCCGAAATGGATTCAATCAACAGTTCAGATTAAATATTACAAATCTAATATGTATTTCAAATCAGGTGGCACCATGTAAACAGTTAAATACAAGAAAATAGAATCTTAACTGTGAAATGAATCGACGATCCTATACAAAGTCGGTTACTTTCATCACAAAATCATTACAAACCAAGTGCAAGTACTAATTTTTCAAACTTTCCCAAGTTTCACTAAAAGCTTTCACTATACATGTCAAAATTTTCAGCTCTACACAGACCTAAGCTCCTAACCTATACAAAAATTAACAAAAAATCCCAAAATTAACTAACCAAAAAAACAATTTCCAAATTAAGCTGAAAACGATAAAATCAAATCCATGATTCAACTAATTAGCTCATCTAATCCCCCAAATCACAAAACTAATACAAAAAACAATAATCCAAGAAGAGAATGAGAATGTAGGTGGTCCACACCAAGAGATGCAAATAATTCCAAATCCTTTCATACCAATCCAAAAAACAATAATCTTATTCTTTAAAAGTAATTTTTTATTTATTTATTTAAATAGATTACTTGTTAAATGAGCAGTGAAGAAATCAACCCATGATTTTTTTTTTAATTATTATTAAAAAAAAAATATTCTCAATCTGCTAATGAATATGAAATTTATCTGTGTGATTGGGTGTATGCCAAAAATTCAAAATTTGTACGAAAAAAAAAAAAAAAAAACCATAAACCCATTTATACAATATTCCTGGAGTGCAAAAATTAATACAATTTGTGGGCATTCATGAAGAGAAAATTTTTCCAAATGGGCAATCTGTGAAAAAGCTACTAACCTTGTAAAAGCACAGAACGAATAGGTCTAACCGTAGAGGATAATTCTACCACTTAGAAGTGATTTTAGAACAGGAATGAAAAAAATAAAGTACACGTTTGAAACCCAGAGATGTTTGGGACTCTTTGAGTTCAACTTGCCTTTCTGAGAAACATGAAAAGCCTTTGCTAAAAAAAGAACAGAAACATGAAAAGCCAAAAGTTCCAAATGACAGATATGACCTTGTGCTACATGCAAAATTATGGTTATTTTTTGCATTACCATGTGGATTATGACTAAGTTCTAAGGGCCTTTTTGTGCAACAAGACAGTGTTGGGACATTAACCTAAAATGGGTGACAAATGATTGGTTGAGACAAAATGGGTGACAAATGATTGGTTGAGACAACTGTTATTGTGTTTTACTGGATTCTCATACTTGCTTTTTTATCTTAACTAGGCAAGGTTAATAGTTAACACCTAGATCCTAATAGGGGTGAGTGGACAAATTTTAGGAAAATATTAAATTGGACAGAGATTAGTTACAAAATTAATTGTAATTTTAGGTTACAAACTTACTTAATATCTTTTTATTGAAAGTGAATTTTGACAAATCCACCATTAGATTACATATTCTTGTTATATTCTTCATGCTTACAAAATTTCAAGAAAATTAAAAATCAATAGCTATGTCATTAATAAATTTTTTAAATTGCAAGTTTTTGTAATTTAAAATTATGCACAAAATATAAACTTATAGATCATATAGTAAATAATATCTGATTGACACAAAATTTAAAATGTGTATTAAGAGCGTAAAAAACATGCAATTCACGGTTAGATTTTCAAAATATATTGTAATATTTATTTTATTGAATGAGTTTGTAGCCTTAAGTTACAACTAATTTTGTAACTAAATTTTGTCCTACTAAATTTATTATAAATTAAGATGGTAATAAATATGATTAGTATCAAATCAAAAAAAAAAAAAAAAACAAATTTGAATACAGTTCATTAATTATAACACCTTAAATTCAAATTTGAATACAGTTCATTTTTTGAATACAGATCATTATTTACTTTGTGTTAGAACCCATTTCCCTCTCCCTTGTGTGTGTGCGCGTGTTTGTTTCTCAAAAAAATAAAAAGAGCAAATTTGAATACAGTTCATTAATTATAACACCTTAAATTCAAACATATGATTTTATTGATCATTAAAGCACATATAATGTTTTCTTTTTCAATGACAATTAAATTCAATGCAACTATGTGTTTCCATTTAATTGGGGAACCTAACCTTTTGCACATAAAATTATATCTAAGTCTTATCTAAAAATAAGTGGTTAAAATTCAATTTAGTCCTTTCACTTTTATTTCAATTGTCAAATTAATTCTGAAAGTTTAATTTTTGTCAATTTAGTCTCCTATTTTATGAAAATGGATTAAGTTTTTCCTTCTATTTAAAATTATTAGAAAATAAAACTATTTAATCAATTTTCAAAAAAAAAAAAAAAAAACTCTTGTCAAACAATAAAATATATTAACTGATGAATTTCATGAATGCTTTTAGTTAAAGTTTCAATTAAAAAGTAAGAATGTTTAAATGATGTTTGCTAATAGATTTTGGATGGAATGAGTAAATTCACTCCTTCTACCAAGAAAGGATCTAAATTGACAAAAATTAAGTTTAAGACACTAACTTAATAATTAAAGTAAAAGTGAAGGGACTAAATTAAATTTTAGCCAAAATAAATCCACAAGTTATCTCTTTTTTACTTATTTAAAAGTTGATATATTAGTTTGCAAGGCTTATCTAGTAAAATTTATAACAATTGTATCGTTTTAAAATTTACAATCATTCTCGTTTTAATATCCAATTGATATGGTAATGAATTTGATTGATGTTACATCAATAACATAATAAATAAATAAATAAAAATTAGCACATCAATTTGTGGGGTTTATATAATAAAATTTATAATAATGATAATTCAGTTCTAAATTTTATAAAAACCATCATCTTTCATGTCATAAACTTGTATTGACTTTCTCCTATTTACATACATGAAAAAAAAAAAAAAAACACATTCCCCCTTTTGTGATGTTATTTATGTAATATTATGTTATTGAGTTTATATAGTAAAATAAGTTCCTTAACCCAAAGGGAAAGATATTGTGAATAAAGTGAATCAAGAGTTGGATTGGATAGGCGACTTTTATTGCTTTTATGGGAAATTCATTTCGAGCTAACAGTAAGGATGAAGAAAGTACAAAATGGTTGCAACTTTTCTTTCTTTTTTAATGCAAGTTGCACAAGTTGTGTGTATTTGCAGTTTTTTTAATATAAATTGAAGGAGATATATCAAGATGCGTGGCGACAATTAATAGAATACTAATCCAAGTTGTTTCAAATGATCAATCTGTGTGCTTACTTTACAGGGATTCAGTACATACAAGTGGAAATTTGTGGGCATCAGCAAATAATAATTATATCCTCAGCTACTCTAGATTCGATTGCCAAGATATTAACTTTGCTGTCAATAGTACCCTCTTTTACTGCGATTTTGTCTTTTGCTCCAAGATATGTGAATTTTTTTTGCCTATAATTTGGCTCGTTGGATTGCCTTTTGTTACTGAGATGATCTGAATCGCATATAGCATCTATTTATTTCCTCTCTCTCTTGGTTTTTTGTCACAGAGGTTAGAGATGGATCAAAGCTCTCTTCTTCTTCCAATTATATCCTGTACCATAGCATATGCTTGGAATTTCTGCCAAATAAGAGAAACAAAATGAAAATGAAAAGCAAAAAATGTCAAAAGGGGCCAATTGAAGAGTGTTAGGCTCTTCACGTAGGCACATTTTATGACATTTGCTTCTAATGAATTTTAAATTTATTGATGTAATTAATGATTGCAAATTTTAGTTGAAGTTTGTATTTCAAGTTGCTGCTCAAAGTGCTGATTTTAGAATCTCACTTGACGTTCGCCAAGCAAAGATGAAGCCACGCTCAAGCAAGAAAAAAGTCCATTCGAACGAATCATTAAAATTTGGGAAGCTCACTTGACCCTTACTTCAGGGAGATTGTGGAAAATTTGATTATGAATCTATTTTTGAATCCTTTTTTTATTAGGTTTTGTGTCGTCACTTAACCGTATGTGTACACTTATGTAAACCGTATTTTGCATGATTTTTAAATAGAGAAAAAGAGGTCACAGCCTATGCTATTCAAAGGGAGAATCTTATACATTTTCTCCTTGCACTTCATAGAAAAATTCTTGACTTTTGTTCACTCATCTTGTGAATCCAAAGAAAATGTTTGATTGTGTAATACCACAGAGCTTTACTCTAGTGAGGTTCATTGTAGAAGAAATCTTCAAAGAGGTGCCTTAGAGTGCGTCATAGATTCTAGTTCGTGTGGAGGAAATCTTTATGGAAGGATTGGGATTACAATAGTGGGGAAACAATTGAATTTTTTGCGAAGGTTGCATAGAGGAACTAGTCCAAGAGTTTGTGAGTCTTGACTATTTGACTATTTGTAACTATTCCATTATAGTGGATTTTCTATGGACTGCTTTGTGTCCCTGGAGTGGTTTTTTCTTTGAAGAGATTCTTCACCAATGTTCCACTTCATCTTCAAATCATGTATTTATTGTTTTTATATGTTTTATTATTTGGTGCATGTTGTACAATGGTAAAATATAATCATATTATGAATCACTTAATTGAAATAAATCAATAATTAATAAATAATTTAACCATGTATTTAACAAAGGGGTCTAATTTAAAAAAAAAATTTTAATTGTTGTCAGAGTATTTTTTTTTTTTTTTTTTGACAGAGTATTTATAACACATAATAATGGCAGTTGATACATATTGGCAAAAGAGAACCAAAATGTCCAATTTTTCAATCCTATAAATCACGTTATTAGAGTTATATATTTCAAAGACAATGAGTTTGAGTTAGTCACGGCTCTTTTTTGGTAAAGAAAAAAATTGTCAAATGAGGCCACCAGTTTAGTTTCCTTAGTTGGGCACTTGGGCATGATTATAATACCACCCTAACCTCTCATTGGTTAAGATCTCACAGCACATTGCTGATGAGATAGGTGAATAGTCTACCGTTTGGGTGTGAGGTGCCACAACACACTATTAGTGGGAGAACTCGAATCTATGTCCTGGAGCACGTTGGCTCAAGCCCTTACCATTAGTTTGAAGTGTATTTTGTCTTTCTTTTTTTGAATTCATGTTACTTTTTTATATATCCATACGATGATCATCACAAAAATTAACTCCTTTGTTATGTTGAAATTTTATTGAAAAACATATGAAGTTTATGGTTTAAGAGTATGCACCATAAAGGTTATGTAATTACTTTTTTATTTTTTTGGTTTTTGATACAGTTATGTAATTACTAATTATGCACCATAAAGGCTATAGAAAGTTTATGGGCCCATTTAGAGTATAAAATGTTTGACGGTATATGATTATAGAAAGTTTATGGGCCGATTAGAGTCTTCTAGTCTAGTAAAAAAGGTTACCAAATTGTTAAGATGATATTTTCGGCCCGATGTACTCCATTTTAGTAATAATAATCCAACTGTTTTTACCAAAGAGTTTTGTTGCCAGAGGCCCAGAGGAAGCCCATGAAAAAAAACGCCCAACGCGAAGAATCTATCAAGTTTCCAAATTAGTTCACGCAAGCCCACCAGTAGAAGCGTTCACCTCCCTAAGCCCAATAGCTTATGAATATCTAAAATTGTCAAAAGCCCATACACCACCTAATTAGAAGTTATAGCTCAGCATATGCTTAGCCTCCTTGCTTGGTCTTGATTTCATTTGCAAATGGCATCATCAACTGCATTAACAAAAGTTTAGCTTTTAATATTAATCCATTGATTTGAATGTTTTCCTTACTAATATATCTTGAATTTTTATAATGTGATTTCACGAATTATGGAACTTTTGCAATTTTTCCGTCGGGTCGAAGTAAGACACACGTGAAGGGAAGGAAATAAAGCAGCTCATGGTCTTGCATAACATGCCCAGTTTATTGATGATTTTGTTACCAGGATGGAGAAAACTCCACCCATCATAGATTCTACAATTTATTCATATGTAATTCAGTTTTTTTCACTCGTTGAAATAAATTAAAATGACTGATATATCTTGAATATATCTATAATATACCTTGAATTTTGATTTAAGTTATGGTTTGGGAGATATACATATAGTAGTGGTGACTGGTGATTTCACTTTCACAATGCACATGATAGGAAATGCAATACAAACATCAAGTCATTTCCTTAATTTCCCTCTTGTTTCTAAGTGGCCACAAGGTATTTCCGATTGGATATCAAGGATGTTGAGATTAGCAATAGTTTTTAATCTAGTGATTTGTCTATATGCATGCATAACTCTATATTATAAACTAAATCTACAAGGCATATCATACCTGTGGCTGTAAGGAGTAAGAATATTATCTGCATTATGTGTCTCCACTAGAAAATCCAAAGTTAGAGAGGATATTAGATAGGATTTTGGAAAATTGTATGGGCCACTTGCCCTAATTGAAGGTACATCTACGAAGTACAGAGTATATCTTTGTTTACTCATATTATTTAATGTTTGTACGCTTCATTATATATATATATACCCTTTTTAATAGATTCTGTGGGGGACATAAAGCCCAATAGTGCACGTCCACCTTTCCGCATTGGGCCCGAAGCCCACGCCGAGTCCCATAATCATGCCTGAAGAAGATAATGATGTTCGTGGCAAGCCAAGAAACCATGCCGAGGACACTCCTGTCCTCGGCTAGCCAAGGCCGAGGTATAGGAAAGTCGGTTCATGAACACGAACAATCTTCCAAAGCACGCCAAGGAAAAAGCAAGTACAATAAAGCAAGCATGCTGAGGTATGGCGGTAAAGCAATCCTAGGAAAAGCTGCTACCTCCACATTAAATGCACTGCAGCTAACTTCCTGGCCGCATTTATGGGAAGAAGACCCCTGAATAGTGTTGCCTCGATCACCACGACTCATAAAGGGCAGGTTGGGGGTGTCTGATGGGACAGGTACTTAAGTGAGGGTTTAAATGGTCAACAAGTTTAAAGACAAGATAGTTCAAAAAGGGCTATATAAAGGGGAAGGGGGAGAGAGAAGGGGGGGGGGGGGAGAGAAAAAACTGATTCTGTAATATAACCTTTGCCTCTAGTGCTCAAGAAATAAGAAGTTAAAAACTTCTCGGATCATTGCCGAGGATGGAATAGAATGCTTAATTCTACTTTTAATTCACTTTTTCTTTCTTTAAACTGTATCCAATTGTTTTCACACTCATCTGGCCCAGTTCTTCTATCCACTCTCTACAAATTTATTGTATTGGGCTTGTTGGGCTTAAACCCATCTCTCCATCCAGAATAGTGTTCTAGACTGGCCCGTGCCCCTATAGATTCGATAAGAGTTGAACATATGATATCTGTTTTATTATAATTGTTCTCCATTATTAAATCAAGACATCAATGATTTTCTTTTTAGTGTAGACATAAAATTCAATCCTAATTCCTTTATTCAACAACAACAAAAAATTATTTTATCAATTGAGCTGATTAGGAATAATAATACACTTGAGTTTCAATTATGAACCAAAAAATTATTGAAGTGTGCATAAGGTTTTGTAATAAAAATATAAAACATTTTATCAATTATTTAATCTTATATTAGATTATATAGGTGGCTTATGGTATTTGCGCATGTAACTTGTTGTCAATGCTTAGTTTGACTATTATTTCAATGAATATATAGTAAAAAGAAGCAAAAAAAAAAAAAAAATGCCAACATTAACAACATGATGAGAATCAACAAGCATTCAAGGATCCATTGCATGTTCCAGTTGGGCCTATTACTAAAGCAAGATCCAAGAAGATCAAAGAAGCACTTAATGGGCTTGTTCAAGAGATTTGGGCTGATCCTAACGGAGGACATTCCAAGCTTGGCCCAAAGGAAGATGAAGGCGTAATAAATTTAATCCAAGCTATTGAGGGCTGATCTGGCTTAATTGGGCATGATTTATGGTGTGAATTAATGGTTGATTGATTTTCCAGCTCCATATCAGTTAATAGATATTTTTCCTAATCTGAAGCATCTAGTTTTGGACCAGATCTACCTTAATTTTAGGCTTTTATTATTTAGAACGTTTTTAGCTATTTTTCCTATTTTGGATCTGCTAATTTCAGACCAAATCAACTTTTATTTAGGGTTTTATTATTTAGTACGTTTTTTATATTTTCTATTTCCAGTCATGTCATATAAATAGCATGCACTCATTGTAATAGAGAGATTAGTGAATAAAAATCAGAAAAGGTGAGGCTTGGCTCTTCTTTTGGTTCTTCAAGAACTGTGAACTTATCAGGGATTTTTCCTTGTGGCGTTCAAACTTTATACCTTTGGTTCGTGATTCATTATAATCATTGGGTCAAGGTCTATTACTTATACCTTTGGTTCGCGTTTCAATTATAAACGTTGGGTCAAGGTTTCTATCAAAAAAACTGAATTTTTAGCTTTCTTGGGCAAGTATTCCAATATTTTTGTTGGGTCTCAAAGCGTGTCGATTGAGATTCGCATCACAACAATTAAGTTTTAGTTCCAAAACTCTTGAGTTAATTATGGATTATCAATAGACTAATCAAGATCAGCCACCTGTTTTTATTTTTATTTTTTTATGTCATTCTATATCATGTTCAAATTATATTATATGTTCACTTCCTTAGTTGATATGTCCCTTTTTTTTTTTTTTTTTTTTCTTAACTTGAATAAACTAATTCTTTTTTATTAGTGTATCAATCGCTTTAAGCGCATGACCAAACTATTCAAACACTCTCACTTATATTTTCATCAATAAGACCATTTTAATTTTAAAAAATAATTATAAAAAAAAAACACATATAAAAGATGTAAAAAAAATTCTTTGTTAAAAAAATAATAATAAAAATGTTAATGCCTGATATACTTATTGTGGGGCCTGAGAATTTGGCAACCCCGACCCATTTTACACCAGGCCCTAGGCTCACACCGTGGAAGAAGAAATGTCCGAGGACGAACAAAGAAGGTCCAAATTGCCAAGAGACGTCGCCGAGGATGATCCTGTCCTCGGCAAGCCGAGATTATAGAAGGGAAGAGCAGTACGCCATCAGGGGCAGCCTCCCAGAGCATCCCAAGGAAAAGGACAAGTACAATGGGACAGTCACAAGAGCTTGGTGGAGGAGCAATTCAAGGAGAAGCTATCACCTCCGCATTAAATGCCCACAGTTAACATTCTGGCCGCATTAATGGAAAAATACCTCTGAACAGTGTTAGCTAGGCTGCTGCAACCCACAAAAAGCTGAGGAAGGTGGCTGATGGGACAAGCACTCAAGTAGTAGCTTGCATGATCAACAAATGGAGGGTCAAGATCAGCTGAAATGGGGTATATAATGTAAAAAATCCCTCAGGAGAAGGGGAGGCAATTAGAAGCAGAAAACATTGTAGTAATTCATATCATCCTAGGAATCTTTGTAACCAGATACTGAAAAAATAATAACTCCAAACCCTTCAGTAGAGGGCCGAGGAGAGAATTTCACACTCTGAATCTATTCCCTTATTATTTGATCCACTTCTAACCACGTTTAGTTGTTGTAATCCTTACTAAGGCCTAATTCTTAAACTTATTCTCTACAAATTCATTGTATTAGGTTAACTGGGCCCGAGTCCACACATCGTGCTCGAGTCCGGTCCCTACACTTATCAAACCACCAATGAATTAATAATTGTTCAGATCCAACCTAATTTTATCGATCCACTTGATTTCAGCAGGATGCAAATCACAGATCAAGGCATCTTCATGCCCCATGCCTCACTATAGTGCTTGTGGTCTATAATTGTCCAAGTGTCCAAGATTAAGATATTAAAAAGATAGATGAAAAAAGAGAGAGAAAGAAAGAAAATTGGACCGTAGAATGAAGATGGCATCATGAATTAGGATAATACTAATTAGCGGTGTGCAAAAACAATTCTATCATGTTAGAATGAGATTATTTTTATTGACTTGCTAGGTTAAAAAAATATAAAAATAAAACTTTATAAGAAGAAGAAAAAAAAAAGTGAACCTTTGAAAGGTTATATATGACTAAAAAAAAATAAAGGTTAAGCATAAGCTAATGGTGCAAATAGGTTAAGATTTTAAACTAAAACGAATACTCTTAAGTCTTGATCTAATCTAATTTTGTTAATACCAACTAATTAATTTAATTTGTAAAAGCTTTAAAATCCTTTATGACTTGTTTGGAAGTTTAGAGAGGGAGGAGAGTAGAGGAGAGTAGAGGGGAGGGGAGTAGTGGGGAGGAGAGTAGAGGAGAATGATTCACCTCCACCTTGTTATGATGTTTTTAAAATTAGTAAGGGGGAATGGAATAATTAACCCTTCCCCTTGTGTAATTTTGTTAATATAACAAGGGTAAATTAGGTAATTTACTTGGTCAATAGTTTATGTACTCTACTCCCCCTCCAAATCTCTCCAATTTGGGGGAATTAAAAATGGGAGGTTAGAGGGAGTCCAAATCCCTCCAAACTCCTTCAAACCCCTCCCTCTCCTTCCTTAAAAAACTTCCAAACAAGGTAATTAAATTACTCTCCCTGCCTCTACTCTACTCTCCCTCATTTTTTAAACATTCAAACAGGCCATTAAAGTAGCACCAATTAATAGGGTTTTTGAACGTTGTACAAAAAATTTGGAAATTCTTATCCAGAAATTGGACTAAGGAAAAATCTAATCCAATTTTTGTAAAAAATTTAAAAAGTAACTTGTCAGCGAGTATGACTTTTTAGTCCATGGACTTGGAGATTTGAAGTCAGGCAACTTTGTGCAGGGAAGCGTATCTTACTAAGAGCAATCGCATCACTGTGTTAAAAAAAATTAAAAATTTTTTTTTTCTATTTTAGCATAAGAGTCTATTTTTTCTATTTTAGTATAAGAGCCAACTTTTTCTATTTTATACAAACTTTTTCAAAACACTCATATCAGATTGTCTATTTTACACACTATTCTATTTAAATAATTGTAGGGACCCGTTTTGGGCGACCCCTGTACAATAAATTTGTAGAGAGTGGATAGAAGGACTAGGCACTAGCAAGAAACACAACAGTCGACGTGGATTTACAAGATCAATAACTGGAATTTGACTAAGTGTTCTAAGGAAAGTTCGTCCTCGGCCTAGTCCGAGGAGCTCTTTCTTTAGAACCAATGAATACAATGGTTGTCCTTGAACACCCTGAAAACCCCTTAACTTCCCAACTGAAGGGCTAACCCCCTCTACTTTGGGGGTTCCATATATTATATAGTCTTGTTCAGTTGATCTCTGTCGTCCACTTGTCGGCTATCTGAATTTGTGTTTGAGGGCTTGTCCCATCAGCCGCCTTGTAGGCTTTCTGTTAGTTGAAGTAACCAAGGCATCATTGTTTGCTGGCCAATTCACCATTAATGCGGCCAGAGTGTTGGTGGCGGGTATTCAATGGGTGAGTGACAACTTCCTTTCTTCAGTGTCAGCCTGCCGAGGACGTGGGCATCCTCGGCGAGGTTCCTTGATGACTTGAGCCTCTTCCGCTCATCCTCGGCATGGGCCTTGGGCCCGATATGGAGTGGGCCAAGGTTGCCAAATATTCGGGCCCCACAATAGCCCCTTAAAATTCTACTGCCCGACCTCTCGAGCGGGGAGGAGGATTTTGATATTCTCGGGTCTTTATCCTAGCCTGTCAAGCCTTGTCTTCCTGTCAGTGTCAAAATCCTTTCAACTGCCCAAGGGACGTTCTTGGCGTTTCAGTATTTGGAGCGTGTCTTCATTAAATTTCGGTGGCTTTGTGTCCTCCACATTAAATGGTGTGATGATAAATGGACGGTGGGGATGCTCCTGGCTCATTGGGTAGGAAAGTCCGTGCAGTTATTTTTAATGGGGAGTATAAATACCCAATCGAACTGATTTGCCCATTCATTTTTGCATTCAAGAGATCTTGTGCGCATACTTCGAATTCGGTCACATCTCCAATTGTACTTGCGAGTTCCCTTAGCACAAAAAGCCCACCCGAAGAGCTTTTCCTTATTTCTGTAAGTCTTCTTCTCCCTCTGGTTCAAACTTTTCCGCCTCAGTTCCTTGTTAACTCTTTAGGACGGGTAGGTTTAAGAAGTTAGTCGAGTCTGAGGAGATGATAGGCAAATTTGTCGCTGACTACAAGATCCCCGATACAGTGGGTTTGAGGTACTGTGGAGCAGGGGAGTGGAGTACTAGGAGAAAAGAGAGTGAGGTGGCGATTCCTATAATCGCCTTTCTAGAGGGTGGAATGAGGATTCCCATGGGGCCGGTGACGAGGGACTATCTTAGGCACTTCGGCCTGTCTCCCACACAGTGTGCCATTAATGTATTTAGGATCTTAGGCTGTGTGGATGCCTTGAATGAGAAGATAGGGCTGAGGCTAACCCATCATGATGTGAACTGGTGCTACAACCTTCAGCGGCTAAAGGAGAAGTCTTATTATATGAAGACGAGGGACGATAGGGTCCGGCTCATTCAGTGCCTCCCTGAGTCTAGCAAGGGTCTGAACAAAGACTTCCTCATTGTGTCTGGAGAGTGGCACGAGGGCCTTCATTGTCCAACAGTGGAGGGTACACCAGGTGGGGCATTCAGACTAGGAGAGGGTCTAAGTTTTTGTGTTTTAGCGCTCCGCTTTGCTTGGTTTTTAACAGGAGCTTGCTTTCTTTTATGCAGATCCGCGCGCTTTTGAGCGTCACTTCGGTCTGGTCAATAAGGAAGACTTAGAGAAGGTGCTGAGGTCGGAGATCTTTATGAATAAAGACGACGACCAAGTTAGAGCTGCCCACGTGATCCTAGGATACAACTCAATCTCAAAATTGTTCTTGGCTCCGAAGCACGTGATCCGAGCTAAAGATCCTCGGCTGCGTAGCATCACTGTAGTCGAGCACGGATTTCTAATCCCCAAAGGGTCTCCCATTCCTGAGGGCGTACCGCTGGTAAGTACTTCATTATCAGCTCAAGTTGCCGAGGCTGAAGGGGAAGAGCTAGAGGAAGAGGAGGTTGCTGACTCAGGTCCGTCCGAGGACGAGTTTGGTATGTTCGACCAGTTTCATTTGCCTGAGGACCCTTCCGGCGATTTGGGCAACCCCAGCTTAACTGAAGCGGATTTTTTATCCAAAGAAGCCTCTCCCCGATCGAGGATGAGTTTCAAGAAGCGACCTCAAAAGAGCTTATTGGCATTGATCGAGGGGCAACCGGGGAGGGATGCGCCCGGGAAGTCTCCTCTCAAGCTTCCTCCTCCCCCACCCCAACAGAGTTCACCACTTAGGCCTAAACCCACCAGTCCTCCGCAGAGAAAGGACAAAGGCAAGAGACCTAGGGGGGCAAAGAGTCTAATCCTTTCCGAGGTGATAGCGATACTCGGCCGCCATCAAAACAGCTGAGGATAGGGCGCCGAGGTCAGGAGAAGCAGGCCGCTATCCAGCCCGGGGCCCAGGCTTAGCTTTTTGCCCCCATGCTCCATGGGAAGCCTCTGACGGATGATACCTCCCTTAAGAACCCTCAAGGGGGCGAGGGTGCGCACGTGGCTGACACATTGGGGAGGTCCTTGCTACTCCCTGCAGACATGGCCCAGTTGGAGGTTTTGAGGAGCAAGGAGGTCTTCCACGGCCTTAAGCAATACTTGGGCATGGTAAGCTTTCTAATTGCTTGTGATTTTCTTGACTTTTCATTTTTTGGCTCCTCATCTGCTGCACAATGGTTTCAATTGGCAGGCTATCCAGGCTACCTTCAGGCTGGAGGACATAGCCAGTAGCCAAAGCAAGGTCGCTGGCTCAGAGCATACCAAGTTGTTGGACACCGTGCGGATCCTCAACGCCTCTAAGGCCGATCTTAAAAAGGCGACGGACCAGTTAGAGGAGATGAAGGCGGCTTGAGACACTGCTGAGACAGCTCTTTCAGTCGCTGAAAAACTGGCTCTAGATCAAATAGACAGTCTGCGCAAGGCAGAGGATCAGCTGAGGGTCGCCAGAGAGGAGATAGTGACCCTGGAAAAGAAGGTGTTTGAGGCAGAGGGGGTTAAGGGCGCCGCGGAGTCTGCCAGGGACGAGGCTTTGAAAGCCAGGGACGAGGCTTTGAAAGTCAAGGAAGAGGCTGAGTCTGCCAGGGCCGAGGCTAAGGCTTCCAAAGGCAAGGCCGCGCAGGATGCCTATAAGGCAGGGGTGGCTGAAACAGAAGACAGCCTTAGAGCCCAAGTGCCTAGGATGTGCAAACTTTACTGCTCCCAAGTTTGGAGTGAGGCTCTTAACCAAACTGAGGTTGATGCCTCGTCCGACCTGTGGAAAGCGGAGAATGTGTACTATTTCCTTGCCATCTGCGAGGCTGCCCCTTCAAATTCTGAGGCCGAGGTGGCTACCGAGAGAGCTGGGGTGGTTCCTGAGGAAGGCGTCCCAGCTGCCATCACTTCGGGCAAGTCCATCAAGGAAGCTGACCCTCCTGTGGTCGTCGAGACAAGCAAGGGTCCTGCTGAGGATATACCTCTTCCAGCTGACCCTCTCCAGGCTGCTGTCCCAAGTGAGGGCCATAAGGACTCTGAGACCTCTTCTGCCCAGCCCTCTGAGAGGGGAGTTGAGATGGGTCCGAAGGAATGATCCTCCGTGTGAGCCTTTGCCTTGTTTTTCTTCTTTTTTTTTTTTTTTTTTTTTTTTTTTTTAGCATTGTAATGACACATTTGCCTTGTATAACTTTTTTTAAAGATTCAGTGAAGCGCATATTTTACCTTTTCTTACTCGTTTTGCTTGTACTATATTATATGTATACGTATATCTTTTTTACTTGCACGATTTTGGTTTTAATTGCGCCTTTGCCGACTACATTGATCATCGTTCCCTGTAGTGCTCATTACTAGTACCAAAGTGGTCGGCCTTGCCGTAGGTTTGGGCCCGCGGTCAATGCAAGATCCTGGTTCTGTCCAGTGCTTAGATCCTCCTAAAGCGACTAGTTTCCCCATAGGTTTGAGTCCTTGGACCATGCAAGACCTTGGTTCTATCTAGTACTTGGATTCCCTTGAAGCAACTAGTTTCACCCTAGGTTTGACGCCGAGGAACGTACAAGACTTTAACTCTGCCTAACACTTGGTATTTCATGGGGGGGGGATGGTTTCTCTATTGGCTTGAGTCTTCTGAAGTGACTAGTTTCCCCATAAGTTTGAGTCCAAGAACTATGCAAGACCTTAGTTCTGTCTAGTACCTAGTTTTTGAAATAGTAGTTTGTTTCCCCTTAGGCTTGAGTCCGAGGACCATGCAAGGCCTAGGTTCTGTCTAATACTTGGTTCTAAAGTAACTAGTTTCCCCATAGGTTTGAGTCCGAGGACTATGCAAGACCGTAGTTCTGTATAGTACCTAGTTTTTGAAATAGTAGTTAGTTTTCCCATAGGCTTGAGTCCGAAGACCATGCAAGGCCTAGGTTCCGTCTAACACTTGGTTCTGAAGTAACTAGTTTCTCCATAGGCTTGAGTCCGAGGACTATGCAAGACCTTGGTTTTGTTTAGTACCTAGTTCTTGAAGTAGTAGTTAGTTTCCCCGTAGGCTTGAGTCCGAGGACCAAGCACGGCCTAGGTTCTGTCTAACACTTGGTTCTGAAGTAACTAGTTTCCCCATAGGTTTGAGTCCGAGGACTATACAAGACCTTAGTTCTGTCTAGTACCTAGTTCTTGAAGTAGTAGTTAGTTTTCTCGTACGCTTGAGTCTGAGGACCATGCAAGGCCTAAATTCTGTCTAACACTTGGTTCTGAAGTAACTAGTTTCCCCATAGACTTGAGTCCGAAGACTATGCAAGACCTTAGTTCTGTCTAGTACCTAGTTCTTGAAGTAGTAGTTAGTTTCCCTGTAGGCTTGAGTCCGAGGACTATGCAAGGCCTAGGTTCTGTCTAACACTTGGTTCTGAAGTAACTAATTTCCCCATAGGTTTGAGTCTAATGACTATGCAAAACCTTGGTTCTGTCTAGTACCTAGTTCTTGAAGTAGTAGTTAATTTCCCCATAGGCTTGAGTCTGAGGACTTTGCAAGGCCTAGGTTCTGTCTAACACTTGGTTCTGAAGTAACTAGTTTCCCCATAGACTTGAGTCCGAGGACTATGCAAGGCCTAGGTTCTGTCTAACACTTGGTTATGAAGTAACTAGTTTCCCCATAGGCTTGAGTCTGAGGACTATGTAAGACCTTAGTTCTGTCTAGTACCTAATTCTTGAAGTAGTAGTTAGTTTCCCCGTAGGCTTGAGTCCGAAGACTATGCAAGGCCTAGGTTCTGTCTAACACTTGATTCTGAAGTAGCTAGTTTCCCCATAGGCTTGAGTCCGAGGACTATGCAAGACCTTGGTTCTGTCTAGTACCTAGTTCTTATTGAGTAACTGGTTTCCCCATAGGCTTGAGTCCGAGGATCATGCAAGGTCTTGGTTCTGTCCAGTACTTAGTTCTTCTGAATTGCTTGGAGTTAGAGGACTCATCCTCAGTGTTGGGGAGTCTGCCTTTGTAGTGACAGCGGCCTCGAGCCTGTTCCGCCGAGGGAGGACTCTTCTTCGGTCTAGTCCTTTCGTCTAGCACGCCACTTCTGATAACGATGCGTCTTTTAGGCTATTCGAGTAACGCGATTGACGCTTCGGTGCGTGAGGCACCTCCTCATTAATATCCTTGCGGATTTATGAGGATCCAACGGCTGATAAGCCCCTTAAAAATTTGGTGGAGTTAATTCCTCTGGTAATTTCTCCTTAGGATTCTGTGCGGGCTGGCTTTCACCAATTTTTTCCTTCTATGTAAAGCATTTTGAGGTGATCCTTTCTTCAAACTCGACAAATACTTGAGTTCAAATCTCACACATACACCACTTTCTGAGCATCTCAAGGGCTTTGCCAGAAGAGTAGCTTGTGCTTCATGAGATGAAATGGCCCTGTGAAAGGGCGGTGACAAGGAAGCCGAGCCCCCTTCAGGAACTGAGGATGCCACTTTGATCCTGGACAACACAATAGAGGCGGAGTAGGCAGAGGCCGAAGATCTTCCTTCTTTTCAACTTAGCCAGAGATGGGACTCCCCTTGTAATTTAGAGGGGGATCCGAAAGGAACGTAACGTTTCTCCTCCGTGTGCGGATCTGCCGGCCCTCCAAGCTGGTAGTGATTCTCCGGTTCCCAGTCGTTGTGGGATTAGGAGGGAAACCAGGTAGAATCTTGAGGTGGAACCGTCATGCGCTGTGGCCTCTTCTTCCATCTCCTTCCTTGCGCCGCAAGTGTTGGTTGGGAAGTTGTGGACGGTTTTAAAATAGACCAATCTCCACCTCTCCCTCTAACACTCGGCTTGGCTTTAAAACAAGCCTGCCTAGGCCCTTCTCATTTTCT
Organism: Quercus glauca; assembly: GCA_023736055.1. Lineage (NCBI taxonomy): Eukaryota > Viridiplantae > Streptophyta > Magnoliopsida > Fagales > Fagaceae > Quercus > Quercus glauca. The sequence goes on along the minus strand of CM043316.1, from coordinate 70,555,810 downwards.
TTTTCTTTTAGCTTCAGCACAAGCCTGTTTGGGCGTTTTTTTTTGTAGTTAACTTTAGAACAAGCCTGCATGGGCATCTATCTTGTAGTTAGTTTTAGAACAAGCCTGCATGGGCATCTGCTGTAAAATGTAACTTCTTTTCACATATTAATAAAGAAGTAGCCCAATTTCATTTCTTTTACTTCTTGCATCTTTTCATTTCTTGTGATAGTTGCCTTTTGAATGAATATGTTGCCATTGGTTGTATTGTTTTTTTTTTTTTTTTTTTTTTTTAATGAACTTGAATGAAGTGTTGTTGTTGATCTTTTCACACCAACAGTCGCACTTGCTAATGCACAAGTCCTTCCCACGGACGGCGCCAATTATAAAGACCCGTTTTGGGCGACCCCCATACAATAAATTTGTAGAGAGTGGATAGAAGGATTAGGCACTAGCAAGAAATACAACAGTCGACGTGGGTTTACAAGATCAATAACTGAAATTTGACTAAGTGTTCTAAGGAAAGTTCGTCCTCGGCCCAGTCTGAGGAGCTCTTTCCTTAGAACCAATGAATACAAGGGTTGTCCTTAAACACCCTGAAAACCCCTTAACTTCCCAACTGAAGGGCCAACCTCCTCTACTTTGAGGGTTCTCTATTATATAGTTTTGTTCAGTTGATCTTTGCCGTCCACTTGTCGGTCATCTGAACTTGTGTCTGAGGGCTTGTCCCATCAGCCGCATTTGCAGGCTTTTTATTAGTTGAAGTAACCATGGCATCACTGTTTGCTGGTCAATTCACCATTAATGCGGCCAGAGTGTTGGTGGCGTGCATTCAATGGGTGAGTGACAGCTTCCTTTCTTCAATGTCGGCCTGCCGAGGACGTGGGCTTCCTCGGCGAGGTTTCTTGATGACCTGGGCTTCTTCCGCTCATCCTCGGTATGGGCCTTGGGCCCGATATGGAGTGGGCCGGGGTTGCCAAATATTCGGGCCCCACAATAATAATTTTTCTTTAAATTTTTATTATTATTTTATCTTTTTATTTTTGTCTTTATCTCTCTATCTTTTTTTATTTTCTCTCTATCTCTTAATCTCTCAAACTCAGATTCTCAATCAAATATCTCTCTCTCTCTCTCTCTCTCTCTCTCATAGATTTCCTCCCTTATCACAAGCCTGATCTCCTCCACAAGCACTGATCCACCGATCCATTTTCGTCGACCTAGAAATGTTGATCTCCACCACCAATCCACAAGCCACCAATGCCAATTTGTATGTGTTGGTGTGTCAAGTTCACAACAGTGTTATCTATCTGTTGGTTTGTTCATGTTGTTGTGTTTGTGTCTCTGTGTTGGTTTGTCTTTGTGGAAGAAGAAAAGAAGTCTGAGTTCATTTCAGAGGGAGAAGAGAGAGAGAGAAAAAAAAAAAGAGTGAAATTGGGAAATTAATAAAATAATAGAATACAAAGCTACAATAACCGTGTTTATATACATAGTTACTGTAGCAAGTTTGGATATTTACAAAGTTATACAAGGTCTGATGTGTATGTTTTTTATGCTATATTGTGTAAATTTTTTGCACTTTTTGTATTTTTAGACCCACTGATGCAATTGCTCTAAGGTAGATTCATCAATAGGATGTTAAAAAACAACCTCTATTACCCAATAATTACTTCATATGAGTTCAGACAACATAGAAATTGTAGAAAAATACAAGCGAAAATTATATTTTAAACCCTATAGTTTAAGAGTGTTACAAATTAAACTCTATAGTCTCAAAAGTAACATACTAAATAATGAGATTTTAAAATATAATCAATTTAAACCTCAACTTATTAAATGTAACGCCATTGTATTTGAGATTTAATATAAATTAAGGGTTTAATTTGTTACTTTTTGAAACTTCAAGATTCAATGTGATACAATTAATTTGCTATAATTAATTTAGGTTTAATTTATTCTTTTTTAAACTATAATTAATTTGCTACCCACCTAAACTATAATGTTTAAAATGTGATTTTCCAAAATTAGAATGCCATTTACTAGTGCAAAACAGCAAGTACATATAGATTAGGATCCACCATAGTTGTTAGAGTAACCCCATCTTGTTAAAATTCTAACAATTCACGATTAATGAATGATTAAGATTTTGTGACATATTCAACGTCTTAGGGCATGTTTGGTAGACTGTAATAGACACTGTAATGTAATAGATTTTCCTATGGCATAACTATTCGATTGTTTGGTTATGTTTTTATTACAATGAATAGTTATTCATTATGAATAGCTATTCTTCAAAATGAGGAATAACTATTCCTTATCAAAAGTACTGAATATCTATTCCTTCACCTTATGTAATAACTTTTTAAAAAAATTTCCTCAAAAGCCATTAGTTGACACATCTTTAAAAGGAAAGAAAATAAATTTTCCTTGTTGTTAATTATTAGCTCTATTTTGAACACCCTAAAATAAGTGTATTTTAGGAAATTTGACTTAAAAATAATTTAATTACACCTTCTTTTTATACTTTACTAAATTGTGGATGCATATTCAGAATTCTATTCCTAAATGGTCACCAAACTAATGAATGGTAATACTTATTACATTCCAACTTAAACTATTCCTTGTAATAGTTATTCCTATTCCCATGTAATAATCATTACAGTGTACCAAACGTGCCCTTAATGTAGGTACTATTTCTTAAATACTATATCTTAGATTTCATAATAAAATTCAAGCATGTATCTTATTGATTATTGTCGTTTAACTATGTGATAAAATTAAAATCAATTGTATGTACTCCATAAATATTGCTTATTATCATTAAGCTAATATATTAATTGGTTTTTGATGTAACAAGATCTTTAACTTTTAAGTGTATATGTATGTAAAACTCTCTCCTATGAACTTAAAGTCCGATCCTTCCCTCCTATTTTACATGAAACTTTGTACTTGTGAAATGACTATCACAATAAAATTCAAGCACGTATCTTACTGATTAATGTCGTTTAACTATGTGATAAGATTAAAATCAATTGAATGTACTCCATAATTATTGCTCATTATCATTAAGCTAATATATTAACTAGTTTTTGATATAACAAGATCTTTAACTTTTAAAACTCCCTCTTAGAGACTTAGGGTGTGTTTGTTTGGAGGTGAAATAGAGTGGATGGAAAATTTTGAAGAAAAAATGAGAAGGAAAATTTTTTTGAGTGTGTTTGGTTGGGTGGGAAAAAAAGAAAATAAATGGTAAGGCCCAAGTTTTTTCTCCCTAGACCCACCAAAAAGTTTTCTCTCCAAAATGGAAAGAAAACTGAAGGGAGAAATCGAGCATCATTTTTAGACAAAAATGCCTATGTGCAATTGCACATAGGCTTCATCCACATTCCTTTTCTTCACACTTTTTCTTTTTTTCTTTTTTTCTTTTTCCTCTTGGATGTTGCTCTTTTTTTTTTTTTTTTTTTAACCTAGACGTTGCCTGCCTCTTCTTCTTTTTTCTTTTTTTTGGGGCAGGCTTGTCTAGTATCTTCTTTTTTTTCTTTTGCTTTCTTTTGTTTTTGTTTTTGTTTAGATGTGATTTTTTTTTATGGAAATGATTTTTATTTTTTAATAAATTTAGGTGATTTATTTTTTTTGGTTGTTTATCTTTTTTTTTGGTTTTTAATTGGGCATAATTTTTTAATAAGGGTATATGTATAAATTTATACAAACTCACTTTTTCCATCCCTCCATTTTTTCACTTCCAACCAAATAAAAATGAGGAAAATTAAAATCTTTTCCATCTTCTCATTTTTTTTCATTATCTCACCATTTTCTATCCTCCCATTTTTTCATCCCTCCAACCAAACAGAATCCGGTCATTCCCTCTTACTCTACAAGAAGTTTTGTACTTGTGAAATAACCGCCACATCAAAAATACGTGATAGCAATAGAAACTAAAATATTGCTAATACAAACCAAAATAATGCTAGTAGTAAATGATTACCCATTAATTATACTTGATTATTACTTCTAAAATATCTTAGAAAGACTTGGCTCGATTCCAAGGTGTCTACTCTCCGATGCACTGAATCCATTAAAAATGACCCATATCACCATCCATCGTTATTACGGGACCAAAGCTTTTGCCCTTACTAGAATTTTAAAGAACCAGAATTGTACAGTGTACAAGTAATAATAAGTGTATGCAGCTGTAAAATACACGCAAAGTAGACCAAAGGAAAAGGACAAAAACAGAGACACAGACAGAAAACCAAAAGGACAGCTGCTTACGTCGTATCCCATCATCGTGCCTGACACAGTCATCATTCCACCGAAACTTAATGGCTGACGTGTCTGTTCGAGACCCCAGAGGGGGACCACATCATCTACGGTGGTCCCCACTACAGTCGAGCCCCTCACCCAATCACACAAAATAAGAAGAAGAAAAAAAAAAAAAAGGCTTCTGAAGTGTTCGGCTAATTGCCCCCTCTATCACCGACATTGGTCTCTCAAAATTACCGCCGTTCGATTCACACGTCAATCAATGTCAGGTGAATGCCACGTGGACGTCCCTAATTGGAAAGATCAACTCTCTCGATTCCCCCGCACCAAATGTATTGGTCCACAGGTTTTGTGCCTGATAGCTACCCCCAATGACCAGGGGTAGGGGAATTCTCTGTGACTTGCTCTTAATACAAGAATGATACCTATTACCTACTAGTCTAGCAACAAAAAAGAAGAAGATGAGAATGATACCTACTACCTAGAGTAAAGTTATTGTGTTAATTTGACATGATTTATTACTGAATTTGACAAAGATGTTACTATAATGTATGAACAAATTATTGCATATTTAAAATCAACTTGCATATTTAAAATCAACTTGAGAATCTAAATTATAACTTTGTGTCTTATTTAATGATGCGAATCCACTGGGATCAATCATAGTGTTTAAATTGGGTAATAATAGAATATATTCAGAATACCATAAATTTATACTCTTCATTCTCACATAATTGTAGGTCTTACTAATTAAATTTATGGTAAAACTTACAATTGTAGTGTTTAAATCATAGTATTTAATGATGCGAATCCACTGGGATCAATCATAGTGTTTAAATTGGGTAATAATAGAATATATTCAGAGTACTATAAATTTATACTCTTCATTCTCACATAATTGTAGGTCTTACTAATTAAATTTATGGTGAAACTTACAATTCATGTAAGAAAGAAGAGTACACTTTTATGGTACTCCCGGAGTATTCAATAATTTTCCATTTAAATTACACTTTTGATGACTATATATCTATTTATTGTGGAATTAATTATTGTTAAATCTCTTTATTGTCATACGAAATAATTTGTTAATTAACTTACCAAGTAGTAATGACAAACCTTTTTAAAAAAAAAAAATACAAGTTGACTCGACCTGACCTGTTTGCCACGGCATACCAATTATCTAATTAAAAACAAATGAAAACAGAATATAAAATCAAGGTTGTCAGTTCTTACTCAATTTAAATTCTTACACTGTTGCACTCTTTTTCTAGCATTTTCTCATGAAGTGATTGTTTACTTAACATTTGATGCTTAATCATGAAGAGGTACATTGAATATTGAAAATAATTTCTACGATCTCTTTCCCATCAAAATATATCAATATATTCAAAGATGGGATGTAAAGCTTGAAAGGTAAATGTAGTCTAGAATTCATCCCTAGTCTCTCACTTTGCCCCTGGTTAAAAATAAAATCAAATGAATATTCAAATGTTGATTAATGGGTGCTCCAACAAAGTATTTCACAACTCTTTGTTTTTTTTTTTTTTTTGGGGGGGGGGGGGGGGGGAGTGTTCTTTAGTGTTCAAGAGCTTAATCCCAACTACACAGAAAAACGAAGAGTTGAACTTCACATTTTACATACTTGAATGCATTGTCAATCTATAGAATGAAACTAAATCATAGGTTCTAATTAGGTTTTTTTGTTTCAATTTTCAATCAAGTTGTGTCATTTTCAAAGTGGGATTTGCTCATAAATGGCAAACTCCTTTACAAATCGACTTATCTAGCAATACAAAATTGTACATAATTTTGTTTATAACTTTTTTCACAACTATTAATGTAACTTATTGTTATTGAGGTATAAGAGCATCCACATTAGTGGAGCTAAAAATTTCGCTATTTGGCACCTACAAAAGTCACTTTGTCTATTTTACCTCTTCACTTTACAATACACTCAACACAATGGATATATATTTTTAGTTATTTGATTAAAATAATACAAATAACTCATTAGAATAATAATAAAACATCCATCACAAACTTCAGTAACCAACCACAACCACCTCCACCATTAGCTACAACCACAACCACAACCACCATCAGTCCACAACAGGAAAACAAAAAAAAAGCAACTAAGCAGCCCGATCTACCCACACAACCACAACCACAACTACCACCACCACCACAACAGCCCACAGCAAAAAAAAAAAAAAAAAAGGCAACCAAGCAGGGTCGACAGCATGGGGGTGGGCTAGCGGCGGTGAGAGGAAGTTGAAAGAGAGTTGAGAGTTGAGAGAGAGGTGAAAGTTCTGAACGATAAAGAAATAGAAAAAGAAAAGAAACAAATAAATAATATTTTAATAGGAGGTAGAATAATTTTTTTTTTTTTTTTTAGCTTTCAACTACGGTGCACATCCATATATAGCTGAGCACTGTAGCAATGTAGGTAAAAAATTTACCTATACCACCACTATTGTAACACTCTTTTTGTATATGGTGGTGCTTAAAATAACTTTTTAGCTTTTTAGCACCACCAGGGGTGGAGCTAGGATTTTTTGTTTGGGGGGGGGGGGGGGAAATTTTGGTATTAATATATTAGTTTCGAATCAAGATAAACCATCATACACATGCGTAAATATACATACACAAATATAAACATTAATAATTTGATACTAGAGTAGGTCATAATTTATAAATATATTGTATATAAAATTAATAACTTTCAAATATGTATATTCGCAAAATAATTTTTTAGGAGAATTTATCATCTTTTAAATTCCATTGAGTATACAAAAGCTGTATAGTTTGATATTAAACATGTACAAAAAATGAATTAGAGAAAACAAAAACTTCCTTGTTTCTATAACTACTAGACCAATTGACAAATTCTATTAATTTTTAAGAGTATTATTGGACTGACTCAAACATTTTGGGGGGGGGGGCGGGGGACTTCTATTTTTGTAACTAAATATTTAAAGTTTTAATATTTATACATAATATAAAATAATTTTTTTAAATTTTGGAGGGACCAAGCCATGTTATAGCTCCGCCCCTTAACACTACCATTGTGAATTCTCTAATAAAAGTGATAGCATTAACCATATATTTATATGAATATGATGTTATCACCTTAATAAGCCCTTACTCAAAATATTGCGAAAAGCTATGTCCCTAAGTTTGCTTTTTAATGGATTAATTTAAATCTACGCAATCCCTCAACTCAATAGCAAGGGATACACGTCAAAATGATCCTACATGTGTAGAGTTGCATGTAGAAATGCAATTTATTTATTAAATTACACACCACTGAGGTGAGAAGGGATTAAAAAAGCATATTATAGGTTGTAGAATAGTAAGTAAGTAAGTTGGAGAGAGTGATAGCAGAGAATACTGGCTCGAGTAAGCAGGCAATGTTGTATGACAGAGAGTAGACATTCTCTGATGACAGTTTTGCCGAGGAGGGAAAATGATTGTCGAAAGTGTAGTGTAGGGTAAGGTCTGGGTATTGTTTGTCTCCGAGGTGGGGACCACGTGCTGGAGGATTGGACCTGTGGGCTGTGGGTGGACCTGCCTGCAGAGGAGACCACCTTCTCGAATACACCACTTTCATGATTAGATCATTGGTGGTTTTTTATTTTTATTTTTTTTATTAAACTCTAATTTACTTTTGCTAATTAATGCTCCTTGGCCTTTTTGGCGTTTTAGTGTCAATGTTAATTTACTTAATAATCTCCCTAAAACATTGAAATGACATTGTTGACTCGTTTAAAAAGTAATTTAATCGGACTCTGCTTTAAGAGGTATTAATTGTTTGTGATATAATTCGTTTTATTATCTCTTAAAAGTTATTATTATTTTTTAATGCAGTTTGTGGTGTATTATTATATTAAAATTTGGAACTTTCCTGTATGCATGCGGATGTCTCTTAAAAAAATGTCATTTAATTACTTTTTAAATTATTGCTTCATAATCTTATGAAAAATGCTACATAAAATTTTTAAGTTGACTATATAATTGGTTTATATCTTTTAATATTCATTATTCAAGTTTCAAGGTAAAAGAAAATTACGTGGAAAACATCCTCTTCTAATGCATATTTTAAAAGAAAATGGTAGTCAAGAGCCTTATAATTTAACTGGTTGAAACTTCTGAGTTTTTCTAACCAATCTAATATTCGAATCTTATCTCCCTATTGTAGCTATTGAAATATAAATAAATAAAAGTAGAGTTTAAGATCTAGAATTTATTGTCCAATTATTTAGAGTCGATATTCGATCATGCCACCAAAAAAAAAGAAACCCTATTGTCACTATCGCCATCAATTATCGATATTCAACCACTTTTGCGCATTGTTTTTCTCTAGACATGGCACGTTTCCTCTTTGTTTTTCATGTAAATTTTCATTTTAGGATTTGTTTCCCTTTCAAGCCTCTTGAGTCACACAATTTGGACCATCACTTATTCATTTGAGCTCAAATTATGTTAAATTCACCAACTAGATCACGTGTTTCATCATGGCATTATCCTCTACTAATATTCCTCAGGCCGCCAATGTAGTCGTCCTTTGGCCATAGTAGCCACTCTTTGGTCATCAGTGTAGTCATTCTTAGGCCCTTGTAACTATCTTCTGACATTCATTTGTCGTATAGCCATTGTCAACATTTTGCTTGATTCATTCTACATTGTGCTTGACCCATTTTACATCCGATCCGGTCACATATATAATCTTTAAGGCATCTTCACAAGCTTGCATTTCAAACTCAAGTTGTCTTCAATATTCCACCTTGAGTTTGAAGGGGGATGTAAAAGATATCAAGACCCAATCCTAGTCATGCCCAAGTCTAATCCTACTTGGACTTTCCTCCTACAAATACCTTGTTATAGATTCATAATAATACATAATGCTAAATAGTGTCTAGTTATCAATGAGTTTATTCTTTGGATGCAAGTCATTAGGTTGAATCACATAAATTCCACCTCTTTCTTTCTCTCTAAATCTTTTATTTTCTTCCTTTTATTCTAACACTCCTAATGTGATCCTAGATTGAGACCAAAAAAATGTAGAGCATAACTTTTTTTTTTTTTTTTTTAAAGTTAAAGCTAATTTATGAAAATAAATTACTATTTTCATAAATTAGCTTTAACTTTAAAAAAAAAAAAAGTTATGCTCTACATTTTTTTGGTCTCAATCTAGGATCACATTAGGAGTGTTAGAATCACATTAGGATCACATTTTTTTAAGCTATAGGAAGATTATATATATATTTTTTTGTTATATTTAGCTTGAACCCTCAAAAAAATTTCTGACTTTGTTGCTGTGTTGCTTTACACCATGGTGGTAAATATCATGAGTTTTAGGCAACAAGATGAAAATTGTGCACATTTAGCCTAGCCTAAAATTAGTTTATAAATCCATTAATAAAAGTTCAAGGATTTTGGCAAGTGCTTCATAATTATTAATAAAAGTTCATTGTTTTTCTACTTTATTTTTGGAAGTTTCCTTATATATGTTTGGACTTTGGAATGAATTGGAAATTCCAAGCTCCCATTTAAATTCCAATGTTTGAATGAGTATTTTTTTTATTAAAAAAAAAAAGCAAACAATAATAATAATAATAATAATAAAGAGCAGTAATAATTTGGTAGTAAAGGCATATTGTTATAATGTTAGTGTTTGTAGTGAAAATGTGGTGACGGTGATAACAACAATAGTAGGTGGTGATGGTGGTAGTGATGTTGACTACAATGGTAGAGATGGTGTTGTTGATGACGTGTAGTGGGCATGGTGACAGTGACAAACTGATGTTGACAATACTGATGGTGGCAATAATAAAGTGTAATGATAAATTATATGAAAATGGTAATTTGATACTTATAGAATTACTAAATTGAATTTAGGGTTTCGAAAATTGAGAAAATCCCAAGTTCAAAATTACATGCAGTTTTGTAAATAATTTAAGACTTCTCAAATTACAAAATTGAGTGAAACCACATTTTAAACTTCCTTATTTAAACACTGAATAAGTGTTTTGCAACTCAATTTTTATAGTGCTTATTGAACTAGACAAATTTGCATTGTAAGTGATGCCTAATTCCTAAATGTAATATTATAATAAAAAACAAATGAGAAAGTTGTCCACCTCCATATTCATTTCTTTCATTATTATATCTTGCAAAAACTTTTTTTTTTTTTTTTTTTGGCAAACGAGAGTATTCAAATTTTTTCGAATATCTGACTATTCTCTTGAATGTATGCAGTCTCTCTATCTTACACGCACCTAGTTATCACAGGATGAAATCACATAAAGTTGGTCCTAAGATGTTAGCAAGAAGTTTTAAAATATCATGAGGCCTTAGAAAACAACTATTTGTGATTTTTGCATTAATTAAATATTAATTAGATTCACCAAAGAGGGATACATTTGGTCAAATTAAATCGTGGAGACCAGACCAGACCAGATGGTTGTTATTTGGGGCAAAAATAGTGTCTAGTACTTGTTATGAATGAATCTTTACCACCCACATTATATGCATTTCCGGTTGTTGGAGTGAGGTTGTATCAATATATAATCAAGATGTTGTAATCATATTGCATACTTCCAACCAAAAATAGAAAATCATGTTGCAATTTTTGGTTCCTCAACTGCTAGTTACCAAAATTTCGCATGCATTCACTTGCAAACTAACAAACAAAGCCATAAAATACCAATCCTCTGAGTTCATTTCTGTGCGGAACTTATATAGACCTTCAAATCAACAATCTTCTTTAGGATTTTTTTTTTTTTTGGAGAAAATCTTCTTTAGGATTTGAAAGGCTAAAATCTGCCTCGCATAGCATAGAATTCTCCTTTGAGGTAACATGGTAAAGATCCGTGAGATTAGCATTTATGCTACACTTTTGTTGGACAGTAGAAAGCTTATGTGGCAGCTCAATTACATTGTCAGCTTTCGCTTCCAATAAAGGTGTGAGATTCCTTGCAATATTTGCTTTTTACGAGAGAAGTCCAAGACATAATTCTAGCTAGTAGCCGAAACCCATTTGCTTTTCCTTGGACCAAATGATATGGAGAGAGCCTAATATAGAGGTTGAAGTAAAGCTAAGGATCCTGTTGTTTCAAACGGATCTAAGTCTTTGGTTACGTCCTTAAAAATATTTTTTTAATATAGAGGTTGAAGTAAAGTTAAGGCTCTGTTTGTTTCGACGCATCAATTGTTTAATTACGTCTTTAAAAATATTTCGGAAAATACTTTTAACTATTTGATCTCATTTTTGAAAATTCTATGATTTTTTTTTTTACTGTTTTCTCGTCTCGAATGTGCTCAAAAAATAGTGTAAAAAAAAGAGAGAGAAGTTTAGATAATAAAAAAAAAATCATGATCAGCAACCAGCGGACGCTATTGATAACTGGAGAATGATGGCATGGTTGGGTTGTTGACAGTGGAGCTAAGGCGGAGGTGGAGGTTGGGCTAATAAGTTTTGAGTGAGACGTAAAATGTTATGACAAAAAATAAAAGAGTAAAACATTTTACACCCAAAGTGCTTCTATATATTTTACAGTCAACCGGAAATTATTTTCAGATTAACTAACAATTTCAGTAAACACCCACAATTAATGTAAAAAACATTTTTCAGAAATTTAATTTTGTTTGAAACAAACGAGGCCTAAGTCATTCAAGAAAATTTATTTGCAAATGCCAATGAAACCTTTTTACAATAATTTGTTCGTTTGGTCATTCTTTCAAGGGGAATCCAATAATTCATAATCAAGGTCAAATATTTTTGACAGATACGTGTTTTTCGCAAGACTAAGATGATACTATCTGGAATGATAGCTTAGGTTTTATAAACATTCATTGACTTGACGCCAAAGAGTCAAACCGAACGTAATTACTAATTACAATCATATTTATGTCTTATATAGTTATATACGATCTATTCATTATAAGATTATTCTAAGCATCAAGAACGTCAATCTTTCAGGGCGTTGTGCGAAATTATTAATACAACTACTAAATTTTAGTCTAAAAATTTTGGAGTTGGTTATGAATCTTTAAGAAACTAATTAAAGTCAAACTTCAAACTAATTTGTTGCTTTCTAAGAGCCACACAGCAGGAAATTAGAGATCTACATTTTAAATTGACGATTTTACAATTAATTAAAAAGTTATACATGAAGTTTACAATGACCATTTACTCAACATTTGTTAGATAAAAACCAAAGAAGCACATAGAATCCAAAATCTTCAACGTGTCCAAGTCAGCCATAGCTGTGAACACATTGAGAATACTCTTATATATATATATATATATATATATATATATCAATATAGGGAGAAAATATAATTTTTTGAACAAAATTTAGTTACAAAATTAGTTGTAGCCTAAAACTACAATTTTACTCATTAAAATAAAAAAATACTACATATTTTGAAAATTTAACTATTGAATTGTATGTCATTTACGCTCTTAGTATATATGTTAAATTTTTGTGTCAATCGGATATTATTTACTACATGATCTATAAACTTATATTTTATGTATAATTTTAAACTACAAAAACTTGCAATTTAAATAATTTAATGATAACATAGCTATTGATTTTTAATTTTCTAGAAATTTTGCAAACATAGAGGATATAAGAAGAAGATGTAATCTAATGGTGAATTTGTTAAAATTTATTTCCAATAAAAAGATATTGAGTAAGATTGTAACTTGAAACTACAACAAATTTTGTAGCTAAATTTTGTTCTAATTTTTTTCTCTGAAAATTTTCCTTGCTTTTAGATATGTTTTAAAATAATTTGATAGTTGTTATTTATCTTGAAAATTTAAAATAAACATAAAGTATGTCTAAAATAATATAAAACACACACTGACACATATATATAAATTTTTGTATCACTACCATATATTAAATTTTTAAGAATTGGCATGTATTTTTAAGAATTGGTATGTTATTGTGATTGTATCCATGCTTTCTAGATTCAAATAATAATAGTAATAATAATATATCAAGAAAAAGCACTTAAATAAGAGTAAATGAATAATTGACTTTATGTTACTCGTTTAAGACGCGTTGCTCATGCTTGGGTTGCAACTTGCAAGAAAGCTTGCTCCTGGTATGAAAAGAGAAAAAGGGATGACTTTGCTGAATTATTATTATATATCTACATTATTATTATTATTCCCGAGGTGCAAAAAGAGAAGTAAAAATTTCCTTTATGATATTGATCAAATATTCATTCAATAGTCAAAACTTAGAAAGTCGAAATACATACTCATGTGCCACTGTTAGTCGAGAGAGAACATATCATTATAGCTCTCATTAATAGTTTCTGTCCGATATCCATTAATTGGCCCCGTTGCCCCTTTTTTCATAAGGCAAAGCATGTTTTGTGCTAGAGCATAAAGCTTATTTTAGGTGCCATTTCAATATGACACTATAATTAACATGTTGAAGCAAATCTTACTTGTTTCATTCAATCATCATAGAAGTAGGACCTCTCACTCGATTCACATTGTCACCAGTTCAACAGTTCGATTCTCATTTAAGCAGGCCTCCCTTTAAAATACAAAAAAGCGTATGAAAAAAAGATGGACAATGAGCAAGCTAAATCTTTCCCTTGGATTTAATTCCTCCACTTTTAACTTAAAGAGATGAGAAATAAAGTGTAGGCAAAGCTTTTGATACGGTTGACTTCATTCTCAACGGGTATGATGAAGCGTGTGTTGCCTCTAGGGGACAAAATTATAAGCTTTTGCTAGCTAAAAAATGAAGGGTTTGTGAACCTAACGATAATGGGGTATTGTAACTTTGCGTCTGCAATCACTTGTGGGTCTTTCTCACCCCTTTTCCTCTGACACACCCACAAAACAGAATGGGCTGCTAAGCAGTTTTAAAGCTCCAGAGAGACCTTATAATTTTCAATGTTGACTAACCAATGTACATATAAATGAATGTGTTTAAAAAGGAACATATATTGGATAACTTTTAATCATTTTTTTACACATTAGTCTGATTTGTTTAAGAAAATTAATCATAAGCTAAAGAGAAAAAGGTGGACCTTGCTGGTTATACGATTTCATTTATGGAGAGTTGGTATTGGCTGAGGGGATAAAGGATTGGAGTTCGTGTAATGTCATGCAAACTTGGAGTATCAATGTGGAAAATCCAAAAGAGGGAAGTGAATTGAAGTTTGGCATGAGGTACTGTTAGTCAAGATTCTCAGACTTAGGAGGAGATTTTGTGGTTTATATGGGGACCCCATTTGTGTAACTTATTAGCAGTGCATCAACATTGCTTTTTTTTTTTTTTTTTTTTTTTTGGGGGGTAATAAACAACACTGCTTTGGTTCTATTATGAAGAATAATGGATGTCCCTAAGAGCTTTTAAATTTTGGACCTTGGATACCCTACACATGAAAGAGAATTGCACATAGATAGCTGGTGAGCTGTATTAGCTAGAGCCTCTGTCAATGTGAAACAAGCTATGCAGGTTGGTATAACAAATCACTTGCTAGCTAAAGGTGAGTGATGAATCAATTTTCAGCAATGAAAAGGCTATGAAGAGGTTAATTTTGTTAGGATTATAATTAAAACCAGAAGTGAGGGCCTCGACATAGTAATAATAGAATTGTAGTCATGCTTTTACGTATTGCATGGTAGAATTACACTCTCTTTGGTGTCTTTGTTAAAATAAATAGAAGAAAATAAAATGAGTGTTAAGAAAGAAAATGGAAATAAGAGACTTAAACTTTTGAAATATATGTTACAAACTTACAATATGATAACCCTAAAATTACGATAGTCTATGATATTATAAAGCTATAATAATTTATGATATTCTGTAAGACCATGACCTACACATTTATGATAATATCTTAATATCTTTTTACTCTAAAAACTAAATGATAAGTAGTGTGCAATTTACTTTATTTTAAGTGTTTTAACCCACAGGCCCTTTTTGAAGGACTAGGGTAAATCCCAGATGCAAGATTCTACCCGCAGATTAATCATGCATCATCTAGGCCAGAGTTCCAACCTCGAATCTTTTTGTTACAAAAAGTTTTACCTTTTTGGAAAATTAATTATATTTTTTTGATTAATTATCTGAATTAAGTACATATATAATGTTTTGATTTGACTGAGAGATTGCAAGACTATAATTACGTGTATAATAAAAATAGATATTGTGAGATGCTTGTGAATAAAATACATTAAAAAACCCCTCTTTAATGTGGAGGGTGTGAGAAGCAAGGTTGTGTACTAAGGTGCAATAACTTGCAAAGTTCTCTTTTAACTATATATGCTCATGTAAAGGTACTAATATTTGGGATTATGTTACTTTCCATTCACTTCTCTTCACTTTGTTTAATATTTACTCCAAATCTTACCGCATCATCCACAGGGTAATAACATTAAAAAAATATATATATATTTGATAGTTACCACTCATTTCCCAAATCTCTGTCTCAGACAAATATTCTACAGTAACTTTATACCGTTGTGAGATTCTATTTAGTTGATAAGTAGATTAACATATACATTTAGCCAAGATAATCCCATACACTTGATTGATTAATCTAGCCTGATTGATCAGATGAAGGGTTTCAATTATATGTATAGAAGCTCAAGATCAAGGTGTTACTTTTTATCAATGTTTATACCATTTAATAACCATTATATATTGGATTTATATTTTAAAAATTATATAATTTGATTCCACATTGTTTTTTCTTAATTAAACGCACAGTCACACACCAAATTTGGTACTAATTGGATATTATTTACTATCTAATCCATTAAATCATGATTATTATCTTGATAAAATTTACAATTACAAAAGATTAAAAGAGATAATGTAATTCAATAATAAATTTATAAAAAAATAAATGCATATGTTACGTAACATTACATAACTCTTACAAAACTCAAAATGCATGTTATATTATATATGTCAACATGTGTGATGCTAGTAGATGAAATGAGAAAGGTTTTAACTTGTGCCCCAAATTATATCACACAGGAACCTGACCTAGTTAGGATATTATCAACAATGAGTTTTGCTTTACACACTTAATACTAATAGAATAGGAGTGGCCTGCAAAGCCCTAAGGAGCATATTTTATATATATATATATATATATATATTCTTTTTGCCGAACCCTAAGGAGCAATATCAGTGTCATCTTCAATGATAATAGATGATGGATACTGACATATCCAAACTGAATAAATTAAGGGGTTAATTCAAATTAATAAGAATATCTCTTACTTACGCAAACAAATATATGAATAAATCTCGTTAGGAACAATTGGGGGGAGGCATTGGCAGAAGGTTGCATCAGAAAATGATCCCTACAAACCCCACACTGCTCAAGTATGGACCATCCCACTAACAACCCATTTCTTTTTTTCTTTTTTCTTTTTTATTTTTTTAATTTTGATAGTAATAACATTACAGTTCCCAAGAATTTTTGGACACCCCACCCGGAATATTCTCTGCGTGAAAATCTTGGGTTCCCGGTTACAGTTTTCTCAGCCGCCAGCACTTTCTTCCCCATGGTTCTATTATATTACCCACACTTTATTGAGAGAATGATAAACCTGAATTAGTTATGCTAAGGCTGTGTTTGTTTCGTGTAAAACATTTTTTGAAAAATACTTATTTTTCGGAAATGCTATTTTTCGAAAAAGAAAAATATTTTCATGTGTTTGGTTGTATTATGAAAATTGTTGTGGAAAATATTTTCATGTGTTTGGTTCTATTAAGAAAATGCTATTTTCCTACATTTTTTCACAATTTCCGGCAACAAATTCCGGCAACAACAACACAACAACAACAACACCAAATTCCGGCAACAACAACACAACAACCACAACAACAACAATCAGTTCATAAAAAAAAAACAAAAACAACAATCAAACTTAAAAAAAAAAAAACGGAGAGATCGAGGAAGACGACGCTGTGCGAAGGAGTTCGACGATCGACGGCGCGGCGCGATCGAAGGTGCGACTGGATCGGCGGTTCGTGGGTTCGTGGTCGACAGCGCGGCGCGATCGAAGGTGCGACTGGATCGACGATTCGTGGGTTCGTGGATCAGCGATGGGGACTGGGTTTGTGGGTTCGTGGTCGCCGGCGATGGTCTCTCGGCTTGGATCGGCGGTTCGTGGGTTCGTGGCCGCCGGCGATGGGCGCTGGGCTTGGATCGACGATGGCGCTGGGCTCTCTCTTTCTTTCTCCCTCTCCCTCTTTTTCTTCCTTCCTCTCTCTCTCTCTCTTCGTGCTCTGTTTCTCTTTTCCAGAAAATGTGGTTTGAAGTGAAAATAATGGGTGAAATCATTTTCACCCATCAGAAGCTTATTTTCCGGTCAATCCGGAATTGCATTTCCGTTGACCGAATTTTACATGCCAACCAAACACCCTAATTTTCCGGAAATGCATTTCCGGAAGTGGTTTGAAGCCAAACCAAACACACCCTAAGTTTAAAACACAACCATTTTCACCTGGTTTTTTTTTTTTTTTTGGGCATATGTTAGTATATGTTGTATTGTGATTATTGCATAATAAAAATAGTATTAATGGTAAATTCAGATAAAATTAGAGTTTTTCTAATTATAATTGTGAAAAATGTTATGTTTCTAATGTTACTCAATTAGTTAATGATATTTCTTTGGAAACCTTAAAATTAGTAAAAATTTGCTCAACTAATTAACAAAGTCCATAATCTAGAAACAAAACACAATACTGTAAATTGTGAGAGAGAGAGAGAGTATTAGCTCATGTTGTATGTTATAAGTCTAATCTAATGAAAAAAAAAACCATCATTGATTTGATTTTCTATTTTAAGAACATAATCTTCTTTTTTTGTGTGTGTAGGTTTTAAGAACATAATCTTTTTTTTATATAGGTTTTAAGAATACAATCTTTTTTAGATAAGTTTTAAGAGCACAATCTTTTTTAGATAAGTTTTAAGAACATAATCTTGTGTAAGATTATGCTCTTAATTAATTCTTATAAAAGGCTCGTGTACGTATGCTTTAATTTAATTATGATGTTTTGAAGCTTCCTTACTGCTCCCAAAAAAAAATTCTCCTTTTTTTTTTTTTTTTTTTTCCATAAAATCAGACCCTTAATTATCTTGTTGATATAGACTGTTGTTAAGTTTCGCTCGAGAAAGTATTTCTTACATTGGACATATGCAATATGCTTACTACAATATGGACAAAGTTTGGTTGAAGATATTTTTTCCAACTCATTATGTGACAAATTATAAAATTAGAAAAATTCTAAGACCACATAAAATGACACAATTTGTACCATAACTGTTTACGTGGCAGACTATAGGTGATGGGTTCATGTGAAAGTGACAGATAGCCAGTTACAATCTAACACGTAAGATAGTTGTCGCAAAAGTTGTAGTAGTTTATGTGGTACTAGAATTACTCATAAAATTATCACGTGTATTATTTAAACAAGTCACATAACTCATTAAAAAAGTCATGTGACTAAAACTACATATGAATTGTCTCTTTAATTGACACATAAAATATTGGAGCAAGATAGTTCCAACATGTTTGAAATAAAACTTTTTCCTTATAATATATGAGTCTCACATGTATATAACATCAATATGTTGTGGAGTTTTTCTATGAACACAACCAAGTCTCATAATATTTTCACAATAAATTAGAATATTAAATCATCAACCCACCATACGTAAGAATAATATGAAATAAAAAAATATATACCCAAAATCATTGCAACTCAAAATAAGTGTTTTGAAAATATTGTGTGATTTTATTGTATCCATAAACTTTCTCTATATTGTAAAAGAAATCCTACATATTTTTGATGTACAAGACAAGCAGTACCAGTCCATGCTCTCCAATTTGGGAGGACATGCATTTAATTTGTAAAAGATAAAATTAAAAAAAAAAATGGTAATATTTCAAATTTCCGTTTCAAGATGATAGCGACTTGATGAAGTCCCACTTACTTGTAATGAGAAAAAGAAAAGGAGAAGCATGATGTAAACCAAACTCACTTTTTTTTTATTATATAAAAACAATATAGTTATAAATTGGTTGGTCTCATTTTACCGCCCAAAAAAAAAAAGAAGAAGTTAAAAAATTGGCTGGCCTCAATCATCAATAAAATAAGCAAAATAAGAGAATTTGTTAATAGTAGTTTGAAAGTAAAGTACCTTTTTTTTAGTACACTCTTCGCAGAAAATAATTGGAGACAGAATGAGAATTATATTAAAATAAAACAATTTTGCTCTAAATAGAATTATATTCAGATAAATAAATATATTTTTATATTTTGTTTTCCAGTTCACTTTTTTTCTGTACGTACTGACTTTTTTTTACCTTTTCCGTGATAATGTGTTTACACTTAACATTACATCAGAGTCTGATCAGACTGAGTTAATTTGTCCTCTAAGTCTCACCGCCCATGCCTTTTTGTTAATCGAAGTTGCTAACTTGCGCTTAGCCATGTGGCCCGCGAGGACCCGTTGGGCCCGAGCTAGGGTTGGTGGCGCAAGTTAGAGAGGGCCTTTTCGCATTCAATGTATACTTTGTAAGGGAGAGTAGTACTAATTATGATTGAAAGAGAGAGATCTGCTAGCATCACTGCATCACATATTTTGGCACAATAAAAAATTTTGGCCACCTTGGACTTGTAAGAGAGCTACTACAGAGTAAAGACAGGGACATGGGAACTTTTCTGTTTTTTTGGGCCATTGATGGTGACCTTCTCGTGTGCTTTTGCTTTTCAAATCTCTCTAGATTAGTATTATTGCCTATTTGTCTATGGTTGAGTGAATTATAATTTTCATACCTTTTATATTCTATGTACATGATAATTATATATATATATATATATATACATTTATTTATTTATTGAGAAAAAGATCATCAAGAAAATTATTAAGGTTTGCATGAGCAAAATTATTTATATTTAGTAGAACAGACTCCATTTAGACTAAAAGCAAGAAATATAATGAGGCTTACTCTATAAACTACGACATGAGTAACTGCATTACCTTTTCTAATAGAGTGAGAGAAGGAAAAGCTCTGTAAAGAGCTTGTATAACGTTGTGTCTTTAATTAAATGATCAAAAGAAGATATGAACATATTATTGTCTCGCAAAGCATTGATAACTATCTCAGAGTCGCCTTCAAAACAAGATTGACTGAATCCCATTTCTTGGACAAACTAGATAGCTCTTCTAGCTACCAAGCAATGCCTTGATGCCACCCTTAACGAGCTCTTCTTTGTAATTTTCATGTGTGTGTGGAATGGAAGAATTACACTCACCTAGTAATTAGTCAAGCTCTTTAAGAGCCGTGGACCCTAAATTAGACACACAAAAAGAAAAAGAAAAAGAAAAAGAAAAATGAGCTATATAAATAACTATAAAAAGTTGAAATTGTGATTAGTATTAAATAGATGTGGTTGACACTTTTTTTGATCATTACGAAAATGTTTCCATGAAACATTTTCTAAGGAACTCGTAATCTTATAAAAAATGGAATTTGTCTATTCAAATTATATGCTACTAGATACAATATTAGTATCAATTTTTAGTTTTTGTAAGAGCACCATTAAGAAGATCTAAGATCACACACACACACACACACATATATCTAATATAAGGCATAATAAATACTATATGACGAACTGGCGTGACTTCAGAGACTCAATAGCATGCAAAAGTAATTGTTTAAGAAGCCAGTGATTAGGTGCTAAGGTTATTTAATAATTTTGTGGTTTTTTCCTAATTTTTTTAGGTGGTTGATGTTTGAAAAGCTTAAATATCATAAAGTGATTAAGATAAGATTTAATTAATTAGAGATAGGATTTGTGTAAGGACCACGGATGAAAAAGTTAACACTTTTCTACTGCCTTATCAAAGAGAAATTTATAGTATTCAATGCAAAAATTTAAAGTATTTAGTGAAAAATATTACTCCATTGAAGTAGTATCCAAGTATTATTACCATGATTAAAAATTATTTATACAAATGATTATTTTTCAATTTTTTGGAAAAAACTCATTTCATTGGAACATGGAAGTTTTGACTACATTTTAGATGGTCCCAAATAGTAGTGAGTAGTGACATAGAGTCAAGTTTTCAGTTAGGTCATCATCATGGGGTTGAACAAACGATGCCAATAGCTAGTTAGACAATGGAAAAATCACTTAAAATAGGGAAAGTGCTGATATAGTTGCTAGTATTATTTTATAAATTCACTGCATCATGGGTAGTGTGGGTCATAATTGGGGGTGAGGGTATTATAACAACATATCACTAGGCAAAACCAAAATTGAGGTAAGACAAATTTGCAGGTTTTGCCTCTAAACATAAGTTTTTTTTTTTTGGTCTGTTAAGCTTCTGATCATTACTTTCTGTATTTGTAACTTCTTCTTATTACATGTTAGCGTAACTTTTTTCTTTGGTAAAATCAAAACTTCAATTGCTTACATTCTAAATAAAGTGCCCCTACGAGCATCTTTATTTATTTATTTATTTTTTAATACAACCCATTGGACATGTTTTGGTATTGTTATTGTTACTAGCTAGTTACCTCGTCTGTACCTTGTCGAAGAGTTATTTTGCCCTATTCTCACCTCGTGCTTACTCTACGAGACTTTGTCTTGTTCCGTGTTACACTTAATTTAGAACATACAATAATACAAACCAAATATTTACCAACTAATTAATTATACTGAAATTTATAAAGCAAATCTTTTAACACTAATACAAACCAAAAAAAAAAAATCATACCAAAATGTTTAACTAGACAATAATACGAAGTTTTAATATATCCAAGATATAATAACACAAGTCAAAGTACTTAACACGAACTCAAACCACAAATTTTTATATCAAATTGTTTAACAAAATATTAATACAAAGTCTCAATGTATTGAACTTTCCATTAAAAAAGTGTAAAAGAAAAATTCCTTTATCAGCTATAATGGAACTTTTGTAATTATAAAAAGTAAATGGAATTTTAGTAAATATACTTGAGGTGGAATGACCAAAACCTATCTCTATCCTATATCAGTGGTTGGGGAAAATTTTTTGTCTCGTTCTTATCCCGTCACCTCTTCAACGCTAGAAATACCTGAATGGGGTAAGACAAGTTAGAGTGATCAAAATATTTCCTTACGTTGCTTTGAGGTCAAGGCAAATATTACACCTCATCCTTAGCTTAGCTTATCACAATTTTTAGACCAAAAAGCTTGCATGGGTCAATTGAGGTTAAAATTATCTATTAATTGTTACGCAAAGTTTGGAATTCCCCCCAAAAAAAAAAAAAAAAAGCAAGTAAGGTTTGGAATTCCTAATAAGTTTGTTACATCAAACTCATTTTTTTAGGAAGAGCATTTCCAAGCAAACTAAATTTCAGATTTTTTTGGCTTAAAAAAATTCTAAGTTTTGTTTTGTTGTTATGTTGTTTTTAGCTTTGGTTTTTATCTGCAGAATAAAACTAAAACAGTAATTAATATTAATACTATTATTAGCAAAATATATCTAAGGCAATTGTTCCAATAATGGTCATTATTATGATAGTTATAAACAATAATACCTGAAAATCCTATTGTCTAAAAGAAAATATTTTACTACAAGAGCCGCCATTCATTTTGTTTTTATTGGTTAATTAAACTCATAATATACTCAATAATCTACTATATAAATTCTAATGAT
Source organism: Quercus glauca (assembly GCA_023736055.1). Lineage (NCBI taxonomy): Eukaryota > Viridiplantae > Streptophyta > Magnoliopsida > Fagales > Fagaceae > Quercus > Quercus glauca. The sequence goes on along the minus strand of CM043316.1, from coordinate 70,532,848 downwards.
TCAGAATTCAGATACTACTCTCCCATATACACTGCAATCTTTCTACAATAACCATCATTATACAATATAATACAGAATTAATGTCCAAATCAAAAACTATAATCACAGATATTATCTTTGCATTTAACACGAGAAATTCTCTCTTTATGACGATATTTTGAAAGTTGGTCACGAGAAATTCAACTAGAATGACCGGTTGTACCCGGTTTGCAAAGAGATATTTAGAATTTGAGACAGTAAAATGCTCTGCATATCTCACTGTTTGCCCTTCAAGTTCGGAGTGTATCTTTTTTTTCGCTGAATAGCTCGGAGTGTATCTGATTTCATTTTCGTCCATAAAAGTCATAAAGACAATACTATAACACATAGTACTACTTTGCTAGTATTAGAGACACAGAGAGAGAGAGACTGAAAGAGAGACAAAACAGAAAACACAAACAAAAGCTATGTTCTTTCATGTGTACCACTACATCCTTTGCTATGTATAAATAAACACCAGCTTTTAATCCTCTTACTCAGTCTCTCACCGACCATTTTGCTGTTTCTCTCTCTCTCTCTCTCTCTGAAAAATACTAGTTTTGTTTAATAATTCTTCAGCACTTCACTTTCAGGCTCTTCTAAACGCTTTCTTTGTTTCTAATAAACACAAAACTGGTGCTGGTTCTTGGCATTTGGTGGCAACTCAGAACTGGGTTTAGCTGGTTTGATTCGGACCCACATGCCTGCGTTCAAGTTATGAGCTTTGGATCGTGAAAGTTTGGATTTTTATTCGTTTTTCTTGGAGATTTTGTGAAATGGGTTCAGTGATGAAGCAAACACTCAAGAGTTTGTGTTGCAGTGAAGGGTGGTCTTATGGGATTTTCTGGCGTTTTGTTCAGAATGATTCTTTGTAAGCTAAGCGTTTCTTTCTGTGTTTTATATATTTATTTATTGTACTTTAGTTTCTTACTTCCGTTTTTGGAAGGAAAAAAAATAAAATTTCTGACTGTGTTTTATTTTTTTGGTATTATTTTGATGGCAGTCTTGGTATGTTTTTGATCGTTGGTTTATTGTTTCTCTCAGTTTGGTTGATGTTTTTGGCTTCTAGTTTTCCCCTTAATTATTTTTCTTACAATTTTAGTTTATTGTTTTTCAAATCCATACTGTTTTGTTTTCTTCTGGAGGGGGTTGTAATTATGCGTATACAAGTGAGTTTTTTGGTTCAGCATTTTTAAGTACTAATGCTTGATAATGTGATTAGATTCAGTATATTTCTCTTTTTTATATGTATTATAATCCTAATAATAAATGACTGCCTAATTAATTAAAATTTTTCTATATGAGATCAAGCTTGTTTTGATGTTATAAACAATGAATTCTTAGCTTTGGGCCCTTTGATCAGTCTTGAAACTCTTAAAGTGATTAAGGGTTTCATAATTTGAGATTAGCTTGGTTGTCTAATTTGTCTTTGATATGTAACAGATTGTTGACTTTTGAAGATGCCTATTATGAAAAGCAAGTTGAGGCAGTGATTGACATGCTTCCCCAGGTCCACATGATGGGTGAAGGGTATGCCTAGCATATTACAGTTTTTTGTTGTGTCACAAATTCTGTTCAAGTTTTAACATTAATGGTATTTTCTCTCTTAGAGTAATTGGCCAAGCTGCTTTCACTGGGAAACATAGATGGATGTTCTCAGATGCTCATGGTGAAAAATGGGATTCCATTGATTCTTTTGAATGTCAAGATATATTCCAGGTATTTCTTCTTTTTCAGTTGTTGACTACTTAATTACATTGTCCATGCAGACGCTTGTTTTCATCTGCTTATGTGAAAATTTCCTTTCACTCTGCAGGATGATTCTGGTTTTCGTCGCCAATTTTCCTCTGGAATCAAGGTACTAGTTTCATTCAAGAAGCATTTGTAGTTGTAGTATGAAGCGAATAGTTTGTAAAATATTCTCCTGTCTGTCAATAATCTTTTGGGTAGTTTGTTTTTCATGGCCTTGTGATGCTAACATGGTTATGAAAATTCAATCCAATATGCAGACAATTGCTGTGATCTCTGTGGCACCACAAGGAGTAGTACAGTTTGGATCCACCCAGAAGGTTAGTAGGACAGTGGATGAAATAGTTTTCACCTTCATGCATATGTAAACTTGGAAAGAATGCTATTTTGTGATGTTCAAATGAGTCAAATCACTTATTAGCCATGGGATTTGTGAAATTATTCCCTTGATCATTCAATTTAAATAAATTTCTGAGATTATTTAAAATATTAATAATCTACACGGTTGAAAATTTTTATTAAAAAGTAATTGATCCTGTTACCTGAAAACCATTAGCTAGTGATCTTAAGAGTTAAATTATATTTTATCTTAAAAGCACAAAATTGTAAAGGATAAATCAAGATATATGTGGTTTCTTCTAGGGATGACGTTGTATTTTAGTTAATATTTCCTTTGATTGAAGTTAAAATTTAAGGCTAAGAATTGATGTGTAAGTAAATTAGTATCATGTGCTGAGGCATGCGTGAATACTTATCGACTGTGCCGCTATTGCTGTTGCAGGTATCGGAGAGGATGGAATTTTTGGATCAAACAAAAAGATTGTTTCAGGAGATGGAGAACATTGATGAGCTTATCCCATTGGAGAATGCGTTCTCCTCATTGAACAATGATATTTATGATCTAAATGGGTTATTTGGTACCCTGATTCCATCTGGAAATTCACATAATGGAGATCTCAATGCCATGCTTGGCGATGGCAGTAAGGAGTTAATGGGAGAAGCTTGTTCAGCAACATTTGTGAATGAGTCCTGCCATTCCATATCTGGGATTCACGATGATGAAAGGATGACTCCATTGCTCCGAGATTTGGGTCATCCTAATAATCAATTACCAAAAGTTGGTACAGAAGCTCAAATCTTGCTATCTGATACACTTAATTCTCAGTTCCAGAAAGCGTTTTTACAGGCTACTTCTTCTGTTAGTACAAGGAGTAGTGCAGATTCTATCTTGACTGCACTTGAACCACTGTTGGTGTCTGAAACAAGGATTCAGGATTCTCCAAATATGATTACTTCAAAGGCAAATGCTCTTGAATCTTGCAGAAATACAGCTAGCAACGCTCAGGAAGAGTCAACATTCACCTCAACGTTCAGTGGAGGAGGATTGATTGACCTAGGGAAAACAATTCCAGACAGGTCCAGAAATCTGATGGATGGCCAGCATTTCTGTCCATCAATTCTTGAAACTCAAGGTGAACTTCAAGAAACAGCAACTAGCACACATAGATTTGCTGAGGAGTTTAAGCCAGATAATTTTATATCCGAAATCTCCAAGTTCTGTCTGTTGGATGATCTTGCTCAATGGTTTTCTCCCTCACCAGAGCATAGGATCAATGAAATGGCATCTGCATTAAGTAATGACCTTCAACAATCAATGGGAGTTACTTCAGCATCATCTTGCCTGATTGGAGATGATGTTTTTAGTGATTTTCCAATCAAACATCCGGGTAATTCTGTACAAAGTAGCATCACTACTACATTAAACTCTGATGGACAAGAGAATTCCACGATCATGCCTGGTGCTGAAAATGATCTTTTTGATGGGTTGGGAATGGATTTTGGATGTGGTCAGTCGATGGAGTGTTGGGAAGATTTTATAATGCCAGTAGTGAGTGCTGCTACTGATGCTCGTATGTCAGAATGTGTCTCGGAGTTGGATGTTGGTTCCATGGCTGGTCCTAGGAAGGGGTTATTCTCAGAATTAGGACTCCAAGAACTTCTAGACGGCATAAGTAGTTCTAATTCTTTTACCAAATCTAGTTTTGAGGATCAATTATCCGGCGCCAAAAGGAGCAGAATGGATACTTCGTCTGTGAATAGTAATCAATTACAGTTGGCAAGTCTTGCTTGCTCTAGTGGAAGCATGAACATAATGCAACCTGTATACAACCTGGAGAAGAAAAACAGTGTACCCAAGAAAGAGTTTCTCCCAAAATCACAGGTAGGTTTGTGGATTGATGATAGCTATAGTATCAATGTGGGAAATACTGGTCTGGCACGACCTCAGAAGCCTGAGGAACCTACAAAAGCTTCTAAAAAAAGGGCTAGGCCTGGGGAGAGTACTCGACCAAGGCCCAAAGACAGGCAACAGATCCAAGACCGTATCAAAGAGTTGAGAGGAATCATCCCTCATGGTGGAAAGGTACTTACACATTTTAGTCTATGCTTTAATAGACACATTGGGAACAAAGTGTTCTGAGTATTTAGAAGTTATGTTTTACACCATTAGAGAATTGTACTATTTTTTCTTATAATAGGGACCTTTGGAACCATTTTCCATTTTAAATTTTATACAATCTTGTGATATTTATATTCCTGCATTTGATGCTGATGATTAATATGGCATAAGATACTTACAAGTTTCATGATGTTACAGTGTAGCATTGATTCTCTGTTGGATCGAACCATCAAATACATGCTTTTCTTGCAAAGCGTGACAAAATATGCAGACAAGCTTAAACAATCCGATGAGCCAAAGGTAACCAGTTCATTTTATATTCTGATTTTCTTGGACAAGATTTAACGAGCTCAGACTTGAGCCTTGGTGTTTATCATTCACTAATATGCAAACTTTATTGTTTGGATTTTGTAGCTTATAGGCCAAGAGACGGGAGTGGTTCTTAAAGACAACAGCATGGGTGATGGCGGTGGTGGTGTTACATGGGCCTTTGAAGTTGGGGGTCAAACAATGGTTTGCCCAATTATAATTGAGGACCATAATCCACCTGGCCAAATGCTTATAGAGGTATAGGAAGGCAAATAAAAAAGCTCATTCAATTCTGCTATCAGCCTTGACAATTTAAAATTTTATACCCACCTCAATGTATTTTCATTTCTCTCTTGCAGATGCTTTGTGAGGAACAAGGATTCTTTCTTGAAATAGCAGATGTAATCCGGAGCTTTGGGCTGAATATTTTGAAAGGAGTAATGGAAGCTAGAGACAGCAAAATTTGGGCACGCTTTGTTGTTGAGGTAAATTGGATATTAAGAGAATTGAAGTGATAGAAGTAGATTTACTTAGTATTCTCCTAAAAAATCTGGTTTTAACCTCTATTAGTTTCTTATTAGTACATTGTTCTCAAATTGTGTAACAGGCAAACAGTCAAGTAACAAGGATGGATATATTTTGGTCCCTTGTCCATCTTCTAAAGCAAACAACCACTACTGGGAATGATACAACAGATCAACCTGTTGACACCATTAATGGTGGTGTTCCTCAACTGGACAGTTATCAAAAACCAACCTTGCCACCTCCCATAAGCATGGCTGAGACACTTGGGTGATGATTTGAGTGCATATGTTAAGAGTTTTAGAAATACCTTGAGCATTCACATGCTGACAGCTTGCCATGATGGGTGTTGTGAAAATTAAAGAGCCACAACTGAGCAAGGAAAAAGAGTTACTGGTCCATCCCATTTCCATTATCTTTGAAATGGGAATGTCATGTGCATAGAGTTGATAGACTAGGATATACAACTTTCAAAGAAAAATGCAAGTGTTCTTTTTGCTCTTGATAATGTAGTTCCCAATTAGAGAGCTGTGAGAGTCTGGGAGAAGCAATATCATGTTACAAATTTGTCACATAATTGTTGAGTTAGGTAGGCTTTCATACGAGAGACCTGAGGGATGATGCATTGTTTTTTTTTGGGGGGGAGGTCTTTTGTTTTGGGTTGCTTTAACCATAATCTGTTTATAGTGTGAAGCTGATAAATCAATTAATGATAAGCTAACTACTGATTTGTTTCTAGATCTTTCTGTTGTGGATTTGCTAATATAATAGTGAAATTGTTCTCTCTCTCTCTCTCTCTCTCTCTCTCTCTCTCTCAAGTGTTATACATTTCATATTACTGACTAAATTTGTCTTATTTGTGGGGTTATTTAGTATTAGCGGGGTAAAATCACGATTTATAAGTTTCTAGTGAAAGTAAAGTTACAACGAGAAAAGAGAAACGTTTTCATTAAAAAGTGTAAGTTATGTTACAATTTAAAAGATTCTTAGACTAGAAAGTATCTCTGTCTCACTGACATGTGGGTCTCACATGTCAGTGAGACATTGATCTCATGAGCCTGTTTTATACAAGATTTTTCCCACTTAGAAACGAAATTATTGTTACTTTATCTCTTACACTCTATTATTAGGGGAGGTACAATACTACAAATAATATGAATATTGTAGAATCCTTTTTGGTGCTCTCGTTGATGTGAAAGGCTTAGAGGGATAAGGCTTACGGCCAATGGCAGGGACAAAAGGTGCACAAGATTTAGACAAGGTGAAGTTTCATTCTAAACCGCTGATGTGAAAGGCTTGGAGGATAAGGCATAAGGCTAATGGCAGGGACAAAAGATGCAAAAGATTAAGACCGCAAGCATCCTAACCAATTTTAGCCCAGGCCCTACAGGCTAAAAGTATCGTCTTCTATGTCAGGTCCATAATATAGAGGACCACATGTGATCTTTACAACTATCATCATTTGGTTTCTATACATGTTTGCCCTGGTCACCCCAAAACTTTAGGGTACCATGGATATAGTCCCATATTGCTTTTTCTTAAAAACAAAAAAAAAAAAAAAAAATTATAAATAGGATATAATTTCAACTTATAAATTTTTTTTTAAATTATAAATAGGATATTATTTCAGCCTATAAAATCTGCTTCCTAATGAGTGCCTTTTGAGTCCTAGGTCTACTATAAATCACAAAAAAAATATAAGATATTAAGAATATTCATTTTGAGGTGAGTGTATGTTATGGGTCTCATCAACTTCAACTTCCTGACCATATATATATATTTTGACCAATTAATGCTCAAGTTGACAAGTTGTGATGACAACTTTGAAATAATCTAGTAAAAAATGCTACGTTGTTTATAACATCATGATCCTTATTTAAGATCAACTTAAAAAGTATATGACGCTCACCAGTCACCACCCATGAAAAAATGGACAGTTTGAACACATATAATTAAGCATCATTGAAAATTTTCCTCCTATCAATTGGGTTGCTCTATAAAAACGATGGAGAGGTTAGATTTGTGAAGAAGACCACTGGATCTACAAATACGACAGGCCGTTTGCTGTGGAATTCTTAACGCTATGCATTGTTTAAAGTCTAATGCCTAACTACAAGTCGTTCAAGAACTCATGTTGTTATTCATTCTCTACTGTCTGTCGCATAACTTCAAATTGCGTGTCATTTAGAAACTGTTTTAAGAGTAAGTTTTGTAGCCCGTTGAGTTTGTTATACTTCTATTTCTGTATCTTTATGTTTCTTGTTAGAGCATTCACATCATGTTCACATTTTCTATTTCAACAAAAATATATTTACATTAATTTCAATATTTATTTTTTTACTCTATTTAAATTTTAGAGTAAACTACACTTATCCACCTCTAATTTGGCCGAAATTTAAGTTGCCTATCTGTGATTTGAAATTTGACATTTTATCCATCTAAAGTTAGCTCAGTTAAAGTTCCGTAACTCACCTCGGTTAAAAACATGACTAAATATGTCATTTTACTTCACTTTTATGTCCTATCCTCAAAAAACACAAAAAAACATAAAAATACAAGATCAAATAAGATAAAAAAGAATTTAACGGAACACTTGCATCATGGGTTTTCAAACCACAGGTAGACAATTTAAATTTCGATCAAACTTCAGGCGGGTAAAATGTCAAATTTCAAACCACAGTCACAAGTAGACAACTTAAATTTCGGCCAAACCATAAGTGAGTAAGTTGTAATTTGCCTTATTTTCTCTCTCCCATCGTTACTTTATTTTTCTACACTTTTCCAGCCAAAATGACAAAGCCACTACTGCTTGCACAAACATCGTAAATCGTCACTCACACCGTATCACTTGATTCCATTGGAGGATTCTAGAAGTTACCGTTGCTCACAATTGCCAAACCCATAAGCAAACGAACAACACAAATCAAACCAAACCTCCTAAACATAGGTCAAACCATAAACCAACACAAACTCAAAACAAACACAACCCAACCACTGACCATTGACCTGGATTTGACAAACTCAAACCCAAATCAAACACAACCTAGCCATTGACTCGAATTTGAAAATGGAACTGTGTAAACTTGTGATTTACAACTAAATTTTTGTTGGCTTTAATTCTGTGTCAAATTTGATTGTATTTTTGTTCAATCGTTTCCCTGTATGTTTGTGGGATTTAATGTAGGGGTTGAGTGTGAAAGTTTAGTGAAGAATTGTGAAGACAGTGAAGTTCGCGACTAGCTCATGAGTGGACAACTCACGAAAGGCCATGTGAGAAGCACATGCTTGGAAACTGCAGAGTCTTATGCCGGTTGGTTTTCGCAAGTCACTTCACGACTCAACCATGTCATGAGTGAGTCGCAAGTGACCTGTAAAACTCTCTGCCTGCTACTTATAAAAAGTGCTTTTCTCATTTCTTTACCAACACTATATATGCCCACATTACCCACGAAATTGTAAGGAGACTTTTAGAAAGAAAACCCTAGCAAAACACTTGAGAGTTATAGATTGTAAACCCATAATCATCTACACAATTTCTCTTAGTTTTCCTCTACTCCTACCTTTCGAATTACAAATCCTTGAAAGGTTCTTAGCCCAAACACTTACCTCACCCAATCTAAGTGTTGGGAGAAGTTTTAGTGCATGTGGGAAGCATTGGAAGAAGCCATCGATTGGTGGATGCAATTTGGAGCTAATTACAAGATTCGAATAACCAGTGAGACATGGCTTGGTGAAGTCCGTTGCTAGCTAGAACTTGGAGGGTACAAGTAATTTGGATAGGTTATGCTTGGAGGGTCTTTTTGATATTCTTGTACTCCAACTTTATTCACTAGTGGGTCGATTCGGCTTGGAGGGCTGTTGAGAGGTTTTTCGCTGAGTACTTTAGTTTCCTCTTCAATAACACATCTTGGTGTTATCTTGTGTTTGCATCTATCTTTCCTTACTCTTTAAGCTTTACATTTATTGTTTATAGTATATGCTTATGCCTTAAAGAGTTGTTCCGGTTTCATTGCTTTACACTTACTTTTATTCCGCACTTTGTTAAGTAGGGTAAAAGAAATTTAGCTGTAAGTTTTTATTTGGGGGTCTAAACAAGCAATAGTATTTTCACACTATTTGAGCTTTCAAATTGTCACTAGATCGTGCAGCCACTGAGTGATTTGAGGAGAGAGATAGTGATGGTCCCTAATGCAGAGCCGTCACACAACCACTATGATGGTGATGGCAAAAGGTGGATATTAATTTGTTCAAGGAGAAGCCCGATTGACCATGGAGGTTTAAAATTGGATGAAATTGGTTTATTGATGAATTTTAGAGGAGTTAAGTTTATTTATTTATTATTATTAAATGTGGTTTTAACTACCCTGTTGCGAAGTGAATGCTCTTATTCTTTCTCGCCAAAATGCATTGCATAATATCCTTTTATAAACACTTCGAAAAAGTTTAATTTCAAATTAATTTGAAACTATCTCTACCAATCCACTATGAGAAGATCTATATGATCCAAGCATATCATTAAAACAAGTCATATAACTCATTAAAAAGGTTATCTAACTAAAACTGCACATAAATAGTCTCTTCAATCCTTATGTAGTTGGTTGGAGGAAAATAGTTAGAAACCAGTTTGGAGCTAAACTTTTTCTTTTAAAGAAGACACTTGAACAATCTTATGAAATCTCTATGTTGTGGGTTGGAAGAGATTTCTCTAAATTAGGTTAGAGGTAAATTTTGTCCTCTTTGTTACAAAGAACATACTATATATATATATATATATATATATATATATATATATATATATATATATATATATATATATATTTTGTTGTTGAGATTTTCCTTGGAAAAAAATAGAACAAACTTGAAAAGTAGATACGAGCATTAGTACCCGGTCTTGCATATGCTGTAATATGCTATATTTTGGTATCAAAGCTCAAAAAAAGCCCATTACCTAGTCTTGCAGTTGTAAAACAATTTACAATTGTGCTATAATACCATCCTAAATTTATAATGGTTAAGTAGCTCACTTACAAAATTAAAATAATATATTTCTATTCATTCACCTCAAAAGGATATTCCTCTTTCTCTCTCTCCCTGACTTACCACAAAATTATGTAAAGTTGTGGTTTCCAACTATGTTGTGTTGGCTTTAATTCCCTGCCAAATTTGATTGTAATTTCTTCAATCATTTTCCCTGTATGTATGTGGGATTAATCGTAAGGGATGAGTGTGAAAGATTGGTGAAGACTCAAGCTTCAAAGAATGTACAAGTGGATTTTGTGATTGGCTTGTGAGAAGCTTACCCATGAAAAGAGCCATATGTAGAGCACATGACTGGAAGATGAAGAGTCGTGCTAGGCTGTACTTTTCGCAAGTGTCTTGTGGGTAAGGCCAACCTGCGAAGGACCTGCGAAACTCTCTATTTGGCAAAAAGTTATGTTTTGTTTTACCATGTCTTTACCCACATTATATATACCCTCATTACCCACAAATTGTAAGGAGTATTTTTCAGAGAGAAAACCCTAGAAAATATACTTGAGAGTTAGAGATTGTTATACCCACAATCATCTACACATTTCCTTATAATTTTCCTCAACTTTTACCTCACCATCTCTATATCCTTGAGAGGTTGCTAGCTCAAACACTTACCACACTCATTCTGAGTGTAAAGTGAGATTTTGGTGCTATTGGGAAGCATTGGAAGGAGCCATTCATTGGTGAATGCAATCGGACTGAATTGCGAGATTCGAAAAGTAAGAGAAGACAAGGCTCGGAGAAGTTAATGTTGGAAAAACACATATTTATATCGCATACAAAACATACACGCAGCAGAAAATTAACAGATCTACTTCATTCGTAATTAATAACATGTACTATGTAAATTTCAGAATTTAAGAAAAAGAGAGCGTACCTTGGTGCAGTGAAATTCAAAACCAAAAATTAGAAGTACTTGGAAATACTTTTAATCTTCACTCCAATTCCACTTATGCTCAAGAAGTGTGGTCTCTCAATTAGTTTATATGTATGTGTTCAAGGGAGAATAAGAGTGGCTTACATGGCTTACATTCACATACACACCATTTCATTCTCTTATATAATTCTGTATGTTTCTCTCTTTATATATAAATGATTATCTAATTAGGATAATCTTTTAGGCCATTCCAATTGGGCTTTAGTATGTGACTTGGAGTGGGACCAAAAAGGGACAAATAAGACACTAGCTCCAATGAGTCTTGAGCTTTTTTGTTAACTCTTAACAAGGCCAAAATTATCATTAATTATATTTAATACCATTATATAAATATAATTGCACTCTAGGCTTTATTAATAAATTATATCACAAGACTTTATTATACATTCAACCCCTTCATTAAAATATTCGTAGTAATACAAAGTCATGAATGTTGACTGCCACTTTGAATATTATTACATCTTAATCCTTAAGTACCAGGTTTAATCTTTTAAGTTATTCATCATATATTTATGAAATCCAATTTCATAAATATATACTTTAGTAACTCCTTAATAAAGTGGTAAGCCTAACACTCTGAATAATCAAATCTATTAAACTTATCTCAAGTGAATATTTTATATATCCGCTAATAGATTATGAATTCCATCTTGAGAATATATATTTCTTCAACACTAAATGTGGCTGCCTAACATACTGAGGTTTTGATTGTGACTTTAGATCTCACTCCTGATATATCAAAGCAACCTACACTTCATGATCATATTCATTATTCTCTCAAGATTAAGAGTTGAACTAAATAGAAGTTGTGAGATTTATTTTTCATTTGATAGTCATTAGCAGAATAATAAATCTTACAGCGGTCCAATTCAATATGTCTTAACACTTAAAACATATTAACTAGAAGTCTCCACTTCCATGATAAAGACAAATCATTTTAGTCAATATGTTATAGTCTTCGAAGATGAAATGCCCAATTTCATCACCGACTACGAACTAAAATTCTAAGTTTACAAAGAATTTGTGATTTATATCTTTTGTGACTAAATCACATAAATCATATACTATGCATCTCATGGACTATATGCTAATTTCCAAATATTCATATTACCATTATTTTATAGAATAATAAAACAACTTTATTAATCATAATATAATGTTATACATAGCATCATACAATAGGATTTAAGGGCACATATCCTAACAATCTCCCACTTGCCTTAAGACTATTTTGTACTAATCTAACTCTCATTTCCTCCAAATGTGACTCAAAAGTCCTTTGAGGCAAGGTTTTAGTAAAGGCATCTGCTAGATTATTTGCACTATCTATCTTTACTACTACTACATCTCCTCGAGCAACAATGTCTCGAATGATGTGGTACTTTCTTTCAATGTGCTTTCCTTTCTTATGATTCCTTGGATCTTTGGATTGTGCAACTGTTTCACTATTGTCGCAAAACAATGTGATAGGAACTTGCTCCATTCTAACAACACCAAGATCAGAAAGGAATTTTTTGAGCCAAACAACTTCCTTTGCCGCTTCACAAGTAATAACATATTCAACTTCCATGGTGGAGTCAGCAATACAAGATTGCTTAACACTCCTCCAACTTATGACTCCACCTCCCAAGTTGAACACACAACCTGAAGCGGACTTTTTGAAATCAAGATCTGACTGAAAATCTAAATCTGTATAACCAATAGGTATCAAATCCTCACATCGGTAAACAAGCATATAATTTCTCGTTCTTCGTAAATACTTGAGAATATGCTTTACAGCTTGCCAATGTTTAAGTCCTGGATTTGATTGATATCGACTGACCATGCTTATTGAATAAGAGATATCTGGTCTAGTATAAAGCATGGCATGCATAAGACTTCCCACTGTAGAAGTGTAGGGAATTTGAATCATCATAATTTCTTCCTTAAGAATCTTAGGCCTTTGGTCATTAGACAGAGGAACTCCATGTCTGAAAGGAAGCAATCCTTTCTTGGTGTTTTGCATGCTAAACTGTTATAGAACTTTATCTATATATCCAGCTTATGACAAACCTAACATTCTATTCTTGCGATCTCGCCAAAGCTTGATCCCTAAAATTAAGTAAGCTTCGCCCAAGTCCTTCATATCAAATTGGCTTGACAACCAAATCTTTACTGATGACATTACCCCTACATTATTTCCAATGAGTAGAATATCATCAACATAAAGTACTAAGAATATTACTACTTTATCTTGATGTCTTTTGTACGCATATGGTTCATCAAGATTTTGTTCAAAACCAAATGACTTGATTGCTTGATCAAATATGATGTTCCATGACCTAGATGCTTATTTAAGTCCATAAATAGACATTTTCAACTTGCATACCATATGCTTTTGGTTCATTGTTATGAAACCTTCCGGTTGCATCATATAGATTTCTTCTTCAAAATTGCCATTAAAAAATGCAGTCTTGACATCTATTTGTCAAATTTCATAATCATAATGAGGGGTAATGGATAAGAGAATTCTGATAGATTTAAGGATTGCTACTGGTGAAAAGATTTCTTCATAATCAATACCTTTTTTTTGTGTATAATCAATCCCTCTCTTCCTCTTGCAAACTCATTTGCAACCAACATGTTTAATGCCATTAGGCGCCTTTACAAGATCTCAAACTTGATTGGAATATATAAAATCCAATTTAGATTTCATAACTTTGACCCAATGATGTGCATCTATATCTTTCATTGCCTCTTTATAAGTGTAAGAATCAAATTCAGCATCTTCTAAGATAGCTTCATAAGTTTCTCCTAGACCTATAAATCTTACATGTGGCTTAACAATCCTCCCACTACGACGAGGCACCTGTGTACTAGTCATCTCATGAGTAGAATCTTGTGGTGTATCTAATACAGCCACATCATCCCTAGTTTCATCCATTGGTTTTTCAATTAGGTTCATCTAACTCAGCCAAGACAACTTTACTTCTAGGATTAAAATTATTCACATAATCATCTTCCAAAAATTTGGCATTAGTGCTAACAAATACTTTGTTAGCTTTATGATTATAGAATAAATAAGCCTTAGTTTCCTTTGAATACCCTAAAAACATGCATACTTCTGTTTTTGCTTCCAACTTATCAGACTTCCCTTTCAATACATGTGCTGGACATCTCCAAATATGGAGATATTTCATATTAGGCTTGCGCCCACTCCACAATTTCTTAGGTGTGTTTGGAACTGATTTTGATGGAACTAAATTTAAAATATGCAATGCAGTTTTTAGTGCATATCCCCAAAAGGAAATTGGCAAAGTTGAATAACTCATCATGGACCTAACCGTTTCTAAAAGAGTCATGCTCCTTCTCTTTGCTGCACCATTTTGTTGAGGAGTTCTAGGTGCAGTCAATTGGGATACAATCCCATTTTCAATTAAGTAATCCTTGAAATCCCCAAGAAGGTATTCGCCACCTCGATTAGATCGAATGACCTTTATGCGCTTACCCAATTTATTCTCAACATCAACCCTAAACTTTTTGAACTTTTCAAAGGCTTCGAACTTCTGTCTCATGAGGTACACATAACCATATCTTGAGTAATTATCTGAAAAAGTAATGAAGTACTCAAACCTCCTTTTGCTTGGGTTGACATAGGACCACATACATCTGTATGAACTAATTTTAAGCAACTCTTTTGCTTTTCTAACTTTTGTAATAAAAGATCGTTTCGTCATTTTGCCCTTCAAACAAGATTCACAAACTGGAAATCCATCAAAGTCCAATGGCTCTAAGAGTCCATCTTTGATCAATCTTTGAATTCTATTTGAATTAATATGACCTAAACGCAAGTGCCAAAGATATGCATCAATAATAGAAGGAAACTTTCTCTTTAATGATTTTACATGAAAGTTATTATCTAATTCAGAATTGTATAATTCATGCTTATCAGGAGTTAAAATATAAAGACCATCAACAATATTACCAGAACAGATAAACACTTTATCTCTCTTTATTACAACATTGTCTTTTAGGATAATACAATATCCATGTTTACTTAAATAAGTTGCAAAAATCAAATTCCTACGAACATTAGGTACATACAAACAGTCTTTCAATATTAAAACTCTAGAATTAAAACACAAATTAAACACTCTAACAGCTACAAGTGGAATTCTGCTCCCATAAGCCAAAGTAAGAAACAATTCCCCTTCATTCAACTTTCTGGTCTCTTGGAACCTCAGCAAAGTATTGCAGATATGATTAGTACAACCTGAATTCACACACCAGCAATTCATGGGATTTTTTACTAAACATATTTCAAGAAGGAATGAACTTTTCATACCCTTATTATTGGCAGCTTTGAATTTTGTACAATTCCTCTTCCAATGACCTTTCTTAATACAATGGAAACACTCTCCTTTCGCGTAGTCCTTCTTCTTTCCCTTGTTGGCAACTCCTAAGGAAATTTGTTTACCATCTTGCTTGGTGAAGTCCTTCTTCTTCTTCTTTTTACCCTTGCCTTTCGACTTAGGTTAAGAAGTAGAAGTTTCAGCCATATTAGCATCAACACTGGATGTACCAAGAATGCCTTCCGCCTCCACCAATTAATTAATTAATTTAGACAATGTATAAATCTTTTTGTTCATGTTATAATTAAGTCTGAATTCCTTGAATGATTCTGGTAGTAACTGGAGTATCATATTCGCTTGGGATTCTCCATCAATATTGGCACTTAAAACCTCCAGTGTATTAACATGAGAGATCATCCTAAGACAATGCTCCCTTACTGAAGTGCCTTCAGCCATTTTGGTATTATAAATTTGCCTCATAGTTTCTTGCCTTGCAGAATGGCCTTGCTCACCAAACATCTCCTTCAAACTTAGTATTATGTCCGAAACTAGTTCTACATCCTGCATTTGATGCTGTAGAACATTTGAGATAGATGCTAGGATATAGCACTTGGCCATCTCATTAGATTTCTGCCAATGATCATATCGCGGTTTTCCCTCAAGAGGAGCATCTAATGATGGAAAGTTAGGACAAGGTTGACTAAGCACATACTTGTGCTCTTCAGTAGTGATAACAATGTCCAAGTTTCTTTTCCAGTCAACATAGTTGGATTCAGTCAGTTTGTTTTGATTAAGAATAGCAACAAGTGGGCTAAAAGATGCCATAATTTAAATATGAGAATAATAAATATGAATACAATGAGTAAATCGGACATTATCAATTTAGCACATAAACATATGGTATGGAATCTTAATAAAACCATACTGCAAAATATGCAATGACAACCCAATCCATGTCTATAATTTCCTTGGCAGCAATTATATTATAAACATAATGATTGATTGAGAACTATTCTCATTATTAGTGCTATCATAATAGCTCTTATCAAACACTAATAATATGCCGTATTAACTTTAGCCTCTAAGTAAATAATGACATAGCTCCTTTAGGACGTTAACATTACTCTTAGTCTAGTGTACACCATTATCTAGAATCATGCATTTCATCTCCCTTATAGTGTTTAAACTTGTAGTACTATAAAACAAAACACAGTCCTTTGGGATTGCGAGACATATACACCAAGACGAGGTACTTGTTCACACTACTTTAAATGGGTAAGTTCAATCTTATAGTACTATGAAGTAAATACCCTCCTTTAGGATTGCGAGGCATATACACCAAGACAAGGTGCTTATCCACACTACTATGAACCGATATGGAAGCCGTGAGATCCAATCCTGGTATCTCTCTCCTACTAAATATTTTAAAAGAAAGGTTTTTAATTAGAAAACATGTGTAATCTCACCACACATAGCCTTGCACTTTATCTTTGTTTTAACACTTAGTGAAAATTCAAAAAACAGTTCATTCGATCGATCGAAGGTATTTCTCAATTAATTGAAATGTTCAACAAATTCATTTCGAAGTTTTTGGATGACTCGATTGACTCTCGATTCCTATTCAACTGATTGAAAGGGAATATTCAATCGATCGAAGGGAATTCTCGATCGGTCGAAAAATTGAATATCCATCACAAAGTCTCAAGTTGACTCAATCGATTCTCGATCGCCATTCGTTCGATCGAAAAAGAACATTCGATCGATCGAGAATCATCTTGATTGATCGAAACTAGTGAAACTGAATTTTTTCAAATTTTTTTGGTAACCGTTTTTTGACGTTTCTCTTGAACAAAACATAGTTCTTTCATCACATCAAAATGAGATTAAGATCAAAACTGAATTTCATTGATGCTATAGCCTTAAAGTTTAATTTAACATACTTAATATCAAACTTAAACAATATCATAAAATCAATATCAGTTTTTATCAAACAGTAATTTCAACAACCATGCAGAAAATTGATTGCAGAATCTTCTAATATCATGAAATTACTATCTTTAATTCCAAAACTCAAAAAACATGTTATACAAATTCAAAATTAAAGACCGCTCTGATACTAATTGTTGGAAAAACACATGTTTGTATTGCATACAAAACATACACACAGCGAAAAATTAACAAATTTACTTTATTCGTAATTGATAACATGTACTATGTAAATTTCAGAATTTAAGAACAAGAGAGCGTACCTTGGTATGGTGAAATTCAAAACCAAAGATTAAAAGTACTTATGAATACTTTTACTCTTCACTCCAATTCCACTTATGCTCAAGAAGTGTAGTCTCTCAATCAGTTTATATGTATGTGTTCAAGAAAGAATAAGAGAGTGGCTTACATTCACATAAACACTATTTCATTCTCTTATATAATTCTGTATGTTTCTCTCTTTATATATAAATGATTATCTTATTGGGATAGCCTTTTGAGCCATTCCAATTGGGCTTTAGTATGTGGCCTGGAGTGGGAACAAAAAGGAACAAATAGATACTAGTTCCAATAGGTTTTGAGCTTTTATGTCAACTCTTAATAAGCCAAAAATTACCATTAATTATATTTAATACCACTATATAAATATAATTACACTCTAGGCCTTATTAATAAATTATATCTCAAGACTTTATTATACATTCAACCCATTCATTAAAATATTCGTAGTAATACAAAGTCATTCATGTTGACTGTCACTTTGAATATTACTACATCTTAATCCTTGAGTACCCGATTTAATCCTTTAAGTTATTCATCATACATTTATGAAATCCAATTTCATAAATATATACTTTAGTACTAAAGTGGTTAGGCCTAACACTCTAAATAACCAAATCCATTAAACTTATTTCAAAGTAATATTTTATATCTCTGTTAAGAGATTATGAATTCTATCTTAAGAATATATGTTCCTTTAACACTAAATGTGACTGTCCAACATACTGAGATTTTGATCGTGACTTTAGATCTCATTCATGATATATCAAAGTAACCTACACTTCATGATCATGTTCATTATTCTCTCAGGATTAAGAGTTGATGTAAATAGAAGTTGTGAGATTTATTATTCATTTGACAATCGTTAGTAGAATAATAAATCTCACAGCGGTCCAGTTCAATATGTCTTAACACTTAAAACATATCAACTAGAAGTCTTCACTTCCATGATCAAGACAAATCATCTTAGTCGATATGTTATAGTCTTCGGAGATAAAATGCCCAATTTCATCATCGACTACGAAATAAAATTCTGAGTGTACAAAGAACTTGTGATTTATATCTTCTATGACTAAATCATATAAGTCATATACTATGCATCTCATGGACTATATGATAATGTCAAAATATTCATGTTACAATTATTTTAGATAATAATAAAACAAACTTATTAATCACAACATAATGTCATACATAACATCATACAATAGGATTTAAAGGGCACATATCCTAACAGTCAGTTGGTAGCAGGAGCTTAGAGGACTCAAGTACATGAGGTAGACTAGGCTTAGATGGTCTTTTGTTATTCTTGTACTTCAACTTTATTCTCTAGTGGATCAATTTCGACTAGGAGGGTCGTGGAAAGGTTTTTTGTCGAGTTCTTTGGTTTCCTCTTCGATAACATGTCTCCGTGTTATCTTGTTTTTGCATCTCTCTTCCCTACTCTTTAAGCTTTCATTTTATTGTTGATGATGGGTGAATATGGTTTAGGGTAGTGTTATCGATTCATTGCGCTTATATACTCTTGTTCCACACTTAGTTTAAGTTAAAGTAAAAACAATCTAGCTGTAATTTTTAATTAGGGGTCTGAACAAGCTCTTGTGTTTTAGCACAAATCCAAGTTTTTAAATTAAAATACAATTTTTTTTTTATTGTTTTGGGTTATTTATTTTATCGTGTAAATATATTATTTTAATGTTTTGTATAGAAATATAAAAGTTGAGATATTGAATATGTTGTACAATAGTATGATATAATAGATAAAATAACTTTTAAAATGATAAAATAAAATATTTTATAAAAACCGCGTATGTGGTTTAATGTAGAGGAATACAGATGTTATTTTTAATTTTGCATTCTTTTTAAAGGTGATGACCTTTACGGTTTGTGGATATAGCTATCCCGGCTATCCGTACCATTTATAATTTATTATTCGGCATCCACTAAACTCGTATCATGCCATGACACTGACAAGTGATAAGTGATTCGGTATATATTATATACTTTTTTTTTTTTTTTTTTTGAGAAGCAGGGATATAGTGCATACTTGATTCTAATAAAAGGGGTACATGCTTTTTTGTCTCAAAAGAACGGCAAACGTAAATATAAATTTAAATTGATAAAATAGAATATTTTGTAAAAACCGTATGTGGTTTAATGTTGTGGGATACAGATGTTATTTTTAATTTTGCATTCCTTTTAAAGGTGCTGACCTTTGTAGTTTGTGGATATAGCTATCACGGCTATCCGTACCATTTATAATTTATTATTATTATTTTTTTTTTTTTGAGAAAGTATAATTTATTATTCGGCATGCACTAAACTCGTATCATGCCAAGACACTGACGAGTGATATGTGATTAGGTATATAGTATATACTTGGTTCTAATAAAAGGGGTACATACTTTTTTGTCTCAAAAGAACGGCAAACGTAAATACAAATTTTATAACTGGTGACTACCACAAATTTCTGTTATGATATGAGGTGGTGCTTCCCACTAGATTCGGAGGATAAATATTGTAGTACAAGAATATGTTGTTTATTTATTTTGTAGTGCTGGAGAAAGTCATGATTGAAAGATTAGACCATCAGTATTCTGAAATTTCAATTCTACTCTATTTTATTATTTCAAAAAGTCACTTTATCATTATACCATACCATTTTACAATACTTTCAGCATTTCCGACTTTTATTTTTCCATTCTACTCATTAAAATAATATTTCTACTCAATAAAATAACATATCTCAAAACTCAAATAAAAACAAAAACCCAAATCACCTCAACCACCTGCTACCGCCGCCGCCGCCGCCACCACCACGAAGAACATGCCCAAACCGAAACCCATGGCCATGCCACCACCTCATGGCAACCCCAGAAACCTCAGCAAAATCAAATCAAAATTTACACAAACCCAGCTACAAACCAATGGATGACCAATAGCAAATTCTGAATCCCAAAATCAAATCAAACCAATAGAAAATTTCGAATCCAAAAGATGACCCACAAAAAAAAAAATCAAGTCAAAATTTACACAAACCTAACTACAAACCGATCTCGCCGCTACAATCCACGCCGAAAACCCATGAATACACCGCCGCAAACCACCATACCACGCTGCTGCATGCCCATGAACCCAAAAAATCTACCCAAAAATACCCAGAAATCACCACCATACCACGTCGATCTGACTTCCCCAGTCTCACCTCCACGCTGGACCCACGACCCACGCTAGAATAGCCCAACATGAGAGAGAGATGTGATGAGAGAGAGATGCTGTTGTGGAGAGGGGAATCAGATGAGAAACAAACAGCACAGAGTGAGAGAGAGAGAGAGCCAGAAAGTGTGAATAAAAAACTATTATATGTTTTAGAATTGCGCTGTAGCACAATTCTAAATATTTTTGCAACAGTCCCTTTTGACAATTCTTGATATAGTGGTTATTTGGTACATTAATGCTAAAATTCTCTTAAATATGACGTTTGCAATACCAAATACGGATGCTCTTACAATTTGAAATTGAACTTCTATACCAATATAAAAATGTTTTCACATTTCAAAATCCGAGTGATACCCCCAAAGAAAAGCCATTATTAGTGAGTGATCTTAGAGTACAACGTACTAGTACTTTGTACTAGATCTTGATCTCTCCTCTCGTTAATTGTTTTGGGCCTTTTGGCCTAAATTGATCCTGTAAAGCAGTGCCATCAGGGACAAGAGGTCACGCGGCTTAGTATTCTTACAGAGTGAGTTTGAAAATCACTTATTTATCTAAAATTTAAATTTTTTACTAAAAATATTGTAGGTAAAATCAAAAGGTAATTAAAATAGTATAGTGAAACTCATAAATAGTACAAAAAGTGCAATATGATCAATAATTAGTAGTAAAAATAAGCTGAATAGTAACAAAAATAAGCTAAATAGTAAAAAAAAACTAGCTTTCTAAGCCAATGCCAAATACAACCTTAATATCCATGTTATACAAGTTTATTTTTCAATATTTTGAAGAAAGTTATACTTCAAAAAATTAAGGTATAAGAAAGTTGTATAACGAAAATGTGCATTTTCAAGCCGCTATATCAATCAAGACACCTAAACCTTTAACATCTTAAAGATATTTTCTACTGTATCTAACTTAAGAAAGAAAAAAGAAAAAAAAAAAAAAAGAGAGATAATATATATATATATATATATTTTATACAAGATATAAATTTTACTTTAGTTTAATCTAAGTGTATATGTGTATGAAACTTCCTCCTGGAGACTTGAACTCTGGCCCTTACCCTCCACGTCCCACAAGTACTTATACTTGTGGAGTGACCATCGCACAAAGGATGTGCGGTGGTACATTTTTTTTTTTTTCGATTGTGAGAGATAACATTTCTATATATCAATAAAAGAGAACTTGTAGCTGAGCCAAGAACCACTGAGCCTCTTGGCTCAAGTAATATCGTTGGACCCTTACAAATTTACTATGGGGAAAAAAATAAAAGAAGAAGAAGAAGAAGAAGATCAGAAGGCCTTGTAATCTACATAAATATGTCTATCTTAAGGAAATTGTTAAAAATATTTTTGATTTTACTGTAAAATATTCATATATTGACATTGACGTAACAATTTATGTGATTGATTCCTCATCTTTAACATAATCTCTCTCTCTATATATATATATATATATATAAAACCGAAACTTCTGAAACTCTCACAATTTTTCACGTCAGCACAATATTTAAATAAAATTATTTTTTTTAGTTCAAACTTAACTAGGAGTGAAACTCTATCTCTCTAATAAGTCCAACTTAAACTCAAACTCATCATTATCATTTTTTTAAAATAAAATTCTTTTTATTTAATCAAAACTTAACAACGAGTGAAACTTTATCTCTCAAACAAGTCCAACTTAAACTCAAACTCCAATAATGATAATCTATATAAAAACAAAAATTATGATAGGACTCAAAAAAAAAAAAAAAAAAAAAAGACTAACATTGAAAAAAAAGAGACTCATGTTGATAATCGTGGGTTTGGTTTTTGGGTTAGAAATTTCTACTAATTATTTTTTATTTAATCAAAACTTAACAACGAGTGAAACTTTATCTCTCAAACAAGTCCAACTTAAACTCAAACTCCAATAATGATAATCTATATAAAAACAAAAATTATGATAGGACTCAAAAAAAAAAAAAAAAAAAAAAGACTAACATTGAAAAAAAAGAGACTCATGTTGATAATCGTGGGTTTGGTTTTTGGGTTAGAAATTTCTACTAATTATTTTTTTTATATTGTACATGGCAGATAAAGCATATCTATTTGTTTGGAAAAAATCAAAGATGCAACATTTGTCTTCCAGCCTAGGGAACGATAAATTTTTATTTGGTATGTTAGACTCACATTGATAATCGTGGATTTGGTTTTTGGGTTGAAATTTCTACTAATTATTTTTTTATATTGTACATGGCGATAAAGCATCTCTATTTTTTTGGGAGAAAAATCAAAGATGCAACTTATGTCTTCCAACCTAAGGAACTATACATTTTTATTTGGTATGTTATATATAAAATTGTTGAATTTGGTTTGGTTCTGAAGTAGAATTTGGGGATTCTATAAATTTTGAAGTTTTAAGTCTTAGGATTTTTGGTATTTGCATTTTAGTTGGTTGATCTTAATTCTTCACCTTAAATGTTTTTTATTTAGGTTCATGTGATTTTTTGTTTTCTTATTAAAAGCTATTGTTTTGGTTGATTAATTTTTTTTTGGATTAATTTCAAAATTTTTTTTTTCAGAATATCTATTTACTCATTATTGGATTTTTTTTAGAGTCAATAGTTTTTCCGTGCATCGCACGGGTTAGCGACTAGTGTGTATATATATATATATATATATAAATTTTTTGTTTTGTTTTGTATTTAAAAGTAAATACATAAATTTGTAAATTTTATATAAAATAAAATAGGTAATAATAGTAATAGACTTACCGCTCATAATAGTAATACACAAAAGACGGAAGAAATTGTGGGGGCAGAAGGGAAAAGCTACTCTGTTATTAGTGCCATACATAAAGTCACTGCACTTTCAAAAATGGATTAACTTTTGGAAGAAGCAACTTTTGATCATGGTTGGTTTAGGTTTGCATTTCAAAATCCGGAAGCTTTGAAAAGGCTCTATTTAGGTAGATAATTGCACTAATTTCCATTCATTCAGAGGCCAAGTGGCCAAATGAATGACGTCTTGTATGAAGTATGAACCCCCAGTTGCCCAGTACTTTTTTTAAAAGTGACCTAATTGGCCTACTATTTAAAAGCTCTATTTATTTGTAGCCCTTAAGCGCTATTTGGCATTGTTGTTTAAACAACAATAACATTTCTAATACGTATTTTTATAACACTCAAACACGTATTTTCACAACACTAAAAACTGAACAATAATTCAATTTGTTCCTCATTTGGCCTTTGCATTCAATGTGCATGAATCCTACCCAGGACAATAAATTTTTAAGTTAAAAAAATACGCAATTGGAGAGATACACATTCAAAAATCTTGTGAGCTACCCCGGGTAACCCTGCACACCCTTGGTGCCATGCTTGGTGGTCACTCCACAAGTATAAGTGTTTGTGAAGTGTGGAGGGCAAGGGTCGGAGTTGAAGTCTCTACGAGGAAACTACACACACATATACACTTAGATTAAGGTTAGAGTAGAATTTCTATCTTATATCAAAAAAATCTTGTGAGCATGCTACAAAAATTCACTTATATCTTATGCACCCAAAAAAAAAAAATTATACAAAATAGAAATTTTATTATAGACTAATCTAAGTGTAACAATAAATATTATCTTAAAAATAAAAAGGAAAAAATATATTCCCTATAAAAAAATTAAGAGAAAGAAAAAAATAACAATGAATAATAATGTTAGTAGTAGTAAAGCTAGAATTTGACTTCAAGTGAGGCAAAATTTATATACACATATTGTGAGAGACCGCAAAATTAGGTGCTCTCAAAAAAGAGATTTTTGGGTGCTTTTTCAGGACACCTCTCTTTTTGGATAAGTGGTGTGAAGTCACCACTTATTTTTTATACAAAAAAATAAGAAAAAATTAATACAAATTTACATGACTGAATTGTTCCATTCTCATTGATTGAATAAAAATACAAACTTAATAAATTGAGTATTACATGGCTTTGGGCCCTAGTTACAAACTACCAAAGAATTACATGGCCTTTTGTCCTAGTTACAATCTACCAAAAAAAAAAAAAAAAAAGAAAAGATAAAAAAAGAAAAGAAAAGAAAGATAAAGCCTAGGTCTACCTATCCAAAGACACTAAATTCGGAGGCTAGGTTATGGAATGTGAAGGTGTTAAGTACCCATTCCGCTCAGATAAAGTCTGGTCTTCTAAACTCTCATGACCAATGTACCCCTTTTTGCATTCAATGTGCATGAATCCTACCCAGGACAATAAATTTTTAAGTTAAAAAAATACGCAATTGGAGAGATACACATTCAAAAATCTTGTGAGCTACTCCAGGTAGCCCCGCACACCCTTGGTGCCATGCTTGGTGGTCACTCCACAAGTATAAGTGTTTATGAAGTGTGAGGGGCAATGGTCGGGGTTTAAGTCTTCAGGAGGAGGCTAAACACACATATACACTTAGATTAAGGCTAGAGTAGAATTTTTATCTTATATCAAAAAAATCTTGTGAGCATGCTACAAAAATTCACTTATATCTTATGCACCCAAAAAAAAAAATTTAAACAAAATAGAAATTTTATTATAGCCTAATCTAAGTGTAACAATAAATATTATCTTAAAAATAAAAAGGAAAAAATAATAGCAAAAAATATATACCCCATAAAAAATTAAGAGAAAGAAAAAAATAACAATGAATAATAATGTCAGCAGTAGTAAAGCTAGAATTTGACTTCAAGGGAGGCAAAATTTATATACACATATTGTGAGAGACCGCAAAATTAGGTGCTCTCAAAAAAGTGTTTTTTGGGTGCTTTTTCAAGAAACCTCTCTTTTTGGATAAGTGGTGTGAAGTCGCCACTTATTTTTTATACAAAAAAAAAAGAAAAAATTAAATACAAATTTACATGACTGAATTGTTCCATTCTCATTGATTGAATAAAAATACAAACTTAATAAATTGAGTGTTACATGACTTTGGGCCCTAGTTACAAACTACCAAAGAATTACATGGCCTTTTGTTCTAGTTACAATCTACCCGATAAAAAAAAGAAAAGAAAGATAAAGCCTAGGTCTACCCATCCAAAGACACTAAATTCGGAGGTTAGGTTATGAAATGTGAAGGTGTTAGGCACACATTCAGCTCAGACAAAGTCTGGTCTTCTAGACTCTCATGACCAATGTACCCCTTTATGCATGCTATGAATGATAACACGTTAACCAAACTAAATTACATAAGTCTATTTATGAATGTATCCTTTTCTTTTGAAAAAAAAAAATTCAGATATGTCTTGTAATTAAAATTTTTTTTTTTAATTTGGTTTAAAAAAAATTAGATATGTTTTTGTATATATAAAAAAAAAAACAGTTTTTGGTGAAGAAAAAATCAGATATATTTTATTCAGTGTAGGGGTGATAGGCCTAGGAGTACATATCTGTATATTATATTGGGCCTAGGGGCCTAATTCGAGGACATTAAGTAGTCCGAGGACGGGTAAACACCTTTCTAAGAGTTCGTCTTGGTAAATGAATAGTTGAAGTCTGATCACGGTCAACTAAGAAGATGGTCCGAGAATGAATACTTCCTCGGCTGAGCATAGCTGAGGTTAGAGGGTGTGGGCTGACACCAAGAGCAACGTCCCAGACAATTCCACTGATGAGGATAAATACACAGAAGGAACAGGCCAAAAGGAGGCCATGAAATATCTCAAGGGAAAGCTGCTACCACCGCATTAAATGCTCTGCAACTAATCCTCTGGCCGCATTAATGTGGAGGTGATACCTGAACAATGATTTTCAGCCTTATAGTTACCACATGAATACTTCAAGAAGGTGTTGATGGGACAAGTATCAACACCAACACCAACCATCTGGCATGTACGTGGAGGGTAAAGATTAAAGGGGAAAAGAGTATAAAAGAAGAAGGAGGCAATGGGAGAGAGGGATCGAGAAATTAAAAGAAAAACACTGTAACATCAAGAACTGACTTTGTAATCAAACCTAAAAGAAATATATAAGAACCAATCTCCTTGGACTTTGCTGAGGATGATTTTCTTTAGTTTAAACTTGTTTATCATCATTCTTTTGTCATCAAGATCCACCTTATTTGTTGTCTGATTCATTAAAGTCCAGTTTTTTCAACTCACTCTCTACAAATTCATTATTTTGGGCTTCTGGAGCCTGAGTCCATTTATCTTTTGGACTAGGGACTCAAATCTGGTCTTTACAATTAGTGCTGTCTGTGGGAAATCCTGATGTTATAGTGAGTTTAACATTCAATGATGGTAGGTTTAGGTCTAAACCAGGCAGAATTTATGGGGTCTCAGCGTCAAAATCACTTCTGTGATCTTGAACAAAGAAGGGACCAGGAGGGGAGTGTGCATACTACCTACACTAGTAGGAGCTACTCTTGGGGTGGTAGCCATCTCTCTCATGAGAAAAATACCAAAGCCATGCAGCTAGAGATTGATCACTTGAAGAGAAGCTTACGCCATGAGTGGCGAAAGCGAGCTCCTTCCATTCTGACTTCTCTTCCGATGGTGAAAAGGATGGTAGCTATAGGCACAGATCAATGACTCCTCCTAGTGAGTCTTTCTCGTATGATGAAGACTACCATCATGAGCGTAGAAACAAAAATTCATCTTTGAGAGGCCTGGAAAATGATGCTATGAGTAGAGCACTCAACCAAGTTTTCAGATCACCTTTCACGCGCAGGATTGAGGGAGGAAGACTTCCTCGGCGGTTTACTCCGCGTTCACCATGTACAATGGTTGAACAGACCCTGTGGAGCATGTTAGTCATTTCAATCAAAGAATGGTTGTGCACTCCAAGAACAAGGCCTTGATGTGCAAGGTATTTCTATCCAACTTGGAGCCTGTGGCGATGAGGTAGTTCGAAGGTCTGTGTGCAGGTTCCATTGATTCCTTTAAGGAACTTACTCAAGCATTTGGATCCCACTTTATCACGTGCAGTAGGGTTCCTTAGCCTTTAGATTCCTTATTGTCCCAGTCCATAAGAGAAAGGAAGACCCTGAAAACATATTCGAACAGATACTAGGAGATGTTCAATGAGATAAATGGTGACTTTGCCGATGTAGCCATCAGGACTTTCAAGGTCGGCTTTTCTATCGAGTATGGCTACAACAATAACAAACCCCGGAGGGATTTTGTTGGGCAGTTTGGGCCTACAGCTCCTCAAGAGGTTAACACTGTGTCTCGAGAACCGGTGCATCAAGTTTTGGAGAAGATCAAGAACAAGCCATACTTCAAATGGCCGAACAAGATGAAAAGAGACCCTTTGAGGCATAATTAAAGCCTTTATTGCCAATACCACCAAGAGCGAAGGCATACTACTGAGGACTGCAAAACTCTGTGGAACCACCTAGAGCAACTGGTCAGAGAGGAAAGGCTACAGCAATTTTTGTACTAGCCTAGCGGGTAAGGAGACCAATCAAGGTCAGGGGCTAAAGGGAACGCTTCTTCAAGGCCCTTGTTAGGCACAATTAATGTCATCTTTACTACACCTGGGAGGACTGGTTCTCATCCCTCTAGAGTGATGTCTGTAGCTCGGCTACCAGCCGAGGACTCTAATTCTGAGCTGAAAAGGGCTAGAGTGGAGATCCGATCAGCATTAAGTTTTTCGGTCGAGGACAAGATAGGAACCATCCAACCACACGATGATACTTTGGTGGTCACCCTCAAAATAGGAGGGTATGATGTAAAGAGGGTGATGATGGACCAGGGCACTGAGGCAGAGATTATGTACCTGGACTTGTACAGAGGGTTGAACTTAAAGCCTGAGGATCTGACAGCATATGATTCACCTTTGGTGATTCTGATGGGAAGGTTGTCATCCCAAGGGGTTAGATTAGGTTGCCCGTGCAGGAAGGTTCAGAGGTGGTTAAAGTGAACTTTATTGTGGTGGATGCATACTCTCCCTACACAGCGATTGTGGCTAGACCATAACTTCATGCCTTAGGGGCCGTTTCTTCAACTCTACATTTGAAGGTGAAGTATCCATTAAAGGAAAATTTTTTAAGGAGCTTGTGGGGAGTCAATCCATGGCTAGGCAATGCCTCGTGGCTACAATCATGCATCAGCTTGTGGCGAAGTCCTCGGCCTTTGCTGAGGGGGGTTCATAGCAATCAAGGATTCGAGTCCTATCTATGGATGCGGTGTCGGGGAGGCAAAGTGTGAAAGGTTGGAGGAAATTACTATAGATTGTGATCTGGAGAAGTTTTTCCAGGTTAGAGCTCAGTTAACTCTTCGGGAGAAAGAAGAGCTGTTAGTGTTTCTTAGGAGGAATATTGATGTCTTCGCCTGGGATGCCTACGAAGCTCCTAGGGTAGATCCAGAATTCATTTTCCATCATTTGAATGTTAACTCAGCTGTCCTCCCTAAAAAGCAACCTTCTCGGCGCTCATTAAATAAGCATTCTGATGCTATCAAGGAGGAGGTGAACAAGCTTAAGCGGGCTGGGGCTATTAAAAAAGTGTTCTACCTTGAATGGCTGGCTAATATAGTGGTGGTAAAGAAGAAGAGTGGGAAGTGGCGTGTGTGTGTGGACTTCACTGACTTGAACAAAGCTTGTTTAAAAGACCTCTTCCCCATGCCTCGAATTGATCAGCTAGTGAATGCAACTATGGGCCATCCTCAGATGAGCTTTTTGGATGCTTTTTAAGGGTACCATTAAATAGCTTTGGCCTTGGATGACTAGGAGAAAACAGCTTTTGTCACTCCCATTGGAAATTACTACTATAAGGTGATGCCTTTTGGTTTGAAGAATGCGGGATCTACTTATCAGAGGATAATGACTAGGATGTTTGAGCCATAGCTAGGGAAGAACATTGAGATTTATATAGATGATATGGTGGTCAAGAGTAAGTTGGAATCTGGGCACGTTAACGACCTCAGGAATATCTTTGAGATCTTGAGGAGGCATAAGCTACGACTCAATACTTCTAAGTGTTCTTTTGGGGTCAGATCAGGGAAGTTCTTGGGGTACATGGTCACACATTGTGGAATTGAGGTTAACCCTGACTAGATTAGGGCAATTAACAATCTATAGCCACTTCAGAATCCCAAAGAGGTTCAGAAGCTAACAGGGATAACTGCTGCTCTAAACCAATTCATCTCTCGGTCAGCAGACATGTGTAGGCCATTCTTTCAGTTGTTGAACAGGAGGAAGGGATTTGAATGGACCAAGGAGTGTGTCCTAGCTTTCCAGCAGTTGAAAGAGTACCTTTCTCAGCCACCCATTATGTCTAGACCAAGGAGTGGCCTCCCACGCGGTGAACTTGGTGCTGATACAGGTTGGTAGTGGTGTACAGAGGCCAGTTTGTTATGTGAGCAAGTCACTACATAAGGTTGAGGTCCGTTACCTACCACTGGAGAAGGCCATTCTGGCAATGGTGCATGCTACACGTAAGCTCTCCCACTATTTCCAATCGGACACAGTTGTTGTCTTAATCCAGCTCCCGCTCAGATCTCTACTTTAGAGCACTGATTACACGGGGAGGATTAAAAAAGTGGGGTACGATCCTAGGGGCTTTTGATATCAAGTACATGCCTCGCACATCTATCAAAGGTCAGCTCCTCGCCGATCTGGTGGCTGAGTTTGTCGAAACCCCATTAGAAGAGAGAGTAAAGAAGCATAACATGGATGAAAAATCGATTGGTGCAATCTCTGTACAAGAACCTTTGTCCTGGAATGTATATATTGATGGTGCAGCGAACCATAGAGGATTTGGATTGGGCCTAGTTCTGATGTCTCCTGAGAGAATTACAATCAGGAAATCTCTGAGATTGGGCTTCTCGGCTACCAACAATGAAGCTGAGTATGAAGCTCTACTGGTAGGGATGACCATGGTTCAGAAAATGAGTGGAAATGCAGTGGAAATATTCTCTAATTTAAGGCTGGTTGTGGGTCAAGTTCAAAGAGAGTTGGAAGCCAGAGATCTCAAAATGTAGGAATATTTGAATCAGGTTAGGCATCTACAGTCTGGATTTGAGTCTTTTAAGTTGTCACAAATCCCTAGAAACATAAATACACATGCTGACTCTCTTGCCACGTTGGCAACCTCCTCGGCTCAAAGTTTACCTCGGGTGATCCTTGTGGAAGACTTGTGTAAACCCACTGAGATGGAAAAAAATGTGGTTCATGTTCATCAAATAAAGGTGGGTCCTAGCTGGATGAACTCTATTGTACTATTCCTGAAGGAAGATGTCTTGCCCGAGAATAAGTCTGAGGCCAGACCCACTTTTTGAATTTTAGTTCGTTTTGGACTCCTTTTTGAAGTTTTTGTAGTCGGGATTTGCACTTAGACACGTTTTTTAATCCATATTCTAAGAATTAAACTCTTTTATGGATAATTCAGGTCTTTTCAACGACAATTATCTTGTAGATAAATACTCCAAAAAGTCTTGATTATCCATAATTTTGTAATTATCTGATTATCTCCTTTATTCCCATGCAAGCAAGCCTATTTTTGATACTAACTAATAACCAATCACAAAACCATTTAATTAATTTTAATTGTTTAACTAATCAGAATTAATTTAAATTAATCATGCGTGGTTGATTCTACCTAGACACAATGCATGCTGACCATGCTAACTTGATCGTGCGATATCTTTTGATTTGATGGATATCTTTTGATCTGATGGTCCGATTTGGAAACCGGGCATACCGTCCCAACCGTTAGAATCTTAAGATCATTTTTATGATATGCAATGAACAAATTAATGCATGTAATGCAATCATGAATTTTGGGTACATGAATGATCACTCTAATAATCTTCCTTGATTAAATCATGGGTGTAAAATCGAGTATCTACACATATATACATGTGCACTTAAACACATATGGTTTTTTTTTATTAAAAAAAATTAGAAAACATATATAGTCCTTGATATAAAAAGTAACGTTAACACATGTCTATACTAAGTGATAATTATAATGTACTACTAAAACCCACAAGTTTAATTTATGAATAAAAAGATTTTAATAATTAGATAGTCATCTAGAACTAGGGATGACAATTTCTACCCAACCCGCGGGTACCCGCCTCAGCCTGACCCTAATGGGTCGGATTTTACTTAGCCCGATAAAGAATAAGGTCGGGTTTGGGTTTAAAAAAAAAAAAAAAAAAAAAAAAAACCAAAGCGGGTCCGAGTTTTGATAAAAATCCGGCCCAAACCCAGACCCGACCCGACCCAACCCGTTTAGAATAAAAATAAAATTACAAAAAAAACCTATATATATATATATATATATATATATATATATAACTTATAATCTAACCCTAGCCGTAGCCTCTCTTATTCTCACTCACTCTAGTTTCAGCCTCATGCCAACCGCCCCCCTCCCTCACCCTCACACATTCTTACCATTAGTCACTCTCACTCATATCCCTGCATCACCACTACTGGCCACAGCCCCATTCGTTCCCATGCCTCACTGCCTCAGCCCAGCCGCCTCGCTTCCTCCATGTGTCTCCACCGAACTACCTCTTTCTCTATCTTCTTCTTCTTCTTTTTTTTTTTTTTTTTCCTGGGTTCATTTCATCTCAATCATGTGAGTTGTTTGTGTTTGTGTTTGTGATTTTGAAAGGGAAAATCATAAATCTGAAATTTTTGTGTTTGTGTTTTTGATTTTGATTTTGAATGGGAAAATCATAAATTTGAATTTGTGTTTGTGTTTGTGATTTTGAAAGGGAAAATTATAAATTTGAAACTTTTGTGTTTGTGTTAGAATTTGTGTTTGTTTTTGTGATTTTGAAGGGGAAAATCATAAATCTTGGGTCATTGTTCATCCATAATTTCTTGGTGGGTCTTTTTGTTTTTCAATTTCATTTTATGATTTTCTCTGACTTTCTCTACCTTTTTTTTATTGATCTAGCAGTACCAATAAATTTTAGTAGAAAATGTTTGTTCTTAGTTGTGTTGATTATTCAATTAAGAAACATAACATGCACTACAAGACTACAAGACTGTCCAATAATATCCAAATCCAAATGTTATGTAGCTAGCTACATATACTTATATAGTTAGGTGTCCCAATGTCCCCGACATGAACATGCTAAGAGTAGAAGTAATTGGGACTGCAACTTTCACGACGAGGAGAAGTAACTGCGAAATTTATGTTCGTTCTCTACCTAAGTATGAAAAAAAAAATTATGTTTGCCCAGATTCAAGGCTTGAATCTGGGCAAACACATTCTCAAGAAGAAAAAGAATCTGGCAAACACATTTTCAAAAATAATGAATTTGGGCAAGCATTTTTTTTAATGATCGGGTTGTGGTATAGCTTCAGGAAAATTTTATTATTTATTTTTGGATTGGGCCACGGTTTAGGCCCAAATTGTGGCATGGCTGGCAGGGCCCGCAAGTGCCCGACGGGCTGGGTTTGGAGTTAAGAAAAAAATCTATTTAATAAACAGGCTGGATTCGGGTTTTTGGGACAGACCCGCGGGTCAGGTTCGGGTATGAAATAACCCGACCCGTTGCCATTCCTATCTAGAGCTCTAGGTTTTTAGGTTCAGTTAGAAGACCATATGCACTTATGGGGTTACAATAATAAGTTTGTTGTTGTTCTTGTCGTGGTGGGAACGTAGACCTAGATTTGGGTTTGATGCAAAAATACAACCAAAAAAAGGGTGGAAAAACAACTTATTTGATCAATAAAAGTTATATGAAGAAAGTTAATAGTTGGTCAAAGCCCGTCAACAGTCGATTAATGATATTTAAAGGTTGATATATGGAAGAGCTTGCTGTCATGTTGAATATATAATGCTATAAAAACAAATGTTTCCTAGTTTATTTGGTTTGTTTTGGGGTGACCACATGAAATATTTTCTAATGCATTGCGTTTTTTATCATATCAAAAATCAGAAAAATTGGAAACATTTTATGCTAAAACAAAAAAAAATTACATATTATCGTATCATAAGAATGGTATGTATTGAATGATGCAAAGAACATATTTTTTTAAATTGGGCTTTTTACTAAAATTTTGGGCTTTGATTTGAGGAAAAAAAAAAAAAACTTTTCTCCTTGGTTTTTTTTTTTTTTTTTTTTTTTTTTTTTTTTTTTTGGGGATGGGTTTAGACAAAAACTTGAAATGACCTTATTCCCTCTCTTTTTCCCAAATAATTTTAGACCACATATCTCTCTCTCTCTCTCTCTCTCTCTATTTTAGGTTGAAGTCTCTCATTCCTTCTTAATTATAACTCAAATGCTTTTTTGTTTTTAGTTGCAACATACTTTCTGTGGGGGATGCGAAACCAAAAAGGGAGAACCATAGAATAGAACCGGCCCAAGGGCAATATGTCCCAACTGTATGTTAGGATAGGTCCAGATCAATCTGGATAAGATTGTCTGAGAAACCGAGGAGAGCGGTATGCCCGAGGAACCCGAGGGACAAGTACTTCTCGAGGGACCAGAGATTGACCATCAAGTCCATAGTGCCAGGAGCCGAGAAGGGAAGGAGAGATGTGCAAGTAAAGAAAGGGGGAAGTTTCCAAGTTAAGTACCCATTACCTCTGCATTAAATACACTGCACCAACTCAGTTAGCTGCATTAATGGTAGAATGATCCCTGAACAGTGCCTTCACAGTTTACAACACATTCTACCACCTCTAGCAAGGCGCTGATGGGACAAACATCCAAGTGAAGATTAGTGGCTATCTAAGTGGAGGGTTGAGATGCAATCCAGGCAACTGTATAAGGAAAATGGACTCCTCCAAAAAGGGGATATAAAAAAATAAAGGAGAGAAGCATAAAGTGTAATCAAGAACTTTGTAACCAAGAGGGGAATATTATATGTACTAGTGATCCTCAGATAGAGCCGAGGAAGAATTGATACATAAATCTTTGGCTTTCTTACTATTATTCTCTCTTAAATCTAATAAGTTTAGCATTTGACCTCTTTTTAAATTGTCTAACGAAACCAACAAGACTTGAAAGGTTAGCCTTGATAATCTAATTCTACAAATTAATTGTATTGGGCCACCATATAGTACCTACCCATCTAACTTGGGCCAGGCTATTGAATTAGCTCCATACACTTTCAATCCACGAGACCACAAGTGATAATTAAAGTATAAATTCAATTTGATTTTGACTTACATGTTATGTAGTAACTCTTTTATATTTGATTAATTTGAATATTTATGTTACAATTAAGGTAGTTATTTAGTAGGATATATTCCAATTAATTTTATAATAATTTTTTTCATAAATTTTATATGGTGTCTATGTATCTTAAGACATGATATGATACATGTAAGGATAAGGGCCCAAAATCATATATTGGGCCTTGGGCTTGGTCCAATGACCTTAAATAGTCCGAGAATGGACAAATAGTTATGAGGGGCTTTCCGAGTTCAAAATCTCATAAGTAAGGAGGATGGTGGTCCGAGGAGGGACTCCTCCTCGGACATGACTAGTGCGGCTCAAATCTATACTCCAAACGATCAAGGTGACCTTCTAGGAGGCTCCAGTGATAAGGACGTGCATCATACACGTACAAAAGTGATGGGAACTCAGAAATATCTAAGGAAAAACTGCTATCACCGCATTAAATGTACTGCAACTACTTTTCTAGCTGCATTTATGTCAAGAAGACTCCTGAACAGTACTGCCTTGGCCACCACGACTCACCAAAAGCCATAGAGGGTGTCTGATGGGACAGACACTCAAGTAAAGGCTTAGATGATCAACAAATGTAGGATCAAAATGGTCCAAAGGAGGCTATATAATGTGAGAGACCCTTCATGGGAGCGGGATCGAAAAAATAAAGAAAGAACATTGTAGCAACCAGAGTTGCACTTGTAATTAGTTCCATTGATCTATACAAAGATTTGCCTTCTCGGATAATGCATTCACCCAATCTTACGAGCTTTACTCTTGCTTGATTGTCTTTCAAACCCATCCTAGCCGTTGTTAGATTCACTAGGGCCTAGTTCTTTAACCCACTCTCTACAAATTTATTGCACTGGACTCACTAGGCTAAGATCCCATACACCTTGGGCTTAGGCTGTAAACCGTGTCCCTACAATACAATACAGTGAATACACGATACTTCAAAATGAAAAAACAATTTAGGATATGATTCATAACCTTGCTTTAAGGTTGTCACATAAGTTTTTAAAAATCTATGTTTTTCCATGTCATCATTTTAATATATTGTTTTTAATTTGGCTTTTAGATTTAAAAATATGTTAATTAAAACTCACTATTTTTTGGATAAAGAAACCCGACATCAAATAAATCTAGATTAAATTGCAATTTTGTTCTTCATATTAGAATTATAGTTAAATGATTAAATTCAACATAGTATCAAAACAAAAAATTCTAAGTTCGATCCCCGGCTTTACTCTACCACCTATTAAAATGTTAAAAATCACATGTGTTGGGCCCCCACTTATTAATGGAAAGTTTAGTCCCACATATAAGGGAGAGTGTTAGAATTATGGCCAAGTGATTAAATTCACAGGTTAAACTTTTGGAACTATCAATAATTTAACACTTCAAACAAATTTTAAGTGAAATAGGTATGTCTATTCTATAAAATTTCTAATTTGAATTTTTATTTATTAATACTTATTAATTAAATATGAATTGTATGTATTTAATTTTTTATCAAAATTTTCAATGTATTACATGGGTTAGCGACGGTAACTAAGATAATACCTAAGATTTATTGTATTAAAAACCAAATATTTGTACTAAAAATATGTGAAATTAGTATGTTGAAATATATATATATATATATATGATAATTTTGACAATGTAATGCAGTTTCTTGTTTAGCAAAGTTTGATAACCATGCCGACGTGTTTTATATTATTATTTTTATTTATAATTCTATGGTTAATTACCATGGGGTGAGAAGATTTGAACCCTAAATGCCCTTGTTAGAAATACCAAGAGATGTTAATTAAGTTACAAGACTTTTGGTTGTTTTGTATTAAAATTGATGTTGCTTGATTTTGCAAATATTTTTATTGATATTGTCTTTTAAGTGTGTTTACTGTTTAGTATACTTTACCTTTTGATGCATATAGAAACATTTAAGGTTCAAATGATTCATTTGTAACTTTAAACTGTCGAATTTATTAAAAAAAGGTGACAATTTATTTTTGGATAAAGTTTAGTAACAAAATTGATTATAACCTAAGGCTATAACTTTATTCAATAAAATAAACATTACTTTGAATTGCATGTTCTTTACGCTC
Organism: Quercus glauca; assembly: GCA_023736055.1. Lineage (NCBI taxonomy): Eukaryota > Viridiplantae > Streptophyta > Magnoliopsida > Fagales > Fagaceae > Quercus > Quercus glauca. The sequence goes on along the minus strand of CM043316.1, from coordinate 70,495,806 downwards.
TTAATACACATGTCAAAATTTGTGTCAATCGGCTAGTATTTACCCTATAATCTATAAGCTTATATTTTATGCATAATTTTAAACTACAAAAACTTTATAATTTAAACCATTGAATGATGACATAGCTATTTATCTAAATTTTCTTGAAAATTTGCAAGCATGAAAAATATAAGAAGAAGATGAATCCAATGATAGATTTGTCAAAATTCACATTCAATAAAAAGATATTGAGTAAGATTGTACCCTTAGGTTACAACTAATTTTTGTAACTAAACTTTTTCATTTATTTTTATTTAATTATTTTAATTATAAAAAATACACTAAATAATAATATAGATAAAATAAATAAAAATGTGTACATTGGTCAACTTAAAATAACCCCATTAAAAAAAAAAAAAAAAATTCATAAAATAAGATGATCAATCAGCTATCTCAAAAAGATCGTATCCTATGTTAGTATAAACCAATGCCTATTATAATGCATACAATTAGTCATCATGCACTAATTTATTTATTTATTCATTCAATTTTTTAAAAGAAAAACATCATGCACTAAATCGGCATTAGGGTAAGGTTGTTATTAGGTACGAACGTACTTCTTTTCTTAAAATAACAAAAGCTCAAGTTATCGTGAGTTTGGATTGAGCATTTTGCATTTTTTTCGTGAGTTTTATGGGTACTGTTCATAAACCACCAAACTCAGCAAAACGTAGATTTCAAAATAAATTTAGGTCTCACAGCACTATTCACACATTTAAAAATTATTTTGTTATAGTATTTTCAGCAATAAGTTTTCAGTTTTAAACAAATAAGCAGTATCCAAACACACCTTTAGTCAAGTTTTCTATAATAACGGAGATTACGGTCTAATTAATAACTTATGTTGATATCATTTATAATTAATATGAGATGGGTTCCAATTATCTCAACTAATAAAGTCTTTGACAGTTGAATAAGAGATCTGAGGTTTAATCCCCGCTTACACCAAAAACTGATTGGTGTTTTGGTCTGATGACAAAAAGTTATCATCAAGAGCGAACATCATAAGTTGAAATTCTATAATATATATATATATATATATATATATATATATGGGGTGTAGTTTCCTCCATGTTTGAGCTAACACTGCGTATTACGCATTTGTTTTATGATTACACCATATGTTTAAGAGTTTATAAATAGGTGAAACGGAATGAAATAGACTTTAAAAAAAATAATAATAATAATTGAATTGGAACGAAATTGGTAGAATAGAAAACAATGAAATTATATATTACCCTCATTCTTGTTTGAATGTTTAAAAGAAAGGAATGTAATGAAAAGTAATAATTTTTTTTTTTGGTTAAATGGACATTAAGAATGTTAATATAATGTCTCTTTAATAAATGGGGGGAGGGGGTGATGATTTTGTGGGACTTTAGAAAAATTCAGTAAAATACATTACATTCTCTCTAATTCCTCTTATTTTGGGATGGATTAAAAAATTAGATTATAAGGGACTGGAATGAAACATGTCTTATTAAACTTCCAAATAAAGAAAAGAAAATAATATATTTTTTTTAATTTCCATTCAATTTCCTCTTATTAGTGGGTTCCAGTTAGCTTAACTGGTAAAGTTTCTGATGGTTAAATAAGAAATTTAGGATTCAATCTCTGCCTATATAAATAACCATTTAGTGTTTTGGTCTAATGATAAAAAACTATCATTAGAAGTAGATGTCATAGGTTAGAACTCTCTCTCTCAAAAAAAAAAAAAAAATTCCTTCCTATTACAATCTATTTGGAAAGAGAGAGAAAAAAAAATGGATGAATGAAATAAAAAGGATATTCTATCTTTTCCTTCGTTTGGAAACGTGATTGGAAAAACAGAATGAATATAAGTTGAAAACGTAATTGGTAAAACAAAATGATTATAAGGAAATGTTTGTTCCATTTCATTCTCTTTTAAGAGCATTCTCATTTAGTATTGTAAAACACCTAAAACTCTAAAATAAGGAAAATTATTGAATACTCCGAGAGTACCATAAATCTAAAATAAAGAGTCATGTGCATAAAATTATATATATAAAAATAAAAAAAAATAAAAAAAACCCATATCTAGTTCTCTATCACGGTTCAAAATTTGCAAAATGCCATAGTTGTGTTCCAGAATCCAAATAAGAGCACTATAGTACTTCTAGTTCTTACTTTTTTCTCTTTTTTTATTCAAACTTTATCTCTCCTCCTATCATAAACTCTCTCTCTTTCGCTCCTCTCAAACTTTCCTATTGCGACTAGGTCTACCCTCATTTTCTCTTTAGATTGAACTGGATTTGGGCGGGGAGGCAACATTGAGGTGACAGATCAGCGTCTTAATTTGGGCATGGGTAATGGATCTCTGTCATCTCTAGGTTGAAAATTTTTGTTTCTATTTTTGTTTTATTGTGTTTTCGTTTGGTATATGAGAAACAGTTTGGTGGTGGATATGATTTCTGTTTGTGGTTTAGATTTTAATCTCTTTGTTAGGATTGTGGATTTTAATCGGTTTCTGAAAAAGGGGAAAATATAACATTATTCAAATGAGATATTTTGCAAAATAAAAAAATAGGATGCAATGTGTGTTTTGAAATGAGTCGTTAAAATTGAAAAAATAATTTTTTGAAATTTTAAATTAGAGGAATCAAACAAAATCCAAATTAAATGCTTTAAGCACTCCTTCCAAAAGTTGGAGCAACATTAGGTCATTCAATAAAATGGAAACAAAATATTGATCTTACTCCTTTTTTTTTTTTTTTTAAGTCAAATAGAAGGTAAATAGTATATTAGTAAACTTATACGTTTATTATTTAATTTATAATAATTTTTTATATAATGCCAAACATGCGAAAAAAGAAAATTATCATATCCCATTTTATTTCACTCCATTATTTAGTTTCGAGCTTTACAATCTATCCCATAAAATCTCATATCGCATTTTTTTAGTTTTTTACTTTATGTTTCATTAAACCACAGTATAACACACGTATAATATTTTGTCTTCTTTTATAAATGCTTAGACGGCCATTCCATATCACTATTTCAAAAACTCTCTCAAGCATAGTAAAATTGTCATACCTAATTCAAACAAATTCTGCAGCAAATGTGCGAAACAAGGATTGCTTTTGATGCTATTTTTTAAACGTTCAATTTAGGTGTATGGTTCAAACCATCAGAATCAGCTTTCCACGAAATTTAGTTCAGGTACCTTTAAGCATATGATAATATATAATTAATAACCAGAGAGAGAGAGAGGACGTGTGACTTTTTTGATAGTTGAGTTAGCCTTTCAAATCTGTGCGGCTGTGGAAAAGGCTCTAAGACTACAGAATAAGGAGATAAGTGCTCTCTCCATTCAACTGAAATATTATCCCCCACTTCATTTTTAAATAGATGTCACTTTGGATGGTCCTGTTCATGACCTAACTTTGCCTGGGAAAGTAGAAGGGGATAGATATATAATAGCATTACCGAAAGGCAGTGTTACTACTTACTATTATAGAAATGTGGCCACCTTAACCTATTTGCTGTCTCAAAGGGATAGATGAACCACTTGCATGGTTTATTCTTTCTATTTCTCAATTTAAAATAAGGCATTAATAAATTTTCTAAATCCATATTGGGTTCCCCACTATTGTCCCAACCCACTGGTTTAATATTGGTTTTCTCTAGAATTAGTTCACCATCCCCCTCTTTCCATATTCTACGTAAATGTGTTTCTGCACTTGCATCATATTCATTCATGTTAGAAAAAGACTTTTGAAGATTTTAAAATGATAAGACTGTTTTTTTAATCAGAACTCTATCTATGACTATCAAGACAAATTAGGTTAATTTTTATTTATTTTACTTTCTATGTCTATACCATTTTAGTTTCTTCTGTTTAGTTCGCCAAATACCGCTAACTCATTTACCCAGACACTATCCTCTACTGATGTCTTCTGATTCCCACAACAGCTGCAGATTTTAATATTATGGAGATTGGAAGCCTACGTAAGTATTAGGGAACTATAGCTATTCCCCACTCATGATAGGGCAGGTGGAGAAACTGTGCTACTGCATGGATGAATTCTAGATCATTATGACATTTTCATACGATATAACAAGGGCAATAGTTTCTCTCTCTCGATTCCAATGAATTATACCTGCATGGCAACACCACCAGTCTTGATATAATGAATATAACAATTCTATCTTTCAGTAATGCTCTTACTAATATAATCTTATCCATGGGAGACAGATAAAGGAGGAATCCAATGAAATACCCTCTGAGAGGAGAGAGGATGAACAGATATACACGTGAACAGAATTCAAGGTTTGTTAACTAGTCATATAGCGTTTTGCCTAAAAGTTTAGGACACATTTTGTCACCTGCTGATCCAGAGTTGTATTATAGTCGTTTTAAAAAAAAAAAAAAATGTAGGTTGTGTTTCCATGTCCAATTTGTAATCATTATCCCGAGAAAAAAAAATGCCAATGTAACTGCAACTACTAGAAAATTCTTGAGATATTTGTAACAAGTTCAAGAGGGCCATCCAAATTAATTTGACGTAGGTTTTTGGGCAGAATCGGCCTGTAAGTCCAGGGTCGAAATTTTTGTTCTAGTAGGTTAATCGATATGAATCACTCTCTTATTCCACATCGGTTTAAATTTGGTTCTATTTCGCCTGTTCAATCCTTTCCACTAAACTTTGGCTAGTATGTAAATAATAAGTATTTTTTTTTTTCTAGACCTTTTTTTGTTGTTGTTACTTTACTTGCATATAACATGTTATATATATAGTGATGACATAGAGAGTGTCTCTTATTTGATTTTGAATTTACAATTTGATATGGTATAACACTATCAAATGAAGACTTAAGTATATATAACACCATAAATATTATATAACAATATATACATATATACATACACTTTAATAATAACCTGAAGCGGTATAGACTAGTACTAATTATAAAGTATTTCCAGTAGAATCGAAAACTTTGCTAGAAGCATGAAAATTTTCACAATTGTTGTCATAACTTGTTGTGATTGGAACAATATTACCTTTACCAAAGTCCACATACCACTAACTCCATTTTTATTATGTACCAACCACAAAATTCACAACAGACCATGCTATCAATAGTGAGAAAAAAAGAAAAAGAAAAATATTGTGCACTTAGGGTTATTGTTAAGTCACAAATACATCAAGAGATTTTTCTTTTTTGAAAAACAATACATCAAGAGATTGGATACCGCGGACAAAGCCACCAACAATGATGGACTGTCATTATGCTGTTAGCCCATTGATATTCAAAACCAATATTGCAGGTTCATCTCCATTTCTCAATATAAGTTTTTCAAAAGTTTCAAGTCAATATTGGCGCTTGTGCTATGATGAATACTATTTACAATCAAATAAAAATAAAAATATTAATAATAATTTATTTATTTATGTTTAGTTTAATAATCTTTGGTCCATATTTGACTAAAGTATATTTTACTAATTAAACTAACTGAAAATTTGAAAACCCACACCACATATTTAATATTAATCACTGGGAAGCACGGATGCGGCGCCAGAGGAGCCGCACCCGCGTCCGACGTGGCAACGCGCGAGGGATGCCACTACCCGCGCGTCGATGCTGCGTCCTGCCATGCGTTTTTTTTTCACAACTCGCGCTGACTCACGCCGATGTGGCTCAGACTCGGGCCGATTCGCGCCGACTCAGGCCGTATCGGTCGTATCAGGAGAAATTGGCGAAACATTCGAAATGGCCTATTCAAGCTGAAATTAATCGTGCTCTCTCTCACACCGACAAGGCCGATTTGCGCTGGTGGTAGCTCTCTCTCACTCCATCACTCGTCTCTCTATGCTTTCGGCGGTGTAAGAAGCTACTGAGGTCGTTTGGGGCTCAATTCCATAAATAGATTTTGATTTCATTAGACTTTTGATAAAGAAAAAGAGGAAAAAAAAATTTTAGTTCACTTTGACTTTTCTTTGCCTTCACTCTCTGCCTCTCTGTCTCTGCTCTCCATCTCCTCTGTGAGACACTCAACCACTCAGTCACTTCATTCAAACTATTGGTATATGTTTTAGTCACATCATGTTTTAGCTATTGTCTACTATTGCTCTTAAATTTGGTATATATTTATATAATGTGAAAAAGTATGCTTAGTAATATATTTAAAATATAAATAAAAATATTTTTAATAATTTTTTAATCGCCGAGTCTCGCCGCACCCGCACCCACCTTTTTCAAAAATTGCTGAGGCCCGCACCCGCACCTCGAAACGCACCCGTGCTTCATAGATTAATCAAGCATGTGTTTAATTCCGTCATAGCATCTAACAATTGCTAAATAATATGTTTACATTACATCAAGCACAGGTTGATTGCATGTTCCATATTTATAAGACATTTATGAGAGAGAGAGAGAGTTACCGATTTAGGCCCTGATTTTATGACTTATACCAATTTTAAGCTAATTAGTAACTTAAACTCAATTATTGAATTAATTAGTCATTTGATATAGCATGGATACAAAATACAATAGCAAATCCCGATCACAAGAATACCATGAAGTGTTCATGGAGAGAAAAACCAAAACCAGGGGAAAAAAAATTCTGGGGCCTATAGCACCAACCAATGCACTAATAAAAATAACTGCAATACAAATCATTTACAAACCCTCTAAGCTATGTAATGACTAAGTATTTGAGCTGCACGCTCCTGCTAGTAACTAATTTCACAAATATTTTCTTCTTTCTTGTCACTGGTTCTGTAAATTGAGCCGTCCATCGCAAGATCAAGTCTCATTGGCCATTCCATGACCTCGAAGATTTTGGGACTGCTCCAATGGTTCCCAGTACCAAAATTTTGCAAAGATCAATGAAGGATATTATGTGTGTACTGGTTTTAATCTCCTCTCATGGTATTTGATTATTGGAGAGAGAGAAAGAGAGAGAGAGAGAACAACGGGGTTTTGCTCTAAGGTAAATTGTAGCTCTCTAGCTCTTCAATATGGGAATCTGGGTGTTGAATCTTGCGGGTTGAGGGGTATATGAGAGGGCCTAAAGGATGGGTACAACAAATGATGAAAATAACTAATTTCTTTTAGGTTTTGGCAATCTCGCTTGATCAAGAGAGAGGCGAGATTGCTGGATAGACTTTCAAAACTGGTACTCTCCTACAATTTTGCCTGGTACTTGTAATCTCTCTCAACTGAGATTCTTCACATTGTACGTTACACAATACAATAGAAATATTTAAGAAAAATACATGGAAAATCAGCATAGAATATGCCGACACTAAGATCCTAACAATGTGACTGTTTGGATCCGGCGTTTGTTGCGTTTTGCAATTGCATTATTTTTTTATTTTTTTATTTTTGCTGCAGCACTTGTTTTAGGGGGACAAATTTCACTGTTCATAAACAGTAGTCGTATATATTTGACATTTCAGCCACTTTTCATCACACTCATGGGTCTCGTGCATTGTTCACGGGACTCACAAACTTCATTTTTTAACAACTTTTTCATTAAAAATGGGTTTTACGGCACCATTCACATATTTAAAAATTATTTTGCTACAGTTTTTTCAGTTTTCAGCAAAAATAAGTTGTATCCAAACGAACCTAATATATAATAAAAATGATGTCAATAATAAATTTAGGTAAAAGTGATGTTGCTCCAATATTTGGGCCATTACTGTAAAAAAAAGAAAAAGAGTCCCCTAGCTGCAATATACGTATATCCAATTTCTCAAAAAAAAAAAAAAAAAAAAAACATATATCCAATTTCGGGCAGAAAAAAACAAAAAGATATATAAAAAGATATATATATATATATATATATATATATATTATCCCCACGTACGCCATTGAAAATAGTTTACTATTTTTTTTTGAAAAGCAATGTGGAATGTCATGTAGGCCTTTTGTATGTATATATATATATTACATCAATAGTCACTTAGTTAGCATCGATCCATCGTCCCAGCTTAACACTTCCATTGCAACACATTAGGTCTTTGATTTTTTCTCTTTCGTGGCTGACATAAAGGATGGCTTCCGAGAAGAAAATTAGCAATGGAGTGGAGTGGAGGATAAAGATTGCCGATGGCTCATCAGAGAGATTGGTTCCGGAGGCAAATCCTGCTAGCAGACTCTTGCTTGGTCTAAAAAGTTTTGTTGTAGGGTTGGCTTTAAAAGTGTGGAAGTTTTTGCAAAAAGCTTGGGATTTAGGTGTAGATGACCCCAGAAAAGTGATCCATTGTCTAAAGGTAGGGACGGCACTCGTTGTTGTCTCACTCTTTTACTATATGAGGCCTCTGTACGAAGGATTTGGAAAGAATGCTGCTATGTGGGCAATCATGACAGTTGTGGTTGTATTTGAAAACTGTGTGGGTAAGTTTTGGCAATATCCTTAGTCACCTACTCTTGCTTGTACAATTCATTGCTCTTCACAATTCTGCAATTTATTTTATGGCCATGCTTTTCTCTCAGTTGGTCATGGCCTAAAAGATCTTCACGGGGTTTATCATAAATTTGTGTACTTAAAATTTCAAGCGGAAGGAAGAGTTCATTTCGCAGTTCAGATTTTATTTTATTTTTTGTATCTAAATATGTACATATTGTTACGTTATTTTAAAATTTACATGATGTGTTATTGGATGCATATTTAGATTTATAATATTTAATCTAAACCATAAAACAAATACATTCGAAATGGAGGATTTTAGTCCGTAAAAAATAAACTTTCGAGTTTGCAGCTCAATAGTATTGACTCTTGCTTGTTAAATGGCTGCAGGTGCAACAGTATGTAAAAGTTTGAACAGAGTGTGTGGAACATTTCTTGCTAGTTTTTTGGCACTCGGTGTTCATTCTGTGGCTAGTCAATCAGGAGAGAGATTTGAACCCATAATAGTTGGAGCCTCAGTTTTCCTATTGGGTCTGTAAAGTTCTCCTTGATTTAACTTACTAGTAATAGTTGGAGCATCAGTCCTCTTGTTGCATCTAGATATATAAATTAACTTACTAGTAATTCTATCTTTGTTCAGCTTCTGCAGCAACCTTCTCAAGATTCATTCCTTCGGTGAAAGCTCGGTTTGATTATGGCGTAATGATATTCATCCTTACCTTCAGTTTGGTTTCAGTATCAGGATATCGTGTGGATGAATTGTTTGAAATGGCACATCACAGAATTTCCACTATTATCATTGGCACTTCATTGTGCATTATTATAAGCGTGCTCATTTGTCCCATTTGGGCTGGTCAAGAGCTCTATACTCTAACCACTCGTAACATGGACAAGCTTACTACTTCCCTTGATGGTAAGTCTTTTATCGATTTGGAAAATCTTATTACATACTTGCAATTAGTATTACACGCTCACTTTTGAAATCATGTTTTTAATAAAAACACGATTTCAGTTCATGTAGGTGTGTATTACTCTTATCAAATACTTATTTTTTTTGTTATAATTATGCCACTGTTTAATAAGAATATTCTATCATTTCTACTGTTCAGGTTGTGTAGAAGAGTACTTTAAAGATAGTGGCAGTGTTGTTGAAAGTAATAAAGAATGTCATAAGAAATTGCAGGGTTACAAATGTGTATTAAGTTCGAAGGCAGCGGAAGAATCTATGGTATGTGACAGGTAGTAGTGGATTAATTCTTTAAACTATATTTTGATCGATCTTTGACTGATATTAGAAATTGACATCGTTGTGAATAGGCCAATTTCGCTAGATGGGAGCCAGGTCATGGCCCCTTCAATTTTAGGCACCCATGGCAACAATATCTCAAAATTGGGTCATCAATGCGTAGCTGTGCTTATTGCATAGAGGCTCTCAATGGTTGCATTAATTCAGAAAATCAGGTAACCCAACTTCATATATGGTTATATACATTTTATTTTTCCGCCCAGAGAAGATTAAAGTTATCATCAATTTTATTATAAAAGATTTACAAATGACATAATAATGAATGTAATTTAATCTCACTTCAACAAAATAATAAATAAATGTTTAAATTACATTTTTTTTAGCAATTGGTGACAAATAAGTTTATAAGGTTTAATTATTTTTTTTTTTAAAAGTTTGTAAGGTTTAAGTATTCATAAATTTGTTAAATCCCTAACATTATTTTTAAGAAAATACTAATACTACTATCAGTTTTATTACAAGAAGTTTACTAATTGATGTGGTAATGAATATAATTAATTTGTGCCATATCAACAACATAAATATATAAATCGCTGAATTTTACTTTTTTGGGTTTAAGATTAACATATTAATTTATAAGATTTTTGTAATAAAACATGCAATAAATATAAAGTCAATCTTTTAATATTCATGCAAGCTCATGACCACTTTGTTTCGACAGGCCCCTGAATATATCAAGAAACATCTCAACAACAGTTCTTTGAAAGTAAGCTCCAACTCTTCGAGGGTCATAAGAGAGCTGGCAATTACCATCAAGACAATGAAAAAATCATCTAACATCCATTCCTTGGTTGGGGAAATGAATTCTGCGGTACAAGAACTCCAAAATGACTTAAAGTCACTTCCTAAGTTATTCAACCCTCCATCAATGCCAGAAGCTGATACTCCTGAAAATAAAAAGATTGAGCCAATCTCCAGAACAATGGTGAAAATGCCTCTAATGGAAATTGTTCCACTCTTAACTTTAGCTTCCTTATTGATTGAAATTGCCACAAGGATTAGTGGCATTGTAGATGCTGTTGAAGAACTGGAAAATTTGGCTGGATTCGAGCATGCAAGCAATGACAAGTGCTAACCAATCCAGTTGAATAACAGTTTTTTTTTTTATCAGATCAATATAAAGAAACCATGATGGTCTTTCAAGAGGTCTGAGTTCCATATATTCTGGATTGAGTGTACATGAAATTATCAGAGGAAATTAAAGAAATGAAGAGGTGTTGTAAAATTCTAGAGAATACGAATGTAATGACTGCAGAACTAGAAGACAAAAATGAAAAATCATGGCACAGTTGTATATATAATTATATTCTTCAGCTTGAAAGTGCTTAGTTTTATATACATCATTCCACCATGCAATGCTCCACCACCAGAAACTAGATTTAATAATGCTTTCCAGCAGTTCTGTACCAAATTGCAAAATTCTATCAGGATGGATATTAAATTTGTTGGGTATCTACGAATTGGATATTAAATGGTTTATACTTTATATATATATATATATATATATTCACTTATTTAGTTATTTTTCCTTCTCGTGGCTAACATATAGAAAGGATGGCTTCTGGGAAAGAAGTTACCAATAGAATGGAGTGGGGGATTGCTCATCAGAGATTTTGGTGTACAAGGTCTTGTTGTAGGGTTGGCTTCAAAAGTGTGGAAGTTTTTGCATAAATTATGCAGTGCGATTTAAGGGCAGAAAAGTGATCCATGGGCTAAAGCTGGGATATGGCACTCACTGTTGGTCTCATTCTTTTACAATATTGTGCTTGTATTTGAAAACTTCGTCGGTAACAAATCAATGGTAAGAACATTCACAGTAAAAAAGGGTATAATAGCAAAAAACTCATTTTAACTTTCAAAACCTCAAAAACCAAGCTTTATTAGTGTGCTATACTTGAAAATTTGACAAACTAGTTACAGTAAACTGCCATCTTTGTCTACAATACACTGAAATCCTTATTCACCCGCTCTTGCTTGCATGATTCTTAAATCCACACTATTCTAATCTTTTTAATGCCTTAGATAAAATAGTACAAAATCATTTGTGATACTATATGTACATTATTAGATATAAAAATGGACTGAGACCTATTCCATTTATTTTATGCTCACCCCCTATTTTTTGGATCAAGCCCTTCTCAATTGGTTGGATTATCGCCTAAAAATATTCAAGGGGTTCATCATAACTTGTGTACTTGAAACCTAGCAAAATATAAAAACAACTGGCTTGAAGGAGTACGATTCTACCAAGGTTCATCATAACTTATTCCATTTCGGATTTGCAGATCTTTAGAATTGCTAACAATTGAAATCACTTTAATATCATTAGATAAAAAGAACAATTTAAGATGTAGATCCGAAAGTGGGATAGTGGGATTACGATTCTACCAAGGAGTGATAGCCCATCTAGCTTTTTAAAATTAGGTGAGGATTGGGTCTAGTGTCCAATTGCAATAGACTCATTAGGATGATGTCATGTGTCCAATATCCATTGTTGGACATGTGTCATCATTTGGATTGGTTAAGTGTAATTGGATATTGAACCAAATCCAAGTCTTTTAAAACTTCTCCCTCCTTATTTTTCTATAAAAATAAATAAAACTTATAAAACTTAATTATTGCCCATTATGATTAAAAAAAAAGTACTACATTTATATAATGACTAATACATCATTTCCCCCTTTATTACTCTTATATTATACATATAAAGCTCATTATGTCAAAATATTTTCAAGATATATTTTTCTAAAAATAAATAAGTTTATATATATATATATATATGTGTGTGTGTGTGTGTGTAGGGATGGAGGGTCCAGATATAGGTATTGGGCCGTGGGCCGTGCCCAAGGACATCAAGTAGCACGAGGACAAATAGATACTAGCAAAGACATACAGATTAATGGGCCGTGGAAGAAGTCTAGCCACACTAAGCAGGAGACGTTGTCCGAGGAGAAATATCTCCTCGACTAGGCAGAGTAGAGGTCAAAGGTCCGACCATCCATCAAGAATAGGGCAACAGGCAATCTTGCTTGGAAGGATAAACATCAGAGAGGGATGAGACAAAAGAGAGTTGGGAAATATTTGAGAAGAAAGCTGCTACTACCGCATTGAATGCTCTGCATCTAACCCCCTGACCGCATTAATGTGGAAGTGATACCTGAACAGTAACTTTCAGCCTTACAGCTACCCCCAAAGACTTTAGGAATGTGCTGATGGGACAAGTATCAAGAGGATTAGCAATCTGACCTACACGTGAAGGGCTGAGATGAAAGAAAGGGAGTGAATATAAAAAAGAAGAACCCCATTACAAAGGGGGGATTAGAAAATCTAGAGAGAAATGATTGTATACTCAAGAACTGTAATTTTGTATAAGTCTAACAGAAATATATAAGAGTAGACCTTCCTCGGACTTGGCTGAGGAGAACTTTTCTTGTTCAAAACTGTTTACTATATTCTTTCTAGTAATAACTAACCTACTGTGATCGTTGTCCACCTAACTCATTGAAAGTTCAGTTTCAAGCCCACTCTCTAACAAATTCATTGTTTTGGGCTATTTGGGCCATTGACCATCCATTTGGGCTTTGGGGAGCAAATCCAGCCCATACAATTGGCGCCGTCTGTGGGAAACTTGAACATTCTTGAGCTTGTTCAATCATGGCAGGTTTAGGGTCAAACCGTGAAGAATCTGTGGGATCCCAACGTCAAGATAAATTCCTTAATCTTGAACGAAGGAGAGATCGTGAAGTTAGTGTACACACCACCCATACAAGTAGGAGTCATTCTAGAAGTGGGAGTCATGTGTCCCATGGAGAAAACACCAGGAACATGCAACTGGAGATAGATCATTTACGAAGGAAGTTACACCATAAGCAAAGGAGAGGGACTCCTTTAAGCTTAGAATCTCACTCTGATGATAATGATGGTAGTTACAAGCCTAGATCAAGGACTCCTCCCAGTGAGTCTTTCTCTTGTGATGAAGATTGCAATTATAGGCAGAGAAGTAGAAGCCTGTCTCGTAGGGGCCTAGGCAATGATGCTATGAGTAGGGCCTTGAGCCAAATTTCTAAATCACCATTCACACGGAGGATTGAAGGGGGGAAAACTTCCTCGGCAGTTTACTCAGCAAACATTTACCATGTATAATGTAGGACGGATCCAATGGAGCATGTTAGCCATTTTAATCAAAGAATGACAGTCCACTCAAAGAATGACAGTCCGCTCAAAGAATGAAACCTTAATGTGCAAGGTATTCCCATCTAGCTTGGGGTCAGTAGCGATAAGATGGTTTGATGGGTTGCAAGAAGGATCAATAAGCTTTTTCAAGAGCTTACTAGGGCCTTTGGGGCCCGATTTGTTACTTATAGCAGGGTTCCTCGTCTCTTGGATTCCTTGTTGTCTATGGCCATGTGAGAGGGAGAGATCCTGAAGATGTACTCGGATAGGTACTGGGAGATGTTCAACGAGATAGATGGAAATTTTAATGATGTAGCAATAAGGGCGTTTAAGGTCGGCCTGCTTGCTGAACATGATTTGAGAAAGTCTTTGACAAGGAAGCCTGCCTAAAGTATACGTCAGCTCATGGATCGAAGTGATGAGTATAAACGGGTTGAGGAGGATCAACAACAAGAAAAGGGGAAGGCAAAGGTAATTCCCCAAGACTGAAGAGATTTTAGATTAGAGAGATATAATAATAATAGGCCCAGAAGAGATTTTGCTGGACATACTGGGTCTGCTGCTGCCTAGGTAGTCAGCACTGTATTCAGGGAGCCTGCGACCAAATCTTGGAGAAGATAAAGAATGAGCCACACTTTAAGTGGCCAAATAAGATGGGAGGAGATCCCATGAAGCGTAATCAAAGTCTTCATTGCCAGTACCATCAGGACCGAGGACACACAACAGAAGAGTGTAAGACATTACGTGATCACCTGGAACAGCTGGTCAAAATTAGGAAGCTGAAGCAATTCCTGTATCAACCCATTTGGCAGGGGAGCCAGGCAGGATCGGTACATCAGAGGGATGCTTCCTCAAGACCACTCTTGGGGACGATTAGTGTTATTCTTGCTACCCCAGGTTAAACTGGTTCTTATCCATCCAGGGTTACGTCCATAGCACGGCCCCATGCTGAGGACTTGATCTCTGATTCTAAGAGGGGGAGAATGGAAGTCCGACTAGCTCTAAGCTTTTCTGATGAAGATAAAGTGGGAACTTTACAGCCACATGATGATGCCCTGGTGGTTACCCTCTAGATAGGGGGTATGATGTGAAGAAAGTTTTGGTAGATTAGGGCAACGGCGCAGAGATCATGTAACATACAAGGGGCTTAAGCTGAAGCCCAAGGACTTGGCCAGTTATGATTCTCCTTTGGTGGGGTTTGATGGGAAGATAGTTATCCTAAGGGGCCAAATCAGATTGCCTGCTTAGGCAGGGTCCGAGGTTATGGAGGTGGATTTTATTGTGGTAAATGCATATTCCCCCTACACTGCTATTATGGTGAGACCTTGGTTTCATGCCATGAGGGCTGTCTCTTGCACTTTGCACTTGAAGGTGAAGTACCCTTCAGGGGACTATGTGGAGGAGTTGATTGGAAGTCAGTTTATGGCCAGACGGTGTTTAGTGGCTGCAATTAGACATCAGTCTAAGGGTGAATCCTCGACTCTTACAGAAAGTGATTTATAGCAGCCAAAGAAAGCAGTCATGTCCTCGGATACATTAGCAGAGGGGGCAAAGTGTTAGGAGTTAGAAAAAATTATCATTGATGATGACAATGAGAAGTATTTCCAAGTGGGAGTTCAGTTGCCTCTTTAAGAGAAGGAAGAGCGGTCGCTTTCCTCAGGAAGAACGTTGATGTGTTTGCATGGAGTGCTTAAGAAGCTCCTAGGGTGGATCCGAGTTTCATCTGTCATCATTTGAATGTTAATCCATATGTCACCATTAAGAAGCAACCACCTCAGCACTCTTCTAAAGAACATTTTGATGTTGTCAAGGAAGAGGTGGTGAAGCTTAAGCGTGCTGGAGCAATAAAAGAAGTGTTTTACCCAGAGTAGTTAATCAACACAGTGGTGGTAAAGAAGAAGAATGGGAAATGGCAAGTGTGTGTGGACTTCACAGATCTAAATAAAGCTTGCCCTAAAGATCCCTTCCTGATACCTCGGATAGACCAGTTGGTGGATGCAACAGTTGGAGCTTTTTGGATGCTTTTCAAGGGTATCATCAGATACTACTAGCTCTAAAGGATCAAGAGAAGACTACTTTTGCAACGCCCACTAGGAATTACCATTATAAGGTGATGCCCTTTAGATTAAAGAATGAGAGATCAACTTATCAGAGGATGATGACTAGAATGTTTGACCCCCAATTTGGCAAGAACATTGAAGTCTACATAGATGACATGGTGGTGAAGAGTAAGATAGAGTCCGAGCATGTAAATGACCTCAGAAGTATTTTTGAGGTGTTGAGAGAGCATAAACTATGCCTTAATGCTTATAAGTGTTCCTTTGGCGTCAGTTCGGGCAAATTTCTGGGTTACATGGTCACCCATCGTGGAATTGAAGTTAACCCTGATCAAATTAAGACAACCAATAATTTACAACCTCCTCAAAATCCTAAGGAAGTCCAGAAGTTGACAGGAATGACTGCATCCTTAAATCGATTTATTTCTCAGTCCACAGACAGATGTAGACCTTTCTTCCAACTGTTGCACAAGTGGAATGGGTTTGAATGGACTGAAGAATGTGCCTTAGCTTTTCAGCAACTAAAGGATTACCTTTCTCGGCCACCCATTATGTCCAGACCCGAGAAGGAAGAGGTTCTTTTTGCCTATATTGTTGTGGCTTCCTATGCAATAAGTCTGGTATTGCTAAGGGTAGAGAATAAAATACAGCGGCTAGTTTATTATTTGAGCAAGTCACTACATGAAGCAGAAGATTTGAGCAAGTCACTACATGAAGCAGAAGTCCGTTATTTACCCTTAGAGAAAGCTATTTTGGCCGTGGTGCATGCTACATGGAAATTCCCTCACTATTTTGAAGCTTATACAGTTGTGGTTTTAACCCAACTTCCTTTGCAGTCGTTGCTCTGAAAGGCTAATTATACAAGGAGAATTGCCAAATGGGGGACAATTTTAGGGGCATTTAACATCAAGTATATGCCAAGGACCTTCATTAGAGGGAAAGTTCTTGCAGATTTAGTGACCGAATTTACTGAGTCTCTAGTAGAGATGGAATACGAGGAGCAAAACTCAGGGGGAAAGTAAGTTAAGGCAGTTTCTCTACCTGGGCCCTTATCTTGAAAGTTGTATGTGGATGGTGCAACTAATCAGAGAGGATCTGGTGTGGGGCTAGTTATGGTGTCCCTAGACAAGATAACCATTAAGAAATCTTTAAGGTTAGGTTTCTCAGCCATAAACAATGAAACCGAGTATGATGCTTTGTTAGTAGGGATTGTCATGGTTCAGAAAATGGGAGGAAAGGCAGTAAAAGTGTTCTTGGACTCAAGGTTAGTGGTAGGCTAAGTAAAGGGAGAGTTGGAGTCTAGAGATTTGAGAATGCAAGGGTATTTGAATCAAGCTCGGTGCTCGCAGTCAAGTTTTGAGTTTTTCACCATACAACAAATCCCAGGAAGCATAAATACATATGCTGATTCTCTGGAAACTTTGGCAACCTCTTTTGGACAAGACTTACCTCGAGTTATACTTGTTAATGATTTATATAAGCCCACCGAGGAGAAGAAGGAGAAAGTCCAAGTTCACCATATCATGGTCAGACCTAGCTGGATGGATCCTCTGATCCTGTATCTCAGAGAGGGTACTCTTCCTGATGAGAAGGGAGAGGCAGACAAGGTACGGAGGAAATCTCCTCGTTTCTGGTTGTCCAAGGAGCAAAAGTTATACAAACATTCATTCTCTGGACCTTACTTGCTCTGTGTCCATCCTGAGGCAGTGAAGCCACTTTTGGAAGAGTTGCACGAGGGAATCTATGGAAGCCATATAAGGGGTAGGTCACTATCACACAGAGCCCTTACTCAAGGGTATTGGTGGCCAAGCATGCAAAAAGAAACACAAGAATATGTAAAGAAGTGTGACCAGTGCCAAAGATTCGCTCCGAACATTCATCAGCCAAGAGGAGTCCTTAATCCTCTATCTAGTCTATGGCCATTCGCTCAGTGGGGCTTGGACATTGTAGGACCATTTCCTAAGGCTATGGGAAACCGAAGATGGCTTTTGGTTGGAATCGATTACTTCACGAAGTGGGTAGAAGCTGAACCATTATCAAATATTAGGGATCTGGATGCAAAAAAGTTTGTGTGGAAAAACATTGTTACTCGGTTTGGGATTCCTTACACCTTCATATCGAATAATGGGCTCCAGTTTGACAGTAAAGCTTTCAGAAAATACTGCTGTGAATTAGGCATTAGAAACAGGTATTCAACTCTAGCTTATCCCCAAGGAAATGGGTAGGCTGAGGCAATCGATAAAGTTATAGTGAATGGATTTAAGAAGAGGTTGGACGATGCAAATGGTAGATGGATAGAAGAGCTACTACAGGTTCTTTGGACATATCAAACTACTCCTCATCAGTCAACTGGAGAAACACCTTTTTCAATGACTTATAGGTCTGAGGCCATGATCCCTCTAGAGATTGGATTTCTAATGATGAGGACGAGCTTATTCACCCTAGACAACAATGATAGGCTATTGGAAAAAAGCTTAGATTTGGTTGTTGAATGAAGAGAAGCTACCATGGTTCAACTGGCATATTATCAACAAAAGCTTAAGCAAAGGTATGATAAAGGCGTGAGGGCAAGGCCATTAGTACCAGGTGACTTGGTATTGAGAAAGGTTGTGGTTATTGTAAAGAACCCATCATGGGAAAAGTTGGGGCCCAATTAAGAGGGGCCATATCGCATCACCTCGGTGGCGGGTATAGGTGCTTACTTTTTAGAAGATTTAGATGAAAATGTTATATCACGCCCTTGGAATGTAAAGAACCTACAAAGGTATTACTATTAATGAAAGGCAATCCTGCCATCTTTTATTTTTACTATTATATGTTGTGCAACTTATTCATTTAAGTATTAAATAGAACTTTGGTTATGTCTAGTTCCTCGGACCACATACCTTAGATAAATTAATACTTTCACTTATTCATTTAAGTATTAAACAGAACCTTGATCATGTCTGGTTTCTCGGAACACATACCTTGGGTAAATTAATACTTTCACTTATTTATTTAAGTATTAAACAGAACCTTGGTCATGTCTGGTTCCTCGGACCACATACCTTGGGTAAATTAATACTTTCAGTTATTCATTTAAGTATTAAACAGAACATCGATTATGCCTGGTTTCTCAAACCACATACCTTGGATAAATTAATACTTTCAGTTATTTGTCTAAGTGTTAAACAGAACATTGGTCATGCCTGATTCCTCGGACCACATACCTTGGGTAAATTAACATTGACTATTTATTTAAGTGTTAAACAGAACATTGGTCATGCCTGGTTCCTCGGACCACATACCTTGGGTAAATTAACATTTCCTATTCCTCTAAGTGTTCAATAGAACCTTGGTTGTGTCTAGGTTCCTCGGACCACATACCTTGGGTAAATTAACATTTCCTATTCCTCTAAGTGTTAAACAAAACCTTGGTTATGTCTAGGTTTCTCGGACCGTATGCCTTGGGTAAATTAACACCTCCTACTACTTGAAGTGTTAATGGAAGCCCTAGATGTGTTAGTCTCTTCAGGCTATATGCCTTAGGCAAATTAACATTTTTTATTTATTTGAAGTTATGGGTGGAGTCTTGAATTACATCTAATCTTTTGAGCCGAGTATTTCAAGTACACAAAGTATATTTCTAAGTTAAATTGCAGATTATTAATTATTTAGTGTTTGAAAGTTAATTTGTTAAGTTGCCAATTGCATGAGATATGACAGTTGGATTACAAGTTGTATAGACACTTGTCAAAGTTAAAGACAATGCTACATCTTAATTAGAAAATATTGTATAGACACTACCCTTTGCTACTCTGACCTCGTACCCCTCTTGCTCGACCTTAGCTACAGCCTCCTCTGCCATTTCCAGCTTCTTCTTTAGAGCCCCTATTTGCTCCTTGTCTCTCAGCCCCTTCCAGAGCTGCCTTGACACTCTTCTTTTCTTTAATTGCCTCAGTCAACTTGGTGTTGAGGTCCTTGATCCTTTACTCGGCCAGAGTAAATGCCTCAACGGCAGCTATACGCCGCCCTTCCTCCTCCTTCATTTACTTGTAGGAATCACTTACCAACTCCTCAACGATGTGCGTTGCTTGAATTACCTTTAAAAAAAAAAAAAAAAGTAAGATAAAATGATGTAAATACTTAGTAAAAAAAAAAGGAGGCTTACCATCACCAAATCGCTCTTCAGGGTTAGAAACACTTCGTGTTTCTTGAGTGACCTCAAGTCAGCCATATCATGGGGTAGCAATAGTGGTTACTCCAGGGCATTGGCCACATAGCCTGCCTTCCCATTTTTGAAGTCCTTGATGGAGGAGTCTAAGGGAAGAGGAGCTCCATCCAACACCAAGGGAGGGTCCCAGATCCTGGACCCTGGGGCGATGATCATGTCCTCTCTCCACAAGTGCCCTCTCACTTGAGGATCTCGTCTGTGCTCCCTTAGCCATTTTAGCCCTTTTCTAGGGCTCAGGTTCCTTAGAGAGGATGACCTCTCCCTCCTCAACCACGTCCTTGCCTTTCTGGTCCCGTTTCCTTTTCCTGTCAGCAGGTTCAGGCTGGGAAGTGTGGGTGGGAAGAGGAGTGGGAGGCCTGGTCTGGATGGCTACCTCGGGCACCGATCCTCCCGCGTGGGACTCTAGGAGCTCGAGCAGACTTGTCTTGGGTTTTCTTTGTAGCACCATTGCATCGGGTATGTCAGGAGTTTCTTGGACGATGCTGACTTGTGCGGGGGGGAGGTGGCTGAAATTAGCGCCTGAAGGCTCTAGAGACTAAGGCTGATCAAAAGCTTCGAAATCCTCCTTGGAATCCGAAACCTCCACTACCCTGGTTGCTTCTTCAAGTACTAAGTGGGAGGAAGTTGCCTCTTCCTTAGCACTGCACTGGGAAGGAAGTTCTATTGGATGCATGCCTTTAGGAGGAGGACCAGTGAGGAAGCCATGTATTGCGATGTTAATCTAGTGCAGCTGAGGATCCTTCGCCTTTATCACGTACTTGGGGGCTTGAAAGCTAGTGGAGATGGGTTTGTAGCCAAGGATAATGTGAGCCGCTCACAATTATCCATTGGTGTGGACGAAAATCTCAGACTTGAGTATCCTTGTCAGGTCGGGCTCGTTGACGAGATTAAGGTTCAGGACTATAAAGTACTTATCTACAAATTCTACAAAACGAAGATTTTGTTAGAATAGGAAATTGTTATATAAAGAAAAATAAATTTACAAATTGGGAAAAGAGGAATAAAAACCAAAAAATTGTTAGTGAGAAAAAGGGTAGTGTTAGAGCAGTAAGCCTAAACCTAAATACCCCACCTGGTGTCCCATCTTGTGTTGGGCAATGAAGTCCATCATGCCACTTCCCTGAGACAATTAAGAAGTCCTTGTCCATACCCTTGTTAGTATCGGGGAGACATGATATAAGCCTGACTTCGGGGACCTTGGTGTTCAGGTAATCTCCCTGGCCTTTAAGATGTTGACAATTATAAACCCAATTAATGTCCTAAACACATTAGGGGCACACTAGGTCGGACAGAGTCCGTGGGCAATTAGATAATCCCTAATCACTCTACCTATAGGGATTCTCATCCCTCCCTCTATAAAAGCAATCATGGGGATTACTACTTCCCCTTCTGATCTCATAGCATGCCATTCCCCTTGACGACAATACTGGATCGAAACCCCAGCTGGTATATGGTAACGGACCTTAAAACTCTCTATACCCTCTAAGGTGTCTACTAAGCTAGCGAATATACCCATTTGAAAAGTAGGTGAGGGTGTTAAGAGAATAGGGTGTAAATTAAGGGAGTTGAGAAAGAGAGGGTCCTAGAAATAAGAAGGAATACTAAAGGTAACTTACGAAAATTTGGAAGGGTTCGTCGAATTGATTCTTAAGAGTTGAAGATGCAAAAAGTGGAACGGCAAGAGGCTTTGAGCAATTTATATAGGGGTGGGAAAGGTAAGCAGGAGAGTTCCCGCTCAAATCCCTATAAAATTTCTCCACCGTAGAATCTTCATCACAGCGTAGAACGTGGGGGACAATGCGCCGCATAGAGTAAATGCTGAAGTGTCCCAAATGCCAAAGTGTTAGGAGCGTGCTTTTTCGCAGTTGAAAAAACACCTACACAAAAGGAAGTGACAAAAGCAAGGGAAGTGTGGTTGCCAGAAATCGAAATCCTCATTTTTTCCTTATGGGTCGTGCCCGAGGACATCAAGTAGCCTAAAGACAAATAGATACTAGCAAAGGCATACAGATTAATGGGCCGTGGAAGAAGTCTGGTCACACTAAGCAAGAGACGTTGTCCAAGGAGAAATACCTCCTCGGCTAAGCAGAGTAGAGGTCAAAGGCCGACCGTCCATCATGAACAGGGCAACATGCAATCTTGCTTGGAAGGATAAACATCAGAGAGGGATAAGACAAAAGAAAGTTAGGAAATATCTAAGAAGAAAGCTGCTACCACTGCATTGAATGCTCTGCATCTAACCCCCTGGCCGCATTAATGTGGAAGCGATGCATAAACAGTAATTTTCAGCCTTACAACTACCCCCAAAGACTTTACGAAGGTGCTGATGGGACAAGTATCAAGAGGGTTAGCAATTTGACCTACACGTGGAGGGCTGAGATGAAAGAAGGTGAGGGAATATAAAAGAGAAGAACCCCATTACAAAGGGGGGATCAGAAAATCTAGAGTGAAATGACCGTATACTCAAGAACTGTAATTTTGTATAAGTCTAAAAGAAATATATAAGAACAGACCTTTCTCAGACTTGGCCGAGGAGAACTTTTCTTGTTCAAAATTGTTTGCTATATTCTTTACAGTAATAACTAACCTACTATGATCGTTGTCCACCTAACTCATTGAAAGTCCAATTTCAAGCCCACTTCCTAACAAATTCATTGTTTTTGGCTATATATATATATATATATATATAATTTTCGATAGCTATAATTGAGGAGGGGATATATAATAAATGCATTATGTTTTACTGTTATTTAATGTTCTTCTTGTTGCATCTAGATAAATTAATTGAACTAGTAATTCCCTTGGTTCAGCTTCTGCAACAACCTTCTCAAAATTTGTTCCTTCAGTGAAAGCCTGATTTGATCATATATGGTGCTATGATATTCATCCTTACCTATAGCTTGGTTTCTTTTTTTTGCTGAACCTTTAGCTTAGTTTCAGTATCAGGTTATCGGGAGGCTGAATTGTTTCAATTGGCCCAGCACAGAATATCCACTATTATCATTGGTACTTTATTGTGCATTATCATATGCTTGCTCATTTGCCCCATTTGGGCTGGTCAAGAGCTCTATATGCTCTTATCACATTCACTTGTAACATGGACAAGCTTGCCGATTCCCTTGATATGGTTAGTTTTTTATAAATGAGCAATGTTAGGAACATAATTTTTCTTTTTTTCAACTTATTAAGGTGATAAATTTTGATTAAAGCAATATAACTTTCATATGTATTACTAACACAATTTTATATGTATATTCTATGTGACTAAATTTATTGTTATCAAACATATATCTTTTGTTATATTTATGTAAGAGAATATAAATATTTTTTCCACAAATCTTTTTTATTTTTATTTTATTTATTTATTTTTTTTTTTTGCTGACTATCATTTCCATAGTGACAGCCTTGTTGAGAGTGGAACAGATGAGAAATAGCGAGGCTACAAATGTTTATTAAGTTCAAAGGAAACAGAAGAATCTTTGGTATGTTAAAAAAAATAGTGCAGCTAATGCTCAATATAAACTAGAATTTGACTTTAAAAGTGCTGAAGCTTATTAATTTTATTGCAAAACTATTATCAATTTTACAAGCTAGCGTGGTGAATGTGATTCGTATCACATTAATAATATAATAAATAAATTTTTTATTTTTTTTAGTTGAAAAGTGGACATATCAATTCTTTTTTCTTTTTTTTTTTGAAAACGATATATCAATTTTTAAAACTTATATAATAAAATTTGTAATATCTGATTCTAACATCGTGACTTTATTTTGAAATTTGAAATGGACATTGTTTTGCATAGGTCAATTTTGCTAGATGGGAGCCCATGGCCACTTCAGCCATAGAGGCTATCAATGGTTGCAATAATTCAGAAAACAAGGTAACCCAAGTTCCTATATCTTTACTCATGGAGAATTTAATACTCAAAAACTACTTGGTATCTTAGTCTGATGATAAAGAGCTATCATCAGGAGCGGACGCCATAGATTGAAAATCTTTCAAAAAAAAAAATTTGTTGACTTTATTTCATGCCAAATTTGCTTGTAATTCAGCATTTAGAAACTCTGTATTTAGGTGGGAATTGTGTAAGGGTAGTGTGTGAGAGAGTGTGAAGAAAAGCTCAAGAGTGTGCACTCAAGAAGGGCCTCGCGACAGGATCTCGCGACTGGCGAGTCGCCAAAAGTGGCACACGTGTGAAGCATGCAGGGGAGCTGAAGAGTCACGCCAGCTGTTGCACTCCAAGACAAAACTTCCAATCTAGCCAAGCAATTAGCTCGCGACTCATTCTAGTCGCGAGCTCGAGTCGCCAAAACACCTTATTTGTTACAAATCCGACTCTTCACATTCCATACACACCCTACTATAAATACCCTTGTACTCACATATTGTAGAGAGATTCCAGAGAGAATTTTGAGAGAGAAACCCTAGAGAAAAACAAGATTAACTCATCCACAATCTTCATCCTTTAATTCTCCAAATTCCTCTACTCTCACCCTCTCCATTGATACATCCTTAAGAGGTACATTAGCCAAATTATTATATCACCATACCCATATCTGTGAGAAGGCTTTTTGGTGCTTGGGAAGCAGTTAAGAAGAGACCAATTCATTTTGGTTGATACAATGGGCGATTGCGAGATCCGATAAGCTAGAGAAGACAAGGTTTGGAGTAACCTTGTTGAAGCAAAAAGCTTGGAGGGCTTAGGGGCACTGGGTAGATTAGGCTTGGAGGGTCTTTTGCTATTCATATATCCAAACTTTATTCTCTAGTGGATTATTGATTTCTTGGATGGCGGCGAAGAGGTTTTTCACCGAGGACTTCGGTTTTCTCTTCGATAAAACATCGCTGTGTTATTTTTGTATTTGCATATCTCTTTCCTTAATCTTTACCTTTTAATTACTGCTGTAGTTGTGATTAATTTTGGTTTAAATTGTTTTACCAATTCTATTGTAGCTTATTTTCGTATTCCGCACATACATTGTTTGATTATAAGCTTGTGTTGGTAATTTGTAAATTGGGGGTCTAAACGTTCATAGGTGTTTTACACACTATTTGAACCTTCAAATTCCAATAGGCCTGTGATTATATAAAGAAGCACCTCAGCAATATTTTATTGAAAGTAAGCTCCATGAGAGACCTAGCAATTACCATCAAGAGTCAAGACAATGAAGAAATCATCTAACATCCATTACCTTGGTTAGAGAAATGAACAATGCAGTACAAGAACACTCCACAATAACTTAAAGTACTGCCTTCCTAAGTTATTCAATCCCCCACCAAAGCCCAGAAGCTGAAACTCCTGAAAACAAAAAAATGGACACAACATCCATAACAATGGTTACAGACTCTGCCTCCAGTGGAAATTGTTCCACTAGTAACTTTAGCTTCTTTATAAATAGATTGAAATTGCTACATGATCAATGGCATTGTTGATGCTGTCAAAGAACTAGCAGACTGGGCTAAATTCAAGGTTGCAGGCAATTATAACATGTGCGAATTAAATCACCTAGATAATAGTTTTTTTAATCAGATCAACAGAAAGATAGGGCAACCATGAAGATCTTTCAACGGCTCTTTCCAATATAATTTAGTTACTCGCCAAAGAAGGTCTGACTTCCATATTTTTCTTGGCTCAGTGCACCTGATTACCTGAGGAAAAGAAATGAACTAGTGCTATAAAATTCTAAAGAATACCAGTGTAAAGTATACGTACGGTGCTTTTGGATTTGGTACACATTAAGAAAATATTTTTCATACATTTGCTTGGTGGTGACAATACTTTGAAAACACAAAATTCACCGTACCAACAAAATAAGCCCTACAAAATTCATAATACCATGATTTCATAAAATATAACCAAAATCCACTGGGAAAAAAAAACGCAACCAGAGAGATAGATGTCACAGTGGGTTGCCCTGGAGCAAGAGATGATGGCTGGAGGTTCCTGGGTTTGCTGGCAGTGCCACACTGCCACGATGGCCATGGGTTTGTTGTTGCTGATCATCCTGATCACATGTAGATTGTAGAGAGAGAGAGAGAGAGAGAGAGAGAGTATAAACAAATTATTTTTATAACTATTAAATGAGTGTATAATTCAATAAAATTTAGAAATAATTATATAATAATGGCATAAATTTGACATTGTTTTGAAGTTAAACTCTAAGTTTTTTTGTGAGTTCCAGTTAACTCAACTGGTAAAGTCTCTGATTGTTGTATAAGAGATCTGGGGTTCAATCTCCGCCTACACCAAAAACTGATTGGTGTCTTGGTCTGATAATAAAGAGCTATTATCAAAAGCGGATAGCATAGGTTGAAACTCACTAAAAAAAAACTCTAAATTTTAGATGCACAAATGGTTACTTTTTGTTATTATTTATTTGTGGATAATATGGTAACTTAATTTATTAATTTATTAAGAAGAAAATAAAAACAAAGCATCCTGAATCACAAGCGATTCAATGAAGGATGGATTTTCTTCTATCCAAATTATAAAAGGAACAATTCCTTTGGCATATGTTGCCAGAGTATGTGCTGATTTATTTGATTTATAATTGTTACTATAATTTAATCATTTTTTGAATTTAACAAAATTTAACATAAACTATATTAATCTACTAGCTAAAAATCATTACATGAGAATTATATTCAACTAAAACAGATTGACTATGAAAAAAAAATTAAAATTCCACTTAGTATTCACATAGAAACTGTCTAGATTTATCTTAAGTATTATATATATTTTTATATTAATATGCGAGATTTTTTGCAATGACAAAAATTTATAATTTTGAAATTTATGCATGATTGTGCTTGTGCCTCATTTATCTTTTTAAGTTCTACCTCTTCTCCTTTTTATTATTTTTTTAACTAATATGCAAAACAAGTGAAGATGATTTGAATTTTTTTTTTATGTTTAACATAAATAGTAAATTATAAAACTAAAATATTGATTATAATTGATAGGACAACAACTCTCCAAGATCGTCCATGAAACTCGTCCAAGTAACATATCACGCGCATTAAGATACTCGTCCTTGAACTGATCATCCACACACGCATTAAGATACTCGTCCTTGAACTGATCGTCCTAGAGAGCACGTCTTGAGCAACCTCATCCTGAGTAAGGTCATGGTTGTTCATTACAAATCGTTGTCAGCAACGGTTAAAGAAAATAGAGCCAAGCAATATAACTTCCATGGCAGTTATGGAAGTTATCTCCAAGCTTTTTGGACTCCGCAACAACGGGGGAAGTCACATCAAAGAAATAACTGCTTATAAACACTATATAAGCATTCTACGCGAAGGTAAAGGGGTCCGGTTCTTTTTTATATACTTGGAATTACATAAAAGACTAACTTTGTCATCGGAGGTTTTTTGGCCAACCTCCACCAGTCTCCTTTGATTTTTCTTTGTTTTTTCAGTATTCGCCAGTGCCCCTTTTGATCGTTAGCGCCCGAAAGTTTCAACCCACTGATCATTTGAGGAATTATCAGTTGGCACCGTTTGTGGGAATAAGATTTGTCACCTTTGAACTTCGTTTGGAGAGTCTGGCAATTTCTTTCTCCGACAAAGGGTTGAAATGGTTCGGACAAGATCAAGGGCTACTAGTCCAGGCCCTCAAGAGAGTAGAGATGCTTCCAGTAACCCCCATCGTAACCAACAATCGGCACCTACCGTGCAGCCTTCATCTGTCCAACATATGCAATCTATGGCCGCTGCCATGGCGAAATTAACCAGCCAAAATCAGGAATTGAGAAGGGAAGTTAATCTCAGAGGACAACGGCATGAAGCCTATGGAGAAGAGCATGGTCAGAGCCAAGGAGTTGGGAGGAATGCAGAGCCAGAAAGTCAATCGAGGGGTACAACACCAAGAAGGGTGCCACACTTGGAAAGGGAGATGGATCAGATGAGGAAAGTAATGGATGAGATGAGGGAGAACATGAGGAGAACTAACCCTGTAGAAGACCTAGTTCACCGAACAGACTCCCCCTTCACAGCCTCCATCAATGGCCCTCCTTTGCCTCCGAAATTCAAGATGCCTTCCTTGGATTCGTATGATGGAACGCGTGACCCTTTTGACCATATTGCCACCTTCAAGACTACTATGCACCTTCAAGGGGTTCCAGATGAGATAATGTGTAGAGCCTTCCCCACTACCCTCAAAGAGCCCGAGCGGGTCTGGTTCAACAAAATACCCCCGAATTTAGAAAGTTCTTTCGAGGAGTTAAGCAAATTGTTTGTCAATAATTTTATTGGGAGACAGAGACACAAACGTTCCTCGTCCAGCTTATTAACCATAGAGCAAGGAGAGAATGAAAGCCTGCGTTCCTTCATCACACGCTTCAACAGGGAAGCCCTGACCATGGACGAGGTAGATGACAAGCTACTGTTGGCAGCCTTCCATAACGGGGTTAACTCTGACTTGTTTATACACAAACTTTATGAAAAAGAGTCTCAGTCCATGGCTGAACTCGTCCATTCAGCCTAAAATTTTATGAATGCAGAAGACGCGATCATAACTAAGAAGAGAAAGAAAGCTAAGAGAATGGAAACAAATCCCGCTCGCCACTCCGAGCAAGGGCCTCGTCCAAAGAAGGGACGAACAGAAGATAAGAGAGTTCGAGAAAATAAGAGGCCAGGCTCTTTAGCGCGGAATCAACAATACACCCCTCTGAACGTACCGCTTGAGCAAGTCCTTATGCAAATCAAGGACGAGCCTTCTTTAAAGTGGCCGGAGAAGTTGAAGTGAGATCTCAACAAGCGCAATAGAAATAAATATTGTCGTTTTCATAGAGATCACAGGCATGACACGGACGAGTGTTTTGATTTAAAGCAGCAGATTGAAAATCTCATAAGGCAAGGGAAGCTGAGGAATTTCATTGGACGAGAGCACAAAGACGAGAAATTGAAAGGGAAGGTAGAAGAATCATCGCGACCACCATTGGGAGAGATAAGAGTCATCGTTGGGGGAAGTTCAACTGGACAATCGTCTAAAGCAAAGAAAGCATACCTGAAGGAAGTGCAGAGCGTCCAACTATCTAGATGACCACCAAGAGCAAAGTCCACTGACGAACAGGCGATTACCTTCACGGACGAGGAAGCTGAAAGAATCCACCATTCTCACGATGACGCTATTGTTATCGCCCTACTTATTGCTGATTACACAACCAAAAGAGTGTTGATAGACAACGGAAGTTCAGCGGACATTTTGTATTATCCAGCCTTCTAGCAGATGAGAATTGGACGAGACCAGCTTTGCCCAGTACACTCGCCTCTAGTAGGTTTTGGAGGAATAAAGGTACAACCTGTAGGTACTGTTACATTACCAGTGATGGTGGGAGCATACCCACAACAGTTAACTACCAATGTGAATTTCCTAGTAATAGATTGATCGTCCTCTTACAATGCAATAATTGGAAGGCCGACCCTAAATAGGTGGAAGGCGGTGACATCTACCTACCACCTGTCAGTCAAGTTCCCAACGGAACACGGGGTAGGCCAAGTACAGGGAGACCAATTAGCAGCAAGAGAATGTTATCTGGCCATGCTGGCTACGGACGAGCAAATTCAAGTAATGAATATTGAAGAAAAGAAAGTTGTGGCAGAACCCATTGAAGCGTTGGAAGATATTCCCCTAGATCAAAATAACCCTAAGAGGTGTACCAGGGTTGGAGCAGACCTGGAAGCGAAGGTTAAAAAGGATCTCATTTGTTTTTTAAAGAAGAACAGAGATGTGTTTGCTTGGAGTCACGAAGACATGCCGGGTATCGATCCTGGTGTCATTACCCACCGTCTAAGTGTATGTCCTTCCTCCAAGCCAATGCGACAAAAGAAGAAGGTGTTCGCCCCTGAGAGAGATAATGCTGTTAAGGAGGAAGTTAAAAAGTTAATTGTGGCAAAGTTCATTCGAGAGGTATACTATCCTAACTGGTTAGCTAATGTGGTCATGGTCAAGAAGGCGAACGGCAAATGGAGAATGTGTGTTGATTTCACTGATTTAAACAAGGCTTGCCCCAAGGATAGTTACCCGTTGCCACGCATTGATTAGTTGGTAGATTCTACTGCGGGCCATAAGTTGCTCAGTTTCCCGGATGCTTTCTCAGGATATAATCAAATTAGGATGGATGAAGCAGACCAAGAGAAGACGTCCTTTATCACCAGTCAAGGATTGTTTTGTTATGAAGTGATGCCTTTTGGTTTGAAAAATGCTGGAGCAACATACCAACGACTGGTCAATCACATATTTCGTCCACAAATCGGGCGGAATATGGAAGTCTATATAGATGACATGTTGGTAAAAACTCAGGACGAGGAGAGGCATCTGGACAATTTGCAGGAGACATTTGACACATTGAGGCAGTACCACATGAAGTTGAACCCTAGCAAATGTGCCTTTAAAGTATCATTAGGGAAATTCCTAGGATTTATGATCTCCTACAGAGGAATCGAAGCAAACCCTGATAAAATTCAAGCAATATTGAATATGAAGCCTCCGAGTAATGTTAAAGAAGTCCAGTCCCTCACCGGACGAGTTGTCGCCCTTAACAGGTTTGTTTCTAAAGCTACTGACAAATGTCTGCCATTTTTTAAGGTTCTTAAAAAAGCATTTGAGTGGACCAACAAGTGTCAGAAAACTTCTGAAGATTTGAAGACATATCTTACCATGACCTTTTATTAAGCCCGTCCGTGCAAGGAGAATAGTTGTATTTATATTTGACAGTCACCCCACATGCAGTGAGTTCAGCACTAGTAAGAGAAGAAGGCAAGATACAGAGATATGTGTACTACACGAGCAAAGCACTGAGGGGAGCAGAAGGACGATATCTATTAATGGAGAAATTGGCTTTTGCATTGATAACAGCTTCCAGGAAATTAAGGCATTATTTCCAGGCTCATATCATCAACGTCATGACGGATCACCCACTTAAGAAGACAATGAACAAGTTGGAGGCTGCAGGACGTTTGATTCAATGGGCCGTCAAGCTCAGTGAGCTCGACATAAGGTACCAACCAAGGCATGCCATAAAAGCTCAAGCTCTGGCAGACTTTATTGCAGAGTTCACCCTAAATTGTGACGATGTAGATGAGATGGAAGACAAGAAGTGGATCGTCCATGTGGATGGTTCATCTACACAATACGCAGGAGGAATAGGTGTGGTTTTGCAATCTCCAGAGGGGGACAAACTAAAACACAAAGTTCGTTTGTAGTACCAAGCAACTAATAATGAAGTTGAGTATGAAACTCTTCTCAAAGGGCTGGAATTGGCTAAGTCTGTAGAAGCGAAGTCACTACTCGTCATGAGAGATTCTCAGTTAATCATGGGCTAAGTGAATGGAATGTATGAGGCTAAGGAAGAACGAATGAAGAAGTATCTAAACAGAGTGATGCGCCTCACAAAAAAGTTTGAGGAATCTAGCTTCGTTCAAATCCCAAGGGAGGAGAACATGGAAGCTAATGCCTTGGCGAAGGAAGCCTCAGCGAATGAAGCCATAGACAAGTTTGATGAAATTCAGTATATGCCAAGTATAGACATCCCAGAAGTACAACAGGTGAAAAGTAGAGGAAATTGGATGGCTCCAATCATGTCATACTTAAAAGACGGACGACTTCCAGAAGAAAAAGATGAGGCTAGGAAGTTGAGAGTACGAGCATCCAGGTACGTTCTTATGGACGAGGTTCTCTACAAAAGAGGCTTTTCCCAGCCTTATCTCAGGTGTTTGGCTCCAGACGAAGCGAATTACGTATTAAGAGAAATTCATGAAGGAGCATGTGGCAATCACTCAGGAGCCAGATCACTCATCCACAAAGTCGTCCGCGCAGGATATTACTGGCCAAACATGCAAGCTGATGCTAAGGCCTACGTCAAAGTCTACGATCAATGTCAAAGGTTTAGCAACATCCCCAGACAACCATCAGAGTACTTAACTACAATGACGGCTCCATGGCCCTTTGCATAATGGGGACTAGATATCCTGGGTCCTTTTCCATTGGGTGTAAGGCAAATGAAGTTTCTCGTGGTTGGTATTGATTATTTTACCAAATGGGTAGAAGCAGAATCCTTAGCTAACATCACACAACAAAATGTCAAGAACTTCGTGTGGAAGAACATCGTGTGCAGATTTGGAGTGCCTAGGGTACTGATATCAGACAACAGACGACAACTTGACAATGCACTCTTCAAAGATTTTTGCATACACTTTGGAATTCAAAATCACTACTCCTCGCCAGCCCACCCACAAGCTAACAGACAGGCGGAAGTTGCAAATCGATCCTTGTTAAAAATAATCAAGACTCGGCTTGAGGGAGTAAAGGAAGTATGGCTGGATGAGCTACCAGATGTTCTGTGGGCATATAGAACGACAGTGAGAACTCCTACAGGAGAAACTCCTTTCAAGCTAGCATATGGAATTGAAGCAGTCATACCTGCGGAAGTGCACATGGCCAATCATAAGGTGACAACCTATCAAGACGAAATTAATGAGGAGCAACTCCGTTTGAACCTCGATTTAATAGACGAGATAAGGACGGACGCTGAGCAAAGGATGGCGAGATATAAAAACCTTATGGCTAGACGGTATGACGCAATGGTAAAGCCAAGGCGATTCAACATAGGAGACCTAGTCCTAAAAAGGGTTTCCTTAGCGACAAAGAACCCAGCTCATGGGAAGTTTGGACCAAATTGGGAAGGCCCCTACAAAGTTGTCAACTGCAAAAGACGAGGATCCTATTACTTAGAAGCCTTTGATGGGAGGAAGTTGGAGCATCCTTGGAATGTGGAGCACTTGAGGAAGTACTATCAGTAGAATGCCAACCTAGAGGAGCATGATTCTGGACGAGCTCAGGGATTATACTTGTTTATTTATATATTTTTAGTGTGGCTTTATTATTATGTTAAAACTTATGGACGACGCTATGGTTTATGTTGTTTTAATAAAGGCATTGGCCTCTAAGGTGCATGCCTCGTCTATGAACAATATGCATGTTATGAACAATTTTTGTGGAATGTACATAATGTTGTGTAACTCATTGATTTCCATACTACGTTTGTTTAAATTTACCCCTGAAAAGGTTGAAAAGCTTAAGATGAGACAATTCTCTGGACGCAGAGATGTAATGTCAAGCTTTCCCAAAGGGAAAGCAACATAAGGCATGCTCGTCCAAATTAAAGGACAAAGTAAAGCCAATGCTTAAAGTTAATTAAAATAAAGCCCCAAGGCATACTCGTCCATACAACGGACCAAATAAAGCATAATACATATCTAGACCATGGACGAGAAAATGCATAAACGAATGCATATTAAACCATGGACGAAGAAATACATGGGTGTGTTTTGAACTTAAGGCATTTATTAAAACAATCCAGTCCATGGACGAGTAAAATACAAAGCCTTATCTTCATTAAACATAAAAATCAGCCAAGTTTAAGGACGGGTAATGCTGATTTTCACCATTCCTCATTGTAGAAATATATATAAAATATGGACGAGTCAAGCACGAAATTTTATACATGGAAATGGAAAATCTCGTCCATGCATATACAAAAGGAACATAACAAGCATTCATTCATAGACTAAAGGGCAGACATCTAATGTCCAAAAGCCCTTGTTAAGTAAATGATTGTTTTAATACCTCGTCCTAAAAGTCATGGACGAGGCAAATGAATTAGAGTTACATAAAAAGGTCACAAAACGAACCAAAAGGAAATACATTGAAAATTTTTCTTAAGTGGAGGGAGCATCAACGTTGGAGGCGTCCTGAGGAGGCAGGGTTGTAGCATCGTCTTCAACATTAACATCCTCAGAGCCAGTCTGAATGAGAGAACTAGTGGCAGCAGCATTCAGATTGAGTACAATGGAGCTAGAGTCTACGCTAGGGAACTTTTCCATAGCCTCCATTCTAAAATCTTCAAACCCAGCTGCATAATTGGTGTCCAAAACATCAATATATTGTTTGGACACTTTAAATTCAGCCACTGCATCTTCCTTCGCTTTGGAGAGGAGAATACCATGCTCATCATTCTTTTTTTGCAGGTCCTCAAGACGAGCGTTTTTCTTCGCAGCACTGGCCTTCAACCCCTCAACCAAAGCTTTCAACTCCTTCACCTCGTCCGTGGTCTTGGCAGCCACCTCAGCCTATTGCTTAGCCTCGTCCTTCAACTCCTGGATCCTCGACTCTAACAAGATCCTCGTCTTGTCCAACCTTGTGGCCTGTCTAGACGTTGCTATAAACTTTGACATGCCCTATAAAAAAAACACACAACAACAAATAAAAGTTAAAAAAAAAAAAAAAAAAAAAAAAAAGACAAAGAAGGAGAATGAAAATCTTTTGTCAAGACGAAGTATAAATGTTATCTTGAAAAGGTCATGAACACCAGAGTGTTCAAAATCCTTAAGGGACATATCATAGCAAACGTTTATATCTTCATCAGACACAGCATTCTTGAAACGTTCTCAAGCCAGGTTCTCATTTTCAATAATATTTGAAGGGACCATTCGAAAAGGCTGAGACGAGGTTGACACAGTTTTGGACGGAGTGGACAAGTCTACATCAACTACATGTATAGGCTGGTGGGACGAAGGAAGGGTAGGCTTAACTACCTGGGACGAGCTATACTTAGCCTTTTTGCCTCTTCGACTGGGGAGATTTCCCAAATCCAAGTTCTTAGATAGAGTCTTCCTCTTCTCCCTAGTCGTAAGACGAGCTTGAGATTCAATCTCAGGACGATCGCCCTCAGCAGCCACCTCCTTTCCCTTATTTCCTTTCATTGTTGCCATTCCTAAAAAAAAAGTACTTTTAGAATTAAAACAAAGTAAACAATGTAAAGGATGTTTGGAACCTAAGACTTACTTCTTCTTACTGTAACTTCGTGTGCAATCGCTTCGTCAGATGGGTTAGGACCCAATCCCCACTTGGCAAGTCGTCTAAGCGTGACCAAGGAATGGAAGTCCCTATCCGCGTGTAGACGAGTCCTGTAGACGCGGTCACGATGGAATTTACTCAAAGAAGGTCGTTTAACAGCTGAAATGAAACAAGTAAAAAATTAGTTGTGAATATAAAAAAGAGAAGGGAAAGAGAAGAAAAAGGGTAGCAACTTACCCTCAGGACGAAGGTTCCTTAGGTCCCTAGTATAACGACCAAACGTGTCCCGGCCAACGTCTACAGGATTCCCAGCCCAGAAGCCGGAGACGAAGAAAAATTCCGTCTTCCATTTTCTGTCAGATGAGGCCAGGGACTTTATCAATCTACAGTCTCTACCCCTGGCTGTGAATTGATGAAAGCCAAGGGATTGATGTATTTCTGAAGGTTTGTAACAGTAAAGGAACTCGTCCACAGTAAGAGGACGATCCCTTCCGAAAACTTCCCCCCACAAAATTTGCATAGAGATGATTAATCTCCACGCATTTGGGTTGAATTGACATACTTCTAAACCTAATCTAATCAACAACTCCCTAGTAAAGGCATTTAAAGGAAATCTCAAACCCTCCAAAAGATAAGCCTCATAGACGCCTATCTTAAAATGAGGGTCGCAACACCATTCTCCTCGGACGGGCAACCGAGGGTTAACCTCGTCCGGGATTTGGTACCACTCCCTAAGATTTTTAAGTCTTTGCTCGTCCGTTCTGGAAGGAATATCTACTGCACAACTATAAATAGTGACCTCCTCTTCGTCAAAAGGACCGGAATGAGGGATAATGGACGAGGTACTAGCCTGAGACCCTAAGGCCTTCCTAAGCTGTTCTTGTATAACTTCCATAGGAAGCCTAGGGACGTCAGAGACATACTCCTCGTTCGTGGTATTCCCCCCACTACTATCACTAGTGCTACTAAAACTATAGTAACTACTCTCGTCGTTATACTCGTCTATAGCCTTATCCACACTATCACTAAACGAGGAAAGTACAACCTCAGCCATCTTAAAAGAAAAACTAAGGACGAAGATAAAAAGAATACCTGGATCTAGGACGAAGGAAAGCTATAGACGCAAGAAGCTTCTAGACGAAGATCTAGGACGAGGAAGGATGAAGAGGGAAATTTCAAAAATGAGGAGGGTAACGGAGGTTTTCCACTATTTATAGGGAACAAACCCTAACACCCGAAGCGACACGACCAATCAACAAGTGACACGTGGCATGTTCCTCGGTTAGATTAATCGACGTGATTTATTCATTAATGAACTCATGACACGTGGCACACGAATCTACAGCTGACATACACTTCTTACATCTCTTTGGACGACCCATGGACAAGGGGGCAACTGATAGGACAACAACTCTCCAAGATCGTCCATGAAGCTCGTCCAGGTAACATATCACGTGCATTAAGATACTCGTCCTTGAATTGATCGTCCTAGAGAGCACATCTTAAGCAACCTCGTCCTGAGTAAGGTCATGCTTGTTCATTATGAATCGATGTCAGCAACGGTTAAAGAAAATAGAGCCAAGCAATATAACTTCCATGGCAGTTATGGAAGTTATCTCCAAGCTTTTTGGACTTCGCAACAACAGGGGAAGTTACATCAAAGAAATAACTGCTTCTAAACACTATATAAGCATTCTACGTGAAGGTAAAGGGGTCCGGTTCTTTTTTATATACTTGGAATTACATA
Organism: Quercus glauca; assembly: GCA_023736055.1. Classification (NCBI taxonomy): domain Eukaryota; kingdom Viridiplantae; phylum Streptophyta; class Magnoliopsida; order Fagales; family Fagaceae; genus Quercus; species Quercus glauca. The sequence continues at coordinate 70,459,030 of CM043316.1, read as the reverse complement.
AAAGACTGACTTTGTCATTGGAGGTTTTTTGGCCGGCCTCAACCGGTCTCCTCTGATTTTTCTTTGTTTTTTCAGTATTTGCCAGTGCCCCTTTTAATCGTTAGCGCCCGAAAGTTTCAACCCACTAATCATTTGAGGAATAATCAATAATAATTTCAATGTGGTAGATATTGATATAACTTGACAAAATAAATAATCATTATATCACTAAATAAAAATACCAAAGTTTAGTCAAATTGAAGTATTTTTACATGTTCATTACCAAATAAACAAAAAAATTTTAAAACATTATTATATACATATATTTTAGTACATATATAATAAATAGCAATATGGGTGAGTCCAATGCATTTCATCTTCATTATGCATCCCCTATTATCCACCGGTTAAGCTCTGACCAAAAAAGATAAACAGCGGGCTTTGACTATTGGGCCTATTCGCAGGACAACTTCAGCTTTCAGGAGACTTTGAAAAGCGCTCCCCAATCCCATTTTCTTGGCCCACAAAAGTTCAATACAAAAACGGCGTCGTTTTTCCTTTGCCCCGTTGTCGGTTAAGTAGACAATTTGAGTTTGAGAATTGAGATACACGTACGAACCCACTCATTTCGTCTTCTTTGCCATTGAAAGTGTGGCAGTTTAGTTAATTCCGTCATGTCCAAGGGCCAAACTAGTATGTATAATAATAATAATAATAATAATCAATAATTAGTACATTTTTGAATCCCATTTCTTTCAAAGAACATTCCAGTCAGTCCCTTCCGTTCCGATTTTTTGAGAGAGACTCAAATTTCATTCTCTCTCTCTCTCTCTCTCTCTGTAACGAACTGTGATTTTTGTGAACCATTTTTGTTGAAGAATTTTCAGTGAATAAATACAAACCCCTAACTTCTTGAGAGCTTGGTTTACGTACAGATATGGTTGATGTAGCCGACAAATTAGCGTATTTCCAAGCGATCACGGGCCTCGAAGATCCCGATTTGTGCACGGAGATTCTCGCCGCTCATGGCTGGGACCTCGAGCTCGCGATCTCGTCCATCACCTCCACAAACACCGCCACTCCGCCGGAGAATTCCACATCCACGCCGGCAGTCGCTACATCCTCCGTCGACGGTGGCGGAGGTCGAGGTGTCACGCGGTCAAGTTTAGAACCTCCTCGTTTTGGAGCACCGGAGCGATCTGAAGCGGCTGCCGGACCCGGTTTGGCGTGGAAGATCGTGACTTTGCCGATTTCGGTGATTTCCGGTAGTCTAGGGTTGATTTCCGGCGCGATTGGGTTTGGATTATGGGCCGCCGGTGGTGTTCTCTCGTATTCCATGGGAATGGTAGGGTTGGGCTCCGGTTCGGGCCGGAACAGCGAGGCGTCGGCTCGGTTGGTTCCGTTATCGCCTGCGGCATCGGAGGCTATGGAGTTCGTGGTTGCGTTTGAGAGAGATTACGGTACGACGACAATGACGAGGCCGAATTTCGTGAGCCAAGGGTTCATGGACGCGCTTCAGAGATCGAGGAACGAGTTCAAGCTGTTGTTTGTGTATTTGCACTCGCCGGATCATCCTGACACGCCTTTGTTCTGCGAGAGAACGCTGTGTTCGGAGGCTTTAGCGGCGTTTGTGAACGAGAACTTCGTGGCGTGGGGAGGAAGTATTAGAGCTAGCGAAGGGTTCAAGATGAGTAATAGCTTGAAAGCCTCGAGATTTCCTTTCTGTGCTGTGGTAATGGCCGCTACGAATCAGAGGATCGCATTGCTCCAGCAGGTACGTACCAGTTTTAAGTTCCACTTGAATTTATGGTATCTGAATCTCTATAGAATCTGCTTAGGAGCTAATTGTTTTAGTTGCTCTTGTTAATTTGTTGTTAGAGATTGGTCATATTCAGAGGAGAGGAGAGTAATTAATGCACCATCAAGAGAGTTGAGGGAATGAAAAAATATAGAAGAAAACCAAAAATAACATTAGTAGAAATAGATGACTTTGGATAGAGTAGGATAGCGGAAAACAATACATGTGGCCGACCTGACTAATTTGTTGTTGATCCATAATGGCATAACCAAGAGTATAATTGAAAATTGTTATCAGTTCAATACAAAATTGAACCATACCATGTGCCAAGGAGCTCCAGCTTAAAATGTCACTTCCTTCTCCCATAGGGTGGATGATGATGTCTTGGGATCAAAACTCAATGGGTGCACGTGAAACATACCAAATAAATAAACCATAGCATGTCCTTTGGAATTAACAATTTCATGTCATTAGACTGTTTGATTGAATTTCAAACATAGCTTGACAGTGACAGAATCATTCTTGCTCTGTGGGATGAGGAGATAAAATTGTAGGTTGAAGTAGTGCCTCTTTGTTCTGCAGTAGGAAGTGCTCATCTCGAGTTTAGTCGCAAAATAAGTGTGGCAGAATTGATAGTTGGAAGAGGAATGGATATTGGTATATGTAATGTTGGAGGTTATGCTCCTATTTGTCAATGATAAGTGCTTTGCTGTTTTGTTCTGCTACTTGTCAATGGATAGCCAATCCTCTCTGAGAGCTCTACTGGAATTCGTCATAGACTTGACCTCTTTTTGCCTTGTCTTATTGTTTAATATGGCAAAAGTTCTCACAAGTTTATGGTTAAGACAAAAATTGGTATCTTGTTTGAGGCTTGTGTATGACAAATTAAGGTTTTAAATTATTTGTGTCAATAGATCGGTTTATTACAATAGTTGAGATTATGGGTCTGTTCAAGAGTAGGTTTATGGAGTGGTGAATTCCAGTAGAATGTTTTTGTTGGTTGCTGATGGAATTTGCATGGTAGAGTGAGTCTTCTTTTTGATCAGTAAGAAAAATTTGTTTGCACAACTCACTAAAAGCTCAGTTACAAAATACTACACCCTCTGAAACAAACCCAGAGCCAAAAGCTCAATACACCCCAGAACACTAAAAACCACCAAGGCACTAAAGTAAAAAATACATCTGCCTGTCCAACAAAACATATTTGATGACTAGTTCTGAGGACAAAATGACAAATACAAAACAAAGGCGTACTAAGCATAAACATACGGCAGCTGCCAGTACCAAACCAAAGCCATCTCCTTTTGATGTAAATCAGGCAGAACAAAGGTTGACATCCCCCAAGAATGAAAAAACGATCTGTCAAGAGAGGATTTCTTAAAATTTCCTTAAGCATTAACACGAGACTTCACCCCCCATTTGATATAATGGAGCATACTTTCCTCTGTTTTGCATTGATCACCATGAATGACAACATTCATTTGGAATTAAATTTGATAAACTGCAGAACCTTAGGCCAGTTTGTAGATTATAGCCCTCAATCTCCTTCCATTCCAACTTTTAAGTCCCCAATCTACCAACCAATCCCATTCAGAGATATGATTGAACATCAAGCACATATCCGTGACCTTCCCCCAAATTGTTGTGGTAAATGAACATTTAAAGAACAAGTGGTTTCTACTCTCCTAAAATATCTGTAAAATACACAGGTTGAGTCTCCTGCATAACCCCACAACATTGAGTCCTTTGTCTCATTAGAGCATAAAGGCATATCTCAGGATCATCAATGAGAATTAAGCTAGCTTAGAGTGGTTTACTACAGCTCTTCTTGATTAATTGCATCGCACCTATCTAAGCTTGATTAACTGCCAGTTTTAGATGCTTGCTAGATTGGTCTGTCTTCGGCTTTTTCTGCAACATGGTTAATTTGGACTGAAAATTCACTGAAGCATCTGATCTAGCTGGGGGCCAGCGCCATTCCTTACCCTTCAAGTCACTTGAAAAGGAAGCACGGACACGGACACGGTTACAACACGGTGACACGAGCAATTTCTAAAAAATTATAACATAAAACAGCCAGTACGACACTAGTATGACACGGATACGATACATGTACAGCACCCCAAATCAAGTTTCCGTGCTTCATCACTTGAAGCTTTGGCCTTAATGTTGCTAGCATCATATACTACTCTTGTACCATATTTAAAATACAAAACCCATTAGGATGCCACTAGTCCAGGCATATTGCAACAGAAGACCCTTCACCTATTTTAAACTGTGAATTTCCTGTCATCAGGTCTAATTATTTACTCCTTCCTCAAGTGTATCTTGGGGTATCTTCTTCTTCTTCTTCTTCTTTTTTTCTTTTTTTTTCTTTAATTTTATAAAAAAAATAGTAAGAAAAGAAATTCATTGATATAAAAAGAAGGTTGAGGCCCAAGTACACAGTGAATAAACCACGGACATTCTAGAGAAGAAAAAAAGGGGGGAAAAAACCAAGATACAAACTATCTGTAAACGCAAAAATGTCTAAAACTAGACTGGAAGATGGCGAATGAGCTTGTTGCAACTTGATAGTGTTCCCACTAGCTACAACTTAAGTTGAACAATTGGATGGTCTTTCCACTCAAAAGTGAGGTATAATTATCATGGAGTGAATCATTTTTTTCTACATTGTGAAGTGGCTTGGGAATTGTGGTTTATGATATTGTGTTTATTTGGTGTTTCTTAGGTGATACAGTTTTCAGTGCAGGAGACGTTAAAAATTTGGCAGGGGTGGTCTGGTAGGAGAAGGTATTGGAAGATATGGAAAGTGGTTTCGTTGTGTCTAATAGGTGTATTTGGAGAAAACGTAGTGCTTATTGGGACAAGAATTTTGCGTCATTAAGTTGAGATATTTACTTCTAAAGTCCTTATGTCTCTGGACTTCATCATCTCTTTCGTTTTCTATTGAAGGGCTCCTAGAATTCATCAACTCCTTGAGCTAGCTAACTACTGTTTTTTGCCATATAGACCAACTCTGGTACCCTTTTACACATCATCCAACCAATTCCTGGGAGTATCCATTTGAAAGCTCATAACTCTATATTTCCATCACAATGCAGGAAAAGGTGGTCTATAATCTCCCTATTGAACTTGCACGTACCACCAATCTGAAATAATAATACCCATTTTCCTCAAATTGTCAATTGTTAATATCTTCCTTTCATTGTGGACTAAATAAAGAAGCCAACACGAGGAGGAGTTTCAACCCTTCACATTGCACACCAAGGATTGTGTTGGTCTCCCCCACCCACTTCTTAGAGCTTTGTAATAAGTACTCACTTTGAAGCCTTGACATTTTGAAGGAGTCCAAATCATCTATCATCCTATCCTCCTGCACACAGGAGATATCTTTGCAGAATACAATTCCTTCAAGAATGAGTCCAAAGATCCTAGCTCCCAATCAATAGAGGAACAAAAGGATTTCAATGAGCGCACCCATTGGACACAACCAAATAATTAACCAATTTTGCATATTTATTCCTAGCAATCACAAAGATTTCCAAAAAACAACAATCATGCCAAAAAAAACAAAATTTTTGACTTGTCCCAACACCAACCCCCATCAAATGCTATGTATTGAAGCACTATCACACCAGTCTATCTCCATCCCAAAGTGCCACAACCATATACATTAACAAGGATTTATTTTTGTGGAATCAGTCACAAGCTTATATGGAAAACCCATAATGGGGATTTGTCTGAGAATTTTTGGAAATATGTTTTTATTTATAAGTTTGCCTGATTAAACTTGCAGCTGTCGCCTTAAGGTTTGGGGGATACCCCAGTGGTTCCAGCACCTCATGCAGTGCCTGGGCACTGGAATTCAAACCCCACCAGCCCCCCTTCCCCTATTTACCTATCAAAAGAAAAACTTGCGGCTGTTACTCATCTGCAACGACATGCCAGTTGTGATAATATATTTGTTTTCCAGCGCAATTTTAGATGCACTAAGAAAACATCTGGCTAAGTCTGATTAGACAAGCAGGATTCTCTGTGGCTTTCTTTGCTTGGACAACAATGAAGGGTAAAATTTTAGCAATGGATACATTGAGGTAGTGGGGCACAATAATTTCTGATTGTTGTAATTTGTACTTAGAGGAAGTGGGACATAATAATTACTGATTGGTGTAATTTTTTCAAAGCTAATTTGGATTTCATAGATCATCACTTTCTACATTGAGAGGCAGCTAGAGATTTATGGTCGCTTGTATTGTGCTCATTTGCGGTGAGCTGGATAATGAATCTTGGAGACTGATTCATTATTGAAAGGGCTTTGGGGGGGAAAATGTCCAGTCCAAAATTTGGAGGGCTATTCCTTTGTGCCTACATGTTGAGTTTTTGGAGAGAAAGTGACGCATGTACTTTTGAAAGCAAAGCACTCGCAATAGAATTTTTTTTTAATTATAATTGGTAAAAGAACTCACAATAGTACAGCTGAAGTTTCTGTTTTGCAGTCTTAACATGCAAGGGAGTTAGGCTGGCAGTGATCTACTTCTTCAGATCTGTTAGCTTTAATTGTTGATTTGAATTTTAGATCATAATTGTGTATTTTACCTTCCCTATTTGGGTCTTCCTTTTTAGACATCCTGTCTACTTAGGTTGCATCATTTTCGTGTTTTTGTAGTGATGTTATTTTACCTATAAAAGAAAAGATAAGCATGTTACTTGGGTGGGAAGGTAGAGGATTGATTGATGAAAGTGGTGAATATGGTCTGAAACTAAGACATCAACATAAATAAGGGATTCCACCTTTATATGTTAGTCCTTTAGTTGTTAGGTATGTGGTGGAGAGGCATAAAGAGTTTGGCAGCATGATAGAGGGAGTAGTATGAAAAATTAAGAAGCTAAGACCAACCTGGGGCTCTTCTACTTTTTGTCTATGTACTTCTCTTCATCCATAGGAGATATGATGGAGCTATTTGCTGCTCTTCCTATTATACAAAGTCCAACAACTGGTTTCTGTCAAATTATAGATAACAATATAGTTATAAAAATTTCCTTCACATTATCTTATGCTGGAAACCAACCCTCTCTTATCTATCTAAGGGGCCAACATATGATGGACATTAAAAGCTCAATTTAATGGCTTCACTAGATTTCCCTTTTCTTCTTCTCATGGTGTCATAGCCAACCACTACATTAGAGGTGTTTAGACAATTCTATGAAAGTTACTATCAAAAACAATTCTATGAAAGTCCATTTACCTCACTCTATGTTAGGTGTTTGTTAAATCATGTTCAAGTATCTTGTCTTGCACATATTATAATGATTATGAAGGTTCTTGTGAATGATTAATGGTGATATGTTCTGGTTTCATTGAACTTTATATTTGCAATCTCCCTTCTCATCAATGTTGCTTTCCTTACCTTTTGCACAGGACAACTTGTTCTTTTGTAATCTCTATATTTGCAATTTCCCTTCATCAAACTGCCTTTGTATGGGAAAACTTGTTCTTTTGTAATGTGGACTTACTGGTGTATCATCTCATGTTCTGCAGGTTGAGGGACCAAAATCTCCTGAAGAAATGCTCACAATATTACAGAAAGTGCTTGAAGAAAGTGCCCCTGTTCTTGTTGCAGGAAGACTTGAAGCGGAAGAAAGAAGAACCAACATCCGCTTAAGGGAAGAGCAAGATGCTGCTTACCAAGCAGCACTTGAAGCTGATCAAGTATGCAACTCTTTTAAGTTGGGTTTTTGCTTGTGTCATGCAGTTTGATGTGGCCCATATGGCATGCTTCCTTTCCCTTTTCTCCCTACTAGCAAAGTCTTACTTCTTAGAAAGAACTATGTTGCAGCTTTTCTTGCAGTGACTTATCATTTTTCTATGTTGCATCAGGCTAGGGAACGCCAGAAGAGAGAAGAGCAAGAACGCCTCGAGAGGGAAGCTGCTGAAGCTGAGAGGAAGCGTAAGGAGGAAGAAGAGGCTCTTGAAAGAGCAGCACGTGAAGCTGCAGAGAAAGAGGCTGCATTAGCAAGAATGAGGCAGGAGAAAGCTTTGTCACTTGGTGATGAACCTGAGAAAGGTCCTAATGTGACACAGGTAAAAACCTCGAGTTTGTACAAAGATGATTTTGTTCTTTATGATTTGCTAATGATCCCCCCATCCCATCTCCCCTGCTTCCCTCGTTAAATTATTATTATTATTATTATTATTATGAAAGCATTATCTAATAAAATTCTGTGTCTGCAATTACATGACATATATTCTTCTGATTCCTTTGTCAGTAGTTTGGACATATGACTTCAGTAAAATTCATCAAACCTGATACATACCTTTGTGTGTTTTACTTGAACCAGGTTTTGGTACGGTTTCCTAATGGAGAACGCAAGGAGAGGAGGTTCCACAGTACTTCAACAATTCAATCTCTATATGACTATGTTGATTCTTTGGGCTGTTTAGAAACTGAGAATTATAGCCTTGTCTCTAACTTTCCTCGGGTCGTTTATGGCCCAGAGAAACTGTCTTCGTCACTGAAAGAAGCAGGATTGCATCCTCAGGCCAGCCTTTTTGTGGAGTCGAACTCGTGAGAGGTTCTTAAGTGAAAAGTAATATGAGAAGTAGTCCAAGATGGGACATGCAAGTAGGACTAATTGCTGTGTTTTTCTTTTCTGTTACAACTTGATTAGCAATATTATACAATCAGATAAGATAGGTCGCCGTCTCTGTATGTGGATGTTTGGTTTTTCCTCAATGCAGATTCAGCGAAGCAGATGGTCCTAAGTGGAAAACCTGTTTGAAATAATGATATTTTGATTTTGCACATATATCAAAATTGAAAAAATTGAACTAGCTTACTACTGCTTATTGATCTTTGTATAACTAGGTTGACAGTGGTAAATCTGTTGAAATTTCCAGCCAACTGGCTTATTATTGGGTTGGCATGGGTCTAAAAGAGTAAAATGTACACTTCCAGGGTGATTGCTGGAAGGTATACATTGCACGGCTTCTAAGAGCATTCAAGGTGATGGTTTTAAATATTTTAGCTTTTAGAAACTCAAAATGCTACTTTATTTATTTTAACACCTCACTTTACAATACATCCAACATCAAAAGTTTTATTTTTTTACCATTTCATCTAAATATTATTTTTTTTATTCTTTTTTAATTCTTTTTAATTGTCCCTCTCTCTCTCTCTCTCTCTCTTCTCCCAAGCAAAAACAACCAACAAATCCACTACCCACCGCCACCAAAAAATCCAAAATCACCACCACTGCCTCCCACAAGCCAGAAACCCCACATCACAACCACCTATCTAATCTAGCCACGGCTTTGCTGAACTAGCCACTGCACAACCCAGAAGAACCGAAACTAACCAACTACACAAACTGAAACCCAAGCCACCATCCACCACCATGAACTGAGACTCATCCACCCACCAGCCATTGTATAAAATAAAACTCACCCACCTATCACCATCCCAAACCCCAACCCAAAATCAAACCATTAACCACCACAAAATCCTACCTTTCAAACACAAACCTAAATCAACAAATAACTAAACACACCATAGGAAAGAGAGATTTTTTGCCATAGCAAAAGAAATTTTTTTTTTAAAAAAAAAATTGAAGGGAAGAGGAGCGACCACTGTCTGTTGTCAATCTCAACCACCCGAATGCCACTGTTGCCAATCTCAGCCACCACCACAAGCTCTTGCTGTGCCGATATCAACCATCCTAATCTCGCATTTTGCTAAGAGAGTTTGAATTAGAGGAGGTGGGCAAGAGAGGAAAAAAAACAAAAACAAAAACAAACAAACAAACAAAACGGAGGATGCTTTGAAGAGAGAAGAAAGAGAGAAAAATATTTTAAGGAGAAGAAGAGAGAGAAAATAAAATATTAATTTTTTAATAAGTTTGTAACTATAGTAAGCTGTCATCTTTGTTAGTTTACTGGAACTCAATCGCCATTTTTTTAAAACTATAAAACCATTATTGTAGCCTACATTTTAGTGTTTTGGTTGCTAAAATATCAATTTAGCAATTATACCACCATCATTGTGAATGACGTAACAAATAATGCATGAAATTGTGCCTTCTTTTTGGATTCAAGCCACCATTGTCATCTTTATTGTGAGGAAGAACTAAATGATGGTATTAGTCTGTGAGAGAGTACTGTTCGGTTACATGTCATGTCATGACCTTTTCAATCTTTTTTCCCCACCGTTCTATGCAATTGCCGCTTCCTACAGTTTTTTTTTTTTTCCTCCTCCTCCTAGAGGAAATGAACACATGAAAAAGGAGAAAGTGAGTAACCTCTATAAATCGTACAAAATACAGCTTGTGATGATATTAAAGTTTATACTTTTAGTATAAAGCATGCATTATTAGAACATTATTACGTGGTAGGAGCAGCAAGAGCTCATATTTAAGTCTGATTTGAATTTAATATCCATAGGATTTGCATCTCTTATGAAAGCATCTATCTAACCTCGATTGGAGACCGTCTTTCGACTTTTAAGGGCACTTGAAACTTTTAGGATCCAGTTGCAATTGAGAAGTTGCCATAGGTTCCATACTTCCCATTATAATCCTTAAACGATATCAACAAGAAAGCCGTGGTCTTGTTGACAAAGGACTAAGCAACCAATCAAAAATTGACAAAAAGAGACAAAAAGGCAAGAGCGCAAAAAGATCTAGTGGCGTCGCCCGGGTTCGAACCGGAGACCTTCAGTGTGTTAGACTGACGTGATAACCAACTACACCACGACACCATATGTTCAGCAAGCTCCCGATATATATATATATCACTATATCAATTGACTAATACCAGAAGGCCAAGTCTGACCGAATCCAACTCCTCCGATCACAGACTTTTCTACAAACAACAATTCTCCATTTTAGATCTTTTTGTTTTTGGTTTTATGTCCCACTCATATTAACTTATTATTGTTGGCACGTCTGGACTCTGGAACCAAGTAAAACTCTGGGCCCATATTATAACCACTCCAATAAATCAAGTGGGAATGAAACCCCAAACTCATGCCAACCCCCGCTTAATTTAATGATCATGATGTGAGATGAACAGCACCCACCCAAGAACACCAACTTGGTAGTTGGTCCCTAAAATCAATCCACCTCGTGCCCATGAATTAATAGTAGCGGTTGGCATGTACGTTTCACCATGTCATATAAAATTTTAGTGTTGTTTTTAAAAAATAAATCTAAATGTTAAAAACATTGACTTTGATTATTTTATGAACGACTTATCACACGTGTACTGAATTCGCAATGAGAATTTAGGATTTTCCATGTCAAAAGTTAGAATTGAGGTAGTAATTTGTAAACTGATCAAGCTGAGTTCAAATGGTAAAATTTTAGGATTTTTTTATTTATTTAATTTTATTTTGAACACAAATCAAGTTTAAGTTCATCGCTAAGCTAGATTTTATGTTTAGACTTTGTTCATTTTCTTGTCGAACAAACTCAAGTTTGTTCAATTGCTATTTAAGTAACTTATTCTTTTTTCATATATATTAAACTCCACGCTTAAAATCTTTTACTCCTTCACAAATTGGTGCTAATAATTAGTATCTAAAATATTATATTATTCTATTCAATTAAATAGAGTGATTTTTATTTATTAATTTATAAAAGCTAAATTCATATAATTAAAATTATATATATATATATATACATTACAAATAATAATTTGATATCTTATGATTTATGAATTTATTCACAACTTTACACAATTTAATCTCAAATCTATGTATATAGATTTTTATACCTGAATCAGTAAATATATAATATAACATTATATATACTTAAATCGAATTTCAAACTCACTAACTTGTTTATAAGTACATTATTATGTTTGACATTTGCTCGTTTATTGCTATTGAAGTATATTCTTGGATTGGAGATGGCTCGTTTGCTAAATAAACCAATATGAACAAACGTTTTCTTGAGTCGAATCCAAATTATTATGAATGCAATGGCTCAGTATATTTATAGCCCTACTTAAAATTAGAGAAATTTTCCACTAAGTAATAATAAAAATGGTAGGTAAACACCATGTTTCTCTTTCTATATTTTGCTACATTTTATCTCACGCTTTATTATGTTATCAGATAATTTTCTCATTATATGTTTCACTTCGAAGTCTTTGTTTGGAAGTTCATAAAAGAATGAAATAAAATGGAATTATCATAAAGGAATGAAATCTATATATATATATATATATATGTTCAAGTTACACCTTGTGTAACTCTATAAAAGTTACACATTTTTTAAAGTATTGATTTTCATTAGATCTAATGGTTAAAAACACATTAGTGCCATGTCAAATTTAATATTATTAAGTCATTAAATTCTCTACTAAAAATAAACAAAAGGTCATTAAACTCTCACCCTCCACTGTTGTCTTCTTCTTCTCTCTCTCATATGCCAGGACATCCATGAACTCCTCCAATGGAGCCAAATAACTCAACAAGTGATAAGGCATTAGCATTTTTCATCTTTTCAATTAGATGTGAATGATATGCATTTGTGTAAATAGATTTCATGGGGAATAGGCAATGATTGAATTAATTTGTTATTTGACAATTCTCCTGAAGCAAACAGATATGAGTAATAAACAATCTTCACTGCGTTAACAGACTAACTAATTTATTAACTTTATTTTGTTGTGATGGCCTCGTATTGTTTGTTGACTCTTTAGTATTCCTAATAAAGAAGTTATCCCCTCCACCCAAAATCCCATATGAATATACTGTAGAGAAGATGTTGCAATCTAGTGGCTGTTGCATGTTAGATGATGTTAAATTTGAGATTTGGATAGCTAGTACTTCTAATAATTCTTTTAAAAGGATCTTCTAGATGTTGCATGATTTCAGATCTGTTGCTTGTACCATAATAAAAGTACAATGTATCGATTCCCTTGTTGATTTATTTGGTTCATTGGAGGAGTTCATGTCCAGGCAGATGAGAGAGAGAGAGGTAGAAGAAGAAGACAATGTGGAAGGTGAAAGACTTTAATGACTTTTTGTTTATTTTTAGAAGAAAATTTAATGAGATAATGATATTAAGTCTGACATGGCACTAGTGTTTTTTTAACCATTAAATCTAATGAAAATCAATGGTCTAAAAAATGTGTAACTCTATAAGAGTTACACTAGGTGTAACTTGAACCTATCTCATATATATATATATATATATATGCAAAACTTAGAGAAAGTTCAATTCGAATCCAATTTTGCGCAATGTGTCTAAATTTATGTGGGGACCACTCTATAATTATTTATATACTTAAGTTTGTGCTATATGTCCACTTAAGTTTTTTAATCTTTGTGTCGAGTGAGTTAATGAGTGCAAAATACTAATAAGGCGAAACACCATTTTAGTCCCTACATTTTAAGGTTACAGTCAATTTGGTCCCTACATTTTGAGAGCAATCAATTTGGTCCTTGCTATTTTCAAGTCACAATTAATTTGATCCCTATCGTTAAATGACTAACGGAATGTGCTTATGTGGCAAACGAAATGCACACATGACATAAATTAAATTAATATATATATATATATATATATATATATATATTCCTTCCACATCAACCTTCCACGTCAACTTCCACTACTGTTAAAAACTGGATAATTGCTCATCCTAATAGACTCACGTGGAAGCTGACTCGCTGCCCCCAGTCCCGAACTATGTCTGCCACCCTCCTCCACCACCAGCTCATCGATATCTGGCCCTAACTCGCCGACTCCACTCGCTCCGCTCTCAAATCCCTTGTCCTCACCTCCCTCCAAACTGAACAAATCAAATCCATCTCTAAAAAACTTTGCGACACCGTTTCTGAACTTGCCTCCCTTCTTTTACCCAACAATTCCTGGCCTGAACTCCTCACTTTTATCTTCCACTGCGTCACCTCCGATAATCTCAATCTTCAGGAACTTTCTCTCATCATTTTCGCTCAATTGGCCCATTATATCGGTGAAACCCTCATCCTGTGAAAATAGAAGAAGAAGACTCTTAACAGCTAGTTAACGGCTGGTTTCTTCTTAGAAACGATGTCGTATAACTTAGCTTATTTATGATTAAATGAAACGGATCGTTTTGGTCTCCCTTCTTCATATGTTTAAGTCTTGCAGTGCTCTGTTGTGCTCTGTTTCTTCCTATGTGGTTCAAAGTTAGGTTTGGTGCACAGTTAAGCTTTAACTACCTTCCAGTTGTCATCCCTTGATTCACAGAGCATAATGTGGAGTTGGTTATCTTCTGTTAGATTAGTTTTAGCTTCTGGAATGATCTTGATGTAATTATACTATATAAATAGTTTTGATTGGTTGTATTTTGATTAAGCTTGTGAAATACATTTTCTTAGAATTCTCTCCAGAAACTTCTCTCTCTCTTTCTCTCTTTCTGTCACTATTTGTTCTTATTTCCGCCATTATTGTACACTCTAGCAAACTCTAAATCTTTCACATCCCTCACCTCACCCCTCTCCACGACGTTTTCCTCAATTGCCTCATCTCTCCTAGGAGTAATTTCGATGTTAGGATCGCTTCCCTTGGCACCGCTATCAATTTTGTTCAGTGCTTGTCCAGTGCGTCTGATGGGGACCGCTTCCAGGACTTGTTGCCGTTGATGATGCAGACTTAGACTAAGGCCTTAAATTGCGGTCAGGAGGTCATGGCGTAGGAGGCGTTGGAGTCTATTAGGATGAGCAATTATCCAGTTTTTAAGCCAGTATTGAAAGTTGACGTGGGATTTTAACAGTAGTGGAAGCTGACGTGGAAGGTTGATGTGGAAGGAATATATATTTTTTAATTTAATTTATGCCATGTGTACATTCCATTTGCCACCTAAGCACATTCCGTTAGTCATTTAACGGTAGAGACCAAATTGATTGTGACTTGAAAATAGCAGGAAGCAAATTGATTGTTCTCAAAATGTAGGGACCAAATTGACTGTGGCCCCAAAATGTAGGGACCAAAATGGTATTTTTGCCTACTAATAATCTAATATAAATGAACTTTTACTCAAAAAAAAAAATTAATGAACTATTAAAAAAAAAATCACATATACTTAATAAAAATCACCACATAACAAAGATCACCACACATTTTATCTTATTAAAAAGGGGAAACTACAGTAACCCACCTGTGCTTTGCACTTTGCCTACCCATGATTTAAAACTTAATACTTTGCCCAGTCGAGCTTCATTCCGTTTGCTCTCCATTACCCACCTCACCCTCAGACGTTAAAAAAATACATTTTTAATAAAAATCACAACATAAGAAGGATCAAAACCACTTTCCCTTAAATACTTCCCTCACGAGCCCTAAAATCACAAAAAATATTTGTATTGAGCTGGGTTTTTTATTTTCTGCATGTGTTTCATAAAATTTTCATCATCCCAGACATTCTGACTTTGGGTTGTCTTGAGGCATTCTTGATTTGAAGATACAGCAAACCAGGTACAAAATTTATGCTTTATTTGGGTTGGGTTTTCACCTTTTGAAAGATTGGTTCGTTGGGCAGAAGTCCATTGATGTGTAGTTTTGATTCACAGGAAATTTGGGTAGAAGTTGATAAGCATTGTCTTCTTCGAGTGGAAATTTCTCTGGTTCAAGTGGGTGTATGTGCACATATGAGACTCGTATGCTAAGAATAAGTCTGATAGTGGATAATTTTGGGAGAATGTTTCTAGGTTGTAGCCGATATAAGGTAAATTTAGTTTTTAGTTAATCTAGTTGACTGAAGTGAGTTTGGAAAATGATATGTTGAATTAAATTTATGAATAGGTTGGTCCCAAGTGCCCTTTCTTTCATTGGATTGATAATCTCACTTGTATACGTGGGAATGAAGCTGCCCCTTTGGTGCAACAAAAGCTATCTATACTGTGGAGTGAGCTGCAACTTGCAAATGAAAGGGAAAGAATAGCTACCCAAATAGCAGCAGAAGCTACCTAAATGGCAAAAATTGCTCAAGAAAGGGCAGCAAAAGCTACTAAGAAGGAGAGGAAGTTTCGAGCTAAGTCTGTTAAAGCCAAGGAGATCGCAGGGAGAGCTTTAGAGCAAGAGAGAAAGTCCAGAATTGCACTAATTCTTTCATGGCTTTTTTTTGTTTTGGCTCAAGTGAGAATGTTGGAATGATGAGATCGAGTCTACCTGGTGGATTGTAATGTATAAATAGTTTCTTAATTGGCCAATGTTAGCTTGAAGCCACTTTGTTTTGTAATAGCACTATGGTTTAAAGTGAATTGGCAACTTGTGTCTTGTGTTTTGTTAGATGCTGTGAATTGTGTTGGATGCTGTGAATTATTTAAAGTGAATTGTGTCTAGTGTTTGTGTTGAAAGTGCATTGTGTAAAGTGAATTGTGTTGAAAATGAATTGTTTAAAGTGCATTGTTTAAAATGAATTGTGTCTAGTGTTTGTGTTGAAAGTGCATGACAACTATCTGTCAACTTGCAAAATAAGACAAATGCAATGCCATCTAGTCAAAATAATAAACCTGCTATATTGAACATATACACACATAAACCTACTATATTCAATTGCAATAATCAACCACATGACAACAACTACTCAAAATAATAAACCTGCTGTATTAAACATATACACACATAAACCTGTTATATTCAATTGCAATAATCAATTACATGACAACAACTACTCAAAATAATAAACCTGTTGTATTCAACACATACACACATAAACCTGCTATATTCAACTGCAATAATTAACCACATGACAACAACTACTCAAAATAATCATATAAAACACCTGCCATTAAGTTGGGAATTTGCCTATACACTAAAAGTGACATTGAACATTGTCTTTCATCAACCATCAGTCAAAATAAGGCATTTGGTACAACAACCACAAAATAGTTGCACCTATCATGACCATTGCATATAATGCATTTTGTACAAAACTTACAAAAATAACACAAACCCCAACAATGTTTTGACAGCATATAAACTAACACTTAATCATATAACCCCAACAGCATATAAACTAACACATTGTCCTGCCCTTATTTACAAAATATTAAACTAACACGTAATTGACATATATAATCCCATGGCTGCCCTGCCCTTGCTTCATTGACTGCCCTTGCCCATATGGCTGCCTCTCCTCCCATAGTTGCCATTTCCACCTTTTGTGTTACATTTTTGTGTCCATGCTGCATTACTTCTTCCTTTGAAAGTAGTTCCTCTAGTAGTAGGTGATATTGTAGGCTACAAAATACAAGAATCGAGATGTTAGCTACTCATTTTACTAATTTATGAATAAACATCAAATATAAAACTATAGTACCTGTGATGATGGCGCTCTTGTGTCCCATATTTCTACAAGGGTGTGTAGAGCTGGCTGGCTTGAAGAGAACCATGGACCTCCTCTAACCATGTACTTGAAGTTTGAAGAGTACCATTGAGCTAGTGGTTGTGACCCTAAAGTCTGACTTGGTGGCTGTGACCTCGAAGTCTAGTTAGAGAAGGCTATATTATAAGGCTGATGAATTGGTGGGGGTTGAGATGAAGATGGGGGTTGAGATGAAGGTGGGGCCTCAGATTTTTGTCTGCATGTAGAAGCTCTTTCCCTTGCCTATAACCAAATTTTAGCATGTTAAAGCAAATATTGATGTATTGCTGGTAACAATTAAATGAACATATACAAAATACTTACTAATTTAGCTTTCTACATTCTCTTCCTCCTCTCCCATGGTGTCTTACTAGTGACATTAGCCTTACATCCTCTTGCATTGTACCCTTCCTTTTGACATCTCTCACACTTGATGGGCTTGTTCTCTCTAGAAACTCTGTAAGGGTTCCTTGGCTCATCAGCATCCTCCTTCCTTTTTATGGATGGCCTGTCTGGTGGCTTATAGACATTAAATGCAACAGGAGTAGGTAGGCCACTTGGAATCCACTCAGACTGGCCAGACATAGGTAGTAAGGGTGTCTTGTATGTCTCTACATAAGCATCTTTGTAGTAACATGGATGGGTGTAATCCTCTAATTTCTCACGATTCACAAAAATGGCTGCAACTCCATGCTTGCAGGGGATTCCTGTTAAGTCCCACACTTTACAACAACATGTCTTTCTTACCAAGTCCACCACATGCCTCTCATTTCATTGTCAACTTCATACATAAACCTCCCAGATGGCATTACATAGAAGCCCTTACACTCTACTTTCAATTTCTCTAGCATGTTTTGTATGTTTGGACACAATTTGCCACGATACTTTCCTATGTCAGTCCTCTTTATGTAAAGTTTGCTCATAAGCCTAAGGCTAACCCTAATCCATTCCAGCATTGATAAGATTGGCTTATCTCTAGCCTTTAAAATCATGGAGTTAAAGCTCTCACTCAGATTATTGACAATACAATCAGTCAAAGCCCAATGAGTAAAATGATATTTGGTCCATTGTGCAAGATCTATATTTGCAAAATATTTCCAAGCTTCTTTATCCAAATCTTTTAGATATTGCATCCCCCTCTCAAATTCTCTGACTGATGTTGTGCCATCACACCTCCATAATATACTCTTCAACTCCATACCCTTGTGGTTAACCTTGAAGTTGTTGTATATGTGCTTCACACAATACCTATGCTCTACAGTTGGGAATAGAGTCTCCATTGTAGGTATAAAGCCCTGAGTATTACAAGCAAGTAAGCAAGTTCAGAATCACAAGTACGTAAGCAGTATGATAAATATGACCATCACAAGTAAGTAATAATTATGAGCAATATGAGAATACCTTCTGCCTATCACTGATGAATACCAGATTCAGTTGCTCTAGCCTACCAATGTCATCTATAAACTGCTCCAAGAACTAGATCCAGCTGTCCTTGTTCTCTTGCTCAACCACAACCATTGCCACTGGGAATATATTGTCATTTCCATCATTGGCAGTAGTAGACAGTAATTGCCCACCAAACCTACCATTCAAGTGACATCCATCCAACCCAACAAATGGTCTACAATCACCTAGAAACCCTTGTTTTTTAGTATTGTACCTAATGTACATCCTTTTTGAACTTGAGTTATGATTTCTCATCTTCCATCTCTGTTTGCAATATCACCTTACTTCTTACATCTGTCCTTCTTATCATTTCTGCATAATATCTAAGTAGGCTATACGGCTGTTCTTCATTCCCAGTAATCAAACTCCTAGTTACCTTTCTTGATCTATACACTTGACTAAGACTTAAATCAACTGAAATCTGCTGCATGACATGGTGTTGGACATCTGAGACCTCCCAATTAGGATTTTTACTAAAATCTTCCAAGTACCTATTTGCCACATATACTGATGTAACATAACTATTTTGAAATGTTAGGGGGCAGGTACACTCAAGATTAAGTGTCTTGATCTGAAATGTGCACTCTCCAGTAACCATAGAAGCATAACACCTCTATCCACACTTATTCTTACAATGTATAGAATTCTTCTTCTTCTCATTTAACTCTCACTTGATATCAATATGCTTTTGAATGACATACTCCCTTTGAGCCTTCCTAAAAATCTTGGAGTTTGAAAATTTAATCACTTTTACCAACTTAATATTTCTTACATCAGTCTTTTTATTGAATTTCAGGTAGCCAAACCTCTGCTCATCATCAGAATCATCCATACTTGCAATGTTATCCTCTAGATCTGGTTCAACCCACTCCTTATCTACATCTATATATGGAGGTGGAACAGTGTTTGGCTGAGGTGTATCAGTGTTTGTAGGAGATGTATTAGTGTTTGGTTGAGGTGTATCAATGGATGGTTAAGGTAGATCATTGTTAGGCTCAGGTGGAATAATGTTAGGCTTAGGTGGAGCACTGTGAGGTGGAGAAACCACACCAAATACTGATCATCATAGTCTTCTCCTTCTAAACCTTCATTTAACCAATCAAACTCCTCGTTAACAGCAACTGCTGCAGCATGTGATTCTTCTACCACCACATTATCACCATCACTCTCTAGTTGGCCATATCTATCTTCCCCTCCACCAAACCCTCCATCTTTCCCTTCACCAACCCCTTTAGAAAGTTCAACTACAAGAGGAGCATTACCACTTTCCACATACAGTATGATGTGTCTATTGGCCATTCAGCATGAAGTTTACACATAGACACCACATCTGCATCATCATTTATAAGCCTCAAGTCTTGCTCCAAGTTGCCCCTAGGAACTAAATAATGAAACCTATATGGTTCATCAACCCCCAAATCATCACATATACCTTCTCTTTCAAAATAACTAATCCTATCAAGATCCTTATCATACACTATTTCAACTTTCTCACCAAAATATTCTAAATTTTGGTTTCACAGAAACGTACACCCATAATGAACCTTGAATTTGAAGTTTACATCATCCATCTGCAATAACAAATTACCATTTTACATGTATACAATTAATGAATTGTAAAAGAACAAACACATAAAGAATAAACACTTGTATGCCCTTGTTTTGCATTTGGGAGGCAACACACAGAGGGCAAGGACCACATGTTTATGTTTTACTAATAAGCGCATGCAAACACTAAAATTAAAACCCAACATAGGGTCCACAATGAGGCATAATGACCACAACAGACAAAATGCCCATTGTGGGTACCTAGGCATGCACGGAACGTCCTAGGCATGCATGCAACGTCCTAGGCCGTCCTCGGACGGCTTTGCAACGTCCTAGGCATGCTTGGCTACGTCCTCGAACGGTGTCCTAGGAGTCCCACATCGAAGGAAAACCCCCCCACTTGCTACCTTATAAGCTTTGAAGCGAAGGGAGTAGTGTACCATTAGTTTAGTTATTCGAATAACTATAAACTAATGGTACACTACTCCCTTCGCTTCAAAGCTTATAAGGTAGCAAGTGGGGGGGTTTTCCTTCGATGTGGGACTCTTAGGACACTGTCCGAGGACGTAGCCAAGCATGTCTAGGACGTTGCAAAGCATGCCTAGGATGTTGCAAAGCCGTCCGAGGACGGCCTAGGACGTTGCATGCATGCCTAGGACGTTCGTGCATGCCTAGGTACCCACACCCATAAACATCAACAAATTATATCCACAAGTGGTCACATTTTTCATAAACATCAACAAATTCATATAACATTCTCAATAATGATGAGTTTCGACAGATAAATACATGTAATATTGACTGATTTCTCAAAAAATTATAAAACCCAAACAAACCCAAAGAAAAATAGTTCGAAAACCCAAACAATGATTGATTTATTACCTGGATTTGGGTCCTTTGAACAACCCATTGCTCGTCTTGGTTTATTCTTGCAGTAAGATTTGTATATCAGACACAAATGGGGATTTTTCGTGATTCTAGGGCTTGTCAAGAAAATCTTTAAGGGAAAGTAGTTTTGATCCTTCTTATGATATGATTTTTATTAAAAATGTGTTTTTCTAACGTCTGAGGGTGAGGTGGGTAACGGAGAGCAAACAGAATGAAGCTCGGGTAAGTAGAGTGTTAAGTTTTAAATCACGGGTAGGTAAAGTGCAAATAGGCCAAAACACAGATGGGTTTACTATAATTTCCCCTATTAAAAATTAGAAAAAATTATCATAAGTAGTATTAAATTTGGGTAAGAATTTTGATATGTGACTAATTATGTTTACTTTTTAAAATATATATTTTTTGACTAATTATTTATATTTTTATGATAAAAATTGTGTTTAATTTAGATGTATCCATATGTATGCATGTGTTACATGCTATTTTTTTTAATAATTTGACTAATTATTTATATTTTTATAATAAAAATTGTGTTTAATTTTAAATCCCAGTTTAAATTTTTTTAATTTTTGTGCCAAGTGAGTTAATGAGTGCAAAATACTAAGAATCTAATATTAATGAACTATAATTTTTTTTCAGAAAAAAAAACTCATCACATATACTCAATAAAAATCACCACACAACAAAGATCATCATACATTTTATCTTATTAAAAATTAGAAAAAAAAATTATCATAAGTAGTATTAGAATTGGGTAAGAATTTTAATATGTGACTAATTACAGTTACTTTAAAAAAAAAAAAAATATATATATATATATATATATATATATATATATATATATATATAATATGACTAATTATTTGTATTTTTATGATAAAAATTGTGTTTAATTTAAATATATCCATATGTATGCATGTGTTACGTGCTAATTTTTTTTAATAGTTTGACTAATTATTTATATTTTTATAATAAAAATTGTGTTTAATTTTAAATGTATCCATGCGTTTGCATGAGTTACATGCTTATAGAATATAATTGAATGTAGTTAAGTAAGGAAAATGAATGGGAAAAAATGAATGGAATGAAATTGAGTAATATTGTTTTAGATTTTTTAAAATAGAGGAATGGAATAGAAGTTAAGTAACCTTGTTTGGGAGTGAATGAAATCATTTTATGATAATATTACTATTAAACCCATATTTTAGAAATAAAGTGTTAAATATATTGTGGTATTTTTAGAGTTTTAGTAAAAAAAAATTCATTAAATCTATTTCTATTCCCTCCAATTCCTCTCAATTTTTTGAGGAATAAAAACTTTAGATTTTGAAGGAATAGAAAAGAATGAGTGTTCTCTTCTACCGATTTCATTCTTTCCCACTTATGATCTGTTTGGATACCGCTTATTGCTAAAAACTGAAAATACTGTAGCAAAATAATTTTTAAATGTGTGAATAGTGCCGTGGAACCCAGTTTTAAAGAAAAATTTGTTGAAATCCGTACTTGCGAGTTTTATGAACAGTGCACGGGACCCACAAAAAAAAAAACGCTGATGCATGTTTGGATTCCTTTTCAGTGCAATTCAAACTCACGCTTAAACTTCCAAACAAGTTCATTTTCTCTATTAAAACTTCAAAACAAGGAAAATAAAAGAATAATAAAAAAATTATTCTTTTCATTATTTTTCCATTTCATTTTTTTTTTCCAACAAGCTTCACAAAAGTACATTATGTTTAACATCAACTTAATATATATTTTATGCAAATCTTATTATATATAATAAAAGTTGGATTTCCTGCACGCGCAAACATTTGACATTTGCTGTTTGTAGTAGCTGGAACTTGGAAAAACGTTATCACCATTCACGGGCTTCGACAACCGTTAACTCCAATTTATTATTCATCAACTTTTTCCTATTCAAGTCCACTCGAGATGAAAAAGCTGATAAACGTTCCAAACTTCTCTCTTTTTTTATGATAAGTTAAAAAAAAAAAAGGGTAAAAGGAAAAAAAGATACAACTTGCATTTTTTTTTCTTTTTTATAAATTTACATCTTATGTCATCTTTTTCCTAATAATAAAATTTAAAAAAAAAATATTTGAGTGTCACCTAAATTACTTTTTTTTGTTCATATCATCTTCTTCACAACTTAAAATTCTCACTATATATACATACAGTTTTTTGGTATTTCATTATTTCTACTATGTACTTTACAATTATATGTTATATTCTTCCTTTCTCCTCTTGCCCTACCTACAACCTTGCAGGTAATTTTTTTTTTCTTTCGTCAAATTGAATAGATTTTGTGTATTTGTTGCCTTTTATTATATATAATATGATTTTTATCAACAAGTTTTATAGATAAGCTGAAATTCTATGTTTGATCACACCTTTTAGTGTTTTTTTTAGAATTCAATAAAGCAAGCAATATATTTGTATTTTTTAATTTCTTATTACATGATTATTTGTTGTTGACATCAATATTTTATAATGGATTTAATTTGTTATGGCTTTTGTTTGATGCTTTGTTCCATGTAATCTATATTCTTTAATTAAAAGCAAAATTTGTTGTCAAACATGAAATTGCATACGAGAGAATCAATCTGTCCAAATTTCTATATAAGTCTACCTTTACTTAACTTCTTTTTTTTTTTTTTTTTTTTTTTTTTTTTTTAACTTCAAAATTTTGGATATTTTTTCATTAATGAATTGAGGTTTTGGCTTAATTTTGTTTTCAACCGTTTCAATTATTGAATTCATTATTTTTTCATGTGTCATATTAATATCTATGTTTTTTTTATGATAAAAAAAATAATATATGTGTTCTTAAAGGTTAAAACACAATACAATTACAAACATTACTTTAAGTTAGGGTGTCATATTTATTTATTAGTAAGTTAGAATGTTACATTAAGTTAGAGTATTATATTTTTATTTATTATTAATTTAGAATGTTACATATGAATACATATGCTGGTTTAGGGTTAATATAACTTATAACCATTTGAATAAAATCAACACTAAAACAAATGATTTAAATATCAAAATAAGAAATAAAAATTAAATTTCTTTTAAATGTACAAGTACAATTTATTTTTTAATATTAAATTTTGAATTAATTCTTTTTTCATTTTATTTGTTATTAAATTTAATTATATTATCAAAATATTTTTTATTAAGCCGTGCATCGCACGGGCATAATACTATTAACATATAATGTAGCTTTCTGTGCTTATATCCGGAAACAAGAAAGTTGAAAACAAATCTAGATCTAATACTTTAATCTTTATGTTTATGATAATTGCAAAATTACCCATCAATATCATCATGTAAATAATGAAAGATCTACCATTTTCAATTCCATTCATTTCTTCAAGATGTCAAATATGCAAAATCTTTTCATATTCTTAGTATATAAGTTATTTTATTTTTTATTACAAATAAATTAATGTTTTCCTATATTTAGCCCATGTCTCCTTAAAAGTTTTAAACTCAAAATGACTTTTAAATGAAGTTTGTAATAGACATTTATATTAGAACCTCATTTCCTCGTATATGTGTCTGTGCGCTTTTTTTATTTTTTTATTTTATATATATATATATATATATTAGCAATCCAAAATATTTTTTTTTTTTTTTGAGAAGGAATCCAAAATAATTTTCACAGTTCATACTTTGGTATGAAGATTATTTTGAATTGCAAATACTATTCAAATAATCTTTATACTTATGCCATTATAATTGCAATCCATTAATTGGATTAAATATCTTGTTCAAAGTTTCAAAAATTATAACTTTTTAGTGAAGTTTATGGTAAGTCTTTGTGTTAGAAGTTAGAACCTCATTTTATCTCTCTTGTATGTGTCTCTTTTTAAAAAAGAATAAAAAAGATCTTGTTCAAACTATACACAACCGAAATACTACAGTAAAAGCATTAGCATTAGGTGTGTCAAATGCTAAATTTTTAGCATTTGACACACCAAACACCAAAACTCTTGCTTCATGAGATGTGTCAAATGCTAGAAGAAATGGCATAGAGCTCAAGTACAGTTCTAAAATTGGCACTGTACGGACACAAATGCTTAAAAAAGAAAAAAGTTTTTTTTTTAAAAAATTCTTTTTCTCTCTTTCTTCTTTCTTCTATTCTCAGACCCAACCTTTCTTTTTCTTTCTTCTTTCTCCTTTCCTCCTTAGACCTTAGTCTTTCTTTATCTTTATTCTCTCTCTCTTTTCGCATATCAGACCTCATTGTGGGGATTTGGGTTTTTATTTATTATTATTATTTATTTTTTATTTGCAAGTTTTGGATTTGAAATTTGTTGGAGGATTCCGATAGTGATGGTTGTGAGTTTGTGGCATTGGTGGGTGGCTATGGGTTTGTGCTAGTGGTGGTTGTGGGTTTGTTTTGGGTATGGATTTGGTAATGAGTTTGTGCCGGTGGTGGTAGTGGTTGTGGTTGTGGTAGTGATTGTTGGTTGTTGGTGGTGGCCGCAACCCACCGGTTGCATTATGAATTGGGGAATTAATATTATTTTAATGTGTTGTATATATTATTTTAATGTATTGAATTGAGTAATAGAAGATCTTATGTAAAATGTATTGTAAAATGATGCGCTAAAATAATAAAGTAGTTTTTTTATGTATTAAAATGATGTATTTTTGCAATAACTGATAATGGTGCTCTGTTCTTTTAAAATTGAATCTCTAAATCCTAATTCATAAAGATAACGTTCTTCAAAATTGAATCTCTAAATCCCAATTCAAACCAACTTTATTTTTCAGATAAAGTTTGCATGTCTAATATGAACTTTAAAGTTTCAATAACGTCCTAGAAAAAAACAGTAGATTTAAATTTCAAACTTTCTAAACTACCAAAAAAAAAAAAAAACTAAAATAGCCAATTGTCTACAAATTACTTGACAAGAAAGGACATGTTTGAAGTTCTGGATGCAACCAGATATATAATTTTTGCTCTATTTTTCTAGTGAATTTGCATATTTTAACTACAAATTGATTTTTCAAAAAAGGAGAGAATTCTTTGATTTTTTTCTTTTTTTCATAACTACTAAATTGGAATTTCTTATTCTCAAAAAAAAAAAAAATGGCGTTTCTCAATAAAAAAACAGAAAAAATAAATATAATAAATTGGGTAAAATACTATTTTAGTTTCTAAATTTTACAAAAAGTTTGGTTTTCATCTCTAAACTTTAATAAATTCATTTTCGTTCCTAAACTATTAAAGCGTTGGTTTATCATCCTTAAATTATTAAAAATATTTTATTTATATTCTTAAACTTTTTCAAAAATTTGTTTTTCATTGTTACTATTAAAAAATGTTCTTCTTCATCCCTACTTTTGTCTCTAAACTATTAAAAAAATTCTTTACAAAGTTTAAGAATAAAAAAGAATTTTTTAAAGTTTAGAAACAAAAATAAATATTTAAAAAAATTTAAGGACCAAAATAATATTTTACCCCAATTTTTATCTCTTAGCTTTCCTAACAAGTTTTATCTTTGAAAAGTCATATCTTTGTACTTATTAAAAATTTATATCCCTTCCATTTGATTATCCATAAAACAGCACCTAGTTTAAAATTTACTTACTTTAAAAAAAAATCATAACAATTTCACAATATTTTTAAATTAATCTATCATAATATAAGTATAATTTAAAATTTTTTTAATGTCATAGTAAGCTAATTTAAAAATGTGAATTTATGTTGTGTCCTTAACATGATTCTTTTAAGTCTTAAAAAATATTTCCAATATTGGATGGAAATATTAGAAATATATTTTTTTTAAATTTCTTAAAAAAAAGTCTTAAAAAATATAAATTAAAATAGCTTTTAAAAAAAAAAGAAAGCAAGCATAAAAAATAAAAATAAAAATAAAAATCAAGAAATCCAGATATCTTCTAGTAAATATTTTTTTGGTCGTCGTTGGAGAATCTAATCTTTCTGGCAAATAACACCTTATACTAATAGAAGCCGTTGATTGACTATGATTAAGATTCTAACTCTGAGTTGTTCTTCCATTTCCGTCTCTTCCTCTCTCACACATAAATCACAATTCCCAATGTCTCTCTTTCTCTCTCTCTTTGGGTTTAGAAAATCGAATTTCTGAAACTTCGAAATCGCTCTCAACTCTAGGGTTTGCTTTTTTTGGAATCGAAGCGCAAAAAAAAAAAAAAAAAAAGATGCAGAGAAAGCTATGGACGAATCAGGGACTCGTATAGCTTTTTCAACGTCAGAAATTCCTCTTCTTCTTCTACGTTCTACCATGGAATCCAACTCCACAACGCAGCGTTTAATCATCGGATGCCGATTCCGGTTCCGATCGGCATTCGATTCCTACTCCATTGCTTGTGAAGCCTTCTCGGAACAACAGCTTCTTCGTTCTCCGATCAACGTCAAAATCAAACAACTTCTTTGATAGGGTTTGCGATTTGTTTTCTTTTCTTTTCTTTTTCCCTCTGAAAAACAATCTCTCTCTCTCTCTCTCTCTTTCCCTCCCTTTCTCTCTCTTAATTCTTTACTCTAGCTATGGATTTCGGTGTGGTTTCAAAATCGGACGCTGAGGTTGGTGAGGCTGTGGAGAAAGATCCTACTGGACGATACGTTCGGGTATGAGATTCACAATTCTTTCTCTTTTTGCTGTTTGTTTGCCAAGAAAATTAGTTGCAAAAGATTGAACGTAGAATTTTGATTTTTGATTTTTTAATTGTTACTCCAGATCCATGCTTTGTTTAGCCAATTGTTCTTTAGGCTTATTTAACGGATTATATTTCCTTTATTTTTTTTCTTACTAACCAAACAGAGTATTATATGTTTCCATTAATTGCTTTTCATTGAAGCTTCAACTGAAGTTAAGAATTTTGGATTAATTACATCCAGATTGTCTGTTAATTCTTCAATTGTATTATTTACTTATGAAAAAGCAAAGCAAAATTATGAAGCAAAAAATTTTTATTTCAAATTATTTAAGAAAACAAAGTATAGAAACATAACATTACATAAAAATGAACGGATGAAAAAGTTAACTAGTAATTAGACAAAATCCATTTAAAGAAAATCTGGGGTATATGTTGAATCAAGTTAAAAAGAGGAGTTAATTTACCAGTCTATAAAGAGGGTGTTTGGATTTGGGAAGCCCTATTCATGGCAAAAAAAATCCATTTTTTGTCGGTTGTCACTAAATTCTCGTGGATTTTATACTACGAATTTTACCAACACAATACAAAAAAGTAATTAAGAAATCTATTGATCATTTTGTTGATGTGGTACCAATCACATTCATTGTCGTGCGAGTAGCTTTAACATGTTTCTTTTAAAAGAGTAAGATGAAAATTTGAATGCCGGGCAGGAATTTTGTTGTTCTTCTTGTGGGTTTTGTAATTATATGGCCTCGGATATTTTAAATATCTTGGTTGCTTTGTTGTTGAGTTGATATGTGTTATTTATTTTATTGGATTTATTGATATAATATTTTTACATGATGTTTTTATTCTTTCAGTCTGATGAAGTCTTGGGGAGGGGAGCATTTAAGACTGTGTATGGTTCTTATGCCCTATCTTATTCAATATTCTTCTTTATGGTTTTAGTGGTTTAGTTTCTAAAGTTGGTAGTTGTTTAATAAAGAAAACTTTGTTGTTCACTTTGAATTTGTCCTGTTTTGGCTCCCTTGATGTTATATATAGATACAAGGCATTTGATGAAGTGAATGGAATTGAAGTTGCTTGGAACCAAGTGAACATTGAGGATGTATTGCAGTCACCAGAACAGCTGGAAAGATTATATTCAGAGGTTCATCTGCTGAAATCTTTGAAACATGAAAATATTATCAAGTCCTATAATTCTTGGGTAGATGATAAGAACAAGACTATCAATCTGATAACGGAGTTGTTCACTTCTGGGAGTTTGAGGAAGTGAGTTCCATTGACTGTTGGCCATATTTTCAATTCATTTTTGCTTCACTTTAATGCCCTATCATTAATGGTTTTACTGGGTTTTAGATATCGTAAGAAGCATAAGAATGTTGACATGAAGGCCATCAAGAACTGGGCAAGGCAGATTCTTCGAGGTTTAAGCTATCTGCATGGCCATAATCCTCCGATTATCCACAGAGACCTGAAATGTGACAATATATTCGTTAATGGAAACAATGGAGAAGTTAAAATTGGAGATCTTGGACTGGCAATTGTCATGCAGCAGCCTACTGCCCGAAGTGTTATTGGTATAAACTTCCCTTTCTCTGAAATTGTTTGGACTTTGACTAAACCATCTTTTGTTTTACTTTTAATTTTTGCGCAGGCACCCCCGAATTCATGGCTCCGGAGCTTTATGAAGAGGAATACAATGAACTTGTGGACATCTATTCTTTTGGCATGTGCATGTTAGAAATGGTTACATGTGAATACCCGTATGGTGAATGCAAAAATCCTGCTCAAATATATAAGAAGGTTACTACTGTAAGTTGGCAACCGCTTGCAGTACATATCATTCATGCTTTAATTCTAAATTGAGGTTGTAATATTTTCTTTAAATTCATTTCCTGCAGGGCATAAAGCCTGCTTCCCTCAGTAAAGTGAATGACCCCCAAGTTAAGCAGTTCATAGAGAAGTGTCTAGTTCCAGCATCTATGAGATTGCCTGCAACAGAGCTCTTGAAAGATCCATTTCTAGCAACTGTAAATTCAAAGGATCTCATTTGTGACTCCCTGCGGGCCCCCATTAATTTGCCCGTACTAGTGAACCCACCGCAACCTGAATATCATGCGATGGACATAGATTCTAACTGCAAGAAACTTTCTGTTGACTCTGGTGTAAAAAGCATCAACGGAAGTTCTAACTCTTCGACTCTAGAATTTCAAAGTTTTACCAAGAATAATGAATTTAGGTTAAGAGGGCAGAAAATTGATGATGATAATACAATTTCATTGACTCTGCGTATTACTGATCCCTGTGGTAAGTAAATATGCTGTACAATAATGTTTCTTTGGACCCTTTTTTTTTTTTTGGATTATAGTGCTAACTATGTATTGTCTTTGTTTTAACAGGCCATGTGAGGAACATCCATTTTGCATTTTATCTTGATTCTGATACTGCAACTGCAATAGCTCAGGAGATGGTTGAACAGCTTGATCTGTCCAAAGAAGATGTGGCTGTCATAAGGGAGTTAATTGACAACTTGATTAATCAGCTGGCATCCAGCTTGAAATCTTTTTCTGAAAACCATTCATATGAAAAAAATGGTTCATTTGGTGTGGATTCAGGATCTGTAGACACTTTGGGCAAGTCAGTTGTTGAGCACTCTGGTCTCCCACAATTGACTGATGTGGAAGATGAAGACAATCAGGGATCAACCATTTCAGATATATCAGCTGAGTACAGTGTCCCAATGGCCTCAGTCGCCTGTAATGGCAATGCTTTAGAGTCTGATT
This sequence comes from Quercus glauca, assembly GCA_023736055.1. Lineage (NCBI taxonomy): Eukaryota > Viridiplantae > Streptophyta > Magnoliopsida > Fagales > Fagaceae > Quercus > Quercus glauca. Next base: position 70,428,579 of record CM043316.1, on the reverse strand, counting down.
ATTTCAGTCATGATGACTGCTATAAAGCTTTAAATGAGTATGGATTCAATTCTGAGTATGGGGTTTATGACCATGGTGGGCATAATGAGAAGAGCTATGAAGCTAATTCCAGTGAATCTGTTATGATTAATGAACCTGCAAAAAACTCTGCAAGCTCCTTTGACCTTTCATGTTCTGTTATGTCAGAAAACTTTAACTTGTCAAACATATGCACGCCATCACTGGCAGACAAGGGCCAGTATGATGACCTAAAGCTGGAGCTGGATGCAATTGATTCGCAGTATCACCAACAATTCATTGAACTCTTGAGGATGAGAAAGGAAGCAATAGAAAATGCCAGAAAGAGGTGGATATCAAAGAAGAAAATATCTGTTATTTGATTTACTATATTTTTCTTGCTATGATATTTTTTTTCCGCTGTGTTGTGACAATTGCCTTTTCCTTGCGACCTTGTGGGGGCAATATTAAGTCATATTCTTTAACATCAATCAAACTGATGTGGGTTCATGTTCCATTAAGCTGTGGTTTCACTACTTTTCTAGAGGATTTCAAAATATTTTAATCTATTTATTATGTCATTATGTGTATTCTATTGCGTCTTTAATTGTTTACGGTTCACACACTCAGTCATAACTCGTCAGTGAAGTGAGCGGAGGAACTTTTTTCAGAGCTTTTTGTTCCCCTCAGAGCAGCGACAATGTTTAATCTGTATTGGTGGCAAAAATTTAGCAATTTGCATTACCAAAAGTTACTTTTATTTATTTTACCACTTTACAAAATACGTAATATCAATAGTTTTATTTTTCGTATAAAAAAAATAATTTTATTTTAGCGTGCAACATGATAAAATAATATAAACAATACATTAAAATAATATATTTACTATAATAAACAACCATCAGCACAATAAAAAAAAAAAATATATATATATATATATATATATATATATATATTTTTACCATCTTAACTACTCTGCCCAATAAAAAAGAATATGAATTTTGCTCCTTTGATGTAACATACTTTTGTTCCAATTTTATTTGTGTTATATTTAGTTACTAAATTTAGCATTTCAGCCTCACCAATGAGGCTCTTATGTGACGTTTAGTATAGGGAAATTCACATTACTCCTAGTATTCAGATTCTTAAAAATGTGATTTCTTACAATCTGAATGCCTAGGAATGTAGCTATTCCTATATTTGGTTTCATTGGGAATCTCTTAAGATTCCCAGGAATGTAAGATAATAATGTTTAGTTTATTTTTAAGAATCTTAAATGAATTATTTATTTTTCCCAATCTATCCTTAAATTTGAATGTGAACTACCAAGTCCTTAAAAAAAATATTCCTCTAAATAAACAATGAAAATAAACTATTAATTATGACAAATTCATTAACACTGTAGTCTAACATTTTAAAATGACAAATACAATACAAAAATAACTATTTAAATTCTCAAATGTTTTATTCTTAATAATAATTTTTAAAATGGCTTAATCCATAACAAAACAACTTGACAACATTTAGGTCTATAAGACAAGAGAAAAGATATTGATGATTTGCTTCATATTTTATTTGAATTGCTTAAATGATAATGAACAAGGGTTAAAATTGTCAATTTATAAAAAATACAATTTCCTTTAAGTTTGGGAATCTAGATACCCACCTGTTTTAAAGGGAATCCACATTCCTACTAAGAGGGGTTTAAAGGGGGAATCCAGATTCCCCTAACATTTGATTCCCTAGCGTGATTTGCAACCAAATATGGAAATCTTTAAATATTCCTGGGAATCATAAAATATTACCCTGTACCAAATGCCACATTAGAGCATTCGCACCTGGGATTATAAATACTATATGTAAGGTTTATTTAGCATTTTTCCCTCAAAAACTTCCCACATCCAGAATGCTATTACCAATTATTGCAAAAAAATTTCAAATACTGCTACAGTGCAATTCTAAAGGTAGAATTGCATTGTAGCAGTATTGTAAAAAAAAAAAAATATATATATATATATATATATATATATATATATATATATATATTTTATTCTACTTTCTCCGAAATTTCTCTCTCCTCTCTCTCATTATTTCTGTTCTCTTCTCTCTCTTCCTTCTCTCTTTCTCATTTGCTCTCTCCTCTCTTCGAACCCAAACACCATCCTTCTCCCAACATCAACATCACACATCACAGTGGTTTATTTTTTCTGGTGGGTTGCGATACGGCGGGTTCTTTGGTTGTTTTTTTTTTTTTTTTGGCTGTGACCGGTGCTTAAAGGAAGAGATGGGTATGGCTGAAGTGGGTTGTGGGTCATGGCGAGGTCAATGTTTCTGGGTTTTACAACACTGGGTTTCTGTTGGCGAGTCCGGTGTTGTTGGGTTTCTGTTGTGACGCTGGGGTTTTTTTTTTTTTTTTTTTTTTTTTTTTTTTTTTTTTAATATGGGTTTTTGTTTCGGTGGGATTTTGGTGGGCAGTGGGCAGTGGTGGCATGGTGGGCATGGTGGAGGCGCGGTGGTGGTGACTGGATAGTGGAGGCGCGATGACAGAGGTTGAAGGATGGTGGAGGAGAAAATTGGGAAAAAACAAAAAAAGGAAAAATATATTTTATTGTGTAGTTATATTATTTTAATGAGTAGAATAGGAAAATAAAAGTTAGGATGCTAAATATATTATAAAATGGTATTGTATAATTGGTAAAGTAGCTTTTTGAGATGGTAAAATAAGATAGAATAGAATTTTTTTGATGCGAATGCTCTTACATCCATAAATCTCGGCGCCTTAGTTGAAGACAACTAATTGCATTTAAACATACTTGTTATATTTTCTTTCAGCATGCTTTGTGGTCCCGGTCAAGTGTGTTGATTCAATGTACTTTCTATACCCTTCACCTTTATTCGCCAGTCAATTATGATAGAAAGATGTGTGTGTAAGCACATACATGTACATGTAATAATGGTTAACTTTACAAGTTATATATAAATATAAGGCAAAAATGTAAAACTGACCTTCTAACTTTCAATTTTTTTCATTTCAGTCCTCTAATTTTCAGTTTTGTCATTTCAGTCCTCTAACTTTCAATTATTGTCAATTCGGTACTCCGTTAGATTTCAGTTATCTATTTCTGTTAAGTGAGCCAAAACGACGTCGTTTTGGTTTTTTTTTTTTTTTTTTTTTTTTTTTAAATAAAAAAATTAAGAAAACTGTTATTAAAAAAAAATTCATTTTTTTTCTCATTTTCTCTCTCATCGGACTCTCTCGCTTTCTCATTCTCTATCTCTCTGTCTCACAGTGCCATGGTGCAAGGCTTCACCGCCACCATTGGCCTCCACCCAGAGGACCAAAGTCATGAAAGCCAGACACAAGTCCAGCCCTTAAAAACTCTCTAATGATCCAAAGCCCACACCCACACCCACCAAAACCAATTCCGCTAACACTGTCACCAAGCTTGGAGCGAAACGGGGTTTACGGTTTTATACTTTGTTTGTGCGGCTGAGCAGAGCAGAACCAGAACCAGAACCAGAACCAGAACCAGAGAGAGAGAGAAAGAGAGAGAGAGAGAGAGAGAGAGAGAGAGAGAGAGAGAGAGAGAGAGAGAGGGAGAAGAGCTAAAACCCAAAATGGGAAAACTTCAGTACAAGAAGATGAAGGGAAGCTCGAACCTGAGACAAAGGCTAGTCCTTGCAACTCTCTCATCAACATCTCTTCTGATCAAAGACATTCGAGCTGAACACACACTCCCAGGTCTCCACCCCTATGAAATCTCCTTCCTCCGATTGCTCGAGAAGCACTGCGACGATTGCTTTCTCATCATCAACGAAACCGGCACCAAGCTCAAGCACCAACCGGGAACTATAATAAGTGGAGGCCAGCGGCAGCAGCGAGGCCTTGCACCACGGCACTGTGAGACAGAGAGATAGAGAATGAGAAAGTGAGAGAGAGTCCGACAAGAAAGAAAATGAGGAAAAAAAAATGAATGTTTTTTTTTTTTTTTTTAATAACAGTTTTTTTTAATTACAAAAAAAAAAAAAAAAAAAACCAAAACGACGTCATTTTGGCTCACTTAACGGCAGTAGATAACTAAGGTCTAACGGAATACCGAATTGACAACAATTGAAAGTTAGAGGACTGAAATGACAAAACTGAAAGTTAAAGGACTGAAATGAAAAATGCTGAAAGTTAGAGGGTCAGTTTTGCATTTTTGCCTAAATATAATATATGTGAGAATGTAGTGTAAAAGTCTATGTTTACACCCAGGAGACAATGCCACATTAGATTTGTTCAAGGAAAATCATAAGGTTTATTGACTACAACACATAATTAAATTAATTTACACTATTAAACTTAAATCTCTCTCTCTCTCTCTCCAAATCACCATCTTCTCCAATCTTATGCCTAATAACTTAAACTTCAGTTTACTTCTATTAGTATCCATCTTATGCCTCCGTTCAAAAAACTTGGGGATAGAGTGTCTCATTCTTTTCAAAACCCTCTTCTTCTTATCTAATCTCTCACACAAAACCCCTAGCACGTGTAGACACTGCATTTTGTATCCCTTACAACTCGGACTCCCGTTCCCCAAATGATGGTAGTACTCTAAAGCCTAAGGTTGGTTTATGGCCCAATAAGATGAAGATTGACTTGATGAAAGTATTTGTGGAAAATATAACTTATTTTTGGAATAAATAAACTATTTTTGGAAAAGGAAGGCCACGGGAAACCCTAAGTGTGCACACACATACACAGGTATGCGTATGCACACCCAAGCCATGCGTACGCATGCTAACTACATGCGCATGCATACACAGGCATGTGTACACATGTTAGGGTTCCAGAAACTATGTAAGGAAAGTTTTCTACATTTAAATTTGGTTTGGAATGAATCCCACATTGTTTGGGTGCCGCCCTAAACCCCTATTTTTTTACCATATAAGGCCATAAAAGGTACTTTTTCAAAGGAGGACGAAATAGTGGGAAAAACGCACAAGATTTGCTAGAAAATAGTGAATCAAAGAGGGAGTTTTTCACAAAATATTCTCAAGTCAAATTTTGTTTGATTGGGACATTTTCTGGTCTTGATTTTTGAGTTCTAAGTTTACTAACTTATTTCTGAATTGGTTGTGAATAAATTGACTGAGGGGAACAGTCAAAATCAAGCTCTAAAGAGTTCTACTATTAAGGTAAAGGTTCTAACTTTGGCTCCTCGCTTTTTTGCTTGTTTTCTTTGCATATATGTGTTTATGTGTTTATAATATGTATGTGTAATCTAGGTTTTCTTTGTGCTCGTGTTATAAGCATGCTAGATTGTTAGATTTAGTGTTTTTTGATTTTCTGTTCTATGTTTCTGGGTTTTTGTGTTTTGGGTGTGTATGCGTACACATACAACTAGACTGTGCACACATACCATTTGTATGCGCTCGCATATCCCTACCTAGAAACCCTAAATCCTCTCCTGTTTGTTTTTCTTTTGTTTTCTTCATGGTTTTAGGCTTTGTTTAAACCTGTTCTTACATCTATAAGTTTCTGTTTCTCAGCTTTTGTTTTCTTTTGCTTGCTTTGTCAATTTGATGCCTTTTAGGGTTTTATATTGTTTGAATATCATGAATTTGCACATGAATATGACATGCATTGATGCACAGGTGCTGCAGTGAGGTAAGTCATGCATAATCAAATGAACATGTATTTGTTTTGTTTGATGAGTATGGTATGATTAATGAACATGATATGCTTGGTTGAATCCTATGCTCTTGATGTTTAGATGCCATAACATGCTTGTTTAAATCTGCTTTATGATGTTGTTGCCCTTGATGATATATTTCAATGCCATGATAGATGAATGCTATGCTTGGGGATAATTTATGTCATGCTGTTTGCTTTAAATTCATGATAGTGTGTGTGTGTGTGTGAGAGAGTTAGAATAACATGTTAAATATGTCTTTAATGAGATTAAGACTTGGAACACAATGAGTGGAAGCCGATCCACGGGTCAGGTGGGGTTGGGTGCCTAACACCTTCCCAACGCCATACCTAAACTTCGGACACATGCTCTGGTAAAGATCAGTCCTTCCACGAAGGGCGCTATATTCATGGTTCCTAGACCTAAAGTAGGTGGCGACTCCATTTACACCATCTGCCATGGTCCACCCTAGACCAAGGCGTACTCCCCCATGTAAATCGTCTCAGGCGCTTGTGCCCACAATACTTTTTTTTCTTTTCTTTTTCAGAAACCTCTCTCTAGTCATCACATAAGGTAGAAACTAGTTTTTCAAAATTGTTTTCCAAAACCTTTTCAAAATATTTTTTTATTGAGTTGTGGTAAACTTCTTGTGGTGGTCTGTTCCCAATAACCTTGGGCTGTTGGGCCTGGACCCCCAATTTATTTATACTCTGGGTTGGGCTTATCCTACAATGGAAGGTCCAAAAGAGAGTTTGGTTTTGTTACTGATGGAATCCTAGCTTTAGTTTGGAGTTAAACTACCATAATCTTGGCTCAGTCGTGAAGGCTACTAAGAAGCCAAGATCACCCTTTGAAATCCAAACATGATTTTGTTCTCCCCAGAATACATTTCCCCTCACTTCTCTCGTGTCTCTCTACTTAATTTTTCCAACCCCCTCTTCCCTTATTTATATCATTCTCTCAATAGGGTTGTCATGATGAGAGGATATTCCACAAGTTAGTGGGTCCCTCTGGATCATATCGCTGGTCAGGGAGAACCCAACTCCTGTTGTTGACATGACCTTATAGTAACTTGTACCTGACGTCGGTTATTGCTAGGTGGGCGAATTCTCCCAAGGCATTATCTCTTGTTCTCGGCATGTCTTGGGTACTTCCTTATATTCTCGGCTAGCTCCACACAGATTGACTATATGGATTGAACTAGGCCAAGATTATTCCAATGGATGGGCCTAGCAATTTGGGGGTTGGCCTACTATTCTCGGTCCGTACAATAGCCCCCCATGATACCATTTCCAGATCATGGGAGTGGGATTGTGTTCATGTCCTCGGCATGTGGGGGATCGTCTTTGATGTAACTGTTGCTTCTCAGGAATGCCAAATGTCAGGTAATAAATGTGCCGGATTTGATAGCCTGCCCTTCTTGCACGCGTTAAGCTAGTTGTCAGGATCAACAGCCAGGATCGCTTGACCGTTCAGTTATTAAGGCGCGCGTGAATCGAAGGGTAGGAGCGGATGGTAATTTTTCCAGTCCAAAGCATTAATTACCCCTCCCTTATAAATAGTGCTTGGGTTTCTCTAATTGACTTTCTTTCATTTCATTTCTTATTCTCAATCCTTATACCAGAGGAACGTCTCTCTTCCTTGTAAGTCTTCTAGAAGGACCAAAGAGTGCTAAGGGGTGCAAGGGAGTATGCCTTGGCCTTTGGAAGTTGACTGTGGCAGAGGGTGAAAAATGGAGTCGCCACCTAGATTAAGTCTATGAACCATATTGGGCCTTTTGGGCCAATCAATTACATGCATAGGTTTGCATACCAGATTGTGATTCCGGAGTTTGGGCATGGCTTGAAAAGGTCTTAGGCACCCAAGATAATTCAGTAGAAAATTATGTTTGGTATAAAATTATGTTTTATACTTTAAGTATTAATTGTAATTTTGATATTTACCATAGGATATGATAAAAGAGAGCCAAACATTTTTCATTAAGTCATAAAACAGTTTGATGAAAAAAGTGGTGCGTGAAGCTGCTCTTGAAGGTTATCCACCCAAATCAAGAAGCAACATGTAGGATTAAATGTTTTCATTTTTCACAACCCTACCTCAATGGAATGGGTAGTTACGAGACTACATTGTGACGGGTCCATTACACATTTACGCCAACAGAGAATTATGCAGGACCAAACAGCTAACACATGGGCCTATACATGGGTCTATTTTTCTTTCTTTTCAACATAGAAAAATGGTTTAAAAAAAAAAAAAAAAAAATTAGAAGCAAACCTGCTTATAAAAAGAGAAAATGAGGTTCTAACTTCTAACACGAAAGGCACACAACAAACTCCATGATTTTTTTTTCTTTGCTGGTTTAGCACATTAGTAATAGCTACATTTTTATTACTTCATGTCATGGCCAATTGCTCTTTTATTGATTATTTTAATATAAAAAAATATTTTGTGTTAATAAAATACTGTTTTATTTATTGCCAGTGCTAAGTTTGCAAGAGTGCTTTGTGATTTTATGTGCGGGAGAGTGAGAGATTATTTTATTGTGTGAAAGAAAAAAAATTCTATTGAGGACTACATCTTGTGCTCCTAGTAAGCAACAAGAGCAAACAGGACAGGCATTTAAGCAGTCAGCACAGTACTTGATAGTGATGATACCTATGAGACGAATATTGCTGCATTTTGTCCATCCTGCTTTGACGATAAATCTAGCTCAACACTGTGTGATCATGCTATAAGAGTCCTTTTTTTTTTTTTTGAGAAACTGCTTTAAGAGTCCCGAGAGGGTATACACTATACAGTGTAACAAGTAAATGTATTTTCCTCTTACAGTGAATTTCAAGCTTTCCAACTTTGTGTGAGAGGAACATTGAATATACCTGTTATAATGTTATATACTATTCTTTTTCTTTAAGACTGGGTACAAAACTTTCTAATAAAATATACACCGGTCATGATGATCCCTAAACATTTAAAAAATATAAAAACATAAATAAATACATTTGATTATATTTTAAAGGCTAAGCCATCAAAGAGAGTATTATTTCAGGTTCAATGATCTATCCCATCTATTTCGGACATTATTTCAGGTTCAATGATCTACCCCATCTATATTTCTACTCACTGTCAGTGTCATAAGCTGGCATTTGTACCAATAAATACTATAGGTTTGTCCTGTCTCAATTATTGAGCCTCTAATTATGAGTTTTCTGTGTGTGTGTGTGTGTATATATATATATTCAACAAATTTGATGTAATTTTCTTCTACTAAAGATTCAAGGTTATGTGTGCAGTACCATTTCCAGTCATTTGACCGAAAATCAATTACTATATCCTACTCATTCACTCAATATAATCAAACTTGACATGAGATAAATTCTTTGAAGAACATTCAATTCCTCTTAAGGCCACAATCGTCTCAGAATTTTGAATAAAATTCAACCATCCAATACCATTATTAGTCACGTACGATTATTCACCCTACCTTAATTCCTTTTGCTCCCACCACATTTATATTGATGAAAAGCATAGAAGAAGTTTTACAAGACCATGGTACTGCAATTTAAGCATCATGCATATAAACGATTATGAATCATGAATATCCTTCTATATGCAAAAGGAAGTAGACTGCAAACTATACTGTCTGAACAGAAACAATTTCTTGTAAATTATTAAGTCATGTACAAAAAAGCAAAAAGACCAGAACACCTAATGTTCAGCGTTCTTAATCCAAGACACAGACATGTTAAGATTCCAATTGGTCTATACATTGAAATTCAACCACACAATGAATCACAAGCATAATGGAGAGAATTATTTACATATTATTAACAAATCAATAACCTCCAATACATTATCCACAGAGAAAACAGAAGTAGAATGCACAGAAAGGAGCAATATTCAATAGTTTCAATGGATGAGAAATCTTTGGACAAGATGAACAGAGAGAAGCATTCATTCACTTGAACTGAAACTTTCGTGGGTACTACCAGTTTTCCTTGACTATTTTTGACTTCTCAAGGATGAACTTCCCTTCCTTGTACTTCTGTGTCTCCTCATAGGCTCGTTCATACTTCCAACCAAGCACCTCACGGCAATCGAGGCAGTAAACATCGGCAACGGTGTGGAGACCAGTCATGAGCTGCCTGTCCTCTTTGCGTCCAACCAGAATGTTCATCGCGTGGGAGAACAGAAATGCTCGACCATTTTTCCCCTATGACATATGTAGAAAACATTTTAGACCAAGTTTCTGCATAATTGCTTTCAGCCTAGTCATAGATTCACAGCCAATAAAAATGGTCTAATACACAATAATCAAATTAGAAAAGAGGGGCCAAAACCAAGACCCTCCAATTGAGCACAACAGTCAACACAACCACCTGACTTGTTCCTTAGTTTTAGTTGAATTCTTTTTAGATTTCATTCCTATTGCCCACCATATCATAGTCACTAGCCAGTGAGTAAATTTCATTGCAAAGAACAATCTTTCAGCTTGTTCTAACATGTATCAATAATCGATGTCTCCATTGGTATACAGATCAAACCAATTTAACAGGCATTTCAAAATTATAGCTTAAAGGCAGCAAAACCAACATCAAATTCTTCACCTGAAAGGATTTAGAAATGACATCATCATGAAGGGCGACATGAGTTCGACAATTACAGCAACTGTACAATCTCGGCCCAACCAGCTCTGCCATCGACACTAGTAAACCAACACCAACCCTCTATTTGCTATACAAAATCAAGATCATACCATAAATGGGCATGAAAATAACACCACAAAATCACTCCTCTAATATGAACGTTACAAGAAATATAATTCATGAAAGTTTAATAAAAGGCTCACCTTCTCCACCACTACCAAGCTGTATAAATACAATATCTTTACCAATCAGCTAATCTTTGACTCAATATCTGTTCTCAGTCACAGAACAAGTCAGTGATAATGTAATGAGAAATCGACTTCACACTAAGATGATCATGATGGTGTCAGACCAATAAATATAATAATGCATACTATTAATAACAATGAAAATGACTTAAAGTGAATTGACAAAGACAGGGTCGGTGTCAAATGCAGAAAAGAACGGTGAGATTATATATGATCAGGGGTAACAACCAACTAAAGCTTCGGTCATCAATGTCAGTTTAAAAATAGAAACAAATAAAGATCTGGGTTGTGAAATTTAATAATAATAAAAAAGACACTCTCTACCTCCTAAAAGATCAAAACTTTTTAAAAAATTCGTCAACTTCTTGGTTGAAGGTGGAGAATTCTGCGTTGATGACTGTACCGATCATCTGCCCAGATCAGTGAATAAAATGAATGTTCAAAAGATGGGGGAAGTACATGCTCAAATCAACCCAAATAATCAGAGTTTTAAGACGAATCTGGCCAATATGCCGTGATGGTGTGTATAGAAAGCTCTAGAGAGAGAGAGAGAGAGAGAGAGAGAGAGAGAGAGAGAGAGGGTTCTGTGAGATGTGTCACATTTGAGTAGGGTCTTCGATGAGAAGATGACAAGTTGTTGTACTGCTCTATCACTTTATTATCGGGGAAATTTTGTCATCACGTCACTACGGAAATTACCTACCAACCTTTATTTTAATCAAATTATAGCGACACATAAATTTTTGCAACTTTTTCATTTTTATTGATTATTGTCCTAACAAAGTTTCTGAGAGAAACTCTACAGACTTATCATATATTTTTATATTGAGTGTAAATTTTAAAAATTTAACCGTTAAATTGCATATTCTTATTATATCTTTACTGCTTACAAAATTTTAAAAAAATCAAAAATCAATTGCTATGTCATCAAATAAATATTATGGATAATTACAGTAAACCCACCTGAGGTTAGGCCCGTTTTCACTTTGCCTACCCGTGGTTCAAAACTTATCACTTTGCCCACCTGAACTTCAATCCGTTACTCCCCCGTTGCCCACCTCACCCTCAGACGTTAGAGAAACACCCTTTTATTCCAAATTAGAATATAACACGGATCAAACAAGACGAACTCACTCACGAGCCCTAGAAACGCGAAAACCCCTGTAACTGCATCTGATATTGACATTGTGGTGCAAGTGTGAACCCAGACGAGCAACGGGTTGTTCGAGGGACTAAAATTCTGCAACGGGTTGTTCGAGGGACTAAAATTCTGGTAAGAAATCAGTCACTGCTTGGGTTTTTACTTTGGGCTTGTGGTTGTTTATTGTATTTTTAGTAATCAATCAATGGTCAATGTTATATGTAATGGAATGAGATTATTGGTTGTGTTTGTTAATGCTTATGAAAAATGTGACCACCTGTTCTTTGGATTTGTGTTTGTTTGTGGGCATTTTGTCTGTCGTGGTCATTGTGTCATAGTTTCTATTAGCTTTAAATTATAGTGTTTGCATGTGCTATTTAGTAAAACAGAATAAAAAACAAAGCAGAAACATGTGGTCCCTCTGTGTGTGTTGCATCCCAAAAGCAAAACAGAAACATGCAACTGTTTACTTGCAAGTTGTTTACAATTCTTTAATTGTTAATTGTATACGTGTCAAATGGTAATTTGTTATTGCAGATGGATGAGGAAGTGAAATTGGAGGTACATTATGGGGGTGCTTTTCTGTGGAACCCTAGTTTAGAATACTTTGGTGGGAAAGTTGAAATAGTGTATAGGGATCCTGATTTGCTTAGTTATTTTGAACTAAAAGGTATATGTGAGGAATTGGGGATTGATGAACCGTGTAGGGTTCATTATTTAGGTCCTGGGGGCAACTTGGAGCAAGACTTGAGGCTCATACAAGATGACCAAGATATGGTACCCCTGTACAAGCCTAATGAGGGAGGGCCAAGAGACACCATCATACTGTATGTGGAGAGTGGTAATGCTCCACTTGCAGTTGAAGTTCCTGATGGTGCAGGGGCTGGTGTAGGGGCTGGTGCAGGGGCTGGTGCAGGGGCTGGTGCAGGAGCTAGTGCAGGGGCTGGTGCAGGGGCTGCTACAGGGGGTGATGGTCTGGAGGAGGAGTTTGATTGGTTGAATGAAGGTCTGGAAGGAGAAGACTTTGCTGATGACATTTTTGGTGAGTCTTCTCCTCATCCAAACACTGATACACCTCATCAGCCAAACACTGATACACCTCATCCAAACACTGATACACCTCATCCAAACACAGCTGCACCTCATCCAAACACAGCTGCACCTCAACCAAACACAGATGCACCTGGCCCAAGCAATGTTCCTCCTCCAAACATAGATTTAGATGAAGAGTGGGCTGAACCAGCTTTAGAGGATGATATTGCAAGTGTGGATAGTTCTGATGATGAGCAGGGTGGAAATTTGGAGTTCAATGAGAGGACTGATATGGAAAATGTTAGGTTGGCAAAAGGGATGAAGTTCCCAAACTCCCAGGTGTTTAGGAAGGCTTTGAGGGAGTATGTGATTCAGAATAACATTGATGTGAAGTGGAAGTTGAATGAGAAGAAGAAGATTTCTGTACATTGTAAGAACAGTTGTGGATGGAGGTGTTATGCCTCAATGGTGACTGGAGAATGCACATTTGAGATCAAGACTTTTTATCCTGAGTGTACCTGCCCCCTGACATTTAAAAATGGGCAAGTTACATCAGCCTATGTGGCAAAGAGGTATTTGGAGGATTTTGCTAAGAATCCTAATTGGGAGGTCTCAGGTGTTAAGCACCATGTGATGCAGAAGATTTCAATTGATTTAAGTCTTAGTCAGGTGTACAGAGCAAGGACGGCAGCTAGGGGGCTGATTACTGGGGATGAAGAGGCTCAGTATGGCCTACTTAGAGATTATGCAGAAATGATATTAAGGACAGATGTAGGAAGTAGGGTGATTCTGCAAACAGAGATGGAAAATGAGAATGCAGAGCCCAATTTTAAAAGGATGTACATTAGGTACAATGCTCAGAAGGTTGGCTTTCTAGGTGGTTGTAGACCCTTTGTTGGGCTGGATGGATGCCACTTGAAGGGTAGGTTTGGTGGGCAATTATTATCTGCCACTGCCAAGGATGGAAATGACAATATATTCCCAGTGGCAATGGCTGTGGTTGAGCAAGAGACAAAGGAGAGCTGGATGTGGTTCTTGGAGCAGTTTGCAGATGACATTGGCAGGCCAGAGGAGCTCAATCTGGTATTCATCAGTGACAGGCAGAAGGTATTATCATCTAGCTCATGTTCATGACTTCATTACATGCTTAGCTTTTTACATGCTTACTTGCTTAATTGCTTACTTGATTGCAGGGCCTTTTACCTGCAATGGAGACTCTATTCCCAACTGTGGAGCACAGGTATTGTGTGAAGCACATATACAACAACTTCAAGCTTAACCACAAGGGCATGGAGTTGAAGAGTGTACTGTGGAGGTGTGCTGGCACAACATCAGCCAGGGAATTTGAGAGGGGGATGGACCATCTTAAGAGTTTGGATGAAGAAGCTTGGAAGTACCTGGCTGATATAGAGCTTGCACAGTGGACCAGATCCCACTTTTCTTCAAGAGCTTTGACAGATTGTATGGTAAACAATCTGAGTGAGAGTTTTAACTCTATGATTGTGAAGGCTAGAGACAAGCCCATCTTATCAATGCTGGAGTGGATCAAAGTTAGGCTTATGAGCAGGCTGTATATAAAGAAGACTGGCATGGAAAAGTATGGTGGCAAGTTGTGTCCAAGCATACAAAAAAAGTTGGAGCAGTTAAAATTAGAGTCTAAAGGTTTCTGTGCAATGCCTTCTGGGAGGTTTGTGTATGAGGTTGACAATGAGAGGGAAAGGCATGTGGTGGACTTGGTAAATAGGACATGCAGTTGTAGATTATGGGACTTGACAGGAATCCCTTGCAAGCATGGAGTTGCAGCCATTTTTGTGAATCGTCAGAAACCAGAAGACTACATCCATCCATGCTACTACAAGGATGCTTATGTGGAGACATACAAGACACCCATACCTCCCATGCCTGGCCAGTCTGAGTGGATATCAAGTGGCCAACCCAAGCCTGTTGCACCTATTGTCCATAAGCCACCAGGCAGGCCACCCATTAAGAGGAAGAGAGATGTTGATGAGCCGAACCCTTATAAGGTGTCTAGAGCAAACAGGCCACTGAGGTGTGGAAGGTGTCATCAGGAAGGGCACAATGCAAGGGGATGCAAGGCCAATGTCACTGGTGAGACACCATGGGAGAGGAGGCAGAGATTGCAGAAAGGAAAATCTGTAAGTTTTTACAAATTTTTTTTATTCAAATGCAAAATGCCAATAAATCCAGCTGTAAAAACATGCTCATCATATTTGGTTGCAGGGAAGTGGAAGGCCTTCTACACACAGACAAGGATCCCAGGCCCCATCTTCATCACAGACCCAATCCTCAGCTCAGCCCCCACCAACACATCAGCCTTACACTATGGCCTCATCCTCATCCAACCAGGCAGCAGGGTCACAGCCACAAGCTCCAGCTCCACAGCCACAAGCTCCATGGTTAGGGCCACCAGCTCCATGGTCACAGAACCCAAGTCAGTGGTACTCTTCAAACTTCAGGTACACAGTTAGAGGAGCTCCTTGGTTCTCTTCAAGCCAGCCAGCACCACACACCCCTGCAGAAACATGGGATAGTAGAGCACCATCATCACAGGTACTGTAGTGTTAGGTTTGATGTTTTATTCATATACTGGTAGCTAACATTTGAATTCTTGAACTTTGTAGCCTACAAGACCACCTGCTACCAGAGGAGCTGCTTTGAGAGGAAGGGGTGATGCAGCTAGGGCTCAGAAATGTAGAACAAGAGGTGGAAAGGCCAGCTGTGGTGGGAGAGGCAGGGGCAAGGGCAGGGGCAGTAAATGAAGACTAAGTGAAGACACTTTTGTTGCTGTGTATAATGTATTAGGGTTATGTAGTAGTGTTAGGGTTTTATGTAATTTCTAGACAATGGCAAGGCAGACAATGGCAACACTTTTTTATATAGCTGTTCAAACACTTTTTTGTAAGTTTTGTAAACATTGGGCAGCTGCAACTGTTTTGGTTGTTGTACCAAATGCCTTATATTTACTGGTGGTTGATGAAAGACTATTCAATGCCACCTTAAAATATGTATACAATTTCCCAACTTAATGACAGGTGTTCTGAATTATTATTCTGATTATTGCAGTTTGTTATATGAGTTATTATTATATGAGTTTGTTTATGTGTGCAGGGTGTATGTGTTGAATAGTAGGTGTATGTGTGCATTTGTTCTTTTCTTGCAAGTTGACAGATTGTCATGCACTTTAAATTCACTTTAAACACAATTGTCTTCTCACAATGCACTTTGTGCACAAACCAACACAGCTCACAACATCCAACAAAACACCAACAGCTCACAGCTCACAAGTAGCAAATTCACTTTAAACAAAAATACCAACAGCATCTAACATCAATAACACTTTTATCTTTAAAAGGCATCTACCACCTTACATAGTTCTCATTCTCAAAAAATTCTTTCATAGTTCTATTACAATACAATTGAGGACCAGCTTATATTACAACCCATCAGGCAGACTCAATCTCATCATTCCAACATTCTCACTTGAGCCAAAACATGAAAACAACATAACCAAAATAAAAAAAAACCATGACAGAATTAGTGCAATTCTGCACTTTCTCTCTTGCTCTAAAGCTCTCATTGCAATATCCTTGGCTTGAACAGAGGAAGCTCGAAACTTTCTCTCCCTTTCAGTGGCTTTTGCTGCCCTGTCTTGAGCAATTTCTGCCATTTGGGTAGCTTCTGCTGCTGCCTCTGTAGCTTCTCTTTCCCTTTCATGTGCAAGTTGCAGCTCACTCCGCAGTAAATCCAGCTTTTGTTGCACCAAATGGGCAGCTTCATTCCCACGCATACAAGTGGGATTATCAATCCATTTAAAGAAAGGGCACTTGGGACCAACCTGTTCATGTTCATAAATTGAATTGAACACATCACATTCCAATCTCACGTGAATCAGCTAGATTAAGTAAAAAGTATACTTACCTTGTATCGGCTACAACCCAGAAACCTTCTCCCAAAATTATCCACTGTCAGACTTGTTCTCAGCACACAAGTCTCATATGTACACATATGCCCACTTGAACCTGAGTAATTTCCACTCGAAGAAGACATCGATTATCAACTTTATGTGAATCAAAGCTACCATCAAAACTTGAAACCCCAGCTCAGCTCAGAACCATAAAGTAGAAGGTGATGATCTATCTTCGAATACTCAATGCCTAAAGACAACCCAGAGTCAGAACCTCACCTTCACACGAAAGCAAATGCAGAAAAATCAAAACCCCAGCTCAGTTATAGGGATTTTCGCGTTTCTAGGGCTCGTGAGGAAAAGAGAGTGAGTTCGTCTTGTTTGATCCGTGTTATATTCTAATTTGGAATAAAAGGGTGTTTCTCTAACGTCTGAGGGTGAGGTGGGCAACGGGGGAGTAACGGATTGAAGTTCAGGTGGGCAAAGTGATAAGTTTTTAACCACGGGTAGGCAAAGTGAAAACGGGCCTAACCTCAGGTGGGTTTACTGTAATTATCCCTAAATATTATAACATCAAGTTTTTGTAATTTAAAATTGTATATAAAAAATAAGTTAATTGATCATTTAGTAAATAATATCCGATTTGAATAAAATTTGATATGCATATTAAGAACATAAGAAACATGAAATTTAATGGTTAGATTTTCAAAATTCACAAAAAAAAAAAAAAAAGATATGAGAAGTTTGAAGAGTTTCTCTCCAAACTAATTTAGAGAGAAACTTTGTTCTTATTGACATGAGTAGTTATAATTGTTGTAATCCAAGAGCTTGGAGTTTCAGTGACATTGATTACCCTCTTTTATGAGGACAACCATTATTCAAATTTTCCTCTCCCTTATAAGTTAAAAGTTAAAACTATTGAATTATAAAGAAAAACTTTAAAAATATATATGAGATGCATTACACTTCTTTTATATGGCATTATGATGTTACTTTTTTTATTTTTTATCAACTTATATGGTGTTACTATTGATTATAATTTTTATTATTCCTTAAACAGAAAGTCACTTTATTATAAAGTTTGTTAAGTAATATTTAGGAAAAAATGCTCATACACTTCTTAAACTTTTATTTCAGCCAATTTACTCCATAAACTTTACATCACTGTTAAATCAACACCTCTGTTAATATCCGTTAAAATCACAAACGAAATGCTCACATGCATCTCACGTGAACTTCGAAAATACCAAATTAGCAAAGGCTGAACCAGTTGAGAGGAGATAGAAACCAAGGGTTCAGTTGAGACTTAAGAGAGATGATCTAACAAGAAGAATCATCATCAACGACCGCCTCGCCGTCAAAAAGCCATCGTTGTTACCGTCGTCGTATAGTCGTTGCTAAGCCTTTTTATTTTTCGCACTCTATTTTCCAATCCTCCCCGACCTGCGAGAAAGGGAGAGAACGTAAGTGCATTTATTCTTGGTTTTGGTGGCGATTTACTATAATTTTCCCAAATGGTTGGTTTGTTTACATTGTTTGTTGGGATTTGGTTGATTTCGGACTTGGTAGTTGACTTCTCTTGCTTGCTATTGTTCAAGGGCCCTTTTTCGAAGCTCGGCTACGTGTGGTCCATTGGAAGGATGACCTTGCTAGACCTGGGTTCTATTTGGGGAGTAGCGTCCGAAACTCAACATTAGGCCACATGGTCCAATGGCTATCAGCGTACTTTTAAACCTACAAAACCATTAAAGCCAAAGTCTAAGAATCATGATAATGGTTGAATAAATATATAATATGCATTTGATATAATAGCTTTCATTAATAGTTATAATAGTAGTTGAAATGAAGTAATATGTATTTAAATGTGAAGTAATCATGTACTCAATGATGTATATTTAAAGATATTGAAGCAAAGTCACTTATATTTGTATGGTTTGTAGCTCTAGCTATACAACATCTATGAGCTGATAGGATTCCAGTAGAATAACTCCAGTGATAGAAGGGCAGTTTGCCATGATAACTTTAAGATTGAAGGGGAAACATGTGTGCAACTGGAGGGAGAGAGAGTATGTCCAGCTGTGTGTAGAGGCTGGTTAAGTTTGCCCCTCTTATCATGCACTTTAAATGAGTTTTCTCCTTGAAAATGCTCTTTTAGTTTTATGAATAGTGTTACCTTCCATGGGAATGGCTTTTATAAGATGTAATTTGTACCTTCTAAGAGAAGAGTTTCATGTAAGATAGATTTGTGTCTTCTATGAGAAGGGCTTTTGATACAAGATCTTGGTGCCTTCTAGGAGAAGGGCTTTAGTATTAGAAATTTATGCTTTTTATGAGAAGGGCTTTTAGTATGAGTGTTTGATATCTCTTGAGAAGTGTGGAGATGGTAAAAGACATAGATGTTTTGTGGGATGTAGTATTTGTGGAAGTATGAGAGGTATGGGGGTTAAAGATAGTAAAAATATGAGATTATAACTGCTGGAGAAGTTGTAGAGGTCGCTTTCCAAGAGGAAAGATTTTGAAAGAGAAGAGTATGGAGATGTGTTTAGGTATTTGGAGATAAGAGCAGTAAGATAGATGTATTTGCTGAACATGGAGGGGGGGGGGGTGAGAGAATGAGTATAAGAGGGGCAATGATGTTGTAGTGTGTTTAGTAATGCTACTCGGATTTTCTGCTAGAGGATATATGAGGGCTTATGAAGGGAATTTATGAGCTAAGGGCTAAAGAGTTTAGTTCCTAAAGGGAATCAGTTATGTTAAGGCTGCTAGGTCAACTGTTACATCTGTTCTGAAAAAGCTGTTACAGCTGTTAGGAAAAGCTGTGATAGCTATCATGAGATGGTTGTCACAACTGTCATAAGACAGCTGTTGCTTGGGGCAGAAGCAAATGAGGTCAGATATCTTGATGGGATTTGAGCATTAAAAGGCTAATGATGTCACCTCCAGTCAGGTGTCAAGTGCTGAATATATTGCTGGAATTCTACTGGAAATGTTTCTTTTTTTGGATGTTTGTATTTTTGGTCTAAGGTTCTATTACAACACATTTTTAATAAGTAATAGAATGATTGGTTGAAAGTTAATGAAGTTTTAGAGATCTAGTTAAGGTCTCATTGTGTTGTGACTTAATCTTAGTGAGTAAGAAGAGTATTTAATGCTCTGCTTTAGCAACTGGCAGAGGAATATCTGGTTTAATTGTGGCAAACAGCAGCTAGACATTAGAGATATCATGAATATTTTATGTATTTGGAGATTAAAGATAGCCAATCAGATTAGGCCATGTGTTTGAGTTGAATTTTAGATGAAAATAGTAATGTAATTTATGTAGAATAATATAATGAAGTTTCTAAATTTGTATAGGAACAGCTGGAGGTTGAATGAATAGCTATTTGTTCAGCATTTAGATGGTTGAAGATATTGAGTATTTGTCATATTAAGGTTGAATGAATATTAAGTTTTAGAAAAAGAGTAATGAAGAATTTTATCATTTTAAGTACTATGTGATAAGAGATACTTACCATGTGTTACCCACTACACGTGGACTTGTTAGAGTTCAGGGAGTTGGAGAAGACACGCCAAGTAACATGTCTTTTTTATCAACTTTAAACCGCTGGAGTTTTACTGAACATACCTCTTGGCTCTCCAAACCACGACTCCTAAAGTTTCCCCAAAGAGACTTATAAGCTTGGATCATAAGCCAAAGATGAGATGACATACCTTGGGTTTTATTGTCATTTTGTGTAAATATGAGCTTTTGTTGGAGAAGCTGCTTTCCATGAGTGTAAGAGATGTAATATGGGCCATGAGCTTTGATTCATTGCTTGAGCCCAATCCATATGTTGATGTTGATGATGTCATGGATTATGGTCCAAATTGATGAAGAGGAAATGTGGACCATGAATCCGTCTCTTGAAGTAAGGATCTTGCGGATCATGTGAGCCCAATCCATGAGATATAAACTTATTTTGGGCTTTAAATAGATTTACCCAAAAAAATCAATAATATGTCGATGTGACATGGGTTGCCAATGAAGTGGTGCCATGTGGGGCGAAAAAAGTGTCCTCAACAGCTTTATATTGGGTTTTTGTTAAAGATCTTGTGCTTACTATATGTTCGTCAATAGTGCTTTGCAAAATAGTGTCCACTAAATTGTCATTTTGATTTTTGCTTCATCTTGATTTATGCTCTATTTTCACATTGTTTCCGGGTTTGGTTTGATTTGAAACAAAGTGGGTTTTCCCATTTTGTTTCTTTATTTTTAGCATCGATATTATTATTCATTATTTGTTTGTGGGTTATGGAGGATTGGGAAGACAAAGAGCAAAACATAATTAAAAAAAAAAAAAAAAAAAAAAAAAAGCATAACAGCAGTAACAATGGTGGCAGTCAAAGGTAAGCTAGCTGATGTTTCTTTTGGTTTGATCGCCTTTTTCAACCGGTTCAGTTTACAAAGGTATTTAAAAGTTTCACATGAGATGCACGTGAGCATTCCGTTTGTGATTTTAATGGAAGATTAATAGAAGTGTTGATTTGACAGTTGTATAAAGTTTATGGAGTAAATTGGCCGAAATAAAAGTTTAGGGGGTGTTCTGACCACTAGTTTAAAGTTTAGGGGGGTGTATGAGCATTTTTCCCTAATATTTATTCAATTCACTTTATTGAAAATTAGATTTTAAAAAAAATACACGTCATACAATTTTTTTTTTTTTTAAATTTCAATTATTACCCATTATCCAAAAATACCCTTCTATCCACCACACAAAGACAAAACACTAGTCTTTTTTTTTTTAACCCAAAGGTCCTTCCCAAATCCACCACAATCCCAAATCAAAGACACACAAAGTTGAAGCAACTCTACTAACATCCCAAGTTAAATACACACTTGACTCTTGACTCCACCACACACACACACAAAGACAAAACACTAGTCTTTTTTTTTAAACCCAAAGGTCCTTCCCAAATCCACCACAATCCCAAATCAAAGACACACAAAGTTGAAGCAACTCTACTAACATCCCAAGTTAAATACACACTCGACTCTTGACTCCACCACACACACACACACACACACACACACACACACAGATTTATGTAAACTCTAATTACAAAATTTTTATTAATAAAATATGTTGAAAGATTTGTGTCTTATAAGCAAATGAAAGTATATTGCTAATTTCTTCAGTGGCGACACTAGGAATCTTTTTTTAAAGTAACCATTAAAAAACTTAAATTATACTAAATAACGCTGCCAAACTACTAATAGTTAATATGGTCTAATAGTATTTTTTTTTTAATAAACTAATATTCTAGTATATATTTTATTTAAAAAAAATATGCTAATAAAAACTCAGGAGTCAGGCAAAACCCAAAAGGTAAAAGAGGTTAAAATTAAAAACTAACAAAATGAAAAAGCAAAAAAAGGACTAATGAGAAATAAAGCAAGGATTGAGAATGTTGATATAAGATTAATAAAATGAGAGAGCCTGAAATGATGATAGATAATAGAAAAATTGAGAAAGGGAGAGAAAGAGGTAGATAGCAATGGATAATACATACTGCAACTACAAGCCAAGTTGCTAAGGAGAACAAAGTTGCTACGACTGTAAAGCCGAGGCGAGCAAAGTTACAACACCATCCAAGAGAACTCACGGCCACAATATCTCTTTTGGTACCTTTTCTTTTATGAGAAAAATGAAATTATAAATGAGTTATGAATTTGAATTATTAGGAGTTTTTATTTTTTGTTGAATATTTTATTCATTTGTTGTTATTTATCCTGATTTTGTTATTGTTTGAGCTATTTTTGTTGTTACTTGGGCTAATTTTTATTGTTGTTATTTGACCTTCTTTTTTTTGTTTTATTTAAGGAGTTAAGGATTTTTTTTTTTTTTGGGGAGGGGGGGGGGGGGGGCTAAAATTATTTTTGTTGAATCCAAATTATTTATATGGGCTAATATATATTGTTGTTATTTGGACCTTTTTTTTCAATGAGTTAAGGATTATGTTTAGGGGGCCAAGATTATTTTTGTTGAACCTAAATTCTTGGGATTCTTAAGTCAAAGTGTTTTATATTTTTTTTAGGATAGTCAGGGTGTTCATATGAATACCTTGACATCAACATAAAAATGCCACTGTGTTGCTCTTCATTTCAATTAAATGAAATGAGCCAATTTTACCTTAAAATTTGTTATTTTAGTATTGATAGTACATAGAGTGTTACGTCAATAAAAAAAAAAAAAAATCTAAATTTCAAAATAAATATATTTCATGAAGAAGATCTTATCTATATCTATATAATATGTAAAAGTTTAAGCGTAGCATTTATTGTTGATACAATCTTGTTAAGCCACATCAACGTTGTATTTCAGTTCATCGGTCCATTGGTCCATTTCAATTATAAAATCTATTAGTAAATGAATTCATTTAAGCTTTTTTAAAAATTAATATTAGTCAAACAATAAATTATCTTAAATAATGCATCTTATGAATGATTTCATTTAAATTTTTAATAGTAAAAAGAACATTTAAACGATATCATTTCCTAACTAAAAAATTTACAAAGTGACATGATTGGTCAGTTCCACATCAACAATATAATAAAAAAATTTCTAATTATCTTTTAGTGATACTGTGGTTAGTAGCATTTCGGTCCTATTGGTCCATTTAAATCCAATTCGGTCCATTTCAATCTAGTTCAGTCCACTGTTGCATTCTATCCTTTCGGTCCAATTCCCTCCATTTTTTTCCATTTCAGTCTCCTTCGGTCCATTTTTGGACTAAATTGAACCTTGAATTGATTCTTTTTTGTAAGTTGCATTTTTAGTTTTGGCTCAAATTTTTATTTATTTTTCTTAATTTTTGGGTTGAAAAGTATGAAATTTATTTTATTTGGGCTAAATTCTTTAGTTTTAGGCTAAAAAAATACAAACAACATTGGCATTAGAAATTACAGATATGGTTCCTAAAAAAAGTAATAAAAATAATAAATAGTCTCGAGGTTACCTTAAAATTCAAGTTTCAATAATATATGTATATTATACTTATATTTGGAAAGAAAACAAACTGCCAAAAGGCTAAAAATTATATAATAACTAAACTTAATGTAACATGTTACACATGTTCTAAGGAATGATTGTGTACTTTAAAAAAAAAAAAAACATTTTTAGATATGTTCAAATTAGTCAACCGATTATGACATTAATAACATCTTCTCCACACACACACACACACACACACACATATATATATATCACTATTTATTATTGTTTTTTTATGAGATTATGTATTATTGTTAAATACAAAATATATTCCATTACATAAAACTTATAAAAATAAAAAAAAATACTTTTTTTTTAGAATAAAAAAACAAAACTTTTAAATAGCATATTCACTATTTATCCTACAAATATTATATTATATTCTTATAAAATAATTATATTGCATTTTCTCACGCATAATCTCAATTTATCACTTTTTAACAACTTATGAAAAATATTGTATCTCTAATTTTTTTAAAAAAATTTATCCTTAATACAGATGTTTAGGTTATTGATTGTCAAACAGTCAAGACGACCAATTGCCAAACCACTTAACAAAAAAGAAATGCCATCAGGCACCTAAACTTCAACTTGGTGTGAGTGAAGTGACGAAGCCATTTAGGGTCTGTTTGGTTTGGTACTAACTCAATTTTCATATCTCAACACTCAACACTCAAATCTCATTACTCAAATCTCATATTCCATGTGTTTTGGATTATGGGCGATGAAAACTGAGTTATATAACTCATTTTTCACCTAATCCAAACACCATTTGAGTCACTGACCATCACCACTCACCTTATTTATTCCTATACTATTGCCTCTGAATTTGTAAGAATGTACTATGGAGATTCCACTAAACTTGTAGCACCTAAGAGCACTCACAGCAGTGGTGCTATATTACTATATTGCTATATTTTAGCTTCTCAAACCCTAAAATTAGCACCCAGCAGTGGAGCTAAATCTAATTTTTTTAGCTCCATTGCTACAGTGCACAGCTATAGATAGATGTGCACTATTCATGAGAGCTAAAAAAATATTATTTTGTTAAATTTCTCTCTCCTCTTCCATTAAAAAAAATTTTTCTCTCTCTCTCTCTCTCTCTCTCCGGCTTCTCTTCTTTCTTCCTCTTTCCTTCTCATTTTTTTTTCTCTCCCTCATCTACTCTCTGCTTCGCAGATCTATTCTGGATCTTCATCATCGCCAATCTTCATCGTCATCACCCATATTGTCGTCCCACGCCGCCGACCTATCTCGCCTAGTCCTCCATTTCACCACTCACCCAACACCGACAAGCCTAGTCCTCCATCTCACCACCGATCCAAGCTCCATTGCCGACCTAAGCTTCATTGTTGATCCAAGCTCCACTGGCATCGCCTTCATCGAACTCAAGCCGCCTCAGACCCACTTCTCTTTCGCCGATCAAACCCACGCCGACACTGTCCTTCCTAAGTCACAAGCCACCGTTGTCGCCCATCTCTTTATTCTCTTTGTTGTGATTGAGTTTTTTTTTTTTTTTTTTTTATTTATTTATTTTTTTTTTTTTATAATGTATTTTCATATGGATTTGGTGGTTGTGGTGGTGGTAATTGATTTTGGCTATGGTGGTGGTGGTGGTTGATTTTGGCTATGGTAGTGGTGGTGAATGATTTTGACAATGGGTTTGTGGATTTTGGTTGTGGTGGTGGTGGATGATTTTGGCTTAGGTAGTGGGTTTTATGTATTTTGGCTATGAGTTTTGTGGTTTATAGTTGTGGTTGTGGTTGTGGTTGTGGCAGTGGCAGTGGGTTGTGGTTGTGGTTGTCATGGCTGGTGGTTTGTGGTGACTGGTGGTGATGGGGTTGTGATTGTGGTTGTGGTTGTGGTTTTGTTTTTTGTTTTTTTTTTCTCTATGTTGTGTTGTGGTTGCCAAAGTAGAGTGGTGGTTGTGGCCGGTGATGGTGGTGGTGGTGGTGGTGGTGGTGGTTGTGGGTGTGGTTGTGGCCGATGGTAAAGGTGGTTGTGGTTGGTGCTGTGGATGTTTTTTGGGTAGTGGGATATATTATTTTATTGTAATGTTTATATTATTTTATCGTGTTGAAAGTTAAAATAAATCCACTGCTGCAGCATGTGTGTAGATAAAATAGATAAAGTAACTTTTGGTGGAGCTAAATTGCTAAATTTTTAGTTCCACTCCTGTGGGTGCTCTAATAACACCTGTAAAACTGCTGCCACTAGGACCTATGGCACTGACCTCACCAAAATGAGCACTACCACTTTTAGTGTCTGTTTGGAACAACTTATTTAGCTAAAATTAAAAACTTTTTATTGAAACTACTGTAAATAAAGCTAAAAGGTAATTGATATAGTACAGCGAGACCCATAAATAATACTAAAATTGCAATGTGACCCATAAATAGTAAAAAAAATAAGTTAAATAGTAGTAAAAATAAATTAAATAGTAAAAAAAGATAACTTTTTAAGCTAATACTAAACGCAACCTTAAAATGGCTGGAGTGAATTCTAGCTTAAGTCTTTTATGATGCACTTTTATTAGATGTAAAACAAGTGCCTATAGTATTGACTCTATTTCCATTACGTGGGCTTGATGATATCACCTAAAAGAGGAAGTACAAATCCATTAAGGCCTCGATGTTGTACGCACTATTAGACATGGCAAAACGGGCAGGTCGGGTCGGGTTCGGGTCGAGTCAATCGGGTTTGGGTTAAACGGGTCACGGGTCAAAAATGAGTCATTTTAAGCGGGTTAAAATCGGGTTCGGGTTAATCGGGTTGCGGGTTGGGTCGGGTCGGGTTGACCCGTATTTTTCTCACGAATTTTTTTTAATTTATTTTTTATTTTGATAAAGAAAACAACATGTATTTGCCATTTGGAAAGTTATGCAACAAATTACTTGATGTAAAATGTATTATTTTGAATTCACCACTTATATTAAGAATGAACTCAGTTAAACTTATTAATACTTATTCAATAATTTTTAAATTATACAAATCCTAACATTGCTATCTAAAACAAAATAACATAAAGATAAGTAAAACAAATATACAAGTTTTATTTCTACACAATATCAACATTCAAAAATATAAAACAAAATTACAAATGACTTATTGGATAACTCATTTGATAAAAAATAAAAACATATAAGAAATTTACAATCTTGAAAATTAATTTTATAATCTATTATCAATTGTGGTTGACACTCTATTTCAATTTGAGATATACTTTAAAATTTGATTGCTTACTTATTTATACATGGTATTTTTTATGAATATCATATCATTGTTAAGTAACACACACTCTAGAAAATATCATAATTTATTTTGAAAAGCTGTTTATTTTGGACATAAATTATTAAAAAATAGGTCTAAGTATTCATAATTTATACTAATTTGATACTTTAGCTTCACTATTTTCACACTTGTGAATGTTTTTCACAAATGTCTATAATTTTAAATCTATGTTTTTAACTCTACTGTAACTAGAGTAACTAGATTATCTTGGCATTGGCATGTACTTTGCTATTTAATATCTAAAAATCTTTACTCATTACAGATTGTTCAATCATTTATTTTTTAATTAATTTGCATGTAGTTATGTAAATGTATCAATAGTTTCCTTAAAGTTCACAATAAACAATTAAACCAACATTGTCTTAGTTTTATTTATTTATTTTTTTTTTTACCCAAAAAAAAAAGTTTTAAAAAAATGGTTTGGGTTTGGGTTCGGGTCGAGTCATGGGTCGGGTCGGGTTGACCTGCAAAAAAAACTGGTCGGGTCACGGGTCAACCCGTTTTTGTTTCGGGTCAAAAAAATCGGGTTTGGGTCGGGTATTTTTCGGGTTGGGTCGGGTCGGGTCAGAAAATTTTGACCCGTTTTGCCATGTCTACACACTATTACCCTTACCGTGGTGTGATATTGATAAGTTCACGTCAAAAACTTTTTTTATTAAAAAAAAAGAAAAGAAAAAAACTAAGTGTAGTGTGTAGTAAATTTGTGTTGATTCTTGTGTTCTACAACTAGTAAGACTGGCCTTTCCAAGACATCCTTTTTTTTTTTTTGAGAAACTTTCCAAG
Source organism: Quercus glauca (assembly GCA_023736055.1). Taxonomy (NCBI): domain Eukaryota; kingdom Viridiplantae; phylum Streptophyta; class Magnoliopsida; order Fagales; family Fagaceae; genus Quercus; species Quercus glauca. The sequence continues at coordinate 70,400,813 of CM043316.1, read as the reverse complement.
ACAACCTAAGGTCCACAAAAGGGCAGTAATAATTGATTTCACCGTGCCTATATCTAATGATTTGCTATACCCAACTCAACATAGGCATTGATGAAGTCAAGAATTTCACCAGTAAGCCACACGATACCTGCGCGCTCGAGTGTGAACCTGCATAACAAAGAGAAGAGAAAGCCTTGCGAAGAGCACCGGTGTGGTGCCGGCTGAATACCCTCTGAAGGTTAAGTCAGAAATATTCTCATAACTCTAGAGTGCTAGAGTGGGTAAATTATGCGTCCCTTGATTAGCGAGGGTATTGGAACTTTTATAGTAGTAGGTAGACCTCTTTAACTTGGAGTAGAAGTCTTTTCCTTATAGGAATCTTCTTCGTAGGATCCCAAACGTGTTGGACAAAACATTTCCTTATACACATCTTCTAGAATCCTTTCATTAATAGAATTCCTTTAATCTTGGGATTCCTTGAAGTGTGTCGCAAGTATCTTATAGCAAGGGTCTTTATACTGGTATTTGGACCTGTCACCATTATGCCCGTCCAAGCTGTGTCCGTTCACAAGACTGCGGTTGCTGGGCCCGTCCACTATAGACCAAAAGAGGAAAATCCGTCAGGCCCATTCCATAAATATTTTTCCCTCTTCAGTTGCCCCCTTCACCCTATGGGTTCGTCATGACTTTTAGGACACATGGGGTGACGGTTTGTAATTATAAGGTGACGGCTCAGAGGTCCGGGGGTCGTCAGTGTCACATGGCAAAAAGTTCTGATATTAAGGAGTATAACACGTGTCACTCGTTCATTGACTGTTGTTTTGGATTGAGGCGTCGCTTCGTCTTCCGTGCACTTCCTCTATAAATACCAAACCTTCGCCTCTCATTTTCCCATTTTACAACAATACATACTTGTTAGAGCGAGATCCGTCAATCCTGTCAGGCCAACTCGTACCACCACTTGTATCCGTCATCTTCATCTTTCCTCCGTTCACATAAAGATTGGTAAGCTCTAACTTGCCTCGTTTTTCAATTGTCAGATTACTTTATAAAACTTCTATTACCATTTATAGACCCGTCGGAGTCTTAGGTCTCGCCGTCATATGTAGGAAATGTCTAGTGCGTCGAGTAATTAGTCAGTTGTCCGTGACGGGGCGGATTACGAAGAAGTATACCCATTAGGTCACAACGACCCACAGAGTCAAAGTGAAGATAGGAGTCCGTCTGCCTATTCTTTGTCCTCAACAAATGAGGATATAGAATTGGTTGAATTAGAGAAAGGTTCCGAGGATGACGAGGAACAAGTAGGACCCGTCGTAGGAGCTGATGGACCAAGGGAGTTCATCATGTTGCCAGAGTGGACGGTGAACGACTTCACGTCTACTATCAAGGAAACCCACTTCAAAACACTTAGGGCTAATTACCAGATTCCAGACAACATTCCCATGCGTCTGCCCTACAAATCAGAAAAATGCTACTACGAAGGGGTGGAGGCCGTCGGGGTGTACGAGCAGATGTTGAAGGCAGGATTTAGGTTTCCGTTGAGCTTCCTTCACCGTGAACTGCTCAAATACTTAGGTTTATCTGTCAACCAAATATTTCCCAACGCCTGGAGGGTCTTCATAGCCATGGAAGTACTCTATGGGGCTTGGTCCAACGGGGCTAAGAGGTTGACAGTGAGAGAGTTCCTGCATTGCTACCGTCTGGATGAGATAGATAAATCTAGGGGGATATACAGTTTTGTAGCTAGAAGTTCTTTGTTAAAGGTTATATACGAGACCCCAGACTCCAACAGAGACTGGAAGAGTCGCTATTTTTTCTTAGAGGGTGACGAGTGGATGGGTCGTCCTGGCGATACAGAATATATGCCCGTTGATACTACCTGGGGCATTTTTTTAGAGGCTGGTATGGATCCGTCCTAATGCGTAGAGGCCCTTTCCATTTATCGTTCAGTTTAACACATAATTCATGCCATTTTCACAATGTCCTTCCTCTTTCTTGCAGTTCGACGACGACCACAAGTCAACATTGAGGAGTTTGGTTTCTTAGAAAATATTTTCAGCAAGACTACGCCGGAGGAGAGAACCTGGGCTAAACTAGTGAACCTCGAGACCATCCATTGGTACTGTGACGGTCCAGAACCAACTCCAGCCGCAATTAAATACAAGACCAGGACCCGTCAACGTAAGTCCGTCGATCAACTTTGTTTGATTAATAGATACTTCTATTTTATTTTTTAAACTTTCACCCGTTCACCTTTACAGAAATGGATGATGCTAAAAGAAGAGCATTAATCAAGGCCAACGTTGCCAAAAACAAAGAGGCCGTCGCCAAAAATAAGGAGGCTGGTATTACAGAACCCAAGGAAATGGTCTCTTCTAAGAGAAAACTGCTGTCCAAAGGTGACCGTCCACCTAAGAAGCCCAAGGTTCCTTTGGAACCCGTCGTAGGCCTCATGGCTGAAGGCGCCAGGACGGTTACCCCAATCAAACATAGGGCTGGTAAGGGCCTGATGACGGGTCCGTCCTCTGGCCTCAAGAAACCGCCGTCCCTTCTCCGTGACGACCCTAAATATGCCTTGGAGCAGCTCTCCTCCATCATCACTACTGAGGATTACGAAGATCTAGGTAATCACTCGATGGAAGCCATGGGTGAGACGACCTTGTTTAGCATTGCTCAGGTAACTTTATTCGTCCACTATTTATCCGTCTATTTTCCTTCCGTTTGTACTTTTGCCTGAAGTAGAACTGAGCGAGTTTGATATACAGTATCGACCGCGAACTGCAATAAAGGGCCAAGCCGTGGTAGACTTCATCGCCGAGTGTACCCCATTAGAAGGCAAGGGGGCAGACACACTCAGAGAATGGAGCATCTACACGGACGGATCTTCAAACAGGCAAGCTGGAGGAGCTGGAGTGGTAATTCAAACCCCAGACGGGGATAAAATCGAGTGCATGGTCCGATTGGATTATGCAACGACAAACAACGAGGCCGAGTATGAATGTGCCGACCGTCTGGCAAAAGCAGCCTCAGCAGAATCTATGCTAGTCCCTGATCAAGTATTGTCATTTGTCCAAATGTCCTTAATTATTGACGACGGAATAGAAGTGCATGAAGTGGATTCTGAGAACGATTGGACCACGCCACTATTAGCCTACCTGAGGATAGGCACACTACTAGACGGAAAAGAAGCAGCCAAAAAACTGAAAGTCCAAGCCTCACGATTTGTACTGATCAATAACCTTTTATACAAAAGGGGATTCTCACGACCATATCTGAGGTGTTTGAATCACGATGAGGCAGACTACGTAATGAGAGAAGTCCATGAGGGCATCTGTGGAAACCATTCGGGGGCACGATCCTTAGTACACAAATTGATCCGAGCAGGATACTACTGGCCTACGATGCAAAAGGACGCACAAGGCTATGTCAAGACGTGTGACAAATGCTAGAGATTCAGTAATTTGATCAAGCAACCAACCGAGGAACTGACACCCATGACGACCCCTTGGCCATTCGCCCAATGGGGACTAAACATCATGGGCCCCTTCCTGACCGCAGTAAGGCAACTAAAATTTCTGGTAGTTGGTATCGACTACTTCACCAAGTGGGTGGAAGCAGAGGCCCTGGCCACTATCACGGAGAAAAACATTCGAAGCTTCATTTGGAGGAATATTATCTGCAGGTACGGGATACCAAGAGTGCTTGTCTCCGACAATAGAAAGCAGTTCGACAACAGTGCATTTAGGAGCTTCTGTTCGGAGCTGGGTATGAAGAATTATTATTCATCACCCGCACACCCGCAGGCCAACGGACAAGTCGAAGTTACGAACCGAACCCTGCTCAAAATAATCAAGACTCGGCTCGAGGGGGCAAAGGGTATCTGGCCTGACGAACTACCAAGCGTTTTGTGGGCATATTGTACAACTGTAAGAGTACCTACTGGAGAAACGCCGTTTCGGCTGGCATATGGGACTGATGCAGTCATACCAGCAGAGGTAGGGCTTATAAGCTATCGCGTGGAGAACTACAGCGAGGATAAGAACGAAAAAGCCATGCGGCTCCAACTAGACTTGGTGGATGAAGTCCGGGCTACAGCAGAGCAGAGGTTGGCACGATTCCAGAACCTAATGGCAAAATATTACAACTCCAATGTCAGACATAGAGACTTTCTGATCGGGGATCTTGTGTTGCGAAAAGTAATGGGAGCTGCTAAAGATCCCTCTCAAGGAAAGCTCGGCCTCAACTAGGAAGGACCATACAAGATCTCATCTTGGCAAAGGAAGGGGACCTACCACCTTCAAACCCTGGACGGACAGAAGTTACAACACCCATGGAACACAGAGCACCTACGAAGATACTACCAATAGAGATGACATAGAAGGCATCAACGCCCCCCCCCCCCCCCCCCCCCCAATTTTCCTATTTATTTCTAAGTTTTCAGTAGTTTATTACTTCGAACAGCTATTTTCATTATTTTGCTTTGCTTTGAACAATTCTTTCTACAAGTGCTTTTTTAGGCCCAAGGGGGCAGGCACCTCTTTTCTTATATAATTTCTTTCAGACTCTACTAAATTTTTTCTACTTAATCTACTTAAGTCCTATGGAGGACGGATAAAAATATAGTCCACACGATGGACGGGTCATCCCAAGAGGATGAAAATCTTAAGACCTATGAGGACGGATAAAAAATTAAGTCCATATGATGGACGGATCATCCCAAGAGGATGAAAATACTAAGTCCTATGAGGATAGATAAAAAATTAAGTCCACATGATGGCCGGATCATCCCAAGAGGATGAAAATCTTAAGTCCTATGAGGACGGATAAAAAATATAGTCCACATGATGGACAGATCATCCTAAGAGGATGAAAATACTAAGTCCTTTGAGGACGGATAAAAAATTAAGTCCACATGGTGGACGGATCATCCCAAGAGGAGGAAAATCTTAAGTCCTATAAGGACAGATAAAAAATTAAGTCCACATGATGGACGGATCATCCCAAGAGGATGAAAATACGAAGTCCTATGAGGACGGATAAAAAATTAAGTCCACATGGTGGACGGATCGTCCCAAGAGGAGGAAAATCTTAAGTCCTATAAGGACGGATGAAAAATTCAGTCCACATGGTGGATGTATCATCCCGAGATGATGAAAATCCTAAGTCCTATGGAGGACGGATAAAAACTTAATCCCAAGTCCCATGGAGTGGATGAATCACCCCAGGAGGGTTAAAAATTAAAGTCTAAAGTCTACAAAGTGGACGGATGTCCTCAAAGAGAATTAAAAGCCCACAGAGTAGAGGGTTTCCTCCAAGTGTGGCTAAAATCTAACGATCTGTGAAGTGGACGGATCACTTCTATGAAGTAAAAGATTCCTAGATATAATATAAGAACTAGACGACTAGAATATAAAATGGACGGATCAAGCATACAACATCACAGATCAAATAATAAAGCAGAGATATAAGAATCTACAGGATGGACGGCATAAATCATTAACTAAAAAAAAAAGATACAGTGAACGAATGAGTTCCACCCAACAGATAAAAAGTCAATTATGAAAAGAAAGCTGAACGGATTAAAATATCCTTTAAAGGACTGTACGTTTACATTAAAGAAATACGACGGATGCATGAAGTGTTCTCGAAATACCATAAAAAAAAAAAAAAAAAAAAAAAAAACTAAATTACATCCACATTTGCAGCCTCATTTTCTTCTTGGCGACGGACTTGGTCATCCTTTGGACCAATCTCAACAACAAGCTCGTCCCCTTGGGCATTGACAGTTGGATTTTCGCCAAAAAGCTCGTTAGTACCCTCAGACTACACAAGACGGGCGGATGTGAGTTCATTAGCATTGATATTGATGGAGGACAAATCAAGGTCAGGATAAAGCGCCTTCACTTGACGGACAGCCTCATCAAAACTGTCACCGTACGAAACCCCGAGCTCACTTAACAGGGCGTTGGAGTCACGGTACTCAAGAATGGCTGTATCCTTGGCTTGACGGATCTCTTTATCCTTGGTAGAAATAACTTGCTTCAGCTCCTCCGTCAGGTCGTGAAGCTGTTTGCTCGCATCTTCAGCCATCTTGAGTTTCTTCTTCTAAGCTACTTTCTAGACCTGAAGCTCGAATAGCTGATCCTCCGTCAACCTCGCCTTCTCCCGTAGACGGCCCAAGGTCGTCTCCTGGTTCAAGCACCGTCCCATCAGACCTTTCGCCATTATCATAGCCTGAAAGATTGAAAATAATTCTACTTCAGGCAAAAGTACATACAGAAGGAAAGTAGACAGATAAATAGTGGACGGATAAAGTTACCTGAGCAATGCTAAACAAGGTCGTCTCACCTATGGCTTCCGTCGAGTGATTACCCAGATCATCGTAATCCTCAGTAGTGATGATGGAGGAGAGCTGCTCCAAGGCATATTTAGGGTCGTCATGGAGAAGGGACGGTGGTTTCTTGAGGCCAGAGGACGAACCCGTCATCAGGCCCTTACCAGCCCCATGTTTGATTGGGGTAACCGTCCTGGCGCCTTCAGCCATGAGGCCTACGACGGGTTCCAAAGGAACCTTGGGCTTCTTAGGTGGACAGTCACCTTTGGATGGCAGTTTTCTCTTAGAAGAGACCGTCTCCTTGGGTTCTGTAATACCAGCCTCCTTATTTTTGGCGACGGCCTTTTTGTTTTTGGCAGCATTGGCCTTGATCAATGCTCTTCTCTTAGCATCGTCCATTTCTGTAAAGGTGAACGGGTGAAAGTTTAAAAAATAAAACAGAAGTATCTATTAATCAAACAAAGTTGATCGACGGACTTACGTTGATGGGTCCTAGTCTCGTATTTAATTGCGGCTGGAGTTGGTTCTGGACCGTCACAGTACCAATGGATGGTCTCGAGGTTCACCAGTTTAGCCCAGGTTCTCTCCTCTGGCGTAGTCTTGCTGAAAATATTTTCTAAGAAACCAAACTCCTCAATGTTGACTTGTGTCCGTCGTCAAACTGCAAGAAAGAGGAAGGACGGTGTGAAAATGGCATGAATTATGTGTTAAACTGAACGATAAATGGAAAGGGCCTCTACGCATTAGGACGGATCCATACCAGCCTCTAACAAAATGCCCCAGGTAGTATCAACGGGCATATATTTGTTCACCGTCCACTCTGGTAGCATGATGAACTCCCTTGGTCCATCAGCTCCTACGACGGGTCCTACTTGTTCCTTGTCATCCTCGAAACCTTTCTCTAATTCAACCAATTCTATATCCTCATTTGTTGAGGACAGAGAAGAGGTAGACGGACTTCTATCTTCACTTTGACTCTGTGGGTCGTTGTGACCTGACGGGTATACCTCCTCATAATCCGCCCCGTCACGGACGACTGACTAATTACTCGACACACTAGACATCTCCTACATATGACGGCGAGACCTAAGACTCCGACGGGTCTATAAATGGTAATAGAAGTTTTATAAAGTAATCTGACGATTGAAAAACGAGGCAAGTTAGAGCTTACCAATCTTTATGTGAATGGAGGAAAGATGAAGATGACGGATACAAGTGGTGGTACGAGTTGGCCTGACAGGATTGACAGATCTCGCTCTGACAAGTATGTATTGTTGTAAAATGGGAAAATGAGAGGCGAAGGTTTGGTATGTAAAGAGGAAGTGCATGGAAGACGAAGCGACGCCTCGATCCAAAACAACAGTCAATGAACGAGTGACACGTGTTATACTCCTTGATATCAGAACTTTTTGCCATGTGACATCGACAACCCCCAGACCTCTGAGCCGTCACCTCATAATTACAAACTGTCACCCCATGTGTCCTAAAAGTCATGACGGACCCATAGGGTGAAGGGGGCAACTGAAGAGGGAAAAATATTTATGGAATGGGCTTGACGGATCTTCCTCTTTTGGTCTATAGTGGACGGGCCCAGCAACTGCAGTCTTGTGAACGGACACAACTTGGACGGGCATAATGGCGACGGGTCCAAATACCAGTATAAAGACCCTTGCTATAAGATACTTGCGACACACTTCAAGGAATCCCAAGATTAAAGGGATTCTATTAATGAAAGGATTCTAGAAGATGTGTATAAGGAAATGTTTTGTCCAACACGTTTGAGATTCTACGAAGAAGACTCCTATAAGGAAAAGACTTCTACTCCAAGTCAAAGTGGTCTACCTACTACTATAAAAGCTCTAATACCCTCGCTAATCAAGGTACGCATAATTTACCCACTCTAGCACTCTAGAGTTGTGAGAAAATTTCTGACTTAACCTTCGGAGGGTATTCGGCCGGCACCACACCGGTGCTCTTCGTAAGGCTTTCTCTTCTCTTTGTTGTGCAGGTTCACACTCGAGCGCGCAGGTATCGTGTGGCTCACTGGTGAAATTCTTGACTTCATCAGGCATCTTCACAATTTGTAATCCAAGCCCTTAAAATATATACCAGTCATGATTATCCCTAAACATTTAAAAAACTGAGTTTGATTATGTTGTTTAAGGCAAAGCCATCAAAGAGGAATATATTTTTTTTACTCATTATTATCGGCGTTTAAGCTGCCATTTGTACCAACTAAATACTATTAGTTGTCCTCTTTGGGTCCAACTATAAAGTAGAAAAGTCTTTTGGCAAATATAATGACTTGGTCATTGATTTTTATGCAGGGCTGTGAGCAATACTAATATTACATGAACAATCAACCATGTTAGAAAGCAATAAAATATCAGAGAACAATTAATCATATCAAAAGATACCGTTAGCAGATTAAAGAATTTTAATGCGTTTTCTTTTTCTTCAGATTTATCTTTGTTTTGACATTCCAATGCACTACCAAAATTAAAAGGAAATAAAATCAAATTCTTTGCTAAGAGAACTAAAGCCATAAAACTAGCAGTATTCATTTCAGTTGATATAAAAAGCTTCACATAAATGGGATTAACTAACTCCAAAGAATTAAAGAGGATACCTCCTATACCTTACCAATAAAATATATACCAGTCATGATGATCCCTAAACATTAAAAAACTTTGTTTGATTATGTTGCTAAAGGCAAGGCCATCAAAGAGACAGCATTACAGCTTCAATGGTGTATCCCAACTATTTCGAATAGAGGAATTTATTTTTAGGCGAAAAGCACATTTTAGTCCCTACATTTTCAGGAGATTCCCATTTTAGTCCCTACATTTTATTTTTATCGCTTTTAGTCCCTATCCTGAAAAACGCTTCCCGTTTTGGTCCCTGCCGTTACATTAGAGACGAAAAATGCACATGTGGCAAACGGCAGAATTAAAAAATATTAAAAATATTTTATTTTATTTTAAAATAAAATAAAATTTTAGTTATCAATAATTTTAAAATAAAAATATTAAAAATTTTAGTTAAAAATATTTGTTCTTCATGTTCTTCCCCCAAAAACATTATTGCCCAGAAATTCAAGATTTTCTTCTCTTTTATTTCATTTTCTTAGCATCCAAACAAGAAAAAACATATACAAAACCATGATCAAACTCAGATACTCCGACACAATCAACTAACAAAACCCAAAACACTTAAGCAGTCCCACATATTAATAACAACCCAGAGTTAGTGAAACGAGGACATTGAGCCAGACATAGGTGAGGACTAGAGCAACGATAGTGATGATGGAGAGCAAGGCAATAAAATACACCCAAACACAATTATGAGAAATCGGCAATCTTGGCGATGCATATTTGATTGCAGGGAGAGGGAGAGTGAGTGAGTGACTGAAAAAGACACGAAACGATGCCGTCGCACGTGGATCTGGACAGTTATATTGAGCATCTGATGGAGTGCAAGCCGTTGCAGGAGGTGGAGGTGAAAACGCTTTGCGATCAGGCAAGGGCGATTCTTGTCGAAGAGTAGAACGTATAGCCAGTGAAGTGTCCGGTGACAGTGAATGAACCCACAAGCAATTCCTCATTTCTGTCTGTCATCAGTGTGATGTTATCGGTGAATGAACCCAGATTGAGCCATCTCTGTGTGATGTTTCAGGTCTGGCCACCAACGAAACAGATAGTTGAACTGGGTGTGGGTTTGGCGAATCGGGATGGGTTTGTGTTTGAATTTGGCCTAAGTACCATTTGGATTTGGATGTTCATGGTTGAAATGGATCGGTTTTTGAGTTTGGTGGGTGGGTGATATAGAAGGTGGCTTGTGTCATTCAAATGAATTGGGTTTCTGGAATTTTTTGTGTTCATGGTTTAGTGTGAAGTGAATTGGGGGTTTATGGTGTGGATTTTGGAAGCTAATTTTTTTTTTTCGTTGAGCAATATTGATATGCATTTGGCTGGTGGAGGAGTTAGTTGTTCTTCTTTTTTTTCTTTTCTTTTTTTTTCGGATCGTTGTTAGTTGATTGTGTTAGAGTATTTGAGTTTGATCATGATTTTGTATATGTTTTTGCTTGTTTGGATGCTAAGAAAATGAAATAAAAGAGAAGAAAATCTTGAATTTCTGGGCAATCATGTTCTTTGGGGAAGAACATGGAGAACAAATATTTTTAACTAAAATTTTTAATATTTTTATTTTAAAATTATTGATAACTAAAATTTTATTTTATTTTAAAATAAAAAATATTTTTAATATTTTTTAATTCTGCCGTTTGCCACGTGTGCATTTTCTGTCTCTGACGTAACGGCAGGGACCAAAACGGGAAGCGTTTTTCAGGATAGGGACTAAAAACAGTAAAAATAAAATGTAGAGACAAAAATAGAAATCGCCTAAAAATGTAAGGACTAAAATGTGCTTTTCGCCTTATTTTTACTCATTATCAGCATCATAACCCAGCATTTGTACCAACTAAATACTATTGGTTGTTCTCTCTCAATTATTGACCCTCCAATTATGAGCTTTCTCTGCATCAATTTATTGAAATCATCCCTCAATTCCTAGCCAACAACGAAAAAGAAAATCTCAGCTTCTGAATTTCCTTACTACCCTATTTTCTCACATCATGAACACAAAAGGCAAAACCAAGACCCACCTCCTAGCAGCATAGACAGGCAATTTGATTGAACAAAAATCAAATTGGAGACCAGTCATGAGCTGCCTATCCTTTTGGGGCCCAACCATAATTGTTCATTGCATGGGAGAACAAAAAAAGCTCGACCCTTTCTCTCCAACGACATATTGAGAAGAAAATTTTGGATCAAGTTTCTGCATAACGCTTTCAGCATAGTCACAGCAAATATAAATTGATCTAATACACACGTTAATCAGATTAGTAACAAAACCAAACCACTCCACTTAATTGAGCGCAACACAACCAAATGACTTGTTCCTAAGTTAAGTTTCAGCCGTATTGCCTACCATATATCACAGTAACCAAACAGCAAGTAATGTCATTTGTCTATCACTACTGAGAACAATCTTTTAGCTTGGTCTAATTTGTATGAGATTGGTCTAATTTGTATGAGATTAAATTCTGTAAAGATATGGTGTGGGTTTGGATAGCAATTAATCCGGCGTCTGCGTTTTCAAAGCGCATTTTCTTTTTTTTTTTCTTTTTTTTGCCGCATTTGTTGAGTTTGAGAGACAATATTTACTGTTCATGAACAGTGTATGCACTGTTCATGCACTGTGCATACATTGTTCACGCATTAAAAAATATTAAAAATAGGTCCCACGACACTATTCATACATTTAAAAATTATTTTATTACAGTATTTTCAGCAACAATAAGTTATATCCAAACGGACCCATAGTGTAAAATTCATGTTTTACCCCTTCAATCTCAACATGCAATATCATCTTATCACATATTTAAGAATAAGCACAATTACACCCAATCAATTCTAATACCCATATATAAATTCAACCAAATTGGGAGTTTATTGAAATGTTATTATGCGTGGTAGGATGTATTGAATTTTAAGTAGAATGTTGATGTAACAATCAATTATTGGATGGTGTAAAATATGAGTTTTACACCCCAAATAATACTAGAGATACAAACTATTTTACAAAAAAATTTGCAAACTGCTAATGTGGTGAGTGATTATTGGTAAATGAAAAAGTGATATTAATGGTGAGTCTAAATGAAAATCAATAAGAGGTTGGCCACATTAACGTTTTGTAAAAATGTTGTAAAATAGTTTGTGACTGTAGCATTACTCAAAGCATTTCTTCATTTTAATTGTTCCATTCTTTCATAACAAAGTGAACTAGAAATTGGCAAACATTTGCCTACATTAACATAATGATCTAGAAAGCAAAAAAAATAAATAAATAAATAAATAAAATCATAATAATATGTTAAAAGCATCATCAACAGCTACCTCATTACTCGTCTATTCGTAACCCATATTCTTAATCTCGATACGAGTTTGATTTCGAATACTAGGATGAAAGGGGATGTGAACTAGAATACGGTGATCAGGTAAATCCTGGTACATCATTTTGGAAATTCATAACATCCACCTGGCATAGGCATGGCAACGTGAAAATTGGTTGCTCTCCGGTGACTCCATCCTCATGCAACTCCAATGTCTCCCCAAAAAGTTTTACCGCATGGTTTTGAAGATTCGGAGGAACAATTATCCTGGGGTGTGCATAGGTCGAGTTGGGTCAAGTTGAGGGGATTTTTTGACCAAACTCACCATGGTGGGTCAAAAAAAATTCAACCCAAACCCAACCTATCACATAAGTCCAACCCAACCCACATGGGTTAGGTTAGGTCAGGTTGAACCCATGTGTTGGACAATTTTTTTTATTACTACTATTATTAAATTGAGCAGAAAAAAATATATCACACTTGCCACTTGAGTTGATAAACAAAATATACATTAATATATAAACTAGTATTCCAATTTAGTTGTAAACAAAAATGTTTAAATATCCAACTGAGTTGATAAGCAAAATATAAATAAACTAGTATCCTAATTTACTTATAAACAAAATATACATGAGTTCCTAACTTAGTTATAAACAAAATATATCTAAAATTTTTAAAATTTTTTATTAATTATATAATATATTTAAATATATATTAAAAGAACTAATAGGATTTTATATTATATATGATAGTAGGAACCGAAGAAGTGCTCTACAGCTGGTTTTTTTTTTTTTTTTTAATTTATTAAATATATAATATATTTTAAACATATATTAAAATATGGAGACTGTGGGGCCCCCAAATACTAACCACTCTGGCCCACTCTATACCCGGCTCAAAGCCCACGCTGAGGATAATATAAAGGCCGAGAATAATGGGAAAGAGCCCAAGTCATCCAAGGGTCTTGCCGAGGATGCCCACATCCTCGGCACACCGACTTTGATAAAGGGAAAATATCCTTCATCCATTAAATGAACGCTACCAACATTCTGGTCGCCTTAATGGTGAGGTAACCTGCAAACCCTAAAGTTTCGGTCATTTCAATTATTTGAAAGTCTGCAAAGGCGGCTAGGAACTAACATAAAGTTTGCAAAAGCAGATGATGGGACAAACCCATATTCACAGTGTCCGGATAACCGACAGATGGATGGCTGAGATTAACTAAAACAATACTATATAACCAAGAGGATTCCCAACATAAAGGGGGGGATTCGGATAGGAATCAGTCCTAAAAAAAGGGGATTCGGATAGGAATCAGTCCTAAAAAAAGGGGACAGAGTATATATCAACTTTAAGAAAAACAGATCCTCGAACTAAGCCGAGGATGAATACGCTTCACAAACACTTAACCAAAATCATTAGGATCCTCACAAACACTTATCTGAAATCATTATAAAGATCCTTATCAACGCCTAACCAAGGTCATGGGCCTTATCCTCGTAGAAAATACTTATCCAAATTGAATAGCCCCTCATCCTTATGATTTTCATGTCATCTGTTGTTTGCTATGTTGGTGCCTAACCCTTTTTACCCACGTCTCTACAAATTTCATTGTTAAGGGTCCATTACAAATTGAGTCCCTACAATTGGCGCCCATCATGGGGCGGGATTTGTGTGCTAGCAAGTGCGGTGGTCGGTGTAAAGAAATCAAGAGCAACACTTTCAAAAATAAAACACCAAAACAATACAATCTACAGCAACAACATTCATTCAGAAGTCAGCAATCACAAGAACAAGAATATGCGAAAAATAAAAAGAGACAAAGCTAGTCTACTTCTTTATTAATATATGAAGAAAAAGTTACATCTCTTACAAGTGATGCCCGTGGGGCTTGTTCTAAAACTAACTACGAAGACAGACGCCTAGGAAAGGTGGTAGAGGAACAAAAGATAGAAAAGAAGGCTCGTTGAGGAACAAAAGATAGAAAGAAGTGAAGCAAGAGAGAAGGAAAGGGAGGAAAGAAGGCTGGCAGAGGAACAAAAGATAGAAAAGAAGGTTGGATGAGAAACAAGAGAAGAGGAAATGAAGAGGGGGAGACTGGTTGAGGAGTGGAAATAGAAGAGATAAAAGGGAAAAGGAAAAAGGAGGGTAACATGGAAGGCGGAAGAGGCCGCGGCACAGGACGGCTCCACTTCTGGGTTCCGTCTGGTTTCCCTCCTACCCCCATTGCTGCCGGCTTTGAGGGTCACCGACCCATACCCAAGGGAAAGAGGTTACGTTCTTCCTGGATCCTCCTTCAGACGGCAAGGAGGGTTCCTCCTCTGGTTAGGTTGAAAAGAATGGGAATCTTTGGATTTCTCCTACCCCAACCCCAACGTGACATCCGGGGTCGGAGTGCCATCCTCGGCTCCTGATAGGGGCTGCGCATCCTCGGGACTGCCCTTTCCAAGGGCCAACCCATCTAAAGGGGCTCAAACTGCTATTTCTTGCAGAACCTCTAGGCAATATTATTGGGAGAAGTTTAAGACGGATGTTTGTCAAGTGTGAAGGAAAAGGTTGCCCCAAGAATGCCTTTTATAGAGGGCGAAAAGTTAGTGAGAGCCAATCCACATTAATTCCTAGGGAGAGATTTCCGAAGGTAATAATTCCGCTCAAATTCCCAGGGGGTTTATCCGCCGTTAGATCCTCGAAAATCCACGACTGACATTAATGAGGAGGCGCCTCATTAACAAGGAGGCACCGAAGCATCAAAACGCGTTACTCAATCGACCCAAGAGACGCCTCGTAATCAAAAGAGTCACGTCAAACGAAGAGGCAGAACAGAGCAAGGTCTTATCCTACCCCAGCTCCAGCTTGCGTGTGTTATTAGGTTGCGTGAAAAGTATATTTGTTTAATGTTTATTATAGATTATAGCGATGTAGAATTAAATAGCAACAGATAAGTAGATAAGATAATGAATAAATGAGAAAACTAGGTGCTGGACAGAACCAAGGCATTGCATGGTCCTCGGACCTAAGCCTCAGGGGAAACCAGATACTTCAGATGAAAATGAGAAAACTAGGTACTGGACAGAACCAAGGCATTGCATGGTCCTCGGACCCAAGCCTCAGGGAAAACCAGATACTTCAGATGAAAATGAGAAAACTAAGTACTGGATAGAACCAAGGCATTGCATGGTTCTCGGACCCAAGCCTCAGGGAAAACCAGATACTTCAAATGAAAATGAGAAACCTAGGTACTGGACAGAACCAAGGCATTGCATGGTCCTCGGACCCAAGCCTCAGGGAAAACCAGATACTTCAGATGAAAATGAGAAAACTAGGTACTGGACAGAACCAAGGCATTGCATGGTCCTCGGACCCAAGCCTCAGGGGAAACTAGATACTTTAGATGAAAATGAGAAAACTAGGTATTGGACAGAACTAAGGTATTGCATGGACCTCGAATCCAAGCCTCAGGGGAAACCAGATACTTCAGATGAAAATGAGAAAACTAGGTACTAGACAGAACCAAGGCATTGCATGGACCTCGGACCCAAGCCTCAGGGGAAACCAGATACTTTAGATGAAAATGAGAAAACTAGGTACTGGACAGAACTAAGGCATTGCATAGTCCTCGGACCTAAGCCTCAGGGGAAACCAGATACTTTAGATGAAAATGAGAAAACTAGGTACTAGATAGAACCAAGGGATTGCATGGTCCTCGGACCCAAGCCTCAGGGGAAACCAGATACTTCAGATGAAAATGAGAAAACTAGGTACTGGACAGAACCAAGGCATTGCATGGTCCTCGGACCCAAGCCTTAGGGGAAACCAAATACTTCAGATGAAAATGAGAAAACTAAGTACTGGACAGAATCAAGGCATTGCATGGTCCTCGGACCCAAGCCTCAGCGAAAACCAGATACTTCAGATAAAAATGAGAAAACTAAGTACTGGACAGAACCAAGGCATTGCATGGTCCTTGGACCCAAGTCTCATGGGAAACCAGATACTTTAGATGAAAATGAGAAAACTAAGTATTGGACAGAACCAAGGCATTGCATGGTCCTCGGACCCAAGCCTCAGGGGAAACCAGATACTTCAGATGAAAATGAGAAAACTAGGTACTAGACAGAACCAAGGCATTTCTTGAGCACTGTATGGTATTCGGACCCAAACCTATGTGGAAATTAGTCACTATAGGGCGATATGCGCACTAAGCAGAACCAGGGTCTTTGTACTAACCACGGGCCTAAATCTTCGGCAAAGCCAATCCTTGGGTATTAAGCGATAAACCTTACTAGGGACGAAAACCAAGCAAGAACGAGCACTGCAAGCATAACAGAACTTAAACTTACTTTTCCTGGAGGAATTTGCAAGGAAATACTCCTCGAACAGGCCCTTTACGCCAAAAAGAAAGTTGAAAAAACCGCTAAAATAACGATATCACTGATAGAGAGGTAAGGCTCAACAGGGCGCAAAAATACGCCGAGGAAGTCAAAATCCTCCTCCCCGCCCAAGGGGATGAGCAGCAGAATTTTGAGGGGCTATTGTGGGGCCCCAAATACTAACCACTCTGGCCCACTCTATACCCGGCCCAAGGCTCACGCCGAGGATAATATAAAGGCCGAGGATAATAGGAAAGAACCCAAGTCATTCAAAGGTCTCGCCGAGGATGCCCACATCCTCGGCACACCGACTTTGATAAAGGGAAAATATCCTTCATCCATTAAATGAACGCTACCAACATTCTGGCCGCCTTAATGGTGAGGTGACCTGCAAACCCTAAAGTTTTGGTCATTTCAACTATTTGAAAGTCTGCAAAGGCGGCTAGGAACTAACATAAAGCCTGCAAAAGCAGATGATGGGACAAACCCTTATTCACAGTGTCTGGATAACCGACAGATGGACGGTTGAGATTAACTAAAACAATACTATATAACCAAGAGGATTCCCAACATAAAGGGCCATCCTCGGCACACCGACTTTGATAAAGGGAAAATATCCTTCATCCATTAAATGAATGCTACCAACATTCTGGCCGCCTTAATGGTGAGGTGACTTGCAAACCCTAAAGTTTCGGTCATTTCAACTATTTGAAAGTCTGCAAAGGCGGCAAGGAACTAACATAAAGCCTGCAAAAGCAGATGATGGGACAAACCCTTATTCACAGTGTCCGGATAACCGACAGATGGACGGTTGAGATTAACTAAAACAATACTATATAACCAAGAGGATTCCCAACATAAAGGGGGGGATTCGGATAGGAATTAGTCCTAAAAAAAGGGGATTAGGATAGGAATCAATCCTAAAAAAAGGGGACAGAGTATATATCAACTTTAAGAAAAACAGATCCTCAGACTAAGCCAAGGATGAATACGCTTTACAAACACTTAACCAAAATCATCAGGATCCTCACAAACACTTATCCGAAATCATTATAAAGATCCTTATCAACGCCTAACCAAGGTCATGGGTCTTATCCTCGTAGAAAATACTTATCCAAATTGAATAGCCCCTCATCCTTATGATTTTCATGTCATCTGTTGTTTGCTATGTTGGTGCCTAGCTCTTTTTACCCACGTCTCTACAAATTTCATTGTCAAGGGTTCATTACAAATTGAGTCCCTACAAAGACTTTTGGCTAAATATTACTAAATCTGAAATTTATTTACGTTAGGCACTGTTATAACTTATTTAGGGAAATGAGGAGAGAGATTGAATTTCGGCAATTGTTGCCGAAATTCCAAAAAAAGTATGAGAGAGAATGAGAAAAAGTTAGGAGAGAGAAAATGTTGAATTGCGGCAATGGCATTGCCGTAATTCGCTGCCCAAATATCCTGCCTGAATGATGTCAGAAAGAAGTGCTCTGAGTGTGAGGTGCCCCCAAAGAAACTAATTGTGGCAATGGTATTGCCAAAATAGGTGTAAAAAAAATTTGTCCCTATTATGGCAATGCCATTGCCGAAAATGGGAGTGGAAAAAAAAAAAGTGAATGCCGAAATCTGGGGAGGAATTAAAAAAAAATTTATAATGTGCTACGTACACAATATTTTTATAATATTTTCATAACAAATCACAGGTAACTGGTTATTATTAATTCAAATTTAAATTTAACATTGGGATTACTATTTTAATCCAACAATAACAATAAGTAACAGCCTGACACTTAGAATTTGTTGTAAAAATGTTGTAAAAGTTGTGTGCACTTCATTTCTAAAAAAAAAAAAAAAAAAGAGTAATGGTTTGTGGCAATGGCATTGCCAAAATAGGTGAAAAAATTTTATGGCAATTATGGCAATGCCATTCCCGAAAATGGGAGGGAAAAAAAAAAGTTTCAATGGGTTTGAGGCTGCTCTTTTGTTCCCTTACTTTGAGAATTTCTCTCAGGAAGTTCAGCAACTTGAGGAGTACTGTAAAACCCAGTTTTTGCAGAATTTAATTGAGAAGATAAATATGGCCAGCTTTTCTAAATGTTTCTTTTTTTATTTTTTTGTTTCTTGCTTTGGATGAATTTGCAACAGTGACTTTTTGTGCCTGACAATTTTGGAAGTTTCATTCTGGAAAACTCACTTGATTAAATATCAAGAGCACGTCCATTTATTCCTAGGTCAAGTTGGTTTACAGGTGTTCAGAGAGATGGTTTTTGAGGTTGGCATTGAACCAGATGGTATAACTATGGTGGATCTCCTTAAAGCATGTGCTAATTTCGGCAATGCCATTGCCACAAACCCATTGAAACAAATTTTTTTTTTCTCTCATTCTCGGCAATGGCATTGCCACAATTGCCAAAAAAAAAAAAAAAATTTCCCCCTATTTCAGCAATGCCATTGCCACAAACCCATTGCAACAAATTTTTTTTTTCCACTCATTTTCGGCAATGGCATTGCCACAATTACCACAAAAATTTTTACCATTGTCACAAATCCATTCCACTTTAAAAAAAAAATGGTGCACACAATTTTTACAACAAATTCTAAATGGCAGTTTGTTATTAGTTGTTATTGTTAGATTAAAAAAGTAATCTCAGTGTTAAATTCAAATTTGAACTAATCATATGTGATTTATTGTGAAAATGTTGTAAAAATATTGTGTACGTAACTCTTTTTTTATTTTAATTCCTCCCAAATTTCGGCAACCACTTTTTTTTTTCCTCCCATTTTTAGCAATGGCATTGCCACAATTGTCAAAAAAAAAAAAATTCCCCCCTATTTCAGCAATGCCATTGCCACAAACCCATTGAAACAATTTTTTTTTTCCTCCCATTTTCGGCAATGGCATTGCCACAATTGCCATAAATTTTTTCACCTATTTCGGCAATGCCATTGCCACAAATCATTACACTTTTTTTTTTTTTTAGAAATGAAGTGCACACAATTTTTACAACAAATTCTAAGTGTCAGGTTGTTACTTATTGTTATTGTTGGATTAAAATAGTAATCTCAATGTTAAATTTAAATCTGAATTAATAATAACTAGTTACCTGTGATTTGTTGTGAAAATATTGTAAAAATATTGTGTACGTAGCACATTATAATTTTTTTTTAATTCCTCTTCAGATTTCGAAATTCATTTTTTTTTTCCACTCCCATTTTCGGTAATGGCATTGCCATAATAGGGACAAATCTTTTTTACACCTATTTCAGCAATACCATTGCCACAATTAGTTTCTTTGGAGCACTTCAAACTTAGACCACTTCCTTCTCACATCACTCGAGCAGGATATTTGGGCAGCGAATTACGGTAATGCCATTGCCATAATTCAACATTTTCTCTCTCCCAACTTTTTCTCATTCTCTCTCATACTTTTCTTGGAATTTCGGCAACACTGTTGCCGAAATTCAATCTCTCTCCTCATTTCCCTAAATAAGTTGTAACAGTGCCTATAACGCAAATAAATTTCAAATTTAGCAATATTTAGCCAAAAGACTCTTAAAAATATAGGTGGGTCGGGTTGGGTTTGGCAAGTTTGTAATTTTATGACCCAAACCCAACCCAACCCGCTATAAAAAAAAAAAAAAAAAAAAAAATTTGTATCCCAACCTAACCCACCAAGCCCTAAAAACTGACCTAACCTGGCGGGTTGGGTTGGGTCGGGTCGGGTCGGGTTTGGCGGGTTTTTTGCACACCCCTAGTTATCCACACTTTTTGGGATTCACTAGTGCGCTCATAATATGCATAGCCTAAAGGCTTTGGAACACTGGGTGCAAGTGCAACAACAACACTCATGACTTTTGAGAGTAATAAGTATGTGAAAAAAAAGAGGGAATGTGTTTGTTTGCTTAGTGGTGATATAGGATGAGGGGAAATGAGAAGTGTTTAAATAGGCAAAAGAGGATTTAGAGCTGATTGGTGGACTCAAAAGCACACAGATCTTGTGCCTTTGGATTGGAGAAAATTCTCAGGTACTCTCAGAGTACGAAGAAATGGTGCTCCCTTATTTCACATTCATGATGGACCCTACCATAAATTTAATAAGTAAACCCCACCATGAATGTAAGAAAGGGGAACACCATTCTTTGTACTCCGAGAATACCTAAGAATTACTCTTGGATTAGAGGGTTTGGAATGGTAGGGTGGGTTGTTGTTGTTGTTGTTGTTGTGTCAAAGTTTTGTGAAGTGTCTCTCTTTGTCACAATAATAGAATGAAATCCCCAATGGTTAAAGTTAAAACCATTTGATTGGGTTTACAAGTCCAGTTGATGAGAGAGGGAATCAATGCTCTGTGCATAAAAGAGCTTAGTGTTAGAATTATGATTAACTAATTAAATTCACATTTTCTTAATAACTTAAATTTTTGAGACAATCGTTAATTTAACATACTAGTAGAGTAGGAGATCTTGAGTTCGATTCCTGTCTTCACTTTACAACTATTTAAAAATATTAAATTCCTATGTATTGGACCCCCATGAGTTCGATTCTTGACATGAGGGGAAGTGTTAGAATTATAATTAAGTGAATAATTTACTATTTTTTAATAGCTTAACCTTTTGGGACACACAAAGACAGCGTGAAGAATAAAGCTATTTATAAACTATGCATTTTATTGATAGACATAAAGATCTCAATGAATTTGTGTTCATATGACTGATGTGAGTGGTGGATTTGAATTAAAAATCAAGTCCGTTATATATTGGGTTTCAATTTAAGTGAATGGCCAACAAATTAATCAGTTGTGATTGTGATGGGGAGAAGATCAAAGCCCTGAACACTACATAAAAGATCTCAATGCTCTTTGTGTGATGATTCCAAAAGTATCATTTTAATGTTTTAACTTTTGGATAATGTTAACAGTTGGTTTAAGGTAATTATTAATAAATCATTTTAAGAGATTTGTATAATGAAATATCATAAAAGTGCCAGATCTTAATCATTTGTAACATCAATCCCTACACTCCCAATAAAATATTAATAATAGTAAGATAATTTTATGCACAAAAACAGTCCAATTTTCATTTGGTGATTTGGGGGAATTAACCTCCATAGAAAAACATGTCAACAATAGAATGAAAAATGATGAATAGTTCTTATTTTTACCTATACTACACCAGATTTGAATAATTTATATCACAATCCATCTTACCATAATCTTAAAAAAAAAAAAAAAAAAAAAAAAAAAAAAAAAAAAAAAACTGAAACTATATCTATGTAATAATATTTAAAAATTTAAATGTAACATTTATTGTTGTTACGTTACTTATGAATTACTTCAGCGTAGCATTTTGGTCCACTTGAGTTCATTTGGTCTACTTCAGTTAATTCAATTCATGAAGGGTCATTTAGGTCTTTTCGATTCACTGTGGTCCATTCAATCCACTTTAGTCCATTCAGTCCATTTTCCTCTCTCTTTCTCTCTGTGATTGTTCATTGCTGTTTCACATATACTTTGCCTTTAGTTGCTAAAGCACAGATCTTACAAGTACGCTACTGATTGATAGAGAATCGAAAGTATACGACAGGTGCGGATAAGGCCATGGACCAATTGCAAATGGATAATATTTTTGATAATTGGAAAGTTGCGTTGGGAGCGATATTTGAAATCTAATGTCTCTGAAAAAAAATATGAGACGCCAGTTACAAAGTTCTCAGTAATTACAAATGGATAAAATATTGCTCACAAATAATTGGACCAAGCTACATAATTCAATTAACAGATTTAAAATTGTATTTTAGTTTAATTAAATCTATTTGTGCCCAATGTAACACTGTTAGAATATAGGATCAAAGTGTGGGATACACACGTGCGGCTGAAAATTTCACTTGGAGGAAGCTTCATTCGATGATTGTCTTTTACACAGTTGATGGAAATATGGAATGAACCCATAAATTTAGTTGATGATAATGTTTTTCTGTCTTTTATATTTTTTTTCCTTGCATTTTAAATTTCATTTGTGTATGTGGTGGTGGCAAGTGATATTGTTAGATTCTACAAAGTTCATTGATGTGAAGAATGACGTATAGGGTTGTAAATGAACCAAACCGATCATGAACAACTCAATCTCCTACACTAGATAAAAAACTCATTCATGTTTATTTGTTTAAAAATAAGCCAAACTTAAATCTTAGTTTTAGGCTCATCTATATATATATATATATATATATATATAAAACCGAAGCCTCTGAAGCTCTCACAATTTTTCACATCATCACTATTTTCTTTTTCTTTTTATTTTAGGTTTTATATTTTATATAGAATCTACCAGAAAAATAATAGACAAAAGTTTGAATTTTTATTAATGTCAATAATATTGAAAAACGTATACAAACTTGGAGGCCTATTTAAGGGCTCCATAAAACTTGATGGACAGAAAAATATATTATAAAATAAGTCCTAATTAATACCTAACCATAATAGGAACCAAATTTGACCTTAAAAAACATTAAAAGAACCTAAAAACAAGGAAATAAATCACCTAGACCTAAAATAACGTTTTTTTGCATAAAAATACCAAAATAACAATATCCTACATCAACTTATCACCAAAAAAAAAAAAAACTTTAGGATTAAGAAAAAAAGAGAGAGACTCTTGGTAGGACTCTCTCTTCTCTCCTTAAAATCCTAGCAATTACCATCTCAAAACCCTAAACTCAACTTCACTTTAAAATTAAAAAAATAAGAAGGAGAGAGACTCACGTAAAAAAAAAAAAACTTAGGTTTTGTCTTTTTTATTTGCTTTCATATGTGCTTGAAATTTTCATCCTATCTTATTATTTTACTATGTTTAGAATTGATTTTCTTCTAAGTATTTAGGTTAATCTCTATATTTTGATAGTGTTTTTATGGGTTTGGTTTTTGGGTTGAAATTCTAATAATTATTTTATATTGTATATGGCAGATGAAACATTTCTATTTTTTGGAGAAAAATCAAAGTTGCAACCTATGTCTTCTAGCCCAAGGTGTGGTAAATTTTTATATGTTCTTGCTTTATTGAGAATTTTTATTTGGGTTCATGTGATTTTTTGTTTTTTTATTAAAGCTTTGATTTTTGGTTGATTAATTATTTGTTTGGATTAATTTCAATTAATTATTTGTTTGGATTCAACGTAAAAGATAATGGAATTAGGTGTTATAAATTTGATAATGTTCCATATTTTGAATTGTTTATATTGTTTAGACTCTTAGTAGGACTCTCTTTTCTCTTCTTAAAACCCTAGCAATTACCATCTCAAAATCCTAAACTTAACTTCACTTTAAAATTAAAAAAAAAATAAGAAGGAGAGAGACTCAACTAAAAAAAAAAAAAACGTAGGTTTTGTCTTTTTTATTTGCTTTTATATGTGCCTGAAATTTTCATTCTATCTTATTGTTTTGTTATGTTTAGAATTTATTTTCTTCTAAGTGTTTGGGTTAATCTCTATATTTTGATAGTGTTTTTGTGGGTTTGGTTTTTGGGTTGAAATTTCTAATAATTATTTTATATTGTATATGGCAGATGAAGCATCTCTATTTTTTGGAGAAAAATCAAAGTTGCAACCTATGTCTTCCAACCCAAGGTGTGGTAAATTTTTATTTGGTATATTATATATGAACTTTTTGAATTTGAAGGGTTTTGTTTAGTTTTGAAGTAGAATTTGGGGATTCTATAAAATTTGGAAGGTTTAAGTTTTGGGGTTTTTGGTTTTGAATTAGTCTCTCACTAATTCTTTTACCTTAACGTGATGTTGGTTAATTGTCTTTTTCTTTGACTATCCCGTGCATCGCACGGGTTAGCGACTAGTTTAATAAACAAGCTAAGCCCAAATAAAAAAATTTGTTCATGAACAAGCTCGTTAGGTATTAGGCTTAATACAAAACAATTTAGGCAGACTCATTTATAAGTTTATACGTGTTAACTAAATATACTCATTAAACATATCTTAATAATGACATTACCAACATAGGACTACTATCCATTACCTTAATTTTTTTTCCTTCCTTCTAAACTGACCAAGAACCACTTTAGACTTTAGTTACATTTAAAAATAAATTAATTAATTAAGTGGGTCACATATGATCCTACCCCATCAATCATCTAATGTAAAGTTACGAAACATGCATGTTAATATTTTCTCATTCATAATAGTGACTGTAGGGTATGAATTTGTTGGGCCTGGTACCAACTCTGTGTTGTGAGCCCAACAAATGCCCAACAATAAATTTGTAGAGAATGGGTTAAACAGCTGAGCTGGGTTATGATTTAGCAACGATTCATGCAGGCTGAAACAATAAAAACGATGGTAAACCGGTGTTTTATAGATGATCACTTTGGTCCGAAGAGGCTTTATATTTGAAAGCTTTCACTTGTACAAAAAATCCCCCCCTGCTCTTTGTGAGGCCTGCTATCCTTATATAGACCCCCTTTTCTCATCCTTACCGCACACTTGTCCCTCATCTAGGCGCCTACTTGAGTACTGGTCACATCAGCCGTTTGCTTTAACCTGCAGTGAGTGGTGGTAGGTGAAGATTCACTGTTCAGGTGTCTTCTCCACATAAATGCGGCCAGGAAAGTTGCTGCAGTGCATTAAATGTGGCGGTGGCAGCTTTAGTGGCAGGATATTTCATGATAGCTCTGCAGTTAGGCATGCTCGGGGCTCAGCTTTCGCAGGAAAATCTTCAGCATAGCTCCTTGGTCAAGTTCTGGGCAGGCCCGTTGGAGATGGTCTCTTCGGCCCGAAAAGGTTGTCTTCGGACGGACCATTTGTCCCTCATGGGCTGTACTCTTACCAGGATGGCAAAACATTTGATGTTTTTATCCTCTTCGGACAGAGAGCCTTGTCTGGATTGGGCCTCTGGCCCAACATACGACACTGGGCTTTCTTACCCACAATAGCCCCTCAAAATTTCACTTTTTACCTCGCATCCGAAGAGAAAAAAGTGGGGTTTTGACCTTTTGACAAATGTGGGCGCAGAACTTTGACTTCGCGTGTGTGCGCGCGTGAATTTGGGCGCCTTCTTTTTAACCGCTGCTGTCGCGCCATTTCCTAGGCGTCATTAATTACTCCAGGCGGCGTCTTGTCCCTGAAATCTAGCGGTCCATTTCAAATCAAAGGACGAGATTCTCCTCGAAATTTTTGGGCGGGCTAAGTTTCACCACTTCACCTACCACTATATAAAGTTCCAGATGGGATTGTCTTCTCATTTTGCAAACTTCAGAACTCCCGGCGAACTCAAGCGCTCAGACTCTCAAAGCCCTTCCTGTAATCCGCTTCAACCAGTTCCAGAATCCGCTACGATCTCCCTGCGAGACCAAAGCTCATCCGCCGATTTCATTCTTCGTAAGTTCTCTCCCCGAGATTTTCGTATTACATTGAGATTGCCTCTTCGGCCCGTGGTAGCTTATCCCAGTCGCCGTTTCGTGTTTCCCTTCCTCTGACTTTGTCAACCATGGGTAGATTTGAGTGTCTAGTGAACAGCCCCTCCCGGATAGAAGATTTTAGGGCGACATATCGCATTCCTCAGGGAGTGGGCTTAAGGTATTGCTCCACAGAGGGGTTGCTACTGGACAGGGAAGAGGGCGAAGTCATTATCCCCATTATCGCCTTCCTGGAGGGGGGAATGACCATTCCCATGGGTCTAGTCACCAGGAGTTACCTTACCGCCCATAGTCTTAGTCCTGACCAGTGCGCACCCAATACCTTTAGAATCTTAGGTGCAGTCGATGACCTAAACCGTCACTTAGGCTTGGGGTTAACCTGGCACGACGTGGTACATATGTACGAATGTCATACCAAAAAAGGGGCGGGATACTATTTAAAGTCCCGATCCGATGTCGTCAGACTCCTCTCCGGTCTTCCCAAGTCCAACAAAGGGATGAAGGACGATTTTTTGATCGTCTCGGGTGCCTGGCATGATGGGGTTCATTGCCCAACCACGCCAGGAACGCCAGGTAGGATACTCCCCCTTGAGCTTTTCTAGCTATTCGGACTTCTTTTTGTCATGTTACAATCCATTGACAGTCTCATCGCCCTCTTTGCAGATAGGAGGTACGTAACTCCTCGGCTGAGCCTCACAAATACTGCGGCCTTGAACTACCTTCTTCGGTCGGAGATCTTTGCCAGCGAAGACGGACAGCTTAGGTTCGTTCCCCTTATCCTCGGCTATACCCCAAAGACTGAACTCCAGCCGAGAGGCAACGCCATAACACTTGGGGACCGCTGCCTAAACCGTATTGACGTGGCAAGGAAAACCTTTTTGGCCCCTTTTGATCTCGCCCCGGTGCCCCATCCCCATCCGCAGGGCATTCCACCACTAGTTCAACCCATTCAACAAGTGCCATTTCAACCAGTAGCCGAGGAAAGAGTCGCCTCTTCTACTCCTTCGCTTGACGAACAGATCGATCAGTTCAAGTTCGAAGAGGAAGACTCGGAGGAGGTTCAAATCTTGTCCGCCGAAGAGGCCTTCGACGGACATTCAACCGCCCCACTCCTGAATATAGCTTTGCCAGAAGACACTGACGAGGAGGACATGCAGACTCTTGGTCAGCTGATGAAGAATAGGAGGTCGACGACTGCGGCTAAGGGCACTGGCACGTCCCAGCCCACGGCCAATCTCCCACCTCCGCCTCCCCTTCCTCCGGCCCCAAAAGATCCAGGTTTGAAAACGATGCCTGATCTGAAGAAAAAGAGGGTAGTGACAGACGTGACTGACATCGAGGAGGGGGAAGTGGTTCCTCCGAAGGGACCTAAGCAGCAGAAGAAGACCCATGATACCAGGAACAAACGGGCTTCTTCTACTGAGAGTAGGGAGGAAAATTTGACTGCCGAAGTGCGGCGAGGGACCCATGACTGGTCCCCGAAGCTTACTCTGGATGGCGCAGCCATCCCTTTCGACGCCTCCCTCAGAAACTATGCTGGAGGGAAGGCCGGATACATAGCAGAAGCGCTAGAGCAGCCCCTTCTTCTTCCGAAGGATATGGAGTCCTATCGGCGTTTCAGTGAAAAAGAGCTCTTCCTGTCCCTTAAACGAGATTTAGGCATGGTAAGACAACTGGTGCCCTTTTGCAGCTCTTTCGTAGCCCTTGTGTATTCATATTTTTCGTAACATTCTTTGGTTGCCATGCAGATTGCCCAGCAAATCTACGTGGCTGAAGAGTGGGTTCAGAAGAAGGAGGTTGACGTGCAAGCTGAGATCCGGTCCAGGGAGGACGTTGAAAAAGCACTGGGCAAGGCCAGGGATGAAAACGCCCGTCTCTCCGATCAACTGAAGGAGGAGGTAAAGGCGAGAATAAATGCAGATGCGGGCCTTAAAACCGCAGAGAAGCAAGCCGAAGACCAGCGTCAGAAGCTGTATACGACTGAAATCAATTTGGAGACGGAGACGGCGTTGGTAAAAGAGCTTCGGCTTGAGCTGCAAATGGCCAGGGATGCTGCTAAGTTGGCCAAGGAAGATGCGCAATTGGCCAAGGAGGCAGTTGAGGCCGAGAAAAAAGCTGCCCACCTGCTGGGTGTGGAGGAGACCCAAGCAAGGCTGACCGAGGAGTTCGCCAAGGTCTGCAGGGACTACTGTGCCGTTACATGGAACAAGTGCCTCGATGCAGCTGGAGTCCCTGCGGAATCAGCCTTAAGGCAGCCTGGCAGCATCTATTATGATCCTGACCTATGTGATCCGCCTGAAACCTCGGAGGCACCCTCAGCGGATCAGAATCCTCCAGCACCAGCCGAAACGAGTCAGGCCCCTCTTCAGGCCGGAGATGTGGGTGATTTGCCAAAGAATAATATGGTGCCTCAAGACAAAGTTCAGGATGCTTAGTTTATGTAACGGCTAGGACCTTTTGTCGTCCATTTTGTAACTAAATCATCTTTTTAAGGAATGAAATGGATTCTTTTTTGCTCCTTGTTGATTCTGCGGTGTTTGTTAAGTTGTCATCATGGCTAACAATGATAGACTAATAATTAAAACCAGAGTGACCATTCAAGCGCTGCTAAACAAGGCTTTGAAGCAATAAAAGTTAAAGTAATTCGGCTTAAGTTTAAACGCCTGTGAACGGAAAGTATACTAACCCAAGCCATCCGGTCCGAGGACCGCGGGCATGATTGAATTTAAGTTTTAAACATTAGTAAGAGATCGTAATGGAGTGTAGGGGTGTGCAGAAAACCCACCGACCCGCCAAACCCGACCCGACCCAACCCGACCCACCGGGTTGGGTCGGTTTTTAGGCCTTGGTGGGTTGGGTTGGGTTACAAAATTTTTTTTTATAGCGGGTCGGGTTGGGTTTGGGTCATAAAATTATAAACCCGCCAAACCCGACCCGACCCACCGACCCACCCATACTTAATATATATTTAAAATATATTATATATTTAATTTTTTTTTTAAAAAACTAGGGCACTTATATATATTTAAATATATATATATATATATATATTATATTTAATAATTAAAAAAAAAACCAGCTGTAGAGCAATACTTCATCAGTTTCTCCTACTAATACTAATTATATATATAATATGTATTATATAATTAATAAAATTTTTAAAATAACCAACTCTTCCTATCCTATATAAAGGCCAATTAGTTCACACAAACTCTAGTAAATTATTATTGTTGTTTAGTTATTGGTGTTATTTGCCCTTAAGGAATTACATCGATACTAATCTTTGGGTTTTTTTAATATATTAATATTTATATTTTTTTTCTACTCAATTTAATAATAATAATAAAAAAAAAATTTTCAAACCCATGGGTTCAACCCGACCCAACCCGACCCACATGGGTCGGGTTGGGTCGGGTTGAATTTAGGTGATGGGTTGGGTTGGGTCGAATTTTTTTTGACCCACCGTGGTGGGTCGGGTCAAAAAATTCCCTCAACCCGACCCAACCCGACCCATGCACACCCCTAATGGAGTGTTAACTAACCCAAATCATCTGGTCCGAGGACTACAGGCATGATTGAATTTAAGTTTAAACACTTGAAAGAGGTCGTAATAGAGTGTTAACTAACCCAAATCATCTGGTCCGAGGACTACAGGCATGATTGAATTTAAGTTTAAACACTTGAAAGAGATCGTAATGGAGTGTTAACTAACCCAAATCATCTGGTCCGAGGACTACAGGCATGATTGAATTTAAGTTTAAACACTTGAAAGAGGTCGTAATGGAGTGTTAACTAACCCAAATCATCTGGTCCGAGGACTACAGGCATGATTGAATTTAAGTTTAAACACTTGAAAGAGGTCGTAATGGAGTGTTAACTAACCCAAATCATCTGGTCCGAGGACTACAGGCATGATTGAATTTAAGTTTAAACACTTGAAAGAGGTCGTAATGGAGTGTTAACTAACCCAAATCATCTGGTCCGAGGACTACAGGCATGATTGAATTTAAGTTTAAACACTTGTAAGAGATTAGTATAGCAAAAATGTACTCATAACTGAAAGAAGAAATCTTTTAATAGTAGTACCTTTTTAGGTTATTTACATTCCATGGCCGGGGCACTACATGATTATCCAGGTCTTCCAGGAAGTATGCTCCCACGCCGGCCCTCGAAGTGATGCGATATGGACCTTCCCAGTTCGGCCCCAGTTTTCCCCATGCCGGGTTCTTTGCATTACCTACCACCTTCCTTAGGACCAGATCACCAGGCTCAAGGGGTCTCAACCTCACATTGATGTCATAGCCCTGTTTCAGCTTCTGCTGGTAGTGCGCCAATCGGACCATTGCGTTCTCCCTTCGTTCTTCGATCAGATCCAAACCCTTTTCTAGCTGCCTGTCGTTGTTGGTTGGGTCAAAAGAGCTAGTTCTGTAGGTTGGGAATTCAGTCTCGAGAGGTATAACGGCTTCAGCTCCATAGGTCATTGAAAAAGGGGTTTCACCGGTGGACCTGCGAGGCGTGGTTCTATATGCCCACAACACGTGGGGTAGTTCTTCTACCCACCTACCCTTCGCATCGTCTAGCCTCTTCTTTAGCCCGTTAACTATGACTTTATTGGTGGCTTCGGCCTGCCCATTCCCTTAGGGATAAGCGGGGGTGGAGTATCTATTTGTGATTCCCAGCTCGTTGCAATAGCTTCTAAAAGCTTTGCTATCGAATTGAAGCCCGTTATCCGAGATGAGGGTATGTGGAACTCCAAATCTGGTGACGATATTTTTCCAAACGAACTTCTTCACGTCTACGTCCCTGATATTTGCTAGAGGCTCAGCTTCCACTCACTTGGTGAAATAGTCCGTTCCGACCAATAAGAATTTCCTGTTTTCTGCTGCCTTAGGGAAAGGGCCTACGATATCCAACCCCCACTGAGCAAAAGGCCATGGGCTGGATAGCGGATTAAGGGTACCACCAGGTTGATGTATGCTCGGCGCAAAACGTTGGCACTGGTCACACTTTTTAGCGTACTCATGTGGCTCTCTTTGCATATTTGGCCACCAATAGCCTTGAGTAATGGCTCGGTGAGCTAAGGATCTTCCACCAGTATGGCTTCCACAGATTCCTTCATGCAGTTCTTCCAACAGTGATTCAGCCGCCTCGGGGCGCATGCACATCAAATACGGGCCAGAATAGGATCGTTTGTACAGTTTGTGATCTTCGGACAGCCAGAACCTTGCAGCTTTTCTCCGTATTTTGTCCGCTTCCCCCCTCTCTTCGGGCAGCACATCATCCCTCAAAAACTTGATGATGGGGTCCATCCAGCATGGGTTGGTTCCGATACAGTGGACTTGGGGTGGCTTTTTTCTTAACTCCGTGGGTCTCTGCACGTCCTCAATCAGAATAACCCTGGGTAATTCCTGCGCCGAAGAGGTGGCGAGCGTAGCTAAGGAATCAGCATGCGTGTTGCCACTTCTAGGGATGTGCCGTAGGGTAAAACATTCAAACTCCGACTGTAGGGACTTGACCAGGTTTAGATATCCCTGCATCCTCTCATCTTTCGCTTCAAACTCTCCCAGCACCTGGCCGACGACCAACCTTGAGTCTGAGGATATCTCGACGGATATTCCTCCCATCCTTCGTACCATCTTCATCCCCATCAGTAGAGCCTCATACTCTGCCTCGTTATTCGTTGCTGAGAAGTCTAGCCTTAAGGCTTTTTCAATGATGATTCTCTCGGGGGATATCAACACTAGCCCTACGCCTGAGCCCCTCTGATTCGATGCGCCGTCTACATACACTTGCCAGGGCAATGTGTTTTGTGACGTGATCGTGCTGACTTGCCTTCCTACCGCGCCTAGAGCTTGTGCTGCTTCCTCTAAATGTGGTTCTGTGAACTCGGCGACCAGGTCCGCAAGGACCTGGCCCTTCACTGATGTGCGCGGCATGTACTTGATGTCAAAAGCCCCTAGCATCGTCCCCCATTTAGCAATTCTACCAGTGTAGTCGGCGCTTCGGAGTACGGCTCTGAGTGGGAGCTGAGTAAGGACTATAACGGTGTGAGCTTGAAAATAATGGGGCAACTTCTTAGTACCCAGCACAACGGCCAGAATGGCTTTCTCCAATGGCAAATAGCGGATTTCAGCCTCTTGTAGCGACTTGCTCACGTAGTAAACTGGCTTTTGCACTCCACAGTCCGTTCGGATCAGCACCAAGCTTACAGCATTAGGGGCCACGGCAATGTAAGCAAACAAGACTTCGTCTGGCTGGGGACTGGACATGATGGGGGGCTTAGCCAGGTAGTCTTTAAGTTGCTGGAAGGCAATAGCACATTCCTGTGTCCATTCAAAATCCTTCCACTTATTGATTAACGAGAAGAAAGGCCTGCACCTGTCTGCTGATCTGGAAATGAACCGATTAAGGGCAGCGGTCATCCCAGTCAGCTTCTGAATCTCCTTGGGATTCCGAGGAGCTCGCAAGTTGTTGATGGCCCTTATCTGATCGGGGTTAACTTCGATTCCCCTGTGTGTGACCATATACCCCAGGAATTTGCCTGATCCAACACCGAAAGAACATTTAGAGGCATTCAAGCGCAATCTGTGTCCCCTCAGAATTTCGAATATATTACTGAGATCCCCAATGTGTTCGGCAACAATCTTGCTTTTAACCACCATGTCGTCAATATAAACCTCCATGCTTTTGCCCAGCTGTGGCTCAAACATCCTCGTCATCATCCTCTGATAGGTAGCCCCTGCGTTTTTCAAGCCGAACGGCATTACCTTGTAGTGGTAATTTCCTACAGGAGTTACAAAGGATGTTTTCTCTTGGTCGGCGAGAGCCAGGGGTATCTGATGGTAACCTTGAAAGGCATCTAAGAAACTCATCCGAGGATGCCCGACAGTAGCGTCAACTAATTGGTCTATCTTCGGCATTGGAAATGGATCCTTCGGACAAGCTCTATTAAGGTCGGTGAAGTCCACACACACCCGCCATTTCCCACTTTTCTTTTTCACTACCACCGTGTTAGCCAGCCATTCGGGGTAGAAGATCTCTTTAATGGCTCCTGCCTGCTTGAGTTTCATCACTTCATCCCTGACCGCGTCAGCGTGTTCTCTCGATGGTCGTCGGAGTGGCTGTTTTTTAGGGATGGTGGTGGGATTAACGTTTAGGTGGTGGCAGATGAATTCTGGACTTACTCCTGGGGCATCCGCGGGGTCCCAGGCAAATACGTCAACGTTGGCTCTGAGGAACTCTATCAACCCCTCCCTTTCCTGAGGGGGAAGCATGGATCCAACTTGAAAAAACTTCTCTGGATCATCACCAACAACAACCCTCGTTAAGTTTTCGCACACTGCCTCTTCGGCCGAGGCTCCGGCGTCCAGCGCCGAAGGTCTTAATTGCTATAAACTCTCCTTATCACAGTTCGAGGGCTCGGCATGCTGCTCATGCTGGATGGCTGCCACTAGACAATGCCTGGACATAGCCTGGTCCCCTCGGACTTCTTCAACTACTCCCTCCGAGGGATACTTGATCTTCTGGTGGAGAGTGGAGGATACAGCCCCAAGGGTATGAAGCCAGGGTCTGCCTACGATAGCGGTGTAAGGTGAGTAAGCGTCCACCACTATGAAATCCACCTCCACAATCTCCGTGCCGGTCTGCACAGGCAGTCTGATCTGGCCCTTCGGAATGATCACCTTGCCGTCAAAGCTGACTAAAGGGGAACTGTATGGAGTTAAGTCTTCGGGGGACAAGTTCAGCCCCTTATATAGGTCTGGGTACATTATCTCTGCTGCGCTGCCCTGATCCACCATCACCCTTCTCACGTCATATCCGCCTATTCTCAGAGTGACTACCAGGGCGTCGTCGTGCGGCTGTACAGTTCCTATTTTGTCCTCTTCCGAAAATCCCAAAACTGGGATGTCTGTCCTAGGTTTCTTTGACCCTCTGTTACTACTATCAGAGGGCACCCGAGCGACTGACAATATCCTGGATGGGCAAGATCCCGTCCTCCCTGGTGCAGCAAAAATAACATTGATTGTTCCCAAGGGGGGTTTCACGAAATCATCCCTCCTGGGCCCCGTGCTAGTTTGACTTCCCTGACCATGCGAGTGGTGCAGGAGGTGTTTTAATCTGCCTTCGCCGACCAGCTGATCCAAGTGATCCCACAGGCTCCTGCAGTTCTCAGTGGTATGCCCATGATCCAGGTGATACTGACAGTAAAGATTGTGGTTGCGCCTCTCAGGGTTTCCCACCATCTTGTTCGGCCTTTTGAAGAATGGTTCGTTTTTTATCTTATCCAGGACTTGGTGCACTGGTTCGCGAAAAACTGCATTGACCGTCTGGGAGCTCGCTGTGTTTTGGCTGGCCCAGTCCTTCCTCGGCCTGTTGTGATTCTGCCTGTCCGACCTGAAATCCCTCCCCTCATGAGAGATAACCTTCTCCTTTCCCCTACTCTGCTGTTGGTCCTCTTCAACTCTTTTGTATTTATCGATCCTATCCATCAACTGGCGTATACTGGTGACAGGGTTGCGCGTCAAGGACGTTCTCAAAGGATGTTCGGTGGGGAGGCCCAACTTGAAAGAGCTTATGGCCACCAACTCGCAATCTTCCTCCACCTCATTGTACGTTTCCCAGAATCTATCTGAATGGGACTTTAAAGTCTCACCCCCTTTCATACTGATGGACAACAAGGAGGCCACGGATTGGGGAACTCTTCGGCAGGTGACGAAACGGGATCCAAAAGCCTGAGTCAGCCATTGGAAGGAGCTAATGGTGTTCGCTTTCAGACCGTCGAACCATCTCATGGCTATTGGTCCTAGGCTGGATGGAAAAACCTTGCACATTAGGGCCTCGTCCCTAGAGTGTACTGCCATCCGCTGATTAAAATGACTTACGTGCTCTACTGGGTCGGTCCGGCCGTTGTAGATGGTGAATGTGGGCTGGTGGAAACGCCTGGGAAGTTTGGCTCGCTCGATATTACGTGTAAAAGGAGACCTGGAGATCTGATCCAGAGCTTTGCTCATAGCATCGTTCCCCGTGCCCCTGGGAAAGGAGCTCTGAGGGTTTCTCTCACGGTCGTACGCTTCCTCATAGAGGGGAGGCTCACTGACTGGTGTTCGAGACCTCCGCCTGTAATTGTCGTCCCGTTCGTCCTCAGAACCCTCATCAGAGTACGAGGAAACGCGCTTTCTTTTTGCATGGCGCAACTCTTTTCTCAGCCTCTGAATCTCTAACTGCATGGCCTGGTTTTCCTCTGCATGGGACATGTGGCTCTCTCCATGTGATTGGTTTTGGTCGCCACGGGTGGCGTGCGGGTCCCCCTCGCGATCGTGTCTCCGTTCCAGATGGACAAAAGGGTCGATGTGTTGAGATGACCTGGATTCTGCTGGTCGTTGTCTTGATTCAGCCATCTTTTGAGGTGTTGCTCCCACCTTTGCTCGAGCTGTTCCCACAGACGGCGCCAATTGTAGGGTATGAATTTGTTGGGCCTGGTACCAACTCTGTGTTGTGAGCCCAACAAATGCCCAACAATAAATTTGTAGAGAATGGGTTAAACAGCTGGGCTGGGTTATGATTTAGCAACGATTCATGCAGGCTGAAACAATAAAAACGATGGTAAACCGGTGTTTTATAGATGATCACTTTGGTCCGAAGAGGCTTTATATTTGAAAGCTTTCACTTGTACAAAAAATCCCCCCCTTCTCTTTGTGAGGCCTGCTATCCTTATATAGACCCCCTTTTCTCATCCTTACCGCACACTTGTCCCTCATCTAGGCGCCTACTTGAGTACTGGTCACATCAGCCGTTTGCTTTAACCTGCAGTGAGTGGTGGTAGGTGAAGATTCACTGTTCAGGTGTCTTCTCCACATAAATGCGGTCAGGAAAGTTGCTGCAGTGCATTAAATGTGGCGGTGGCAGCTTTAGTGGCAGGATATTTCATGATAGCTCCGCAGTTTGGCATGCTCGGGGCTCAGCTTTCGTAGGAAAATCTTCAGCATAGCTCCTTGGTCAAGTTCTGGGCAGGCCCGTTGGAGATGGTCTCTTCGGCCCGAAAAGGTTGTCTTCGGACGGACCATTTGTCCCTCATGGGCTGTACTCTTACCAGGATGGCAAAACATTTGATGTTTTTATCCTCTTCGGATAGAGAGCCTTGTCTGGATTGGGCCTCTGGCCCAACATACGACACTGGGCTTTCTTACCCACAGTGACAAACAAGTATTTTTCTAGTTTTTCACTATCTAACATGAATGTAAATTGTATTTTGAACGATTGCTGAAATTGTAAATAAGGAGGGATAAATAAATGAATTTAATTATTTAAAATTTTAATTTGAATAATGGCTAATCACAAGTAGGACTAGATACATGATAAAATGAGTATACTTTTTTTTTTCTTCTTCTTAATTTTAGAGATTTAAGCATTTGATAATGTAATTTTTTTAGATCTCAAGCTCAAAAGCTTGACTTGAGTTCGAGTTTGAGCTTGATATTAAACTTGAGCCTAGCTTGGCTTGACTAATTAATCAAGCCAAGCCAAGCTCAAGCATTTTGGCTTTCCCATGAGTTCAAGCTCAAACATTAGTTTTAGGCTTGTCACGAGCTCAAGCCAAGTTTGAGCTTTTGACATTTCCTGACAAGCCAAGCTTGAACATGTACTACTCGACAAAGATTGGCTCGTTTACAGCCCTATGACATGACTGATGTAACACAGTCTCACATTTGTTATATTAGATTCTACAAAGTGGTCCTTGGTCATTCTAAAAACGTAAATCAAAACATTGCTTTTATTAAACATTTGTATTAGAGAGTTAACAATTTCGGGATCACCACCATTATTTTCTTAATCACATGAAACATAATTTATCATGTTCTTGACCTCATTCTCTGTATGAAATATATAAAGTGGAGTGAATGTTGTATGTGGTGGATTTTTTTTCTTAAAAAAGAAAATTGTTTGTACATGTGAATTTCTAATGATTCTAATGTTGTACAAGTACAAATTAATTGACTAGCTCTGGCCCAAGTCTTTTCAAGACAAGTTAAGGTCCATATTGGGGTAGCAATAGGTGATTTCTAATTAGCTGAAACTCACCCACGACCTATCTCATTCAGTATGGGCTTCTTCACAAGTTTGTTTGCATGGGCTTGGGTCTAAGCTTTCAAGAAAAGTTCTGGGCCTGGGTTAAAACTGAAGAGTCCAGAGAGCAAAAAAATTAAGAATGGGTGATCACAAAATTCTTGGAAAAGAGGTCTTTCACTTCCAAATTCTCAAACAGCTTTTCATTTTTCCTTTGTCAAATCCAATTCGCGTGAAATAATTCTCAGGCTTGCCGTGCTGGTGCACGTAAGATATTTTTCTTTTGTCATATCCATATTGGAAAGAGAAATAGAGAGGGACCAGAATACAAAATAATTTTGTCTCATGCGTATAATTACATGATTTTTACTAATTTCAATGCTATAAGCAACCATAATTGGTCCAATAGTGGACCAGCCTGGTTTGACAGATTTTCAATTGGATGTATCATTGTCAAAAGGCGTCACATTCACACCTAATTATAGCCAATTATTCGTGCCACTTAACCTCTAACACAAAATTATCATTGCTTAACAGTAAGATTTATTTACCTAAGCTACACGGCTACTACACTGGCACGTGAAGAGACATTTAAGCAGCCAAAGACTTGTTATCTAAGACGATACCAATATTATGGGCATGATACATTCTCTTAATTTGCCTTTTGGTATATCCGAGTCTTTGTTTCTCTATTGACTTCTAGTTACAATTGTAACAAATTAGTTAGTTTAGAGTCAATGGGGGTACTGTTGCACCTTCCATTTTTGGTGGAGCAAGATTTTCAAATTGAGGGCTCGAGTTTGTGATAATTAGCTTAGCCTCGCCTCACTGGATAGTCTCTTCATTTTTTCTCCCTTATATTTTTGGTGAGTTAGGGAGGATATAGACATAGAGGCATAAAAAACATATACAGCATCATATATTTGTTTCCTTAATGTTTTTAGTTAGTTATGGAGGATAAAGAGGCACCTACTACACAATGAGGGAGATTATGCAGATCTTGTTAATTATGGATTCAATAGGGTCAATTTCAAAAAAATAAAAAAGAAGGTTAGACTCTTTTGGATTAATTAGCTTAATTAACTAAAATGAAGCAGAATCGGTGAGGATAGCTATCTCTCTTTTCATTTTTTTTTTTTGGGCGAGCTAGGGGGACTTGTATCAAACTCTCTTTATTATATGTTGGTGCATTTATTTATATTTTTCTCAAATTCATGCCTCTCCTCACAATAATAATTTATTAAATTGGAATTGTAATATTTAATCTTTCCTTTAAAAAAAAAATGCTGGTTCCAATTAACTCAAATATTGGTTGTTATTGAATAAAAAACTTGAGTTCAAAATACATCGGTGTATTGCCCTAATAATAAAGAGAATTATCATAAAATGGAGTAAAGACATCATAAATTTTAAACATTATCATATTTATTAAAAACAATAAAAGACAAAAACTAAAAGCAAGGCTTCTCCTACAATGAGAAAAGACCTACCACAAGGTTCATGCACCTAACTAACCGCTATAACTAGTCGCAGAGATATTTAATTTTTTCATTACTACTTATCATAGCCATTACCAATTTACCATAGAGGTGTAGCTCTAGCTTGTAGATCTTGACAAGGATAATACTAAAATTATAATCAATTTTATTATTAAAGACTTACATTTTTTTTAATAATTAATATGATTGGCGTCACAACAATAATATAATATAAATATTAATTTATGGTTTAATATTTATAAAACTAATAAATTAATTATAAATTTTATGCAGTATAATTGGTAACAATTGCTTGGATTTCTCACTGTAGGGGTAAGGGTCCAAATCCGGTATTGGGCCTTGAACCTTGGCCGAGAACATGGGTGATCCAAAAACGATTAAATAGTAATAAGTGGTTTAACCTCATAGCATCCTAAGCATGACATCAATGGGGAAGACGGTTCGAGGAGGAATACCTCCTCGGATAAGCTAAACACGAATCTGATATAGATCATAATGATCAAGGCGACCTTCTAGGAAGCTCCAGTGGCAGAGGCGCACTTCTCAAGTGTACCAGAAAGTAAAAGCTAGGAAATGCCTAGGGAAAAGCTGTTGCCATCACATTGAATGCCTTGCAGCTAACTTTCTGGCTGCATTTATGTAGAGAAGACCCCTGAACAGTGCTGTTTTGGTTACCACAACTTACAGAAAGTCAAAGAAGGTGTCTGATGGGACAGGCACTCAAGTAGTGGCTTGGATGATCAACAAATGGAAGGTCAAGATCATTGGGAATGAGATATATAGTGCAAGAGGCCCCTGAAGGGAGGGGGGTCGAAAAATCAAGAAATAAACACTGTAGCTATCTAGAACCAAACTTGTAATAAAACTTCAAAAGCAATACATAAGAATCAGACTCCCCGAACTTGGCTAAGGACGTTTTTCTTTAGTGAACGTCTCCTATCTTCCTTTCTTTGCATCAAAATCTATTGGCCTGTTACTTAATTCACTAAAATCCAGTTTTTCAACCCATTCTTTATAAATTTATTGTTTTGGGCTTTTTGGTCTTAAGTCCATACACCTTTTGGGCTAGGGGCTCAAAACCGATCCTTACCCTCACTTTTTTTTTTTTTTTTACTGAATTTTTTTAGGTGTGCAAGTGCAACATGAGGACTTCCTAAGAGGTCCTAGTGTTGGGATTTCTTACTTGATGATTATAAGCTCCAACTATCTTCCAATTTCTCTAAAGCTGAATGGAAGACATAAGAGTAATGTGACACCAATTTTTATAAAATTTGAGCGTGTAATGTGACAACAATTTTCATAAAATTTGAGTGGGTAAGTTTTTATTAATTCTTGTTTAAGCATATTATAATCTTACAGACATTATTTTATCATTTATCATTCATCAATTGTCATTTATAACTTACCACATCATAAACTTAACGTATTGACAATTGTAAACTGTTTTGTAAAAATTGTTGTTATACTGATTGTAGACTAAAACCAAAGGCGAGGGAAAGAAGAAGCTCAAATCACGTGGGTCAGCGCCTGCAACAACTCACTCACCTAATTATTATTAGCAGTTTTTAGCATAACCCCAACTAAATTCGTGACCTCCCAAGAAAACATATCCAACTCATTTTAATTTTTGCCATTCAAAAAGCCCTCCTAGATTCTGATTCTTATCCCTTGTACTGTAAAATTCACTGCATCCTTTGTAAGCAAACGGATATTAGAATCTTTGGGAGCTAGTCCCAGAAAGGGAGACAGAAAAACCATG
The DNA here is from genome assembly GCA_023736055.1 of Quercus glauca. Lineage (NCBI taxonomy): Eukaryota > Viridiplantae > Streptophyta > Magnoliopsida > Fagales > Fagaceae > Quercus > Quercus glauca. The sequence continues at coordinate 70,360,447 of CM043316.1, read as the reverse complement.
GAAGAATCCTCAGATGAGATTAGAACCCCTCTCAGTAAGTCTCTCTAGCTGGCTTTCTCATTATTTTTCTAGCACTACTAAATACTGTACTCTAATTCCTTTGTTATTGAAATTGAACTTTTTGTTTATTGGGTTTTAGTATCTAAGGATGAGAAAGATGGCCCAGTTGCATCTTCATCACAAGCTATGGAACCCAATTCTATATCCGAGGTTAATGATGAGCAAGAACCGGAGGAGAATTCACCAATCAAACAAGTTGCTCTAACAGTACCAATCACAGACGACCCATCACTTCCAGTTCTCACATTTCGAATGTGGGTCTTAGGAGCTCTCTCATGTATCCTCCTATCTTTTCTCAACCAGTTCTTTTGGTACCGCACTGAGCCATTAACAATCACAGCCATTTCAGCTCAGATAGCTGTGGTCCCTCTTGGCCAATTAATGGCTGCAAAAATCACTGACCGTGTGTTCTTCAAAGGAAAACGTTGGGAATTCACGTTGAATCCTGGTCCTTTCAATGTCAAAGAACATGTTCTTATTACAATCTTTGCTAACTCTGGAGCTGGGACTGTGTATGCCATTCATGTTGTTACTGTGGTTAAGGTTTTTTATAAACAGCACATCACGTTTTTTGTGTCCCTGCTCGTTATTATAACAACTCAGGTTAGTTTTATTTGTTTTGTTACTTTGGTAGAGTTTGTTTAGGGATATTTTTCTTATGTTTGTTGATTAGGTTTGATGGGTTTTGAATGGTAGGTGTTGGGGTTCGGATGGGCTGGGATATTCAGGAGGTACCTTGTTGAGCCAGCACCTATGTGGTGGCCTGCGAATTTGGTTCAGGTTTCATTGTTCAGGTAATTTTGACAAGTAAAATTGTGACAAAGGAAGAGTTATTAGCTATATCAAAAATACTTATCCAAGTTATAATTAAGATTTTTCTTAATTATTTTTGGGAAATATTTAGTACATATGGCTTAATTCACACATAGTACACACTGTACACTTCAAAAACAAGGAAAATTGTGACTTCAAGTCTTGGTTTCGAACTTCAAAATTGTAACTTAATTTTCATTTTTTTTAGGGATTGTGTGTACTATATTTGAAAGTGTGTAATAGGAAAAAGTATTCAGTATCAAATGATACCATGTCAGTGGTATCAAAATTCAAAAAGTGTGAAACATGCCAGCAAAAAATAACTAATCCACTAACAATTGAATGACATATGTTAGTGGTAGTTATTTTTGTACACATATCTCTTTTTTATTTGACTTTGATATGAATGACTTGGTAACATTTGATACCGAATACTTTTTTTTTTCGTGTAATATACCCTACCCATTATTTTCATAATCCAGCTCAATCCTTTAACGAACACCCCGTAGCTAACACATGCTTGTCTAATTTAATCCACATAATCTGAGTATCAAAACATTTATGTGAATATTTCTTAATTTTTGGTGTAAATAAATACATGTCACTCTTCCGATGGTTATGCTTTCGGTTGGGTGGCCATGCTGGTGGCGAGTGATGATCATGACCCGTTGGTGTCTCAGATTTATTATTATTATTTTTTCACTTCCCCCAAGTTCACTATGTTTGTTATTCAAAGTCAAACCTTACTAAAATTACTTCGTGCAGAATGGTGTATTTGAGATTCGCTTATTTTGATAAAATTGAAATTTTTTTATTGAAAATACTGTAAATAAATATAAAAATTAGTTAAAATAGTATAGTAGAATCCATGAATAATATCAAAAAGTATAGTGAGACCCATGCATTACAATAAAAAGGCTATTACAATAATTTTTTATGCATGTGCATGCACATCATGCGATATTATGTATTTAATTATTATGTTTATTCTTCTCAAAAGAAAAAAAATTATTATGTTTGTCAAATTTTTAATTCAAAATCAACAGTACAAATAAAAACGAGCTTATTAGATGATATTTTTCATAATTGACAATGAAATAAGGACAGCGTAGATGAAGGCCTTTATAGTCACGTGTTGCTATGAGATTTATTTGACAATTTGTGATTAGTTTGTTACTTACCTTTTAGTACTGTTTATTTTATTTATTTTTTGAGATTAGTATATTGCAAAAAAGACATGTTGAGATTTGAACCCCACACGCGCACACACGTATATATATAGTTTTTTGTTTTGCACCATATATACCTAACAATCTAAAGGTCAAAGGTGCACCCACACTCAACACTCCCAGACCCCAGAGCCTGGCACTTTTGGATTGAGCATCTTATGTGTTTGGAGCAAATGAATTTGGTCGAAGTTTTAGCTTTAATTCACATTAAGGTCGATTTTTTTTTTTTTTTTTTTTTTTTTTTTTGACTTTAAATTCATTTTGGCCCAAGTTAACATCCCCTACATCAGCCAACCCAAAGCTGTTGAAAATTCTTTTCGGGTCCATGATGACGATATCCATCAGTCAAAATGTCAAATATTTAGTGTCCTTGTGAATGAGTTGGCCACGTATTTTCAGAAGCTCAACTCACTTATTAAAGCTATCCAGTACCCACTAAAACATTAGTATATTCACTTTACTGAGAGAGCTCAAGTGTTTTCAACCTTGTCCCAGACTACTCAATTGGACAATTTTCTTTTCATCTACAAAACATTAGATGAATTTCCAATTTCCAAATATTAGATGCTATTACTTTGTTTACATAAACAAAGATTGAATTAGTGAAGCTTTGGAAAAAAAGCCAAATTTTCCTCATAAAAAAAGAGGAACAAAAGAAAGAAATAATTTAATGCAAAAGAACCATATAATAGCATTAAATTAATTAAACATACTCTGGGTAAGATACATTGCAAACACTACTACAATTTTCATTGCAAATCTTGCCCAATCATATAGAAGCCCTTACAAAAGCAATTTGGGCTCTAAATTAGCCCAGGATATATATATACATAAATCTCCTTTGTTTCTGGGCTTTGAAAGTAATTAAGCATATTATTTGTTGTTTCAGGGCTCTTCACGAGAAAGAAAAAAGGCCCAAAGGTGGATTAACAAGAACCCAATTCTTTTTAATTGCCTTCATCTGCAGCTTTGCTTACTATGTATTCCCAGGCTACCTCTTTGAAATGTTAACTTCCCTCTCTTGGATTTGCTGGATATTCCCCACTTCTGTCCTAGCCCAACAGCTTGGTTCTGGTCTTTATGGGCTTGGAATTGCCACTGTTGGGCTTGACTGGTCCACTATCTCTGCCTACCTTGGGAGCCCTCTTGCAAGTCCATGGTTTGCCACAGCCAATGTTGCTGCAGGATTTGTTTTTGTAATGTACATTTTGACTCCCATATGTTATTGGCTCAATGTCTACAAGGCCAAAACCTTCCCTATATTTTCTGATGATCTTTTCACCTCAACTGGCCAAGAGTACAATATTTCATCCATCATTGATTCTAGTTTCCACCTCGACCTCGCGGCATATGAACGTGAAGGGCCACTTTATCTCAGCACATTTTTTGCAATGACTTATGGTGTTGGTTTTGCTGCACTTACAGCCACAATTGTACATGTTGCACTATTCCATGGAAGGTACTTAATTCTACCAAGAACATTATGACAATGGATATACACACCAAACTAATGAGGAAGTGTTAATGCTTAAATGCTCATTTTTTGTGTGGTGAAATGTAGAGAAATATGGGAGCAAAGCAAATCAAGTTTTCAAGAGAAAACAATGGATATACACACCAAACTAATGAGGAAGTACAAGCAAGTTCCTGAGTGGTGGTTTGTGATCATTCTTATTGGTAACATTGCCTTGACCATATTTGCCTGTGAATATTATAATGAACAGCTTCAACTGCCTTGGTGGGGTGTTTTACTTGCATGTGCAATTGCCATTTTATTCACTCTTCCAATTGGAATCATCACTGCTATTACAAACCAGGTAATTTATTTTCAAACTTGAAATAATTTTTACGTCCTTTTTGAACCTATTTTACAAAAATATTGACAACTTTTTATGTTGTTGTGTTGTCCACCAACAATTAATGATATCTCTAAGCAATTCAGCTTGTTATTTGTTAACTCATCTTAACAAATACAATTTGTTTATTACATACAAGGTCAAATAGTCAATTTTAAATATATTTGCATCAGTTAGTTTATGTTCCTAATCTTTTTCTAATGGCAGACACCAGGCTTGAACATCATCACTGAGTATATAATTGGGTATATCTACCCAGGATATCCTGTTGCTAACATGTGTTTCAAGGTTTATGGGTACATAAGTATGACACAAGCTGTAACCTTTTTACAAGACTTCAAGCTAGGTCACTACATGAAAATCCCTCCTAGAACAATGTTCATGGCACAGGTGATCTGTTATACTTAAATCCCTTAAACCTGTTTCCTATAAATCTATTTGGATGCATTGTCATTAATAATTTTTTTAACTCTTCCTAATTAGGTTGTTGGAACCCTTATAGCATGCTTTGTGTACTTGGGCACAGCATGGTGGCTAATGGAAACCATCCCTGACATATGTGAGGACACATCCTCTGTATGGACCTGCCCAAGTGATACTGTGTTTTATGATGCATCTGTTATATGGGGTTTGATCGGTCCTCGTAGAATTTTTGGAGACTTGGGAACATACGAGGCAGTAAATTGGTTCTTCCTAGCCGGAGCAATTGCTCCTATTCTTGTGTGGTGGGCAGCTAAAGCCTTTCCTCAACAAGAGTGGATTAGACTCATTAACATGCCAGTCTTGATAGGTGCCACAGGATATATGCCACCAGCTACTGCAGTCAACTACACTACTTGGATTATTGTAGGTTTTCTCTCTGGATTTGTTGCATATAGGTATATGCCGAATTGGTGGCAACGTAACAATTATGTTCTTTCTGGGGCACTTGATGCTGGCCTTGCCTTTATGGGGGTGCTTTTATATTTTTGCTTGGGTTTGGAGGATGTTAGCCTTAGTTGGTGGGGAAATGACCTTGATGGATGTCCCTTGGCTTCTTGCCCAACTGCCATAGGTGTTGTGGTTGAAGGTTGTCCAGTTGTCTACTAAAAGAGATGAAAAAAAAACGAAATTGGTTTACATGTGTAATCAAAGTTCCCAGTGGATCTCTTGGGGGCAAGAAAACTCACTTTTCTTCAAATTCACTTTGTATATAACCCTTCTCCCTCTTGAAGAGTTCTTATTAAACTGGGAGGCAGTTGGTAATTGAAAATCAAATGTTATACAAAGGTTAAAGATTTATACCTTTGCATCAAGAAATCCTTAGATTTGGATAACTTTTTAGTATGTTGTGCATGTTGGGGTTTATCCGTGTCTTAACTCAGGAGAGACAAAAAGGAAAATTAATCTTGATTAGGATATCATCGTAAAAATTTATAATTGGACATGAACATTACAAGTGATCTAAGAAGTTAGGATCCTGTGTACCTTCTTAATTGCAAATTCGTGCACTACAGAAACTGTGTACCTTCTTACCAAGAAAAGAAAAAGAAATTGGAAATTAAAAAAAAAATGATATGTTAACGGGTGCCTTAAAATAATTGTTAATAAACTATATTAGGAAAGTTTTGATACCACTTTTATAGAGAATATAAAAAAACTATTAAAAAAACTAACTGCTTTATCTTTTTTCCATAAATTGTTTCTAAAAAAAGGTTTTTAAACCAATACTTTTAGAGCATTTGTTAATATTTCCTTATAAAAAAAATTAATAAAAGCAATTTGCCTATCTTGAGGCATTATATTTGGGTAGTGTTATTACATAATGAAATTGTATTTTAAGCTCACAATTTTAGTTTAAAAAATGGATGTGTAACAGAGTATGCATTACTCTCTTCTTCTTCTTCTTCTTCTTCTTCTTCTTCTTCTTCTTTTTTTTTTTTAAATTTTTTAAAATTTTTAATTTATTTTTAATCCTTATTATATATTGAAGTGGTATTGTCACATCTAACTGCCTATAAAGAAAAAAAAAAAATCTTTCACAACAGTGGTGTAAATTTCATTAAATGTACTTCTGTTAAATTGGGGTTATTGCCATAAGAGAGAAAATGTCGCCTTTAAATATTTTTTTTTTCTACAGAATTATATTGTTTTAAAGCCTTCTGAAAAAATCAGTCTAAAAATGTGATATTAATGATGGCCCAAATTAGAACTAATAAGAATTTGCCACATCAATATTTTGTAAAAATGTTGAAAAATAATTTGTGCTTGTAGCATTACTCTTTGGTACCTGAGTAATGCTACAAATACAAACTATTTTACAACATTTTTACAAATTACTGATGTAGCTTAGCATTTACTAAATAATTATTGATAAATAAAAATATGATATTAATGATGGTCTAGATTAGAACTGGTAAAAATTTGCCACATCAATAGTTTGAAAAATGTTGTTGTGGGGCCAGTTGCCCAAAAAGATAATAGAGAGTTCATAGGAAGTAGGCTTGTGGCCCAACGGCCCAGTTCGAGGACACTCACATGTCCGAGGATGATTAAATAGAGCCATTTTGAGAATAACACAAGACAAAGAGACGTAAGTCGTACATAATGGCCCAAACCATGTCCGAAGATAAGATTTATTACTCAAACCAACGTCCGAGGTGGATATAACTCTTTTAATAGTCAAGGAACTTCACAGAATTACATGCAAACTAACTAATGAATATTGAACAAAGGAGGAACCGGAAAAGGTAACAAATATCTCCTAAAAGCTATTACCTCCACATTAAATACTTCTCAGCTAACTCTCTGGCCGCATTAATGTGGAGGTGATACCTGAACAGTAACCAAGCAGCCTTATGGCCACTGAGCGGAGGATCCAGGAAGTTCTGGATGGGACAGAAAGAAGTTCTCAGAATGGAACCTACACGTGTACGGTGAAAGCAGGATGAAGAAAGTAGTATATAACGTGAAATCGGAGTACACTAGAGAGGGGGATTTTTGGAAGAAAAAGAGAGAGAGAAAGAATCCAGAGAGATATACACTAAAAACCTAGCCGAGGAAGAGTTTTTCTTTTATTGAATTTGAAGTTCCTTTTGCTGCACAAGAACGATGTCTTTTTCCACTCACTGGAACTAGTTCTTACACCCACTCTCTAAAAATTTTATTGTTTAGGCTTGTTGGGCTCGAATCCCATCCCTCTTTTGGGGTCCAATACAATTTGAGTCCTTACAGTTATAAAATAATTTATGTTTGTAACATTACTCTTTGGCATCTATGCACATTGAAATTCATGTACTATTGACACTTTCCTTTTTTCCTCTCTTTTTCATTAAATGAAGGTGAGTCAACCACTAAAATTATATTATTATTATTTTAGATAAATACAATAGAATTTCAATTAGTAAATTTTTTTTCCATGATAATTGTTATTTATTATCAGACCCAACACACTAATTGATTTTTTTGGCACAAGTGAGGTTTGAACATCAGATCTTTTATTTAAGGATAAAAAACTTCATCAGTTGAGCTAATTAGATCTCACAATTTCTCTCTTTTTGTTTATACACCTGGCATATTTAGTTATTGTCTCATAATCCAGCTTGCTGTGAATATAACAGTCAATAGAGCTAAGAAATCACTTTCAATAATATTTGCCATCCAGTAGAACTTGAAAGTTACATGAAATTAAATAAATTATAGTATAACATAGAACCAAGTCAGCCAAGAACAATGTAGCTGACTTCAATTGTTTTTTGTTTGATCATTTGTTTTTTTGTCTACAAAACTTTTCAAAATAGAACAAAATAGATTCCCTTAAAAAACTAGTTTAACTATGATTCTTTCATAGATGTATCCCCTCCAAATTCTAGAATCAATAAGTTCCAAAATTTGTCCTATTTATTCCCACAAGAGTTTAGATTTAATTTGAAATTTTCTCCTGGTTGTAATTTTTTTTTTTGAGAAACTCCTGGTTGTAATTTGATTCTAGACAACTCTAGTATTAAAATAAAGCGAATTCAATACAAGCCCAAATAGATGTGGTAAATTCCAGCTGTTACATTTTAAGCCGACAAATACCTGTAAAAATATAAAACGAATCCATCAAAACAAACAAAGGTAGGACCAAGAAAAGGGAGACATTGCCTCAATATCTCTACATGACTACAACACAAAGACAACCTGTGACAGCCAGGGGCAGCCAACATTATTTGTGGCATGAAAAATTTATGCAGGGTTTTTAATAAGTAAATATTAATTAAAAAATTTATTTAATACTAATCAAATCAATTAATTTGATACATTAAATACATAATTTGATTAATAATACCAACTAAACTAATATGTTAATTTCATATAGAGAATTAAATATCATAGTTGAACTATAAATATTAATAAAAAGAAATAAAAATATATTACGATTAAAAAAGATACTTTATTTTAGATATATGACGATGCATTATTAAGTAAAGTTGTAATCTAATTTTTATTTTAATATCTTGTTTTTAAGAGAGAGAGAGAGAGATATTATTTGGTATGTAGCTTTGTAGGATATCGGTTTACAAAAATTAAAGTCTCAAACTATTAGGAGAGATTAATATGTAATTGATGATTTAACACATTTACAACATCTTTTTGAAACATTTTAGGGGTTTAATTGGGTTAAGGTTCTATTGGTCTCATACTTTGAGAGTCTTAATAGAAATGATAAAGAAAAATACGCTAATTAAAAGCACTATAAAATGTTCAAAATATAATATGACATTGACTCTCATTGATGAATTTCATCAATTTAACTAATGAATGTTTATATCACTCTTTTGTGATTAATAACATGGCAATTTATAAACAAATAGTAAAATTTATAGTATCGTTAACATCACTAATAAAAAAAAATTGTACAATCTTTAAAAATATATATATAATTTTATAAAAATTTGGTCTTTTAACTATGGAAAGTGGGTCTTTTTCCCTAAGGGAAATTTTGTTTTTTGGTGGGACTTAGACCTAGGCCTAACTTGCCTAGGACTTGGACTGGCAATGGCTTCAGGTAAGGGATAAGTGATATGGGCATTTAATAAGTTATAAGGTTGTTTTAAAAAAATTAGTATGAATTAAAAGGTTTTGAATAGAGATATTACATACAATCATGTTCTAGACACAGATATGTTCATGATGCTTACAAAATCTAAAGTATATGACTGAAGCATATTGATGCTATTACTTATTTCACGAACATGACATTCAAAGAAAATAATGGAAATGTAATAATTATGAAATGTTATGTAAAAGTATGAATTTCAATATGATATATAAGAATGAAATGTTTTCGGGTTATGTTCTCTGGTATGATCTGAACTCAGCCAATAAGGGTTAAATTACTAGCTTTCCATGAAAAATGTTATGTGATTGGCCATTAAAAGTAGTGAGGACTCTGCTGTACTCACCCTTGTTGAAAACAGCCAACTTATGGAGGATGCTAACCGACCCCCATGGTTGATGATCTGTATTATGATATGATCCCGGGAATCCCTAGCATTGTGGGGAATTCTGGATGCCCGACACAGTGTGCTGGATGCCTCCCAAATTTGTACAAACTTATCAGATATAGACTAACCTATATATATATATATATATATATATATATATATTATTTATAAACATCTATGTTATTTTATGATCATGAGAGAATGATTCAATTGAAATGCATTATGAGCATAATGAAAAGTTAAAAGCTCTCATGAAAATAAGTTGTTTCTAATGAAAAGAAAATTGATTTTTTAAAGATAAAAGTTTCTAAAGTTCTATTGTGCTTTAAAGATAAAGTTTTTAATGAAAGGTTTTAGTGTTCTTTAAAATAAATTTTTTGATAAAATGCTTTGGTTTACATGCATTCTTATTAAATTCTCATTTAACTTACTCTTACTAAGCTGTGTAGCTTACTCCTTCACTCTTTCAGTCAACGGATTTTATTATGGAGTAGAGGGAGCCTTAGTTAAGTTTTGGGAGAAGCTGGTTTTAGTTTTAAAAGTATAGCTCCCTATTTTGGTAGTTTGATGTTTAGGTTTGTAGTATTGTGTATTTTAGGATCTTCTTATAAGAGCTATATATTTTAGTGTAATTAGAGATGTATTATGTGAAATTAAGGAATTTGAATAACTGGTAGATTATGTTATCCCTTAAGTACAATGTAGATGCTCTGAATATCAAATGAAATATTATATCAAGAAAGTAAAGAAATAAGAATGAAAAAAAAAAAAAAAATGAAATCTTTTGTTTAAAAGTTTAGTTGGTTTTTGTTAATATCAAGTTCAAACTTGATATTAGCATAACAGTCATGGTCACAAATCCAATATCGGGTTTGGGTCATGACAATGATTCCAACAAATAAAAGAAATGTTCCATATAATCATCCTAATTTAATGGTTTTAGGAATTTATTTTCAAATGAACATGTCAGAGGTACGTTGGTAGAGAGGAGTGTGCGAGATGGAATCAACATGTGCATTGATATGAGGCTTGCTGCTGTGGAAATAGAATTAGATGCAAAGCTTGTAGTGGAGCTGCTGCAAAAGGATGTGGGAAACTCTACTGGGAATGATGTAATTTTATCTGATTGTAAGGAATGGCTTAAACGAATTCCTAGAGTGAAAATTCAGCATTGTTTTAGGAGGTCAACAAGTGCGCTGATGCACTTGCTAGGAGAGGCGCTCTTTTGTCTCAAGATTTTCTTGTTTTTACTACACCTCCAGCAGATGTTGCACTGTTAATCAGCCTTGATGCTGCTGGGACTATGTATGAGCGTATCCGCTCTAATGCTTGTGTTTTTTAGTTAATGAATTCTCTCTTGTTTACCAAAAAAAAAAAAAAAAGAGAGGAGTGTGCAAGAAAAGTGTCCAACCAGGCAACCATGGTTTCTATTTTTGGTATGTGAGGGAAAGCTGACCTAAACTGCCAAACTCGGCAAAACTTTAACATGTTTTGGTTTTGACCCTATCAGGGGTTACCCTATTTACAATTTGGCTTCAACAATTGAATATAGCATCTCAATCACCCAACCAATCATTAAGTTATTAATTCTGAATTTTAGGACAAACAAAACAAATTAATCTCATTTAAGATGTCTATTGTAAAATTTTATACTTGAAGATCAATATTACAAATGATCTATATCTATATTATTGTAAATTATTAAAGTGAAAGATCAATAAATGAATCAAGATATATTTTAATTGCACTTTTATTTTATTAAATACACCAAATGTAGATCTATTTCTAAAGGATATTTAAAACTACTTCCAACTTGTTTGAAACTACATTCTCAAAAAAAAAAAAAAAAAAAACCTTGTTTGAAACTAATCCAAATTTCATTTTTGAATTTATTTTTAATCAAGTTATAAAATTTTATGTATTTTTATATCATATTCTAATAAAGTTCCCAGGTCTCTGATCTGGCTTCTCAAAAAAAAAATATATATATATATATATATATATATATATATATAAATATTGAAAAAATTCATTGCATCTCAATAATAAAAATCACAATAAGAAACAATAACTAACTATATAGATAAGTCAATAAAATATCTTATTCTTCTTTTACTAAAATAGAATAATCAAGGATGAAGATTTTGCATACTCTAACAAATGTTATCCTTGCAATTTACAAACTTTTTTCCCATAATTAACAAAAAAAATTCAAAAAGAAATATCGAAAATATTAAACTTAGGTATGAACATTTGATGCCTTATTCTAGCTATATTTATTCTTAAATGCACCTAAATGGATGTCATAGGGTCATCCTTACTTGCAAATATTATGATCAAAACCTATCCCATTTTGTTAAACTGTGTCGTGACAACAAGAAATTTGACACTAATACACTTTTTTTTTTAAACCATTTTTTTAGGTGTTTTTCATTAGTGAGAGATAGATGGATAATTATTTCTAATTGAGCTTTTGATAAAATTATCCTCTTTCTTTTTCTAATAGGAGGAAATAAAATAGTGAAATATAATGGTTGAATAAATCAACGTCTTTTTTGTGTGTATTGGTGTTAAATTTTTCTCTTAAAATTTAATAGAGTGAGAGGGAGATTTTGATTATCAAAATAATCAAAGGGTAGGGCTTATACTAATATACTTAAAAATATAAGATTTTTTTTTTTTTTATTGGACTATTATACTAAAAAAAGAAAAAGGCCTTTACAATCCTATAAGGCCGTAGTTTTAGGCCCACGCATTTGGAACAACAAAGTTGTGGACCTTCTCACGAAACCCAAAACAAAATCTAAGAAACTGTTGTCTTCTCAAATTCTCTCTCCTCTTCCCCTCTCTCTTCTGTCTGATCTCCCTTTTGTTAAACCCTTCTTCTCTTCAATCAAATTTTCTTTCTTTCTTGTTCCTTTGGTTTAGGCTTTAAAGTTAGGCATCTATGGAGACCCAATCAGAGGGTAACAACCAAGACAGCATAGGTCGAATGAAGAACCTCCAATCTCGGATGGAGTCCCAACACAACACCCATCTCGACCTCCTCGCCTCTCTCCAAACCCAAGTCCCAAACATCGTTTCCTCCCTCGATCTCTCTCTCAAAGTCGTCTCCTTTTTCAACAACAGGCCTTTCACTCCCACACCTTGTCTCCCAAACCCCAACCCCATCAAACCCACAAAGCCCACCAAATTGCCCACCAATGCTCAAAACGCAGCGACTGCGTTAAACCCTGTTGGGAAATCTGAGAGTGAGAGGTTTAGTCCTGGTTTTGATGAGAGTGGGAGTCCGTTAGCTTTAGTGAGGTCTATGGTGGCTGTTTGTTTGCTGGGGAGAGTACCCTTTACGCCTATAGACTCGTCCACGGTGTTGAGGAAGTTGGAGAATGACCAGAATGCGACCGCGGCCGAGAAAGCTGCGTTGAGAGAGTTGGGTGGTGATTCTGGGGCTATATGGGCTGTAGAGGTGGCGTTGAGATCAATGGCTGAGGATAATGGTGGGATTGAGTTAGAGGCTTTTGAAGTGAGTGGAAAATCTAGAGTCATGGTTTTGGGAATTGATAGGACTAAGCTTATGAGAGAATTGCCTGAGAGTAAGCAGTTTCAGGAAAATTTGAGCTTGAGTGATGGGAATGTGAATAATGGTGGAGGAGTGTTCGGAGGGCATGTGCAAAGGGGGGCAATGCAAGATATGTGGATGGGGCCGGGTGGGCCGTCGCATTTGGGTGGTATGCAGCCGGGTGGGATAATGGGGCCAAGGGGTCCTAGAGGTATGGGGATGATGGGGATGGGTAGAGGGGTTGGCGTGCATCCAATGCATAGGCCGAGTGCACCATTGCCGATTGGTGGTGGTGGGGTGAATACTGCAATGCTGCAGAAGCCTAGGACTGAAGAGGATGACATGAAGGATCTTGAGGCTTTGTTGAAGAAGAAGTCTTTTATGGAGTTGCAGAAATCAAAGACTGGTGAGGAGCTTTTGGACCTCATTCACCGCCCCACTGCTAAGGAAACTGCTGTGGCTGAAAAGGTGTTTGTGGAACTTTTAGAATCTTCTGTTATGATTGTGTGTGTTTTGATATATGCTTCTGTTTAGAAGACTGTTGATGGAGATTGAAAATCCTTGTTTCTGAAAGTTTGAATAGTCAATTATGTTATGGTCTCGTAAGTTAGACATTAGAAGTGCTTTAGCTGTAAACTTTCTTCTGTGCCAAACTCGTTAGGATTTTAATGATATTTGCATCTTAGGAATGCCTGAAAAATGTTTTTTTTTTAGTTAAAAATACTATTCCTTGCATAAATCATTGTGTGTTAATGTTCGTTTCAAAATTTTGTTTTCAGTTCAAAACCATAGGTGGTCCAAACCTGAAGGAGTACTGTACATCCCTAACAAAAGAGGATTGCCGGCGTCAAACTGGTTCCTTTATGGCGTGTGAGAAGGTTAGTAAGTGGACTTTTAGTAGCATAGAACATGTTGGATATGATCCTGTATTTGTGTTTCCATAATTTTGTAATTATCATTTTACCTGTGCTTATTGCTTAACAAACACACACACGCATATATAGGACAGGCATTTGGTCAAAGCTTCAGGTCATGCACAAGGGTCTTTGGACAAACTAATACTGTGCTTTAAATATATCTGCATGCTAGCATGACTTAAAGCAAGATCATACTGGGTAAAACCTGAGAAAATACTTTAGTTGGATGGTTGATTCGTTGTGAGAAGAAAAGAAACTGTCTAGATCAGCATAATACTCAAATCAACACAAAAAACCTCAATCAACTTCTCTTTTAAAAATCTGGATCTCACCCTAAGTGTAGCACTAGTCAAAGTACAGTGTAGGTAATTGGATTTCATTGTAGGAATAGGAATCAATTATAGTCAGGTGACAAATTGACGTTAGTTCATTCTTTTGACATTGGGATGTTAACCTAATGCTGTTAGTGGATGAACACTAACATTATCTTTCAATTGGTTGTTGCTGAAAAGCATACTTATTACATGAGAATAGAGCGTGTATTCTGATGATATGAAATATTAGAAAATAGGAGGGAGACATTGGGATTTGGCGTTTCTTTGGTTTTTTAAACCCATGCTGGTATATATTATCCTGGTTAGTTGTTAAATGTTGTGCTGGACAAACATACAGTTTTGCTGCATGATGTGCTCTCCCTTATGGCTGAAGGTCTCTTCAGCTATGAGCTGTGTGATTTAATAATACCAACAAGTTAATTAATTGTAGAAAATAAAGGTCATACCCAATTCACAAAGTTCCCCCTTTTGCGGAGTTTGGGAGAGGTCATGGTAGGTAGCCTTACCTCCCATTTATTAGAGAGGTTGATTCCCGAATTCAAACCCGTGACTTGTCGCTTTTGGTGGAAGGCACTTGCCATCGCACCAAGGCTTGACCTCTTAATTAATTGCAGAAATAGGTGTTAGTTCATTTGGTGGTGCCAACACTCTGGTGATGGGCAATAGGCTGGCCTTTTTTTTCTTTTAAAAATGCAGTTTGGTATACAATCTCATTAGATAAGGTTTCCATGTCCGAAAAAAGAGATCTCATTTGAAAATTTAGTTGTATACACTATTATTATTTGTCTGAAATCATTTGACTTTGTTTTGAGCAATTTCATCTTCCAGATATTACGTTGATCTTAATATTGATATTTTCCGTCTTTGTATTGAAAAATTCTACTCTTTCCAGGTTCATTTTCGGCGAATCATTGCCCCACATACTGACATCAATTTAGGGGACTGCTCTTTTCTAGATACTTGTCGTCACATGAAGGTAAAATTTTCTCCCTTGAAACTACGTTATAATTGGGTTTCATTTTTTTCTTTTCCTTTTACATTAAGTAATATACTTTTGACCATATGGACAGACATGCAAATATGTTCATTACGAGATAGACCAAATGCCAGATGTGCTTCCTCCTCCCAAACCACTAAAGCGTGCTGAATATTGTTCAGAAGTTGAACTTGGTGAACCACAATGGATTAATTGTGATATCCGTTCATTTAGAATGGACATTTTAGGGCAATTTGGAGTTATAATGGCAGATCCACCATGGGACATTCATATGGAATTGCCTTATGGAACAATGGCTGATGATGAAATGCGCACTCTGAATGTTCCTGCTTTGCAGACTGATGGACTAATTTTTCTATGGGTCACTGGACGTGCAATGGAGCTTGGACGTGAATGGTATGCACTTAATTTTTGTCAATGTGCCAACTATAATATTTGTCTCTCTCTGATGGATGGTCACTGTTGTGTCTTAGAAGCAAGCGTGCTACATGTGATTATTCCCTAGTCTGGGCTCTCAATCTTATTACTGTCCTTTTTGCAGTTTAGAACTTTGGGGGTACAAGCGTGTTGAGGAGATCATTTGGGTGAAGACTAATCAACTTCAGCGAATAATTAGAACGGGAAGGACGGGCCACTGGCTAAATCACAGTAAGGAGCATTGCCTTGTTGGAATAAAGGGAAATCCAGAAGTAAATAGGAATATTGATACTGATGTCATTGTTGCTGAGGTTCGAGAGACAAGCCGTAAGCCAGATGAGGTTAGTGGAACCATATCTAATAATTTTTATACATTATCACACTCGCTGGTTCCTTTGATGGAATGCCCTTATGAACGTTAGTGCTTGCTATAATTGGGTTACAACATGCTTATTGCAACAATTTTTCACCATGCTATATATGCTCTCTTTTTTTTTTCTTTTTTCTTTTTTAATATTATATGTTTGGGTTTACAAGATACAAACTTGAGTTAATAAAAGTGCACTTCTGCAGATGTACCCCATGCTGGAGAGGATAAGTCCTAGGACAAGAAAGCTGGAATTGTTTGCTCGCATGCACAACACTCATGCAGGGTATGCTTTCTTGTCCCATATTTGTGCTTCCTATCATATTTTTCATTACTTCACAGTATTCTTATTTATCACCAACTTAGTGGTTTTTATGATAAATTAATGAGATGGAGATGCTTGAAGATTTTCTATAGAGACTTGATGACCACCTTGATCTATTATGCCCTTGGGGGTTCGTGAGGCTAAATTTATTTGAATAAATGGAAGTCTCGTGGCACTGGGATCCTGGGTTATTAGTATTTCTTAACCATAAAGGCCTCCTTTTATTTTGCTCTTAGTTGGCCATGGGACTTGGTGATTTTGAAATATAGCCTCCTGCAGTTTTGTGGTCATGTTGCTAACATCTTGCATCTGGGTATATTGGTTTTATTTCACTTCATATCTTGAACATGGTTTCTGGATTGCTTCTGATCTTTCTTTCATCAGATGGATGTCACTTGGTAATCAATTGCGTGGAGTACGTTTAGTTGATGAAGGTCTGCGAGCAAGGTTCAAGGCTGCTTACCCTGAAGAGGAGGTGCAGCCCCTTTCCCCTCCCAGAGCTTCTGCCATGGAAGTAGACTCTGGCCCTGCCTCTCAAATGAGGAATCCCTTTGCAACAGGTGACTCGAAGTCCACATCTGCCCATTTCACAGAATCTGCAGTTCAATAAACACCTAGGCAGTATGGGCACTTCATTTAAGATGCTTTACCCATGTTGCATCCGTGTCGTACCCGTATCATACAGGTGTCATACCGGTCATTTTATGTTATAATATTTCAAAAATTGCTCATGTCACCATGTCGTACCCTTGTCCATGTCCGTGCTTCTTAGATAAACACTATCTATGCTACTTCAGAAGAGAAACTGACAGTGGAATGGCCATTGATGGTGGCATGGTGAGCTGAGGAATCAACAGTTCCATCATAACTCAATCAAACAGCATTTATTGCCACATGCATGGTTAGCTCTTAGAGATCTAGAGGAATTCACCTTGTAATGTTAAATTTTTCATGCACGTTCCTTGCTTTTTTTGTAGAAAGCACCAGAAACCCTTCCTGATTTCCTGAGGTCTGTTTTATATCAGGCTACATGTGTAAATTGTAGTGATAAGAACATGTAAAATTATCATTTATTCTGGGTATTGAGAAAGTATCTCATAGCTTTCAATTTCTTGTTACCAATTGACTTTTGATTTTATTTTTTTTATTCCATTTTTCTGACATTTAGTTAGTATATCCAGGACTATTAGTATATTTATGTTATGTTTGGTTTGATATTATTATTATTATTATTATTATTTTAAATTTAGTATTTCTAAATTGGCATGTGTTTTGTTTTCCATTTTTCGATTGATGCATTGTAACATTTCTTGGGAAGATTTCATGAGAACGATTTTTATTTATTTGAATTTAATTAAAATATAATATGTTTAATTTTGGAAAATATAAATGATTTAATGATTGGAGGATGTGGATGAATTTAAATGTTGAATAAAATAAGACGAAAAGAAAAATAGTAAAAATGAAATGTATAACAATTAACACCAAATTATTTTAATTATGCTATATAATAGAATAATATTATATTCTTATATATTATATTTATAATGCAATAGGATAATGTGGGGTTCAAATATTTGGCAACTTCGGTCCACTTCATATCGGACCCAAGGCTCATGCCGAGAACAATACAGAATTCGAGGATGAGTGAGGGAGGCCTAAGTCATCAAGGAACTTTGCCGAGGATGACCATGTCCTCGGCAGGCCGACATTGAAGAAAGGAAGCTGTCATCCACCCATCAAATATACGCTGCTGACACTCTGGCCACATTAATGGGGAATTGACCATTGAACAGTGATGCTTCGGTTACTTCAACTAACAGAAAGCCTGTGAATGAGGCTAATGGGACGAGCCCTCAGACACGGGTTCAGATGACCAACAAGTGGACGGTAGAGATCAACTGAACAAGACTATATAATAGAATGAACCCCCAAGGGTTAGGGGGCTTTTTGGGTGGGGGTTGGAAGGTTAAAGGATTTTTGGGGTGTTCAAGGACAACCCTTGTATTCATTAGTTCTAAGGGACGGGCTCCTCGGACTGGGCCGAGGACGAACTTTCCCTTAGAACACTTTGCTAAATCTCAGTTGTTGATCCTGTAAACCCTCATCGACTGTTGTATCTTTCGCCAATGCCTAGTCCTTCTATCCACTCTCTACAAATTCATTGTACAGGGTTGCCTAGGCTCGGATCCACTCATCCCCAGGAGGGAAGTGCCCGAACTGGGTCCCTACAATTGGCTCTGTCTGTGGGAAAAGACTTGTGGATTAGCAAGTGCGACAGTTGGTGCGGAAAGATCAATAACAACACTTCTACCAAGTTCCAAAAAAAAAAGGGGGGGGGGGGGGAAACAGCGCAAACAACGGCAACATACTCATTCAGAAGGCAATCATTGCAAAGAAATGAAAGATGCAAGAAGTAAAAGAAATGAAATGGGGCTACTTCTTTATTAAGTAAAGAAAAATTACATTATACAACAAATGCCTAGGCAGGCTTGTTATAAAGCTAACTACAAAGGTAAATGCCTAGGTAGGCTTGTGCTGAAGCTAAAAGGAAAGAAAAGAAAAGAGAGGCTTAGGCAGGCTTGTTTTAAAGCCAAGCCAAGCCAAGCATGGAGGGAGAGGTGGAGACAGGCCTATTTTAAGGCCGTCCACAGCTCCCCAACCAACACTTTCGGTGCCTTGAAAGAGAAGGAAGAAGAAAGCGCGGCGCCTGACGGTCTCATCTCAAGGTTTCTCCTGGTTTCCTTCTCAGTCCCACGACGACCGAGAGCCGGCGAATCACTACCAGCTTGGAGGGCCGGTAGATCCGCACACAGAAGAGGGACGTTATGTTCCTTTCGGATCTCCCTCCAAACTGTAAGGGAAGTCCTCTCTCTGGCTAGGTTGAAAAGAAGGAGGATCCTTGGCCTCTGCCTGTTCCACCTCCATTATGTCGACCAGGATCGGGGTGGTATCCTCGGCTCCTAAAGGGGGCTCGGCTTCCTTGTCACTGCCCTTTTCCAAGGCCACTTCATCTCCTCAGGAACAAGTTACTGTTCTGGCGAGGCCCTTGGAATGCCCAGAAAACGGAGTGTTTATGAGATTTAAACCCAAGTGTTTGTGAAGTTTAAAGAAAAGACTACCCCAAAATGCCTTATATAGAAGTCAAGAGCTGGCGAAAGCCATCCCGCACAGAATCCTAAGAAAGAATTACCAGAGGTATTAACTCCGCCCAATTTTCAAAAAGCTCAGCAACTGCTAGATCCTCGTAAATCCGCAAGGATATTAATGAAGAGGCGCCTCGCGCACCGAAGCGTCAAGCGCGTTACTCGAATAGCCTAAAAGACACCTCGTAATTGGGGGTGGCGCGCCAGACGAATTAGCTAGACCGAAGAAGGGTCCCCCCTCGGCGGAGCAAGCTCAAAACCGCTATCACTCTCAGGGCAGACTCCCCAGCGCTGAGGATGAGCTCCCTCGCTCCAACTACTAAAGAAGAACTAAGTACTGGACAGAACCAAGGTCTTGCATAGTCCTCGGACTCAAACCTATAGGGAAACTAGTTACTTCAGAAGACAAGTACTACACAAAACCAAGGTCTTGCATAGTCCTCGGACTCAAACTTATGGGGAAACTAGTTACTTCAGAAAACAAATGTTAGACAGAACCAAGGCATTGCATGGTCCTCGAACTCAAGCCTTTGGGGAAACTAACTACTAAAGAAGAACTAAGTACTAGACAGAACCAAGGTCTTGCATCGTTCTCGGACTCAAACCTATGGGGAAACTAGTCACTTCAGAAGACAAATACTAGACAGAACCAAGGTCTTGCATAGTCCTCGGACTTAAGCCTCTGGGGAAACTAACTACTAAAAAAGAACGAAGTACTAGACAGAACCAAGGTCTTGCATAGTCCCCGGACTCAAACCTATGGAGAAACTGGTCACTTCAGAAGACAAGTACTAGACAAAACCAAGGTCTTGCATAGTCCTCGGACTCAAACCTGTGGGGAAACTAGTTACTTCAGAAGACAAGTGTTAGACAGAACCAAGACCTTGCATGGTCCTCGGACTCAAGCCTCTGGGGAAACTAACTACTAAAGAAGAACTAAGTACTAGACAGAACCAAGGCCTTGCATAGTCCTCGGACTCAAACCTATGGAGAAACTAGTTACTTCAGAAGACAAGTACTAGACATAATCAAGGTCTTGCATGGTCCTCGGACTCAAGCCTATGGGGAAACTAACTACTAAAGAAGAATCAAATACCAGGCAGAACCAAGGCCTTGCATGGTCCTCAGACTCAAGCCAATGGAGAAACCAGTCACTCACGAAAGACCAAGTGTCAGGCTGAGCCAAGGTCTTGCATGGTCCTCGGCGTCATACCTGCGGGGAAACTAGTTGCTTCAAGGGAATCCAAGTACTAGACAGAACCAAAATCTTGCATGATCCACGGACTCAAACCTATGGAGAAACTAGTCACTTCAGGAGGATCTAAGCACGAGACAGAACCAGGGTCATGTACTGTCCGCGGACCCAAACCTACGGCAAGGCTGACCACTTTGGTTCTAATAATGAATACTGCAGAGGATAGTGACCTTTCCTACGATGGAATTTCCAGACCAAGCCCATGAGCATCACTTAAAGCATCGGTGTGATCGGCTGAAGCGCAATTAAAGTAAGAATTGTGCAAGTAAAAAAAAAAAAAATATATATATATATATATATATATAATACAATACAAGCAAAACGAGTAAAAGAAGATAAAATATGCATTTCACTGAATTTTTAAAAAGTTATACAAGGCAAATATGCCATTACAATACTTAAAAAAAAAAAAAAAACAAAGCAAAGGCACAGCGGAAGATCACTCATTCGGCTCTATCTCAACTCCTCCCTCAAGAGGCTGGGCAGAAGAAGTCTTTGGGTCCTGATAACCCTCGTTTGGGACTGCAGCCTGGGAAGGGTCAGCCGGATGAGATATCTCCCCAACGAGAGGGGCTTGGACATCAGCTAAAGGGTTCACAGCCTCCCAAGGCGCATTAGCAGTGGGACCCTTGCTTGTCTCAACGGCCCCAGGAGGATCAGCTTCCTTGGTGGGCTCGCCCGAAGTAATAGCAGCTGGGACGCCTTCCTCAAGGACAACCCTAACTCCCTCGGCAGCCACCTCGGACTCAGAACTTGAAGGGGCAGCCTCACGGATGGCAAGGGGATAATATACATTCTCCACCTTCCACAGGTCGGACGAGGCCTTAACCCCAGCTTGTTTAAGGGCCTCACTCCAAATCTGGGAGTAGTAAAGTCTACACACCTTAGGTACTTGGGCTCTAAGGTTGTCTTCTGTTTCAGCCACCCCTGCCTCATAGGCCTTCTGCGCGGCCTTGCCTTTAGAGGCCTCAGTCTCGACCCTGGCAGACTCAGCCTCTTCCTTGGCTTTCAAAGCCTCGTTCCTGGCAAACTCTGCAGCGCCTCTAGCCCCCTCTACCTCAAGCACCCTCTTTTCCAAAGTTGAAATCTCCTCTTTGGCGGCCTTCAGCTAATCCTCTGCCTTAAGCAGGCGGTCCATTTGATCTAGGGCCAGCTTTTTAGTGGCAGCAAGGGCCAACTCGGCGGTGTCTCGAGCCCTCTTCATCTCTTCCAACTGCTCCCTCGCATTTGAAAGATCGGCCTTGGAGGCGTCAAGGGTCCACACAGCATCTAAATGCTTGTTACGCTCTGAGCCCGCGGCTTTGCTTTAGCTACTGACTATATCCTCCAACTTAAAGGTAGCATGGATAGCTTGCCAATTGAAACCATTGCGCAACAGATAAGGAGCCAAGAAATAGGAAGTCAAGGGAATCACAAGCGATCAGGAAACTTACCATGCCCAGGTATTGTTTGAGGTCGAGGAAGACCTCCTTGCTCCTCAGAGCCTCCAGAGAGGCCATGTCCGCAGGGAGTAGTAAGGACCTCCCCAATGCGTCAGCCACGCGCGCACCCTCTCCCCCTTGAGGGTCCCTGAGGGAGGCGTCATCCGTTAGGGGATTCCCATGAAGCATAAGGGCGGGAAGCCAAGCCTGGGCCCCAGGCTGGATGGCGGCCTGCTTTTCCTAACCTCGGCGCCCTATCCTCAACTATTTCGATGGCTGCCGAGCGTCGTCATCACCTCGGGAAGGATCAGACTCTTCGACTCCCCTACGCCTTTTTCCTTTGTCCTTCTTCTACAAAGGACTAGTGGGCTCGGACCCTGACGGCAAACTCTGTGGGGGTGGGGGAGGAGAAAGTTTGGGAGGAGACTTCCCTGGCGCATCCTTCCCCGGCTGCCCCTCAATCAGGGCTAGCAAGCTCGTCTGAGGTCGCTTCTTGAAACTTATTTTCGACCGGAGAGAGGCTTCTTCGGATAAAAAGTCCGCTTCAGTTAAGTTGGGGCCACCCAAATCGCCAGAAAGGTCCTCGGGTGAATGGAATTGGTCGAACATGTCAAACTCGCCCTCGGAGGGACCAGAGTCAGCAACTTCCTCTTCCTCTAGCTCTCCCCCTTCGGCCTTGACGGCTTGAGTTGATGAAAAGATACCTACCAACGGTTCGCCCTCGAGAATGGGAGACCCTTCGGGGATCAGAAATTCGTGCTCGACTACGGTGATGTTATGCAGCCGAGGATTTTTAGCTCGGATCACGTACTTCGGAGCCAAGAACGATTTTTGGATCGGGTCGTATCTTAAGATCACGTGAGCGGCTCTAACTTGATTGTCAGCTTTATTCACAAAGATCTCCGATCTCAGTACAGTCTGCAAATCCTCCTTATTGACCAAGCCGAAGTGACGCTCAAAAGCGTACGGATCTGCATAAAAGAAAGCAAGTTCTTGCATAAAAGAAAGCAAGTTCCTGTCAAAAACCAAGTAAAGCGGAGCGTTAAAATGCAAAAACCTAAACCCTCTCCTAGTCTGAATGCCCCACCTGGTACCCTCCACTGTTGGACAATGAATGCCCTCGTGCCACTCTCCGAACACAATGAGGAAGTCTTTGTTCAAACCCTTACTAGACTCAGGGAGGCACTAGATGAGCCGGACCCTATCGTCCCTCGTCTTCATGTAAAAAGACTTCCCCTTCAAGCGCTGGAGATTGTAGCACCAGTTTACATCGTGATGGGTTAACCCCAGCCCCATCTTCTCATTCAGGGCATCAACACAGCCTAAGATCCTAAATACATTAATGGCACACTGGGTGGGAGATAAGCCGAAGTACCTAAGATAATCCCTCATCACTAGCCCCATGGGAATCCTCATACCATCCTCCAGAAAGGCGATTATGGGAATCACCACCTCACCCTCTTTTTTACTCGTATTTCATTCCCCTTCTCCACAGTACCTCAAACCCACTGTATCAAGGATCTTATAGTCAGCAACGAATTTGTCCATTGCCTCCTCAGACTCAACTAACTTCTTAAACTTATCCATCCTAAAGAACTAACGAGGAACTCAGGCGGAAAAGTATGAACCAGAGAGAGAAGAGGACTTACAGAAATGAGGAAAAGCTCATCGGGCAGGCTTTTTGTGCTAAAGGAAGTCGCAAGTACAGTTGGAGATGTGACCGAACTCAAAGTATGTGTGCAAGGTCTCTTGAATGCAAAAGTGAATGGGCAAATCGGTTCGATTGGGTATTTATACCCCCAATTAAAAGTAACCGCACGGGCTTTCCCGCCCAATGAATCTGGAGTATCCCTACTGTCCATTCATCATCACACCGTTGAACGTGGAGGACAAAGAGCCGCCGAAATTTAATGAAGGCGTGCTCCAAGTACCGAAACGCTAGGAACGCCCCCTGAGCAGTTGAACGGGTTTTGGTACTGACAGGAAGATAAGATTCGCCAGGCCAGGGTAAGGACCCGAGGACATCAAAATCCTCCTCCCCGCCCGAGGAGCCAGGTAGCAGAATTTTGAGGGGCTATTGTGGGGCCCAAATATTTGGCAACCCTGGCCCACTCCATATCGGGCCCAAGGCCCATGCTGAGGACAATATAGAATCCGAGGATGAGTGGGGGAGGCCCAAGTCATCAAGGAACTTCGCCGAGGATGACCACGTCCTCGGCAGGCCGACATTGAAGAAAGGAAGCTGTCATCCACCCATCAAATGTACGCTGCTGACACTCTGGCCGCATTAATGGGGAATTGACCATTGAACAGTGATGTCTTGGTTACTTCAACTAACAAAAAGCTTGTAAAGGCGGCTGATGGGACGAACCCTTAGACACGGGTTCAGATGACCAACAAGTGGACGGCAAAGATCAACTGAACAAGACTATATAATAGAATGAACCCCCAAGGGGTTGGAAGGTTAAGGGGTTTTCGGGGTGTTCAAGGACAACCCCTGTATTCATTAGTTCTAAGGGAAGGGCTCCTCGAGCTAGGCCGAGGACGAACTTTCCCTTAGAACACTTAGCCAAATCTCAGTTGTTGATCCTGTAAACCCTCATCGACTGTTGTATCTTTCGCCAATGCTTAGTCCTTCTATCCACTCTCTACAAATTCATTGTACAGGGTTGTCTGGGCTCGAGTCCACTCATCCCAAGGAGGGAAGTGCCCGAACTGGGTCCCTACAGATAACATGTAACAATAAAAGAAAATGAAAAAGATAACAACTTAAAATACAAAGTAGAATTCTAAAGAATACGAAAATTCGTTAACCTAAATTAGAGATGCAAGAAAAAAAAATCCACCAAAAACATATATATATATATATATATATATATATATATATATATATATATAAAGAGAGAGAGAGAGAGAGAGAGAGAGAGAGAGAGAACATTTTTGTATGGGAAAATAGATAATTATGCATAGAATGAGAGAGGAAATGACAAATTTATAATAAGAAAATGAGAATAAAAAGAACTAAAATAAAAGAAGATTTAGGGATAGAGGAATAAAAATATTAAGGTGAAAGTAGTGGGGAGATGAAAAGGTAAAAGTAATGAGAAAGGTTGGAGAAAATGTAACAATAAATTGACAATTTAATAATAAGAAGAATAGTTAAAAATAAGATAAATATTATATGTTGATTGTAATTTAATAGAGTTTTTAATTTAATTTAAATGTTAAAAACATTTACAAGAAAAATTGAAAAGAAAAAGGATAATAACATGACTGCTGATGTAGTTCAACTGGAGCGTAGTAATAATAAATGTTACGCTTCAGCTTTTAGATATATATAAATATAGATGTGAACAATAACATAAATCATTTGCAATCTATTTCTGTTGGAAAAAGTTTGACTCCAAACATATTTAAAACCTTATATATTAATCTCCCAATCAGAAAATGACATATATTTCTATTGCGTGTATTAAGACAAATGTCATATTCCTTTTAAGGGTTAAAGAATGTTGCTTCGAACATATTTAAAGCTAAACTTTGTCCATTTCTATATTATTACCAATTTATATCATAGAAATTATTTTGTATATTTTTAGGGTCCGTTTGGATACAACTTATTTTACTGAAAACTGAAAACACTGTAACAAAATAATTTTTAAATGTGTAAATAGTGCCGTGGGACCTGTGAACAGTGCACTTTGTCTCTGCACAGTGAATTCATGTGCATGAATAGTGCGGTAACTATTCATATGCACTGAAAAAAAAAATGCAAACATGAGGGAAAAACATAAATCCAAACACTCACTTAGTGTACTATATCCACTCGCAACATATGGTGAATTTTGTGCAGCCCACCGACAATAGAATCCACTCATATGTGAAAGACATTTTTGTTTTTGGTAAAATGTGAAAGACAAATTAATATATGAGAAGTGATACATCCACAAAATTTTCATAAGTAGATTACATCATATGCATTGTGAAATTGGGAGCTTCACATGTTTTGGGCCATTGCATCATAGTCAGCACTTTGATGGGGTAATTACAATTTCACCTTTACAAACCAGCCCAGCCCACCCCTCCTTTTCTTCTCTCTTTCCTCCACTTTTTTTGGTCAAAATCTTCAACAAATTTGGGACCAACGGCTATAGCATACCACAAATTTTACCATTTTTGTTTCCAAGGTCCATCAGCAAGTGAGCTGGTTAATGGAATAAAGGCTTGTGCAGAAGGTTTAAAAAGATGGAGTCAGCAG
Source organism: Quercus glauca (assembly GCA_023736055.1). NCBI lineage: Eukaryota > Viridiplantae > Streptophyta > Magnoliopsida > Fagales > Fagaceae > Quercus > Quercus glauca. Next base: position 70,334,024 of record CM043316.1, on the reverse strand, counting down.
GAACTTGGCCATGTCACAAAGAAGATCCAAGAAAAAAGGAAGATTCTTCAAGATGTGGTCCAAGCTGACAGAGATGGTAGTAGAGGTGATGAAATTGATATGCTAAGTAAAGAAATAAATGAGTTGTTGGATGACGAGGAGATGAGATGGAATCAAAGATCGAGGGTTCAATGGCTGAAATTGGGAGACAGGAATACCCAATACTTTCACCATAGAGCATCACAGCGGTAGAAAAAGAATGAAATCAAGGGCCTCTTGGATAGGAATGGAAGATGGTGTGAAGACTTAGAAGACATTGCAGAGATAGCAATTGACTACTTCACTGAATTGTTTCAAACATCCCACCCAACCAGAGTAGTGGAGGTAGGCCGGACAGTGTCAAGAGTGGTCACCGAGGAAATGAACGAGCAGCTAACAAAAGAATTCCAAAAGGAAGAAGTCTTTCAAGCCATCCACCAAATGCACCCGACAAAAGCCCCTGGCCCAGATGGTATGTCTGCTATTTTTTATCAAAAACATTAGGATATAATTGGGGAAGATGTTACAAATACAATGTTAAGTATTCTCAACTCAAATTCCTCCTTGGCAAAACTAAATCAAACTAATATTGTTCTCATTCCCAAAACAAATAACCCAACCAAAATGTGTGAGTTTCGGCCTATAAGCCTTTGCAATGTGTCTTATAAAATCATCTCAAAAATTCTTGCTAATAGGCTTAAACCTATTCTTAATGCTATTATTTCAGAAAATCAAAGTGCTTTTGTCCCAAGCCGGCTTATAACTGATAATGTACTTGTTGCTTTTGAAATTATGAATTATCTGAAGAATAAAAGAGAAGGGAAAGATAAATACATGGCAGTAAAATTGGATATGAGTAAGGCGTATGATAGAGTGGAGTAGGGTTTTCTTTGTAATATCATGACTACTATAGGATTTAATGACAAATGGATTAGTCTAATGATGAATTGTATATCCTTTGTCTCTTACTCTATCATCATAAATGGGGTCTCCCAAGGCTGCATCTTCCCTTCAAGGGGACTCTGCCAAGGGAACCCTTTATCCCCTTATTTATTTCTCATATGTATAAAAGGGCTCTCAGGGCTGATAGGGGAAGCAATGAGGAATAAAAAACTTTCTAGCATTTCTATTAGCAGGGGCTGCCCAATAATTACCCATCTTCTCTTTGCTGACAATAGTGTCATTTACTGCAAAGCTAATGGTCAGGAGAGTAGGGAACTCCAAAATATACTTCAACAATATGAGGAAGCAGCAAGCCAGAAAATAAATACAGACAAGTCTTCCGTGTATTTTAGCCGGAATACAGATGATGAAACAAAAGCTGAAGTTTTGGATTCTCTTGGCTCTATGCAAGATACCCAACCAAATAAATATTTGGGCCTCCCATCACTAATTGGTAGGTCAAAGAAGCAAGTTTTCAATGAAATAAAGGAAAGGGTTAGAAAGAAGTTATCAGGGTGGAAGGAGAAACTCTTGTCAATAGGAGGTAGGGAAATCCTGATTAAGGTTGTTGCCCAAGCTGTGCCTACTTATACAATGGGATGTTTCTTACTCCCAAAAGGCCTATGTGAGGATCTTGAGGGATTGATGAGGAATTTTTGGTGGGGGCAGAGGCATCATGAATCAAAGACCGCTTGGGTGAGTTGGTCAAAGATATGCAAACCAAAATTGGAAGGAGGAATGGGTTTCCGTGACCTTCAAGCTTTTAATTTGGCCATGCTTGCAAAGCAGGGTTGGCAGATGATGTCTCACCCTTCATCTCTGATGGCTCGAGTATACAAGGCAAGATATTTCCCAAACAATGATGTCTTAAGTGCTAACTTGGGAAATAGCCCATCATTTGCTTGGAGAAGCATTCACCAAAGTTTGGAAGTTCTGAAACAAGGCACAAGATGGAGGGTAGGAAATGGAAAAACTATTCACATTTGGGATGACAAATGACTGCCAACTCCCTCAACATACAAGGTAATATCTCCTCAAATAGATTTTGGTGATTTTCCTATGGTCTCAGCCCTTATTGACCAAGACACAAGAAGTTGGAGAAGAGATAGGCTGGAAAGGATTTTCATTGCTTTTGAGGTTGAAACAATCCTGGGTATCCTAATCAGTTACCATTTGCCTGATGACCAACTAATATGGGTGGGTAATAAAAAAAGAATTTTTTCAGCGAAAAGTGCTTACTATGTGGCTAGGAAGGTGCTAGAAGGAAGTGAACAAGGGGAATCTTCAATAGGTGACGTGCGTGCCCCCTTATGGAAGAAAATATGGCACTTGAACATCCCAGCAAAGGTGAGAATTTTTTCCTGGAGACTTTGTAGGAATGCTATCCCTACTATGCTTAACTTGAACAAAAGGGGGGTCCTAGTTGATCCCTTCTATCCACTATGCAGCAAGGAGGCAGAATTTGTGGAACATGCAATTCTAAAATGTGAAATAGCCAAAAAAGTCTGGAAAAATTGGATTGACTGCCCCATCAGTCTCTTGGAAGGTAGACGAGACTTCTTGGATATTACTTTAGATATGTTGAGACAAGGGACCCAAAGGGACCTAGAAATTTTGTTTGGGGTGGCTTGGATGATCTGGTATAATAGAAACCGAATGGTGCATGATTCAATTAGTTCTCCAAGAAATATTATTTGGGGAAATGCCTTGCGAATGGTGAAAGATTATAGGGTGGCAGTTGGCACTCAAGCAAGGTTCCTAAAGCCAAAGGGATGTAGTCTTGAACAACTCCAGGATGACTATTTTCTTATCAATGTGGATGGAGCTATTCCCACTGGTTATGGCCACTCTGGTATTGGCATCCTTATTCGGGACAAGAGATTGAAGTTCATTGCTGCCATATGCAAGCCCCTCTTAGGAAGATTGGGAGTTTAAGAAACTGAAGCTATTGCAATGGAACAAGGATTAGTGTTGGCAAAAGAGCTTGGTTTGGAGCAAGTTCTTGTGGTTGGTGACTCTCTTCAAACTGTCCAAGCAATTGAGAAAGAAGAGGTCAGAGGTGCAGTGGGTCATTTAACAGCAGGAATTGTGCAGGAAATGAGAAATTTTGCAGATGTGAAAGTGAGGCACATTGGAAGGACGGGTAACAAAATAGCCCATGTTTTAGCCCAACATGCAAAAACAGAGAAGAATGCCATGTGCTGGGTTGGAAGTGAACCAGACATAATTGCAGATTTGATTAGATCTGAGGAACTGTCGCTTTAGGGTCTTATATGTGGCCTTTTTTATTGCTGGTTTGTTTCCTTTGTGTTCTGCTTTTTGCTGTTTGGGCTGGTTGTTTCTGCGTGTACTGTTGTTTTGATTCTTCAATTGATTGAAAATTTCATGTGGTTTCCCCATCAAAAAAAAAAAAAAAAAAAAAATGGTATATTATGAATTTGTGATTGATGCGAATCATACAGCATGATTCTCAAATTCTTAATCTTATCACTTAATGTGGGTTTCAATTAGCTCAATTGGTAAAGTCTCTGATGGTTGTATAAGAGATCTGAGATTCAATCTCCGCCTACACCAAAAACTTATTGGTGTCTTAGTCTGATGAGAAAGATTTATTATCAGTAGTGAATGTCAGTTAAAACTCTCTCCAAAAAAAAATCTTATCACTTAATTATCTCGTTTTTAACGGAAATGCGCATGATTAAAAGCTTCTGTAACCTACTCAAATTACAACCAATAAAAAAATAAAATAAAAAATAAAAAAACTGTAAAATTTGTTATATATTGTGAATATGTGACCCACAGCCACAGGAAGAGAAACTGTTGGATTCCAGGATCCAGCTGGCAAATACATAAATTAATGGAACAGGGAACCTTGACACTAGCGATAATATCGGGCTGTGTTGTGTTGTCTTGGACCTATACAATTACAGATTGATCTTTGTTCTTTCTTTTACATCGAAAGTAGAAAGTAATGTTATCTTTTCTTTCTTTTTAGTAAAGAGCAAAACAGAAAATCTTATTTTATTTTTTATAGTTCATCGATACTCTCTTTAGAATTTCAAAAGAGAGAATGCATAACATTGAAATAACAATCAAATTTGAACCACCGTATTAAATTGCTTTTAAAGAATTACAAATAAATCCAAACTATATTACCCCAATATGCCATAGACTTATGAACCAAAATGAATGGAACAAAAAAAAAAAAAAAAATTCAATACCAAAGTGGGAAAAAAAGAATAAATAATCATGTTCTTCACATGATGCCACCGACTAATGCACATACCAAAAATCCAGTAAGAGATGCCATGAAGACTGGAATGCTTAGTGAATGTGAAGAAGAAGCAGATAAAGCAGAAGAAGGTGGTTGTGGGATTGAACCAAAAACAGTGGGATAAGAGGGTGAAAATGCACTAGGACCATTGGAAGGAGAATATGCAGGCGCAGTAGCAGATAACACTGAAATGTGGAGCTTCTGATTCTTTTCACAGTGACCCTTCTCTCCACTGGTGAAGTAGAAGTCCCCATATGCGGTAATGTTGAAAAGAGAGTTGCCATTGTTCATGTACAGTATTGGATCTGTAAGGTTGCAGCTAGTATATGATTGTTTCGTGACTTGTATCAATGAATCTTGACTTGGTGGGTACAAGAACACTGAACAAATAGAAAGAGAAAACGAACCCATAAGTGTCAAAAGCTATGATTTTTTTGTTTTTTTCAAGGATCAAAATGAAGGATATGAGAAAGAAAGAAAGAAACTTACAGAGAGAATCTCCAATCTTGAGAGTGTGATACTTGGACCAATAGGTGTAGACTTGTGGATTTGCTGAAGTGGGTATTCCCCAAGCATCCAAATCTCCAACCTTGTACTGGTAGCTCAAGACTTTGGTTTGAATTAACACAAGGAACTGGAAAGCCAACAAGAAGTAGTATCTGCTACTTTTAAGATTAGCCATCTTAGATCCCCTCTCACTCTCTCTTTCTGTCTCTATGTCTCTCTCAAATTTATGACTCTGAGAGGGGTCAGGACAGTGTAGACTAAATCTTATTGGTTCGAGTCCTTGTAGACTGATAGGTTTAGCAAAAGTAACTGAGTTGGAGTCAATTTACCTGAATGCCCCTCTTCCTAGTAAGATGTAACTTGTGCTGGTTATTTGAGAAAGTCTCTAGGATCAACAAATTAGATGAAGATCTCTGTGGGTAGGCTTGGATTGTTCCTTCTTATGATTGATATGCATTTACATGTCAATAAATCTAGTAACACAATTTTTGACAACTATGTGGATTGTTGTAGTCGATACAAAATAAAATTTATGTCAATAATAGATTCACAACTATGTGGATTGTTGTAGTCGATACAAAATAAAAATTATGTCAATAATAGATTAATGTTAAAGTGATTTTCTAATCATAATTAATCTTATTAATAAACGGTGAAAAAATTATGTCCTGACACTCGGTTATACTTTATACATACCCAAAATATATAGGATAGAGGGACATTTACCTGACTTCTTTAGAAGGTTACAACTGAGAAAGAGAGTCAATCAAGTGACTAATAATGGCACATGGCCAGTTGGATATTGTCAAGTGCAGCTCAGAATGGGTTTGCAATTTGAAGGTGGAAGAGGGACTATAATTCACTTTTTTATAATCACATCATCACGTGAAGAAGACAAGAGATTCCTGTCTCCTCTCACATGGTTTAGTCTTCCGCGATTTCGACTTCCCTTCCAATTTTGAACAAAACCGGTCCAATGAACAGAAAGAGATACAGCTTAAACTTCATTGTCTCATTGTATATTTCTTGCCAATATTGTTCTCTTTGTAATTTGTCAATGGAAATATCTTTGAGTTCTCCAAGGTAAAACCATTTTTTTAACAAAAGAGAGGGTTTATCTCTACGTGGACAAGCTGGTATGCACGTTTATGAATGCATCGGAACTTTGTGGTAGAAGCCTCACAAGGATTTTTACTAACTGGTAACCAGCTGCAATTGATGAAAAAAATAGTAGAATTAAAGCTAACAGGTTAGCCATAGAAATCTTGCTTGCTGGTAACGTGTAAATTCTAATCAAGAAACATGATTTCATTTGCTTTGTGGCTAAGAATTTGTATTGCAAGCTCTATAGTTTACTTTTCTCTTGATCAAAAGAACTGGAGGTTTTTAAACCTGGACTAGACTGTACAGTCCAACCGGGTTAACCATGAACCGTTCATCAAAACAGTTTTTTATACATGAAAATTGGGCATATAGAAAATATGAGAGAACCACTTGAACCGAGGTCTGACCTAAAAAACCATTCAAATCGTAGGCCGGTCCGACTGTAAGACATCAGTGAAATTTGATTTTTCGATCTGAAATTCTGGCATTGATCTGAAGTGAAAAGAAAAAAAATGGAAATAGAGAAACTGATGAAGAAGATCCGAAGATAAAGCAAGAAATTTAAGGAGCACCAATTGATGGCATGATGAGATTAAAAAAAAAATAGATGAGCGTAGTTGCAGACGTGACTCGTGAGGAGGAAGAAGAGGGGAGGACTGTAGGAGTACTGAACTGGAAGGCTAATGCTAGATAACCGTGTAAGAAGGAAATAAAGCTTCACAAAGTGAAAGTAAAAAAGTATTGGGAATACATAAATCAGAAATCACGTGGGTGGAGTCAGAATGGATGAGTGAATTTAAATTTGAAAAGGAACCTTTTGGTTCGGATCTGGATCCTCTCCATTTCCTTTGAAATGGAGAGGCTCCAGTACACGGTGGGAATTTCGTCCAAAATGATCCACGCTCAAAAATGATCCATGTCATTTAAAATGTATTTAACTGGGGTTCAACGCACTTAACTGGGGTTTAACTCAACCGGACAAAAAAAACCCCTTTCCTCTCACCAGTCGTTCAAACTCTCTCTTTCAAAATTTCAAAGTTCACTCTTCACTCTATCACTCTTTCTTTAAACCGAGATTCAAGGTTTTTTGGGTTTGGTCAAGGGTGATTTTTTGTGGCGAGATCGGCATGGTCAAGGACTTTGGTGATTCTGGTTGGAAGGTCACGATACTCAATGGCGTGGGTCGTTTTACGTGGGTCTGGTGGTTTGCGATGACATGGTTGTTGCGGTGGCGAGATTGGCATGGTCATGGGTTTGCTGATCGAATTTGGTCATGGGTGGCTATTCAATTTTGGCCATGGATCGTTTTGGCCATGGTTTGGTTGAGTTTGGGTGTAGGTGTGGGTGTGGTTGCATTTGGGTCAGGGACTTTGGCGGACCAGTGGTGGTGGTGGGTTTGATGAGTGTGGGTATGGGTGTGGGTGTAGTTGGGTGTGGGTGCAACTTTGCCACTACTGGAACCATTGATAATCTCTTGCAGGTTCTTTTGAAAATCCCACATTTTATTTTTGTTCTTTTTAAAGAATTTAACTTTGATTTGATTTAATTTTGGGTTTTTGTTAATGGGTTTATCAGTGGGTTTCTGGGTTGGATGAGTTTGGTGGTGGTGGTGGTGGTGGTGGTGGTGGGGGGGGGGGGGGTGATTGATGGTGGTGGAGGCGGGGGTTGTCATGTTGGTTGTGTGGGTGGTGAGTTTCACTTTGTTTGCTGTTGCCATCCAAAATGATCCACGCTCAAAAGCCAAACCATCTCTGGCTCCCAAACCTTTTTTTTTTCTCTCTTTTTCTCTTTTGCTAGTCTTTTTGCTTCTAAGTTTGATTTTCTTGGTGGGTTTTTTGTGCAGAGAAAGGTTGTGTGAAAGGTTGCATTGCCTTGTGGGGTTTGCAGAGGAAAAGGGTTTTATAAATGCAAACTGTGCAATGGAAATGCCACCATAGAGTGGTCGCCTATGTATGACCCTGTAGCTATCAATCCTTGCCTTTGCCCTACTTGCGAAGGAAACAGGTTGCTCTCTGATTATTTATTATTATTTATTTATTTGTTGGAGCTCTATTTCAAGTGCTTGGTCTACAATTTTTCTTTTGTGCTTTGTTTGGTTGCTGAGAAAACAATTTCCTTTCTGCTCTTTTATAAGTTGAACTGTAGGAAAAGTGCATTGAACAAATTTGGGTAGTTTTTTTTACTGGTTTTTAGTTGCATTTTTAACAGTTTTTGAAGTATCCTAAAAAAGGGTTATGGAAAGAAGTACATTATGCATGAGTTGAATTTACTGAATTTTTGTGTTTGTTTTTTGGAATGCTAATTTGAAGCAATTAGAAGTTCTAATCTGCCTGTTGAAACTCTTCATGATATTTGAGCATGAAAGCTCAATTTATTTGATAAACCGTGTTTTGAGGAAGAGTTTACTTTTTGAGTTTCCCTATTATGCAATGCTTATGTGTTGTTTCAATGGTTTCTCATGACAGGGTACAACGTTGTCTTAACTGTCTAGGGAAGGGCTACGATTGAGTTGATTAAGAGACAGTTTTGAATCTTGCAAGTGAGTTGCATTTGCTGTGTTTTAGACCTCATCTGGAGTTACTTTCAAATGCTTATATGCTCTTAATTTTTTACTAAGGAACTCTACCCCCAATGTGTGCATTGTTCATGGTTGATGCATTGTTTTTTGGAACCGTCACAAATATTGAATTGTTCATGGTTGATTCATTGTTTCTTTTTTATTCTACTCGTGATGGGTGCATTGTTCTTTTAAATGTCAATGTCAAGTTTGCCTTGTAAAAGTGCAATTTTGCATGCTTTGACTTGAAATACTACCATTTGCTAATCTTGGTCCCATATTCTGTTTAGGGTAAAAATTATGGACAATATGGACAAAGTGATGGGTGCATTGTTCTTTTTTCTTGCATATGATTAATGATGCCATATACAAACAATATTGAAAAACAAGTAACAATAATTTTTTGTATCATGGTGCAGGGCTTCGAGTAACAATTGATTGCAAGCTAGAAAATGGACACTTCAAGACAAGAGGGGTAGGGGAACTCGATGAAGAAGGAAAGTTCAAAGTGTCTGTTCATCATAAGATTGTAAAAGATGGAAAATTGAATGAAGAGTGTCATGCACAGCTTCACAGTGTATCAGCTGCACCATGCCCTGCACATAATGGCCTAGAGTCTTCAAAAGTAGTATTCAAGTCCAAAGCCAAAGGAAAATACACATTGGGTTGGCTGGTAAACTCAAGTTCTCCCCTGTGACATGCACTTCAGCTTTCTTGTGCCCTCACTATAAGTACCCACCACTAATCAAGAAGCAAGAGGTGGAATGTATAGTCAAGCAATAAGCACACCAATTGTAGAAGTTTCATGTTATTATAATCAAAGTTTTTATTTCAATGGAATTCTTGTTATGTGATCAAAGTGTACATTTTAATAAAATTTGTTCATTTTTTTTATTAATTTTTATTAAATTCTCTTATTGTCTACTCTATTGGATTGAATTTTGATTGTAAGGATTGTGACAGTTGTTATTGTAAGGATTGTAAGGATTGAATTTTGACTGTAAGGATTGTGATAGTGGAATGTGGATATTTACAGATATTTGTAAATAAGGATTGTGACAATTGTGGGCTATTGATATTTGTGTAGGTGTGTGTGTAGGTGTGCAGGGGAGTGTGTGTGTGGGTGTGCACAGGTGGTGCGAGTAAAGCTGATGTGTGTGTAAAGGTGTGTAGGGGACTGCGTGTGGGTGTGCACAGGTGGTAAAACTCATGCAAAAGAAAAATTGACACGCTAATTAACATGCATGCAGCTCAAAGAAAACAACTCTTGCCTAGCATAACAATTATGCAAAAAATAGTAATTATGCAGAATGTGCAATACCGGACCTATTCTGCAGAAACAGTAATTATGCAGAAAAACATAATTATGCAGAATATGCAATACCAGACCTATGCAGTAACAGTAATTATGCAGTAACAGTAACAGTAATAATGCAGTAACAGTAATTATGCAATAACAGTAACAGTAACAGTAATTATACAAAAACAGTAACAATAATTATATAGAAACAGTAATAATGCAGAAACAGTAACAATTTTTGGAACAACAAATAATTATGCAGAAATTAACATCTTGCAAAGATACATCGGACATGCAGATTAAGTATTCTTTCCAAATAATAAAAAATCTAAACATTTGAATGTGACTAAGTTTTGGACCAGCAAAACTCCAGTCCTAAACTAGGAAAATTACAAAACAAGAGCACTTAATCTCAACACGTGTCATAGATTATAAAACATAATCCTAAACTAGAAAAATGGCTTGACTTTATGAACCATCGGATTCCATCCACTTGTAATACTTTCTTGAGTCAAGGGACCTCCACTTGCAACACTTCCTTGAGTCAAGAGACTTCCTGCACCATTAATTTTGTCGTTGGAGCCTACAACAGTTGATATACTCTCTAAATGTGATGCTAATGCAAAACTTGCTGATGAGCCTCCCTAATGTGCTGCAAAACTTGTAGAAGCCGACTACAAAAAATCCAATTACACATTACACATTGAAACAAGCTTAGCATTAAAATTATCAAATCATGCATCTAAACTATTATTAATATAAAAGTAAAATATGGAATTGTAAATATCTTTACCATTAAAAGTTATGTAAAACTTGTAATATTTCTAGAAGAAATATCCTCAGTTTCTTTTGTGCCATGACGTCATGTGCATATATTTCCTGTAAAAATTGTACTAGTTTAAGAACAATAATAGTATACTATATAATGTGTAAAAATAAAATAGAATGGTGAAAATAAGGATAATTTAGAAGATTACCTCCTACACTTTTCTTTTCTTTGTTTGCTTCTTTGATGTGCCTTCCTTTGGTTTCCTCATCTTTTCTATTCATGATTTCGTCCTACGCTTTTTATTACGATAAACCTCTCTTTTCTTCATCCCTTTTAGTACAATCATAATCGAAGCACATAATTGATCTTCTTTGTCTGCAAAATCAGTGGAAGGCCTAATGATGTCTTCTTCTACATTAGCTTTGCAATTCCTAAGGCCACAAAGATTTTTTTTTCAAATCTGTAATTGCTAAGCTTAGAATATCATGGCCTTCTTTAGTTTCACATGCCTCATTCACCAATTGAATATATTTTGGACATAAATCTCGATACCGATCTACATATTCCAGTCGAGTATTCGGCTTAATGTTATGTGTTGTGCAATTTTTTCCACTTTCATCTTTTGCATCTCTTCTCCACCTCTTCATGATATATCTATTAGGAATCAACTTGATATCCAATCCATCAAGAACTTTCAAACCATGCCTTCATAAAATACCAAATGACTCAAACTTTCTGCAACTACAAGATAAAGTCTCATCTAATGGATTCCACATGACCTCATATTTTCCATTTTGATTGAAAACTCCAACCACATAACTATGTGTTTGACTCACATTGCATTCTAGGATGGAAAGTGCCATTACCTCTTCAACTTCTGTTTGAAATAAATCAAACAACTTAGACGTGTACACTGTTGCTACTTGGTTAAGCATAGGAGAGCTTTTGAGCTTCAATCTTAGAAATTTCTGTCTAGAGTTGTATTCTGCTTCTAACTCCTTATCCCGCTTTTGATTGACAACTGTTTCAAAATGAGTGAAAAACTCTACTATATTGAGATCAGTACGCAAGCAATCCTTCAAGTCAGCATTGAAACTCTCACTAAGCTGGGTTGTCTTCATTCCTGCAGTGAAAGTTCTCTGAACATATGCTTGGACCCATTTTTCCTTCAATTTAAATAGATCAATTAGCCATTTATTTTCACGAACATCATACTTATTTAGCATTTCATTCCAATCTGTAAGAAACTCATCTTCACCGTCATACTCATAGATACATACTAAGAAATCAACGTTAAATTGAGACTCATTTTTAAGTAAATGACCCAAGTGTTTTTCAGCATTCTACCACATATGCCAACTACACAATGCATGATATGTCTTAGGCATGATTACTTTTATTGCAGCTGACATTGCTGCATCTTGATCTGTGAAAATAGTGATTGGCATCTTTTCAAACATTGCTTCTAAGAAGGTCTCAAATAACCATACAAAAGATTCAATCGTTTCATCATATAAAAGTGCACCTCCAAATACAACAGTTTCTCTATGGTGATTGAGACCCAAAAATACTCCAAGTGGCCTTGCATCTCTATTTGTACTATACGTTGTATCAAACGTTATTATATCACCGAAGTGGCTATAGTCAATGATCATTCTTGCATCGGCCCAAAAGATATTAGTAATCAACTCTTCACAGTCCAATTGAGTAGCAAAATAATATGAAGGATTTTCCTTAAGTTGACGACTGAAATATCTTCCCAAGCTAGCAGCTGCCCCATGCTTCATGTCTCTCTGTCGCTTAGTGCGTAAGTAGTTTATATGATCTTGCTTGGTAAAACCAAGATTATCATATCCACCAACTTGCTTACTAAGAAGCTCATAGGATTGCTTTAATCTTAATCTCGATTCATGTGCCAAATCAATTTCAATAGCATGAGTTGCAGCCACTTTCCGTTGTGATGGCATCATGTGCATAGTTGATGGAAGGTGGAGATAGTGGTTATGCTCAACAATAAATTCACTCACCACATATTTTTTTACTATCTCAATTAAGTACAATAACCAAATGTGCTTCACAGCCACATCTTGTTTCTGCTCGTGGATTCTTTACATTCTGATCTCTCTTGTCTTTGCCTCAAAGTCCCTCCTTCGCACACACAAATCTCCTTAAAGTAACCATTCCAATCTTTTTACATTTATTTACATACTCTTTTCTAATACTAAAACCAGCCTTCTGCCATATTCATTATAAAAACCATATGCAATCTCATCTGCTTCAAACTCCATCCCTTTAAATGGGGTAGATTCCATGGGCACATTAGAAGGAATATGTATTCCCATTATTATCCCTAGAAAAAATTGAACATAAATTTATTATAACTTTCACCTATCATTTGTTTTCAAAACAGAGATGATGTAAAAAAAAAATGAGGATGTAATGAATGATCAACATACTAATGAGGATGTACCTCATATGAGAGAAATATTATATATCTTTGTTACTAAACATAAAAATTCAAGATAACCAAGCATGATTTCAACTCAACTCACTCAAAGGCCAGTCAATTTAAACATGACAGTAATAAACATGTTCTTTAAAATCTTGCATCCATAACATGCCATCAAGAATCATTATAAAGGAATCTTCTTATTATGATTAAAGAACTTATTTGTTATGAGAATTTTTTTTTTTCACAAGAGAGAAATTTATTAATTTAAATATCTAAACCTTGTGATCAACACCACAACAGTATCCTTTTGATCACCTCTCTATATATGTCCATAATCCACATTAAGCATACAAGTAATCATTTTTTAATTTCACATAAACTCATCATTGATACTATTTTCTTATGAACCGATTATAATAGACTATATTAACAGCTATGGAAATATATATATATATATATATATATATATATATATATATATATATATATTTTTTTTTTAAAAAATTGTGCCACTAAACTTATTGATTACACTATGAATTAGGATCATGTGTGTAAGGATTTTAGTGTTGATCCATTCCATACATTTTATGGTAATAAATTCAAATTTATTGATGTAATTTTATCCGTTTGAAAATCTAGTTAGTTTTTTAGTTTATATTTAGAGCTACTCAAAGAAATGCTTACTAAAGAGGTTTGCTTAAGCGAAGGTCGAGATCGATTAAGTGTGATGTGAGGTGCACTCAAGCAAGATGGTAAACTTGCTTAAGTGGAACATTAAAGGTCCGAGATTTTGCGTGTCTCTCGCTTGAGTGAGGTCGTAAAAATATACTTTCCTAATCTACTTTCTGAAGTGGTTTCTCCATTAAAGATCTTCTTCTTTGATTTTCCACTTCGTCACCAAATGTTATGTCATGCTTAATGTGCTTTTTATATTACTTATTGATTTGTTAATTGCTTAACTATAGTGAAAAATTAATTGTCTGAGTGGATCACTTCACCAATATAATTTGATAATTTTGCTCATTAATTCACATTGGGGTCTAAACAGAAATTTCAATGCTCAATCTTATTTAATTATATGAAATTTTTAAGGAAGACTCTAACTTACATCCAGCCATCAAAACAACAATATAAACTCACCAAGAAGTTTTATTGATAACTCCTTTGAGTATCCTACTTGAGTATGGTGAGATTTATCACAAAGTATTTGACAAGATACTTACCTTTTTGAGTGACAAATTTTTTGATAAAGTTCCCTCATCAGCAAATCTCTACAATTAGTCATTTAAATATCAAAGTTGCACGTGTTACTGGCAGGTGTTTTTTTTTTTTCAAAAAAGCTACTAAAAAAGGCATATTCATTGGTCATAAGGTCCATGACTAGAGTACACTTCCTGTACCATCCTTTTGTTTTTAGGGAAAACGTTCAAAAATTAACTCGTTTTCTTTTTTTGTGAGTAAAACTCGTTTTCTTATTATGGGTGGCTCAACAGTAGAAGCAACTGATGTCATTGCCTAAGGCCCCAAGTGATAGAAGGCCCCCAAAATCAAGCCCAAGGTCAACAAAATTTAAAAATATAATCTCAAATATTAGTCAATACTTATCCAATACTATATTTAAAAAACAAAGACTAGTAGAAGAAAATTTTGGATTATTAATTATCTTGGAGAGTATTAATTAAGCCCCAAAATTTAGCCAATACATGAAAATTTCAATCTCAATATGCGTGTATTTTGTTTGACTCTCTCTTTCAAAAGGTTAGAATTTTTCATAATTTTAGACTAAATTAAGTCTCCTAGACACACTAAAAAGTAAAAACATAGACCAAACTCTCTCAATCTCTCCAAAACTCCTAAACTAAAACTGATTACTAAAATTGCTGCTAGATCTTTCGTCTCTACCTAAAATGGTAGTCAGTTACAAGCAGCTCCCTCGACAATCGACAGGCCCTTGAAGAGGTAAAACAAAGCCAATATTTTACCTTTTTTGTGACATAGCTTTCTTATTTTACTTTCTCTAGGTTATTTAGAAAAAAATGGGAGAAAGAAGACAATTATTTATTTATTTTTTCTTTTTAAAGAACATGGTAGAGGTTCTCTGGGTTTTTGAGGCAAATGTTTGGTAAAGAGTAAAAACTCCTCTAGTGGTTGTATTACAGTGACTACACTCTTCTAGATTTATCATTTTGTTCTTTTTTATTTTTTTTAATTCATAAATTCTTATTTTAAAATATAAAGAATAGTCTAACACTAGCTACTTAATTTGTTGTTTCTTGGTCCAATTAGGCGTTATTTAATCTTTATTTTTTGAAAAGAATTTACTCTATTTGATTTTATTAAATAAATCTATGAATTTGGTATAAAAAAAATTTAAAAAACTTTTTAAACCAAATCTCAAAACAGATCTCTAGATTAATTTGTCACTAGCAATAAAAAAAATATAACTAAAAATTCAGTTAAAAATCTTACAAATGAACAATAAATTTATAAAACAAAGTTAGAAGATAACAATGAAATAATTTCAATTATTATCAATTAAAAAGAATATTTTTAAAGAAGTTGAATGCAAAAACTTAATTAATAATTTTGCATCTTAACAACCAAGAAAAATCAAATTTAAATAAAAATATTTTATATAAAGTTAATAATATAAAGTAAATATTTAAACAGTAAAAAAGGCCCAATTTAAAAGTTTTGCTTAAGGCCTCAAAATACCTTAGACTAGCCCTATTTCTTATGTTCGGTAATCAGGGGCGGTTGCACATACATTTTAGGGGTTCATATTAGGGGGTTTAAATGAACCCCCTGACTTGAAAAAATTTATTTGAACAACAACTACAATGAAGAAGGTCTTTCATCAAACCGTTAGGGACCTGTAAGTCTTAACTGTGATTCTTATTATGTAGTTTCTTATCATGGTAATCTCATTGCTATTTGAGTGTTCTGTTTTCTTGATTCATCGTTGGCAATATTGGTGAGAAAAGATTATTTTTTGGATAGTTTCTCTTGAATTACATAGTCAGTTTTTGGAGTTTAGTCTTGTTTATTCAGTCATTATATCTTGTTTCTCTATTATTATATGACAACAATTGCCTAAGACGTTAATTTTTTACTGCTTTTCTTACAGTAAAAGAGAGGTGAATAAGAAATTGCTTAAAGTCCCTGGAATTGAGCAGAAGGTAAAAAGATTTCCTTTAATTTTTTTTTGCTTATTTGGGTTTTCAAAACTTTGATTGATTCGTCCCCATCAATGTCTGAGGGCAATGGTGGTGAGATTGAACAATAATTGCCCATGTGTTGTCCCTATGTTTATTATTGAAAGATCTTTGTCTGGTTATTATCACTCTTCTGTATTAGGCTATTGCTCCTTGACAACAATATAAATGCAGAAAAATGAGATGGACTCCAAGAATCATCCAGCCATTATAAAGATTCAATCTTTATCTCAAAAAATTAAAAATTAAAATTCAGATAGACTCTAACTTGCATCCAGCCACCAAAACAACAATATAAACTCACCAAGACAACAATATAAATGCAGAAAAATGATCAAATGTCAAATAAGATAAGCATAAACAAGTTTACGGATATACCTCTGTTTTGGCAAGATAGAAACAGAGATGCTTTGAAGCTGAACTTGTTCTGTGAAGCTTTTTTTTTTTTTTGGTTAAAATTTGTGAAGCTTTGAAAGTGGGATGGCAAGATAGAAACAGAGATGTATTCTCTGAACCTTTTGTGAAGTTTTTTTTTTTTTTTGGGTTAAAATATGTGAAGCATTGAACGTGGGATATATCTCTGAACCTTCTATGAAGCTTTTCCCTCCTAAAAGGTTTTTTTTTGTTTTCCAGTGCACCGGATATACCTCTAACTCGTTTCACTTTTCCCTCCAAAAAGTTTTTTTTTTGTTCGATTGAGTTAAACAAATCCTCTAGTTTAAGTGTTTAACTGGGGTTAAGTGTGGTGTTAAAATTTTAAATGATGTGGCATGTTTTTGAGTGTGGATTATTTTCAAACCAATCTTCACAATGAATTGGAGCCTCTCCATTTCAAAGGGAAATGGAGAGGATCTGGATCCTTTTGGTTCCTATTTTGCAAAATGCAAATAGTCAAATCCCCACTATACTAATTTATTTCCTAATAAAAGTCTATATTTTTATTTTTGCGTGTGGCACTGTTTTATGCTCAACACTAGAACATACTCGGGCTGGCTACACTAGGCCAAGGTGGCACTAAGCATGTCTATTTGTTTGAGCACACCTGTAAACTTTTATCATGCTATATATATTTCTACCTTTCTCTCAAAAAAAAAAAAAAAAGTTTATATTTGAGTTTTTTACTTTAGTCTTTTTTTTTTTTTTTTAATAATAAATCTCATCATCTCTCCTCTTATTTGGATTTTTTTTTTTTTAACATTATAGTTAATTCATTAATTTATATAATGTAAGTATAATAAGAATAAATAATAAAATTTATTTTAAAGTTTGTTTCAATTTTTAAAAATATTTTAGTCAATTTTATTTATATTTATGAATTTAATACTTTTATTTTTATTTTTATTAATTATTAAATTAATTATGACATCATCAAGGTTCGATCCCGATTCAATTTCGGTTCAACCTTAAAAACCTTGAACCTATTATTTTTACGATTCAATGAACGGTCCGAGTTTTAAAACCTTGTCCAATATGACAAGAAAGTTACCAGCATCTAGTCAAGAGCGAGAGTTCATGGTTAAGGCATACAAGTCAGAAGAACGCTGTCACAAACCAAATTCAAAGCCATATTGTCTCTTCCTCAAAGCTCCTGCAGTTTCTTATGATTTTCTTTTCTTTTTTTTATTATTTCTTAATTAAAACAAAAACAAAACCAAAACACTTGATAATTTAAAAATTACCACCAACGATAGCTATCGAATCTTTTGGGCCATTTCATGGAACAATTTTTACTAATTATTATATGTAAGCAATTTGGTAGGTTCTTTTGAAATCACGTATGAAACCAGAACTACTTGCATTAACAAAATAGCTTCAATGTCCTAGACGTTCAATCAATCTTCTCTATATCATCAAATCTTAACTCAATTCGTGTTAAGTTTTCATGAATTGCAATAATGAGACTATCAGTTTAAAAATTAATGGGGGGGGAAAAAAAAAAGCAAGCACGCACAGCAATGGAATTAAAGTAACATAAACTCCAGTAATATCTTATTCATCCAGATAGATACATTTGACAATTGCAAGAGACTATTAACAAAATATGGTGCTACAGATGGGGGAGAATTTATAACATAAAAATTTAGAAATGAATTTAAGAATAGGGGAAAAAAATGGAATAATAATGTTTTTACAGCCATCATTATATATTATCGTAAACACTGAATTTAAAATTGCCTGAGCTTATGTGGCACCATTTTTTTTTTTTTTTGATGGGTATTATGTGGCACCATTTTAGAGGAATTGCAGAAGACATGATCTAAAAGTACTAACACTATCATTCTTTTACCTAAGTTTCTTTATGTTATAGCCACCAGCTGATTGCTCCCCTGAAAATCATTTATGCTTTCTTTTCAAGAAGGAATTAACCCACATTCTCCCTTTCCTTATTAGCCAGACAGCAACCAGAGTTCACCTCCATCAATTCCAAGTAAGACAAAGTGGCTGGTTTTAACCTTCAAAAATTCCAGCGGTTATTCTTATTCACATCAATCAACATTCAATGGCTCCGCCTCCATGTCCCTGTCAAGTGCTGTCCAGTCTTGTGGTTCTGTATGAAACACATTCATGATCAATGATCATTTCATAAACATAGGGTTTTAAATGAACCTAAATTGTCAGAAACTTACAACCTCTAGGTCAAACAGTGAGATATTTAATACATAAAATAACTTTTGTTTTAGCCCATTTTAACTCAAAAGTATATAGTAACATTTTAGGGCAAATTGCAGAACTTACTTGTTGGCTTTTGACTGTCAGCAATGACCATTAGCCGCCTCTGCAGTAAAGCAGCCACAAAGAGAAAAATCGAGCACATGCCAAACATGATGGTGATGGGAAACGCATCAACCTTCAAAAGAGAAGCCATGCAAACTAATTCTTAGTAATAGAGAGATTGAGAGAAGGCCAGTAATAGGACATGGTGCTTTCATATTCCACTTTGATCTATTCATTAAGTCACCTACTAGCAGTAGACTCATTTCAAGTAGAGATTATCAATGCCCCCCTCCCCAAAAAATATCTTCACGCTTATTTTCTAGAAGAAATCAAATAAACAATAGTGTCACTCACATTGTACAGCACAACGCACACAAAGATGTTGAGAGGAATGCGAAAGAAGTTCATTATGGTGCTTCTTGACTCCTCAGGAATGTATAGGGACCTCATCTTCATGAGAGATGGCCAGAATATCCCAACACAAGCCTCAAACGTACAGAAGCCAACAA
This sequence comes from Quercus glauca, assembly GCA_023736055.1. Lineage (NCBI taxonomy): Eukaryota > Viridiplantae > Streptophyta > Magnoliopsida > Fagales > Fagaceae > Quercus > Quercus glauca. The sequence continues at coordinate 70,314,662 of CM043316.1, read as the reverse complement.
CTTGAATACACCCCGCAAATGACATACTTTCACTTTTCACTTTGGAAGGCGGTACCAGGAACTGTTCCAAATTCACAAACAAATTAACAAAAGCAACCAGTATTTCCACCGTAACCAGATCTTAAGAGGCCATTTGGTATAGCTGATTTCTAGCTTTTTTGGTTTATGTGCACATTTTAAATGCTTCACTTTTTCTAAGTACAACTGTACTTTAGCCCAACATATTTTTTAAGAAAAATAAGCCAATGAAAATAAGTAATACCATATGCATAAAAAAAATGTGTTAGAATTTATATAGATAAAGAAATATGGGAATCAAAATCCACAACATACACTAGTTATAATGGGGAGCAGAAGGGAAACCGAGGAGACTACAAAAACTATCTGCATGTAGCTCTCAACTCTGATAGATGAGCGTGCCATTAATCGAGAAGCAAAGGAACTTCCCAGCATTGACCCCAGCATGAATGTCGCGAAAATGAAACCGTGTGGAATTTCCTCATCATTTGGGCTCAAAGCAGGAGTCCAGAGAAATACAAAGGTGTACATTGAGCCTTCAAATAGGGACTGTATAGCACCCAGCAATGCAATTTTCTCGTCTGATCCCACATTAAATGTAACATTGTAAGAGAACAAGCATTCATGGATAGAGCATAAAGAAAGTCAATTTATTTTATCTGCATATCAATTTTTTTGGTCAACATGACTGCAATCAACATAAATTGTTCAATTTTTGGCCATTAAAAGCCCTAGGAGTCTGAAAACCTTGTGTGTGTGTTTTCTAAGTATTTTGAATAAATTTTAAGTGGAGGATGGGGATTTAAACGCTAGAAATCTCCATTGGAAACACCAAGTTACCACTTAACCTAAAGATCATTGGCACAAATCCTTGTGTTCAGGAAATGGAACCAAGGGGGAGGTAAGTCCTACTAGTGGCTTTACGGATGGAGCCTGCTACTAGTTGGGCATAAGGCCTAATCAATCTAGGACATATTTTATTTAGTTTATGTAATTGGTTAAACTGCTTCCTTTCCCTTTCTTTGATAAGTAGAATTGTTTCCTTTCCTTACTAGCATAATAAATTTGGAACTCTATTTTTAAGAACCTATAGTTCAGCATTGTTTACAGATTGATTGAATAATACAATTAGTGTTGGAGTTTTCCTTCAATAGATTTGTGCTAATTCGGCACCCTAGGCAATGATTCCTAGATCTTTTGCTTGGCATTGATTCCAAGCAAGTCTAAGTATTAGTTCCTAGTTTTTCTTTTTCTTTTTCTTTTTCTCTGTGCTTTGTTTTCCTTGAAATATCCTTGGAGATTTTTGTCCTGCATCAATTATGTGGGTTGCCATAAAAAAACCCAATGCAGCTAACTTCCATTATAAAAAGAGAAAGTATTAAAACATAATGAAAACACAAATTTAGGGATTCACCAGAGGCAATGGCCACAGCAGCACCCCTAAACTGGGTAAGCAAGTCTTTGTTTTCTGAAGGGTCACCATAGTTTTCACTCCATGATGACAATATAATTGCCATGCCAATTGCCAGAAAGCATGAAGCAGCATCAAAAGGAGCAACAGGGCCAAGTCCTAGTGTATCTACTAGTAAATTTCCAAACAACCCAGATAAAATGGCAACCAAACCGTTGCCAAAAAATATTGCCTTAGAGAATGTTACCGAAAGCCATTGTTGCTCAAAACCCCTCTGCAAATATCAACCAGTATTTTTATAAGTTACAAACAACATATAAGAGCAGGCAAATTTGAAAGCAAAAATCCAAAGCATCTGTCAAGTGAAAATTTGTGGCATCTGTCAAGTTTACATTGAAAGGTCTGACATCCCATGTTCCATTGAAAAGCCCATTTAAATTACCACATCTTTATATAAAAATTGGCAAGTAATAGCAGGGGATGACATCATTTTTTGGAGCCTATCAATGAGTCCCCCACATATGATGCACAGAATATGGAACAGGCAACCAGGATATGTTTATCCACAAAACTATGCTCAACAATATGTTAATCAATATTTTTGTAACATAAACCAGATATTAAAACCTCCCAAGCCCCACAGAAGCGAGACTTTTGTGCACTCAGTACAACATTCTTTAAACAAGATATTAAAACCAGTTGTGTATGTGATATGCAGAACTTCGCTACATCAGTAAAGCAGTAACATACCTTATTGTGTTCTGCAACAAGCCAAGACTCAAAAGATGAGTTAAGAAGAGAAGTGGCAATGCCTCCCAATATTCGTCCCAACATTAAAACTTTATACTGGGAAGAGTGTTTGGTGAGGCAGCTTAGAATGTAAGTAATGCAATAAGTAACAGATGCCCTCCTCCGACCCCTGAATGTGGTGTTACAATTTGTTACAGACTAATCATTCAATCACAAACAAATAAAAACAAATCAATTATGAGATCTTACTGTTTATCAGCTAAAGATCCAACAACTGTCCCGAACAACATAGAGGATCCAAACCCAGCAATAAAGAGATGTCCAATGTCCCCCTTTCCAAACCCATACGTACTGTAGAGGTAGTACACATATGGACCCTGCAACCAATCCCCGGCTATTGCCACAATCCATTAAATCAGATTCAGGAAAATGTAGAAGATGTCAAAGATTCCAAACACCAACAGTTGTTGTCAATTCAAGCAATCCTTAATAATTATGACAACTAATGATCATCAACCATTTTTCTTAAAATATAAACAATACATTTCATAGTTGCCAACAGATCAAAGCACACACAATAAGAAAATACATTTATGAAAGTATTAATGAATGTAAATTAACATAAAGCAGCATTACAAGGCAGAAGCAACAACAAAACAATAACTAGAGGTTTGTCCTGACACCAACTAAAACAAAAAAGCATTCACTGCCCCAACCTTCAATACCCCATTTGATAGCCAAAACATTATCCACAATTGAAATGAAGATAGGAGGGGAAAAAAACAACGAAACTATGATAGCAAATCTCTATTTTTACATTTCTTAAACCAACAACCACCACCACTACCAAGCTTTAGTCCCAAATTTTTGGGGTCGGCAATGGATCCTCAACAAATTAGTCAGAGTTGGCCACATGTATCATTTCTGCCATTGTATTCTATCCGTTACTTCCTCAATTGACATGCCCTTTTAGTGGATTTGGGTTCTTATTCCTCTTTCTATCACTTTAATCTAAATTTAATTTAATTTTCCTTTCAATTCTGATCCTCCACTTTCTCAGCAATTAAACAGACCAAAATCACAATTATAATGCCAACAACAAACCAACCCACAGAAAAAGCAAACATTAGCAAGACAATCCAACCAAATCATAGATCACTAATACAAAACAAGCCCAGATGACAAAACAATAAGAACGTCAACACTACATTGAAATTAGCTAGAATAAACAAAAACCCAGATGAAAAAACAATAAGAAAAGACCACATTACATTGAAATTAGCTAGAAAAAAAAAAAAAAAAAAAACAAATGAAAAAACAATAAGAAAAGACCACATTACATTGAATTTAGCTAGAATGAACAAAACCCAGATGAGAAAAAAGAGTGAAGAGTCAGATCGAAAAAAAGTGTACCCATCATGAGAGAGTAAACGACGAGATAGTTATTCTTAAAGGCATTGAAAGCAGAGGTGGTGTTGATGCGATCTTTGCTGGATTTGCTTAGCTCCAATGCTGCCACTATTACAGCGAGAAAACCAAAGAACAAGAAGAAGAAGAGCTCCATTATGCAGATCAATATCTAAGAGAGAGAGAGAGAGACAGAGAGCGTAGTCACAGAAGAAGGTAAGGAAGGAAAGGTGGAATTGTTGTTAAAACAGAGTTTTCGTGTATGTCATTTTCGTGGTTGGCCGGATTTGCATTTTTTGGTGGAATCAAAAAGGCAATGGGCTAATTCAATAGATTTAGATTTAGACCCTCAATTCTAGGATTTCCCGGGTTCTCCATTTTCCATATATAATAGTAATAAATAATAAACGAGAAATAACCCTTTTTTTTTTTTTTATAAAAATTGAAATAAGAAATTTTATTAAGCTGATTGGAAATTTGACAATACATATTTATTTAAGAAATAAATAAGACAACTAGTTATATAATTTTTATTTAAGATAATTATAATATGTTACTAATCTTGTAACTCAAATCATTTCTTATCTAAACCCTCAAGTATTTTATACATAAAAATATGTTAATTAAGTTACAATGCCCTTGACAATAGGATGTAGTTGAAAGACCGAAAGTTTGACAATATATATTTATTAATAATTATATTTTTAATTAATATTATGTAGAAAATATAAAATATAATTTAATAAAAAAATTAATATTGAGTAATTTTATCTAATTAATTAAGTAATATACTTTGGTATTATTTGTAATTCTAAAAAAGAAATTATCTCTCTCTCTAATATATATATATATATATATATATATTTATTTATGAGGAAAAAAACTTTAAAACAACTTACAAAAAGACGATAAAAATTAAAAACTAAAAAGTCGAAAACTTTCTTTTATATATTATAATATCAACATGGTTTTTTTTTTTTTTTTTGGGAGAAACATATAGATAAAATAAGTATAAAAAAGGAGAGTCATAAAACTTAGATATACCTTCTTCTTTTTTTGAGAGAGAGTTTCAACCTATGGCGTCCGCTCTTGATAATTGCTCTTTATTATCAGACCAAGACACCAATCAGTTTTTGGTGTAGGCGGGGATTGAACCCCAGATCTCTTATACAACCATCAAAGATTTTACCAGTTGAGCTAACTGGAACCCATAAACTTAGATATACCTTAATTACATGCTAATAATTTATTGAGAAGACTTATCAAAAAATAATAATTTATTGAGGGGTGTTACGTCCACAACACTTTCACAAAAACTCATAGGTGGTAAGCTGTTATTGGTTCTAATTTGAATCTCACAATTTAAATTACTTTTTAACCTACCCATAACAACATACCACTTAAAATTTGTTGTAAAAATATTATGAACATATCATTTTTCTAACTTCTTAGAGTTGTCCTTTTCTCTTTTTTGTATTAATTAATGTGATTTATGTTTTCAAGAAACACATAATTTGTATGGTGACTTCTACAGGAGGGCATTTAGACCTTTACTTTTTTTTCTTTTTTGAGAAAGAGGGGCATTTAGACCTAGGTTTTGCTTATGGCTAGAATCCGACAATATCAATAAATTAGAAAGCACTTGAATTGTATATGATATATTTAGTAAATTGAATCACTTGTCAATTATATGTATTAAGTGGGTTCCATCATCAAAAGTGGACGCCATAATTTGAAACTATCTCTCTAAATACATATATGTATTAAATTAAGAATTAAATAATGTTGTTTATTACTTTATCCTCAAAAACAAAGTTGAGAACTAAATAAGCAAGTATAAAAAGTCAGTTGCATTGAGAAAGTATTACATAGAAATTATTGATATACTCCCTTAAAAGTTACTATAACTTTTGAATGGAATTTATAGCGGGTCTTTGTGTTATAATCATTTTTCCTCTTCCATGTATGTGTATTTGTTTCTTAAAAAAAAAAAAAAAAAAACAAAAAATTATTAATGCATTCCTTTATATATATATATATATATATATCCTCCCTTCCATAGCCCCATCCAAAAGGAAATCTAGAGGGAAAGAATATCTTAGGAAAAGAACAGCCTCCAAGTATTATAGAAGTCATAAAAAGCCCAATAACTTCAATAGAAATGATTTCTATAAGAAAAGTAAGAAATCCAAAGATTACCATAAAGTCAATGGTAAAAGGAAAGATTCAGTAAGGAAAACATTCGATAAGAAAAATAGTAAATGTTATAAGAGTGGCAAGAAAGGTCACTTTAGGAATGAGTGTAGATCCAAAGCTAAAGCTTTAATCAACACCCTCCAAGGTGACCAAACTAGCAAAGATGAAATCTTCGAGCTTTTAGAACTCAACCGCACAGACAGTGAGTCCTCTAACAGTTTTAGTGACAATGAAATCTTTCAGATAAACCAATCCTCATCCTCTAGAGAGTCATCTAGTATCTCTAATAGTCCAGACATTAGAATAGGATGTAAAGACAATTGTTGCAAAAACAAATCAGTCAACATTCTTAGCCAGCAAGAGGAGCTTCTCCTCACCCTAATAGATAAAGTTGAAGACCCAGTTGTTAAGGCCCAATACCTTAGCAAGTTTCAAAGCACTTTAGTCAAAGAAACAAAAGAAACCAAACCCAAACGCCCTAAACCTCCAGTTAACCTCAAAAAAAATCTTCAATAGGTTTACTAAAGCTAAGAAAGAAATCACAATTAATGGCCTCCAACATGAAATCAAGGAAACCAAACTTGAGATTAAAACCCTCAAGGAAGAAGTTAAAAAGCTTGACCAGGCTTTAACCATTCTTAGGACTAACCACAATTTCCTTAACAAGAGAATTTGAGCATTAAGATAATACCTCTCATCAAGGTCATAATGAGGCAGGCCCCTCATACCAAAACCCTTCAGATGGAGAAGAAAAAAATGTCTATGATGAGTCAACCAATCCAACAGCCAACATGGTCTTAGCAGAAATTAGAGAGTTTGAGGAAAAACTCAAACAGGAAGTTTGCTTCGATCTACCCATGGCTTTTTGGCATATAAAGAAACATGAAGTAGCTCTCCCATATGTCAAAGATTTTAAGGAAAAGGATATCCTAACCAAAGCTCGACCCATCCAAATGAGCCAAGAACTCATGGAAATTTGCAAAACAGAGATAAACGACCCCCTTAGCAAAGGAATCATTAGAAATTCTAAGTCACCTTGGTCATGTCCAGCCTTTTATGTCTAGAAAAATGCTGAGATGGAGAAAGGTGTACCGAGATTAGTCATCAACTACAAGCCCCTTAACAAAGTTCTAGAATAGGTTAGATATCCTATCCCAAATAAAAGAGGCCAAGTTAATAGGCTTAGTAGGACAGTCATCTTCAGTAAGTTTGACATGAAAAGTGGGTTGTGGTAGATTCAAATCAAAGAGTCTGATAGGTATAAAACAACATTCACTACACCCTTTGGACATTACGAATGGAATGTAATGCATTTTGGTCTAAAGAATGCACCCAGTGAATTCCAAAACATCATTAATGAGATTTTCAATCCATTCTATAGTCACTCTATTGTTTACATAGATGATGTGCTCATATTTTTAGAATCTATTGAGCAATATTGGAAACATTTAAGATCGTTTCTCAATATAGTCAAGCTCAATGGTCTTGTGGTTTCAGCTCCAAAAATCAAACTTTTCCAAACACATGTTAGGTTCTTAAGTTTTGACATCCATCATAGTTTGATCAAACCCATAGATAGAGCCATTCAATTTATAGATAAATTTCCAGATCCAATCCTAGACAAAACCCAGCTCCAAAGATTTTTAGGATCTCTTAATTATATTTCGGATATCTGTCAAAATTTTAGGCAGCAATGCAAACCACTTTTTGATAGACTTCGAACCAATCCACCTCCTTGGACCCTAACTCATACATTAGTTGTCCAAGAAATCAAAAAATATGTCAAGACTCTCCCTTGTTTAGGAATTTCCTCAGTAAATTCCTTCAAGATTGTCAAGACAAATGCCTCTAACATTGGTTATGGTGGCATTCTCTTTTAGCGTACTAGTCCAAATTCTCCTAAACAAATAGTCCGTTTCCATTTAGGAATTTGACTGTTGAAATTTTTGTCGAACATTAAGAACCATGAATGATCAAAGTTCTTATTCTAAAAAAATAAAATCTTTTCAAATGTGTCAATATAGTCATAATAACTATATTAAATTCTTGTGCCTTCTATTGTTCTGAGCAAGGACGAGTGTTGGCCCCATTCTTTGCAATTGATGAACCTAGTGATGATGAGCTTGTGGTAAAGGATGACTGAGGGGTCCATTTTTGACTTGATGTCTTCTATTCGAGCAGACTTTTCTTGGATGAGAATACTCTTTTAGAACTTGATGGATTTTTCTGGGACTTTTGGAAGAAAGTACCAATTTGGTGGCAAAACTTCCATTGTTAGTGCTAATGGATCTTTTATATGGGTCATGTGCGGTTAAATATAAAAGATGTGCTGGATGTAAGGTTTCTTAATGTAAGGAGACTTATTTTTCTTGCTGGATATTTGGGATGTTCTTTGGGATTGTAAGGGGCCAAAGGGATCATCTACTATGTATGGGGTTATTGCCCTAGTTGCTGGGGATACTAAGTAGAACTAAAATTGGGCTGGGTTAGGAGTGGCCTTTCATAATTTGGTTTCGGGATTGTAGAAACCACATAGAGACTGGCCAAGGAAACTGGGGTAACTGGGACTATCTGGCCAGGGTTCTTTGCCTGACTAGTATTACTAGGGGGTGACTGTTTAGGTAGCTTTGGAGGTTGGGGCTGCTGTGCTGGCTTCTTTCCGAATATTTTGGGCTGGATTCTGTAAGAATTCATGGGTAAGGAAATCGGGGATGCTGTTTGGGGTTCCTTCTATGAATTCTATATTAAAATCAAAAATTGAGAGAATGGCTTGCCATCGTGCAAAAATCTATTTTGATGCAATGTTTTGGACATCTTTTTCTAAAACATGTTTTGCAAATTTGCAATCAATTCTGATTAAAAACTTTTGGTTATATACCTGACGTGTTGCTTGTCTTTATTAATAGTAGGCTAGAAGCAAGCAATATTGAATTGTTGATTATCATCATTTCATTTACTCAAAAAAAAAAAAAAAAAGAATATCATCATTTCAAGTAATTTATGGCTTTAGATAAAATATTTTCTAGAAAATAAATCATTTTTCAAAAAGAGAAATATTACGTGAACAAGATATTTACAATAAATTCTAATTAATAAGTTATTATTGGCTGTTACTAGTGAGAAAAAAAGTAATTTCAATGGTGGATTTAAATTAGAACCAATAACAACTTATCGCTTAAGATTTATTGTGAAAATGTTGTGGACGTAGCATATCTCTTTCCAAAAAGCATTTTCTAGAAAACTATCTTCATTTTCTATGTTTAGTAGTGACTTTAAAATGAGTTGGAAAATTATCTCTTAACTTTTTGTATTTAGCTTTGCATGAGATAAAATTGTTTTCCTTATTTAGATTCGCATGAGATCGAGTTGTTTTCAAGAAAATTTTAACGAAAAACAACTATATTTTATTTCAAACTAAATAAAAGAAGTTAAGCGATATTTTTTCTTTGACTCATTTTTTTCGATACCACAAAACATAGAAAAATACGAAAAACTATTTTTATATAAGGTTTTTCATTGAAACAAAAAATGTCTAAGTTCAATTATAGCATTCGCATTAGCTCATACACAAATTTCTATCTATTTTAGCAAAAAACGTACATTTTATTTATTTTACATACTCATTTTTCAAAAAACTCCACATCAGATTATCTATTTTATATTATATTTCATTAAAATATCAAATCTTCTTGATTTTTTTTTAAATGTTTTTTTTACACATAACAACCACCATACACTCTCTTCTTTTATTATCAAGATACATAAAAAAAATGATAAGAAATTAAATGTAAAATGAATAGTATTAGTGTAAATTTACACAAAAACTATAATAGGTGAAAAAGCAATTTACACAATTATAGTGTAATTTACACAAATCTACACTGACTAACATGTGTTATTTATGTAAATTTTATACATTTTTCTATGATATACTTACCGATGTGAGTATTCTCTTAAAGTCGTAAGGATATAGATAATGCAAATGGAACTTTTGTGAAGTAAATTGTGACACCACCAAACCAAATGAGATACATTATACTTTACCCGAAACAATATAAGTTGCTAGTCCTCTAATTTGCATGATTTAAAAAATAAATAAATAAATAAAGAGGAAAAAAAAATGTCATCCAATTAATTTGCATATCAATAAATTTTCACACTGGAAAAACTACGTAACATCTGAAATGAGAGGAGAAAGACATAAGTAAAGAAAAGGGTTCCAATCAAGCAAAATAATATACAAGACTACATTATTCGTGTTGATGGACCACTTTCTTTCTTCAACGGTAAGATATTGATAAAGAACTTCTTTTTCATGGGTTTTATTGAATATTTACATCATTTCAATCAATAGTCAATACTACCACAACTCGTATTTATTCATGTATTCTCAGTTTTGGTGACAAAATTTACAATGGCCGCCCATGGCTGTAAGTCCAAAACTTCGATTTGCGACCCTGGTTTACCAAAGAACCCCACATCAACAGAACCTAGGATTTCTAAACCCAAATACCCAAAAACCACCCCAAAACAAAATAAAACACATATAAAACAACAACAACAAAAAAAAAAAAACCATGGGTAAAATTATTTTATTGTCTAATTTCACAATTGATTGATTTATGTGGTAAATCATACAACTCAGTAAAGGACAGAAAATATTCTTATCGCTCATAATTACATGAGTTAATAAGTTGTGAAATTAGATGCTCCATTAAGAGTATTTCTAGATTTATTCAACAACAAACTTGGGCCCTGATTAACAGGTAGTCTGTGATCAAATCATCTTAAACCTTTTCACATCTTCAACAGCAGCACTCTTAAACAAACCCACATCAACACTTCCACACACCATATGATATCCACGTCTCTTAAGCTCATCAGGTCCATCATTTGGCATTGCAAACCCAGCCAGGTAGGTTTTACTCTCAGAATCCAACACTGCCTTTTCAGTCACCCTCATCACCTCCTTCACTTTCTCGTTCACTGGATCCCTCAACCACCCCATATTGACACTCAAATCCAACGGCCCTATCATAACACAATCAACCCCTTCAACAGCAGCGATATCCTTAACATTCTTCACAGCTTCCATGGACTCAACCTGCAAGCTAATTTAGGTTAATAATAGTATTATCTAAAAATTTTATTTTGCTTAATTAGGATTGTTTAAAAGGTGTTTGGAAATATAACTATTCCCTTGAAAATGAGTAATTTTATGGGCCCATCAAATCCTAATTATATAATTTTCTTTTCGCATAATAATAGATTCCACTGATTAGTGTAAACTCCACAAATCAAATGACAAAATGGAGTACGGCGCTATTATATTCCTAAAGTATTGCATAATTTTTTCCTTAAAGAGACGAGACAAGTTCCACTGAAAATATGAATTAAACTTCACTAAAAGATTTATATCGTATATGCAAATTACTTTAGTTTAGATAAAATAGAATGAAAAAAAAAAAATATATATATATATATATACTCTCTAATTAATTTATTAAAGATTCATGGTTAAACTCAAAATTTTGAAATAAGATTTCAAGAGACGAGTTCAACCAAACAAAACTAGATCTTACAATAATTTCTAAATGATGTTATTTTCTCAAATAATTTTTTTTTTTTTAATGTTTATTTAGCCACCCAAAAAAAAAAGAAAAAAGAGAAACCCCCAACCTGGCACATAATCAACAACTCTTCCTCACACTTGTTTATATACTCTTCATCGATACCGTACTTGGAGGCTCTCACAACATTGTAGGCCGCTCCACGGACTCCATTTGGTGGGTACCGACTATAGGAGACGGCTTGCTTGGCCAACTCAGGGTTGTCGATCATGGGGATCATGAGGCCTTGTGGGCCTAAGTCGAGTGCTTTCTTGACCCATGCTGCAGAACTCTCAGGGATTCTAAGGATAGCTGGGGTTTGAGTTGCAGCCAGGGCTTGGAGACAAGGGAGAGCTTCGGCGATGCCACCATGGCCGTGTTCCATGTCGACGACGACGAAGTCATAGCCTGCATGGCCTGCAATTTCAGCGTGGATCGGAGAGAAGCTAAGGAGGAAGAGACCGTAGAGGGGTTCTTCATTAGCTTTTTTTAGACGAGCTTTGAGGGTTTGAGGGGTGGCTGAGGAGGCCATGGTAGTTGTGAGTACTTTTTTGTTTAGAGAAATCTGGTGTGGTCAGTGGCGTAGTGGGGAGCTACTATTTTGTAGAGAGGCAGTCGAGACTTGAGAATGAAATAAATAGTGCCTATCGTCCTCCACCTATGTTGTCACAGTAGATTGGCTGTAAATTGATGGTTAGCATAAAATTTAGTTATTTTATTATAGATGGATCTATTATAGATATTCATTGGGACATCTTTTACTAAAGAAAGAATATACGTGGCGCATTCTAATTAATTTAGTGAGCATTTACTAAAGAAAGATTATTTTTTTGATAGACTTTGTGGTTGTTGTTATTATCATCGTCATGCGGCCATACATCCATTTTTTCCGTTTTTCACTTGAAAAAACAAATTTTAAATAATACGCGTGACATATTATGGATGATGGAAAATTAAATGTCTACTCATGATAAGACAGCGTTCTTATCTAATGAATAGTGATTAATTTTTTTTATTTTTTATTTTTTTGCTTTTATTCCATGTTTTCTAATAAGTAAGGCTAGAAATGCAATATTTTTTACTTTCTTTTTTCAGGATATTGGTAATTACTAATTAGTACATCATTTTTAAGTTTTTACTTGGTTAACCATAGTTTATTACTAACACCACTTTTATTAGTAAACCATGTTAACATAATAAAACTTATGAGAAAAATATGTATTTAGAAATGAAGTCCTTAAATGACAAAAACGATTGGGCTTCTAGTTAGCTTAACTAGTAAGATTTTTTATTACTAAATAAGAAATTTAATATTCAATTTTTGTTTATACTAAAAGTCAATTGATATCTTGGCCTAATAGTAAAAAGTAATTATTATGAAGCGAACTCCATAAATTTCAAATATTATTAGATCTATTAAAAGGAATGCCAAAAACTCTAGAGGATAATAAATGGAATTGAAGTTCTCAAATGTAAAAATCACTCGAGTATAATAAATTGGTTAGCCAAGATTTATAATTAAGGATCAGTGCTCAAATGCTATTCTCAATGTTGCGAAATGGGGTCTTATATATTGGGCTGAAGCCTTGAAGGAACCATCCCCATCTCCATTGTTCCCTCTTCTCTTCTGGAAGGAAGAGAAAAAGGAACCTGGCTTTGTCTTTTATAATAAAATTCATTTACTCAGCTAAAATAAAAATATTTCTCAATTGCTATTCACAATACTTCTTACAAACCTAAAAAATAAATACAATAATACATCATTTTAGTGTCGACTCAAGGCCTAAGACTTAAGGCCCTCACTTTTTCCCCAAAAAAAAATTAAAAGGTTTTAAGGCCCTCATTAAATAAACAAAAGTTCAAGCATTGGTTGGACACAGTTAATGTTTGTAGCAGCTTGTGATAGCCCTAAGGGGCTATAGTGGCGGCAACAAATGTGTTAGTTCATGGGATTTGACCAATTCAAGTCAAGGTGGAGATTTGTTGAATCAGTGGCTTTTACATGGTCAATAGTGAGGTGTCCTGCAAGAAGTATAAGCCAAGTAGTAATAGGACTTGCAAATTAAGTCCTAGTTGTTTTAGGACTCTTCTAGCTAACTTGCACTTATATGTATAAATATGGTGAATGTGCTAAGGGCTTTGTCAATTGTAATGTGTGAGAAAGTGTGGTGCTACAAGATTAGTGCAAATATAATAGGGTGCTCTACTTTTTGTCTGAGAGAGCAAATGGTTTATTTAGGGTCCTTTACGCTATTATTGGAATCTTCTTATTTTATAGTGAAACTTTCTTTATCGTCGCCGGTAGACATAAGCAAATTACCGAATCACATAAATTCTCTATTTCTATTTTTATTCTCTCTTCTTTAATCTTGTGTAAGTAAGTTTATTTTTCACAACACTATTCACAATACTTATTACAAACCTAAAAGATTAATACAATAATACATCATTCCAGTGTTAGCTCAAGGCCTACAACTTAGGCCTTCACTTCCCCCCCCCCCCCCCCCCCCCCCAAAAAAAATTAAAATTAAAAGGTTTTAAGGCACTCATTAAATAAACAAAAAGGTCTCAAAATTGTTTTAGAAGAAGACATTAAAGAATTAAAGAAAAAGGATATAAAAAACACACACAAAACATATCGGATTCATGTTTTCAAGTGGTATAGATAAAAGAAAGAAAATAAATAAACAAAAACCCAAACATATCAAATTTCACATCTTCATCTATCCTTTTTTATATGATTCACCAAATCCACAAAAGAAAGGAAAAAGCAAAACATATGAGATTCACGTTTTGAAGTGGTTTATAACATTATATAAAAGAAAGAAAAACAAAATCCCAAAACATAATAAATTCCTTGTCTTCATCTATCTTTTTATCTTTTTACTTTTTATTTTTATTTTTATATATGCAATCCTCATGGCCATGGTATTGCAGTTCTACCAATTCATTTTCACCTTCATTACTAAGTTTTGTTACACCATTGGATATATGCATAAAGCATAAGGCATTAGTATCTTTTAACTAGAATAAAATTAAAAATTAAAAATAAATAAAAACTGTTTCTCTTTAGTGTTAATTACTCAAAAGGTTCTTTCATTTCATTGGCCTATGTGGCTTATTTTAGGAGGAAAAAAAAGGAAAAAGTCATTACCATCATATTTGATAGTTTGAAACGAAATTGCAAGTAATAAGAAAATCTCTAAATATGATATGAATGTGCATTTACTACTCTTTTTTTTTTTTTTTTTTTTTTTGAGGAAAATGTAACAATAGTGCTTGCAGTTATGAATAAACAATGAAATAAAAAGAAAACAAAAATTATACCAAAGAGAATCTTCCCGTAATGACCTTGATGGCCGGATTAGTACCTAGTGAACTTGTACCTTAGAGAATCTAGTTGTTTAATTCAATTGCTTATGCAATTGAACCAGTAAAACCCACGAGATTTTTACAACTCAAATGGATTGTTTTCATCGCCAACTGATTTCGTAATTTTAAACAAAATTACCTTTATAGGTTCATTGCAACTTGTTTTATTATAGCTTACAAAGTAGAAGAAGACATTAAAGAATTAAAGAAAAATGAGATAAAAAACATACACACAAAATATATTAGATTCATGTTTTCAAGTGGTATAGATAAAAGAAAGAAAATAAATAAATAAAAACCAAAACATATCAAATTTCACATCTTCATCTATCCTTTTTTTTAAATGATTCATTAAACCCATAAAAGAGAGGAAAAAACAAAATATATGAGATTCACGTTTTGAAGTGGTTTGTAACTTTATATAAAAGAAAGAAAAAAAAATCCAAAACATGTCAAATTCCACGTCTTCATCTATCTTTCTTTTTTCTTTTCTTTTATTTATTTATTTATTATTATTCTTTTTTTACAAACAACCCTCATGGCCTTTGTTTTGCATTTCTTGTAATTCATTTGCACCTTCATTACTATGTTTTGCTGCACCGTTGGATATATGCATAACGCATAAGGCATTAGTATCTTTTAACTAGAATAAAATTAAAAATTAAAAATAAATAAAAATTGTTCCCTTTAGTGTCAAATACTTAGAAAGTGCTTTCATTTCATTGGTCAATGTGGCTTGTTTTAGGAGGAAAAAAAATGAAAAAAGTCTTAACCTTCATGTTTGGGTGTTTGAAACAAAATTGCAAGTAATAAGAAAATCTCTAGATATGATATGAACGTGCGTTTACCTTTTCTTTTTCTTTTCTTTTTTTTTTTTTTTTGTGGAATACGTTTTGCAATTATGAATAAACAATGAAATAAAAAGAAAACAAAGATTATACCAAAGAGAATCTTCCCATAATGACCTTGATGGCTGGATTAATGCCTAGTGAACATGTACCTTAGAGAATCTGGTTGTTTAATTCAATTGCATATGCAATTGAACCAGTAAAACCCATGAGATTTTTGCAAATAAAATGGATTGTTTTTATCGCCAATTGATTTGGTAATTTTAAACAAAATTACCTTTATAGGTTCATTGCAACCTGTTTTATAATAGTTTACAAAGTAGAAGAAGTCATTAAAAAATTAAAGAAAAAGGAGATAAAAAAACACACATAAAATATATTAGATTCACGTTTTTAAGCGGTATAGATAAAAGAAAGAAAATAAATAATTAAAAACCAAAAAATATCAAATTTCACATCTTTATCTATCCTTTTTTTTAAATGATTCATTAAACCCATAAAAGAAAGGAAAAAACAAAACATATGAGATTCACATTTTGAAGTGGTTTGTAACTTTATATAAAAGAAAGAAAAACAAAAATCCAAATCATGTCAAATTTCACGTCTTCATCTATCTTTCTTTTTTCTTTTTTTCTTTTTTACAAGCAACCCTCATGGCCTTTGTTTTGCATTTCTTGCAATTCATTTGCACCTTCATTACTATGTTTTGCTGCACCGTTGGATATGTGCATAATGCATAAGGCAATAGTATCTTTTAACTAGAATAAAATTAAAAATTAAAAATAAATAAAAATTGTTCCCTTTAGTGTCAAATACTTAGAAAGTACTCTCATTTCATTGGTCCATGTGGCTTGTCTTAGGAGGAAAAAAAATGAAAAAAGTCATAACCTTCATGTTCGGTAGTTTGAAACAAAATTGCAAATAATAAGAAAATCTCTAGATATGATATGAACGTGCGTTTATCTTTTCTTTTCTTTTTTTTCTTTTTTTGTGGAAAACGTAACAATAGTACTTGCAGTTATGAATAAACAATGAAATAAAAAGAAAACAAAGATTATACCGAAGAGAATCTTCCCGTAATGACCTTGATGGCCAGATTAGTACCTGGTGAACGTGTACCTTAGAGAATCTGGTTGTTTAATTCAATTGCTTATGCAATTGAACCAGTAAAACCCACGAGAATTTTGTAACTCAAATGGATTGTTTTCATCGCCAACTGATTTCATAATTTTAAACAGAATTACCTTTATAGGTTCACTGCAACTTGTTTTATAATAATTTACAAAGTAGAAGAAGGCATTAAATAATTAAAGAAAAAGGTGATAAAAAAACACACACAAAATATATTAGATTCACATTTTCAAGTGGTATAGATAAAATAAATAAATAAAAACCAAAAAATATCAAATTTCACATCTTCATCTATCCTTTTTTTAAATGATTCATTTAACCCATAAAAGAAAGGAAAAAACAAAACATATGAGATTCACGTTTTGAAGTGGTTTGTAACTTTATATAAAAGAAAGAAAAACAAAAATCCAAATCATGTCAAATTCCACGTCTTCACCTATCTTTCTTTTTTTTTTTTTTACAAGCAACCCTCATGGCCTTTGTTTTGCATTTCTTGCAATTCATTTGCACCTTCATTACTATGTTTTGCTGCACCATTGGATATGTGCATAACGCATAAGGCAATAGTATATTTTAACTAAAATAAAATTAAAAATTAAAAATAAATAAAAATTGTTCCCTTTAGTGTCAAATACTTAGAAAGTACTCTCGTTTCATTGGTCCATGTGGCTTGTTTTAGGAGGAAAAAAAATGAAAAAGTCATAACCTTCATGTTTGGTAGTTTGAAACAAAATTGCAAGTAATAAGAAAATCTCTAGATATGATATGAACGTGCGTTTACCTTTTCTTTTTCTTTTCTTTTTTTTTTTTTTGTGGAAAACGTAAAAATAGTACTTGCAGTTATGAATAAACAATGAAATAAAAAGAAAACAAAGATTATACCAAAGAGAATCTTCCCGTAATGACCTTGATGGCCAGATTAGCACCTAGTGAACGTGCACCTTAGAGAATCTGGTTGTTTAATTTGACCTAGTGAACTTGTACCTTAGAGAATCTGGTTGTTTAATTCAATTGCTTATGCAATTGAACCAATAAAACCCACGAGATTTTTGTAACTCAAATGGATTGTTTTCATCTACAACTGATTTCGTAATTTTAAATAAAATTACCTTTATAGGTTCACTGCAACTTGTTTTATAATAGTTTACAAAGTAGAAGAAGACATTAAAGAATTAAAGAAAAAAGGAGATAAAAAAATACACACAAAATATATTAGATTCACATTTTCAAGTGATATAGATAAAAAATAAATAAATAAATAAATAAAAACCAAAAAATATCAAATTTCACATCTTCATCTATCCTTTTTTTAAACGATTCGTTAAACCCATAAAATAAAGGAAAAAACGAAACATATGAGATTCACGTTTTGAAGTGGTTCGTAACTTTATATAAAAGAAAGAAAAACAAAAATCCAAATTATGTCAAATTCCATGTCTTCATCTATCTTTCTTTTTTCTTTTTTACAAGCAACCCTCATGGCCTTTGTTTTGCATTTCTTGCAATTCATTTGCACCTTCATTACTATGTTTTGCTTCGCCGTTAGATATGTGCATAACGCATAAGGCAATAGTATCTTTTAACTAAAATAAAATTAAAAATTAAAAATAAATAAAAATTGTTCCCTTTAATGTCAAATACTTAGAAAGTACTCTCATTTCATTGGTCCGTGTGACTTGTTTTAGGAGGAAAAAAAATGAAAAAAGTCATAACCTTCATGTTTGGTAGTTTGAAACAAAATTACAAGTAATAAGAAAATCTTTAGATATGATATGAACGCGCGTTTACCTTCTTTTTTTTTTTTTTTTTTTGTGGAAAACGTAACAGCAGTTATGAATAAACAATGAAATAAAAAGAAAATAAAGATTATACCAAATAGAATCTTCCCGTAATGAGCTAGATGGCCATATTACTACCTAATGAACTTTTACCTAAGAGAATTTGGTTGTTTAATTCAACTGCTTCAAAATTTTGTAATGATAACTAATTTTTTTTAAAGAACAAATATGTGGATTTTTCATTCTTTCCCAATTTTCAAGAAAGCCATTAAAATATTGAGCCAATAGAAATCCAACACAATTAAAACCCTAAATTGTTTCACACCAAAAATAAAAATTGTTATGAGTTTGTTATGAGCGTATTATCATTCTCGTAAAAGATATATTAATAAAATCTATATACAAAAAGTTATATTAGCAATATTAAAAAATTCGTTAAAATCTGCCTAGCTATCTTAGGCTCTAAAATGTATTGAGCCAGCGGCCTGAATCATTCAATATCTGATTCTACCCAATAACAACTTACGTTAATGCAGGTAGTATGATTCATCAAATACATTTGGACTATCAAAGATTTGAAGGACCCCTAAACACCACAAAATTCTAAACAACTCCGGTGAGAAAGACCAACTTGTTTTTGGTGGAAAACAAATGTTGATGATGCTGCTTGGTTAAATGGTAATAGTACATTGCGGTGGTAGTGAGGAGTTATGTAGATGATTGCTTGAAAGCTTGGGTAAAAACATTCTCAACGTGGCTGAAACTCAGGGAGTTAGATGGCTGTGGAGTGTGTTATTGATGCCAAACTTTACAATTGTATAATAGAATGACATTTTCCTCAAAAAAAAAGTATTATAGAATGACATGCTCTAAGCCTCTAACTGTAATACAAGTTGAGAACAATCCAAAAAATAGATCGAGCTGGGAAATAGCTAGCTTAAGTTGTAGAAAATATATGAGACCAAGTTAAAATGGAATCTTAATTGAGGAAAATGACAAACTTACAAAAGTAAAGAAAAGGGTTCTAATCAAGCAAAATAAATACAAGACTACATTATTAGCATTGACGGATCATTTTCCTTTCTTTATTGGTAAGATATTGATTCAGACCTTTCATTTCATGGGTCTTATTGTATATTCACATCATTTCAATCAAATATTCTAACATAAATCTTGGTTTCTCATGATAGTTTTGGCGACAAATTAAACTTACCATGGCCCATGGCAGAAAGTCCGAAACTTGGAAATCTAGGATTTCTGGACCTTTTTACCCAAGAATTACACGCACAAAACATAAAAGCAAAACACATAAACTAGAAAACAAAGAATTGGGGGCCCTGATCATTATGTAGTCTGTGATCAATTCATCTTAAACCTTTTCACATCATCAACAGCGGCCCTCCTAAACAATCCCACATCAGCACCACCACACACCTAATGATATCCACGTCTCTTAAGTTCAACAGGCCCATCATTTGGCGTTGCACACCTAGCCAAGTAGGTCTCACTATCAGAATCCAACACAGCCTTCTCAGCAACCCTCGTCACCTCCTCCACTCTCTCAGTCACTGGGTCCCTCAACCACCCCATGCCGACATTCAAATCGAACGGTCCCATCATAACACAATCAACCCCTTCAACGGTCGCGATCTCCTTAATGTTTTTCACAGCTTCCACGGATTCAACCTGCAGCAGGCTAGTTGTTGCTTAATAACTTTATTTTTAAAAATTGTTTGGTTTAAAAAAGTATTTGGGGGATACATTCCTTTCCCCTCTAGAAGTATTTCTCATGACCAGCAGTAATTATATAAGAATAAAAGTTTATCTCCAATCCATTTTTGAGGTAAATATCTCTAATTAATACATTGTTTATTTAATAAGTCATGTAACTTTTGGACGTGTAATAAGTTGGAGGGAAACTTTTTCTATTACTCTATTATATACTAATATTTTAAGAGTATAATACTTAGTACTTTCTCATTTAACATAATAATAAACAAACAGATGGGTTTCAGTTAACTCAACTGGTAAAGTTTCTGATTGTTGAATAAGAGATTTGGGATTCAATCTCCGTCTACACAAAAAACTGATTAGTATTTTGGTCAGATGACAAAAAACTATCATCAGGAACGGACGCCGTAGGTTGAAACTGTCTAAAAATATATGTAGGGACTCAATTTGTAATGGACCCATAACAATAAAATTTGTAGAAGATAGGTAGAAGGGCTAGGCACCAGCAAAGTAAGCAATGGATAATATGAAATTCATAAGAATAATAATAAAGGAATTTGACTAAGTATTTTTGGGGATAATCATCATAACCTTGGTTAAATGTTTATGAGGATCTTTATAACTACTTTGGTTAAGTATTTATGAAGATCTTTGTGATGATTTTGGTTAAGTATTTGTGAGGCATATTCGTCCTTGGCTCAGTCCGAGGACCTTTTTCCTTAGATCTGATAAACACCAGGGTTGTTCTTGAATGCCCTCCCCCTCCCTTTCTGGGGGTTCTATCTGTTATATATTCTTGTTTAGTTAATCCTCAGCCGTCTACTTGTCGGTTATCCGAACTCTATGTCTAAGGGTTTGTCCCATCATCTGCATTTGCAGGCTTTCTATTAGTTCCCAGCTGCCCTTGCAGGCCTTCTATTAGTTTGTCTGGGCTTACTTGTCACTTCACCATTAAAGTTGCCAAAATGTTGGTGACGTACATTTAATGAGTGAATGATATTTTCTCTCTATCAACGTCGGTTGGCCAAGGAGGTGGGCATCCTCGGCCTCGGCCTATGTATTCTCCTCGGCACGGGCCTTGGGCCGGATATGGAGTGGGCCGGGTTTGTTTAAGTATTTGGGGCCCCACAATATATATATATATAATAATATACAGTAAATAAAACTAATTAAATTCTATTAACTTTCTCATCTAACATAATAATATACAGTAAATCACACTAATTAAATTCAATGGAATCGTTATTCAAGTATTCATGTGAGAAAAGTTAGTATAATTTTTTTTTTTTTTTTTTTTTTTTGACTGTGAAGATAGATAGTATAAAATTATTATACCTTGGAATATTGCATAATGTTTCCCTTAAAGAGACGAGAATTCTACCGAAAACATGAGCAGTATTTTACCAAAACATTTATCTTCTCTGGTTGTCTTTTAAGAGATGAGTTCAGTATTACAAATTTTTAAAATATATATTTTTTAAATAACATTTTTTCTGGAAATTAAATTAAAAAATTAAATATTTTTATTTTGTAAAAAATTTTTTAGAAACTATTTATATTAAAAAAAAGACCAACCTGGCACATAATCAACAACTCTTTCTCACACTTGTTTATATACTCTTCATCAATACCATACTTGGAGGCTCTCACAACTTATGAAGCACAGACAAGGCTGGGAGGGTGCCACACCGAAGTCCGACGTGGCCCAACGCGGGGTGCGGCATCCAACGCGGCTGCCCGTGCGTCGGTGCTGTGTTTGAGTTTTTTTTTTTTTTTTTAATTTTTTTTTTTCACGAATTCGCTCCGACTCAGCTCGATTCGCGCCGACTCGGCTTTGATTCATGCCAAACCAGGCCAATTCGGCCCAATCCAGTCGTATTGGCCAAACGGCCGAAACAGGCCAAAATCGGTCTTGAATCATGTCGGAATAGTCGAAATTCGCTTTGAATGAGGCTCAAACATTCTAAATCTGTAATTCCTCAATTTTATTCTAAATATTTGTTGCTTCTTTTGTTTTGTGTTTCTTGCCTTTTTCTTTTTTCTTTTTTTGTTTTGTGAATCAAGGCATAATAATGTGTTTTTTAAGAATATTTTAATACTAAAAATATATAGAAAATATAAATAAAAATATTTTTAATAATTTTTTAATCGCTGCACCTGCCGTACCCACACCCTACTTTTTCAAAAATTGCCGAGTCCCGCACCTGCAATAGCACCCGAATTCGGAAACGCACCCGTGCTTCATAGCTCACAACAGGGTGGGCCGCTCCACGTACTCCGTTTGGAGGGTACCAGCAATAGGAGACCGCTTTCTTGGCCAACTCTGGGTCGTCGATCACGGGAAACATGATGCCCTGTGGTCCTAAGTCGAGTGCTTTCTTGGCCCATGCTGCAGAATTCTCAGGGAGTCTGAGGATCGATAACTGGGGTTTGTGTGGCAGCCAGGGCTTGAAGACAAGGAAGAGCTTCGGAGATGCCACCATGCAGGGGCGGCGGTACGTTATGGTCAGGGGGTTCAAATGAACCCCCTGACCCGAAATTTTTATTTATATATATATATATATATAAAATATATATTTTTTTAAATGTTTTGAACCCCCTCAGTACAAATTTGCACACCCTCACCGTGTCCATGAACCTGATCTTTTTTTTTTTTTTTTTTTTAAGCCCAGCTTAAACTCCAGAAAAATAATAAGTCCAACAGAAAATTTTGGCCTTTAATCTCAAAAATAAAAAGCCCATAAATCAAAAATTTGAAAAATCATAAATATAAAAAAGGGCCAAATAAAACCTAAGAATTTGCAGCTGTTTAGCCTCTAAAATCTCTCACTGTTTTCTTCACTCTCCAAACTCAAAGGAAAAAGGCTGCCTCTGCTTCACACACACAAAATCTACCGTTGTGTAGCCTCCACGATTGCTGCCACAGCTGCCGCTTGATCTGGTTTTCAGCTCTCTATTTCTCTCTTTCTTTCACTGTGAGAGTGTGTTTATAGTGTTTTGATATACTCTTTCACTGAATTTGTGTGAGTGAATCACCATGTGTGTGTGGAGAGTCATACTGTTATGGTCTTTTGATTTTTTTTGTTTGAGTTTTGAATCTTTGAGACCGAGTGTGTGTGTGTTTGGGGGGGGGGGGGGGGGGGGGGGGGCCTGTGGGGTTATAGTGTTCTTCTGATTTTTGTGGTTGACTGGTTGAGTTTTGAGTCTCTGAGTGAGTGTGACCGTGTGTGTGGGTCTGTGGGTGGTTAATGGGTTATAGTTTTTTTTTTTTTTTTAAGCCATAGTGTTTTGAGTTTTTTTACTGGTACTGTAAAGTGTTTGGACTGATTTGATATAAAGTTATGAGCTTGTCTTTTGCATATTGACTATTTGACTAAATTTGTGGCTTGTGAGTGGTTTTATAATTTGGCTGAATGTGACTTTTTTTTTTTTTTTTTTCGGAGAAAGATGCTGAACGTGATATGTGATTGATGTTAGCAATGTGAGTGGGTTAATACAATAATACTAAAGGAAAATAAAAATATAAATCGTTTAAAGAATTGTAAACTTATTAATTAAAGAGTCGTAAAAAAAAATGATTATAAAAAAAAAAAAGAGTTGTAAAAAAATTACTTAACAACAACAATTATTATGTTATAGTGTATTAGAAAAACTATAATTTGTTTTTTATTCTTTTGGTAATACTATAGGAGATCAGTGAATGAATGATTGTTTAATTGTGTACATTAAAAAGATATAGCTCGTAAGATTGATAATAAATCTATCATGCAACGGTTTCAAAATGTAAAATGTTGTAGAAGACAATTTCTTATTGACCCCCCTGGACAAAAATCCTGGAGCCGCCCCTGCCACCATGGCCGTGTTCCATGTCGACGACGTCGAAGTCATAGCCTGCATGGCCTGCAATTTCAGCCAGGGTGGGAGAGAAGCTATGGAGGAAGAGACCGTAGAGGGGTTCTTCATTAGCTTTGTTTAGACGAGCTTTGAGTGTTTTGGGTGTGTGAGGTGGCCATGGTTGTGACTCTTTTCTTTGTTTAGTGAAATGTGGTGTTGTGTACAGTTGGTGGGTGCTATATATGTTAACGTGTAGTGAACTGTGTCTGTGTGTGTGAGCCGATAATGAATGAGAGGAAATAGTGTGTAGTTCGCAAGTGACAAAGTTTGATAATTTGGATTGAGTGATGTTACGTACACAATCGTTTTAGTTTTTACTACATTTTCGAAATTATACACCATTTTTTTTTTACCTATTATAGTATTTCTCTTTCAGTCATTTGAATTTGGCCTGGTATTTTTTACAATTTCAGTTTGTGAGGTAGTAACCGGGGCAGGCAAGACTTGATCACTTTGAGAATGAATACATTTTTTATGTCTAATAATAGGACCACTTATATTTTGCCTTCTGGGATACGCTGGATAAAAACATTAGTAATTGTTAATGCACACGCCTTATTGCACATTAGTAATCGTGAAGTCATGATTTATGTTCAAAAACTAAGTAACACTTTGTAATACTATGTGTGTAATAAGCACTTTGTAATAAACATTATCCAAATAACATTTTTATATGTTGCATTGGAATATATGAACTTCAATGAATGGTGGGTTTTTGTGTGTTTAAATATCTGGTTTTGCTCTTACACAATATATTTTCTTTAAGTAATGCGAAAAATGTCATTTTTTACTTCTTCTTCTTTCTTTTTTTTTTTTCACAATTGTTGTAATTAGTACATCATTTTCAAGATTTTACTCAACCACAGTTTATCACCGGCACCACTGTTGTTAATATATAGACCATGTCAACATAATAAAACCTTGAGAAAAGTATGCATCTAGAATTGAAGCCCCCAAATGCCAAAAACACTCAAGTATGATAAATTAATTAGCCAATATTTATGAAGATCAATTATCAGTTGCTTGGTTCAAAAAAAAAATTTCTCAGTTGCTATTCACAGTACTTTTTACAAACTTAAACAATAAATACATCATTCAATATCAGCTTGTAGCAATAACTACTTATGTTAATGCAGGTAGTCTGATTCTGATTCATCAAATCCATTTGGACTATCAGAAATTTAAACTTAGCAGCTGGGTTTTCAGCACACATGGAAGCTTGAAGATTCACATATTGCTGTGAATACCAATACCGACTCTGTTATGACCCGGTCTTGTCTGGAGGACACCTGTTGGGATAAGTGATGAAGATTGGCTTGGTCTATATGAGCTTTCCTAATTTTAGGGACAGGAATTATCAATAAAAGAGCTTTCCTAATTTTTAGGAAGTGATAGGATAAATTTAGGTACCAAAATGATGCATATGAGTAATCAGATCCACTTCAGTTGTTATGACCTGGTCTTCCACCTTGACTTACGAGTTTTTAGGTACCAAAATCATGCATATGAGTTATCATGTCTCTTAGATAAACTACTAGGATAACAAATAATCAAAAACATTGCCCTGCCCATTTAATAATCTATAACGTACATCATGAATGTGCATTGAAAGGATGTAAAGTTTAAATCATTGTCATAGCAAACAAGGTCATATATTAAGTTTAGACTATTTTAAGTGCAAATATAATATTTATAATAATAATGCTTATTATAAGAAAAGATAACTTCAAATAGAGTCGAGAAATTGGAGGTAGCTTTTATTGAAAATGATCGTTTAAACTTGAAGAAATCAATAAATTGCTTGCAGCAGCAAAGGCAATTCATAAGTTAATGGAGATTAAAAAAGAAAGAAAAGTTAGATAAATTACATGTTGCATTTGGTACATGTTTAAATCCTATTTCCTGGTAAATAATTCTTTTATGCAAAGGCCTGTCCCATTAATGCAGTAGAGTTCGCAGAAACCAGAGTGGCATTCCCATTAATGCAGCAGACCCATTGAATAATTCCCATAGTTTCTCAAAAGAGAAAAAAATTAGGGATCATTGAATTCAAAAGATTAAAAAAATAAAAAGAGAAGGTTCAATCGAACCCGACTCACTAGGCAATTTGGGTTCAGAAACACACCAGCCCGTTATCCTTCCACTGTTGAGAGCGGGAGGTTTTCGCTGCTCTGTGAAACCAGCCTCACGCTGTGCCCTCCACGCTAGGAACCACAAGACCCGGGCCTTCGCACAAGTCACATGGTTCAACTCTCAACTTGGAACGGGCGAGCCAGGAACTTGCGCCTACTGACCCTACCAAATGAGTCAAATCATTGTTCCGTCTCTTTGATACCCTCGCTCGAGTTACAAGCCAGCGCAACCCAGCTCGGTGCACTAGAGAGCACGTGGTACATATTATAAAGTTATATGGTAGTTGTAATCTAAGCAGTGTGGGACAATAAACAAGAAAATTTTTCAAGGGGTATGACAGCATATGACTGCCTATATGAACACTCATCCGAGTGGCAAAATTCACCTGGATTCTTGAAATTTTGGTTGTTTTGTGACAATTTTTGCTGTGCTTGAATAGTAAAGATACATTATTTCTCATCAGATTGTTACAGGATTACACTGCATGGTTAAAATCTGAGCTACTTTAATACGGTGGAGAACACTTGAAGTTGTGAAATGATTTCAAATAGCTTTGTTAAGTATGCGAGATGTGTATGCTAATGACCCGGAATTTTGAGACGAATCCAGTGATGCTCTGCACACATGGAAGCTTGAAGTTATACATATGGCTTTGAATACCTAACCTTGCAAACGAACTTCTAAACAGCTCCAGTGGGAAAGACCATATTTTTGGTAGAAAGCAAATGTTGATGCTGCTTGGTTAAATGGTAATGGCACATTGCGGTAGTAGTGAGGAGTAATGTAGATGATTGCTTGAAAGCATGGATAAGAACGTTCTCAACTGTGTCTGCTTTAGTGGTTGAAACTCAAGGAGTTAGATGGGCACGGGAGTTAGGAGTGCAGAAGGAGATGCTCTAACCGTAATGGATGTTGTAGACAGTCCCAAGAATAGATCCAACTGGTAAATAGCTCGAGTTGTAAAAGATATTTATAAGATCAAGTTAAAATGGCAATCCTCTTTCAAACCCTCCAAGTGTGGGTGAGTAGAGAATATAACAAAGCCGCACATGAAATGGCCAAATGGGCTACCAAATCTTGTTTTGGGAGCCTTTGTTTTCAAGTTAATGAAATATGAGTTTTGTGGAAATATTGTAATTTCATTCACTAAAAAGGACCTATTGTAGTGTCTTGTCTAATCACTTTGACTTTCTCTTTCTTTCTTTCTTTTTTTTTTTTTTTGCTGAAACTCTCTCTCTCTTTTTTAGTTCTTTTTCTTTCATTCTTTCTTCTTTTCTTCACGTCTGCTTCTCTGTTTCTTTTTTTCTTTCTTTTTTCTTTCTTCTTCTCCGACCCACTGCTCAATTCTTTATTTCTTATGAAATATGATCGCCATACCATATTTCTCTCTTCGCGTGATCGATTTGCCTCTTTGCGTGACCGATTTTCTATGAGACCGATCCAAGAAGAAGCATTTTGGCGGTGGAGAGGAAGAATTGAAAACAAAATTTCTGCCGTGACTATTTGTGAGTTATGTATTTGTGGGTTCCAATTTGTGTTGTTGAGATCTTTGTAGGTTGTAATTGGTGTTTTTGAGGGTTGTGATTGTGGGTTTGTGGTGTTTTGTGTGTTGTTGAAAAAAAAAATTAAATCAAAGAAAAGGAAGATGGGTTTGTGGTCACTCTGTCTGTAGTGTTGCCGACAATGGGTCTACCATGAGAACTTGCTGGTGGTATGGTGGGTTTGTCAAGGGAGGTGAGTTGATGATTTTTATGGGTTCGGGTTTGTGCTTTAGGAGAGTAAAACAGAGCTGAAGGGAAAATGAGAAAAGAGAAAAAGATGTGATGAAACCTTCCGCAGCAGCTTTGCTTTGACCAAGTTACAGGTATGGGCCCACAAAATGTTAAAAAATTTGAGTGATGACAAGTTGAGTGAAGTGTGCCAAACGGGCGGGTGATAGAAATTGGGATATTTTAAGTGATGAGTGAAGAGTGACAAAAATTGAGTGAAAAGTGATGAAAAAAAAAAAAAAAACCAAACAGGCCTTTGTCTCTTGAATTTTCTTCATGTTGGCTGGCTGTAGTTTGCTTCTTTGACTAACACCTCCTAATATTGATTCCTAATATTTTTTCAATATGCTAGTCCTAATATTTTCAATATGGACATTCTCGGTTCAGTTCAAATATTGAAAAATAAAATAAAATAAAAAAGAGCATTAGACCTCCCAAAGTCCAATCTCTTCATTTCTCCATAAGAAAATACCCAAGGGCCGGTGAAAATTACATCACTAATTCTCTCCCTCTAGTCAGTTTGGCAGACCAAGACTAATGAGAGAGAGAAAAAAAGAAACCCACCTCATACATTATTATTTACAAACAACCAAAAAGAAAACAAAAAACAAAAAACATCTAAATCCATAAAATAAAAAAACATAAACTTCAGGCCCAAGCCCAGCCCTCATTCGCTCCAGTACTTCTCATCACCATCTTGACGATCCTCCTGCTCATCATCAGAGCCGTCCATCTCCAACCCCCTCTTAAACTGCTTCACATCCTCCACAGCCGCACTCCTAAACAGTCCCACATCGACCGCACCAGAAACCATATGGTACCCTCGTTTTCTAAGATCATCAGGTCCATCGTAAGGTAATGCGAACCCAGCCAAGTAGGCCCCACCATTCCCACCTTCACTATTCAACACACCTCTCTCAGCTAATCTCAACATATCTTTGACTTTCTTGTTCCCTGGGTCCCACAAGTACCCCATACTAGCACTCAGATCCAACGGCCCCATCTGAACGCAGTCGACCCCATCAACGGCCGCGATTTCATCGACGTGTTTCACGCCTTCTACGGTTTCCACCTGGCACATGATCAGCAACTCGTCCTCGTAGTTACTCAAATACCCTTCGTCGATTCCGTAGTTCGATGCTCTGACGACAGTGTGGGCAGAACCTCGGACGCCACGTGGCGGGAACCGGCAATAAGAGACGGCTTCTTGGGCTTCGATTGGGCTTTCGATCATGGGAAACATGAGGCCTTGTGGGCCGAGATCGAGGGCTTTCTTGGCCCATGTAGCGGAGCTCTCTGGCAATCGTAGGATCGCTGGGGTGTTTGTTGCGGCGAGCGCGTGGAGACACGCGAGCGCTTCGGGGATGCCACCGGGACCGTGTTCCATGTCGAGGACTACGAAGTCGTAGCCGGAGAGACCGGCGATTTCGGCTAAGGTTGGGGAAAAGGAGAGGAGGAAGATACCGTACAAGGTCTCGTTGTTGTGGAGACGAGATTTGAGGTTTTTGAGGTTGTTGGTTGTGTTTGTGTTTGGGTTAGTGATTATTGTGGTGGAGTCTATGGGGGAGAGATCTGAATGAGTAGTGGTGGGTTTGGATTTGAGAGGGGTTAAGGTTTTGAATGTTTGGGTTTTGAGGAATTTGGTGGAAATGTTGGAAGTGAAAGCCAAAGGCTTTGGCTTTCTGAGAGTTGAGAGAGAGGAAATGGTGGTGGTTGTGGTGGAATAGCTGAGATTGAGAGAAGCCATGATTTGTGAATTTGAGAGTTGAGACTTTGGAATCTCCGATGAATGTTGAATTTAACTGAAGGCTGAGGTTTTAGGAGAACCCTTTTTTTTTTTTTTTTTTTATTTAAAGAGGGAAGAGAACTTTAAATGACTTTGACAGAAAGTTCTAGTTTTAAAATAATTAAATAAGATTGTTAGGTTTTTCATTAATAATTGGACTACTATTTGATCCACAAAAAAAAAAAGTAATTGGACTACTAAACTTAGTAAATTATAAATTTTTTTGAGTAGGATTATAAGAAATGGGAATCTACCTCACTTGTCACGTGTGCACGTGCATGGTAGACTCTTATGATCTGGCTGAAATCCGGGACAAAAGTGATCTTTTTTAAGGTTAATGTAAAATTCGGGATTTTTTTTTTTTTTTTTTGGAGAGAAAATTCGAAATGTGTTATATTTCTCTATACTCGCATTGACATTTTTCTAAGTTATACCATTTTATTTTCATAAGCCGTGCAATCTATGTTTTTCTAAGTTTTACCCCTTTTTTATCCAAGCTTTTCCCTGAATGTGAAAATTAATATTACCTTTGTAGCCATGCACTTGAACCTAAATAATGGCCAAAAGCTTTGGCAATTCCTAGCTAAAGAAGAAAGAAGGCACAGCTTCCAGCATGATGAAACAAGGTCGTTCTGTCTTAATGCTTTGGTGCTACTTAACTATAGCATTTGATAGTCCTTTTATTTCAAGAGATAAAAGGAAAGGAACTTGACAAACTGCCTAGTGTTTATGTTATGTAACAGCAACATGAGTATGACGGCACAAATTGTTAATTCCAGAAGAATAACAGCTCGTGTTAATACAAAATACATGATTGAAGAAAATTCTGTTGAGAAGAGTATATCAAAACAATTAAATAAATTATACATCTTTCTAAACGGGAAATGGATAAAAAGTAATCTACCAATCTGCTTCCAGTGTATTTTGACTCAGTATTTCAATATATAATCTTCCAAACAATCTTACATGAGAGAATCCCAGCTAAAACAAGATCTGAGAAGAACTATAGGAGCTACAAGACTAATGCTCTGAGGCACAAAATGGAAGAATGGTCATGAGCAATTGATATTGATTGTGCTAAAATTTAAAATGGCTGTAAAAATCTTGTTATTCAAACTGACAATAACATAGACATAGCATATTGCTCTTCTTCAGTTAAAGCTTCAAAGCAGCCTTTGCCATGGCCAATGCACCCTCATAACTTTGATTTCCACCAATAAACCCACTCATATGGACGAAAACACAACCAGGGATACCTGCTTCCCTTGAGAGTTCATCATCCCTCAGACCTCGCCATTGAGAAGGGAGAGGCTTTCTGCTCTCAAAACTATCAGGAGATACTGCCACTGCCTGCACTCTCCAATGTTTGCTCCTGTCATCCTGGACATTATACAAGTATATTCAGAACTTTCCTCATCCAAAATATGTGATTAGGATTCGGGAGACATACCAGTAAACTTAGATATAAATGAGTTTTTATGAGATGTTGTAAATAAAACTGGTTAGTAACAGTATTTTTGATACATTTCTTGATGATAAACAGAGATTAATTTGAGTATAGGGGGGACAGGCCCCAATAGAGACCAAGAACAAAAGGCTGATAATACTAGTTGACAAAAAAATACACACTCTCCAGTTGGACAACACAGAACTACCACCATACTGAAGAGGGCATGCTTAAAACTTATCATAGCAACCTTCCATTTGAAGTAAATGCATTTCTTTCTTAACCACTGGGACCAAAGAACAGGAATGTGCTAAAAATTTGGCTAAGATCAAGTGAACAAGTGTAATGTGTAGAAGAGCACTAGAATACTGACATTGCAAGTAAATTACCCAACTCTATTCACAAACACAACCTCTCATGATTGACAATTTATTTCCTATGGAAAAATAGAAAAGATTTTCTTCTTTTAAAATCTTTAACTTCAAACTTTACTTTGAGAAGAAAAAAAAAAAAAAATATATATATATATATATATATATATATAAAAGATTACCATGATACCCAATCTATTTATAAACGGAACAACTGCATCCATCTGAAGGATCCAAAAAAAAGGACAAAAATTGCAGAAGATAAAATATAAATACCTGATAGAGAACATATTTGACGGTGGGTTCAGTCTTCATCTCCTCCTCAAGCTCAAATAAGTGAAGCTTCCACTGTATGGGAAAAAAAATTATATATCAGATTAAAATCTTCATAACATCAAGTACATCATTGATGCGGACATTATAAATCACCATAATATAGCTGATATCCTAAGCAGCATACTTATTTTCTTTTCTTTTTTTGAGAAACCAGCATACTTTTATTCAAAGAAAATGAAATGCATATCATTTGCAAAAGTTATTAAATCACTGTACCAACTACCAGATAAAAATAGGATACAAAATAAAAGAAGGGTCCTTGTAATGGATCATTTTAGGAAAGCTTTGATACCACTTTCATGAGAAATATAAAAAGGTATCAAACGAGTCAGTTGCTTTTTTCTTTTCCCATAAAAAGTTTCTAAAAATATTTCATAAACCAACGTCCCCTTAACTTTTCCAATAAAAGAATTAGATAAATTCAAACATACATAATAGAGAGGAGGGGAAAAAAAGGTATATAGAAAAGATCAAATGAATGAAAGCATTCGATAGATATTATTCAACATGGGAATGAAGGAACTTTAAACTAACAATATTCTGTAGGCCCAAAAGAAGATAAGCATTGCCAACTTACAGGACAGAATGTAGTCAAAACCATAATTTCTCCACTAGGATCAATATCTTGTCTCGCTGTAAGACACTCCAATACAATTGATCGTGCTGGTAACCAGGATTTTGCATGATACCGAACACTCTGAAAAACGAAAAAGAATTGTTATATTTTAATCTTAGTTACTTGCAGGTCTCTGATAAAGTAAATAAGTTAATGAAAATGAACAAAGTCATGCGTATCCAGTGACTATAAGAAATGCTCACATCTAAAAACTCACTGCCAGCCAAAGCCATTGCTCGCTGAAAAGCCTCATTCTCCTTCTCAGGTGATTGATCAGGTTCTATCCAATCCAAATTTAATCTGCCAACTCTTGAAGACAAGTGTGTATTATTCACATATCTAGGAGGCTTGTCTGTATCATACCGATTTATCCCATTGTCAACAGCATCAATTGCCTGCAAGCATAAATAAGAATCTTAGGGAAATCTCACTAAACACCAGTTTAAGTGAATTGAACCCAAAAAAAAACCTAACCTAGTTGTCAGCAAATGACTACATTAGCCTAAACTGAGAAATTAGTCAAAATTTGGGAATAGGAATGATCCTATCCTACATGTAACATTTAGTACCTCCATGAAGCTCTCGTAGATGGCCAAAAATAATCGATGCACATTTGGATGCTCCTCGTCAACTTGAAGCTCCTTAGCTATTATCTCCTTTCCAAAATGCTACACACCCCCCCCCCCCCCCCCCCCAAAAAAATATATATATATATATATATATATATACAAAACAAAAGAAATACAAATTAGATTCTTAACCAACAAAAGACACAAACCACAGCCAAATCATCAGCACCAACAAAATTAAACCAAACCTAACACACTTTCAATTACCACATACTAACTAACAATAACCATTGTTAAAACAAAGGATTACCTTGTAAACAAGACCGGCACTACTGAGCTTCGTTGAGAAGCCATGCCCGAAAACCTCATCAAACCCCTTCTGGTGATGATCATACCGATCCCGACTCGGATCATAGACACCCCCAACATCAAGAACAGCATCAAGGCCCTCCAATACCTGCAAACTCAAAACCAACACAAACGTCACCCTCACATAAAGCCAGCCACTCATACATTACAAACACCCCCATTTCCTCTATAATAGACAACCTCATCAAAAACAAGTAATACTATAACAAACCCAATTGAACAAAACTTCATCACCATCCATACAACACACCCACTACAAAAGAAAACTTAGAATGAATTTCAAGTTTCGATTTGGCTCAAATATGTGGTTGCTGTCTAAATTTTAGCCCATAAGCCCATGACTGATTTTAGTCCCTACAGTTTAAAGTGATCACTTCTAGTTTTTGTAGAGCAAATACCGTGGCCAAACTAAAAATTGACACAACAATACTCCATAGGGGACTAAAATCGATCAGTTTAAGTTTGTTTGGAACTAAAAGCATTCACTTTGAGTATTTTAGGGACTAAAAGTGATTACTTTAAACTCTAAAAAGGACTAAAACCTCTCATAAACTAAAGCAGTGCATTTTGGCCTCTTGATTTTGAAGAAAGTAATGCTCTCCATTGAGCTACTGAGTAAACGTTAAGCCCATGAAATTCACAATAAAAATCATATAACAGCAGATTAAACAAATAAATAAATAAAAATGGAAACTTTTTCATTTTCTTTCTAATGGGGTTTTATTTTCCTCGGTTTTCTCGGGAAACAAACAGGGAAAGTGATGAAAGAAAACGAACCTGAGGGTCGCGAGAGCGAACGATTTCGGCGTTGGAAAACTTATCGGTGAGGCGAATCATGAAACAACCAAGGGCCTCGTCGCAGTGGAAGCTACCGTTGTGAGTGCCAACGCGCTTTAGGGGCGCGTGGTTGGGAGAACCGGCGGAAGAGAAAGCGGAAACCCTAGTAGCCATGAGAGGAAGAAGAAGAGGAGTGAACTGGGTGTGGAAAGTGAAGAGTCTCTGGTTTAAGCCTCTGGTAATGGCTTGTGCTAGCATTGCCGAAACATAAATAAGTTGTATAGTTCTAAAGTTAGATACGGTTCACCCACAATACAAAGCAAACGTGTTCTGTTTTAGACTTTTTTTTTTTTTTTTTTTTTTTAATAAATGGTAAATCAAAAAAAAAATATACAAATATTTTGACATTTACTAAACTTTAATATTTTTATTTTTTTAATTGATTTATAAGAAATATTGTTCTTGCGGAGATTCATTCTATTATTTTTTTTTCTTTAACAGGAGGAGGAGAGATTTGAATATTAGATGTATATCTTAAAAATATTAGGAGGTGTCAATTGAATTACAAAGACTATTATATTATTTTTCTTTATTAAATCCATAAGGATTTTGGGTATTGTTTTTCTAAAATGTGTTAATGTTTATAAATATCTTATTTTTTGTATTCACAATTTGACTTCAAGTTAAACTCAATTGCACCTTAAACCCTGAAACCTTTGTCCTTTCTGTTTTTTGGATGGTTCAATTTTTAAAACCAAATTTGAGTTGTAGTAGTGTCGTGAATGTCATCTACTTTTGTTTGACCACTAAACCCCCTGACAATTAGGTCAAAAATCTTGTAGTACAAATGGTATTTTTATTGTTTCCAACGAAAAAGTCTAGTGTTCAAATATTCTTTCCCCAACTATGTAATTACTAATAACAAAAAGAGTTCGAATTTGGTAAGAATGAAGTGTAAAACATATGTTTTACAATCCAATAAGAAATTATCACGTCAACCTTTTACTTAAAACTCAGTACATTCTACCACACTTAATAACATCTCAATAAACTTTCAGTTGGGTTCGATTTTCAAATGAGTTTTATGATTGTTTGTGTGTAGTTATGTCTATTCTTTAACATGTAATAAGATGATATGGTATGATGTGGCATGTTGAGATTGGATGGTATAAAAATTAAGTTTAATACCATATCTTTATAGAATTTAATCTCTAACAAACAAACAAAAAAACCCTAATATTTTGCTTATTTCTTCCACTGTCTACCAAACCAAATATTTTGCTTATAAAAGTAAGGACAAATTACTAATTTGATCCTTCAACTATTGAAAAAGTTAAATTTAGTCCTTCAACTATTGGGTGTGTCAATTTAGTCCCTTAACCTTTAAAATTAAGTCAATTTATTCCTTAAGTGCCCTCTCAAATTAAATTTTAACCTAATTAATAATTAAAATTAGCTTGATTGGAAAAGGAATCTGAACATAGTACTTGTAGCTTAAGGACACAAATATGTTCTAAATTACCATTATCCAAATTTTCCTGCACACGATGCATCCTTAGAGGATCAACTACGATGCATCCATAGAGGATCAACTATGATATGATCACTAGCAAAAGTCCAATGAGACGACAAAGTGCTATATATTGGCATCAATTTCCATTGATAGCATTAGAGCATTAACATCAGATGTTCTAAAAAATGCTATTTTAATACATTAAAAAGTTATTTTATCTATTTTAACACATCACTTTATAATACAGCCTATATCATATCTTCTATTCTTTTACCATTTTATTTATAAAAAAAAATTTTAATTTTGTTTATTATTATTTCTTTTTGGTTCCCAAGTCCTAACGTCCACAAGAGAGAGCAAATTTGAGTAATGCCCCATTAGTCAACAGATATGACAGCAGAGAAAGAAAAAGTATGAATAAAAAAAAATATAAAATATTAATAACATATTTATCCATACGATTCTATTGTTGGAATGTTCATTTCTCATTAAGTGATTTTTTTTTTTTTTTTTTTATTTGATATGCTAAAAATTTGGCATTTAGTAGACTTGATGCTAATGCTTAAGGGATAGTACTGACTTAGACATCATGTTGAGTCCGAAGGAAAGAGATGTTTGGTGAACAAGGTCATGCTGCTAGGCAAGACGTGATGAGGAGTCTTTGAATGCCAAGATGATTGAATGAACTTTAGTTCTAGATATTTGTCTAAAAATGATCCTATATTTGAATAAAAAAAAATAAAATGGAGATCTTAGTGTGTAGATTGATTATGAGTCTCTGGTGGATATGATCCTCTAATCCTAAATCCTCTAGTCCCTGACATAATCATTTTAGTCAATTTAGATTGAATTACACAATAAATAAAATGTCTTGTACATTATATGAATTTGATGCATGAGCTTTGTGTGGCGAAAGACATCTTGAAAGCCAAGACTAGTGTCAATCTAGAGAATTGTATTTTAGTAACTTAGGTATGGAATTTTAAGGAATTAAAAGATTTTTCTAGTTATTTATAATGGTAAACTGGATGGTAGGGGGTATTTGCATAATTCCAATATTTAAGAGAGGACATAGATATATTTTGTAGTTTCGGCTGGGGATTGTGAATTACTTAACAAATAAAATATCTATCATTCGCATCAATATATATAAATATATATATATATCTCTTTTTTTTTAAACAACTCGTTTAAAAAAAAATAGTGTTTATTACATATATTTTGTTATTAATTATTACACACATATGAAAAATCAACTGGAATTATAACTTGAAATCAGATTTTCCACTCTGACTTTTATCGTTTTAAAACATATAGAAACAAAAATAAATAAATAAAAAGGTTCAAATTTTCAAGTATTTTGACCATCTTTCTGGCCGAAATATATACTCCAAACCGTTAAAAGGAATAAGGGATAAACAAAGGCATTGGTTGAACTTGAACGCCATGCCCACCACAATCAAGCTCACTTTGGTTCCTTTTCCAAACCCCAAAACTCTTTCCCCAGTAACGTTTCCTATCACATCTCCAGTCTCTCGCAGAGCCTGTTCAAGTTCAAGGCCTCGAATCCTAATATTGAAATGCAACAACTCGGGCCAGATAGAAGGTAGCGGTGGTAATCTGAAGGATGCACTGGCTGGTATGGTGGACAAGCAAGTAGGGGAGCTGTTGAACAGAGAAGAGAACAGGGTTTTGCTTGATGGGTTGGACAAGGCATCACAGAGGGTAGAGATGGCCAAGAAAGAGCTGGCAGAGATTGAAAAACAAGAACTTGAGGCGAAGCAGATGAGGGATTATATTAACCAGCTTGAGAGCCAAGCTTCTGAGGTCTGTTACTTGCTAGTCTTATTATGCTTCATTGCTTTAATTATTGGAGGACGTGTTATTGTTTCATTATGTTGAAGTAATGACAAATGATGTGAGAAATGGACATTTTGGATGATTTCATTATGTGGGTAATTTTGATTTAGACAATTTGTCATGGAATTATTTCATTAAGTTGAAGTAATGACTACTGATGTGAGAATTGGACGTTTTGGATGATTTCATTATGTGGGCAATTTTGATTCTAGACAATTTGTTGTGTTTTATGCTGTAAATTGGACATTCGAAAACCAGTCTGGATGGTGCTAAATGCAAATTCAACTTTGACATTGTTGTGGGTGTCTTGTGGTTGTGGTAGTAAAACTAAAATCTACATGTAAAGAGCATTGGACAGTGAATGAAATGGTTTGAGTTTGTATATATAAGGTCTAGAAGAGGTTTTCATTGCAATTTTATGCTTTTGAAGAATTAGGACTGCTCTTTTGACATTTAGTTTGTCTTTGTAGTTAAATCTGTTGTGAGGTGAAGATGGTACAGTTTTGAAATTTCTTCTGAAAAGATGATTGTAAGTAGATGGTTCTGAAACAATATGATCTTGGTCTATCATCATAAACACATACATTTCGTTTCACGGGGATTTGTCCCTTCTTGCACCATAAGCAGGTGTAGGGAATGTGGCAAACTTCAATCTAACAAACTACCTACTTTCTTTGACAGCTCTTTGTTTGATTCCTTGATTTGAGTTATTGAGATGCTTCTTGTTGCTAACGGTGTTCAATGCGGTGCTCACTAAGGTTGCAGAATGTCAAAGGCAAATATTAGAAGCAGGAGAAATGGTTGAAGAAGCAAAGCGCTCACTAGGGCTAAATGTGGATGGAATTGAAGATGGAGATGCTTTTTTGCAGAAAGAAAGTGAAGAAATTGACAGAAATGAGGAGAGACTGGAGTCCGTAAAAGCAGCTTTGATTTCTGCCCTTGTTGGCACCGTTGCAGGCCTGCCCATCTCTTTAACCCAAGCAACAAGCAGTTCAGAACTCATACTTCCTCTTACAATTAACTTTATCAGCTGCGCACTGTTTGGAATAACATTTCGATACGCAATAAGAAGGGACTTGGACAATATCCAGCTTAAGACAGGGACATCTGCAGCTTTTGGATTTGTTAAAGGTATGTATATAGTTTTGAGTAAAAGGAACTTGTATGATTTTTCAAAACTTGGCACTACAGAGTTTAGACACCAGGTAGTTCAGGTTCTGATTTAAAAATTGAATTCACAATGCAGGTCTTGCCGTGCTGGGTAGTGGACCACCTTTAGAACTAAATACTGGAAGCTTCTTATCACATGCTTTTGATGGAGCTGTATATGTGTCTGAGAATCTTTTCCTTTTTGTTTTTGCTGCTGTTGGTCTAGATTATTGTTTTAAGATGAAGCTACTTAGTCCTTTTCCTATCAAAAAATCAATTTCAAGGTAATGTCCATATATGCTAGATACCATATTTTGAAGATGGTTATACAATTGCCATATCAAACTTAAAAGCTATAATATGTAATTTATGCGAAATTCATGTCTTATAAAATGTGGCACCCATTCAGAATTCGTTGTAGTTGTGCTTTTGATTGTTGATGAGTTCTGTTTTCTCCCTTTCAACCAAATATCTTACAAGTTGGATCCTAAGTGATACAATGATCTATAATTACAGTTTATTGGTAGATTGAAACTTTTGTTAGATGCAGCCAAAAGATGTTCCTCCCTTTTCTGGTTTTCCTTCCCTTTTGATTGAGGATCAAATCAATAACTGAAAAAGAAAATGTAGATAGCAAAGAATGCATTGTGGAGTATGTGCTTAAGTGCTTTGATATATCAGGCAAAGGAGGACTGAACAGTGAGTGACTTCAACCAACTCTCGCTACCATCTACAGTGAATAGCAAACTGAGCTGAATTTCATAAGCCAATGGCATACATAGGTTACTTGAAATGAAGCAAATAGTATGTCCCGGATTGATGTTGCCCAAATTCTAGCAATGTATTAAAGTAAAATAATAAGTCATTTCCACGATCATGAACTGCCCATTTTTATTGAAGCAAAAACCTCTGAAATCTTTTTGGCTTAAAACAATTGAACCTAGCCTCTTGGCTTGGAAGTTGGAATCCACTTCCAGCGTTTGGAAATGGAATGTTTTGGGGGTCTAAAATCAAAATAACTTCAGGATTAATAAACCAAATGGGTAAATTGAATTCTGATTACATGGTTGGAAAACATTCTTTGACAGTGTCATTCCATCAACTTCCAGTACTTCACGGTTCCAACATCCACTCTTTTTAGGAAAAGCGTTTTCCATCATCTGCTAACATAATTTGTCACATATATATAAGGGAGCGGTGAGCAAGTATTTCTGGGTGTCAAATAGGAATGACTTTCTTTGACTCCCCAGCCTTAACCATGCACGGGGATCTGCGGGCTCAGTCCAACTCTTAAAAAATTCATGTAGAGTAAACCCAAAACCCGGCAGCCCAGAGGTTGGGCATAAAGTCTGTCACCTGAAGAATTTCCGCTAATAACAAGGCACTATGCCACTATTCTGTACACAGTTTACTTCAAAATTTAACCAGTATTTTTTTTTTTTTTCTTTTGGATGAATAAACGAGTAAAATGTTACTGCAGCATAATATAACATAAATTCAATTAATAAACAATGAACCAAGCCCTTGAACCCTATTCAGTATTCCAATAAAAGGAATCAGAAGTGCTAGTTCTAATGTTACTGAAAATCATCCTTTAATTTTCACCAGATTAGCCTTCAATTTGTCATCTAAATAATCTCTAAACCCTATTAGGGGGAGAAAAACAATTAATGCGACAAATTCTGTAAAGCTGCAGTCTATTATTAGCAGCAGCAGCAATGACGATAATGATGAAAATCTTTGATGCATATTGAATGACTTCATTCCCGGCAGTCAATATGAATTAACTTCTTTTCTTTTTTTGAATGGAAGATATAGGTCAATATGAATTAACTTGATAATTGATAAATATTAAAAAGAATGTTGCTTCAGTGATTCTTGTGCTTTCAAATCCTGAATATAAAAAAGTTCCAGGCGCTAACTCCTCCTTGGTACTCACTCTGATGGAGGCAAGACAGGACATTACCAACAATGACAAGAAAAAAAAAAGGTAAAAGTACTCATGCATTGAATTTTGAGTACAGATATCTCTGACCACTGAATGTAAGATGTTACAATTTTTATTTTTTTTTGATAACCAGACAATTCATTAAACTAAGAAGAAATACAAAAGGATCCCCAATCTTGCCTACAAGCTTTCAAAATAGGGGGAGGCAAATCATAGCCATAGCACAAGAAACCTGCCTTAAGAGCAATATCATATTTGGCAGCAGAGTGAGCTACTGAGTTCAGAGATCTCTTAACCCAGCAAAACTTACAATTATCAAAAAATACACTCAACATAGTAGTATCCCAAATGATGGCGGAAATGGACCAATCCGATGGTTCTTCCGCCTTGGACAAGGCATCTAAACATATTTTTGAATCACCCTCCACAACAATGTTGTTCCAATTTTCATCAGTAGCCAAGTTTAGAGCCCACAGAATTGCAGCTGCTTCAGCTTGAGTAGGAGAGCA
The DNA here is from genome assembly GCA_023736055.1 of Quercus glauca. NCBI lineage: Eukaryota > Viridiplantae > Streptophyta > Magnoliopsida > Fagales > Fagaceae > Quercus > Quercus glauca. Next base: position 70,273,365 of record CM043316.1, on the reverse strand, counting down.
TGAATCATGAATTTTAGTCCATACCTTTAGCACCTCACCACTCTCGTTTCTTGCTACCACTGCTAAGGAGGTGAAAGTCTATGAGACTGCAGCATCCACATTAAGTTTTATATAGTTTCTTGGAGGGGGCTTCCATGAAGTTAGTTCTTCACTTCTATCTTTGTCATGCTCATGGTCCAAAGCCACAAGATATTCCTTAACCCTGTTTTCTGCATTGCATATGGTAGAAATAATGTTCACCTCACTGCCATTATGCCGAACCTGATTCCTGAGGTGCCAGATAGCCTCCATGGTGACTGCCATTTGGAGGAGTACTCAGCTCATCCAAGTTCAAGACAACTTTGAGAATGTCTTCGTTTGATGTAATATTCATTTTGTCAGCTCTTATGCCCCAACTACAACCAAACCAAATGGCCCTTGCAACTTGGCAATGAAAGAATAAATGAGATAATGTTTCAGGTTCACTGCCACAAAACACATAGTTTGGATCAGATGTCCCTATTCTTAATGCCAGGTTGTTTTTGGTTGGTAGAACATTGGACCCAATTCTCCAAAGAAGCATCTTGATTCTGTCATGAGCTTTGATCTTCCATATCTTTTTCCACTGAACAGTGGAGCTTCCACGAGCAGGGGCTTGGGTAGCCAAATAAGCAGATTTCACTGAAAATGTCCCTTTATCATCCGAGACCCAAATAAGCTTATTAGCTCTGCTCCTCAAAGGAATATGGATTTTTTTGATAGCTTCAACTGACTCAGCAATAAACAGCTCATTAAGCAGAGGCAGATTCCAGCAATGGTCCTCAGTAGATATCAAGTTTGAAACCAACAAAGGGTTTCGTTGAATTGAGTCATCCTTTGGAGTTGGTTTAAACCCATCTAACCATGGAATCCATGGATCCTCCCAAACACTAATTGAAGCACCATTTCCAACAAGGTAACAAGCACCCTTGGCAATAAGGGTTTTGGCTTTCTCAATTGCTTTCCAAGTTGGTGAAGCATTTTTAGCAGGTTCACATTGAATCCAATTCTCTCTAACCTTGTATTTGCTTCTCAAAAGGTTCATACACAAACTGTCCCTATTTGAAGCAGTCATCCAAGCAAACTTAGCCAAAAGAGCTTTGTTAAAATCCTTGCTATTTCTGAATCCCAACCCTCCAATTCCTTTAGGTAGGCAAAGTTTTTCCCAAGCCATCCAAGCCAAATACCTTCCATTTGGGTTTTTTGGATTCCACCAAAATTTCCTAGTCAAAGCATCTAACTTGTCACACACCTTAGTGGGGATTTCAAAAGAGGACATTGTGTATGTAGGTAGAGCTTGAGCCACCGTTTTAATTAGAGTGGATCTTCCCGCCCATGATAAAGTCTTACTTCTCCACCCATTTAGTTTGGCTTCCAACTTCTCTTGTAAGAACTTAAAGTCTTTTGATGGAGCCTTGGTAAGGAAAAGAGGAGCCCCCAAGTAAACAGAGTCAGTTTTAAGGCTTTTCATCTGTAGAATATGCTTTATGCCCCTGCGAGTCTGCTGGTGGGCGAGTTTGGAGAAAATAATCCCTGATTTTGCTCTGTTAAGCGTTTGTCCTGACCACCTACAATATTTTTCCAAGCATTCATTAATGGCATTAGCATCCTTCCTACATGCTTTTGAGAATAACACTATATCATCCGCGTACATTACATGTGTGATGGGAGGGCTGCCAATACTAGCCTTAACCCCACTAATATTCTTCTCCATGAACTCCTTCTCCAAGATTCTTGAAAGGACTTCCTGGCATAATATGAAAAGGTAAGGGGATAAAGGATCCCCTTGTCTCAACCCTCTTTTAGGTTTGAATTGCCTTGTCTTTCCCCCATTTATAAGAAGCTCAAAGGACACTGTTGATACACATTCAAGTATCTAATTCACAAATTTTTCAGCAAACCCGAAGTTCTTGAGTACTACTTGTAGGAAGTTCCAATTCACTCTGTCATAAGCCTTTTGAAGATCAATTTTGATAGCCATTAACCCAGATTTTACTTTTCTTGTCTTAAAACTATGTAGCATTTCATGTACAATAACCTGGTTTTCAGCAATCCATCTTCCTGGAATAAATGCTGCTTGTGTGGGAGAGATAAGCTTATGCACAATATTCCTCAATGTTACAATTTTTATTTACTCCAAAAAGTAACAAGTACTTTGATAATTTGATTAAGGTTTCCACATAATATGATAAGTGATAACCCTACAAATAGCTATAATTAAAACTCTAGGTGTGGAATTTTGACCGGTTCTTCTGAAATAAATGGGAAGTTGACTAGAATGAGAGAACCTCTAGCACCAAATTCAAACTTTCCTGGGTCGTAACATCCAGAAGGACCCGGAATGGCCATTGGAAATTGGCCAAGGTGGGTCGCAATAACTCACATGGTATCTTAATGGGTCAATTGAGTTGTGGTGGTGAGGGGTTTGTTGTGAGGCATAAACTGTTTTACGCTTCTAAGGAGGTTAATTATCAATCAATCTAAAAATAGTTTTCAAGTTAAAAATATTTTCAGAGTCAAACTAAACACCTAAAAATGGAGAAAATATTTTTCAAAAAATATTTTCAATCAAAACAAGCTCAACCTTATATAATACTTGTAAATTGTTCTAGCACACCAATTCGATATTTTATTGCACCCTAATTTGTTCTGTCACTGCTCTCTCACTCACACTCATTGAATACTATTGGTTGTTCTTTCTCAATTATTTAGTCTCCATGATGAGTTTTCCCATATCAATTTATTGAAAATTTTTGCATTACTTAGCCAAAAAAAAAAAAAAATCGCCTTTTTTGAATTTCCTTACTTAATGCACACACACTACTGGTTATTAATTATTATCCCCACTGTCTCACATCATAGTAGCACAAGCGGCCAATTTGATTTATCAAAATCACGATATTTGTTGAATAGAAATTTTTACCAGTTCATAAAAATCAAACTGAGACTAAAGCGAATGAAAAAGCTGCAACATATTGCAGTTGGCAAATGAAACAGAGGTTCAAGAAACAGAAAGGTTCAAATGCGATATATATTGCAGATTGCATTGATCTTTCAAAATCCTATAATGTATTCAACAAGACCCAACAGGGTTCTACAAATAGGTACAAGATTTATTCTCCTACTCCCTAATATGGTCCTAAGATAATAGAAATTGTCACTAGCCATGCTATCCAAATTCATACAACGTAGCTAGCTTTAGGTACAAAACAGTATCAAGAATGGCCAATCTTTCAAACTCAACAATTTAAATCAATAATCCAGCACTATATTTGATTAAGTGTGCAACTAATTACACTATCTCAACGGGCCATAATCGTTTAACAAAGCAAGTAACTGATTTAACAGCAATATAAATCACTCTAGTAATAGCTGTTGTTACACTTTAAATTAAATTACTCCAGGAATCTTAATGACAACTTATATAATTTAATATCTACAAATCTAGAGGAACACCAAATTCGCCGATTAAACATCAACACTTTCACCGATTATTAATCGATACATATATCATTTGTAGCTTACACGTCTAGCATCACGCACATGCTAGATTATTACATAATGTGACTTCACATGAGATAAAATCCTTGAAGTACATTTACATCATCTAAGAGCACAATCATCAAATTCCATTATCATTCATTCATTTATTCATTCAGCTTTCTTACAAAGAGTAATTGGGTGAAGCCAAAAAAAGAATTACATTCTTATTTCATTTTCTTTTCTAAAAATATAAACTGTAGAGAGAGAGAGCTGTTTCCTGATCTTGCAAGTGATGGATATGCTCCTGAGAATTCGGATATGCTCCTGAGAATTCAAATCATCAATTAATAATAGTGTGATGAGTGATGAATTAACAAGTATGAACTATATATTATATTATATATGATGATAGATACCTTTAAGAAATTAAAGGAGACTACGTAGAGGAATTTGAGGAAGATTGGTCAATGAATTTGAAAGGAAAGCAGACATGAATCTCCCCGTTAGAAACATCCCAGCCCATGTTTTCATATGAATATATGTAGAAATTGGTATGCCATAATCGTATTCGCGCGTAGTAACAGCGGTCTGCCCTGTGCTCACGCTGTACCACGGCCTCAATGATGAATTCCATGGGCTCTCGATTGACTTTGACGGTGACGTTTTGTCGAGTGGCCCCTGCAGCTTCCACAAAAAAATGGAGGACGGAGCCAATGTAGGTGTATTTGCACACTGGCTTCACGGGAACACTGCCATCCTCAGAAGTAGCAGGTAGGCACGGAGTAAAATTATTCACATTCATTGCTTTTGCAATTTGGAATAGTTCAAGAAATATATATATATATATGAGATATTTGATTTTGTGTTAAGTTTTGCTGTGAGTGAGAGAATGAGATAATATGGGAAGAGGTTTATGTAGGAGTGTGAGTGAGTGAGTGAGTGAGTGAGTGAGTGAGAGAGAGAGGGAATTGAATTACCCAAGAGGTTAGAGGTGAGCTCTGATTGGCTGATGTAACAAGCACGCGGATCGTTTGGGGATATTTGAATTTGGAGCGTTGGATTTTACATTAAGGACGGTTGAGATTTCAGAATGGTTTTGGCGGGTTATAGTGTGGGATAGAGGGGTTTGTTAGTTTTGGCGGTTTGGGAATGAATAGTTAGTTAAAGAGAAATGCCAAGAGCTGAGCTCTGATTGGTTGGTGCAACCAGCACGCGGATCGTTTGGGGAAATTTGAATATCTGCCGTTAGATTTTGGATTAAGGACGGCTGAGATTTGAGAATGGTTTAGGCGGGAGAGGGTGGAATGGAATGGAGGAGTTTGTTAGTTTGGCGGGTTGGGTTGGGTTGGGAACAGCGGATGGCGAAGAGGTCGACCTAGAAGAGTACGGGTTCTGGCTTTGGCTTTGGCCTTTCAGGTGGTTTTGCAGGTTTAGTTTCCTACTGAATTTACCATGAAGTCTTGATTTTGATGCGAGAGGGGGGGAGATCGAGTTAGTGGATATTTTAGGTACCTACTGCTTAATGTATGCTCTTAAATATTCAGTTTTTTGCAAACAAAAGCTCATAGCCGGAGTTATTAGTTATGTAGGCTATTTTGAAACCCAAGTTTAGTAGCGAATGGACACTAATATGACCGTCTGATATGGCATTGTAAATGAAAATTTTCTGCGTGGAACTCGAGTTCCATCAAACGTAAAATACCTATATCTTGCCTCTCTCAGTTTTAACTTTTAAATGTTTGATGGAACTCGAGTTTACAAAACTCAAGTTCCATGTGAGATATTTAGAGGATGTTTGGTAATGTTGTTCTAGTAACGTTGTTTGTATTTTTTAAAAATACGTGTGGGTGAAAAAGTGTGTGAAAATACGTGTAATGTTGTTTAAACACTGAAAACTGTTGTTTTAGTTACACTATCAAACAACCCCCTAATTTTAAAATACCACATTAGACAATCTACATGAGCAACCATTTGATTATAATATGAGTTCACTAAACTCGATTTTTACTAAGAACTCAATTTTAGCAAAATTGAGTTTCAAAAGAGGTTACATAATTAAAAAATGTTGCATAATTAAATAACTTTAGGCATAGGCTTTTTAGTAATTTTTTTTTCAAAAACTAAATATTTGGCAAAAAAAATGCCATAAAATAGAGGATTGAGAACTCAAAAATTCTAGGATCACATAACAAATCACAATTTTTACTATAACTGTTCATGTAGTAGATTATGAGTGGTGGGTCCATTAAAATTGATAGACAGTTATTCAAAATTTGCCACATAGGATAATTGTGGCAAAAATTATGACTTTTTATGTGGTATTAGAATTAGTCTTGTAAACTTAGTTTGGAATAGAGAGACCACTACATCAGCCTCAATACTCTATATCCATTCCATTTAAATATTAAATTTCCTCTTGAATCTTTTTTTTTTTTTTTTTTTAATTTGGCTTGGGAACAATATTACAAACACAACCATTCCTACACTCATCCACAATTTCTTGACTTGTATGATTGTGAGTGATTTACGAAAAGTGGTGGATCGGAATAGTCAGTAATGAGCAAAATATATCTACCATAGAATTGCACAAGTCAACAAGGTATAAAATTGGGTGTTCAATAATTAGATGTGTCTCTAAATTTATTCTTTGGACTTGATATCATGTTGATATCAAATGAGAATGTATACGGGAATGACATGAGGGCGTATGGCTAACTATAAACTTGTGCAAAAGTATTTTATCTTAATTGAAGTCAATACTTTCATTGGCAATAGATTTTTTTTTTTTTTTTTTTTTTTGGGTAAGCATCAATCAAATTTCAAAATCAAATTTTTAATTCCATGTTTCTTTTTTTCTTTAACATCAACGTTTTCATATTTTAATTATAATATGATTTTTTTTTTTACATATTAATATTTTTCTACTATTTAAATGATTGCATCTTATTGTCATACACATTAAACAATATGTATGTACATTAAATTTTAAATTAAAAAAACACAATAAAATTATTTCAAATAATACTAAATATGAGATGATAAATACTTTTTATTTTTACTATACTAAACCTCATCTCATTCATTCACTTGTAATATATTTTCCTTAAAAACATGGCTAAATTTTTTAAAATAAAATCTTAAATATATATATATATATATTTTTTTTTTATATAGGTTAAATATATTATTATGTGCTCAATCAGTTACTAACATCTCATGAAATTATATTAAAATAAAATAAATACGCTAATAAATTGGAATTCGCATTGGAAATTGGCATGTACCGTACGTGCTATATATGCTTGAAGGGGATTCAGTAGCCATTGAGCTTCAAAGTCCTACGCACTCCCTATCCAGCTTTAGTCCCTTAATCCAGGACTCCAAGTTCATGGCTTCTCATTTTCATTGCCTTAGTTTCTCCCATATTTTTAGAATATATATTTATAGATAAAAATTATAAATTTTTATTTTAGTGTGCTCTTTCTCCTGCCCCTTTTTCATGTTATATATGCAGTGATAAATAATTTTTTAAAGATAAATAATAAGTTTTATTGATGAAAAACAATGCATCAAGTAGTCAAGTACATAGGTCTAGCAAGTACATTACCAATCACATACGACGATTTAGCCCACCTTCAACTACCACCACATTAAATTGATGAAAATTAAAGCATATCAGAAGTTTTACAACACCATGGTATTGCAATTTAGATACCAATAAGCATATAAAATAATTATGACTATCCTTCTATATATGCATATAAATGTAAGACTCAACAGGGGTACAGTAGACTGCAAAGGCCATATAGTAGATTATATTTACAACAATTTGTTTCTTTGAACCAGTTTTAGCCTATAGGCTCAAAAGCAACGGGCATGCTATCCAAATTCATACAACGTAGCTTTGAGTACAAAATCGTAGCAAGAATAATGGCCACCCTTTCAAACTCAACAATTTGAATCGATCAAGTGCTATATTTGATTAATTGTGCAACTAATTACACTAGCTCAAACAGGCCATAACCATTTAACAATGCAAGTAACTGATTTAACAGTACGTAATGCAAATCACTCCATTAATAAGCATTACACTTTAAATTCCATGGTAAATAACTCCAAGAATCTTAATGACAACTTATATATATAATTTAATATCGGATTCATCAGATCTAACTTCACATGAGATAAATTGCTCAAAGTACATTTATATCATCTAATAAGAGCACAATCATAAACATCTAACGCTTATTCATTCATTCATTCATTTATCCAGCTTTCTTACAAAGAGTAATTGGACTCAGCCTAAAAAAAAAAAATTACATTCTTATTTCATTGTTTTTTATAATCTTTTCTAAAAATATGAAGTGTAGAGAGGTAGAGTTGTTTCCTGATCTTGCATTTACAGATGTTGCAATTAAGTGATGGGGATGCTCCTGAGAATTCAAATCATGAATTAATAGTATGAACTATGATGATATAAAAGGAAACCAGGCATGAATCTCCCCGTCAGAAGCATCCCAGCCCGCATTTTCAAGTAAGTAGTCATGGCTATCCATCCTTATTCGCGCGTAGTATTCGCGGTTTACCCTGTGCTCACGCTGTACCACGGCCTTAATGATCAATTCCATCGGCTCTCGAACTCGATTGATGTTGACAGTTACGTTTTGGTTAGTGACTCCTGCAGCTTCCACAAAATAATGGACTACTTCACCCATGTAGAGGTGTCTGCACACTGGCGTCACTGCAACAGTGGCATCCTGATCAGCAGTAGTAGGTAGACACTGAGTATATTGTTGCGCACCATTATTCACATTCATTGCTTTTGGAATTTCTATTTGTTCAAGAAATATGAGATATTTGGTTTTGTGTTGTGACTGTGTGAGCTAGTGTGAGAATGAGAGAAAAATATAGGAAGGGGTTTATATATATAGGAGTGTGAGTGACTGAGAGGGAATTGAATTATCCGAAGGGTGAGCTCTGATTGGTTGATGTAACTAGCACGCGGATCGTTTGGAGGATATTTGAATTTGGGGCGTTGGATTTTGGATTAAGGGACGGTGGAGATTTGAGAATGGTTTTGGCGGGTCTGTTAGTTTTTGGCGGTTTGGGGATTGGTTGTTTTTTACAGAGAAATGCCAAAAAGGTTGAGCTTGTTAATGGCCGCTGTATAGTTTCCTAGTGAATTCACCATGAGGTCCCTGGCTTTGAACAGATGAGGTAGGGGAGTTTATGGGTACTTTAGGTACTTTGCGCATATGCTTTGCCTAAAAGGAGCTAAGCATTGGAAGATTGTGGACTGAACTTCCAACACCCGCCAAAAAAGATGGGATTGGCTTTTTGTTTTTTTTTTTTTTTTTTTTTTGATAAATAAGATGGGATTGGCTTAGGTGAAAGACAATATGCAGAATTGGGAAACTATGCTTGTTATATAATATGTACACTTTTTTCTTTTTCTTTTTCTTTTTTTGTTGAATATACCATATGTACACTTTTTTTTCTTTTTCTTTTTGCTGAATATACCATATTTACACTTGTGTATAATTTTTATTGAAAAAATCCCATGTTTATCGTATGAAAACTACATGTTTTCTGTAATTAAATATATAAATTATATATATATATATATATATATATATATATATATGAAATTTCAATATGACTCAAAGATAGAGCATCACCTTGACATGGTAGACGTCATCTATTTGAGCCAGATTATCCCTAAACCTACTTTGAGGTTTTTCTATTTTGACTTTCTCCCCTGCCATGATCAAATGAGAATAGATATGAGACTCATAGGATTGGCGTGACTGTAATTATTTGAGCTTAAATTTATTGCTAAACAAGATTATATGTTTAAGTTTGGTTCATGTTCTTGTCGAACAAGTTCAAGCTTGTTCATGAGCTAGTTGATTAACTTATTCATTTCCCATATATAGTAATAAAACCGTGACTAAATTTTCTACCACTTCACAGATCTATGAATTTTATTTACAAATAGATTTTTAAATCATCAATAAACTGTAAAAGAATAATTTAATATTATACTAACCTATATACAAAATAATACAATCCAATATAAAGTCTATACAGGTACATTTTTAGACAAATATATCTATAAAGTATAATTATACATACTTAAATCAAGCCTCATGTTCAAGAGTTTATTCATAAACACAATATCATACATATTCTTCTATATGCATAAGACCCAACAGGGGTACAGTAGACTGCAAAAGCCATATAGCAGATTGCATAGACAAGAAATTGTTTCTTTGAACCAGTTTTAGCCCCAAGGCTCAAAGGCGATATAGCAGATTACATTGAAATTTCAAAACCCAATAATGTATTCAACAACACTCAACAGGGATCTACAAATAGGTACAAAACTCACTCTCCAATTCCCTAATACGGTATCTAAGATAATAGACATTGGCACCAGGCATGCTAACCAAATTCGTACAACGTAGCTTTAGGTACAAAATATATAGTAGCAAGAATGGCCGCCCTTTCAAACTCAACAGTTTAAATCAATCTGAGTGCCATAATTGATTAATTTTGAAAGTAAATACACATATGCAATCAACCGCTGTATTCAATAACCAACACTCATTCATTTATTCAGCTTTCTTGCAGAGAGAAAATGGAAAGCACGAAAAAAAAAAAAAAAAAAAATCCACATATGTAGTTAATTGTTGTGACATAAAATGTAGAGTTGATTCCTTTTATTCTGCTTAGATGAGATGACAGTGACACCCGGCTCATATTGCGGGATCAATGCTAGCTGCGGAGAATTCAAAGCCTCAAAATAGGAAACCAGATATGAATCTCCCCATCAAAAACAGTCCAGCCTATCTGTTCAAGTCTGTAGCGATGGGTAGGGAGAAGTATTTTAGCGGAATAACCGCAGTCTACTAATATAATTATATTGTACAATCAAAATACACTGGCCAGTTAACCATTTCATCTCTTATTCTTTTATTAATACTAGAATTGAGAGAAAATAAAGGGATTAGAGAAGAATAGGTTTAAGAACAGACTGAATTCTCATTGCATGCCTCTTACAATCCTCGGACACAACTAACTACACTCACTGCCAGCTTGACTTAAATTGCCATCCCTATTGTTAAGCACATGGCTTCTAACTAATCAACAATTAAGCACATGACGAAATCAATTAATAAGCACGTGACTCTCACCTTCAATTACAAAAATGATACAAAACTTTATTAATAAACTGGTACTGTCTGGTACCAAGTGTTGATGCTGCACTGCTGTTGTTACTGGTGCTGCATATTCTCCTCATGATCGATGCACTATCTGGATCGCATTAAGTCAAGCTGCTGTGCCTAACATGGAAAACAGTCAGCACCTAATTAAGCTTAATTTCTTGGATGGCACCAAGAGAGATAGTATGTACTAAAAACAGAGAAAGAAACTACTCCAATTTGAAGACACGTATCATATATGTAGTCAATATCTTATACATAAAATGGCATTCCTTTTAACCAGTCTAAAACGTGAGCAAGATTAGTGAATCAAAGACAAACTGCCCAGCAACCTAAAAAGAAAAAGACAGAAACTTACATGGAAAAATGCTTGTCCTCTGCGAGAACAACACTGAATTTTGTTTAATTATTGTGCTTATTAACCTTGCTCATGTATAGTTCCATACACATTGAAATCACACAATAAAATTATGTTATTATTAACCACTTATTCTGCTCATCTTTATTCAATGTAGGACTTCACTCACTCCTCTCTATGAAAACTGCCTCTCTATGGATTTCAAAACCTTTCTATGAGCCATGAACAAGTTCTACTCACTCCCCCTTGCCTAATGGGCTTTTCACTTCATCAACGCGTCATCCATGAGAACCCCATGTCAACCCCGCACGCACATCCATGGGAACCCCGCATCACACCATTATTTAGCACCATTAGCAATATTCATTTGTTGGTACCACTTGTCGAGGGAATAAACACTTTGGGAAGCTTCCTTGAGTAATTAATATAATATATAGAAATACACTTTAACCCAAAAGGCCTAAACTCCAATGGATATGTGCTCAATTATGTTATTATTAACTACTCATTCTTCTAATTTTTATTCAATGTAGGACTTCACTCACACGTGTAACCCAACAAAAAATGCCAATTAAGACCTACAAACTTATTAACTGAACTTGTTTAGTTAACATTAAAGAGTGTAAACCTCATCACCATACATCGAAATTTTTTTTTTTCCAAAGACATTTGACCCATATTAGAAATATGTGGGAGTTACCCTAAATCAGTAAATTGCAGTATTTATATTCGAAGCACATCAGCCATACATTTGCCAGTGTGGATTGGTACTATTTGCTACTTTGAAAATGAATCTTCCTAAATCTTCAAAAGACATTTATGTATTAATTGCATCAATACCTTAGAGATAAATCTTCAAAATGATAACAATGATGGATATCTTTAACTACAGATAATATATATTGCGGAACTTGAAACGTGTTTGTGATTAGTTGGAAAGGAAACCAGATATGGACGAGGCCATTGAAAACGCTCCTGCCAAAGTTTCTGGTCACGTAATAATGGAGCGGCATCAGGAGTAGGGCGTGGTAGCTCCGGTCTCCCCTGTTGGGACGTTGTACGACTGCGTCGACAGTCAGTTCATACGGCGCTGCATTGGTGATGGTGACAGTGGTGTTTACAGGAGTGGCCCCTGCAGCTTCAACGTAAATATGGAGGACTTCACCTATGTAGTTGTAGGTGCACACTGGGGTCACGGGACCAGTGTCTTCTTCGTGAGGCACGGCACGCTGTGTACACCCTTTCATTCACACCAGCCATTGCTCTGCTTTTGGAATTCAAGAAAAGGAATCTGAGAGAATTGGAATTTTTTGTGTTTGTGTTGTGACTGTGAGAAAAATGAGAGAACATGGGAAGGGGTTTATATACGAGAGGGAAATGAATGCCAAGAGCTGAGCAGATACATTTCGTTTCTTGCACCGTAAGCACTTATCAGGTGTAGGGAATGTGGCAAAATTCAACCCAACAAACTACCTACTTTCTTTGACAGCCATTTGTTTGATTCTTTGATTCAAGTTATTGAGATGCTTCTTGTTGCTAACAATGTTAAATGCTGTGCACGCTAAGATTGCAGAATGTCAAAGGCAAATATTAGTAGAAGCAGGAGAAATGGTTGAAGAAGCAAAGCGCTCTCTAGGGCTAGATGTGGATGGAATTAAAGATGGAGATGCTTTTTTGGAGAAAGAAAGCAAAGAAATTAACAGAAACGAGAAGAGAGTGAAGTCCATAAAAGCAGCTTTTATTTCTGCCCTTGTTGGCACCCTTGCAGGGTTGCCTATCTCCTTCACCCAGGAAACAAGCAGTACTCAACTCATACTTCCACTTACAAGTTACAATTAACTTTATCAGCTGCGCATTGTTTGGAGTAACCTTTCGGTACACAATAAGAAGGGACTTGGACAATATCCAGCTTAAGACAGGGACATCTGCAGCTTTTGGATTTGTTAAAGGTATGAATATATTTTTATGTACTAGGAACTTGTATGGTTTTTTAAAACTTGGTACTCTAGAGTTTAGACAATGTTTAGTTCAGGTTCTGATTTAAAAAATGAATTCACAATGCAGGTCTTGCCATGCTGGGCAGCGGACCACCTTTGGAACTAAATACATGCTTTTGATGGAGCTGTATATGTGTCTGAGAATCTTTTCCTTTTTGTTTTTTCTGCTGTTGGTCTAGATTATTATTTTAAGATGAAGCTACTTAGTCCTTTGCCTATCAAAAAATCAATTTCAAGGTAATGTCCATATATGCTAGATACCATATTTTGAAGATGGTTATACAATTGCCATATCAAACTTAAAAGCTACTGTATGTAATAAATGCTAAATTCATGTCTTATAAAATGTGGCACCCATTCAGAATTCGTTGTAGTTGTGCTTTGATTGTTGATGAGTTCTGTTTTCTCCATTTCAACCAAATATCTTACAAGTTGTATCCTAATTGATACAATGATCTATAATTACAGTTTATTGGTAGATCGAAACTTTTGTTAGATGCAGCCAAAAGGTGTTCCTCCCTTCTCCAGTTTTCCCTCCCCTAGGATCAATAGCTAAAAAAGAAAATGTAGATAGTAAAGAATGCCTCGTGGAGTATGTGCTTTGATGCATCAGGCAAAGGAGGACTGAACAGTGAGTGACTTCAACCAACTCAGAAGCTACCATCTCCAGTGAATACCAAACCAAGCTGAACTTCATAACAAGCCAATGGCATACATAGGTTACTTGAAATGAAGCAAATAGTATGTCCCGGATTGATGTTGCCCAAGTTCTAGCAGTGTATTAAGGTCAAATAATAAGTCATTTCCACAATCATGAACCGTCCATATTTATTGAAGCAAAAACCTTGGAAATCTTTTTGACTTAAAACAAGTGAACCTAGGCTGGAATCCACTTCCAATGTTTGGAAATGGAATGTTTTGGGGGTCTAAAATCAAAACAACTTCAGGATTTATAAACCAAATGAGTAAATTTAATTCTGATTACATTGTTCGAAAACATTCTTTGACAGTGTCATTCCATCAACTCCCACTACCTCACGGTTCCAACATCCACTTTTTTTAGGAAAGCGTTTTCCCTTATCTGCTAGCATCATTTTATCACATATCTATGGGGGTAATGTGAGCATGTACTTCTGGGTGTCAAATTGGAATCACCTTCTTTGACTCCCCAGCCTTAACCATACATGGGGATCTGGGGGCTCTGTCCTAAAAATTCATGTAGAGCAAACCCAAAACCCCGCAGCCCTGAGGTTGGGCATAAAGTCTGTCACCTGAATAATTTCCACTAATAACAAGGCTCTATGTCACTATTCTGAACACAGCTTACTTCAAAATTTAACCAGTAAAATGTATTTTTTTTTTCTTTTGGATGAATAAGCCAGTAAAATTTTACTGCAGCATAATGTTACATATATTCAGTTAATAAACAATGAACCAATCCCTTGAACCCTATTCAGGTACTTAAATAAAAGGAATCAAAAGTGCAAGTTCTGAAGTTACTGAAATCATCCTTTAATTTGCACCAGATTAGCCTTCAATTTGTCATCTAAATTTTCTTTAAACCCTATTAGGGGGAGAAAAAACAATTAATGCAACAAATTCTGTAAAGCTGCAGTCTATTATTAGCAGCAGCAGCAATGACAATAATGATGAAAATCTTTGATGCATATTGAATGACTTCATTCCCAGCAGTCAATATGAATTAACTTGATGATTGATAAATATTAAAAAGAATGTTGGTTCAGTGATTCTTGTGCTTTTAAATCCTCGATATCAAAGTTCCAGGAGCTAACCCCTCCTTGGTACTCACTCTGATGGAGGTAAGACACATTACCAACAATGATAAGAAAAAATAAAGTACTCATGCATTGAACTTTGAGTACAGATATCTGTGACCACTGAATGCAAGATGTTACCAATTTTAATCCACTCCAAAAAGTAACAATTTCATGGATTTTATTACACTAATTCTAGTTCGTGCAAAAAAAAATATCTGACATAAAAGAGATTATTCTCTAGCATTTGAATGATCCACAAAGATTAAAAAAAAAATAGAAAAAGAAAACGAAAAAAGGTAACATATCTTGTTTCTATTATCATTATTATTAATTCGCATAAATAGTTAGAAAACAGACTAAAGCAGGATAAAAGAGCAAAACTGCAAATAAGAAACATGAAGTATCTGGCATGCATCAACCAAAGGAAACCTCTCAATTGAAAAAACCTACACTTTAATACAGATTATTTTCTCTGTTTAAATAATGTTACTCCTTTCTTTTTCAATAGCTTTCTATGGATTAAGGGTCTTTAATAATCATTTAAAGAAAAATATTATGTTCTTTTTCCTCTATTCTAATGGGTTCTTATGGATTTGAAATTTAGGATGGGCATGCCCAGGGAAACTCATAAACAACCAAAAAGACTGTAATCTTAGATTCCCCAATGGTAATAAAGCTGCTAGAATATTCAAATAGGGGGCAGTTGTCACTGATAGTTACTGGATCATCTTAGTTGAGGTCTTCACAAATGGACAGAATGTGAAAAGAAAGGAGGCGGGGTGGGAAACACAGTATTCTGAGAAGCCTTGAAATTATAATTAAAAAATCAAGTCATTGTGGAATGCAAACACTTGATCAGACCTATCAACTTAGTAAAGTGTGTTTAAGCACCTTACAAATCAGAAACCAAAACAATGACTCCTCAAAAATAGTATTCTTAAGAAATGCAAACAGTTGGATATGTAGCAAAAACAGATAAAAAGAAAATATATTCCGCTAAATGCATCATGACCACAAGTAAACCAAAAGTTCAAAATAAACAACGTCAACTAATGTTTATGAATTGTTTATGAGTACTACATTTTTCTACTGGAAGGCAATTTCTTTACAGAGTTGCACTGCATCTTTAAGCTACAAAATTAACCATAGCCATCAGACAAGCCTACCTCGACAAGTGAAAGTATAAAAGTTGAATCCCGGCATTATGATGGCTAAACTAAAGGGCTTTTACAGGATTACATGATTCCAAAGAGGTAGTAAGTCAGCGAATAGTATAGAAAACAAGTGGAGTTTTCAGCATTGCAAACCAAACAGCAAGGGATGATTACCTCCTAGCCGTAAAATCAAAACTGAAACTTGGCTTATATAATGGAGTAGACATGTGGAACTAGTGCCTAATTATCAAATGGGTGGATCTCATCTAGACTTGGTCATCGATTTTTATGCAGGGGATGTGAACAATACCAAAATTACAAGAACAATTAACCATATCAAAAGATACCAATGGCAGATTAAGAATTTCAATGCCTTTCCTTTCTTTTCAAAGCAATGTTCGTTTTGACATGCCAATGGACTACCAAATTTAAAAGGAAATAAAATCAAATTTCCGTTCTAAGAGAACTAAAGCCATAACTAGCTGCTATTCATTTCAATTGATACAAATCCTTAAAATCAAATTGAAAATTGATGTTGTGCTTAACATAAATGAGATTTAATAATTCCAAAGAACTAGACAGGATGCTCATATAATTTACCAACAAAATATATAGCAGCCACGATGATCCCTAAACATTATAAACTACCTTTGATTATGTTGGTATGTTGCTAAAGGCAAAGCCAGCAAAGAGACAATAATATTGTTCCAGGTTCAATGATCTATGAGACTATGACCTATCCCAGCTATTTCGAACAGAGGAATATATTTTTACTCATTGTCAGTGGTTAAGCCGGCATTTGAACCAACTAAATTCTATTGGTTTAGAGACAATATTATTGTATCTTCTTATTAAGCAGTCAAAGACATCAAAGAGAAAACATTGTTCCAAATTCAAAACAAACAACAAAAAACATAGCCAAATTCATCACACCCATTAAAATATAAACTGAAATTTATATAACCAAGTACTTTGATTAAGGTTTCCAAAGAAACTTTACATAGTATGATATGTGATAACCCTACATATAGCTATAATTAAAACTATAGGCGTCGAAGTTCCACGGGTTCTTCTGAACTAAATGGTAAGTTGAGTAGAATGAGAGAACCTCTAACACCAAATTTGAACTTTCCTCGGTCGTAAAATCCAGGAGGAACCGGAATGGCCATTGGAAATTGATCGCCACCGCCATCTGCCACTCCGTTCACATTGCATAGGCCGGTGGAAAAATCCATTTGGGCCCTCACATCTCGAAGGTTGGTTCCGGCAGTGTTGATCCAAATCTTCTGAGCTTCTTTTGTACGTTCGTAGCGAACATTTGGATTTGGTTGCTGCTGCTGCTGCTGTGGTTGATTGTTGTTGTTCATTGTGCCGAGAATCAAGGGTAATCCGAAAGATTGGTCAATGAATTGGAAAGGAAAGCAGACATGAATCTCCCCGTTAGAAACATCCCAGCCCATGTTTTCATATGAATATTTGTAGAAATTGGTATGCCATAATCGTATTCGCGCGTAGTAACAGCGGTCTGCCCTGTGCTCACGCTGTACCACGGCCTCAATGATGAATTCCATGGGCTCTCGATTGACTTTGATGGTGACGTTTTGTCGAGTGGCCCCCGCAGCTTCCTCAAAAAAATGGAGGACGGAGCCAATGTAGGTGTATGTGCACACTGGCTTCACGGGAACACTGCCATCCTCAGCAGAAGCAGGTAGGCACGGAGTAAAATTATTCACATTCATTGCTTTTGAAATTTGGAGTAGTTCAAGAAATATATATATGAGATATTTGACTTTGTGTTGTGCTGTGCTGTGGCCTGTGAGTGAGAGAATGAGAGAATATGGGAAGAGATTTATATAGGAGTGTGAGTGAATGAGTGAGTGAATGAGTGAGTGAGAGAGGGAATTGAATTATCCAAGAGGTGAGCTCTGATTGGTTGATAAAACAAGCACGGGGATCGTTTGGGGATATTTTTGGAGCGTTGGATTTGGGATTAAGGACGGTTGAGATTTGAGAATGGTTTAGGCGGGAGAGGGTGGTATGGAATGGAGGAATTTGTTAGTTTGGCGGGTTGGGTTGGGTATAGAGGAAGGCGAAGAGGTCGAACTAGAAGAGTACGGGTTCTGGCTTTGGCTTCGGCTTTGGCCTTTCGGGTGGTTTTACAGGTTTAAGTTTCCTAGTGAATTTACCATGAAGTCTTGATTTTGATGCGAGAGGGTGGGAGAGAGTTCGTGGATATTTTAGGTATTACTTATTGCATAATATATGCTCTTAAATATTCAGTTTTTGCAAACAAATCCAAAAAATATATATATATACATATATATATATATATTAGTGAAAAGTGAAAAGTTCGGAATTATTTAGGACCCATTTGGTACATGTGTTTAAAAACTGAAAATTGTTGTTTGAAAATATTTGTGGAAATACGTGTGGGTGAAAAAGTGTGCGAAAATATGTAAAATGTTGTTTAAATACTGAAAACAGTTGTTTGAAAATACAAACCAAACACCCCCTTAGTTATGAACACTATTTTGAAAGTTGAGTTTAGTAGCAAATGGACACTGACGTGGACTGTCTAATATGACATTGTGTAAATGAGAAATTTTCACGCAGAAATTGAGTTCCATCAAACATAAAATACTTGTGTCCTGCCTCTCTCGATTTTAACTTTTTAAGTGTTTGAAGTAACTTGAGCTTACAAAACTCAAGTTTCATGTGAGATATTTAATTTTAAAATGCCACATCAAAAGATCTACATGAGCACTCATTTGATTATAACTTGAGTTCAATACAGTCAATTTTTTTCTAAAAACTCAAATTTAGCAAAATCGAGTTTCAAAAGATGCTGCATTATTAAATAACTTTGGGCATAGGCTTTTTAGTAATATTTTTTGCAAAAACTAAATATTTGGCAAAAAAAAAGCCTTAAATTGGAGGATTGTGAACTCAAAAATTCTAGGATCACATAACAAACCACAATTTCTATCATAACTGTCCACGTAGTAGATTATGAGCAGTGGGTTCATTTGAAATTGACAATCAGTCATTTACAGCCTGTCACATAGGATAATTATGGCAAAACTTATAATTTTTTATGTGGTACTAGAATTAGCCTTGTGAACTTAGCCAAATCAATCTCAATACTCTATATCCATTCCATTTAAAAATTACTTTTCCTCTTGAATCTTTTTTTTTTTTTTTTTTTTTCTAATTTGGCTTGGGAACAATATTACAAACACAACCATTCCCACACTCATTTACAATTTCCTAACAAAAAGTGGTGGATCGCAAAAGTCAGTAATGAGCAAAAAATATCCACCACACAAGTTGTTATAAAATTGGGTGTTCGATTAGATGTATCTCTAGATTTATTCTTTTGACTTGATATCCTATCGAGATCAAATGAGAATGTATAAGAGACATGAGAATGACATGGGAGCATATGGCTAACTATAGTACTTGTGCAAAAGTATTTTAACTTAATTGAATTCAATACTTTCATTGTCAATAGAGGTTTTTTTTTTTTTTTTTTTTTTTTTTTTAAGCATCAATGAAAATGTCAAAATCAATTTTTTAATTCCATGATTCTTTTTTTTTTTCTTTTTCTTTTTTAACATCAAAGTTTTCATATTTTAATTATAATATGATTTTTTTACCTATTAACATTTTTCTATATATTTTTTTATACATGATAGAAATTCTACTCTAACATAATCTAAGTGTATATGTATGTAAAGCTCCATCTTAGAGACTTGAACCACAGCTCTTACCCCTCACACCTCACAAGCACTTATACTTGTGGAGTAACCTACACACAAAGGGTGCATGGTGATAGAGTTAGTTATATACTTATATATGTATATATTGGACTTGTAATCAGAATCAATGAATCAAGAATCATAATTTCGACTTCATCAAATTCTCTCATTTCTATTACTCTGTTTTCTGCGTAGTCTTTTTTTGCATTTCTCTTCAAGTGTGCTCTTCTGCCCATTTTTCATCTTATGCAGCAGTGATGAGATTTTATTTATTTATTTATTTTTTTAAATAATGCATCAAGTACATAGGTCTGCTAGCTCATTACCAATCACATACGAAGATTTACCCCTCCTTCAGCTCCCACCACATTTAAAATTGATGAAAAGCATATTAGAAGTTTTACAACACCATGGTACTGCAATTGTAAATATCATGTATATCTTATATAATTTAATATCTACAAATCTAGGGGAACACCAAATTGGCCGATTAAACATCAACAACTTCACCGATTATTAACCAATACATATTATCATATTGCAGCTTACACCTCTAGCATCATGCACATGCTAGATTATTACATAATTAATGTAACTTCACATGAGATAAATTCCTTGAAGCACATTTACATCATCTAAGAAGAGCACAATCATAAACATCTAACGCTTATTCACTCATTCATTTATCCAGCTTTCTTACAAAGAGTAACTGGACTAAGCCCAAAAAAAAAAAAATTACACTCTTATTTCATTGTTTTTCATTTTCTTTTCTAAAAATATGAATGGTAGAGAGAGAGAGAGAGAGTTGTTTCCTGGTCTTGCATGTACAGATGTTGCAACTTGCAAGTGATGGATGCCACATGTACACGTTGTCTGCCATGTAGGCATTTTCCACTAGCGACTTAAAGATAGAAATCAAATTGACTACAAGTTAAAAATAACATGGATCAAATTAATAGCTATCAAAATGTAAATATCAAATTGAGTGTGATCCCAAAATATAAGAACCAAAATAAAATTTCCACCCATATTTTTTCAACATTGTCACTACATGCATGCAGGGTTTCTCCCCTAATCCCTATTCTACCCTTTTTGCCCCATGTGGCTACCATTCCTCTACTCAGTTAACCATTTAGTTTATCATCTGTAAGTTGGCCAATCCGCTTCATGTTTATATGCATGCCATGGTTTTAGCTTTTAATACTTTTTTTTTTTTTTTTTGAGAAACAAACACACACACACAAGGGAGAGGGAATGAAATTCTAACACAAAGGCACACCACAACTCCACTCAAAAGCCATGGTAACTTTTAATACTTGGAACACTAAAAGAAACATAAGGTTTTAAAGTCAACCAGCTTAAATAATAAAATATAAAAAAATTAAAGAAATGCAAGGCACACAATATTCAACATTATCATATACAAGCACAACAAAAATGTCAATTAAGAGTCTTAATGGACAAAGTTATTAACTGAACTTGTTCAGTTAACATTGAATAATA
Organism: Quercus glauca; assembly: GCA_023736055.1. NCBI lineage: Eukaryota > Viridiplantae > Streptophyta > Magnoliopsida > Fagales > Fagaceae > Quercus > Quercus glauca. The sequence continues at coordinate 70,252,090 of CM043316.1, read as the reverse complement.
TAAACCTAAGAAACCATACATAATTTTTTTTTTCCAAAGACATTTGACCTCTGAACGAGCCATTCATGCGATAAACAATCTTCAATATAATGACTCGTAGAATCAAAAGGTTGTTATTGGAATAGGCAAATGATTTAATGAATGAAGTCATTCTTATTTTGTTGGTTCAGTTTACACGGGTTATTGAAATTCTGAGCACCTTAATATTTTGGTTACCTGTGGCCATAAAAAAAAGTGCCTTTTGGTCATGTGAAGCATATATTTTTTTGAATAATGTTATAGATACAAATTTTTTGGCAAAAAATTTTATAAACTGTTCATGTGGTGAGTGGTTATTGATAAATAAAAAAATGATGTCAATAGTGAATCTAGGTGGCCGTTTGGATAGAGATTATCCTTGCGGCACGTTTTCAGTCTCGCGTTTTGGTTCTTTTTTTTTTTTTTTTTTTTTTTTTTTCTTTCTAGCAGCTAATGTTGACTATGAGAGACAAAAAATACTGTGCATGAACAGTGCATGTACTGTTCACGTACTATTCATGCACTATTCATGTAATAAAAAATATTAAAAATGGGTCCCACGGTACTATTCACATATTTAAAAATTATTTTGCTACAGTGTTTTCAGTTTTCTGTTTTCAGTTTTCAGTTTCAGCAACAATAAGCTTAATCCAAACGGACCCTAGATGAGAACTAATAAGAAGTTTGACACATCAACTGTTTGTAAAAATATTGTAAAATAGTTTTTGGCCGTAACATTACTCTTTCCCCTTGTTTGTGAAGAGCTTTAATGTATAGTCATGTTCCCTCCTCACCATCAACTAAGGAAGCTTGATGTTCGTCTGAAATTCATGCTACACATACTCGCGGAGGGGATTTCATATATATATATATATATATATATATATATATACAGCAATTACCAAGGATGTGATTTTGGTTTGCCTCTTTACTTTACCATGGTAATTCGTAATTTGTACGTTCATCCAGTTACTCATCTTCTATCTGTTTGATGCTTATTTTGGTTTGCCTCTTTTGTAAACCCACTACCTGATGCGGTGCCTTGTTTTTGGCAGATGTACGTGCTTGCATTGTTATAAATGGAGATGTGGTTAATTGCTTAAGGCTCACAGTTTTCTTTGTGTGCGTGTGCGTGTGCATGCAGTCTATGTAGTTGTTTGGTGAACTTATTGACAAAAATATGTGGGAGTCAAAACTAAATTGCACGAGAAAGTGTTGAATTGAGAGGAGGGAAATTTGACATTGCAATATTTATATTCATTCATCTAGCCAATTTCAAAGCATATATATCAGCAGGCATAGATTTGCAAGTGTGGATATTGGTTTTATTATACTTTCACCATTGTATTTGCTACTTTGAAATTGATAACAATGATGATACATCATACATTTAGTGGATAACCCGCGGAATTTGAATCGTACTCGTGGCCGAAGTGGTTGTGATTCTTGTTGTGAAGGGAAACCAGAGATGGATGACCCCATTGGAAACAATCCTGCCAAAGTTTCTGGTCAAGTAAAAATGGCGCGGCATCAGAAGTAGGGCGTGATAGCTCCGGTCTCCCCTGTTGGTACGTTGTGCGACGGCGTCGACGGTCACTTCAAACGGCTATATATTGCTGATGGTGACAGTGGTGTTTTGAGGAGTGGCCCCTGGAGCATCAATTTAAACATGGAAGACTTCACCTACGTGGTTGTGGGTGCACACTGGGGTCACGGGACCACTGTCTTCTTCGTGAGGTAGGCACACCGTGTGGACATAATCATTCACATCCATTGCTCTTGGAATTGGAATTGAAGAAAGGAATTGAAAGATTGATCGATTTTTGTGTTTGTGTGAGTGAGTGAGTGAGTGAGTGAGAGAATGAGAGAATTGGGAAGGGGTTTATACAGTAGTGTGAGTGAGAGGGAACTGAATTATCCGAGGGTTGAGAGAGATGGATTGGTTGATATAACGAAGAGGTGAGCTCTGATTGGTTTATCTAACATGCACGCGGATCGTTTGAGGAATTTGAGTATGGGGCGTTGGATTTTGGATTCATGACGGTTGAGATTTGAGATATTGGTTTTGGCGGGAGAGGGTGGAATGGAGTGGAAGAGTTTATTAGTTTGGCGGGTTGGGTTGTGTAGAGCGGAAGGCGAAGAGGTAGAAGAGTAGGGGTTCTGGCTTCGGCTTTGGCGTTTCAGGTGGTTTTACAAGTTTAGTTTCCTGGTGAATCGATCATGGAAAAAATCATTTTGTCACAATTATCTATGCGGTAAACTTTGAGCGGTAAAAACAATAATGGATTCATTTCAAAGTGACATACAATTAATATGATAGTTATACCTAAAATTGTGATTTTTTATATGATACTAAAATTAGTCTGGTGTACTTAACTTAGAGAGACCACTACGTCAATTTCAAAACTTTATATCCATTCGGAATCTTTTCTTCTTTTTTCTAATTTGGCTGGGGAACAATATTACAAAAATAGCTATTCTCACACTCATTCACAATTTTCAGACTGGTATGATTGTGAGTGATCGACAAGAAGTGGTGGATAACAAAAGTTAAGAATGGGCAAAAAAATTCCACTACTCATAGTTGTACAAATCAACAAGTTGTAAAATTAGGTGTGTAAGTAGATGTGTTTTTAAATTAATTTATTCTTTGACTTGCTCTCCTACAATGATCAAATGAGAATGGATAAGAGACTCATAGTAATGATGACATGATGGCTTCGGGATGACTATAATACTTTACAAAAATATTTTAAGTTAATTAATTCAATACTTAATTTCATTGGCAATAGATTTTTTTATAAGCATCAATGAAATTATCAAAATAATTTTTTTTTAATTCCATGTTTGTTTTCATGGGGCGTTGGATTTTGAATTAAGGACTGTTAAGACTTAAGATTGGTCTAGGCGGGAGAGGGTGGAATGGAATGGAGTTTGTTAGTTTGGGCGTTGGAAATTGGAAGGCGAAGAGGTAGAAAGAAGAGTACGGGTTTTGGGCTTTTGGCTTCTCTCAGATTCTCAGGTGGTGGGTATGGTTTCACTGTGAATTTACCGTGAGGCTCTCGGCTTAGTTTTAAGAGTGAGGGTGGGCGAGGGCGAGTCCTTGGGCATTTTATGCATTGTGCTGATTTAACCGTCCACATGGCTAAAAATTTATAAGGTGGGGGGACTCTAAGGAATACACATAGTATTGTACTCAAATTTTTTCATTTTTATTATGTTATGTGTTCATTTCAGAACAATTTATCTAGGTTTTTTTTTTTTTTTTTTTTTTTTTTTGCTAAACATACTGTAGCAATAAAATAAAATAAAATGGGATCTGAAATAAGTAAAAAGTGATTGGCATTTTCAGAAAAACCATAGCATGGAATCCGCATTAAGTTAATTGTATTGAATTTTTCACCAAAAACATAAAAGTGAGATCCGCAAAAAATAAACTACCAAAAAAAAAAAAAAAATTCCTTTTTTGTGAGACCTGCAAACTGTAGGGTAGAAAAAACTATAAGCTAACTTATAATTTAATCTCAAATGTGCACATATGTATTTATGAAGATGTGATTGTGTATCATACTCTATTTTTCTTTGTGTGAAATTATAATATGTCATGTTAGGGTAAAACTTATTACACACTACTTTGTGTGCACACAACTGACACAAGTATTAAATAACACTAAAATCACGAGTGTTGCAACGTTCCAGGCATGCATGGCAACGTCCTCAAACGGAGTCCTAGTAGTCCCACATCGAAAAGAACCCCCCCCCCCCCCACTTGCTGCCTTATAAGCTGTGAAGTCAAGGAGTAGTGTACCATTAGTATTCAGATCTGAATACTAATGGTACACTACTCCCTTGGCTTCACAGCTTATAAGGCAGCAAGTGGGGGGGTTTCTCTACGATGTGGGACTTCTAGGACTCCGTCCGAAGACGTTGCCATGCATGTCTAGGACGTTGCCATACATGCCTGAGGTACCCACAATGAGTTTAACTCACTTTTTCAATTTCGAAATTGTGAGTTAGACTCACGATCGTCATGTTATTATTGGAGGTAAAAACAAGACCTTTTACACCAGGTACAGATTGAATTTAATCTCTTGTAAACCTAGCTTGGCTTGGATTGAATTTTTAATCTCTTGTGAACTTAGCTTAGCTTAGGTGACAACAAGAAAGGCAAAATTAGTAAATAAGCTTATTATTATACCATAATCACAATTATATATACAATTAGGTATAGATTTTTAAAAACTACTGTTATTGTATGAAATAAAATTATTATGAAAAATGTGTGTTTTTTGTAATTAGATGTATAAAATATATACTGATATTTTTTTTATAGAACTCATGTTGATATGGTAGATGTCATTCTAGCTTGATTATTCTTGAATCTAATGTTTTTTTTTCTATTTTGGCTTGAACAATATTTACTAACACAACCATTCCCACACTCATTTACAATTTTCTTGCTTGCACGATTGTGAGTGATCGGTGAAAAGTGGTGGATTACAAAAGTTTATAATGGGCAAAAAATGTCCACTAATCACAGTTGAACAAATCAATAAATTGTGAAATTGGGTGTGCGATTGGTTGTCTCTAAATTTATACTTGCTCTCCTTCAATGATCAAATTAAAATGGATGAGACACTCATGGGAAGGGTGTAGGGCTGACTATAATTCTTGTACAAAAATATTTCAACTTAATTAAATTCAATACTTTCATTGGCAACAGAGTTCTTTATAAGCATCAATGAAATTATCAAAATTAATTTTTTAATTCCATATATATATATATATATATATATATTAACATTATACTTTGATTGTAATATGAATTTTTTATTATTAAGTTTTTTCTACGATGTAAATGATTGCATCGAGTCATACATAATATGTATGGATGTTAAATTTCAAATAAACAAAACACAATAAAAGCATTTTAAATAATAATAAATATGAGATAATAAATACTTTTTATTTTTGCTATATTAAACCTCATCACATTCATTCACTTGTAATGTATTTTGCTTAAAAAGATAGCTAAATTTTTTTATTGAAATATAATAAACTTTTATATTTTTTATGTCATATTTTTCAAATATATAATCCTAAACCGAATAAAACATATACGTATTTTGTACCATATATATTCCATTCCGTATAATACTGACTATGCTTGGAACTGCCAAAAAAATTATAAAAGTTCTATTTTAGCATGCTCTTCTGCCCATTTTTCATCTTTGCAGTGATGAGATTTTTTTTAGATAAATAATAAGTTTTATTGATGAAAAATAATGCATCAAGTACAAGGGTATGCTAATTCATTGAAAATTGAAGCCAATATAATTATATTGTACATTCAAAATACACTGGCCAGTTAACTACTTCATCTCTGATCATTCTTTTATTAATACTAGAATTGAGAGAAAATAAAGGGATTAGAGAAGAATAGGATTAAGAACAGACTGAATTCTCATTGCAAGCCTCTTACAATCCTTGGACACAACTAACTGACTAACACTTACTGCCAGCTGGCTACACTGATGTAATAGTCTAACTAACTAACTGTTAAGCACACGGCTTCTAACTGATCAACAATTAAGCACATGACGAAATCAATTAATAAGCACGTGACTCTAACCTTCAATTTCAAAAATGATACAAAACTATACTAATAAACTGGTAGTGTGTGGAACCAAGTGTTGATGCCGCACTGCTGTTGTTACTGGTGCTGCATATTCTCCTCATGATCGATGCACAATCTGGATCGCATTAAGTCAAGCTGCTGTGCCTAACATGGAAAACAGTCAGCACCTAATTAAGCTTAATTTCTTGGATGGCACCAAGAGAGATAGTATGTACTAAAATCAGTGAAAGAATCTACTCCAATTTGAAGACACATCTGTACTGTAGTCAATATCTTATACATAAAATGGCATTCCTTTTAACCACAGTCTAATGTGTTATTCTTATATATGCATAACAGGGCAGAGCACATTCTAGTGTTTATAAAACGTGAGCAAGATTAGTAAATCAAAAGACAAACCGGCCAATAACCTAAAAAGAAAATGACAGAAACTTACAAGGGGAAAATGCTTGTCCTCTTCAAGAACAACACTTATTAACCTTGCTCATGTATAGTTAGTTCCATACACATTGAAATTGCACAGCAAAAATGCCAATTAAGACCAACAAATTTATTAACTGAACTTGTTTGAACAGTGTAAACCTCATAACTATACATCAATTTATTTATTTTTTTAAAGACATGACCTCTGAACATGCCATACAGCATAAGCAATCTTAAAGATAAATCTTGAAAATGATAAGAACGATGGATACCTTTAATTACAGATATATTGCGGAATTTGAAACGTGTTTATGAGAATATGAGGAGTTGGAAAGGAAACCAGACATGGATGAGGCCATTGGAAACACTCCTTGCAAAGTATCTGCGGGGCAGGTAGAAAAGGCGCGGCATCGGAAGTAAGGCGTGGTAGTGGCGGTCTCCCCTGTTGGGACGTTGTACGACGGCGCTGACAGTCAGTTCATACGGCGGTACATTGTTGAGGGAAACAGTGGTGTTTTCAGGAGTGGCACCTGCAGCTTCAACGTAAATATTGAAGACTTCACCTATGTAGTTGTAGGTGCACACTGGGGTCACGGGACCAGTGTCTTCTTCGTGAGGCAGGCACCTTGTGTACACCCTTTCATTCGCATCAGCCATTGCTCTGCTTTTGGAATTCGAGAGAATTGGAAATTTGTTGTGCTTGTGTTGTGGCTGTGAGAAAAAATGAGAGAATATGGGAAGGGATTTATATAATGTGGGATAGAGGGGTTTGTTAGTTTTGGCGGTTTGGGGATGGGTTGTTACGTGTTAGTTACAGAGAACTGAATGCCAAGAGGTGATAAGCTGATTGGTTGCCACAACCAATAGGTGAGCTCTGATTGGTTAATGTAACCAGCACGCGGATCGTATGGGGAATTTGAATATCGCCGTTGGATTTCGGATAAAGGACGATTGGGATTTGAGAATGGTTTAGGCGGGAGAGGGTGGAATCAGGAATGGAATGGAGGAGTTTGTTAATTGGCGGGTTGGGTGGAGAGGAAGGCGAAGAGGTAGAAAGAAGAGTACTAGTTTTTTTTTTTTTTTTTTGAGAAATAATTACATGCTGCTAACTCTACAGTTCGAACCCTTTCCTCTCTAGACTTACTAGTTTTTGAGTTTGAGTTTGGGTTTGGCCTGGTTTAGTTTCCTTTGTAAATTTACCATGAAGTCCTGAATTTGATGTGAGAGGGTTTGAGAGTTCTGGATATTTTAGGTACTTAGAGCATAATATATGCTCTTAAAAAAAATAGCTTGACTTAGAGAGACCAATATATCAACCTCAATATTCTATATCCACTCCATTTAAATTTTTTTTTTTTTTTTTTGGTTCTAATTTGGCTTGGGAATGATATTACAAACATAACCATTCTCTTACTCATTCACACTTTCTTAATTTGTACAATTGTAAGTGATCGGAAATAAAAGTGGTGGATCTCAAAAATCAATAATGGGCAAAAAAATGTACACCACTCGAGTCGCACAAATCAATAAATTGTCAAATTAGATGTGATTCTAGATTTATTCTTTTGACATTCTTTTAACTTCTTCTCCTATCGTGTTTAAATGAGAATGGATAAGAAACACATGCGAATAACACGAGGGGCATAGAGCTAACTATAATACTTATACAAAAATATTTTAAATTCAATACTTTCATTGGCAATAGAGTTCTTTATAAGTAGGGTTGTCCATACCCGACCGGAGCCCGACAACCAAGCCAAACCGCCTGACAACAACCCGATTCCGACCCGAACCGAAGGTCTAGTTGGTTGGCGACGAGTTTCCGTTCTCAAAAATCGACACCGGCGGGTCAAGTGGTGGGTTCGCATCTCCAAAACCCGAGCAACTCGAACTCTACCGGAGCTACAAAAAATCCGGCCAAATCCTGCAAAAACAAGCCAAATCTGGCGAGATCTCAACCAGATCTAGCGAGATCTCGACCAAATCCGGCCATATTTTCAGCGAGAATTTTCCAATTTCCGGCGAAAGTTCCAATTTCCGACGACGCTTTTTTTCAGATTTTGATGCCTTTTTTAATTCCAGCAACCGATCCAACCCAACCAACGCTAACCATCACAGAAAACCGAACCGAACGATTTTTCCAGCGGTCGGTTTCGAGTTACTCCACCCAAAGCCGACAGGTCAAGTTTGGGTTGGGTCGAAAATCGACCCGGCCCAACCTGTGGACATCCCTATTTATAAGCATCAATGAAATTTTCAACATCAATTTTTTAATTCCATGTATATATATATATATATTAAACAGCAATGTTTTCATTATTTAATTATAATATGATTTTTTTTTATCTATTAAGATTTTTCTACGATTTAAATGATTGCTTCTTATTGCCATACACAATATGTATGTATATTAAATTTTAAATAAAATAAACACAATAAAATTATTTTAAATAATAATAAATGAGATAATAAATCATTTTTATTTTTGCTATATTAAACCTCGTCTCATTCATTCACTTGTAATGTATTTTGCTTAAAAACATAGCTAAATGTTTTTTTCACCCATATTTTTTCAACATCGTCACAACATGCATGCATGGTTCCTCCCCTAATCCATATCCTACCCTTTTTGCCCCATGTGGCTACCATTCCTCTGCTCAGTTAACCATTTAGTTTATCATCTGTAAGTTGGCCAATTTGCTTCATGTTTATATGCATGCCATGGTTTTAACTTTTAATACTTGGAACGCTAAAAGAAACATAAGGGTTTAAAGTCGACCAGCTTAAATAATAAAATATAAAAAATTAAAGAAATGCAAGGCACACAATATCAACATTATCATATACAAGCACAACAAAAATGTCAACTAAGAGTCTTAATTGACAAAATTATTAACTGAACTTGTTCAGTTAACATTTGAAAGTTTAATACGTGTATAAAACACCCTTGAACGTTTAGACCCCAATTAACAAATTATCAATTCAAGCTTATTATCAAACAATTAATGTGCGGAATATGAACATAAGTCAAACACAGAATTGATAAACAATCTAAGCCAAATATAAACACATCCACAGCAGTAAATATAAGGTAAAGATAAAGGAAGAAAGATGCAAACACACGGACAACACACGATGTGTTATCGAATAGGAAATCGAAGCCCTCGGCGTAAAACCTCTCCGCCGCCCTCCAAGCAATCAATAATCCACTAGAAAATGTAGTTGTGATACATGAACAGTAATAGACCCTCCAAGTCTAATCTACCCGATGTACCTAAGCCCTCCAAGCTTCTTGCTCCAACGAGGTTGCGCCGAACCTTTTTCTTCTCTAACTTACCAGATTCCGCTATAGCCCATAGCATCAACCAATGTGAATTGGTTCCTTCCTAACTGCTTCCCAAAGCACCAAATAAACCTTCTCACAGATATAAGTGTAGTGAGAAAAGGATTTGGTCAAAAACCTCTCAAAGGTATAACAATGGAGAGGAAGAGAGAAGAGGAATTTGTAGAGTCTCTAAGGTAAAGATTGGGGATGAGGCAATCTTATTTTTTTCTAGGGTTTCTCTCACAAAATTCTCTCTAGAAGCTCTCTCAATATCGTGGGAATGAGGGGGTATTTATACTGGAATGAGAATGGAATGTGAAACATCATATTTTCCCAAATAGGGCATTTTGGCAACTTAACCTCGCGACTGGGTTTAGTCGCGAGTTCAAGCCGCTAGCTAACGGCCTAGCCAGCCTGGGACTTTTGTCCTATAGTGCAACAACTGGCACGACTCTTTAGCTTCTGACATGCTTGGCACAAAATAAGGCAGCAAGTGGGGGGGTTTCTCTTCGATGTGGGACTCCTAGGACTCCGTCCGAGGATGTTGTCATGCATGCCTGGGACGTTGCCATGCATGCCTAAGGTACCCACAACGAGTTTAACTCACTTTTTCAATTTCGAAATTATGAGTTAGACTCACGATCATCATGTTATTATTGGAGGTACAAACAAGACCTTTTACACCAGGTTCAGATTGAATTTAATCTCTTGTAAACCTAGCTTGGCTTGGATTGAATTTTTAATCTCTTGTGAACTCAGCTTAGCTTAGGTGACAACAAGAAAGGCAAAATTAGTAAATAAGCTTATTATTATACCATAACCATAATTATATATACAATTAGGTATAGATTTTTAAAAACTACTGTTATTGTATGAAATAAAATTATTATGAAAAATGTGTGTTTTTTGTAATTAGATGTATAAAATATATACTGACATTTTTTTATAGAACTCATGTTGATATGGTAGATGTCATTCAAGCTTGATTATTCTTGAATCTAATGTTTTTTTTTTCTATTTTGGCTTGAACAATATTTACTAACACAACCATTCCCACACTCATTTACAATTTTCTTGCTTGCACGATTGTGAGTGATTGATGAATAGTGGTGGATCACAAAAGTTTATAATGGGCAAAAAATGTCCACTAATCACAGTTGAACAAATCAATAAATTGTGAAATTGGGTGTGCGATTGGTTGCCTCTAAATTTATACTTGCTCTCCTTCAATGATCAAATGAAAATGGATGAGACACTCATGGGAAGGGTGTAGGGCTGACTATAATTCTTGTACAAAAATATTTCAACTTAATTAAATTCAATACTTTCATTGGCAACAGAGTTTTTTATAAGCATCAATGAAATTATCAAAATTAATTTTTTAATTCCATATATATATATATATATATATATTAACATTATACTTTGATTGTAATATGAATTTTTTATTATTAAGTTTTTTCTACGATGTAAATGATTGCATCGTGTCATACATAATATGTATGGATGTTAAATTTCAAATAAACAAAACACAATAAAAGCATTTTAAATAATGATAAATATGAGATAATAAATACTTTTTATTTTTGCTATATTAAACCTCATCACATTCATTCACTTGTAATGTATTTTGCTTAAAAAGATAGCTAAATTTTTTTATTGAAATATAATAAACTTTTATGTTTTTTTTGTCATATTTTTCAAATATATAATCCTAAACCGAATAAAACATATACGTATTTTTTTTTTTTTTTGGTAAATGCGGATTATCATTGAAGCTCAACTGGGAGCAGAAACACAAACAATAGGACAACGCCTATTCCGAAACAAACCCAAGCAGTCAGACAACAAAAGGGGGTTAATAACAGAGGGGGGGAAAACAAAACAAGCTCCACCATCAGCGGCATCAGCTCCCAATTTAGCTATCGCGTCAGCGCAAAAGTTGGCCTCTCGGAAGCAGTGAGAAACCTTAACCTGAGGCAGATGCAGCAAAAGCTCCCTGCAATCATCAACAAGACCAGAAAGAGGTCCATTAGCCCTGCTATTACATGAAACAAGGGAAATAGTTGCCGTTGCATCAAGCTCCACTTCAACCGCCAAGGCTTGAATATCAAGACACATCACCAGCCCCTCTCTCAGACCCCACAGCTCAGCAACAAGGCTTGACTCCGCAACAATCCGTTTAGCAAAACCTTTAACCCACTGCCCATTGCTGTCCCTAATAAGCCCACCACAGCCAGCAAACCCACTAGCACCATTGTAGGATCCATCCGTGTTCAGTTTATACCACCCAATCTCAGGTTTAGACCACTTCACTTCCTTAACGCCCAAATCATTTTTTCCAGTTTGGCTGGCAACACAGTAGATAAACTCACGCACCTGCATTTCAACATATCTCAACAAATCTGGGTTACACGGCCTGGCCTTGAAAGCTTTTTGATTCCTCTGAAGCCAGAGGTTCCATAGCCCATAGAGAAAAAAGATGTTCCAATCATAGTCCTTGTCCACCGCTAATTTGGAACAATTGGCATTAATCAAAAGCCAACGATCAAGATCCAGAGAGAAGGACTGTCGAAGCTCAACGGGGCAGCCTGCCAAACTCCAGAACCTTTGGGCTAACAGGCACTCCCTAAGAACATGAATAATGCTCTCATGGACTTCAGGGCATGAGTCACATCCCCCCAACCCTTCAATGCCTCTATCGCTAAGAATACCTTTCACAGGGAGGCTGTGGTGCAAACACTTCCATAGGAATATTTGGATTTTTGGTATGACTTTCAGCTTCCATATCCACTTCCCTTCAAAATCCGGGGCATCCTCCTCACCTACAGCCAAGAGATAGGCATTTTTTGGGTCAAACTTCCCATTGATGTTTGACACCCAACTCCGCTGATCATCACAGTCCGAAAATCTGCGAAGAGGGGTAGCAAGGATCGCATTCTTGATTGAATCAGGCAATTCAAAGGACAAGCAACTAAGGTTTCGGCGCCCATCCGCCACTGTTTCCCTAACCAAGAGATCTTCCTCCCCTCTGGTCAAGGGACCTTCAATCAAAGACCTCAGGCTTCCTGCATTGAGCCATTTACTCTGCCAAAAGCTCAAACTACTATTGCTTCCTATGATCCATTTGGAACCCCAGCTACAAACAACCTCTCCCTTCTTGATAGCAGCCCAAACCCGAGAATGCGCCCCTTTCCTACTAGCTCTCCTCATCTGATATTTCTTTCTCAACACGTCAGCCCAAGCAGCATCTCTACAATTATTCATACACCAACACAGCTTCGCAGCAAGGGTCAAATTCCTTCCCTTGGCCTCTTGAAGACCTAAACCACCTTTAGCCTTAGGTTTTGTGATTTTTCCCCAGTTGACCATATGCATTTTCCTGGCTGAATCAGTGGAACCCCAAATAAAATTCCTATTAATTATGTCCAAGCTACTACGAACCTGATAGGGGAGCAAGCACCCTTGCATGACATAAGATGGGACAGCCGAGATGACGGCTTGAGATAAAACAACTCTCCCTGCCTTAGATAGCATATTCGCCTTCCATCCCTGAAGCTTAGCTTGGACTCTCTCTATAATAAAATTAAAATCTTGAGATGATGCACCCTGATGTTTAAGAGGGAAGCCAAGGTATTTACCAAGATTGGATGTGGACCTAAAACCAAGCACCTCGCACATTTCATTCCTGCACTCAGGGCTGATATTAGGAGAGAAATAAACCTTGGATTTTCCAAGACTAACCTTCTGCCCAGAAAGATCACAGAAGGTGTCCAAAGTTTCCCTGATGTTGCAACAATTTTTTAAATCGGCTTTAGCAAATAGGAGCAAATCATCAGCAAAAAATAGGTGAGAAAACTCAGGACCATTCCTCGAAGCTTTCATGGGATCCCACAACTTAGCACTACACTTCTCCAAGATAAGGAACCCAAGCATCTCCATGCACATGATAAACAAATAAGGGGACAGCGGGTCCCCTTGTCTAATTCCCCGAGAGGGCAGAAAAGGCTCAAGTTTCCCACCATTTAAGAGCATAAAGATGGAGGTGGTAGAAACACAACTCATAATAAGATTGATGAGGTGTGGGGGAAATCTGTAAAGCTTGAGCATATCATGAATAAAATGCCACTCCAATCTGTCATAGGCTTTCTCCAAGTCTATTTTAATTGCCATGAACCCCGCTTGCCCTTTCTTTAAACTCATAGTATGGATGAGTTCCTGGGCAATGATCATGTTGTCTACCCCCCTTCTCCTAGGCACAAAGGCAGTTTGGAGAGGGGATATAAGGTTAGGAAGCAGAGGCCTTAATCTCATAACTATCATTTTTGTTACCACCTGTGAGAGTGCCTTTTTTTCAGCACTATGGCCCAAGGATTCTGGGCCTTGTGAGATGTTCTTGGTGGACTGGGATTGATTCTCCGCAGCTAAAAGGGCTGTTTTAAGAATCAATTGGTGCACAGAACATACTTTCCATAATACAAATGGTTAGCAAAAAAAAAGAAGCTGGAATATTTGCATTTGAACGACATTCATGCAGTAAAGGATTAATACAAATGACAAAAATGAAAAGAATATAACATAAGGACAAGCTGAGGATCCTCTAATTAAGTGAGGTATATTTCATTGATTTCATTAAGCTATGGTTGCAATGCTCACTAGGACGTGGTGCAAGGTTCAACTAAGCTCATAAGTTACAGACTTTGATAGCTATTCGAGCTTCAAAATCTTGCAAAATTTGAACTTGTTAAATCCGAGCTCGTTCAATAGTGGCTGCACTGAGGACACCGGAGCGGTTCCTCTGTTTTTTCTATTAAGTTACAGAGTATTTTTCGTGATTTTCTGGGATTTTGGGAAAGCAAAGCTGAATGCCTAAGAATGGTCTGATTGTTCTGAAAATGAATGAATGCCTCGTAGCATGGATCTCTTCCTCCTTTTATAGCACAACTTCGGCCTCCCTGGTGAACCAGCGATTCCCCTGTTTTACCCTCTGAAGCTTGTACCATGCCTGGCTGCTTCAGGATCGTGTCGTTTCCTCTTTCTTCATAGTTTCCTTGCTTTTGTTCCGACCAAGTGAAAGTCCCTCGGCTCCTTTCCATTTTCGGGTTTCCCCGTTGGCTGGCCTGAGGCTCCTTTTGGCTTCTTCTTCTCAGCGTCCCAGCTTTTCACAGTTGTACTTTTCCTTGTCTTTTCTCCAAATGGTTGAATCAAGTTTTCTGCGTTTTGCATACTCTGTACCTCCTCTGTTTGTCTGGGTCACAAGGTCCGCGTGCCTCTTTTCTTTAATTTCTTTCTGTTATGACCCCCCCCTGCGCGCCTTAGGATACCTCTGGGAGTTTCTCTGGGATTCCGGCCCAGCTTCTTCCTCTCTCAGTTTGGCCTAGTTCGCTGGTTGGGCTTCTTTCTCTGGATCCCAGCCCTCTGGGCTTTTTCTTTCTTCTTTTTTTTTGTGACGGCCCATTATTCTTTTTTCTTCCTTTTCTTTGTGTGAACACCTTTTCTTTCTCTGTGGGCCTATTGGTGGGCTGTCTAATTTCTTTTTGAACCTCAACACCACCTTATAAATAGAATTGCACAAACTGATGGGTCTGAAGGACCCCAAAGTATCAGCTCCAGGAACCTTCGAGATGAGGGTAATGAGGGTCTCATTTAGATGGTCAGGCATGGTACCACATCTAAATATTTCCTTAACTTCTTCGAAGACCGAGCACCCCACTGTAGTCCAATAAGCTTGAAAGAAACCTGCGTGCAGCCCATCAGGACCAGGCGCTTTAAAAGGTTTCAAGCTCCAAAGGCACTCCTTAACTTCTTGAATAGAGATCTCCCTTTCCAATTGAACCCCCTCCTCAGGGGACAAGTGAACTGACTAGGACGGGATATCCCAACTACCCCTAGGAACACTAACAACACTAGAGGTAAACAGCTCCTGAAACCCATTCCGGATAAGGGCAGCTATCTCATCTTCATTATAAAACCACACATCATGGTTGTCTTTAATGCTAACAATTCTATTTCTTTTCCTTCGAATCAGAGCCGAAGTATGAAAGAACTTAGTATTTCGGTCCCCTTGGATAAGCCAATTATATCTGGACTTAATGGACCAGAATTCTTCTTCCTGTTGTAAAACATCAAAATACTCTCTTCTAAGCTTATTTTCAACCTCCAGAAGTTGCTCATTTGGATTAAGTGCAATACTAGTCTGAATAGCTCTCAGTCTAGCTTCCACTATGTTCTTTCTATGGAAGATATTACCAAAAACATCCTTATTCCAGATTTGGACATCCTTAGTGAATTTCTCTATATTAGCTTTGAGAACCATATCATCCATCCAAGCATCACTCACCACTTTAGAGAAAAGGGGGTGGGACATCCACATGGGTTGAAACTTGAAAGGTCTAGTTCGTCTGGTCAGGAGAGGATTATCACACCTTAACAAAACCGGACAATGATCCAAATGAGTACGTGCCAAATGGTGGACTGCTGCCTCAAGGTACAAATCACTCCAGGCAGTATTGGCAAAACACCTGTCCAGTCTCTCTTGAATAAAATGACCCTCATCCCGTTTATTAACCCAAGTAAATCTCGGACTATGAAACCCCAGATCAACCATTCCACAAGCATCCAGACACTCCTTAAATAATTGAACACGCCTGGGGTTGAGCGGATTTCCCCCAAGCTTGTCATGACTAGAGAGAAGCTCATTGTAGTCCCCTAACATAAGCTCATTCCACAAACATATACGTATTTTGTACCATATATATTCCATTCCATATAATACTGACTATGCTTGGAACTGCCAAAAAAATTATAAAAGTTCTATTTTAGCATGCTCTTCTGCCCATTTTTCATCTTTGCAGTGATGAGATTTTTTTTAGATAAATAATAAGTTTTACTGATGAAAAATAATGCATCAAGTACATGGGTATGCTAATTCATTGAAAATTGAAGCCAATATAATTACATTGTACATTCAAAATACACGGGCCAGTTAACTACTTCATCTCTGATCATTCTTTTATTAATACTAGAATTGAGAGAAGATAAAGGGATTAGAGAAGAATAGGATTAAGAACAGACTGAATTCTCATTGCATGCCTCTTACGTACAACCCTTGGACACAACTAACTGACTAACACTAACTGCCAGCTGGCTACACTGATCTAATAGTCTAACTAACTAACTGTTAAGCACACGACTTCTAACTGATCAACAATTAAGCACATGACGAAATCAATTAATAAGCACGTGACTCTAACCTTCAATTACAAAAATGATACAAAACTATACTAATATAAACTGGTACTGTCTGGAACCAAGTGTTGATGCTGCATTGCTGTTGTTACTGGTATTGCATATTCTCCTCATGATCGATGCACTATCTGCATCGCATTAAGTCAAGCTGCTGTGCCTAACATGGAGAACAGTCAGCACCTAATTAAGCTTAATTTCTTGGATGGCACCAAGAGAGATAGTATGTACTAAAAACAGTGAAAGAAACTACTACAATTTGAAGACACATCTGTACTGTAGTCAATATCTTATATATACATAAAATGGCATTCCTTTTAACCAGAGTCTAATATGTCCACATTCTAGTGTTTATAAAACGTGAGCAAGATTAGTAAATCAAAAGACAAACCGGCCAGTAACCTAAAAAGAAAATGACAGAAACTTACATGGGGAAAATGCTCATGTATAGATAGTTCCATACACATTGAAATTGCACAACAAAAATGCCAATTAAGACCCACAAATTTATTAACTGAACTTGTTTGAAGAGTGCAAACCTCATAACCATACATCATTTTTTTTTTTTTTTTTTTTTTAAGACATGACCTCTGAACATGCCATACAGCGTAAGCAATCTTAAAGATAAATCTTGAAAATGATAAGAACGATGGATACCTTTAATTACAGATATATTGCGGAATTTGAAAGGTGTTTATGAGGAGTTGGAAAGGAAACGAGATATGGATGAGGCCATTGGAAACACTACTTGTAAAGTATCTGCGGGGTAGGTAGAAAAGGCGCGGCATCGGAAGTAAGGCGTGGTAGTGGCGGTCTCCCCTGTTGGGACGTTGTACGACGGCACTGACAGTCAGTTCATACGGCGCTACATTGGTGAGGGAAACAGTGGTGTTTTCAGGAGTGGCACCTGCAGCTTCAACGTAAATATGGAGGACTTCACCTATGTAGTTGTAGGTGCACGCTGGGGTCATGGGACCAGTGTCTTCTTCGTGACGCAGGAACCTTGTGTACACCCTTTCATTCGCACTAGCCATTGCTCTGCTTTTGGAATTCAAGAAAACTGGAATTCGAGAGAATTAGAAATTTGTTGTGCTTGTGTTGTGACTGTGAGAAAAAGTGAGAGAATATGGGAAGGGATTTATATAGTGTGGGATAGAGGGGTTTGTTAGTTTTGGCGGTTTGGGGATGGGTTGTTACGTGTTAGTTACAGAGAACTGAATGCCAAGAGGTGATGAGCTCTGATTGGTTGATGTAACCAGCACGCGGATCGTATGGGGAATTTGAATATCGGCCGTTGGATTTTGGATAAAGGACGATTGGGATTTGAGAATGGTTTAGGCGGGAGAGGGTGGAATCAGGAATGGAATGGAGGAGTTTGTTAATTTGGCGGGTTGGGTGGAGAGGATGGCGGAGAGGTAGAAAGAAAGAGTACTAGTTTTTTTTGTTTTTTTAGAAATAATTACAACATGCTGCTAAGTCCATAGTAGTTTTTGGGTTTGGATTTGGCTTAATTCAGTTTCCTTTGTAAATTTACCATGAAGTCCTGAATTTGATGTGAGAGTGTTTGAGAGTTCTGGATATTTTAGGTACTTAGAGCATAATATATGCTCTTGAAAAAAAAAATAGCTTGACTTAGAGAGACCAATATATTAACCTCAATATTCTATATCCACTCCATTTAAATTTTTTTTTTTTTTTTTTTTGGTTCTAATTTGGCTTGGGAATGATATTACAAACATAACCATTCTCTTACTCATTCACACTTTCTTAATTTGTACAATTGTAAGTGATCGGAAATAAAAGTGGTGGATCTCAAAAATCAATAATGGGCAAAAAAATGTCCATCACTCAAGTCGCACAAATCAATAAGTTGTAAAATTGGATGTGTGATTGGATGTGATTCTAGATTTTTTCTTTTGACATTCTTTTAACTTCCTCTCCTGTCGTGTTTAAATGAGAATGGATAAGAAACTCATGCGAATAACACGAGGGGCGTAGAGCTAACTATAATACTTATACAAAAATATTTTAAATTCAATACTTTCATTGGCAATAGAGTTCTTTATAAGTAGGGTTGTCCATACCCGACCGGAGCCCGACAACCTGGCCAAACCACCCGACGACAACCCAATTTCGGCCCGAACCGAAGGTCCAGTCGGTCAGCGACGGGTTTTCGTTCTCAAAAACCAACACTGGCAGGTCGAGTGGCGGGTTCGCATCTCCAAAACCCGAGCAACCCGAACCCGAACCCGACCGGAGCTACAAAAAATCCGGCCAAATCCTACAAAAACAAGCCAGATCCGACGAGATCTCTAACAAATCTAGCAAGATCTCAACCAAATCTGGCTATATCTGGTGGGATTTAGCCAGATCTGACCAAACCCAACAATTTCTAGAGGAAAAAAAATGTAGATTTCAAAAAAAATCCAGTTTTCGGCGAGAATTTTCCAGATTTCAACAAGAATTTCCAGTTTCTGGTGAAAGTTCCAGAATCCGGCGACGCTTTTTTTCAGATTTCGATGCCTTTTTTAATTCTGACAACCGATCCGACACGACCAACGCTAACCATAACAGAAAACCGAACTGACCAATTTTTCCAGCAGTCGGTTTCGGGTTACTCCACTCGACGCCAGCGGGTCGAGTTTGGGTTGGGTCGAAAACCGACCTAGCTTGACATGTGGACATCCTTATCTATAAGCATCAATGAAATTTTCAACATCAATTTTTTAATTCCATGTATATATATATATATATATATTAAACAGCAACGTTTTCATTATTTAATCATGATATGATTTTTTTTATCTATTAAGATTTTTCTATGATTTAAATTAGTGCTTCTTATTGCCATACACAATATGTATGTATATTAAATTTTAAATAAAATAAACACAATAAAATTATTTTAAATAATAATAAATGAGATAATAAATCATTTTTATTTTTGCTATATTAAACCTCGTCTCATTCATTCACTTGTTTGTATTTTGCTTAAAAACATAGCTAAATGTTTTTTTTTTAATATTTTAATTATATTATATGCTCAATTAGCTACTAACATCTCATTAAATTATATTAAAATAAAATAAACAAACTACTAAATTGAAATATAATAAAAGAAATAACTTAATTTATACAACCGTTCTTTTATTGTCAATTATTTTGTTCAAATCTGTACTATACTTGTACATAAAATTTTTTTTTTTTTTCACTTCTGTTTTTTATGTCATATTTTAAGAATACTTTTTTTTTTTTCATATCCTAAACCGAATAAAACATACATTTATTTTGTACCATATATATTCCATTCCGTATAATACTAACTATGCTTGGAACTGCAAACAAAAATTATAAAAGTTTTATTTTAGCATGCTCTTCTGCCCATTTTTCATCCTATGCAGACATGAGATTTTTTCAGATAAATAATAAGTTTTATTGATGAAAAATAATGCATCAAGTACAAGGGTATGCTAATTCATTGAAAATTGAAGCCAATATAATTATATTGTACAATCAAAATACACTGGCCAGTTAACTACATCTCTCATTCTTTTAGCATAATTTATCTTTATAGATTCCCAACTAGATGACTGGGACAAAATTCAAAATCGTTTCTACAATTTTTGGAACGTGTTCACATCCCTATAATTTGCTGCAATCAATTAAAGGACTACATCTCAAAAAAGATTGAATTGGACAAGTTTTTCTATGACTGCAGCATCTTCTTGTAATCCTGGAATGTGCCATGGAATGGTGTCACCTTTCCTTCCGATACCGCCCATAGTTCCTCTACACTACCAGAGATTAAGTGCTCATCATGGCTAACCTGTAAGCAAGCAATCAAACATAGAATTTACACCCACAAGAAAGATAGAAATGCAAAATTCATATTTTCTTACTAAATAACTTAGAAGTTGCAAATGGGAGTCATGAAGGGCAGATGTATAATACCATGAGAATGCCTCCTTGAAACAAAACAAGACCCTGAATTAGTGCTTCCACTGCATCCAAATCCTACAGTTCATTTAAAAACAAATCCCCGGTCAGCTGTTGGAATTTTCGTATGATTCAAAAGTTGGAATCCAGAATAACTGCATTTGCTTTACGAGGCCTCAATTGTTACAATAGAAATTCAAGCAAGAAAATGTGCATAATGTGCTGTTCAGTGAGATATACTACCATTAAAATGTGACCTAGGGCACGTTTAATAATTGATCACTTGCATGATATATGAACAAGAGATAAGTAGCTAGCTTATTTACCATGAAGAAAAAACACTAAAGTTCACAAAACAGATCAGAAAAATTCAAATTTCATTAACTAAAGCATTAATCTCCTTTTGCTGGAAACGTTATCCTACAGCAAAATCCTTGGGATTTCTTCCTAAATTAACTTTCCTCTTTACAAAAACGTACCAAGAAATTCCACTTATCTCAAAGAAAACCAACTTCTGGAAAACAAAGCTTTCATTCTGAATTACATATATGATCATCACAATTTCATTATACCTTGTTAATGACATATTTCTTTGAAGAATAGAAAAGACAAATCAGGTTAAGAAAGAGACGTTTACTTACCAGATGATTGGATGGCTCATCAAGCAACAGTATGTGTGGTTTCTTAAAAGTTATCTTAGCAAATGCAACTCTGCTTTTCTGACCACCTAATATTTCATTCAGATCAATTACAGAAGTTAGTATTTAGGGAATAATGGTTAAGGACACTGTTGAGATTAGCCCTGTGACCAACGTCCAAAATTAGCATTAAGTTCACATGCTTGTTTTGCAGGTCTTCAATTTAATCAACCAGTAGTTAGACCTACTTGAGGTTGAAGTCAAATCTACTATCTAGAAGATCAAGTCCAATCACTACTATAGTATCTATCTTAAAAACAAAGATAGAAAAAGGAAAGATACCAGACAACGTGTACATTGGCTGAAGTGCAAGATTTCCAGTAACACCTAAAGAACCCAAGTGAGATCGGAGCTTCTGTTCAGGCACACCCTGCAAGAAGAAAACTTTAAATAAGAAATTTGATCTTAAGATTGCAAGCATGGATATTCTGAATAGCAAGAACCAAAAAAAAATATGATTTCTATAGGAACTCTAAAGCATATCAAGGGTTGATCAAAACCCACCAGAGACCCACCCAAACCCAATCTTGAGCTTAGTCTGGAAGAACCTCACAAGCTACTTACCTTACAGTACACCCACCCTAAAAAATAAGAAAAAGGAGAAAATCTACGGTCTAAATTTAAACCTAACGTCTATTGCATAACACTAAAAAAAGAAAATTTTGCCCTTGGATAATACAATTCATTTTGTAACCTTAAGTCTTTTGCTTAATTCATAGAGACTAGAGCAAGAAAGAAATTTACTATAGTTTGCTTAGATTGGAGACCCCTCTAATGGACATTAAAATCTAATATCACAATTTCCCAAGCAACCCATCCCATACCCAAAAATTCAAACACCCCCCATAGGAAGGATGCAATAAGATAAAATAAGACGAAATATTCAAGATGTAAATCTTCCCATACCCAAAAATTATCCACAAACACCCCCCATAGGGAAACAACTAAAGTGCTCCCAAAAAAAATAAAGCTTACTGAGAACTCACTGGGTAGCAGCGCATCATGTACAAAAGAGGATTTGAAGTTAAGTCAAGCCCATCCACATGGTGCTGACTAAAAACAGCAATTCGAACCTGTAAACAAAACATTAGTCCCCATTAGATATAGGCAGATAAACTTAACTGCAATCTTGTAAGAAGTTGCAGAAAGGAATATAGGTATTCTATGCCTTACAAAGAATGTAATAAAGATGAGAATAACACAACTGTTTATAACAAAAATCAAATCGAATAAAACTTTAATAAAGCAACATGGATTATGGATACATGGAAACATCCTATTTGTGATCTTTTTTTATTACCATCACTTGATGAGTAATGCTGTTATATGTTATTTGTAACCTGAAGTTGGTAGAATTTAAGATTGGCATTTACTACTGGTGATAAAAGAAAAAGAGTGTAAGGTACCTTAGCAGAACGGAAAACAGTCCCCATGCTTGGTTGTAGTTCCCCCGAAATTAGTTTGAGTATAGTTGATTTGCCAATACCATTTGGGCCAACCACTGCATAACAAATTGGAAAACCAATCAAAGAGAGTAACTTGTCAAACAACCAATATAGAATGTGAATTAACAATATAGCAGAAAAATGATGCACTTATCATTGTACTGAAGGCCCTAATTTATCATAATTATATCACACTCAGAAAAAAATGTCTACATGTACCAAAAGATAAGGTGTCACCAAAAGGAGAGAGAGAGAACCATATCAGAATGGCATTTTCATCTTCCACCACAAATAATAATAATAACAATACCATTAAAATAGCCCATAAAACGCATAAATAGATGAGGTACAAGAGAAGAAATAGAAGCATTCATCAGGAATTTAGGATTAGCATGCTTACTTGCAATGCGGCTGTCTAAATCAATTCCAAAATTCAAATTCTTAAACAGTAAGGGCCCTCCAGGATAACCAAATGATGCGTCACTGCAATAACATTGGAGAAACATCAAAATAATTCGACAAGAATCCTATCTAACTAAGCGGCAATCTCCGAAGGTTATACAATAAACATTCTATATAATCTAAAGTTAATCTTTAAAATACTTTAACAATATTTTTTTTGATAAATAACGGAATTGTATTAAAAACACTTCAACAATATTGAATCAAAGGATTTAATGCGGACAATAATTACATAGTAGGCAATCCACAACCCAGAGAGTTATCACTTAAAACAGAAATTCAATACTTTGCGACATGAGCTGAGCAAACCTGAAGCTTATTATAGGAGGGCCAGGTCTATCGTCTGGAGTTGGGAACTCAAATTTGTAGCTGCAGACAAAAAATGTTGAATAAGTTTTAAGCACACAAAGCTACAAAGAGATATAGAGCAAACTCATATAAAGATTGATTCTACATGCATCAGTGAAAATTGACTATAAAAGGACAGATGTGCATACTCAGGGTCATTGACAACTTCATCCACATAACCCATCCGATCCAATGCCTAAAGAATCCAACAGAAAGAACGTAGACATGTAAATTCTTTAAGACACAAAAAGCGTAAAACCAAGATGAATGGACTAAGAAACATAAGGAAATTATGACAAACAACTTTTGAAACCGTTTGAGTGTTGTGCAACACCCAACAAAATAAAGTAATAGAAAAAAAGGAGTCAGAATTTGATTTAAAGAGAGACAGGATACTAGTAATGATAATAAGTACCTTAATTCTTGACTGCACAAGAGATGCCCTCTTTGCATTGTAGCGGAACTTGTCAATAAAGGCCTGCCAGAAAAGAAAATAATTTTCAAATCAAACAATGGCTACTTTAATTTTGAAAACACAGGCAGGAGGGAGAGAGAGAGAGCAACAATGGGCTATAAATGGAAAGTTAGATGCAGTGTATTCTGAAAATTTTTCCAACTTAACCAAAAATCAAGGTGAACGCCTGTCGGAAGGGTAAGTTGGCAATCAACTAGCCATGACATGGTAATATGGTGGTGATGCATCTTTTACACAAGTGAATGTCTCTTGAACTAATAATTAGGTCCATTTACAGAGTAACAGAATAGAGAGCTATATAAAACAAAAACCACAAATGTAACAGAGAACTGTTTGTTCAACAATAAACATAGACTGACTACCTGAGAAGTACAAAGCTAGCTCTCATCAACACAAAGCAAATAAGAGGCACACGGAAATAGTAAGATGGATACAAAAGAATAACTTGAACTTGATATAATAATTATAGACATCATTAAAACTTCACAATCACAGATACATACCAACAAACAAAACCCAACAAGCACAAATACATATATAGATATCATCAGAGTCAGGAAAATACCTGCATATGAGATCTGGAGCGTTCATTTGCCTCAAATGCTTTCTGTTTGTTCTTAAGCTGTTCCTCCCGTGTCCTCTCAAATGTATCATAATTCCCCTTGTAAGCGGTTAATTTTTGCGCTTGTAGATGAAGAATATCCGTGACTACCTGGGAATATAGTGATGTTAAAATGAGACACCTCAAACAATTGTATGATACAAGTTACACAGAATAAACAGATTAACTAATTATAGAAATATCTTAACATGAGAAGAAACAAGGTGTGCTGGTGTACTACCGTGTTCAAGAATTCTCTTGCATGAGAAACAACTATGAATGTTTTTGGCCATTTCGTCAGGTAAGTTTCCAGCCATAGAACCGCATGAAGATCAAGATGGTTCTGAAATAAAAATAATTAAATTTAATTAATAAGTATGCCCCAAATCAAACAGAACAGAATGAATATCGTGAAAGAGAAACATAACACAGAACGCACTGTGGGTTCATCTAGTAGCAACAAATCAGGCTCTATAAACAGTGCACGAGCAAGAGCAATTCGCATTCTCCATCCTCCAGAAAAAGCTTTTGTAGCCTTCTGCTGCATCTCTGGAGAGAAACTGAGGCCCTGAAATAGTACATATAAAAATTATAGTATCTCAGACAAAAAGGGCTGATGGTCTTGATAATATACTGAAACAGAAGTTTGAGTAACCAGCTTGTTTGGGAGAATATATATATATATATATATATATATTTATAGGTTTGTATAGAATAATTCATGAATAAAACATTGAAAACACACCAAAAATGGAAACAGACACAAACACACATGTATTTATTGCTTCCCAACCACCTAGTGAGCCAATTGAATTTGAATGGCAGGTTTAATCTACCAAAAGGCAGGATCTTCCTGGTCATTTACTAATCAGGTGTTAGCAGACCTGGCAACCATAAGATTTTAATGGAAAGTCAAGAATTTCAAGTGATTCATCTGGTCACCAAAATTCAACAACAATGGCTTGATCCAACTCCTCTCTCTCTCATCCAGGCACATACAGCAACTATGCACCTGCACCCCACATCCCACTACTTTTTCATAATTTCATTGTCTATACATATATTTAACCAACTGTTCTCGCCTGGTTTCAATTTTCACCTTGCATATCGTCAATTACTAACTACTATGATTTGAATATGCATTATTAACGTCGGGCCCTGCTGTTATCTGCTACATTTAAGTGGGTTTGAGGTTGAATCATTATCCTTTTTTAATTTGCTCTCTCACTGTGAAGGGGCTAAGTAAAAAAAAAAAATATATATATATATATATATATATTGTTTGTCCAAAACATGCCCTACTGCGTCTTTTTTTTCTATTCTGGTAGGGCTGAAGCCAGCTCCAAATGCCCAGCTATTAGTTCAAGCTTAGGTCAATCTGGATTTTTTTTTAAGTCAATGATAATTGCATGGACACGTCAGGATTATTTTCTTTTTTCAAACTTTTTTTTTTGCTAGGTAAACGCGGGGGCTCAAACCCCCGAGTAATAGGTTAATTATTAGATTTGATTGATCAATGTAACTTAATTGTTTAATTGTGGGTGTACTTATTATACACATCCTGTGTATTTGGGCTATACACCTCTAATTCAATAAATGTGTTACTCATCCCCAAAAAAATAAAGCCAATGATAATTGCAAAAGATTAATGAACTGACCGCAAGAATGGTGGCTGCACGTGACTCTGCAGAATAAGCATCAATTACGTCAAGCCTTTTGTATATCTCCTCAAGCCTTTGTGCCATAACATCTTTGTCCATCACCCCATTCAGTTCCCCATCACTCTTTCTGGTTGCATCCTCTAACTCCAATTCTCTCTTCAAGACAACCACAATATTGTCAGTAGGTCCACTACAGGAGAACAAAAACCTCAATGCAAACAGAGCAACAAAGAAACAGCAGTTATGAAGCTAAAAATCAGAACTAATGCTGGTCTCGAAATTGAAACAGTATGTATTCAACCTGCTGGGCGATTAATCGAGCTTCTTCTTCCAAAAGCTGGGTTCTCTCAATATCAGTGTTAAGAACACACTGCAATGCAGTTGTATTATCACCAGCCACCTCTTGCTCCACATGCAATATCTGACAATTGTCAGGGATACCATCAATGGCATGCATAGCCATGTATCTAAGGAAAGTTGTTTTCCCAGTGCCATTTCTTCCAACAAGGCCTGCATCCAAATTGAAGTGTTAAAAGCTTAATAATTATTACACCTAGAAAAAATGTCAGACAAACTCAGAGTTAAGAAACTAGTTGCAATCCAACAGCTATATATTACTTCAAATACAGTTTCCAAAGGTTGTAAGCACATCAAATATTTATTTACAAGTATATTTCTCTTTTCTTATTTCAATAACTGAATCTGAACAATTTTGAATTTCTCTTTTTCTTTTTCCTTTCTTTTTTTCTTGTAAAATTTGTCTCAAAATATTGAAATGGATTCTGATAAAGGTACATGCCTCGGACACGTTCCGAGATGTCCGCCTCATGAATCATGATATTTTCATCCTTTTAAAGCATCCATATCATGATAAGTTTCAGAATTAGGGTTGTAATGTTAAGATAAATTAGATGGGAAAGAAATCATAAACATAAACCACACTAATGGAACACTAATTAACATGATTTGGGTTTAATACTCTAATCCTAAATTTGTTGGTGAACTTCACTAAAGGTAGAAGGTCATGAATAAGGCAAGATAGAATCCAACCCATAAATCAGATATTATAGATATGGGTTGCATCGGTGCAGGTGCTTTGCATGATTGTGTCAAAAACAACATTAGGAAGAAAAGTTAATGAAAAGAACTTAAAGCTAAGGTTGTTAGAATCAGGATCCTACGTAAAATTGGTGGAGTGGCTTTACAGATCAGATCAAGGATCGTAAGATCCAATTTTTCATTAAAGAAAAAGGTAAAAGAAGATTGGTAATAATTATGTATGTTAAATAATCATTAAATTATCCATAAAAAAAATTTCAAATTCAATATAGAGTATTGTTATACTTTATATAACTACTTTTTATTTTTTTGATTAGTAATAAACTTCATTGAAAATTGTTAAAAGAAATTACAAGGAAAAACAAAGTACACAGGCAGTATGCTAAGAGGCAAAACAGAAAAAATTAAATAACAAAAAAATTACAAAAATCAAGCATATCAGACAAAGAGTTAAAAGTAAAACAAAGTACACAGGCAGTATGCTAAGAGGCAAAACAGAAAAAATTAAATAACAAAAAAATTACAAAAATCAAGCATATCAGA
Organism: Quercus glauca; assembly: GCA_023736055.1. Taxonomy (NCBI): domain Eukaryota; kingdom Viridiplantae; phylum Streptophyta; class Magnoliopsida; order Fagales; family Fagaceae; genus Quercus; species Quercus glauca. Next base: position 70,224,213 of record CM043316.1, on the reverse strand, counting down.
CAAAGAGTTAAAAGTAAAAACACCCGATGCATTTGCCCAGCAAAACAAAGTTTGGAAGAAGAGAAGCTTCAACTCATGAATCAACTTTTCAGTCCCTTCAAAGGTGTGTAAATTCCTTACCCTCCAAATGACCCACATAAGACAATGATGGATCATACTCCAAAGCACCTTAGCTCTATGTCTGTGAAACTTGCCTAACCAACTTGCTAAGAGATCCACAACACCACGTGGCATGACCCAACATACCCCAAAAAGTGGAGAAATTATAAGATCCACATGGTGAACAAGTGATGTGGTTCACCATTCCACAAAAAAACTGCCACTTGTTTAAAATTGTTAGTTAAAAAAAATTTTTAAACAGAAATTAATTACTGACTTAGCAATTTTAAACAAGTGGAGTTTTTTAATGAAATGGTGGACAAGTGACGTAGTCCACCAGAAAACTCTATAATTTCTCCAAAAAGTGAGCACACCATATACCATAACTCTTGGGCTATTAGGAAATGTATTAGTAGGTGATCAGTAGTCTCCCCGTTCCTCTTACACATACAACACCAATCCACAATAACCACTTTCCGCCTATATATAACTACATTTTTTTATAGGCACTTTATATAACTACATTGAACAATTTTAACTTTTTTTACAACTATAAAAATTAGTTAATAGAAATGTAGATATAAATTGATATACTTTTTTTAAACCAAAAAAAAAAATCGAAAAGTATACTTTTGTTTTTGATAAGTCCAAAAGTATACTTTATATGACTACATGTCTATTAACTAAATTATCTACAGTTTTTTAGGAAATAAAATTAGCCAAAAGGTCATTAGTTACCAACAAAGTGCCAAATTACCAATACATAAGCAAAGGAAAACATATTTCAAATTAACTACATGCCAAACCAAATTTATAATCAAAATTGGACTAAAATAGATTTATATGAGGGAAAAATAAACACCAAACAATCAATGAAAAATAGCAGAATAACCCTATTTGTGAGCACCTATATATTAATTCATCTAAATGAAACGAGGACCTAAAGGAGCCAGAAAAAATATTGCACAAATTATTGAGCCAAATACATAAAAGTTCAAACTTTAAAAATTTGTGCAGTCACCATAAAGAAACTTTAGAAAAGTAGAAAACTCATAAACCCACATGTAAATAAGACCATATTCTACATGCATTTGACCATAAACATTGAATTATCCCAAACCCACAAAAGAATTGACTCTGAATGAAAGAATTTTGACCAAACCCATTAACAAAAAATTTTTGGCTGTAATTAGAAATATGTAAGAAGAAGAAAAGCATAGCTAAAATTCAATCAACTAAAACTGGAGGAGTTGCACCGTGGAGGCAGAAGACCAAAGATGAAAAATGAAGTGAAATCCCATGATCAGCTAAAGATGATCTCATCCATGACTCTTTTTTGTTTAAGAAATGTTTAATGGGTTGTATTTTAGCTAAAATCACCTGAATAAGTATAACCTAGTCAACACAGTCCAAAATTTATTTAGCCCGAAGCCAAAGAAGAAGCCCACAAAGGTGTGGATTGATAGTATCAGTGCGATCCCACTGATCCTGCTCCAACCTCCGATTCTACTCCTCCGCCAATCCTCATGCAATTTGGATCATTTGGATAAAGAGGGATTGTAGGATTGTACTATCCTACAATCCAGTCGCAATTCTAATAACTATGCTTAAAACACCATCACAATAATTGATATTGAGATATCAACTTAAAAGGTAATAGCCCAAATGTTTTCCATCAAACAGGGCCTAAACAAATCTTCAAAACAAAGAGAAACTGTGTTAATCTTCCATGGACAAGACCTTAGAAACTGAAAACAATCTTATAATCTCAGAGGAAAAATGTCAACTCTTCAAGAGTGACTGTAAACTGATCTTAGCAATGCACTAACTGGCAATAACAATACAGAAGAAAACTGTCGTGTAACCAAAGGTAAGCTGGAACTAACTTTATCAGCCCCCACCCCCAACACAAAAAAATAAATTGGCAATTGGCTGACCGTACCCCATACCACTATAAAGAACCGACAGAATCAACTTGCAGTTGTGACCTGGGAGAGAATACATGTATATAATATAAGATAGGTTCAAGTTACAACTGTTGTAACTCTTAAGAGTTACACCTTTTTTACAGCATTGGATCTAATTAGATCTAACGGTTAAAAAAGAAAGCAGCAACCATGTCATAAATCTTTTTTATTTCCCGAAATTACAGGTGCTCTCTCTTAAGTCTTGTTTATCCACACACAAATACCCTTCCCTCTCTTATCTCCTTCTCTTTCTTAAGTCCACACTTCCTGCAACTGGTTTACACCAGATTAATCCGTTTGAAATGGTCATTACCATTCAATGAAAATATGAATCTTTAAATTCCCAGCATTATCCCATGTTCTAGTTCCTGCTGCAATTATTTTTCCTGAGTTCAACTACACATCCCATTCGGATCAATTTAAATTGTGAGATCTGGGGACGTAAGTTTTGTTTTTTCTTTGCTAACATAATTACAAATAAGTTAGCAATAACTAAGATACTAGCATATATGTCCTCTATTTTGGTTTCCTTCTTTTCTCTTAAGAATGACAGCAAGAGTTGTGACGGAGCAATAGAGAACTCACCATAGTGTCTTCCAAATGACAGTGTGACTGTACCATCCACAATGAGATCACGACCACCCACAGAGATATTGAAGTTCTCCATATGGATGTCCTTGACAGCCGATCCACCACCACCACCATGATTTACACAAACAACAGGCATCCCTGCCCTAGTTGCTTCCATTTCTGCTAAATGCATTTGGAATTCTGACTGGATAATTGAGGAGACAATAATTAGAACAAGTGCAAAACTAATAACCCAATTTGTGTCAACAAGGCTAATTATATGTGTCAACAAGGCTAAACAATGTGGCCAAAACTCTGCCTAGACAATACCAAAACCAGGCATTGCCAATAAGATCATCAAGAATAGTTAGATCAACATAATTGTATCTTAATATTAAATTTTTACCTCTCTTTGGCGTTCTTCCTTCCTCTTTTTTCTTTCCAGCTTTGCTTTGTCACGTTCTGTTAGAACAGGACCTTCTATTGGCTCAGGTTTCTTCTTTGGCGCTTCCTCCTCATCCATTCCATCATTCATTCTTAATGGTGTTGCAAGGCTTCGCATGATTGGTTTGTCTTTGACCAGCCCATGCTTTCCAAACTTTTCACACAGTGTGCTGCAAACCTATCAAAAACTTCCACAAAAGTTAAATCAAAATATCGAATGGCAAAAGAAAAGTATAAAACTTCTTCATGGGCTCAACAGAACAACTGTAACAATAACTTTTATTTTCATATAGCTGCTAAGAAATCATAGACAATGAAAAAATAACCTAGAAATCTGAATCCTGAAAATTCAATTATTCCATACTAGAAACAAAAAAAAAAAAGCATAATCTTAACTGCACTTAACAACAAACTTTTGACTTAGCCAACAAAAATATAGAGCCAAAAATTCAAATTAAAAACAACAATTCAGTTTCATGGAAAAAATATAGGGACAAAATTGCCTGTGGAATCAGGTGTTGAATAGCATGCTCAAAAGTAAAGTTAAGACCCCCAGCAAGGACAACCATACAATTATAATCAATGTAATCCCCTATTTCCATCTGAGAAACCAAGCAAAAGGACATAGTATTCAGAAAATTACACCACCCCTGACCCAAAACCGAGCAAAAGAATATTTCATCTTCCTACAATTTCCTAGCAACTAAACTTGGCCAAAAGCGAAAGACAGCCCTTAATAGCGAAAATCATGAGTTATCCAACATTTCACCATTCAATTTTTTTTCATTTCCTTCTCTACTACAGCAACCAAACAAGCAAAAAAGAGAAAGATTACACTGTGCTGAGCAAATCCATAAACCTATAATTTCTTTATCTTTCTCAACCAAACGAACCAATAGCAAAAGATTAAACACACAGAAATTCGATATCCCTAAATCCAATTTCCTTGCTCTTTCCTACACTTTCTGAGCAACCAAACGGACCAAAAGCAAAAATGAGTCGAACGATGTGTGAAATCCGATAATCATAAAACCTAATAGTTTCTTATAATGTGCGAAATCCTAACAACCATAAAAGAGCAAATAATTCGAAATCCGATCATCATAAACCTATAGATTCTCATCATTTCCCAAACTTTCCGAGCAACCAAACATAGCAAAAGAGAAAATCCATCACAAAATGGAAGAGAGCGAGAACTAACCGAGCGACACTCGTTGAAGTCGGAGACACATCCGGCGGCGACTAGAAGCTCGCCGACGGCATCGAAGGCGCCCTCGCCTTCGAGGCCAAAGTCGAAGTCGTCGTCGGCGAGGACATTGATGATGTAGTCGATGATAGGTTCATCCACGTCCTGAGCCCTCTGGCCAAGGACCTCGTGCACCACTGAGCTCGCCACCTCCGTCATTTTCTTCACCACCTCCCTATAACGGCTTTCCGATTTATATATAGGGCAGTGTTTTTGCAGAGATTAGAAGAACCAGAAGAAAGCAAAGGCTTTGGCTCTGTTAATTCCGATTACACCTTTTGTTTCTGTGTGAGTGAAGGAGTGGAATACGAAAACGGCGGCGTTTAGGTGAAGGGTTAGGCAATGGTGACTGTTTGTTTGCAGGTGCAAGGTTATTCTATCAAAGGCATTAATCTAGCCAAAGTTTGGAGGTAATTTGCAGGCTAGCTCATGCGAGGGAAAGAATATAATAAGTTGACATGCGTTTGAAACAATATTGCAAACTAGCATCTCAAGTTTTATAGGCTCAATTTCCATCTAAAAATCGAGACTCAAAGACTCAATTTTCGCTTGCTGATTTGGAAGTATAATACCACATGGATCTCGAGTCTTATAGAATCCAGTTCCAAAAAGCAAAATCGAGTCTTTAAAACTCGATTTTCATCGAGCAAATTCAATTATCTTTGAAGTACGCCACATGGATCTCAAGTCTTATAGACTCGTGTTCTAAAAAGCAAAACCGAGTTTTTAAGACTCAATTTTCGTCAGGCAAAATTTTATAAACACAGATCGTGCTCCTCAGTAACACTGCACACTCTCACCCATAACACTCCTAGCCGCTAACACTCCTCAGTAACTCACTGCATCACTCACCCATAACACCCGCACTTCTCACGCCACATTGCCTCTGATCTCACACCACATTGCCTCTCTTTGTCACTGCTGCTCCCTCTCAACAAATTTACATCTCAGGTAAGGGTTTGGATTTTATTGTCATTGCAATTGGATATTATTTGTTGTTGGGTGTGGGTTAAAGACTTTGATTATTATTTGATAGATACTTAACATAACTTAGTTAAGATACCATGATATTGTGAATATATACAACTTTGTTTTGTTAGTGTAAATATTTTGACTATTTATTTGCATGGTTTTTGTTAGCAAAATGTATTCATCATTTCTAGGCTCTTATCAAGAATGTATTTTTATCACGATCTTACAAGGTTTTTGGCTTTTTTTTTTTTTTTTTTTTTTTTTGTATTAGGTACAAAATGGGCAGTGAAATTCATGCCCTTTAAATGAATTGTAAGGAAATTAGTATGCAATTCATGCCCTTTGAATGTGTAATGAAATAGCTTTTTTTGTATTGGGTATGAAATGGGTATGTAAATGTTATGGGTATGTAACTAGATAAAATGTGTAATGAAATGTTATGGGTATGAAATGTGCAATGAAATGGCTTTTTTGTATTGAGTATGAAATGGGTAGTCTTATCAGAATTAATTTGAAGACATTTTTTTGTCTAACGTACGAATGTGTAATGAAATTCATGCCCTTTGAAACAGAAAATGTTGTATACTTTGAGTAGATAAAATGTTTTGTCACTAACATATTACACTTGACTCTAACAGGTTCACAATAACTGTAATTGATATAAGCCAATACCACGGTGGGCCGCTTAACAATGCCAATGCGAACAAGGGATTGCCATTTGAAGGGCCGGGTATAAAGTACTATTATACTCAAATTGATCGTAGGTTGAAGACCCTTGATGAATTGAAGATGATAGTTATGGAAGAATTGTGTGTGAATCCTGTTGTGTATAACATACAAATTACTTATCATTCTCCACATGAAGTACTTGAGCACCGGATCAATTACAAGTATATGGCGATAGAAGCAGACAAACATGTAAAGATCATGTTTGACAAGATAGAGAGAATAACCCAAGTAAGTGCTATTGAGTTGTACATAAAGTTGGAGCCGCGTGCAGACGTTGGTATCGAGGAAATCCAACAAACAACCACAAGTTTACATGTTACAGTTCCAGATGCTCAATATAAGTATTTTACACATGTAGAGGATGATGATGATGATAATGACGACGACGACAATGATGATGACTATATTGATGAGATTGCCTTTAATGGTGAAGATTTTGTCGATAGAGATGTGTAAGAAGAGAGGATTGAACGAGGGCACTTTAAGAGAGACACTGATGACAATGAGATATTTGACCATAGTGAAACTGATGCAGACAATGTTATTAGTATCCAAAACATTACAAACACAATCCATGCCTACACACCTCCTACCTTGTCATTCTCTACAAATACTTAGGCAAAATGGTTGATCCTTCATATATTAGATATCATTTGTGTCTTCTTGAAAAGAAGGGATGAATCCTAGCAAAGGGTTGACTTTTGACAATAAAGTGAAGGTGAAGCGTGCATTAACAATTTATGCCCTTGAGGAAAACAAACATTTTATGATCAGCAGGTCGACGAAGGTCAAACTTTGTGCGAAATGCATGGATGAGTCATGCTCATGCAAGTGGTATGTCACGGCAGTCATAAAGCCCAAACTCCATAGACTATGGGTGGTCACTGTGTATGTGGGTCCTCACACATGTATACCGATTAGGTTGCGAAATGATGGTAGAATGATGGATTCTAATTTTATTGCATCAGACATCCTTAAGAAGTTAGGCCACACTACCCCAAGTAAGCATCTCAGATCTATGATGGAGTCAAAATATGAAGGCCATAAGCCTTCTGATTATAAGGTATGGGATGCGAAATAAAAGGCGATTAGGAAGATATTTGGGAATTGGGAAGAGTCTTACCAAAGGTTGCAAAAGTTGTTATTGGCATATGTTGATCAAGATCCGGATACCCGGGTGTTCTATCATACCATACCCACTAGTGTAGATGACACCAGATTTTTGCATTATGTGTTTTGGTCTTTCGGTCCATGCGTTGATGGATTCAAATATTGCAAGTCGGTTATCAGAATTGATGGGACCCATTTGTATGGTAAATATTAAGGAAAGCTATTGATCGCAATGGCAACCGATGCTAACAACAAGGTATTCCCTCTCACCTTTGTCGTTGTGGATTGTGAGTCAAGGTCCAATTGGGGGTAGTTTTTAGAATGCCTCAGATATACGTTAGGGGATGTGATACCTATGAGTCCTCACCTTAGATTGTAAACTAACCAATTTTGCGTTTTTTAAGCCTCGTGTAATGTTTGGGCGGTGGAAGAGGCTGCAGGGAATCATCCTCAGCCTCATCACATTCTGTAAAGACATTAGATGCATACAATCAATTTTTGGTGTAATGGTAACAATAATATCAACTGTAGAATATATCATTACATTGTAATTAATGTTTGTGAGAGTGCCTTTTTCTTCAGCATGCAGGCCCAAGGATTCTGGGCCTATTGATTGTGTTTTGGTGACTGGGCTTGGTTCACCACAGCTAATGGGCTGTTTAAGAACCAAGTGGTGCACAGGACGAGCTTCCTACAATACAAATGAACTAACAAGCAGGAATATCTGTATTGAATGACAACGAAAAACAACAAAGGAAATGCAAAACAATTAAGAAATAAATGAACAATGGTTAGGGATCCCAGGATTAATAAGGGGAACTTTATTAATTTTCCTCGATCATGTTTACAGCGTGCTGACTAAGACGCGATACAAGGTTTAAACAAGCTCAAAAATTACAGACTTTGATGGCTATTCAAGCCTCTAAGACTTGCAAAGTTTGAATTTTTTTAAATCAGAATATGTGCTATAGTGGCTATTTATGGGATACCGGGAGGCACCCCTCTGTTTTCTCTTGAGTTTTACAGAGTTCTAATAGCTCTGTTATGATATTCTTCCTACTCAAAAAATCCTCTTCCTTCAACATGGGTTTTCTCTTCCTTTTTATAGTGTGATTCTAGGGCTCCAGGGTACTAGTGATTTCTCTCTTTTGCCCCCTCAGAGCTCGTGCTATGTCAGTTGCCCAGGGGCTGGTCCTTTCCTTCTTTCTCATAATTTCTTTCTTTTGGTGCGATCAAGCTGAAAGCCCCTAGCTGACTTTCTATTCCAACCTCCCCTCAGGCTGCTGACCTTAGCTATTCGGCCCTTTTCACCTTTTTCAGCTTTTTTGGCTGCCTTCCGTCCTTGTCATTTTTTCCAAATAGTTGAAATCTCTTACTGCTAGATTGAAAGCTCCCTTACGACCACTTCTACTTATGGTTTTTCTCATTCTTGGTTCCTTATGGTACAACTCCTTTGTTCATGAATGCTTGCTTTATATGTTCTGATTCCTCATTACATGACTGGATGCTGGAGACCCGTTTGTCCTTCGTAACTGTTTCAATCTCGTTTAGACTGTGCTGTGCGTCCCAGGGATCCCCAGGCTCTGGTAGTCTCTGGGATCCTGGCCCAGTTCTCCCTTTTGGGCTTCTTTTGGCTTATTGATTTTTAGCCGACTAGGCTTTCCCTTTGCTTCATGGATGTTGAAGCCTTTTTCCTTCATGGGTCTTTGGATCCCAATTCTTTGGACTTCATCATTTTCTTTTTTTTCTTTTCTCTCTATTAAAGGAGCCTAGCTCTTTTTATTCCTTTAGCTTTATTTCCCATGAAGTTAGCCCAATGTGTTATGCCCCTTTGGGCCTTGGGCTGTGATTAATTTTTGAACCTTAACAGTGTTATCATACCATAAAGCTGTCTTTGTGTCCTATTTTGTGTCCAACTGTCCCACAAATGGGTGCTCTTCTAGCGCGTTGTGGTCTACCTCGTGGGGGTGAGGGCTGATGAGGAGGGATGCTCGTCCAGTACATCAGTATTTGGCTGTAGAGTGTCAATCCCAACTGGAGGTCCTAGAGGGTCGGCTGAGCATAAGATAGGTAGGTCATGAAGCTCTGTATAGAAGCCAGGAGTGGGGATCATTGTCATGGGTTTAGTATGGGGTAGGTCTATGGGCAAAGTGGGTGCACTGGAGCTGGTGGGTGGGTATGAAGGTGTCTCAAGGTGCATAGGAGGGGTCAAATTGAATTCAATACCAAGGTTAAAACTGGGCTGTGAAGGTGGGGTGAGTGGAGGGACCTCGAGCTGATGAGATGCATCTAGGATGGATGAAGGGACCTCAAGCTAAGGAAATGCATGTGGGATAGGTGCAAGGATCTGGGGACTAGTTACAACCCGAGGGGTTGCAACACACCAACCACAGCCCCTAATTGTGGGTGCTACACTTGTGCTTGGGCTTGTAGTAGCACGTCGACCATGGCTCCTACTCACGGGTGCTGCGCTTGTGCTTGGGCTTGTAGTAGCTATTGATTCAGTCTCATGCCCATTGTTTGCCTACCTATTTACTACAGTAACATGGCCAAGCTCATCCACAGCCTTTAGGACATCCAGGACGTGCATGTTTCCTAGGCTACCTACAGGAAATAGCTTCAACAACACTAAGTGGCTTTCAGTCTAAAACAGAAAAAGAACCAGTAGGATCAGATTTGAAAGATTTATATATCAATTACAAAATGTATATATTAATACTTATTAATTGATAATATTGGTAATATTCCAAATCCAAAGAAACAAATCAACTGATTCTACGTTCTACATCTACTAAAGAAAAAAAAAAGCAGGCAATAAAATCTAATTAGAACACATTACCATTATATCTAATTTAACGCTATTGCGGTCGACATACTTTTAAGTGATTAGATGGTACTAGCGGTAATAGGCATGATCGCGAGGCATCTCACCAATCTGAGGAGGTGCATGGGATACTCGTTATTGTCGAGTATCCCATTCTTGGATATACGCTGCGTGTACCTCCCTCCAATTTTTGTCCACCTTCCCACGCAAGTTTATTGCATGCAATCTTGTACTGGTGTCAACATGAGCAGGCTCCGCCTATGCCAACCCAAACTGTCGAAAGACACGGTATAGGTGGTGTGTCTCTACTATGCAAAAACACACAAGTGGCACCTTTGCCCTCCACATATCCCTCCCTGCAACGTAAAAGGCAGGAAGGTGGCCTAAGTCTGCCTCATATGGCTGCCACATAACCTACAATAGAAGAAAAAAAAAAAAAAAAAAAGCAATTATGATAACATCATAAAATGTGAAACAAAATTCAGTAAAAAAATGCGACAATAAACATCATTGTTTATGGCAATAAGCACTTGAGTAAAAAAGGTATGTATGTTGCTATTCTAAAAAAGGTGTGGATGGAAGAATTGAATCAGAAACCCATTGAGAAAGTTGATAGTTTTCCAATTTTTTGGATATTTTTAGCTGTAGATGTAGATGATGACATAATTGCATATGTAAGCAAACATATGACAAGTTAAAAAGACAAATACCAATGACCTAAATCACAACTTACATTAAAAATCTGACATGTACGGATATAGAATACCAGCTTAACTTTACAGTTTAATAGATAGTAGATACATCAAGAAAACAAGGCATCAACATTATATGCACTCCTATCATTAATGGGTTCATTACCAAAAATATTTGGGGGAAAATTCTATTACTACATCTACAAATATTTTTCTTTAATAGTAGTTTACACATGCACCAGGTTTTTCTTGAAACCCATGCTTCATCTTCCATTTTACAACCCCCCCCCCCCCCCAACTTCGTCTAAATTAGTAAATAAGCACATACCCATAATCTTAAACCCACAACCTCATCCTATCATATTATTTTGCAACAATAGTAGAGCGATTGCACAATCCAAAGATCCAAGGAATCACTAAAAATGAAAGCACATTGAAAGAAAGTACCACATCATTCGAGACATTGTTGCTCAAGGAAATGTAGTAATAGCAAAGATTGATAGTGCAAATAATCTAGCAGATCCCTTTACCAAAGTCTTGCCCCAAAGGACTTTTAAGTCACATTTAGAGGGAATTAGAGTTAAATTAGGTCACAATAATCTTTAGGGCAAGTGGGAGATTGTTAGGATTAATGCCCTTAAATCCTATTGTATGATGCTATGTATGACATTAATAAGGTTGTTTTATTATTATCTAAAATAATGGTAACATGAATATTTAGACATTATCATACAGCCCATGACATGTATAGTATGTGATTTATGTGATTTAGTCATAGAAGATATAAATCACAAGTTTTTTTGTAAACTCAGAATTTTAGTTCGTAGTCAATGATGAAATTGGGCATTTCATCTGCGAAAACTATAACATATCAACTAAGATAATTTGTCTTGATCATGGAAGTGGGGACTTCTAGTTGATATGTTGATATGTTCTGGGCCGTTGTGAGATTTATTATTCTCCTAACAACTGTCAAATAAATAATAAATATCACAACTTCTATTTACATGAACTCTTAATCCTGAGAGAATAATAGACCTGATCATGAATTGTAAGTTGCTTTGATATATCAGGAGTGAGATCCAAAGTCACGATCAAAATCTCAGTATGTTGGGCAGCCACATTTAGTGTTGATAGAACATATATTCTCAATATGGAATTTATAATCTCTTAATGGAGATATAAAATATTCCCTTAAGATAAATTTAATCGGTTTGGTTATTTAGAATGTTAGACCTAACTACTTTAGTAAGGAGTTACTAAAATATATATTTATGAAATTAAATTTCATAAATATATGATAAATAACTTAAAGGATTAAACCGGATACTCAAGGATTAAGATGTGGTAATCTTCAATGTGTCAGTCTACATTCATGACTTCATATTACTACGAATATTTTATGAAGGGGTTGTATGTATAATAAAGTCTTGAGATATAATTTATTAATAAGGCCTAGAGTGCAATTATATTTATATAATGATATTAAATATAATTAATAGTAATTTTGGGCTTGTCAAGAGTTGACAGAAAAGCTCAAAACCCATTGGAGCTAGTGTCTTATTTATTCCCTTTTAGTCCCACTCCAAGCCACATACAAAAGCCCAATTGGAATGGCTCAAAAGGTTAGTCCAATTAGATAATCAGTTATAAAAAGAAAAATATACAGAATTTTGGAAGTTTTGTATGTAAGTGTAGGACACTCTCTTATTCTCCCTTAAATGCACACATATAAACTGATTGAGAAATCACACTTCTTGGGTACAAGTAGAATTAGAGTGAAGGTTAAAAGTGTTCCTAAGTACTTCTAATCTTTGGTTTTGAATTTCGCCGCACCAAGGTACACTCTTTTATTCTTATATTCTGAAATTTACATAATATATGTTATCAATTACGAATGAAGTAGATCTGTTAATTTTTCGCTGCGTATGTTTTGTTTGAGATACAAACCTTATTTTTCCAACAACTGAGACATCAATGTGACCAGGGCGTACGATCTTTGGTTTCTCACTAATCCAAGGATCCATATTGCAAAGAGTGCTAGTGTGAGATCATATAAACACACCGTAACATTTATGATCGATGATTTTACAAAGTAAGGAGAATGTCTGGAAAGATGAAAGACTATGCTAATTACATCAATTTGAAGAGACGTACTCTATGTAGAGGAAAAATGGTTAAGCTTAATGTGGGAACTCAACATGCTAAATACTAAAGTTTTCTGTAAGGAGAAATCTTGTGTGCCTTGATTACAAGTTACTCGAGTTATGTCTGATATATTGAACAAAGTATGACTTACATTTTATGATAGTTGTTCTGAATTATATTTTCAGTCAAGTTACCCAGATTCTTCCATGCAAAACAATAAGATTCGAGTTGCAAGCATCAAATTTATTCTGCACGGCAGTTGGACAGTTGTAACTCATGAAATTCATAGTAATGTTTACTATATTAGGGACCATAAAGGCATTTTAGCAAATCTATGCAGGCATTTTTTTTATATTAAAAAATTTTATTCATACAACACAATGAATATGTTAATATTAATGTTAATTTTCCGCTATGTATGTTTAGTATGAGATACAGACCATATTTTTCCAACAATTAGTATCAGAACGGTCTTCATTTTCGAATTTGTATAACATGTTTTGTGAGTTTTGGAATTAGAGATAGTAATTTCATGATGTTAGAAGATTCTATAATCAATTTTCTGCATGTTTGTTGAAATTACTGTTTTATAAAAACTGATATTGATGTTATGATGTTGTTTAAGTTTGATATTATGTATGTTAAATTGAACTTTAAGGCTATAGCATCAATGGTATTCAGTTTTGATCTCAAACTCAATCTATTATGTTCATATGATGGTAGTTTGTTAATGAAAAATCGTTGAAAACTGCTTGGTGAAAATTCTGGAAAATTCAGTTTTACGAGTTTCGACCAATCGAAAATTCCCTTCGATCGATCGAATGTTCCTTTTCGATCGATCAAACAGGAATCGAGAATCGATCGAGTTAAGTAGATTGTTTAAGCTAAATTTATTAAAATTTCGACTGATTGAGAATTCCTTTCGATCAATCGAATTCGCTTTTTCGATCGATCAAATAGGAATCGAGAATCGATCGAGTCATCCAAATTGTTTATTAAAATTTTCTTCATGATTTCGATCGATTGAGAGATACATTCAATCGATCGAAAGTTTTGAATTTTGAATTTTCACTAAGTGTTTTCACATTTAAAAGTGCAAGGCTATGTGTAATGAGATTACGCATGTTTTCTAATTAAAAACCTTACTTTTAAAATATCTAGTGGGAGAGAGATACAAGGGTTGGATCTCATGGCCTTTATTGTCGATTCATAGTAGTATGAAATATATACTTTGTCTTTGCTTCGAGCTTGGCATTCCATGCAGAGAGTATTTATTTCATGGTGCTACAAGATTGAATTTCCTGGTTTATATTGGTTTGATCAAACATCTTGTCTTAGCCTTGAGCTTTGCATTCCATGTGGAAGGTGTTTTGAATCATGGTACTACAAAATAAACCTATTTATGGTAGATGAAATGTGGCTACACATGATTCTAGACAATGGTATACACTAGATTAAATATTATAGTATCCTCTATACTGAGTTCTTACTATTATTATTTAAAGGCTAAATGTATAACGACATATTATTAGTGTTTGATAAGAGTTATCATGATAGCATTAATAATGAGAATAGTTCTTAATCAATCATAGTATTTAATGTTCACTCTATGCTGAGGGATATTAAATATGGGATTGGGTTGTAATTGCATATTTTATATTATGGTTTTATTAAGGTTTCATATTATATGTTTGTATGCTAAATTGATAATGTCCAGTTTACTTATTATATTCATGTTTATTGTTTTCAGATTTAATCATGACATCATTTAGCCCACTTGTTGCTATTCTTAATTAAAATAAACTGACTAGATCCAACTATGTTAACTGGAAAAGAAATTTGGACATTGTTCTTACTACTGAAGAGCACAAATATGTGTTTACTTAACCATGTCCTAACTTCCCATCATTAGATGCTCCTCTTGAGGAAAAACAGCGATATGATCATTGGCAGAAATCTAATGAGATGGCCAAGTGCTATATCCTGGCATCTATCTCAAATGTTCTATAGTATCAATTGCAGGATGTAGGACTAGCTTCAGACATAATGTTAAATCTGAAAGAGATGTTTGGTGAGGAAGGCCATTCTGCTAGGCAAGAAACTATGAGGCAAATTTATAATACCAAAATGGCTGAAGGTACTTTAGTGAGGGAGCATTGTCTTAGGATGATCTTGTATCTGAATATACTGGAAGTTTTAGGTACCGATATTCATGAAGAATTCCAAGTGAATATGATACTCCAGTCACTACTAGAATCATTCAAGGAATTTAGACTTAATTATAATATAAACAAAAAGATTTATTCATTGTCTGAATTAATAAATGAATTAGTAGTGGCGGAAGGCATTCTTGGTACATCCAGTGTTGATGCTAATATGGCTGAAACTTCTACTTCTCAACCTAAGTCGAAAAGTAAGGGTAAAAAGAAGAGAAGAAGAACTTCACCAAGCAAGATGGTAAGCAAATTGCCTTAAGAGTTGCCAAGAATGGAAAGAAAAAGGAATACGCCAAAGGAAAGTGTTTCCATTGTGGCGAGAAAGGTCATTGGAAGAGGAATTGTCCAATATTTAGAGCTGCAAAGAATAAGGGTATGAAAAGTTCATTCCTTCTTGAAATATGTGTAGTATAAAATCCCCCGGATTCCTAGTATGTGGATTTAGGTTGTACTAGTCATATCTGCAATTCTTTGTAAGGGTTCCAGGAGACTAGAAAGCTGAATGAAGGGGAATTGTTTTATACTTTGGCTGATGGGAGCAAAATTCCAGTTGTAGCTGTTGGAGTGTTTAATTTATGATTTGATTCTAGAGTTTTAATATTGAAAGACTGTCTATATGTACCTAATGTTCGTAGAAATTTAATTTCTGCAACTTATTTAGGTAAACATGGATATTGTGTTATCTTGAAAGACAATGTTGTAATAAAGAAGGATGAAGTGTTTATCTATTTTGACAATATTGTTGATCGTCTTTATATTTTAACTCCTGATAAGCATGAATTACATAATTCTGAATTAGATGATAATTCACATGTGAAATCATTAAAGAGAAAATTTCCTTCTACTAATGATGCATATCTTTGGCATTTGCGATTGGGTCATATTCATTCAAACAGGATTCAAAGACTAATCAAAGATGAACTCTCAAAGTCATTGGACTTTGATGGATTTCTAGTTTGTGAATCTTGTTTGGAGGACAAAATGACCAAAAGACCTTTAGTGCAAAAGGTAAAAGAGCCCAAAAATTGCTAGAACTAGTAAATTCAAATGTAAGTGGTCCTATGTCAACTCAAGCAAAAGGTGGCTATGAGTATTTCATTACTTTCACTGATGATTACTCTAGATTTAGTTATGTGTACCTAATGAAATGGAAGTCCGAAACCTTTGAAAAGTTCAAAGAGTTTAAGGCTGAAGTTGAGAATCAATTAGGTAAATGCATAAAGGCCATTCAATCTGATCGAGGTGGCGAATACCTTCTTGGGGATTTCAAGGATTACTTAACTAAAAATGAGAGTATATCCCAATTGATTGCACTTGAAACTCTACAACAAAATGGTGTAGCAGAAAGAAGGAATAAGACTCTTTTAGATATGGTTAGATCCATGATGAGTTATTCGACTCTCCCAATTTCTTTTTAGAGATTTGCCTCAAATATTGCAATGTATCTTTTGAATTTAGTACCTTCAAAGTCTATTCCTAAAACACCTGTAAAGTTGTGGATTAGGCGTAAGCCTAGTATGAGACATCTCCGTATTTGGGGTTGTCTAGCACATGTGTTAAAAGGAAAGTCTGACAAGTTACAATCTAAAACAGAAGTGGTTTTCTTTGTAGGGTATCTAAAAGGAATTGTTGGAGGTTTATTCTATAGTCATAAAGATAATAAAGTGTTTGTTAATACAAATGCCAACTTTTTGAAAAATGACTATATGAATGATTATACTCCTAAAAGCAGAGTTGTTTTGGCTAAAATGAATGAACTTGTAATTGAACACAATCAATTGATGAAACTAGGGATGATGCGGTTGTATCGGATACACCACAAGATATTACTCATGAGATGACTAATACACAGGAGCCTCGTCGTAGTGGGAGGATTGTTAGGCCACCTATAAGATTTATAGGTCTGGGAGAAACTTATGAAGTTATCTCAGAAGAGGCTGAAACTGATCCTTATACTTATGAAGAGGTAATGAATGATATAGATGCACATCCTTGAGTCAAAGCTATGAAATCTGAATTGGATTCAATGTATTCAAATCAAGTATGGGATCTTATAAATGAGCCTAACAGCATTAAACTTGTTGGTTGCAAATGGGTTTACAAGAGGAAGAGAGGGATAGATGAAAGGGTTGAAATCTTTAAAGCAATGCTAGTGGCGAAAGGGTATATACAAAAAGAAGGTATTGATTATGAAGAAACCTTTTCACCAGTAACAATGCTTAAATCTATCAAAATTCTTTTATCCATTGCTACTCATTATGATTAAGAGATTTGACAAATGGATGTCAAGACTGCATTTTTAAATGGCAATCTTGAAGAAGAAATCTATATGATGCAATCGGAAGGTTTCATAGCAAAGAACCAAGAGCATATGGTATACAAGTTGAAAAAATCCATTTATGGACATAAGCAAGCATCTAGGTCATGGAACATCATATTTGATCAAGTAATCAAGTTATTTGGTTTTGAACAAAATCTTGATGAACCATGTGTGTACAAAAGACATAAAGATAAAGTAGTAATGTTCCTAGTGCTTTATGTTGATGATATTCTACTCATTGGAAATGATGCAAGGGTAATGTCATCAATAAAGGTTTAGTTGTCAAGCCAATTTGATATGAAGGACTTGGGTGAAGCTAACTTTATTCTAAGGATCAAGTTTTGGCAAGATCGCAAGAATAAGATGTTAGGCTTATCACAAGCTAGGTATATAGATAAGGTTCTAGAATGGTTTAGAATGCAAAACTCCAAGAAAGGATTGCTTCCTTTCAAGCATGGAGTTCCTTTGTCTGATAACCAAAGGCCTAAGACTCTTGAGGAAGAAAATATGATGAGACAAATTCTCTATGCTTTTGCTGTGGGAAGTCTCATGTATGTCATGCTTTGTACTAGACCAAATATTTTTTATTCAGTTGGCATGGTCAGCCGATATCAATCAAATCCAAGACCAAAACATTGGCAAGCTGTAAAGTCCACTAATTTGTATCTTAGTTACTAATTTTTTTTTCAAACTTTGTTTTATAGATATCAATGGCAGCAACACCAACTGCAACACCAAATCTGTTTTCTTTTCTTGTCCATCATGGTCCAACAACATCGATCATTCATGATGTTGATAGGAATCAATATTTATATATGGATATGTGTCAAGATGTATTAGAGACTGCACTTGTGGACTTGCCTGCAAACATAAGTGCAGACATCAACATCAAGTGTGAAATACCAAATTCAATGGACATCATGATTGTGAATAATGATATTGATATGCTACGTATGTTTGATATATATGAAGATGAAGGGTGTCGTAAAATTCACATTTATGTTTCATTTGGGTTTAATGATCCTCAATGCACTACTTCTCAACCCAGTCAAGAACAACCTATATTTGGTACGACCTCTTTATCTGAAGATCCTAATCTTAGTGACTTTGGCAATGATCTTTTGGCTGAGGCTGCTATGAATTTTAGTCATGACATTAATGCCGTTAAGGGGAAAGAGGTTACTAATGAAATGCTATTGGCATTGGCTAGTGTTCCTGAGGATTTTGATATTCTTTCTCCTATGGGTGTAGATTTTGAATATCCTGAAGAAGAATTACATATTAATGCTTTTGATGAAGAGTGGCAAGTCGAAAGTGAAGAAGAAATTGACACTGATAGTGAGTTTGAAGTAGATGGGTCTCTGGTTGAGAAAAATTCTGAAGGTGAGGATGATGGCCTCTCAGACTATGGCTCTGAAGAAGTTCATGAGGATGGGCCTAATTCTGATGTTGACATAGAGCAAATTCATGTGGATAGGGCTATTCAAGGAAGAAGGTTCATTGTAGAAGAAGGTTTAATAAGGCTAGAAAATGGCATGGTATTTATTAATGTGAATGAGTTTAGGGAAGCGTTAAGAGATTTTGCAATTCAAGAAGGATTTGAACTTGTTAGGGTGAAGAATGAAAAAGATAGAGTGACTGCACATTGTGCCAATGATGGATGTCCATGGCAGATTCATGCTACTATAACACCTGATGAGATTACATTTAGGATCAAAACCTATGTTTCACAGCAGGCATGTATTAGGACCTCCAAAAATTCAAATTCAACCTCCACTTGGATTGCTAGGAAATTAAGGAGCAAACTTTATGCAGACCCTGACTTGAGGTATTCTAGTATGCAACAAGATCTGCTTGAGAAGTTTGGAGTTCAAGTAAGCCAAAGGAGGTTATATCGAGCAAAGAGAAAAGCTAGAGAAGAGGATTATGGCAACCATGCTAGGTCTTATAAGAAAATACCAGCATATGCTAATGTGATCTTGGAAACCAACCCTGGCAGTATAGCAAAGATTCAGTATGAAAGACCTGACATTGCAATGAATCCTACCATGAAGAGGTTCTTTTTATGCTTTGATGCTATGAAGAAAGGCTTTATCAATGGTTGTAGGCCATTCTTAAGAATTGATGGTTGCCACCTCAAGGGGCCATTTAGGGGTGTTCTACTTGCTGTCATTTCTCTTGATGGCAACAATGGCTTATTTTCGGTTGCAATTGCCATTGTAGAGGTTGAATGCAAGGATAGTTGGCTATTTTTCTTGCACCATTTAGATGCTGCATTGGTGAGCATGATTGATAAGCCACTTTGTATTATGTCTAATCAACAAAAGGTATGTAGATTGATTATTTTAATACTTTAATTTAATGTGTCAATTTTTTAAATCCCTAAGTTTTTTTTTTCCCCTATTTAAGGATATCAAATGCATCAAATATGCCAGAAGTGTTTATTTGGTATAGTCTTTATTTTATATAGTGATTAGAACCTTGATAATTTTGATCTTATTTGATATAGTCTTTATTTTTTTTTTACTTTGTTTATTCTATCATAATTTAATGCTAGCATTTGCCACATGATAATCTAGTTCTATGTTATTTTGTAAAGCTGTTTTATTTTTTAAGAGTTAGTATTTTTAGATATACATTGTATGTTTGTGCTATAAACATATTCTATTTTTAAGAATTGCATTTTTCAAAGTTAAGTTGTTAATCATTTCATTGTCATTATGGTTTCTTAGGGTTTAACTGATGCAGTAGCTCAAGTCTTCCCTGGAGCAAGTCATAGGCTATGTTGTAGACACATATACAGTAATTCTAGGGTTAAATTTCCAAGCCTCATGCTGAAGATAAATTTTTGGACTGCTGCAAAAGCGTATAATGAGTTTTTGTTTAACAACGCTATGCAGCGTATAAGAGTGAACAATGAGGCAGCCTATGTTTGGTTGATGAGTAAGCCCAAGGAAATGTGGGCTAGACATGCATATGATCCAAGAATTAAGATCGACCATGTAACTAATAACATGACAGAATCATTTAATCAATGGGTTGGAGACCTTAAAGCTAAACCAGCTCTTACCATGTTAAATAGAATTCGGATCAAGATTATGGGAAGACTAAATAAAAGGTTTGAGAAGGCTAATACATCAGATTCTCTGGTTACTCCTAAGATAAAGAAAACGTTGGACTTGATCCAACAAGATTTGAGGTTCTGCAAGGTAATAGCAACTGGTGATGATGAGTACCAGGTTGTTGATGGTTTTACTACATTTGTAGTGAATTTGATTGTGAAGACATGTGCTTGTGGTTATTGGAAGATAAGTGGACTACCATGCAAGCATGCAGCATCATGTATTATGCATAAAAGGGCAAATGTAGAAACTTATTGTGATGAATACTTGACAAGGTTCACCTACTTGAAAGCATATGGTGAAATCATTCATCCCTTACCTGATTTGAATGATATTAATGCTGATGAAGAAGTAGAGCCTCCTATCCTTCGTAGGTTGCCTGGTAGACCAAGGAAAAATAGAAGGAGAGAGTCAGGAGAGCAACCAACAGATTTGAATGTTACTAGGAGGTCAAATACTATAAAATGTCAAACTTGTAAAAGGTTTGGTCATAACAAACGCACTTGTCAAAGAGATTCAATTGTTGGCAATATAAGGGGTACCAAGGTTGTAAATAGTAATTTTTTTTTTTTAATTGTAGTTGTATGTGTTTTAGTATTTGAGTTTCTAATTCACTCTTAATTTTGTAGGAAACAAGGACTGGAGAAAGCTTTGGTGTAGGGGCATGTGCTAATGTGATGAATAATGCTGCTGAAAATGTTGTTGAGGATGGTTTGGATGCTACTACACAACAAAGTGTAAATGTTGCTGCTACTAGTATGAATGAGTTTACTCCATTGGCTAATGATGTGCCCAGTGGAAGTGATTATGCTGCCTTTTGAAGTTGATGGAATTTGGAACCATTTTTGGACAGTTATTTTTATTGTTGTTTTGGTGGCTGTCAATGTTGGTTTGGATGGTGTGTTTTCTTTTTTTGCAAAGCAAATTGACAGCATAGTGGACAACTTTGTGCAGATAGTTTTTGTTAAGTGAAGCATAGCATAGTGGACATAATGTGAACAACTTACATACACAATGGACCTGGTGGGTCTTGGATAATTTTTGCTTTTTTGGTTTCCTTTTCATGTCATGTATTAACTTAAACTGATGTAATAGATGGTATAATGCTGTGAATGTAACTAATGATATATATGACTTTGACAATGCTGTCAATGAATATTTATTATGAACTTAATGGGAATGCAAATGTAAATTTAAACTTACTTGTCTATACTTGTTATTAATTTTGTGAAATCAGTTTTTTTTTTTTTTTTTGGTTAATGTTTTCATCATAGGAATGTGAAAGTGGATTATCTTATGCATAACATTATTTAACCAATTGACATGGTTGTACAATCATGAATTATCCTATCTATATGTAAGAAGTGTTGCTATTAAGGAAAATTCCTAGATCAAAGAAAATTCCCACATTAGGAGTGTTGATATATCAGGTAACAAAAATATTTCAAATATTTGAGGCTATGCAAATATCATGGGATTGATTAAAGAATCCTCTTCTCACACAAAGTCCACAGCTAATCAATTGGACATCTCATAGATTACCACTATCAAGGAAATATGGTACACATGTTTACAACAACTTCATCAAAGGAAAACATATTTTCTTAAATCTCTCATATAAATATGTTGTAGGGACGGGGTTTGAACACTTCTACTGTTGGATGAATAAACTCAAGCCTAACTAGCCCGATACAATAAATTTGTAGAAAATGGGTTTAAGAACTAGGCCCTAGTGAGGGTTACCACAACTAAGCCTGGTTATGAGTGAGCTAAATAACTAGGAAATGGATTTGAAATGCAAGAGCTTATCCTCGGCCCTCAACTAAAGGGTTTTCAGTTCTTATTGTTTTCTCAGTGTCCGGTTACAAAGGTTCCTAGGATGATATGAACTACTACTTCTGCCTTTTGCTGCCCCCTCATTTTGGAGGACTTATTACATTTATATACTCCTTCCTAGTTGATTTTGGCCCTCCACCTGTTGATCATGCAGGCTACTACTTGAGTGCTTGTCCCATCAGCCACCTTCCTCAGCTTTCTGTAAGCTGCTACAACCCGGACAACATTGCTCAAAGATCATTTCCTCATTAATGCAGCCAAAATGTTAGTTGTGGGCATTTAATGTGGATGTGAAAGTTTCTCCTTGAATTGCTCCTCCACCATGGCTCCATGGCTAACCCATTGTACTTGTCTTTCGATGGGATGCTTTAGGAGGCTGCCTTTGGTAGCGTGCTATTTTCTCTTTCTATGATCTCGACTCTCTAAGGACAGGATCGTCCTCGGCAATGTTTCTTGGCAATTTGGGCCTTTCTTGTTCATACTCAGACGCTGCTTTCTCCTCGACGTGCCTTGGGCTTAATATGAAGTAGGCCGGGGTTACCCAATTCTTAGGCCCCACAATAACCCCTCAAAATCCTGCTGTCCGTCTCCTCGGATGGGGAGGAGAATTTTGATGACCTCGTTATGGCTTGTCAAATCTTGTCCTCCATCAGTGCCAACGTCCTTTCATCTGTCCAGGGCACGTTTCTAGCGCTTCGGTATATAGAGCGTGCCTTCATTGAATTCTGACGGCTCTGGGTTCCCCCACGTTCAAGGGTGAGATGATAATCTAACGGTGGGGATCTTTTTTGACTTTATGGGCGGGAGAGCCCGCAAGGTTTATTTTTAATAGGGGGTATAAATGCCCATTTGAATCGATTTGCTTCTTTACTTTCACTTTCAAGAGCTTTCGCGCACGCGTCCTGGGTACAGCCAAAATCTCCAAACACACTCACGTCTCTTTCCAGCACAAAAAGCCTGTCCGAGGAGCTTTTCCTCATTTCTGTAAGTCTTCTTTTTTCTTTCCAAGCTTCTTTTCCTCTCGTTCCTCCTTTTCTTTCGTCTCTTTCCGAATCTTTTAGCTACCTCTAGGGATGGGTAGGTTTAAAAAGCTAGTTGAGTTTGAAGAGGCGATAGAGAGATTCATTGCAGACTATAGGACACCTAGTAACGTGGGTTTGAGATACTGTGAGGAAGGGGAAGGGGAGTTTTAGGAGACAGGAGGGTGAAGTGGTGATTCCTATAATCGCCTTCTTAGAAGGCGGTAAGAGAATCCCTATGGGGCCGATGATGAGAGACTACCTTAGGCACTTCCGGCTAGCTCCCACCCAATGCACCGTCAACGTGTTTAGGATTCTGGGCTGTGTGGATGCCTTAAATGAGAAGATGGGGTTGAGGTTAACCCACCATGATGTAAACTGGTGCTATAACCTTCAACACCTAAAGGGCAAATCCTACTACATGAAGACGAGAGACGATAAGGTTCGGCTTATCCAGTGCCACCCTAGGTCCAGCAAAGGGCTAGATAAGGACTTCCTCATCGTGTCCGGGGAGTGGCACGATGGCCTTCACTGCCCGACTAAGGAGAGGACACCAGGTGGGTGCTTAGAATATGAGAGGGTCTAGTATTTTTTGTCATCATGGCCTGCTTTGTTTGATTGCTAACAAGAACATGCTTCCTTTTCTGCAGATCCACGCGCTTTTGAGCACCATTTTCACTTGGTCAACAAGGCGGATCTGGAAACTGTCCTCAGGGCAGAGATCTTTGTGAACGAAGCTGACAACCAAGTTAGAGCAGTTCACAAGATCCTCGGGTACGATTCGATCCAGAAGGCGTTCTCAGTGTCGAAGTACGTGGTCAGGGCCAAAGATCCTCAGCTTCACAAAATCACTGTAGCCGAGCACGGGTTCGTGATTCCTAAGGGATCCCCTATCCCGGAAGGCATTCCGGTGGCAGGCCCTTCTTCGTCCCCCCAAGCTGCAGAAACCGAGGGAGGAAGGCTAGAAGAAGAAGAAGAAGTTGCTGATTTAGGTCCATCCGAGGACGAATTCGGTGTATTCAACCAAGTCCATCTGTCCGAGAATCCTTCTGGTAACTTGAGCGACCCCCATCTGACTGAAGCAGACCTTCTATCAGCAAAAACTTTTCCTTGGGCCGAGATGGGTTTCAAGAGATAACCCCAGACCAATCTGCTAGATCTGATTGAGGGCCAGCCGAGGAAGGATGGGCCAGGGAGGTCTCAGTCCATGTTTCCTCCTCCTCCCCCCAGATCTCAGCCTGCTCAGGCCAGGTCCTCCGCCCAACCTAAGCTTCCACCTCCTCCTCCTCAGCCAAGTTTACCATTAAGGCCTGAGCCCTCCGACCCCAAACAGAAGAAGGATAAAGGCGAACAACCCATGGGAGCTAATAGGTCTTGTTCCACCCAGGAAAAGGAAGGGGCTCGGCAACCTTCGAAGCAATTAAAGGTAGGGCATCAGGTCCAAGACAAAGAAGTTGACACTCGGCCTGAGCCCCAAGCTTGGCTCCCTGCGCCGATGCTTCATGGGGCTCCCCTGATGAACAACGCCTCCCTTAGGGACTTCCAAGGAGGCGAGGGCACCTATGTAGTCGACGCGCTGGAGAGGTCCTTGCTGCTGCCAACTAATATGGCTGAGCTGAGGAACCTGAGGAGGCACGAGGCCTGCCTCAACCTTAAGAGGTACTTAGGCATGGTAAGGCTTCTACCTTCTACCTTAGTTGATTTTGTTACTAGTTCTTGTCTTACTTTGTGTCCGTTTTCCTTGTCAGGCCATTCAGGCCACCTACAGGTTGGAGGATGTGGCCAATCATCAGAGTAGGGCCTTGGAGATAGAGCGAGACAGGCGCTTGGCCTTTGTTGAGGCCCTCAACAACTTTGATACTGCCTTTAAAAAGGCGAAAGAGGACCTCAAGGAGATGGAGAAAGTCAAGAATAGCGTTAAGTCTAGCTTGGCGGGCACCCAAAAGCAGGCTGAGGACCAGACAAGGCGTCTACGCGAAGCTCAAGATTAGCATACCATTGCCAAAGAGCAAATAGCTGATCTAAAAAAGAAGCTGGAAGAGGCAGAGGGGGTAAAGAGCGCCTTGGATAAGGCGAGAAGTGTGGCAGTAAAGGGCCGCAAGGAGGCAAAGAGGGCCAAGGTTGAGGCTCAGAGCTCTAAGGAGACAGCCGAGGAGGAGGCTTTTGCCTTGGGGGTAGCCGAGACTCAGGCTGTCCTTAAAGCCCAAGTACCTGGAATGTGCAGGTTCTACTGTTCTCAGGTCTGGAATGAAGCCCTCAAACAAGCTAGAGTTGAGGCTTCGTTTGACCTTTGGAAGGCAGAGAATGTGTATTTCCCTCTGGCCATTCGCGAAGCTGTCCCCTCTAGCTCCGAGGCCGAGACTGCCCTTGAGGAGGCTGAGGCTGCTTTACCAGAAGCTACTCTGGTTACAACTACTCCTGATATGCTGGCCGAGGAAGGTGGGCCTTCCGAGGTGGATGAAGCTGACAAAAGCCTCAACCAAGAAGCCCCTCAGGATGCTGCAAAGCTCTCAGCTGATACTCAGGCCCCTCATGCCGGGAAGGCAGCTCCTATGGAGGTGCCTCTGCAGGCTATTCCCCTAAGTGGGGGCTCCAAGGATCCTGAGACTCTTTCTATTCAGCTCCCCAAGGAAAGGATCAAAACAAAGCTGAAGAAATAGGCCTCCTTAAATAGCTCTAGTTGTATTTTTGCTTTATGCTTTTCGTCAAAAAGTGATCTTTTGGATTGAATGTATAAAGTTTCATTCTTTGCATTATGTGTTTACTGCCATTGTGATGGGTTCTGCTACTTTTATCGCTAGTGATTTGATTATTAGCTGAACGATCTCCAGTGCTTACCTTCTATTTTGAATCAACAGCTAAAAAATGTTAAGTCCATAGTGGTAATTCCCACTTAGACTTTGGTTAATAATTGAGCCTTAATAATATGACTTGCCCTTACTGAATTGAATATTAAGGGAATGACTTTGCAATATTAATCCTACACCTCATGAATTGGTTACTATGAATGATAAAAAAAAGAAATGCTAAGCATATAGTACTCGTAAAGATAAGCCTTCGAATCCTAAGATCAAGTTCCACAGCGCAATGTACGAGGGTGCTCATAAGTATGCTCTAAAAATTTACTGACCTTAAGAATACTTTAAGTGATGCTCATGGGCTTGTTGTTTGTTCACATCCTTGATGAAAGTAGTTAGCTTTCCCTTAGGTTTGAGTTTGAGGACCATGCAAGACCTTGGTTCTAGCTAACACTTAGGTTCTTCTGGAAGTAACTAGTTTCCCCATAGGTTTGAGTCCTAGGACCATGCAAGACCCTGGTTCTGTCTAGTACTTGTATTCTTTTTGAAGTAACTAGTTTCCCCATAGGTTTGAGTTTGTGGACCATGCAAGACCTTGGTTCTGTCTAGTGCTTGGTCTTCTTTTTGAAGTAACTAGTTTTCCCATAGGTTTGAGTCCGTGGACCATGCAAGACCTTGGTTCTGTCTAGTACTTGGTCTTCTTTAAGTAACTAGTTTCCCTATAGGTTTGAGTCTGTGGACCATGTAAGACCTTGGTTCTGTCTAGTACTTATATTCTTCTTGAAGTAACTAGTATTCTTCTTGAAGTAACTAGTTTCCCCATAGGTTTGAGTCCGTGGACCATGCAAGACCTTGGTTCTGTCTAGTACTTATATTCTTCTTGAAGTAACTATTTTCCCCATAGGTTTGAGTCCGTAGACTATGTAAAACCTTGGTTCTGTCTTGTACTTATATTCTTCCTGAAGTAACTAGTTTCCCTATAGGTTTGAGTCTGTGGACCATGCAAAACCTTGGTTCTGTCTAGTACTTGGTCTTTTGGTTATCAAAACACAAGGCATACAATCACAATAGACTTAGAATTTGAAATGGAGAAATGCATTCATTAATAATAATACATTCTCAGGTTATTTACATTCTACGGACGTGGTACAGCCTTTTCATCTAAGTCCTCTAAGTAGTACGCACCTACTCCTGCTACTAAAGTAATTCAGTATGGGCCCTCCCAATTGGGTCCTAGCTTTCCCTAGGAAGCATTCTTGGCAGCCCCTACAACTTTTCTCAAAACTAGGTCCCCCGGTGCTAGTGGTCTTAACTTCACATTAGCATCATAGCCCTGCTTGAGCTTCTGGTGGTAATAGGCCAACTGGATCATTGCCCTTTCCCTCTGTTCATCAATCACATCTAGACTCTTCCATAGTAGTTCATCATTACTGCTTGGGGTGAAAGAGCTCGTCCTCAGCGTTGGGAAGTTTGCCTCTAGAAGGATAACAGCCTCAGCCCAATAGGTCATGGCAAAAGGTGTTTCCCCTGTAGATCGCCAGGGTGTGGTTCGATAAGTCCATAAGACGTGTGGTAGCTCTTCTACCCATCTTCCCTTCGCGTCATCCAGTCCCTTCTTAAGCCAATTGACTATGACCTTGTTGATAGCCTCGGCTTACCGATTTCCCTGAGGGTAGGCTGGAGTTGAGTATCTGTTTGTGATCCCCAGTTCACAACAGTATCTTCTGAAGGCTTTGCTGTCAAATTGAAGTCTAATATCTGAAATGAGGGTATGAGGGACCCCGAACCATGTAACAATGTTCCTCTAGATAAATTTCTTAGCATCGACATTTCTGATGTTGGCCAATGGTTCAGCTTCAACCCATTTGGTGAAATAACCTATGCCGACCAACAAATACATTTTATTTCATGGCGCCTTGGGGAAAGGGCCTATAATATCCAAGCCCCACTGTGTAAATAGCCATGGACTGGACAAAGGGTTGAGGATTCCTCCTGGCTGATGAATGTTTGGGGCAAACTTTTGGCACTGGTCACACTTCTTAACATACTCTAGAGCTTCCTTCTGCATCCTCGGCCACCAATACCCCTGGGTGATGGCTCGGTGTGACAGAGATCTTCCTCCTGTGTGACTCCCACAGATCCCTTCGTGTAGTTTTTCAAGCAGTAGCTCTGATACTTCAGGGTGGACACACAGTAAGTACGGTCCAGAATAGGAGCGCCAATACAATTTGTGGTCCTCGGACAACCAGAACCGTGGAGCATTTCTTCGTACCTTCTCGGCCTCTGACTTCTCCTCGGGCAGAATATCGTCTTTGAGGAATCTCACTATAGGGTCCATCCAGCTGGGACCCACTCCAACTTGATGGATATAAACCATGCCTCTTACCACCCCATTTGCTCCTTCCAGATGCTCAACAAGAATAACTCGAGGTAGGTTCCCTACCGAGGACGTAGCAAGTATGGTCAATGAATCCACATGGGTGTTTCCACTTCTGGGGACATGCGACAAGCTGAAAAGGTCGAAGTCTGACTGCAAGCGCTTAACCTGGCTTAAGTACTCTTGCATCCTCGCATCTCTGGCCTCCAATTCTCCCTTTACCTGGCCCACTACCAATTGTGAATTCAAGAACATCTCTACTGCTTTTCCTTCCATTTTCTGCACCATGACCATCCCTTGTAACAATGCCTCATACTCGGCTTCATTATTCGTGGCCGTGAACGCAAGCCTTAGGGATTTCTCTATGATAGTCTTCTTAGGGAACATTAGGACCAGCCCCACTCTAGAACCTCTTTGATTTGCTGCGCCACCAATGTACACCTTCCAATGTGGGGGCCCTGGAATAGAGATTGCCTCAACTGATTTTCCACCCGTACTTCGCTCCTCTGCTACTGCTTCTTCTAGAGATTCAACAAACTCGACCACTAGATTAGCCTAGGCCTGGCCTTTTATAGATGTCCGAGGCGTGTACTTGACGTTAAAAGCTCCCAGAAGGCGATCCTTCCGATGTAATCAGCAATCCGAAGTACAGACTTCAAGGGTAGTTGGGTCAGAGCAACTACTATGTGAGCTTGAAAATAATAGGAAAGCTTTTGGGTAACGTGGACCACAGCTAGTATGGCTTTCTCCAAAGGTAGGTACTTAACCTTGGCTTCATGTAGTGACTTGCTCACGTAATAGACCGGCTTTTGGATGCCATTGTTGTCCTGTATTAGCAACAAGCTTACAGCATGAAGAGCCACAGCAATATATGCATACAAGACCTCGTCGGCCTCAGGATTGGACATGATAGGTGGCTGAGATAGGTATTCCTTGAGCTGCTAGAAAGCCACGGCACAATCCTCGGACCACTCAAATCCTTTCCACTTGTTGATCAGGAGATAGAAAGACCTGTATCTATCAACCGACCAGGAAATGAATCGATTCAGGGCTGCGATCATTCCAATGAGCTTTTGGACCTCCTTGGGGTTTTGCGGAGGTTTTAGATTATGAATAGCCTTGATTTGGTCGGGATTAACCTCGATGCTCCTGTGGGTAATAATGTAGCCTAAGAACTTGCCAGATCCCACGCCGAATGAGCATTTGGAAGCATTTAGGCGCAGCTTGTGCTTCCTCAAGGTATCGAAGATGCGATCGAGGTCTCCTAAATGCTTGGACACCACCTTGCTCTTTACCACCATATCGTCAATATAGATTTTAATGCTCTTGCCCAATAACAGCTTGAACATTCTCGTCATCATCCTCTGATAAGTGGACCCCGCGTTCTTCAGGCCAAACGAAATCACCTTGTAGTGGTAGTTTCCAATAAGTGTCACAAAGGTTGTCTTCTCCTGATCCTCCAGGGCTAGTGGTATTTGATGATAGCCTTGAAAGGCATCAAAGAAACTCATCCGAGGATGTCCTGCAGTTGCATCCACCAACTAGTCTATTCGAGGCATGGGGAATGGGTCTTTTGGGCAAGCCTTGTTTAGGTCTGTGAAGTCTACACAAACCCTCCACTTTCCACTTTTCTTTTTGACCACTATGGTGTTGGTCAACCATTCGGGGTAAAAAACCTCCTTGATAGCCCCAGCGCGCTTAAGCTTCTTCACTTCTTCCCTGATCGCGTCAACATGCTCGCTTGACGGGCACCGAAGTGGCTACTTCTTGGGAGTGATGAACAGATTGACATTGAGATGGTGACAGATGAAGGCTGGATCAATCCCTAGAGCATCACAGGCATCCCATGCAAACACGTCAATATTTCCTTTGAGGAATTCAATCAATTCCTCCTTCTCCTGAGGGGGCAGCTGAGCCCCGACCTGAAAGAACTTTTCCAAGTCATCGCCAATGGCCACCTTTTCTAGATCTTCGCATTTTGCTTCCTTGGCAGCTACATCGAGAGGCACCATCGGGGCCTTTGATTGCTATAAGCTCCTTTCAACAGTGGCCGAGGATTCCGCATCGAGCCAATGTGATATGGCAGCCACTATGCACTGCCTTGCTGTGGATTGACAACCACGGATTTCGAGAACTTGGTCCCCTAACGGGAATTTCAACTTTTAGTGCAAGGAGGAGGCGACAACCCCTAAGGTATAGAGCCAGGGCCTACCGACGATGGCTATGTATGGAGAGTAGGTGTCCACCACAATGAAGTTCACCTTCACTATCGTTGGGCCGGTCTGGATGAGTAGCCTAATCATGCCCTTTGGGACAACGAGCTTTCCATCGAAGCTCATCAAAGGAGAGCTATAGGGCATCAAGTCCTCCTGCCTCAACTTCAGCCCTTTATAGAGGTCGGGGTACAAGATCTCAATCCCACTACCATCATCCACCATTACTCTTTTCACATCATAGTTCCCGATTCTAAGAGTGATCACCAGCGCGTCGTCGTAGGGTTGGGTGATTCCGATCTTTTCCTCTTTCGAGAAACACAAGGTTGGGTGGAAACTCCTTCTGGCCTTCCTCGGTTCAGGCTGGGACTCCTCGGCTGGCATCTGAGCCACAGACAACACTCGTGAAGGGCGAGTGCCTATTTTTCCTAGCGCAGCTAAGATTACATTGATCATCCCTGCGGGTGGCCTCAAGGCAGTGTCTCTCTGGGACTCCTGATGGATTTGGCCTTAATGGCCACTGGAATGATGCAGGAGGTGTTTTAGCTTTCCTTCTCGAACTAGTTGGTCCAGATAGTTCCAGAGATTCCTGCATTTCTCCATGGTATATCCGTGGTCCTAGTGGTATTGGCAATAGAGGTTCTGATTACGCCTAGCGGGCTCCCTCGCTATCTTATTCGGCCATTCAAAGTATGGCTCATTCTTGATCTTCTTCAGTACCCTGTGTATTGGTTTGCGGAATACAGCATTGACAGTCTGTGTGTTGGTTGTTCCGAATTGCCCTGCAAAATCCCTCCTTGGGCGGTTGCTAGCATATCGGTCCGACCTGAAATCCCTCCTCTCCTGAGGGATAACCTTCTCCTTTCCCTTGCCTTGCAGCTAGTCCTCCTCTACTCGTTTGTACTTATCAATCCAGTCCATTAGCTGGCGTATATTGGTGGCAGGCTTACCAGTCAGGGTCTTCCTCAAGTCGTGCCCAACTGGGAGACTATTTTTGAAAGTGTTGATAGTGACATCATCAAAATTGTCGTCCATTTCGTTATACATCTCCCAATATCTGTCTGAGTAAGCCTTTAAAGTTTCTCCATCGTGCATGGATAAAGACAACAATGCACTCAAGGGCCAAGGAGCTTTGCTGTTGGTAACAAAACGGGTGCCAAAGGCTTGGGTTAGCTGCCTGTACGAGCCTATGGAATTCGCCTTTAAACCATTGAACCATCTCATTGCCACTAGTCCTAGGCTAGATGGGAAAACCTTGCACATCAGCGCCTCGTTTTTGAAGTGGACAGCCATTCTCTGGTTAAACTGACTCATATGCTCCACAGGGTCCATTTTGCCGTTGTAAACGATGAAGGTTGGCTGCTGGAATCGCCGAGGCAATGTAGCCTCTTCTATGTGGCGTGTGAAATGTGATTTAGAGAGTTGATCTAGTGCTCTACTCATGGCATTACTTCCCAAGCCCCTAGGAGATGGGCTGCTACGCTTACGCCTCCGGCAGTACTCTTCCTCGTAAGAGAAGGTCTCGCTTGGAGGGGTTCTCGATCTTTACCTATAGTCATCATCGCTTTCATCCTCGGAGGGCATGTCAGGGCTAGAATGAGGCCGCCTTTGTTGTGCATGGCGTAGCCTTTTCTTCAAGTCATCTATCTCTCGTTGCATGGCCAGCTTATCATCCTGTCTCTAGGATACGTGACTCTTAACTTCTTCTGATTGCACAGCCTGGTTGTTATTTTGCCTCCTGGGCACGTGACTACTCCCACGAGAGTGGCTTCCGCTAGTTTGAGTGGTGTGCACACTTCCTTCTCGAAATCTTCCATTTTTCTCATTCCGATCATGCTCAAGGTTGGGAAAGTTGCCCTGTTGTTGAGTTCTAGCCGGTTCAAGCTGATGGGATCCTGCTTGATGGGGGCCTGATCCTACCATGCTTGATTGTTGCCCTTACTAACACACAAGTTCTCCCCACAGACGGCGTCAATTGTAGGGACGGGGTTTGAGCACTTCTACTGTTGGATGTGTTGGAAAATCTGGTTTTGTATCTCATACAAAACGCACAGCGGAAGCAACAAAACACGGATCTACTTCAAATCATGAAAGATAAACATGTAACCATGAATTAA
Organism: Quercus glauca; assembly: GCA_023736055.1. NCBI lineage: Eukaryota > Viridiplantae > Streptophyta > Magnoliopsida > Fagales > Fagaceae > Quercus > Quercus glauca. Next base: position 70,191,394 of record CM043316.1, on the reverse strand, counting down.
AGAACAAAGAAAAGGAAGCGTACCTTGATGCAGTGAATTTCAAAACAAAAATCAAACGTCCTTGGGAAGACTTTTAATCTTCACTCCAATTCCACTTGATGCCCAAGATGTGTGGTCTCTCAATTGGTAACAAAAGGATGATTAGAGAGTGACAAAAACTCACATATTCACCATTTCACAATGATGCCACTCTCATAAAATATTCTGAACGTTTTTTCCTTTTGTATCTAACCAATTATCTAATTGGGCTGGCCTTTTGGGCCTTTCCAATTAGGCTTAAGTGTGTGGCTTGGAGTGGGACCAAAAGGGACCAATAAGACACTAGCTCCAATGGGCATTGGGCTTTTCTGTCAACTCTTGACAAGTCCAAAGTTACCATTAACTATATTTAATACCACTATATAAATATAGTTGCACTCTAGGCCTTATCAATAAATTATTTCCCAAGACTTTATTATACATTCAACCCCTTCATTAAAATATTCGTAGTAATACAAAGTCATAAATATAGACTGCCACTTTGAAGATTACTACATCTTAATCCTTGAGTACCCGGTTTAATCATTTATGTTATTCATATATTTATGAAATCCAATTCCATAAATATATACTTTAGTAACTCCTTACTAAAGTGGTTGGGCCCAACACTCTGAATAACCAAACTCATTAAACTTATCTCAAGGGAATATTTTATATCTCCGTTAAGAGATTATGAATTCCATCTTGAAAATATATGTTCCATCAACATTAAATGCGGCTGCCCAACATACTGAGGTTTTGACCATAACTTATAGATCTCACTCCTGATATATCAAAGCAACCTACATCTCATGATCAGGTCCATTATTCTCTCAGGATTTAGAGTTGATGTAAATAGAAGTCGTGAGATTTATTATTCAATTGACAGTCATTTGGAGAATAATAAATCTCACAGCGGTCCAGTTCAATATGTCTTAACTCTTAAAACATATCAACATACCAACTAGAAATCTCCATTTCCATGATCAAGACAAATCATCGTAGTTGATATGTTATAGTATTCGCAGATGAAATGTCCAATTTCATCACCGACTATGAACTAAAACTATGAGTTTACAAAAAACTTGTGATTTATATTTTTCTGTGACTTTTCACATAAATCACATACTATGCATCTCATGGACTAAGATAATATCCCATTAGTTCATAAATAGTCTCATATGATTAAACAATTTAATTATTTATGACATGCCAATAAATTGGATTTTAGAGCACAAACCCTAACAATCTCCCACTTGCCCTCAAAGACAATTTACCATATATCCGACACTTATCTCCCTTTAGAGAAATTCAAAATCACTCTAAGGCAAGGTTTGGAAACAAGTTTCAGTCAGATTTATTGCATAAATTATCTTTTCGACTACTACTACTCACGTACTCATATCTCTCTAATGAGATAATACATACGCGTAATGTGTGTCTTCACCACCTAGGATGAACACATATCTTGAAGTCCAACTTCATGAATCATAATCAAACTACAAGTCAAAATTTGTACATCCAATAAACATCAAAACTTCACTTTTGTGAACAAGCATATAATCCCTCATTCTCCTAAGATATTTGAGTATATGCTTTACTCCCACTAAATGAAGTGATCTTTGATTCACTTGATATTTGCTTACTATTCCCACCGCAAAATAGACATTTAGCCTAGCATTTAGCATAGCATAAAGACTTCCTATCATTTTGATATAAGGAACCGTCTTATATGCTCTTCCTTTTATATGGCTTAGGACCATAGTCCTTTTATAAAGGAACTTCAAACTTAAAAGGAAAGAATCCTTTCTTGAAGTATTACATGCTATACTTGGCTAAAATCTAATCTATTTAAGCAGTTTGAGATAGACCCAACATCCTAGTTTCTGAATTTTAACAAAATTATAATTCTTAGGATGTGACCAATCTTTCCCAAGTACTTTATATCAAACTGGACTAGACAACCAAAACTCTATTGATGACAACAACTTTACATCATCCTAAATGATTAGAATGTCATCAACATACATTAAGAAATTTATTATTCTATATAACTTTTACACACTTAAGGCCTTTTAATACTTGATCAAAATCAAACAATTTGATTGCTTAATCAAAAATAATATTTATGACCTAGATGCTTGCATTAGTCCATAAATGGACTTTAAGCAACTTGCATGCTAATCACAACTGATTCTTTGCTATGAACAAGTCTAGTTACATCATATAGATGTCTTCCTCAAGATTGCTACTAAAAGAAGCTTTCTTGATATCCATTGTCATATTTCATCCAAATTAAATATAATGAATAAGAGAATCTAGATAGAGTCAAACTTAACTATTGGTGAAAAAATCTTTTCATAGTCAAACCATTTCTTTTTGAATAGATCTTTTTGCCACTAGTCTTGACTTTGAAGGTTTGCACCTTCAAAACTATCAATCTCATTTACTTGTAGACCTATTTGAAAACAATAGGCTTAATGCCATTAGGCGCCTCTACAAGTTCTAGACTTTAAATAGAATCTAATTCTATTCTCATAACCTTGAATCAGTAATCCATATTCATATCATCTAAGGCCTCTACGTAGGACCGAGGATCAAATTCATATTCTTATGGGATGACTTCAAAAGTTTATCCCAAAAGTATGAATTTATTTGGTAATCCTCCCACTACGATATTGTACCCGTGTATTAGCTATATATCTAGAATAATGTCTTGTGGTGTATCTAATACGACCATCTCATTTCTAAATGTATTTTATAGTTGTCCTATAACAAATTTTGACATTTTTCTTCTAGAACAATCTACCTTTACTTTAAAAGAGCCCTATTCCTCCTTTATGTATGCATTGACTTAAAAAAGTCATTGGAACTTTATTTCTTTACAAAAAGGAACCCTAGATCATATTATCCTCTAAATAGAATTCATAGATTGTGAATATAACAAAATAATGGTTCTAAAAGCCCATCTTTCACCAATCTTGAATAACACTTAGATTAATAAGATCTAGACATAAGTGCCAAAACATACAAAATCAAAGTATGAAAACTTTCTCTTTAAAAAAGTAAAACATGTAAATTTCCATCTAGAAAACAATTATGAACAATGCTTAGCTTTACCAAAATCAGAAACACTTTCCTTTTGGTCATGCTTTTGAGTCTAATTTCCTTTTGGCAACTACTAGGGCAACTTACTTGTCCAACTGTTTGGTATTTTAATTCCTCTTCTTATCACCCTTACCTTTCGGTTCAAGCTAAGAATTTGAATTAAATCATATTGATCCTAGCCTTAGCTTTTAGGATGTCTTCCGTTGCGTAGAACTCACTCATCAATTTAGATAATATAAAAAAGAATTTATTTTCAAAACAATCTGAATTGATCAAATGAATCTAACAAGGATTTGTGGATCATATCCAAATGAGATTAACATTTAATCTCTACATCCATGAATTCCAATTCATTTTAAAAATAAAATATTTTCATAAAATAATATAGAATTGGAACTTCTTAAGCTTTTCTTAACACTCAATATGATTCATACCAAACATCTCATTTAGACTTGATATAAAGTCTAAGTCTAGTACTAACTCTTGCATCTCATGCTGTAGCACAAATGAGATAGAAGCCAACGAACATTTTAGCACTTCAATGGAGACTATGATCATATCATAAGCTATCTTCCATAGATGCATCATATTTAGGAAATTATGACAATGCTGAATCGAAACATGAAAATGTACTTTAGCTCCTGTAAGCATCATGTCCAAAATTATTTCTTAGTTAATGTGATTCAACTAAAATAGTAGCTAGAGGACAAAATTTATGACAACTTTATATTGAGACCATGAACTTAAATACTAGGACATTATCATTTTGCATCCATAATCATATAATATGGAACCCGAAAACCATACTATACTAGGTGCAACGACAACCTAATCCCGCAATTAATATTCCTCGGAAGCGAGGTCATACCAATCACTATGATCAGGCGAGAAATATTTTCATTATTAATGCTATCATGGTAACTCTTACCAAACAAAAATAATTTGCCGCTTTTCCTTTAGCCTCTAAGTAATAATGACATAGCTCCGAAGGGAGGTTAACATTACACTTAGTCTAATGTACACCATTGCCTAGAATCAATGTGAGTCACCAAGTAACTCCACGGAAGCGTGGTCGTTCTCAATGTAAAAACACACTTCATCTATCATTAAGAAGTTAATCTGTAGTACCATGAATTAGACACCCTCCGAAGGGAGCAAGGCATATACGCCAAGGCGAGGTGCCTAATCACACTACTATAAACCAGCAATGGAGGCCGTGAGAATCAACCCTTGAATCTCTTTCCCATTAGATATTTTAAAACAAATGGATTGTCATGAAATCATTGTGATCTAATCACAATTTTAACCTTACACATCAAATGTGTTTAATTATTTAAATTCAATGTGATGTAACTATGTCACGTCACAATAGCATAACGAACATTCGCGCAATCACAAAGAAGTTTAACCTTGTAATCCGTGAAGTGAATACCCTCCGCATGGAATGCAAGACTCGAAGTCAAGACGAGGTATCTACTCACATTACAATAAACTTAACAAAAGGGTTACTTCAACACTCCCACTTATCATTTGGGTTTTTCTTAAATAATTGTGATCCCATCATAACTAATAACCTTGCACTTGATAAAGACTCGAATCTTATTAGAATCACTAACTAAAATTGAAGTCCTAAACTATTTAGGAATCCTTAAACACTAATGAATCAAAAATTAGTCATATAGAACTCTATCCTTAATTTACTAAATAAAGTATTCTAATCTCATTAGAAACTATATAACTTTTAATTAGAATTCTAATCTCATTAAAAACCTATAATTAAAATAAATTAAGGACTATTAATCATAAAATGATTTAGTACCAAGAGTTCTATTTAACTAACATCTTTGATCTCATTAGGTCTTTTAGTTAGAACCATGTGTAATCTAATCACACATAACCTTGCTCTTAAAAAACTTGAAAACACTTAGAAAAAATTCTGATTTTCTTTCTTTCGATCGATCGAATGTGCCTCTCGATCGATCGAAAAAATTAAAAAATTTGAACTTGACCACCTGACTTGTTCGATTGATACTCGATTGCCTCTCGATCGATCGAAAAACAAATTCGATCGATTGACTATCAATCGAAAATCAATCTACTCAAAAAAGTCTAATCACTGTTTCACTCGATCGATCGAAAGTGATTTTCGATCGATCGAAACTCGTGAAACTCGAATTTCCAGAAATTTTCTAAGGCAGTTTTCTACAGTTTTTCTTAAACAAACAACTAACGTTTTGACATCTTCATTGTTCTTCCATCAAAAACACTTTTTGATTTTATCAACGAAGATTTTCAGATCAAACATAAGGGTTTTCAAGATCAAGATGAAGAACCCTAATATGCTAGAGACCATTGAAAACACAATCCTAATCTCATTAGGAATAAATTTCATAAACTAGCATTTACATAATGTTTGATCACAAAAAATATATATATATTATATAAAGCAAGATTACCAACAGTACAGGTTTGCCATTGAAGAATCAAAAACATATAATCATACATGTACGTTCAGCCAATCAACAAACGCTACTTGCAATATAATAACCAAACTTTAATTAAAACATATGGACAAAAGCATTAATAGCAAGTTGTATATGAAAAATGGGTCCTATGATATTCATCCAAAAGCTATGACCAATTGCCAACTTTATCCAGACTGCGAAAACAAAAGTTTACACCGTGGACATGATGCAATTGTCTTATATTAGATATCAACAAACCCAGCAATATATATAGGCGGCGTGCACTCCAATACTCACATGAATCCATATATATATATTAATAAACCACATCAATGAAACAACGTTGAACATCATCATGCAAACGAATTCACTGAAACAATATTAATATAATATAGAGTCAAACTGCTATTCTATATATGCATTAAGTGTAATGAAACACGAAACCAACAGTGTCAGGTTTGTATGTCGTTTCTAATAACCGTATTCCCATCTTGACGATCTACGTTGATAAGAAACAAAACAATTCTTAACCACCGTGTTTCACTTTAATACAAAGATTAAAACACACGGCATCTGGTTTTAACGAACAATACTTATAAAACAAAATTATGCAGAAACTTTACTGCAGAAAATTAAAATACCAAGAAAACAGTTTTTCTTTAATTCTAAAATCCAATCACATGCTACACAATCATGATATTGAAGACCACTCTGATACCATTTGTTGGAAAATCTGGTTTTGTATCTCATACAAAACGCACAGCGGAAGCAACAAAACACGGATCTACTTCAAATCATGAAAGATAAACATGTAACCATGAATTAAAGAACAAAGAAAAGGAAGCGTACCTTGATGCAGTGAATTTCAAAACAAAAATCAAACGTCCTTGAGAAGACTTTTAATCTTCACTCCAATTCCACTTGATGCCCAAGATGTGTGGTCCCTCAATTAGTAACAAAAGGATGATTAGAGAGTGACAAAAACTCACATATTCACCATTTCACAATGATGCCACTCTCATAAAATATTCTGAACGTTTTTTCCTGTTGTATCTAACAAATTATCTAATTAGGCTGGCCTTTTGGGCCTTTCCAATTGGGCTTAAGTGTGTGGCTTGGAGTGGGACCAAAAGGGACCAATAAGACACTAGCTCCAATGGGCATTGGGCTTTTCTGTCAACTCTTGACAAGTCCAAAGTTACCATTAACTATATTTAATACCACTATATAAATATAGTTGCACTCTAGGCCTTATCAATAAATTATTTCCCAAGACTTTATTATACATTCAACCCCTTCATTAAAATATTCGTAGTAATACAAAGTCATAAATATAGACTGCCACTTTGAAGATTACTACATCTTAATCCTTGAGTACCCGGTTTAATCATTTATGTTATTCATATATTTATGAAATCCAATTCCATAAATATATACTTTAGTAACTCCTTACTAAAGTGGTTGGGCCCAACACTCTAAATAACCAAACCCATTAAACTTATCTCAAGGGAATATTTTATATCTCCGTTAAGAGATTATGAATTCCATCTTGAAAATATATGTTCCATCAACATTAAATGCGGCTGCCCAACATACTGAGGTTTTGACCATAACTTATAGATCTCACTCCTGATATATCAAAGCAACCTACATCTCATGATCAGGTCCATTATTCTCTCAGGATTTAGAGTTGATGTAAATAGAAGTCGTGAGATTTATTATTCAATTGACAGTCATTTGGAGAATAATAAATCTCACAGCGGTCCAGTTCAATATGTCTTAACTCTTAAAACATATCAACATACCAACTAGAAATCTCCATTTCCATGATCAAGACAAATCATCGTAGTTGATATGTTATAGTCTTCGCAGATGAAATGTCCAATTTTATCACCGACTACGAACTAAAACTATGAGTTTACAAAGAACTTGTGATTTATATCTTTCTGTGACTTTTCACATAAATCACATACTATGCATCTCATGGACTAAGATAATGTCCCATTAGTTCATAAATAGTCTCATATGATTAAACAATTTAATTATTTATGACATGCCAATAAATTGGATTTTAGAGCATAAACCCTAACAGGATGAATGAACTCAAGCCCAACTAGCCCGATATAATAAATTTGTAGAAAATGGGTTTAAGAATTAGGCCCTAGTGAGGGTTACCACAACTAAGCCTGGTTATGAGTGAGCTAAATAACTAGGAAATGGATTTGAAATGCAAGAGCTTATCCTCGGCCCTCAACTGAAGGGTTTTCAGTTCTTATTGTTTTCTCAGTGTCCGCTTACAAAGGTTCCTAGGATGATATGAACTACTACTTCTGCCTTTCGCTGCCCCCTCATTTTGGAGGACTTATTACATTTATATACTCCTTCCTAGTTGATCTTGGCCCTCCACCTGTTGATCATGCAGGCTACTACTTGAGTGCTTATCACATCAGCCACCTTCCTCAGCTTTCTGTGAGCCGCAACAACCCAGACAACACTGCTCAGGGGTCACTTCCTCATTAATGAGGCCAGAATGTTAGTTGTGGGCATTTAATGTGGAGGTGACAGTTTCTCCTTGAATTGCTCCTCCACCATGCCTCCATGGCTGACCTATTGTACTTGTCTTTCGATGGGATGCTTTGGGAGGTTGCCTTTGGTAGCGTGTTGTTTTCTCTTTCTATGATCTCGGCTCTCCGAGGACAAGATCGTCCTCGGCGATGTTTTTTGGCAATTTGGGCCTTCCTTGTTCATCCTCGGACGCTGCTTTCTCCTCGGCGTGCCTTGGGCTTAATATGAAGTGGGTCGGGATTACCCAATTCTTAGGCCCCACATATGTAATCCCATGAAATAGAAGTCTGCTTTATGATTTATATAGAATTTCGGAATCTTGTATATATCCAACTAATTCATTCACAAGTGATTTGTTGGACCATTTGCATTTTAATTGAGTTTGTTTGGAATAAAATTGCATTTATTTATTATCAAACAAAGGGTCCCATAGCTGGACTAAAATGGACTAAAACTAGAAAGCATTTGCATTTAAGCTAGCGGGAACAAATGAGTTTGGGGTACCTGAACATTCATTCTTGGAAATGGAGAAAAAGCTTTGCAACTTTTGTTTTGGTTGGAGTGAACAAACAGCATGCTAACGGCGTTTGTCTTTTAGGACTAAAATAGTTATTTTTTAATTATCTTGGATTTGTTTGGTATTTCTCTAAACCTCAGGGTAGTTAATCTGGAATTTACCCTAAATATTATATATGGGGTTTAAAAAGTCATTTGTATTTTTAAGATGAAATCCAAACCATCGCTGCAATAATGGTATCTTTGGTAACGAATTTTACACTCGCTAATTTCATTAAATAGCCAAAAAAATCGCCTCTATTTTATTGGTAAAATTTTGCTGCTTTTCCAAGAATCTGAACCCGTCGGACACTGTACGCTTACCCGGCCACAAGTCATTGCTGAACACTCAAGCAGGTCTCTATTCCATATTCCATATTTGATATTCCACAATTCATTCGCCATTTGGAAAGTTTCATAGTCTTTTCAACACAATTCATTTTGGAAATAAAAGACTTTGATTCTTAACTAAAAATGAACTTTAGGAAAGTTACTTGAAATTCAATTAAAAAAAGGAGTCAGAAGTCATATCAACTGAGACTTGTAAACATTCTCAAAAAAAAAAAAAAAAAAACTGAGACTTATAAAAGCGTCAAAAATGTTGACGTCCAATCCAGAGTACCGCTGTAATATAATTACATCGTACAAACAGACTCTTGTTGTTGTAATAACCCACCATATCGCCCCTATTATTCCTTTTATACAATTTAGGACAACGTTCAGAGAAACTAATCCTTAACTGTTTTAATTTTACAATTTTAAACCTGATATATTATATTCATTATAATCAAACCATTTTTTTTATAAAAAAAAACAAGAATTAAGCAGCTTGGATTAGAAGGATTTGAACCCTAAACATCTTTGTTAAAAATATTAAGTAACATTTAAGCTACAAAACTCTTGACATATAATCTAATCACCCTCTCTGCATTATTTTTTTGTTACTAATTCGATAATTGGAAAGTGAGGATTTGAACTTTGAATGTTTTAGTTAAAAATATCAAAAGAGACTACTTAAGTTACAACACTCTCGCACACTCTCTTCACATATAATTTTTTCAATAACAACCATTACTAAATGCTCTCTTTCTCTCTCTCATATTACTTTTATATTTTGTATTCCAAATCAATCACAACAATATATACATATATTAATATTTTTTTTTTTGAGAAACTATACATATATTAATATGATAATTGGGGAGAGATGATTTGAACTATGAACATCTCAATTGAAACATTAGGAAGTATCTCTTGATCTACAAATCTCTTGGTCATAAGACAATGTTTTTGTTTGTGTATAATAGATGCCTATGAAAATTTTCCTCATGTAAAATAAGCTACATTTTTTTAAAAAAAAAATTTTTAAAGACTTTTAGTAGTTTTTAGTCATGGATGGAGGGATTAGATTGTTATTACTAAGAGAGTCCAATTTAAAATTAAAAAAATTGGTTCAATCTGCCACAAAGTAGGATTGTAAATGAGTTGAGTCGAGCCAAGTCTTAAAAGTTAAGATTTGTTCATTTAATTTTATTTTGAACATGAGCTAAGTTCAAACTTCTTATACTGAACAAGATTACATATTTAAGCTTTGATTATTTTCTTGTTAACAAGTGTTAAGGGTCATTTTCATAAAGTCAGCCCAACCTAGCATAACAGACAATAAGAGCGGTAGGAACAGAATAAAACTATTAGGCCCGAGCGGCAGGAATAACAAAACACAGGCCCATAACACGAGCAAATGGGTCTTGAGGAAGCAAATGGGCCTAAAGGGCCCGAAAAGAGAGAAATGACACCCATGGGCAATGTATGGTATGAAAAAGTGAGAATGGGCCGCGGTAGGCCCAAAGCAATGTAAAGAAAGTAGGGGTTAATGGCAAGCCCATGAACCCCAAGGATGAGAATGAGGAGTGATAGGATAACAAAAAATTACATCTATATCTCGTCCAGAGGGGTCGTCCATCCCGAATGGTTAGCCAGACATCCAAGACGATCTCCTATTCGTCCAGAGCCTTCGTCCTTGAGATGTTAACTAATTGAATAAAACTCAATTAAGGCGAAGGAGTCGTCCATATGCGAAGCAGATGGACGACCAAACAACGACACGACATAAGGTCGTCCATAGGGTCGTCCATAGACAAGTCACATGGATGACCATGCAACACTTAGCAAAATCTGGAGCAGTTAATCAACCCGTGTTCATCGCCAGTGATTTCTCCTAAGTGTGTAACTTCCATCAACGGTTACTACTTCTATAGCCGTTGGGGAAGTTACCCCTATAGTTCCGGATTTCCACAAGTCTTGGGGAAGTTATTAAAACAAGTAACTGCCCCAAGGTTCCCTATATAAGGACCGGTCTGAAACAAGCAAATGTATGAAAATTCTGAGATTTTACTCCCAATAAAGTTGGAATTATATTTCCTTGTTGAGAAGACTAACTTTATCATCGGAGAGTATTTGACCGGTCCACCCCGGTCACTTGCTTCAGTGTTTCTTCTTTTCAGGCCTTCGCTACCACCGTAGCCCACCGAAGCCAGCCCACCGAAGCCGAAGTGTTCAACCAACTGATTTCACACATCATCAAGGAGATTGGGCCGAGGAAGCCCAATCAAGTTAGTAAAAGCCCATGGGAACACAAAGTCAGTAAATGGGCCGAGAAAGCCCGAGAAAAGTAAAAGGGCCGCAGGCCCAAAGAAGAAAGAAAGGGACAATGGAGCCCATAAAGTGAGAACACCAGCAGACTTTCTTAAGTCACTAGGGGAAGAAGTGAAATGGCAGGTTTGAAAGGGGCCTAGCAGGAACATGTTACCATGGTAGGAAAGGCCAAGCAATGAAAACAAGACATAAAGCATAAAACGAGAAATGGGCCAAGGGAGATGTACTAAGAAAAGCCCAATCCCAAAGGGAGGTAGTGAAGGTGCAAACAGTCCACATAAAAGAGTCAAGAAGAGTGGCAGACGAGTGCAAACAAGGCGCCATGAGCCGCAGGCCGGCTTTGAACGCACGTAACAGGGAGCATGCGTAAAGCCCAGGTGCCACCAGCCTGTACCCAGCCAATATAGGTCGTGGTGGGGCCATGGGTCCATGGTAAGAGGTAAGGGGGGGTGTGGTTTGGTGGTGGGGAGGGGGGAAAGGATTTATTTTGCGTTCCCTGTCCAAACCCTTTTGAAGGTACGTCCTGCTGGGATGACAGACCGCCCAAAAGAGGTAAGATTGGAGAGGGAACGTTGGGTGCATGCCATAGGAAGAGAGAGAGAGCATTTAAAGCCACGGCAGAGAGCAGTGCCACGGCGGACAGAAACAAAACGAACCTGTCTTTGTCTGGCGAGGGCGAACAATGCGCAGACGGTGGTTGGCAAGCATGCCCAGACCAGACAAAGGCCGTTAGAGGGTAAAATGGTAAAAGAACAATCACAGCAGGCCCTATAAAAGGAGCCTTGCCGTGCCCTGTAAAAGGGACCGAAAAACAGAGGAAGAAAACACATAGAAAAAAAAACTAAAAGGAAAAGGAAAAGAAAGGAAAAAAAGATAAGAAAACAAGTTGTGAGGATAATAGGCATGCACCAATAGATCTTTTCTTTCCTCTCCCCCTCAAATCCCACTCTCTAAGGGATAATGAAGCGGTAAAAAAAATAACTTTCTTCACACATCAACCATTTAGGTCCGATTCTCTCAAAGTTATTAATCCCCACGGCAGGATATTCTCCTGGGAGGTTAGTTTCATTGAGAGGAAGTGTTCTTCCTCTTTGGACGGTCACCATTACAGACTCGATTTTGGCTTGATGTTTATCTTTGATTAAACCTCCATCATTGTTCAATCCATTGTTTTCTTTTCTTTTAAAAGCCATTATTATTATTATTGCTATTACTACTGTGACATTCGGCCATCATTATTATTGAAAGATACGACACTCTGTTTATTCATTTTGTTATCATTGTATCTGCCTGCTGTAATTTTGTGGTAATAACTCTGTTTGCCGTAAGGGGTGTTCTTAGCAGATAAGGTTGAGTTTGTGCACAAGCCGACCCAAAGTGAGTTGCAGTTGGGCCGGTCTCAATTTCCCTACTCAGAAACACATCAGGGCCCATCACTTGCAGAGGGCAGCCCAGCCCAAACACAAAAAAAAGGCCCCTACATTAAATTGGCGACTCCACTGGGGAGTTGAGAAATAAACAGGGACAAGAGCCCACACAAACAAATGCCTCTAAAGTCCAGGACAACTCGGAACATGAGTGTTGTACCCTCACAAGCAGAGTCGAGGCCTACAACGCCTCACCAACCGCCACCTAACCAGGCAGAAGGTGCCAACGGAACGGGGGCTGACCCCCAACCGCCACCAAGAATGCCTACCGACAATGCCAATATTTTCATTGAGGTTTTACAGTCATTGCAACACTTGCAGCAGCAAATGATGGAAGAAATCCGTCAGCTGAAGACCGACAAGACAAAAGAAAAAGGAAGCCAGCATGACCCAGGGCATGCAACAGATAAAGAAGAAACGGCGGCAGGAGGTGTCCCACACAATGCAAAGCAACGTTTCATCACAATGGCTGAGGTATCCGCCCTCCTGGAGCAGGAAAGGGCCAGGGCACCTAAGGAGGGGTTCTATGCACGAAGGCCTCCTTACCCACTGAGGGTACTCAGCAAACCATACCCTAAGAGGTATGAACCAAAAGCTTTCGCGTAGTACGATGGTAAAAGGGGAAGTGCTGTCGAACACGTGAGCAAATTCATCGACACACTTGGCCCTTACGCCGCAGACGAGGACTTATGTCTTCGAGAATTTTCTAAATCATTGTGCGACCGGGCTTACACCTGGTACATTGGATTAAAGCCAGGAACTATCCCAACATGGGATGATATGGTGGACGTATTCTGCACCAAGTACTTCCATGGAGAAGAAACGGTGACGCTTGTAACCCTGCAAGCAACCAAACAGAGAAGCGGTGAAGACTTGATGGAATATATCAAGAGATTCAAGGACATAGCACTTGACTGCTATGACCATTGCGAAGAAAGGACGTTGGTTGAGATGTGTATGACGAACATGATCAGGGAGTACAGGGCTGTACTCGAGAATTTGGAAATCTCCCAATTCGCCCAACTATTGCAGAAAGCAAGAAAGACGGCCCGTTTGTGAAGCCAAGCTTAGACAAGAGAAACGCCCCACAGGCGATGGCGGTGTCCACTGGAGAACGGAGAAGGAAGACTGAGGGGAGGGAATATGACACTCCCCCGCCAATACCATGCACCTCAAAAGAATTAGACGTACTGCTAGACAAATGGATAGCAGATGGAATTTTCAAACCTAACCAGGTTGCCAGGGAGCCCTCGGAGGAAGAAAGGAGGGATCCACGTTTTTGTCGTTTACATAATTATGTCCTACATGCTACAGCAGAGTATTGGGCACTCCGCAGACTTGTCCACCGCAGGATAAAGGAGGGGACTTTAGAATTGTCCCAGCAGGAAGTCCAAAGAAACCCACTCCCGAACCATAAAGGGAAGGGTGTAGCAGCGGTGGTAATTTGTGCTGACCCAGGAGAGGATGAAGAAGAAAACATGGCTCTGCCTGCGGCGGCCATTACCACTCTACAGTAGAGTTCTGAGTTCAGAAATTTATTTGACCAGCTGGGACTCTCAGCGAGGGAGAGAAAGGTAGCCACAGAGGCCTTGGTGAGCATTGCCTCTGGTGCGGGGGTAGAGTGTCTATCGGCAGAAATATCAAATGAAAGGGCTCTCTTACAGGAGTCAACTGAAATCACTTTTAGTGAGGAAGATATGGAAGTGGGGCAACCGGACCACAGGAGACCCTTGTACTTGGCGGCATCCATAAATCAAATCTCCATAAAGAGAGCTTTAGTAGACACAGGTGCTTCTGTGAACCTCATTCCATTAAGCACTCTGCAGGCAGCAGGGATTTCAAAAAGGAAGATTCAGGGATGCCCAATGAAAGTAACAGGGTTCGGTGGAAGGGGTGAGTACACAACGGGCCACATACAGTTGTGGTTGAAGGTGGGCCCCATAGCCTCTTTAGCACGGTTCCACGTGGTAAAGACTGAAGTATCCTACCACGTGCTTCTGGGGAGGCCATGGTTGCATAAACACTAGCTGGTCCCATCCACCTATCACCAATGTGTGAAAGGAAGATTGAACGGTAGGGTGGTACGCATAGCTGTGAATCCTTCACCATTCGAACGAGCGGAGGCTCACTTAGTAGAGACTATGTTCTATGATCAATGGGCTCCCTCTGGGGAGAGTTCAGTGTCAAAGCCGCTAGGTACTTTCGTGCCTAGATGGAAGGATGTCCAAGATGACCTAGAACCCGAACTGACGGAATTATTGGCAAGAAAGAAACGAAGGAAAGAAACGCCCGCCGCAGGATTTGAAGACACGCCCCAATGCACAAGAGTCCGAGGCTCTGATGGCAGAATCATTTACAAATTATGAAGGCACGTGAGGCCCACGATTGAAACTCAGATGGGCCCCACCCAGGAAGAACAGCATGAGGGCTTGATGTGCTGTAGAGTCCAAGAAAGCCCAGAGGAGGGAAGTAGCAAAGAGGAATACGAAAGAGTTGTAGCCGAAAAGGAGGTGCAGGTCATGGCAGAAGAGGAAATGGAAGAAGTTGACCTGGGATCTGTTTCACAAGGGCCGAGACCCATCTCGATCAGTGCGAGCTTGACGGAAGATGAGAAAAAAGAATTGGTACTGCTACTGAAAGAATTCAAAGACGTGTTTGCATGGGACTACAGTGAAATGCCAGGGCTAGACCCTGGGTTAGTAGCACATACGTTAAATGTGGACCCGCAGGCCAGGCCAATAGTCCAGCCTGCCAGAGTATTTCACACAGAAATCGAAGGACAGATAGTCAAAGAAGTACAGAAACTGCTAGCCGCAGGATTCGTTAAGCCTATTCAACATCCCCGCTGGTTATCCAACATAGTACCAGTAAAAAAGAAGAATGGCCAGATCAGGTGTTGGGTAGATTTCAAGGATCTCAACAAAGCATGCCCAAAAGATGAATTTCCATTGCCCAATATGGACTTATTGATAGATTCTGCGGCAGGAAGCGCTATGTTCTCATTCATGGACGACTTCAGCGGGTACAACCAGATCAGAATGGCATCAAAAGATGCGGAGAAAACAGCTTTTAGAACGCCCATGGGAAACTTCCACTACACCGTAATGCCCTTCGGGTTAAAAAATGCAGGCGCAACTTTTCAACGGGCAATGACGGCTATATTCCACGATATGATGCATCAGGAGTTAGAAGACTATGTGGATGACATAGTAGTTAAGTCAAGGAAGAGGGAAGAACATTTCCATGTGCTAAAAAAGGTGTTCGAAAGGTGCAGAGCATTTAAGTTGAGAATGAATCCCCTCAAGTGTGCGTTTGGTGTATCCTCGGGGAAATTTTTGGGCTTCCTAGTACACAGCAGAGAGATAGATGTTGACCCAGCAAAGGCTACGGCCATTGCAACTATGAGACCCCCAACCACAGTGAAAGAACTAAAAAGTTTCTTAGAGAAAGTCTCATACATCCGGAGATTCATCCCTGGGCTGGCATCGATCACCTCGGCCTTCACCAAGTTACTGAGGAAAGGGCAAAATTTTGTATGGGGAGAAGCACAGCAGGCGGCCTTCAAGAGGCTGCAGCAGATCATGATGAACCTCCCTACCGTACAGGCCCCAATACACAAAAAGCCATTACTGCTTTATATGGCTACCAATTCATATGTCATCGGTGCCTTAATTGCCCAAGAGGATGGAGGTGGCATCGAGCAACCAATATATTACATCAGCCGCGCCCTGAAAGACGCAGAAACTCGTTATCCGAGGGCAGAAAGGGCATGTTTGGCTATTGTTTATGCCTCACAAAGATTACGCCATTACTTCTTAGCCTATGAAGTATGGTTGATGACTAAGTCCCATGCCATCAAAGTTTTATTACAGCAGCCAATCCTCTCTGGCAGGATATCACAGTGGTTATTACAACTATCGCAGTATGATTTGAGAATGGGGGCGCCCAAAGCAGTGAAGAGCCAGGCTATAGCAGATTTGTAGGCACAGTTTCCAGGGGAGGAAGAATTCCCGCTAGACGACGAAGTTCCAGGGGAAGTAGCCATGGCAGAGGAACTCAGGGAACAGTGGGTAATGAAGTTTGACGGGTCTTCTACCGCCCAGTCTGGAGGGGTTGGGGTGGTTTTGTATCATGAAGAGGATAAAGCAGTAGCACTATCATTCAAACTGGAGTTCCCCTGTTCAAACAATACGGCAGAATATGAAGCTTACTTAACTAGGCTGGCCACAGCCCTTGAGATGGGAGTTAAGCATTTGAAAGTATTAGGCGACTCCAACTTGGTAGTCTACCAGACCAAAGGGAGTTTCTCCCTAAAAGAACCCAATCTTGCCCCGTACAGAGCAATGGCACAGAAAATGGAAGAAAAGATCTTAACCTTCGAAATAGAACATACCCCGAGAAACGAGAATCGATTTGCCGATGCATTGGCCGCGCTGGGTTCGCAAGTGATGTTTGAAGGGGAAAGCACCAGAGTGGAGATCAGCAAGAGGGAAGAATCCATAATTGAAGTATTAAAAGAAATGTTTCAGGAGGAACACCGCGAAGGAGATTAGCGAATACCCATAAAGGAAGTTTTGATGGGAGGAGAAGAAACCATGGAACTAAAAGTACTCAAGGACTACGCCCTGATGAAAGGAGAACTATACCGCAGGATGCCAGGCGGAATTTTGTCTAGATGTGTGGGGCAAAAGGAGGCCTAGAGAAAGTTGAAAGAAGTGCATGAAAAGACTTGCGGATCCTGCGGAGAAGTCAGCCTTTACCGCAGACTTCAAAGGGCGGGCTTTTATTGGCCAACCATGAGTAAAGACGCAGACCAAGTCCAAACCCAATGTGGAAGCTGCCAACTCGCGGCAGACAGAGAAGAAAGTTACGCTGTGTTCATCAGCAAGGACTGCAGAGACCCATTTATACAATACCTGACCAAAGGCATCTTGCCGCAGAAGCACTGCGAAAAATACAAGCTCGGGAGGCTAGCAACGCGCTATTTTTTGCACAACAAGATCCTTTTCAAAAAAGGGTATGAGGGAAACCCCTTGAGGTGTTTGGGCCCTGAGGAGGTAAAAGAAATGATAAAAGAAGTACACTCAAGGGAATGTGAGGAACACTAGGGAAAGAAGAAGCTTTACAGGTGCCTGCTGCAAATGGGCTATTACTGGCCTACCATGAAAAGGGACACAGCAGAATTTGTGAAAAGATGCCACAGTTGCCAAGTATAGGCCAATTTGATTCACACTCACCCACAGAACTTGCATAGCATGGTCACACCATGGCCATTCCACACTTGGGGGCTTGATTTAGTTGGACCGATGAATCCGCCGTCGCGAGGATACATATGGATACTAGTAGCTACAGAATACTTCACCAAGTGGGCAGAGGCAGTGCCACTCCGTAAAGCCATAGGAGGGGCAGTGGCAAACTTTATCAAAGAAAACATAATCATAAGGTTTGGAGTCCCCCACAGGATCATCAGTGACAACGGCACACCTTTTGTGAATAGCGAGGTAAGGAAAATGCTAGAGTTTTATCAAATCAAACATCACCGGTCATCACCATATTACCCTCAAGGAAATGGGCAAGCGGAGGCAACCAACAAAACCCTCATAAGAATCATCAGTAAAATAAGCCAAGAATACACGGGATGATGGGCAACACATCTGCCAGACGCTCTTTGGGCCTACAGGAGTTCACCTAAGTCAGCCACGGGTTTTTCACCTTTTTCCTTGGTCTACGAAACTGAAATAGTAAGCCCCGCAGAAAAGATAACCCCATCCCTGAGAGTCATGCAAATGCAGGAAAAGGAGAATGATGGAGAAGTCTTTGCGGCAGAAAGATGCGAAGACTTGGAAGGACTTGATGAGAAGAAGGAAAAGGCTCAAGAACACAGCCACAGATACAGGCAAAAAATGACTGAGGCTTACGGCAGGATGACTAAGGAAAGAATATTTACGGAAGGATAACTGATCCTAAAAGTGGTAGACTACGTTAGGAAAGGCCTGGCAAGACCATCGAAGTTCGCACCAAAGTGGGAAGGACCCTTTGTGATAAGAGAAGCGCATCCAAGTGGATACTACCGTTTGACTCAGATAGATGGAAATGACTTAATGGATCCCATCAATGGGAAATTGTTGAAATACTACTACGCCTAAGGAGAAAAGCAATGTGATTATCCCTTACCCTTTTGTTTTACCGAAAGTTATCATGTTTTTCTTTTACTCTGTTCTTTGTCTTTCAAGAAATGACTATGTCACAAGTCAAAATCTGTAACTTGCTTTCTTGCAATGAAAAGCACGAAGTATTTTGTTATCATATATCATAGCAAAAGTAGCAAAGTATAGCATCATAAGTATAGTATCATGAAGTTAGAATTACAAAACCCAAACTGTGGCAAACAAACCCAAATAGGTGCTATAGAAAAAGCATAATGTACTGAGCAGAGTAATAAGGCAAAAGAAAAACTACGAAACGGGAAAAAAAACTGCATCATCAATAAAGTCCGGAGATAAGTGACTGATCCCCAAAACGACCAAGTCCTCCCACACCAGAAAGAAGACGCTCTCGGCGGCCCTCCAAATCTGCCACTTCCTTTCTCAGGATCGCAAGGCGAGAATCAATGGCGTCAACGGTAGGCTGAACTCTCCTCATGAAAACTGCTCGAGCAATCTCTCGAAGGTGATCCAAGATGAACTCCACTGCAAAGCTAACACTGATGAGCTCCTGTACCGCGGCCCTCCACTGCAGAATCCTCTCGGTGGAGACAGTATCCACGAAGTTGTGCTCGATGTCGTTCAGCACGCTGCCTAACATCCTCAAGAAATGCTCTCTGACTGATCGGCCAAGTCTGAATCCCTGCATGAAATCCCCACGACTATCATAGATCATCACCAAATGAGGAGCGTAGTCCGCAGGGACTCTGAAGCCATGAAAATCTATGTAAGGGGGTCCGGAGCCCTAGAAAGAAGCAGGATAAAGGTCGTTGACTTCAGACTGATCAAAGCGCACAAAGAAGGTCGCAGCCTCGCTCGCAGGATCTGGAAGGGTGGCAGAGCTACTGCCCACCTCAAATTGAGGAAGCACTGAAGGAGGTAGACCTGCTAGAAAATACAAAGGTTGAAATAAAGAACCTTGGTAAGAATAAAAGGAAGAGAAGCCCGCGGAGAAGAAATGAAGGAATGAGATATGAAACTTACCAGAGCTAACAGTAATAGGGGCTGTGGGGAAAGCAGAAGCAGGAACGGAAGGAACCGCGGAAACAGAAGTTGTAAATATGGCAGGAATAGGTGTTGTGGGCATAGCAGGAGAAGCTACCGCAGACACCCCCGCTAAAATGCCTAACTCCCCAAAAGTCTCTACAAGCAGAAAAATAGACATGCAAATGAAAAAGGAAATGAGTAAAGCTTAACAAAGGAAGAAGAAAAAAAAAAAAAAAAGAGTGCATACCCATTGCCTCGGGTGGAACAATATCCTCTTCCTCAGACTCAGAAATCCTCCTCCCCAGGCCAGGCTCATCCTCAGGATCCTCAAAGATCTCCTCAGACTCCTCTGAGGACAATTCAGCACGAGACCCACGCGTGGCAGAAATAGGAATAGAAGAAGGGGTGACTACCAAAGAGGAAACACCCTGTACTGCCTGAGAAAGAGCGGCAAAGGGGTCACCAGTGGAGATGACGAGGGGAGTAGCAGGGGTGACTTCAGTCTCAGTAACGGCAAGAGGGGTGGTTCCCTTTTCAGGAGGTGTCATGGCAGGAGTGGGAATGGTCTCACTAATCTCCCCAGTATGAGTACCCTCATCCATGGGTACCGGTCCAGTAGGGGAGGTAGTGGCCGTAGGAGGAGCAGGTGCTGCAAACTCGCCTCCATCAAAAGAGCCTGCCATAGGAGTGCCCATGGGGGCAGAAAGCTCCTCGGCCGAAGGGCGGTATATGGAAAGAGGCTCAGGCTCATCCTGAAAGAGCAGAGAAAAGAAGTATGGGGGGCCGAGTTAATACTTTGAGCGAATAAAGTAACCAAAAACAAAATGTAGCAGATTGGGCAAAGTGCAGGAGCAAGAAGAAACATACCTCTGATTCGGGTTCCTCAAGTATAATGGGACGGGCGGCTGACGTATCCTCCTTTTGCTTAGACTGCAAAAGCCAAAAAGGATAAGAAAGTGAGTCAAAAAAAAAGACAGCCAAGGTTCAGAAGAAGTCAGAGAAAAAGAGAAAGGAATATATACATATATACGTGTACTTGGAAGAAAAAACAAGAAAAAGTCTTGAAAACTTACTCTTCGCTGAGCGGCAGACACAGGATGGGGAGTTGTCTTCCTTTTACTGCCTCGTGTTCTGCTGGTAGGAGTAGCACTTGCAAGAGGCTGAGGAGCAGCAGACTTGGGCTTACTGGCAGACTTAGGTTTGGCAGGAGCTTTCTTGGCTGATGTAGGAATGTTCACCACTTTAACTTTCTTCGCCCAACCTGGGGGGTAATCCCCTGCGTGCCAATACCACCCCCTCTTCTCTTCATTCCACTCAAAGATGGCAGACCAATTCTGTTTTCTACCATAAGCCAACACGAACTTAGAAGGAAGGAGCAACTGAGGGTTGGGAGAGATGACCATACTAAGCCCCTCAGGAGGTATGAGGGAGAAACCACAACTACCAGCTAACTCTGCATCAAACGAGTTCATGACAAGCTGCCAATAGAGATGCATAGTAGCGGTGTAAAGGCCCTTCCTCGAAGAACCGGCAACTGTGACGGCACTAAAGCGCTCTATCCAAAAGGCAAAGGCAGTGTGCCGCAGGAAGGGTCTGGCTGAAGTAGGGGACTCCGCAAGGAAGGAGAGATCATCAGGAATATCTTGATCCAAGCCAAACTGTCTCCTCACTCGGTTGGCAGGATAATGAACAAATCTGACACCCTCATCTACCAAGTAAGGCAGCCATCCAGGATTGGTGGCAGCCAAATATGTGATGCCCACCTCATCAAAACCAGCCAGTGGGGTGGTAGTACCAACGGTATCAACAAATGAACCCATGACCGAATCCGCACAAGTGTAACCAAGACGCAACTGTCTATAAGCTCTCCAAGAAAAACCAACACCTTCATCAAAAGACTCAACAATAGAATAATCTATGGGCTTCAAACCGGACCAACGAAAAGCCAAAGGAAAGTCATGCTCAAACCTGCCACAAAAATCAGTGATAGCCCGCGGACAAGAATGGTACTTCTCCTTAGCAAATCTGACGGGCCTACACTTTGCCAAATATTGAGCACAACGCTCAAATAACAGCTGCTGCAGAATAGTGCTATATACAGAAGAAGCGACTATGTGACAAGAACCAGCCTGACTCTCGTCACTCCGCAGGATATCCAGTTGCACATATAAATGCCCTAAAAACATGGGGACTAGCAGCAGACTCACCCCAGCAGATATCTTGATAGCCAGACGAAAATACAAAGGCTTTATGGCATAATGCGGAGGGGACCCGAAAACAAACTTGCAAAGCCAAAAGGCAATAAAAGCAGCACGACGAGCAACAGCAGAAAACTTGGAGGAAGAACTAACCCAATAAGACAGCTTGGCATTTCCGGCCATCCTTTTCTTCAACTCCGCTTCAATGTCTTCTTCTTCGGGGGAAAGCTCAATAGCGGCAGGATCAGCGTCCCCAAGAATAGGCAAAAGAAGCTAGTTAGCCACATCTTCGAGAGTAACCGTAAGTTCACCGCAAGAAAAGAAGAATGTGTAGGTGGTGGAGCACCATCGGCGAACTAAATGGCGAAGGTTGTAGAGGTCTCTAAAGTTGGAAAGACTTCGGGAAAGGACGACGGCCTTCAGAACATCGGCCCTCTGAAGCAAACCCATGACATGGGTATCCGACAACTCACTGTCAACCCATTCTTTCGAACCCAAGGCGGTGCCAGACCCAAACTCGAAGTGAATGGGTACGGGGAGGGCGATACCTTGGCGAATGACCAAATCGGAGATGGAGGAAAACACCGAAGCCCAAGAAACATCAGGCTTTCGCCGGCAAAGAGCAAGCCACACACAGTTCACCGGCGGCGGCACATACTCTCCAGGAGCCTTAGGGAAATGAAGACTAAGGTTGTACCAAGGATCAATCAGTGGGGCGCACTCGCTGTCTGGGTCACGCCGTGCTTCCTCCTCCTCGGAATGGTCCGAATCGGAGCGCGCCTCTTCCTCTTCCACTTCGTGTTCCACTGGAGGGTCCACGGCAATACTTTTCCCTTTACGGCGGGAAGAAGCCGGAGTTTTCAATGGCGCCATGGCGTGAGGATTTGAATGGAGCAAGAAAGGGATGGGTGTTTGAGAAGAAGAAAATGGTGAGGAAAGGAAGAAATTTTGAAATAAAAGGAGTTTGTGTCTGCGTTGGGAAGGGACTCTTCTCTTAAATACCTGAGTAATTAAGGCCGGCGTGAAGGGAGGCGACTGGTCAGCCATTGAAAAGAGGATGGAATTAATGAGGCAGCAGTTATGTCTTAAAGCAACTACCGTTTTGGGAAATCCGAAGAGTCACCACTATTCACGGCAAGAGAAAAAAAAACCTGTACGTGCAGGAAAGAGTTCGTGGTTTCAAAAAGCCCGCGAAGGAAAAGAAAAAGTGAAAAAGACAAAAAGGTCCTTCGTTCACATATGAACCGCAAGAACGCTCCATATGTTCAGGGGGCTAAATGTTAAGGGTCATTTTCGTAAAGTCAGCCCAACCCAGCATAACAGACAATAAGAGCGGCAGGAACAGAATAAAACTATTAGGCCCGAACGGCAGGAATAACAAAACACAGGCCCATAACACGAGCAAATGGGTCTTGAGGAAGCAAATGGGCCTAAAGGGCCCGGAAAGAGAGAAATGACACCCATGGGCAATGTATAGTATGAAAAAGTAAGAATGGGCCGCGGCAGGCCCAAAGCAATGTAAAGAAAGTAGGGGTTAATGGCAAGCCCATGAACCCTAAGGATGAGAATGAGGAGATTGGGCCGAGGAAGCCCAATCAAGTTAGTAAAAGCCCATGGGAACACAAAGTCAGTAAATGGGTCGAGGAAGCCCGAGGAAAGTAAAAGGGCCGCAGGCCCAAAGAAGAAAGAAAGGGACAATGGAGCCCATAAAGTGAGAACACCAGCAGACTTTCTTAAGTCACTGGGGGAAGAAGTGAAATGGCAGGTTTGAAAAGGGCCTAGCAGGAACATGTTGCTATGGTAGAAAAGGCCAAGCAATGAAAACAAGACATAAAGCATAAAACGAGAAATGGGCCAAGGGAGATGTACTAAGAAAAGCCCAATCCCAAAGGGAGGTAGTGAAGGTGCAAACAGTCCGCATAAAAGAGTCAAGAAGAGTGGCAGACGAATGCAAACAAGGCGCCATGAGCCGCAGGCCGGCTTTGAACGCACGTAACAGGGAGCATGCGTAAAGCCCAGGTGCCACCAGCCTGTACCCAGCCAATATAGGTCGTGGTGGGGCCATAGGTCCATGGTAAGAGGTAATGGGGGGTGTGGTTTGGTGGTGGGGAGGGGGGAAAGGATTTATTTTGCGTTCCCTGTCTAAACCCTTTTGAAGGAACGTCTTGCTGGGATGACAGACCGCCCAAAAGAGGTAAGATTGGAGAGGGAACGTTGGGTGCATGCCATAGGAAGAGAGAGAGAGCATTTAAAGCCACGGCAGAGAGCAGTGCCACGGCGGACAGAAACAAAACAAACCTGTCTTTGTCTGGCGAGGGCGAGCAATGCGCAGACGGTGGTCGGCAAGCATGCCTAGACCAGACAAAGGCCGTTAGAGGGTAAAATGGTAAAAGAACAATCACGGCAGGCCCTATAAAAGGAGCCTCGCCGTGCCCTGTAAAAGGGACCGAAAAACAGAGGAAGAAAACACATAGAAAGAAAAACTAAAAGGAAAAGGAAAAGAAAGGAAAAAAAGATAAGAAAACAAGTTGTGAGGATAATAGGCATGCACCAATAGATATTTTCTTTCCTCTCCCCCTCAAAATCCCACTCTCTAAGGGATAATGAAGCGGTAAAAAAAATAACTTTCTTCACACATCAACCATTTAGGTCCGATTCCCTCAAAGTTATTAATCCCCATGGCAGGATATTCTCCTGGGAGGTTAGTTTTATTGAGAGGAAGCGTTCTTCCTCTTTGGATGGTCACCATTACAGACTCGATTTTGGCTTGATGTTTATCTTTGATTAAACCTCCATCATTGTTCAATCCATTGTTTTCTTTTCTTTTAAAAGCCATTATTATTATTATTGTTATTACTACGGTGACATTCGGCCATCATTATTATTAAAAGATACGACACTCTGTTTATTCATTTTGTTATCATTGTATCTGCCTGCTGTAATTTCGTGGTAATAGCTCTGTTTGCTGTAAGAGGTGTTCATGGCAGATAAGGTTGAGTTTGTGCACAAGCCGACCCAAAGTGAGTTGCAGTTGGGCCGGTCTCAACTTCCCTACTCAAAAACACATCAGGGCCCATCACTTGCAGAGGGCAGCCCAGCCCAAACACAAAAAAAAGGCCCCTACAACAAGCTCAAGTCTTTTCATGTGCTACTTGGTTAATTTATTCTCTTCTCATATGTAATAAAATCATGTCTAAAATTTTGTATCTATTCACAAATCAATGAATTTTTACAATAAAATAAACAAAATTATATCATCCAATAAATTATAAATAATAATTTTATATTATATGAATCTATTTACAAACTTACCCAATCAAATTGCAAGTCTATATAAATATATTTTGAAGCATAAATATACATATAAGAATATAATAATATCATATACAGTTTAATTGAGTCTAATGTTCAAGACCTAATTCACAAACACATTATTATATTTAAACTTGACTCATTTAATAGTCAACCCTAAATTTAGACTTGAGTTCGTCTTATTTATTAAATAAATAAAAATAAACAAGTCTTTTTGCAAATTGAGTTTAAACGGTTTATAAAGGACCCGGTACATTTACAGATTTACACAAAACAAAAAAAGACATACTTATTTTATTTTTTTCACTAATTTTTTTTCCTCACTATTTTGAGTATTTGACCCGTCCAAGGGTCCAGGGAGGAACCCGTTGGACACTCTGCGTGTACTACACGACTGCAGAAGCAGCCAAGTTGCTCAGAAAATCCAATTCCCACCCTTAAAAAATAAAAATAAATAAGAATCCAAATCCCAAAACTTCATATAAATCCCAAACAAACAATTCCCAATTCCATAGAATTCCACAAAGAAATTCATTTCATTCACAAACATAAGTCCCAAACTCAGCATATCAAAAAAGTTTCAGTCTTTTCCGCACACAAATTCAATTTGCGAACACTGTTTCTGAATTCCTTAAGTTTTGGTTTTAGAGTTTGAGTTTAGAGACAAAGAAGAAGATGAGGCTGTTGAAGGTGGCAACGTGTAATCTGAACCAATGGGCCATGGATTTCGATTGCAACTTGAAGCAAATCAAGGAGTCCATATCCATGGCCAAGCAAGCCGGTGCAGTCATTCGTCTCGGTCCCGAGCTCGAGGTTACTGGTTATGGCTGCGAAGACCATTTCTTGGAGCTCGATACCGTTTCTCATGCGTAACTTTTTCTCTCTCTCTTTTTTTTTTTTTTGGTTACTGTTATATAACACACACATATGATATATATGTATATATTGTTTGTGGGTTTTGCTTTTGAATTCTTGGTTTTTTTTTTTGTTTGGAAAAGAAGTAAACTTGGAGCTCAATTTGGAAGCAAGTGTGTGGAAAATGGTGTGATTTTGTTACTGTTATATTATACTATCATGGGTCAGTTACAGCTGGTCTAGCTCTTTTTGTTAATGTTATATCAACTAATAACTTGCATTAATATTTTAAAAATATTACGGTTGGATTACATGTTCTTTATGTTATTAACACAAGTGACAAGTGCCAAATTTTTTGTTAATTGGTGGGTCAAGATTAAGTTTTATGCAGTGTAAATTTTCTTTAATGTTACACGACATAATAACTTTTTATTGGATTGATATTTTTAAAATTTGGATTAAATACACTTTTTGTGCTAACACACGTGCCAATTTCTGTGTCAATTTGGATGTTTTTTATTTTTTGATTGTTAAACCCATTTTTGTATATAATTTTAAAGTTCAAAAAACTTGAAATTTAAACATTTTATAGATGATGAAGTTGTTGATATATGATAATCTTGATATTTTTGCATGCATGCAGGGTATACAGAGACGATGTAATCCAATAGTGAATTTTAAAAAACCAATAGAAAGTTATTGAGTGTGTTTGTATTGCTTTTGATTCTTTGGTTTTTGTTTAGAAAAGTATTAAAATTGGTCAGTTTAGAAGGAAGCATATGGAAAAGGGTGTGAATTTTGTGGAGCATAGGCTTTGAGTGAGTAAATTTATGTGTTAAATCGAATTAGTTTGTTGGTTGATGTGGCAGATGGGGTAAGAACAAAAGCTTCCACTGAATTTATATCAGAATCATTAATATTTAGCAGTGGGGTAATGCTTAAAAAAAAAAAAGTAGTGGGGTAAAGAATTGGAAAACCATGAATAGAAGAGGGCGTTATTGGATTTTATTGATGAATGATGCCATACTTATTTTTCTGATTCAGCGTACACGAATTGTTGAGATTCTGACCATCATGTTTTTCTTTGACTAATTGATATGTGAAAACGTTTTCTTTTTGTAAGAAGATATTTTGGTTACCTGCTGATGGCAATGCTTGATGTGATTGCAGATGGGAGTGTTTGAAAGATATTTTACTGGGCGATTGGACTGATGGCATATTGTGCAGCATTGGTATGCCTGTCATCAAAGGATCAGAGCGTTATAATTGTCAAGTTCTATGTTTTAACAGAAAAATTATTATGATTCGCCCGAAAATGTGGCTTGCAAATGATGGAAATTACAGGGAGCTTCGTTGGTTCACAGCATGGAAGCAAAAAGACCAACTTGTGGACTTTCAGCTTCCAATTGAAATTTCTGAGCATATATCACAAAAGTCAGTGCCTTTTGGTAATGGATTCATTCAGTTTCTAGACACGTAAGTGACAACTTTACTAGCACTGGTCCTGGTTAGAGTATTTAGTTTTTGTCAGAACTTATGCCACCTGTTGCTTTTGTAATTATGTGGTCAAGCAAGACTGAATAATAGAACGTAGTGTCACTACACATAGCCCCTATTTTCCACATTTTCTTATGAAGACATTAGATGGAAAATTTCAATGCCTCATTCTCCCTATAGAAGTTCTCTCATTGGGAAATCCCATAGATGCATAATATCAACTAATTACTTTTTTTTTTTTCCTTTTTTTCTATAAGTATAACATCAACTAATTACAAAACTCATGAACAGATGAACATTATTAGAAAATTTTTGTTGGGGATGCAGGATCTGTGTGGTCCACATATAATTTTGTTGTATACTTTTATGCATGTCAGGATGTATGGAAGATTGATAATTTTTATGAGCTTCTCACTTATATCAGAAATTGAAAGCTAAATGTCAAGCATTTTTTTCTTTTGTTAGAGCTGTTGCGGCTGAAGTTTGTGAAGAGCTTTATAGTCCTGTTCCTCCTCATGCTGACCTTGCACTGAATGGGGTTGAAGTGTTTATGAATGCAAGTGGAAGTCACCATCAACTAAGGAAGCTTGATATTCGCCTTCGTGCTATTATAGGTGCTACTCATACTCGAGGAGGGGTTTACATGTACAGCAATCAACAAGGATGTGATGGCAGTCGTCTTTACTATGGTACATAACTATATCTTAGTTGAATTGACATTTGTACTTCATGCACTTGCTACTTAATATGAAATACATATTGGACTTTGTTTTCTTATATGTAGACATTCTATCTTCTTTTTGATGCTTATTTTGCTTTCCCTCTTTTATAAACCCACTACTTGATATGTACCTTATTTGTGGCAGATGGATGTTCTTGCATTGTTGTAAATGGAGATGTGGTTGCTCAAGGCTCACAGTTTTCTTTGAAGGATATTGAGATTGTGGTTGCTCAAGTTGATCTAGATGCGGTATGCAACATCTTGTGTGTGTGTGTGTGCGCGCGCGCTCGCAGCATATCTAAAGGCACTATATGACATACATTTGATAGTGTGGATTGGTTTTACCATTGTATTTACTACTTTGAAAATGAATCACCCGTTGATGCTCTTCCTAAATATTCAAAGACATTTATGTGTTGCATCAATACTATTACACTTTTATATTTTTCCTGTCACCCTTTTAATGTATAATCTGTTTGAGCATGAACTGGTTGTTATTGGTGACTGTTAAGTAAATTGTCCATACAAACAACTTAACAGGTCTGTGAAAATAGGTACCTATTTGGATAATCATGCTGTTAATCTGATATTCATTCTATCGATTCAAATTTGTGGCATTTCTTGTGATTATAACCTTCTGTTGTAAATATAAACAATTAACTTGTGTTTCCTTGACTTTTGTGCTTGACGTCAGGTTGCTAGTCTTAGAGGATCTATAAGCAGCTTTCAAGAGCAAGCAAGTCGCAAAACCATAGTTCCTTCAGTGGCAGTACCATACAAGCTTTCTCAGTCTTTTAACCTGAAAATGTGTCCTTCCAGTCCACTTGAGGTTTGTTCCTGGTCCAGCAAGGACTTGTTTTACTGATCTCGTGTATTGGGATGAAGGCTTTACTTATAAACAGTTTGCATTTATCAGTCTTGCACCCACTTGGAGATTTTCTGAAAATTTAATTTTAATTTTTATATTACTTGTAGTTTTATAATTTTTGTAAGAAGTATTATTTTAACAAGCAGCGTATGATCATTCTAAAACCAAGCACTTAATAAATTGAACATGATTCAGATTAAGTATCACTGTCCTGAGGAGGAAATAGCCTTTGGACCTAGTTGCTGGTTATGGGATTATTTACGAAGGAGCGGTGCTTCTGGTTTTTTGCTTCCTCTTTCTGGTGGAGCAGATAGCTCCTCTGTAGCTGCAATAGTTGGTTGCATGTGCCAGCTTGTCGTAAAAGGTCGGTTTTAATAAGCATAGCACATTGATGCTGCAATCTTGTATGATGCATTTCATATATGTGTTCCCTCTCAACTTTTGATTTAAATAATTTAGGCACTACAGCTACATTTGGTGTAAAATGACCATTATTTGGAATGTGTGACTGGGGTATGTGATCATTTACATGCTTTTGTTAAACATTAGACATGTAGATTGTTAACCTCTCAATTTCATTTCCTTTGATATTGAGTTTTGGGTGTAGCTTTTTTTTAGCTGAAAGTTGGTTAAAGTATAGTTGGACCTAGAAAAAGTGAGGCTTTAAAAAATTGCACCTAAGTAAATATGCTAAAAGAAAAGGCTTGTTCTGAACAAACACTAAATAATCATACAAAACTAATGAAAAGCTACAAACGGTTTCAATGAGCCAATTCAGTAGCCAGGGCTGTTTAACATGCCATAGATTGCTGAGTGCAAAAAGCTGAATGCAATTAGGTAGATAAAAAAGTGATAATATGAAGATTTGTAGCAAAAAGTAAATGTTATTGCATGGAGAGGATATTGTGTTGAATTGATCAATTTGTCTTCCAGCAGCTTTCTCAATCATGAAACCATTGGTCTAGGGCTCAGAAAGTGTAACTTATGTGTTGTTGTGGGGGGGGGGGGGGGGGGGGGTGGTTGGGGTTGGTGTTGGTGTTCCTGGTAGTATCTTCCCTGGCTACTGCAATGATTACTAGGGCTGCAGCAAAGGCAGAGAAAGATTGACCTATTTTTACAACCCTGAACCAAGTATTGTATCTTCTGATTATAATGCATTAAATGGTAATGCACATTTGCTTGCAGAAATAGCAAATGGGGATGAAAAAGTCAAAGCTGATGCTATACGAATTGGGAATTATACTGATGGACAGTTTCCTACTGACAGCAGAGAATTTGCAAAGTGCATATTTTACACAGTATTTATGGGATCTGAAAACAGGTTGGTCCATGTACAGAATAGAATGGTTCTTATAGTGTCATTTGCTCTTGTTGAAATTGTGTTAACTTTGCAGTTCTGAAGCCACAAAGTCACGAGCAAAGGTACTAGCAGATGAGATTGGCTCATGGCATCTTGATGTTTCCATAGATGGGGTTGTTTCTGCACTTCTATCTTTGTTTCAAACTCTTACAGGAAAGCGACTGCGCTATAAGGTAAAAGAATTTCTGATATGCTATGGTGGCTGCAGTGAAAGACTATTACAATTGCTATATAATCCACTTATCAAAAAAAGAAAAAGAAAAAGAAAAAGAAAAAACAGTTGCTATATAATCCATTCGTTCCAATTATATTGCTTGTTAATACACAATAATTCTGGGTCATCAATACTTATCAAAAGATTTTGGGTCGTCAATAAGGGTGCCATTTCTGGCATACATTGTTACAAGTTCTATATAATCCATTAGGTCCAATTATGTTTCTTTTTTAATGCACTATAATTTTCGGTCATCAATCAAATCTTTATGTTTGCTTGGCTACACCTTTCCAATGAAATTTTATTTCAATGCCATACAGAGAATGTGTGTGGGTGTGTGTGTGTGTTTTTAATACTTTTGTGTTGTACAATTTTTTTTTTGGGGGGTTTGGGGGGATTTGAGAGCTTGGTTTATGCTTTTCATATTGGGCCTTCTGCTTTGGGGAGTAACGAAATTTTGTAGCAAATTCACGTTACAAAGTGTAAGTAATTATGTTCTAATTATTCTTCAATCCTTTTTTTTTTACAGGTAGATGGCGGATCTAACATTGAGAACTTAGGTTTGCAGAACATTCAAGCTCGAATCAGAATGGTGCTAGCTTTTATGTTAGCATCACTCTTGCCGTGGGTGCACAACAAACCTGGATTTTATCTTGTTTTGGGTAGCTCCAATGTGGATGAAGCATTGCGTGGTTACCTAACAAAGGTAATATTCATTTCAACTTTAGTTAAAAGTTAGATATTAATTACACAACCTTCTTTCTATTAGTGAAACTTGTTAACAAGTCAACCTTCTGTCAGTGTGCATTTACTTTTAACTCATCTATGTCTAAACTGCGATGTCCGTTTCTTCTTCTTTCAACTTCTCTCCCCCCTCCCCCCAAATGTGCAGCAGCCTATCTTGTATAGTTAGTATATTTTTATTTCCCAAACTTTGGCTGGACCTAGTTAAACCAGGTTTTTTTGTACCCTCCCATCTCAGAGGGAGCAAGCCAACTTTGTGACATATGAAACAAAAGAGTTAGTTGTGAGGGATTCCTCTATTCTGTATAATGTTGATTTGCCTAGATGCTTTTACAATTCAATCATATAAGAACTCAATTTTATCTCAATTCTGTTTTATTTCAATTATATGAACTCATGTCTATCTCTTTCACACAGTATGATTGCAGCTCTGCAGATATTAATCCAATTGGAAGTATTAGTAAGCAGGATCTTCGGTCATTTCTCCGATGGGCTGCCACCCATCTTGGATACTCATCTTTGGCGGATATTGAAGCAGCCCCACCAACGGCTGAACTGGAGCCTATACGCGCCAACTACACTCAGGTAATGGATTTACTTTCATCTGCCTATACATTTTTTTTAATATTGAAAACAGTGGGTCAAAGATATAAGTTAAAGGGATGAATAAGTCATTCTCATCATCATTTTTTTTTTCTTTCTGGTAAGTCTAATTCTTTGTTCTATAAAACAGTTAGATGAAGTGGACATGGGAATGACATACGAGGAACTCTCTGTCTATGGAAGGTTGCGGAAAATTTTCCAATGTGGTCCAGTATCTATGTTCAAGGTCTGTTTTTGTTTCCCTGTTTATCTCATAAATGAATCTCACGGAGCTTCATTGGCTTTCCTTCTCTCAAATTAATCTGTGATAGGAACTAGAAGTGTTGTGATACCATGACTCAATTTCTTGCTTGCTTTGGCACATCAGGGAATACTCTTTATGGTGTCTCCTATTCTAAGTTGTCTTTAAACAGATTTTGTGGTGATGTCTAAATTTTAGAGGTAAAATAAAAATTATTATAATAACTTCATCTGATCTAAAGGTGCAATATGAGTACACTGAATATTTACTTGAAAATAATAATCTTAACAATTATGTATAATTATAAGTTAAACATCTTCAAGATCATACCAGGGGCTTGGATCTTGCACTCTCTGATTTTCTCATTAAGTTTTCTTGGATTCTACCTTTATCATTTTTTGTGTTTTTAGTTCTTTAGAAATGGGACCAGAGATTTGGCAGGCAGAGTTACTGGCCACTAGCAGAGACCCTCTGTTATGCTTGTTTATGATGCCATTGGATGAAGGAAACAATCAGATATCTAAATAAGCCAAATTTTCCAATCTTGAGCTCAAAACTCTTTTACGTGATTTCTTTTCACATGGGTGGCAGATTCGACACTATGCCTCAATTTCATTTCCTAGTTTTATTGTTACCAAACCTTCTTGGCTTTTCTCTGTGGTGGTTTTCCAGTTTTTTATTTATTTTTAATTGCCCCCTTATAAAAGATAGAATAAAATGAAAAATTCATTGGAGTAATAGTGTTGGTTATGAGTCCTCTTTCTTTTTATGTGCTTTTATTGGATGACTTGTTATATTACCAAATCTATAAGGTTGTTGGATCCAATTGACATTTTTATCTCTGATGCCCATAAGCAGTCATCAGTTTTGAGACTATTTTTCTTATTGCAGAACCTCTGCTACAGATGGGGTGCAAGATTAACTCCATTGGAGGTGGCTGATAAAGTGAAACACTTCTTCAAGTACTATTCCATCAACCGACACAAAATGACAGTTTTGACACCTTCATATCATGCTGAGGTAAGTAGACCTAAGAGAGTAAGGTCTAGAGTTATATATTTCCAGCTTGGAAACTTCAAGTAAAAAACCGCGTTGTATTTATCTTAATCCAGTAAGAGCTTACACCTTTCTAAACTACATGCAGAGTTATTCACCAGAGGATAATAGGTTTGACCTTCGCCAGTTTCTCTACAATGCAAGATGGCCATATCAATTCCGCAAGATTGATGAACTTGTGCAAGAGTTAGATGGCAACAAAGTTGCCATTGAAGAAGACCATGAAAAGTTGGGAGCTATATCACATGGTGGAGGTGGAATGGGAGTTGCTGCAGCAGGCTCAGGCAATCCAAATGTTGGTATTTAATTGAAACAAATACAACCTTCTTGTGAACTAAATTGGTACAAATAGATTTGTCTATTTTATTTCTTGATACACTGGTTTACATGATGAAATTGTGACCAGTTAATGCGTTTTCATGGGTAATTGCCGCCCCTAACAGTTGTATTGATTTTGCCTCACCTCAAGGCTATTGTACATTTATTCATTGATTTAAATAAAAACAATTCCAAGTCTTTCTTATCCCGCAAAGGTATCAGGATTCAAATGAAAGAAACTTTGAAAAAACGTAGAATGAGCTGATTTAAATTCATGTAATTAACAACTGGAATTGTGGTTTAGTGGTATCTGGTTATATGACAAAGAACAAAGGGTAAAGTTGACCAAATTCAGCTAGCAGCTTCAAAACAGGTCTGTTGTATGCCCTGCCTTGTTATGGTCAAACCGTCAAAGGCTACTTTAGCACTTAGTGAACTGTGAACATTGGAGGTTTGGTTTAAAAGAAATGGGTGTTGCTCCATTGCTCATTTCCCTACTTCCATTCCCTGGCATTTTGTTTTCCTTACCGGCTTATGGAGCCTTTGGATACACAGGAACAGGATTATTTTTAGCAATAAAGCTCTGAAACCCGGGCTCCATCAAATTTGTATTAGCAAGACAGTGGAGTTTTCTGCCATTCTGCCGACTTCTCTTTCTTCTCTAGCTCGGACAGTCATTCAAGTGAAGTGGAATAAACCTTTCCTGGGCTGGTTCAAACTAAATAGATTGTTTATGGGAATACTGGCCCAGCAGGATGTGGAGGAATTATTCAAGATGATTGGGGTAATTGGGTGAAAGGCTTCTCAAGGTCCATTGGCAAGGCATTAGCTGAAATTTGGGCACTGCTAGACGGTCTTGGTCTAGGGAAAGATATAGTAATCACTCATCTTATTTTTAGGAACCGCTTATTTTGTTAAAATTGAAATTTTTTTATCGAAAGTATGTAAAAAAAGAAGAAGCTAAAAGTTGACTTTTGGAATAATGAGACCCACTTTAGGAGGAAAAATAAGCTAAAAAGGAAAATAAACTAACTTTTTCTCAAATCTCAAACGCAATACACAAAAACCTGTTTTGTTTCTCAAAAATAAGCATTCACCCAATTTACTATTCCAGAATGTCATAATTGATTGTAGGAATATCAACCAAGATTTCGATTTCTGGAATCTCAAGCATGTTTTCTGTAAAACCAACAGATGTGTTGAAGCTTTTACCAAGAGAGGCTGTTTTCAAGTGGCTGATTTTATTTTGTATGAGGACCCTCCTCCTGATGTTTTATTTTTGTTGGAGTTTGATAACTCCGACACTCTTTCGAGTTGGTTTGTAAGGACTTAGTTAGTGTATGCGTATATGACCCCCAAAAAAAAAAAAAAAAAGTGAACATTAGTCCAAATTCTTTGCTACCAAAAATATAGAAAAACGATGGAATTGGGAGCAAATTTAGCTATGTAATCAAGGGCTAAAGTAAGACCTGGGTGATTTTTGGCATTTAACTGAGTAAAATATGCAAAAATGATTCAACTCTGCTTACAATATTTAATCAATAGTATCACCTATAGAACTGGCTTAGTGGTAGGACGCTTTCGTGACCTATCAGCTTGTGAGTTCGAGATTGTGGATTTGAGTAGTAGCAAGCCCCATTTAGCGAAAATAGTCCCCAAGCCATTCATGAGTAGGATTTAAGTGGGCCGAGAGCAATGATCACACATGTGAGCTCTTTTTTTTTTTTTTTCTATTAAAAAAATAAAAGATAAGAAAGATTCAATCAACACCTCACAGCACATTGGGAATGATTCTTCTCTAGCAAGAGAATGATGCAATCCTTATGATTGACATAGGAGATTCCATGGAAACTCTTCCACCAGAAAAAAACATTCTTCCAAACTGACCAGCAAGTAAAACTTTACTTGTCACTTCACAATTTCAAGGTCCCTACTACCATCGGCCGGAATCTACAGCCTATATTGCATGTGTTACCAGTTATCTTCTGAGAGATCTCTTCAAGAACTCTACCGGTTCTGGGCATTTAAAATTAGCCACCCTTTCCTTGCGCATTGCAATTTGCTAACAAGCCATAGTGGTCAGAAATTTGTCCATGGGAGACTATTCTTATTGGTGTGCAGAAAAAAAGAATCTGACACAACTGGCTGCTACCATTGCTGAGGTAAAAACTAACGCATAATTCATCTCTAGAATTTTCATGGAGGTTATGAGGGTTTTTCAGTGCTCTGCGGAGAAATGAGTATTCTTGCAGTTCATCAGGTAGAGAGATGCAGAGTAGCAATCAAAGCTTTGTAGGCCTTGTTCTGGTCCTTTGTACCCTTTTTTTTTTTATCTTATCTTTTTCTTGTCCTTCGTAAACCTTTTGGCCCAGCTTGGATAGATTGATTGCATATATAGCCAGACCCAAATTATGAGGTCCGAGAATGATTCAACTGAGATCAGTCCCAAAAACCAAAACAAACCGAACTCGCACAAACATAGGCATGAGAAATCACAAGTAGAAGACTTTAAAGGTTTGATTTTTAACAAAAAAAGAAACAAATACAAGTAAAATTACTAATACCGAAAGACCTGAAAGTATCTTCACCTCAAAAAACAAGCGAAGTAGGGGAAGATTTCGTTCTTCCCCCTTCAACTTCCCCCCACCAGAAAAATTACAGTAAATGTCTCATTGTTCTAAGCCTATATCCTCAATCTCAGTTTCTCATTCCTGCTTCCACAGCAGTACTAAAATGAAATTAAAGATGTCTAAAGCTCATCATGTGAGTCATCATCCTCCGCTGATTCTGACTCACCTCCTGGGGCACCACCTGACCTCTGATAAACAGCGGTAATGATTGGGTTACAAACGGCTTCCACCTCTTTGAGCTTCTCATCGTAGTCCTCTTTCTCGGCACTCTGGTTGTCATCAAGCCATTCAAGGGCATCCTTCACAGCGGTTTCAATTTTTTCCTTTTCATCTTCCTCAAGCTTGTCAGCAAGCTTGTCTTTGTCGCTGACCTGATTTTTCATATTGTAGACATAGGTCTCCAGGCTGTTACGAGCATCAATCTTTTCCTTCACCTTCTTGTCTTCTTCGGCGAACTCCTCTGCTTCACGAACCATACGGTCAATCTCCTCCTGACTCAGGCGACCCTTGTCGTTTGTGATGGTGATCTTCTCTGATTTACCAGTGCCCTTGTCTTCTGCCTTGACGTTTAGGATACCATTTGCATCAACTTCAAATGTGACTTCAATTTGAGGGGTTCCCCTGTTAAAGAATGAGATAAAGTTAAGCCAAGGCAAACATTTGAGGCATACTTTAAAGTAAGATTAACAAAGGCAGAAAGCAAACCTTGGGGCTGGAGGAATTCCAGAAAGATCAAATTTCCCAAGATTCCTACAATCCTTTGTGAGACTCCTTTCACCTTCAAAGACCTGATATAAAAACAGGAGCATCTCAAATAAGATTTACCCAGTTCTAGACAGCAACACTTAATTTGGGGTGATATATTCCAAACTTCAAGAATTGGAAGACATGCAAATGAACATAAAAAGAACCATACCTGAATGGAGACAGTAGTCTGCTGATCCTGGTAAGTAGTGAAAACCTGAGATTTCTTTGTTGGGATAACAGTGTTTCTTGGAATCAATTTGGTCATCACTCCACCAACAGTTTCAATTCCGAGGGTCAGGGGAGCCACATCCAGGAGAAGGATATCTGCACCCAGAATAGCACATGACGTATTTGTCAATGCTTCCAATATAGCTCATCTATAGTCTCTTTGGCAATGTATGATACTACTTCAAAAGATACCGTATTTGATAGCATAATAACAGAAAATGAAAAATAATACCTTTGGTTTCTTCACCACCCTCTCCACTCAAAATGCTTCCTTGTACAGCAGCACCATAAGCAACTGCCTCATCTGGGTTCACACCCTTGTTTGGTTCTTTCCCATCAAAGTAGTCCTTAAGAAGCTGTTGCACCTTTGGAATCCTAGTGCTTCCACCAACAAGCACAATCTCATCAATCTGGTTCTTCTCCAATCCAGCATCATCCATAGCCTTCTTCACAGGTCCCATGGTCTTTCTGAACAAATCATTGTTAAGCTCCTCGAACCGAGCTCGGGTCAATGGTTCAGAGAAGTCGACACCATCGAAAAGTGATTCAATCTCCACACGGACTTGGTGCTGGCTGCTAAGAGCTCTCTTGGCACGCTCAGCTTCCCTTCTGAGTTTCCCAAGAGCTCTGTTGTCCTTGCTGATGTCCTTGTTATGCTTTTTCTTAATCAATTTGATGAAGTACTCCATAATTCTCTGATCAAAGTCCTCACCTGCAAGGGAATAAACCTTGCTTTAGCACACAATTTCAACTTCTACTGATAATAGCGAAGCAACAAGACAACTTACTATAAAAACTTTTCAAAATTTCAAGGGTTTTTTCTCACACAAAACATGAACCTCTTTTGCACCACCCAAAAAATATTCTATATATTTTAACATCCAGTTATACACAATATCAGTCCCTCTGAATTTTGTTATTCATTCCAAGTCCACATATTTGTTGCAGTTGAAGTAATCATATTTTCCAAATAAATTAAGAGAGGCACATTCACTACCAAATCGAAGAAAAACCCTATATACACATATCCAAGAACAGATATAATATACTTCTCTTATGTAGTGCATGTGTTTTACCACATAAAAATTTATAAAAGAATAAAACATTGATTAAGAAGGCACATTCTCACCTCCAAGATGAGTGTCTCCGTTGGTGGCAAGAACCTCAAAAACACCATTATCAATTGTCAAGATACTGACATCGAATGTCCCACCACCAAGGTCAAAGACAAGGATGTTCTTCTCACCACCCTTCTTGTCCAAACCATATGCGATAGCGGCTGCGGTTGGTTCATTGATAATTCTGGCAACATTCAATCCAGCAATAACACCTGCATCCTTGGTAGCCTGCCTCTGGGCATCGTTAAAGTATGCTGCATATTGAACACAAAATACCAATGAGTAAAGCTAAAATTAACAGGTGCCGAAATCATAAATTACTACATGGTAATTGGGGAAGGTGCTAGGTTACAATTAAGCATTACTCACCAGGAACTGTGACCACGGCGTCCTTGATTTTCTTCCCAAGGAATGCTTCAGCTGTTTCCTTCATCTTAGTCAGAATCATAGCACTGATCTCCTCAGGGCTGAAAACCTTGGTCTCACCATCCTTGATCTGTACTTGAATGTAAGGCTTTCCATCCTTGTTCACAATCTTGTATGGAACAAGTTTCATGTCCTTTTGAACCTCCTTGTCCTCAAACCTGTCAAAGAGGGAAAAATATCAGTGACTACACAATGATTCCTTACCGACTCAAACAATGGAAAACCAACAAGTAAAAGATGCATTACTTTCTTCCGATAAGTCTCTTGACGTCAAAGATGGTCCTCTCGGGGTTAACAGCTGCCTGGTTCTTTGCAGCCTCACCGATCAGTCTTTCGCTGTCGGTGAAAGCAACCCACGATGGGGTGATACGGTTACCTTGGTCATTGGCTATGATTTCAACATGGCCGTTCTTGTAAACACCAACACACGAATAAGTTGTGCCAAGATCAATGCCAATAACAGTTCCCAACTTGGTGGCTTCCTCTTTCGCAATGGAAATTGCAAAGAGACATCCTGTTATGCCCCAAGCAACATTGTTAATTACCAATTTAAATACACATTCCAACATTTTTCAACCATGACTTTCAATCACAACAAAAATCAAAGCAAGAAATAAACATTTCATGACACAAGCACATATCACTCAAACACATACATGGCACAATATTAAATCACACGTGCTTGTATTTATTCACGTAAATTACATGCATTTGGTGGATTCAGAACCCACGACAAAAATGACATTTGAGTCAAAGCTCATTGGCTACATGTGCTTTTATTTAAAATTCATAATTCATCCATAAGATCATCACGTCTTTAAACCGATCAATCCTAAGAAGATATTGATTAAAAGATCGAATTCTCAATACTAATACCATTGCTATAATAACTCTATCACCATTTCCTAATTCTCTTGATTGATCAATACACGTCAAACTAAGCTTGATTAACAATCCTAATCAATCTCAGTCCCATCCAATTTCTCCATAATTTTTTTTTTCTGGTAAGTGATTACAAACTAATATTCACTAATCACAAAGTTCGAAAATTTTGAAAATTAGCAAAATAAATAAATAAAAAAATTCAAACACACATTTTCTTCATACGTGCATATTCAAACCAAAATTTCAAATGCTACGCCTTCTAAGATCATAGCGATATAACTTCGGATCTAATACGCACAAAAATCCACTAAACTCCGATCAGATCTAATACTAGTCACTACAATAAAGATAAAGCTTTCGAGCTAGAATTAACAATTAAGTTCGCTCAAACACATCAAAAACGACCAAATCAAAGCCAGATCTACCGCATTTTCAGTCACAAAATCGCAAAACAGTAAAGAGAATCAGATCTAAGCCATGGAGAAGAAGAAAAAAGAAGGATCATTTACCAAAGAAAACGATTGCTAGTACAACAAGAGTCCCGCGTGCTCTCCACGAGCCAGCCATTTCGTCGCGTCAAACAACTATTCTTTCTCTCTCTCTCTCTCTCTCTCTCTCGCTTTCTCTGTGTTTTTCTCTGTGAGATTCAGAGTGGAGCTGTGTGAAAATGTTATATAGGAGTTTGAAATGGGTTTCGGAGATTGGCTTTGGCTAAGTCTTCGTTCTCTAAATAGAACCGCGCGTGCCAGAGGGTCCGAGCCCTTTATATATAGACTGGCTTTTGCGCAAGTCTCCGCTTCCATCGAATTTTCGAGTGCACGCATTGGCTAGTGTGAGTCATCAATTAATGGGAACATGTCATCAGGGATGACGTGGACCAATCAAAATTTGAGGACGGGTTCCATTGTCCAATCAGATTTGTTCTTGTGTTGGGATGATATCAGCCGTTGATTTTCTGTTGTGTGTCCCACACTACACCAAACTCAGCGTAGTTTCTTTCCTCTTTTCTCAGATGATGCTGATGGATATTCTGATATGCCTTTTTTGGATATTGTACGACTGCCGTTTTGGGTTTTTAAATGAACGACAATCCTGAATCGCTAGGCTTTAATGTGAAGCCCCTCAGTTTAACGACATTTTTTTATTAAAAAAATAATAAAAAATAGACACACACAAAAAAAAAAAAAAAAAATCCTGTGGTTTCCTGTACAATATGAAATTGCTTGAAGTTTTGAGTGTATCGATTTATCTAATATGGATTGTTTTATGCATTAACAATATGTAATACTTAGAGTCCGTTTGGATACAAAATAGTTTTTAAATGAGTGAATAGTGCCGTGAAACCTATTTTTATTTTTATTTTTGAATAAAGTGGTTGTGGGTCTGTGAACAGTGCATGAACAGTAACTTTGTCCCCTAAAGCTGAAACGCGTGCAGCAAAGTCCAAAGAAAAAAAAAGGGAAAAACGCTGAAAACACAGACACAAAATAATCCGAATTTAAACACATACTTAATCCCGTGAATTTATTATTATTATTTTTTTAAGATAGATCTATTATGTCATTCTCAAAAAATAATAATAATAATAATCTATATAGTCGGTTCTATGGTGTTATCACTGTAACACAAAAGTCCAAGTGTAAAATACAATTCATTCTCAAAAAAAGTGTAAAATACAACTATAAATATGTACAAGTGTTATAGCAATTCACCATAAGTATAAGCGCTTGTGAGTGTTAAGGGTCATTTTCGTAAAGTCAGCCCAACCCAGCAAAGCAGGCAATAAGAGTGGCAGGCACAGAATAAAATTATTGGGCCCAAGCGGCAGGAATAACAGAACACAGGCCCATAACATGAGTAAATGGATCTTGAGGAAGCAAATAGGCCCAAAGGGCCCAGAAAGAGAGAAATGACACCCATGGGCAATGTATGGTATGAAAAAGTGAGAAAGGGCCGTAGCAGGCCCAAGGCAATGTAAACAAAGAAAGTAGGGGTTGATGGCAAGCTCATGAACCCCAAAGATGAGAATGAGGAGATTGGGTCGGGGAAGCCCAATCAAGTTAGTAAAAGCCCATGGGAACACAAAGTCAGTAAATGGGCCGAGGAAGCCCGAGGAAAGTAAAAGGGCCGCAGGCCCAAAGGGGAAGAAAGAAAGGGACAATGGAGCCTATAAGTAAGAACACCAGCAGACTCTCTTAAGTCACTGGGGGAAGAAATGAAACGGCAGATTTGAAAGAGGCCTAGCAGGAATATGTTATCATGGCAGGAAAAGCCAAGTAATGAAACAAGACATAAGCATAAACCGAGAAATGGGCCAAGAGAGATGTATTAAGAAAAGCCCAATCC
Organism: Quercus glauca; assembly: GCA_023736055.1. Classification (NCBI taxonomy): domain Eukaryota; kingdom Viridiplantae; phylum Streptophyta; class Magnoliopsida; order Fagales; family Fagaceae; genus Quercus; species Quercus glauca. Next base: position 70,149,044 of record CM043316.1, on the reverse strand, counting down.
CAAAGGGAAGCAGTGAAGGTACAAAACGGCCCACATGAAAGAATGAAGAAGTATGGCAAACGAACGCAAACAAAGCTCCATGAGCCGCAGGCAGGCTTTGAACGTACATAGCAGGGAAGCATGCGCAAGACCCAGGTGCCACCAGCCTGTACCCAGCCAATATGGGTCGTGGTGGGGCCATGGGTCAATGGTAAGAGGTAAGGGGGGGTGTGGTTTGGTGGTGGGGAGGGGGGAAAAGATTTATTTTACGTTCCCTGTCCAAATCATTTTGGGAGGTACGTCCTGCTGGGATGACAGACCGCCCAAAAGAGGTAAGATTGGGGAGGGAACGTTGGGTGCATGCCATAGGAAGAAAGAGAAAGCATTTAAGTCACGGCAGAGGACAGTGCCACGGCGGACAGAACAACACAAACCTGTTTTGTCCGGCGAGGGTAAGCAATGTACAGACGGTGGTCGGCAAGCATGCCCAGACCAGATAAAGGCCGTTAGGGGGTGAAATGGTAAAAAGGCAATCACGGCAGGCCCTATAAAAAGAGTCTCACCGTGCCCTGTAAAAAGGACCGAAAAACAGAGGAAAAAAAATACATAGAAAGAAAACTAAAAAGAAAAAGAAAAGAAAGGAAGAAAAGATAAGAAAACAAATAGTGAGGATAATGGGCATGCACCGATAGATCTTTTCCTTTCTCTCTCCCTCAAAATCCCACTCTCTAAGGAACAATCAAGTAATAAGAACGTTCTTCAGGCATTTATTACTTAGGTCCGATTCCCTCAAAGTCATTAATCCCCACGGCAGGATATTATCCTGGGAGGTTAGTTTCATTGAGAGGAAGCGTTCTTTCTCTTTGATTTTTGCCATTACGGACTCAGTTTTGGCTTAACGTTTATTTTTTATTAACTCATCGTTCAATCAATTGTTCTTTCCTATAAAAGCCATATTTGTCACTGCCATTATTACTACTGTGTTATTCGGTCCTCGTTATTAATAAAAGCTATTGTACTATGTTTTCTTTAATTATCATTATATCTGCCTGCCGTAATCTTATTGTAATAGCTCTGCTTGCCGTAAGGGTATTTCTGGCGGACAAGGCTAAGTTTGTGCACAAACCGGCCCAAAGTGAGTTGCAGTTGGGCCGGTCTCAACTTCCCTACTCAGAAACACATTAGGGCCCATCACCGCAAGACGCAGCCTAGGCCAAACACAAAAAAAAAAAAAAAAAAAAAAAAAAAAAAAAAAAAAAGGCCCCTACAGTGAGCTGTGGGGGCAAGCGCTCGTGAACAGTGCATGACCAGTAACTTTGTCCCTTAAAGCTAAAACGCATGCAACAAAGTCCAAAGAAAAAAAAAAGGGGAAAATGCTGAAAACACAGACACAAAATAATCTGAATCCAAACACATACTTAATCCCGAGAATTTATTATTATTATTTTTTTAAGATAGATCTATTATGTCATTCTCAAAAAATAATAATAATAATAATCTATATAGTCAGTTCTATGGTGTTATTACTGTAACACAAAAGTCCAAGTGTAAAATACAATTCATTCTCAAAAAAAGTGTAAAATACAACTATAAATATGTACAAGTGTTATAGCAATTCACCATAAGTATAAGCGCTTGTGAGCTGTGGGGGCAAGCGCTCGTGAACAGTGCATGAATAGTATGTGAATAGTGCATAAGCAGTAACTTTGTCCCCTAAAGCTGAAACGCGTGCAGCAGAGTCCAAAAAAAAAAAAGAAAAAGGGAAAATGCTAAAAACGCAGACACAAAATAATCCAAATCCAAACACATACTTAATCCCGTGAATTTATTATTATTATTTTTTTAAGATAGATCTATTATGTCATTCTCAAAAAAAAAAAAAAATCTATATTGTCGGTTCTATGGTGTTCTTACTGTAACACAAAAGTCCAAGTGTAAAATACAATTCATTCTCAAAAAAAGTGTATAATACAATTATAAATATGTACAAGTATTATAGCAATTCACCACAAGTATAAGCACTTGTGAGCTGTGGGGGCAAGGGTTAGGGTTCAAGTATCCAAGAGGGAGCTTCACACACATATACATTTAGATTAGACTAGAGTATAAATTCTATCTTGTATCAAAAAGTATATTGCTCAAAACTTCAAAAGGTTTTTGTATTTTACGGAAAAACTACAATGGTTTTGTGTACTTTTCCCTCATTTCTTGTTCATTTGTTGGGTAAGTAGTAATTGGTTTCAATTGATATGACTTTAAAAAAAAAAAAAAAAATTACAATAATGAAGCGAAATATGTGGGTTTTCAAAAAAATTATTTACATAAATACAAATATATATATATATATATATATATGGAAATATATAATATTAGTCATTAAAATTACGAATTTCGCTTTTCGTCCCTAAACTTTTAAAAAAATCATCATTAAACATTTTAAAGATATTTTATTAATAGTTAAAGCAATGTTATTAATTCAATTATGTTTCTCTTGAAATGGTCGAAAAATTCTGTCATGGTTAGTGAACTGGTACTAATCACTCCTCTGTTCCATCTCATTCTAAACTCCAGTTCATTTCGCTCTTTTCGATTCATTTCACTAAATTTTGATCTGTATTTTGATTATGGCTAGTATGTAAACAAATCATTATTTTGTTTCCTAAACGTATTTGTTTCATTATTTTACTCACATATGAAATTTTATTTTTATTATTTTCATTGAGAATGTTTTTTTTTTTTTTTTTTGTTTACTTTTACTCACATATGAATTTTTTTTTTTAATTATTAAGATTTTTTTTTTCATTCACTCGTAATCTCATATATGACATGATATGTAATAATAATATTATAAATATATATTAATTGATTTTGAAGTAATAATTGGATATGGTGTGACATTATGTGGCGAGGATTTAGATATATTTATTTTGCAATAATAGTAGTAATAACCCCAAATCAGTACCTTTGAATAGACCAACACTACGATATTCCATTCTATTACGTCAACTGAAATCATAACTGGAACAGAATTGACAACTTTAGTTTAGGGATGAAAAAATAAATTTTTTACATTTTCAATAGTTTATCAGCGAAAAATAAACTTTTTAAATTTTAAGAACAAAAGGCAAAATATATATATATATATATATATGTATTGCAATCTTTTGGGAAAAATCTTGTAAGAATATCATTCGTAAATATGCAAATTATTGTTCCATCATAGTAATAAAATATGGTAATTTATTGACCTCTTTGTATATTTAGTTTTTATTTCTTAATGTGGTGCTCGTTATTGTGAATGTTTCAATTTGTTTGTATCTAAATCAAACTATTAGATATCACTTTCACAATCTCTCCCTCAATCTCGAAGTTTAGCCGTTCAATCTTTCTCAGGTTTATTTCTTTCAAGTCTCACACACTCCTCTCTCTTTTTTTATTATTTTGTTATGTATGTTAATTTTTGTTTGAGTATATATATATATATATATATGAGATTAAATTCTATAAGAACGTGGTGTAAAACTCATGTTTTACCCCTTCAATCCCAACATACCACATCATCTTATCGCATATTTAAGAATAAACACAATCACACTCAATTAATTCTAATACCCATATATAAATCCAACCAAATAGAGAATCGATTGAGATGTTATTAGGTGTGGTAGGATGTATTGAATTTTAAGTAAAATGCTAATGTGGCAATCACTTATTGGATGGTGTAAAATATGGGTTTTACACCCCATCCTTATAGAATTTAATCTCTCTCTCTCTCTCTCTCTCTCTCTCTCTCTCTCTCTCTCTCTCTCTCTCTCTCTCTCTCTCTCTCTCTCTCTCTCTCTCTCTCTCTATATATATATATATTTGGATTGGGTGTGGTGTAGGAAGAGGAAAAGAGGTGGGAAAAGCTAAAGTCTTTCAAAATCTAAGGTTAGATCTACTTCAATAATATCTTTTTGTGATTTTTGTGTTTAGTAAGGTTTTTATTTTGACATTGATTTGAAGCTTTATGGATGAGATGATATATTGTTATTCTGTTTCTGATTTGAGTTGTTTGCATTTTTTATACAAAAAGAGAAGGTGAATTTGTGGCAATGTGTGACCAATATATTAGCCCAAAACTGTTCAAACAGCACCTTGTACACCGCACCACACTACATCGCACCACACCTATGACAACAAAACTGAGGTGCAGTGTGGTTATAATTTCGGCCAAACTACACCACCCAAAACCTCAACGAATCACACCACAAATACCCCTAATTGTGATAGAATGATTTTTGATAATGTTTTATATTTTACAATCAAGTTATTAAAATCCAGTTATTATGAAATATATTTAAATGTACAACTATTGTTTTTAGATCGTAGTGTTGTCAATAATTTGTTTTTTGAATCTTAGATCAAATTAAATGATGAGTTTTGGAATTATTAACTACTAGTCGCTAACCCGTGCTATGCACGAGAACCTACCTATTTATGAGGTAAACTAAAATAATTTTATAAAATCTTAAATTGATTAAGAAATTACACCATTACATGATTTGCTCTCGTATGACTTCAATTTGTGTTACAATTTGATAAAAAAAGTCATTGCTTGAACGTGCAATTACATACAAAAAATTTGTCAAACAGTTTCAGATACTGTAAAAAAATAACTCAAAAATTCAAATATTAAAACTTCTGAAAGACAAAAAAAAATATTAAAGAATTAAATGATTCACTACTTAGAAATTATTGAAACAAAACAAAGTATATATATATATGACTAAACAATAGAGAAAGATGGGTTACGTTCAAAAGAATAATTCATGACTATAACTATTAAAAGGAATCAAAAGATTCAAAGCCTACAAATTATAGATAATATATATATATGTGTGTGTGTGTGTGTGTGTGTGTGTGTGTGTGTGTGTGTGAATTACACAAATTCAGATGTCAAAACTTCCAAAATGCCAAAAAAGATATATAATTAAAGAATAAGTTATTGAAATAATTCAAAAAATATATGACTATTCAAAAGAGAAATATATGAAAAAGAAAAAAGTACATGAACCCATAAAGTAATAATTTTTAAATTTTAATGAGTCTAAACTTTAAACGAACCTTGTCAGCACGTGGCCCACGATAAAAAATGTTGAGCAGGAGCCCACATTGAAATAATGAGAGACATACCTCCTCTTAATATATCATATATAACCTTTTTATTCAAGAAATTAACATACTTTTATATCGTAAGGTGAAGCTAAGATATATGCAGTAGCAGCAACCTTAAATTTCAATTATTGCAAGTTTTTATTTTTTTTTATTTATATATATATATATATATATATATTGTAAAAAACGACTAAAGAGAGTTTGGTGATTCATGTACGAAAATTACTTTTAAAAAAATACATGAAAAACCATAAAGTAATTTTTTTTAAAATAAAGTAGAGGATAAAAAAATAACAAAAGAATAGCTCATACATCTACTCGGCTTTAACAAAAATATTGGGGTTTGCACTGCTTTTATAGTGTTCATGATTAACTACGCAAATTTAGAGATAAATTATAAACGTTTGAATTTGACTTTAAGTTTGATTTGTTAGAGAGATAGAGTTTTACTCATTGTTAATTTGGACTAAACAAAAATAACTTTATTTTAAAAAAATGATAATGATGTAGCAAGCTCGGGAGAGGTCAATAAAAAGTCAAAGGCTTCTATATATATATATATATATATATATATATATATATATAATATGCCCTTAAATGTAAACTATTAATTCCATGGTTTCCACTTGTATTTCTTCAAAAAAAATCGGTTACATGGACATCATGTTATATGGTACGGCTTCTCAGGGGTATTGGAAAGTCAGTCATTTAAGAGTTTGATTAAAAATGACTCATGCTCTACCCTTCCACCTAAATTTTTATTTGGAAATACATTTGATGGGACAACAACTCTCCAAGTTCGTCCATGAAGCTCGTCCACATAACATAGCGCGCGCATTAAGATGCTTGTCCTTGGAAAGATCGTCCTGGAGAGCACGTCTTGAGCAATCTCGTCCTGGGTAAGGTCATGATTATTCATTACGAATTGTTGTTAGCAACGGTTAAAGAAAATAGAGTCAAGCAATATAACTTCCATGGCAGTTATGGAAGTTATCTCCAAGCTTTTTAGACTCCGCAACAATAGGGGAAGTTACATCAAAGAAATAACTGCTTATAAACACTATATAAGCATTCTACGCGAAGGTAAAGGGATCCAGTTCTTTTTTCCAACATACTTGAAATTACACAAATTACTGACTTTGCCATCGGAGGTTTTTTGGCCGGCCTCCACCGGTCTCTTCTGATTTTTCTTTGTTTTTTCAGTATTCGCCAGCACCCTTTTGATCGTTAGCGCCCAAGAATTTCAGCCCACTGATTTTTGAGGAATTATCAACATTAATTGGAATGAGTTTGACTTTAAGTTGGACTTGTTAGAGAGATAGAGTTTCACTCTTTATTAAGTTTGGACGAAACAAAATAATTTTATTTTAAAAAAAAATGATAACGATGTGGCAAGCTCTATAGAGGTGAATAAAAAGTCAAAGATTTCAGTTATATATATATATATATATATATAAATTGGATTGGTTTCAAATTGTGATGGAAAATGGTTTTGAATTGAAAGAATGCTTGGTTGGTTTCAAACTGTACGGTACAAGCTCAACTTTTTGTTGAGCTTGAATTTAAATTATTAGACAACGAAACAATTTCTTCATGTATAGTTTTATACTCTACATGCAATGTATCTTAAATTTAAGTAACTTTACCAATAACCATTGTTTAATTTATGTCTATGCATCTTTAACCGAAATAAATGACATGTATGATACCATCACGTACCTTTGGCGCAGTAATCGCTTCACAAGTATAAATACTGATGGAGTGTGGAGAATAAGATCTGAGATTCAAGAAAGCATGATTTTTACACTTAGATTATATTAAAATAGAGTTTTATCTCATAGCAAAAAAGGGGGAAAAAAAGAAGAAGAATAAAAAAAAGACATGTATGATGTTGGCAAACAACGAAAGTATGCATATATGTATATATGTAGGGAAGTGGCGTGGGTTCTAGTTAGCTCAACTGATAAAATTTTTGATAGTTGTATAAGAAATCTGGGGTTTAATCCCCACTTATACCAAAAGCTGATTGGTGTCTTAGTTTGATGATAAAGAGCTATCATAAGAAACAGACGTCATAGATTGAAACTCTCTAAAAAAAATATAAGGAAGTGGCACATAAAACCCAAGTAAGTACTGGGCTTTAAATTAGAACGGGCCCAGAACATATCGCTTCGAGATATGAGGCCCCACTACGAAGACTTATACATGGGAATGCAGATCAAAGGTAGAACAAGAAGTCATCATAAGCACCCTCAAGATCTCAAACCTCAGAATCCGACCTAATAGGATCCATTACCTCGGGCTCGAGCATGAGTAAACCACTAGAGTCGCCCAAGGTAAAAGCCTATTGATCATACTGCCCACACCAATCCGTGTTTCAAGCTATCAAAGACATCTCATCAGTGTATGCGCAAAATGTCCGAGGATGTCCTTTAGGATCTTCTTGATGAATCCACAACAACCCACTTGATACAGTTGCATTTAATACAATATATTACTTATCAGAATAAAACAAAAGGTTCCAAAAGTCTTTGTTCATCATAACCTCAAGAAAAAAAGAGTCTGAAAGGATAGAAGGCTGCCCAACTATACCAGGACAGCACCTACATTGGCATATGCTAGAGAAGAAAATGAAGAGAATTAAGCAAAGGATAAGGATAAAGAAGAAGAAAGAGGAAGGATATAAAAAGAAAGAATACAGATAAACAAAGCAGATTTTTTATTGACAGTGAAAGATAAAGATAGAAAGTAGAAAAAGAGAGGAGCAAAACACTTAGTGAGAAATTGAGAAATAATCCTATGAATAAAGTCTTTGACACAATTTATAAAGCTAAGAATTATCTGTTCCTTATTCAAACCTCCTATCATGGATTGTATTAGCCCATAATAAAAATTAATTGTGATTATAGGCAAGTCATTAAGCTAAGGCTAATATATATTAATTATGCTTATTAATCATTATGTAGGCAAATGATGATCACGTGTTTTTCAAGTTTAAGAGCATCTCCAGCAGTGTAGGTAAATGTCAAATATTCAGTATAATAGAGAATGGAACCGTAAAATCATACTCCAACAGATTCTCTATACCCGAAAAATTTTTTAACTTATGAACAGTAGCCCATCAAGTCTAATGGGCTACTGTACATTAGTAATTGAATTTCTTGGATTAAAATATTATACCAACTACTTATTATATCAATTCTTTCTGTCTCATCCGGAATTCTTTCTGTCTCATCCGAAATTCTTTTTTTTCTTTCATTCTCTTCGTTTCTCACATAATCCAAACACAAAACAAAATCTAATTCTTAAAATAAAGTTGAATTAGAACAAGCAAATATGAAAAAAAAGAAAAAGAAAAAAATGAACAAGCTGATCTGACCCCGTTTCTCACATAATCCAAACACAGAATACAAAACAAAATCCAATTCTTAAAATAAAGTTGAATCAGAACAAGCAAATATAAAAAAAAAAGGAAGAAAAAAAAGTACAAGCCGATCTGACCCAACCTGGTGGTGGGGCGGCGGACGTGATGGTGTTGCCTGGTGAACGCCGATCTCCACCGGCAGTGGGGCGGCGGACGAGCTCTCTCTCTCTCTCTCTCTGATGTGAAGCAAAGAGATGCTGGAATGTTCTTGTGATGAGGTGAAAAAGAAAATAAAAGAGGGGGCCTGACACTTGTGTGGAGGAGAAAAACAAGAAAAAGAAAAAATGAAATGAAACGTGGATGAAAATGAAATGGAAAGAAGAAAAATAATATAAAAAATAAAAAAATCCTAATTGAAAAATATTACCACAATATTTTTACAATAAATTTTAAGTAACAGATTGTTATTAATTAACATTGGCGAGTAAAAAAATAATTTCAGTGGTGGGTTCAAATTAAAACTAGTAACAACTTTCTACATAAATTTTGTTGTAAAAGTATTGCGTAAAATATCGTGAACATAACACTTCTCATTGAAAAATATAATTGTTAAAAAAAGAATAAATGATGATTAAAAAAAGAATAAACAATGAATGAATAAATAATATTTAAATGAGATAGAGAATGTGATAGAGAATCTGTTGGAAGTGTATTTAAAAAAGTGGATAGGTAAAAACTAAATATCACTGTTCATTCTCTAAACAATATAAAAATTTGCTAAAACTGCTGGAGATGCTCTAATTCTAGGAATTCATTGTCAAAGCCATTTACATTTTGTAGGGGCCTTTTTTTTATATTTGGGTTGGGCTGCCTCCAGCGGTGATGGGCCCTAATGTGTATCTGAGTAGGGAAGTTGAGACCGGCCCAACTGTAACTCACTTTGGGCCGGGTTGTGCACAAATTTAGCATTGTCTGCCAGGAATATCCTTACGGCAAGCAGAGCTATTACAATAAGATTATGGCAGACAGATATATTGACAATAAAAGAAAACAGAGTGCAATAGCTTTTGTTAATAATAAGGACCGAATAACACAATAGTAATAATGACAGTGATAATAATGGCTTTTATCAGAAAGAACAATTGATTGAACGATGGGTTAATCAAAATAAACGTCAAGCCAAAACCGAGTCCGTAATGGCAAAAAACCAAAGAGGAAGAACGCTTCCTCTCAATGAAACTAACCTCCCAGGGGAATATCCCGCTGTGGGGATTAATGACTGTAAAGGGGTGGGCCTGCTTGGAGTCTCGGGCGAGCTCCTGCCGCACTAGGCCCGGGTAATTTCTGGGTAAGGAGTTGGATCCGGCCCAAATGGAGCACACCTTGGCCCGGCTTGTGCACAATCTTTGCCGCGTCTGCCAAAGCACATTTAAGAGCTCACAGCAAGCAGAGTCATTGTTAACAAGTTATGGCAAGCAGGCATAAAAATAAAAAAAAACGCAAGAAGCATCTACTGTTCTCTTTTACAATGCACAATAAACAACTTAAGGACCTTGCGTTTTAAAAGGAAGTGCTTAAACAAAATAGTTAAGCGAGCTTAGCAGAGTAAAATAACGAGTATGCTATTTCAGTATTACCGCAGGACTTCAACCATGAAAGGGAAAACTACTCCCTCAACGCAAATAACTTCATTTTTAGTGAAATTAGTTGCTTTGAGAGGACAGCCCCAGATGGTATAAATCTGGTATTGTCTTTTGAGGACAAGGCTATTGAGGGAGAGAGGGGGGTTAACCCATTTGGGTGCATGCCTGCCATAAACACTCTGCTTTCTTTCTTTTTTTTCGTTCTCTGTTTTTTTTTCTTATCTTTTTTCTCTCCGTTTTTCTTTCTTAGAATTCTTGTCTTTCTTTTTCTTTTTTTCGTTTTTCCACCACTGCCCCCTTTTCTTCAGCCGCGAGTCCCTTATATAGGGCCTGCCGTGGCCGATTTTACTGTTCTAGCCTTTCTATGGCCCTATTCTGTTATCGTAGCCTTTTGCCATCCACTTACCAAGTCAAAATGGTTCTGATTCACCATTGACCTGTGGCTTTCGGACAATGAAACTTCTTTTTCTGCTTCGTCCGGTGTGTTCTCTCTCTCTCTGTCTCTCATGGCATGCACCCAGCGGTCCTTACCCAACCTTACCTCTTTCGTGTGGCACGTTATCCCAGCAGGACTGTGCCCACCAAAAGAGTCTGGGCAAGAATCGCAAAAATGGATTCCCGCTCCTCCCCCCACCGCCAGACCATGCCCTCTCCCATGACATCACTCTTTCCCATAGTGGCTGGGTATGGGCTGGTGATGCCTGGGTCGCCCGCATGCGTTACCTCATTGATGTTTCGTTCGTTTGCCGAGGCCTGAAAATGGGTATGCATATCCTGCCGTGCCTTTTTTGGCATTTTCTGATGTGGATCATTTCCCGGCAGACCGACGTTCATGTGTTGTCCCTTTCTCTGGAGGGTTGGGCTCCGTGGCGGACTTTCCCTTTGGGTGTTTTTTGCTTTTGCGGCTTTACACTTCCTGCCATGTTAAGTTTAAACTTCTGTTACCAAACCCAGTCCTGCGGGGCTTTTTTTGTATACTTTCCTTCTCTGTAGCCCAGTATCTTCACTGGGCTTCCTTTTTATTTCTTGCTGGCTTCTATGCCTTTTATGCTTTCTTGTGGGCATCCCTGGCCCATCTTGGTTTTGCTTCTTATATGGGTTTCTTTGCTAACTCATTTTGGACTTTCTTTGGCCCAATTTTTTCTCTACAAATCTTTTTCCTTTGGGCTCATGGATTCTCCATTTGCCTAATACTTTTTTTTTTTTTTTTTTTCTTATTGCAATGGGCTTGCTGTGGCCCACGCTTTCTTTTTTTTTCTCTTACCGGGCTTATTCAAGCCAATTTGCTTCTTCTGGACCCATTATATGGACCCTTAAATCATGCTTATGCTTTCTTTTTCTCTTTCCGGGCTTATTCAAGCCCATTTGCTTCTTCTGGACCCATTACATGGACCCTTAAATCATGCTTATGCTTTCTTTTTCTCTTTCCGGGCTTATTCAAGCCCATTTGCTTCTTCTGGACCCATTACATGGACCCTTAAATCATGCTTTATGCTTTCTTTTTCTCTTGCCGGGCTTATTCAAGCCCATTTGCTTCTTTGGGCCTTGGGCCTGCTGGGTCTTAAAAAATGAGCCTCAACAATGACTTTAAGGGAATCGGACCTAAGTGATAAATGCCTGAAGAAAATTCTTATTACTTGATTGTTCCTTAGAGAGTGGGATTTTGAGGGGGAGAGAAGAGAAAAGATCTATTGGTGCATGCCCATTGTCCTCCCTATTTGTTTTCTTATCTTTCCTTCCTTTCTTTTCTTTTTCTTTTTAGTTTTCTTTCTATCTATTTTCTTCCTCTGTTTTTTGGTCCCCTTTACAAGGCACGGTGAGGCCCCTTTTATAGGGCCTGCCGTTATTGTTTTTTTTACCATTTCACCCTCTAACGGCCTTTGTCTGGTTTGGGCATGCTTGCCGACCATCGTCTGTATATTGCTTACCCTCGCCAGACAAGACAGGTTTGTGTTGTTTCTGTCCGCCGTGGCACTGTCTTCTGCCGTGGCTTAAATGCTCTCTCTCTCTTCCTATGGCATGCACCCAACGTTCCCTCCCCAATCTTACCTCTTTTGGGCGGTCTATCATCCCAGCAGGACGTACCTCCCAAAAGGGTTTGGACAGGGAACGTAAAATAAATCTTTTCCTCCCTCCCCACCACCAAACCACACCCCCCCTTACCTCTTACCACTGACCCATGGCCCCACCACTACCCATATTGGCTGGGTACAGGCTGATGGCACCTGGGCCTTGCGCATGCTTCCCTGCTATGTACGTTCAAAGCCTGCCTGCGGCTCATGGAGCTTTGTTTGCATTCGTCTGCCATACTTCTTCGTTCTTTCACGTGGGCCGTTCTATACTTTCACTGCTTTCCTTTGGGATTGGGCTTTTCTTAATACTGGGTTTCACATCTCTCTTGGCCCATTTCTCGGTTTATATTTATGTCTTGTTTCATTACTTGGCTTTTTCTGCCATGATGATATGTTCCTGCTAGGCTTCTTTTAAGCCTGCCGTTTCATTCCTTCCCCTAGTGACTCAAGAGAGTCTGCTGGTGTTCTTACTCATGGGCACCATTGTCCCTTTCCTTTTTCCCCTTGGGCCTGCGGCCCTTTTACTTTCCTCGGGCTTCCTCGACCCATTTATTGACTTTGTGTTCCCATGAGCTTTTACTAACTTGATTGGGCTTCCCCGGCCCAATCTCCTCATTCTCATTCTTGGGGTTCATGGGCTTGCCATCAACCCCTACTTTCTTTGTTTACATTGCCTTGGGCCTGCCGCGGCCCATTCTCACTTTTTCATACCATACATTGCCCGTGGGTGTCATTTCTCTCTTTCCGGGCCCTTTGGGCCTATTTGTTTCCTCAAGACCCATTTATTTATGTTATGAGCTTGTGTTCTATTATTCCTGCCGCTTGAGCCTAATAGTTTTTTTCCTATACCTGCCACTCTTATTGCCTGCTTTGCTGGGTTGGGCTGGCTTTACAAAAATGACCCTCAACACATTTCATTGAATATGCAAATTTTTTTAATATATCTTGTATTTCATTTAATCGTTGAAATCTTCACCCAAAGATAAAAAGAAAAGTTGTGTTGTCATAAATAGGACAATGATTGTGATTATAGACTACTACCAAAAAATAAAAGATTATGATTATAGATTTGCAAATACCGTACACTTTTTTGAGCAAAACATTTACCGTACACTTGTCAATTGCTTTTGTACCATGGTAAGCATCGCTAAACCATCAGTTAAAATTACTGCACAATAATATAATATAATTTGAGTTTTTTCAACAAATTTTTTTAAGTTGCTAAAAATTAAATTAGGTAAAAATATGGTGTTATTTTAAAAAATTAAAGTAAATTTTTAAAAAATTGTTCATAATCAAATAATTTAAATAAGTTAAAAAAAATAAATAGGAACAAAACTATCACTATAATATAGTATCTCACTTTTCACTGTCAATGACAAATCTTAAGTATAAGTTGACAATAATGCTGCAACAAAGGTAGGAAGAAACAAGTGTGAATGATTTTTGAAAGGGAGTATATAAAAAATAACAAATAGGGGTTTTATAAATTGACAAATTTCCAATCCAACATCACAAGCATAAAGTTTTATAGGTTTTTAACTAGAATTTACTTACTTTGCCCAAGTTAAGTTTACAACTTTCAGAAAAAAAAATCCAAAATTATTACAAACAATGTAAATTTAGCCTGCACAAGAAAAGTTAAATTTATAAGTACAAAAGTTAAAGAAAAGTTAAACAAGTAGATAAGACAATAATTAGAACCACTAATGAATAAAGATATTTACAGGGGAGTGAAAAGCTTGTAAACAACCAAATGTTGGCACAAATATCTAATTCTTCAAAATCACTACCCCAAACATGAAAACTAGCAAATAAAAGCCACAACCCAGAAGCAACACTACTTATACTATAATGGAAAAATCAGATTAAAAAATCGACCATTAAACTGAACAACTCTTTTGGAAACAACACCGACTAATTCTTTTTTTCCTTTTCTAATCATTTCATTTCCTTGCAAATTGCTCCATGTAATCAACAAGACCAACACTAAAAATAATCAACAATTTAAATAAAAATGAAATCAAAGCTAAAACATTACCTCACACAGATAAAACACCAAAAGCATATTTTTAATTTTAAAAAAAAGCTTTGAAAATAACAATATAATTACACATTTAACCACTAACTTTAGAACTTATGTATAGAACCTTAGGTGCTGTTTCTTAGGTTCCCCTCTTAAGATTTTGCTATGTGACTATTTAACTAAAAAATACATTTCTATCTCATTAGAAAAAGCCAGATAGCAGAATTTTAAGAAGGAAACATTAGGAATAGTACCTAAGTATTGTTTTTAAGTCTTGCCATTTATAAATCAACATACCTTCACAAAACTAATTAGCATTGGCGAAACCTTAAAATTTGAACCCAATTCCCTTACCAACTCATTCCATCCCATCTCTCATTCCCATTGATTTAACCTTACTAGATTTTATTGCACCATCTCTCACCCCTGCTTATCCTTGCCTTCAACAAGATTTATGACATTAAGGATCTCGATTAATGTTGCATCCTTGCGTTCGACTTTATTTTATAGGTGTCCCTCAAGTTAATGACGTCAACATTAGTATGATCGGCCCAAACCGACCAAGGTTGCACTCAACATAACAAAATTTACTTGATGCGGTCAATCGACCAACATTGTAGTGCAGCTCAATAGGAGCTTTTGAGAATTACGTAACAAAATAGTATAATTTAGGGTTGTAAACAAGTCGAATCAAGTATTAAAAGTTCAAGTTTGTTCATTTAAATTTTTTTTTTTCAAACATGAGCTAGGCTCAAGCTCATTACCAAATAAGATTATATATTAAAGTTTGAATCATTTTCTTGTCGAGTAAGATCAAACTTGTTCATGAGCTACCTGGTTAACTTATTATTTTCTTATATATTATGAAATTATGACTAAAATGTGTTACTACTTTAAAATTATATGAAATTTTAATACAAAGAGATTGTTTATATCATCAATAAGTTACAAATAATGATTGAACATCATATGAATTTATTGAAAAACTTATACAATCCAATTTCAAGTTTATATAAATATATACTTGAACAAGTATACATATAAAAATATAATATTACTTATAGTTAAATAAAGCTTCGTATTCACAATTACATTATTATGTTGAACTTGATTCATTTATTAATTGAGCCTAGACTTTAGGCTTGAACTTAACTTATTTTATAAACGAACGAACATAAACAAGTTTTTCTTAAACCAAGCTCAAACTATTTATAAATAATTTGGTTTATTTACAATTTTAATCCAATTATATAGGTTGCACTGCCTAATCTACATCCCTAATTGCAACAACATCACACATGATACGAGGTAAGAAGGAAGGGGATTTTTTATTTATTATTATTATTTTTGGGTATAATAGATTGACTAACGGTACAAAATTTAAAAAACATTCAAGAGGCTACAAACCAGTGAGAAAAATAGAAAAACACAGCGAAAAAGGAAAAAACAGTAATTATAGGCTTACAGCATATCAAACCCATAGAAAATAAATGAACAACTGTAATGATAACGGCGATAATAATACTCGGACGAACCACGGCCACTCACACCCACACAGCTGGTGAAATCTCCAACCAATCACACACTCTATCCTCAAATCAAACCCCTGAAAAGCCGCTTCTGGACCCGCAATAAGAACCAATCACAACATCCAATTGACCCCACGCTCCCACGCGCTGAAAAAATAGCGTGGACTCACCTGAGGACCAATTAGAAAATCAGAGAGATATAGTTTATTTTTGTAAATCCCAGCTTTACATTGGCGTCTCTGCCTTTTGCCCACACTCTCTGCTAGGGTTTCAGACTCGCCGCTTCTTTCTTCTTTCTTCTTCGTGTTCTTCGTTTCGCTAATCGGATTTTTGATCACTCGCTCGCTCGCTCAGTCTCCGAGTCAACTCGCCAACTCGGTAAGCACTTTTTCTTCAATCTTACATATCTCACTGTGTCTGAGCTCCGATTATTCACTTTCAAATCCCTGATCTGATCTAGGATTTATCTCTAGGGTTTTGCATTGAGTTCCTTTTTTTTGGTGATCAGAACAACTTAGTCAGTGTTTTAGTACTCACTTCGAATTTAGATTTCTCGAATTTCGTTTTACTCTTGTTTGGTTGCCGAGAAAACACGGGTAATTCCCGATTTGATAAACGTTTAGATATCCGATTTTTCGGTTTGGGGCCTCGGAGCTTAAAATCGAGCGGAATCGATTCTGTAAGTGTTTATCAGAAATGTTTGGATTCGTGGAGTTGAGAAAATTAGTGCTTGCTTACTTAGCAGAGTGCTTTAACTTTTGGAAATATTGCGAATGTCAAAAGATGATATTTTTCCTTTGAATCTTATTAATTTTTCTTAGTAAACAAACGGAGAGTATGAGTTCGGATATAATTGAATGACAGAAATGAATATATGGGGCCGACTTGACTAGTCTGTTGAGGATCCATAGCTTTTACTTTTGGAAATACTGAGAATGACATAGAAGATGTTATTTTTCCTTTTGTATCTTATTAATTTTCCTAGTAAACAAACAGAGAGTATGGATTTGGATATAATAGAATGATGGAAAAGAATTCATGTGGCCAACCTAACGAGTCTGTTGAGGATCCATAGTTGAACCCAAAATTTTGGAACCCCAAAATTTTGGTACTAAGGCTTGGATATTGTTGTTTTTGTAGTAAACAAACAGAATAGTGGATTTAGGGTTTAGTAATTTTGATCGTGATGATGATTTGCTGGATGGGTTAGCTTTCTTCCCGATTATGATGAGCAGTTGATAGTTACTTAGGGCTTGTAATGACAGCTGATTGGTGTGCTGTTATTTTTGCATTAATTTTCTTCCCATTGGTCTGTTGAGTAAATTTTTGTGAGGATTGAAACCAAAGAGCACTTTTTTTTACTTGAATGATCTTTAAGTGTCTCAATATTTTGCCTTTTTATTTCTTCATAATGATAATTTTTGGACTTTCATATTATATGTTAAGTATATATACACTTTGAATGGAGGGAGAGTAGGGGGGAGTAGAGGAAAGTGATTGGGGAGGGTTTAATGAACCTTGTTTGGTTGTTTTTTAAATTGAGAAGGGGAAGGGTTTGAGAGGATTTGGAGGGGTATCTTAACCCTCCAAACCCTCATTTTTAATTCCAATTTGGAGGGGGAGGAGAGGGAAGGGGTTCCATTTATATTTAAAAAAAATTTAAACTGTCAATTTTCCCTTATGATTTCAATTTATATCAATCTCTTTAAAATTAGAAAAATATAGTTACAATAGTCAACTTTTATGACCATTCCCCTTCCCTTTCCTCATCATTCTTAATTTTTAAAACATTCAAACTATGGGGAGTGGTATCTATTCCCCTTCCCCAATTTAATTTTTAAAATACTCAAACAAGGGGAGGAGTATCTTAACCCTCCAAACCCTCATTTTTAATTCCCCCAAATTAGGACAATTTGGAGGGGGAGGAGAGGGACGGGGTTCCATTTATATAAAAAATAAAAAATAAACTGTCAGTTTTTCCTTTATGATTTCAATTTATATCAATCTCTTTAAAATTAGCAAAATATAGTTACAATAGTCAACTTATATGACCATTCCCCTTTCCTTTCTTCATCATGCTTAATTTTTAAAACATCCAAACTATGGGGAGTGGTATCTATTCCCCTTACCAGATTTAATTTTTAAAATACTCAAACAAGGGAAGGAGTATCTCAACCCTCCAAACCCTCATTTTTAATTCCCCCAAATTGGGACAATTTGGAGGGGGAGGAGAGGGACGGAGTTCCATTTATATCAACAAAAAAAAAAAAAAAGGGTCAGTTTTTCCTTTATGATTTCAATTTATATCAATCTCTTTAAAATTAGCAAAATATAGTTACAATAGTCAACTTATATGACCATTCTCCTTTCCTTTCCTCCCCATACTTAATTTTTAAAACATCCAAACTAAGGGGAGTGATATCTATTCCCCTTCCCCGATTTAATTTTTAAAATATTCAAACAAGGGGAACTGGGGAAGGGGTAATCATTCCCCTCCCCTCTCCTCCCCTACCTTATCCTTTAATTTCCTCCCTTTAATTTCCTCTCCTGCCAAACTTCCAAACACATTGTTACTCTTATGATTTAAAGCAACTTGGTGAGTTACGTCAAATGTGGGTTACTTTTTGTTTTTTTGATTGTATGTCTAAGGGTGGTGTTGGATACATTTACATATAAATTATCTCTTGTCTAATTAGTGGGTTTAGTTTGTTGATCCCAGATTCAAATGGCAATGGAGGTGACTCAAGTTCTTTTAAATGCACAAGCAGTAGATGGCACTGTGCGCAAGCAGGCAGAAGAAAATCTAAAACAATTTCAAGAGCAAAATCTTCCAAGTTTCTTGTTTTCTCTTGCTGGGGAATTGTCAAATGATGATAAGCCCGTTGAGAGTCGTAAATTAGCAGGCTTGATTCTGAAGAATGCCTTGGATGCCAAAGAACAACATAGGAAACTTGAGCTTGTGCAAAGATGGTTGTCATTGGACCCCTCTGTGAAGACTCAGATCAAGGCATGCTTGTTAAAGACCCTCTCTTCTCCTGCTCTGGATGCTCGATCAACTGCATCACAAGTCATTGCAAAGGTTGCAGGTATTGAGTTACCACATAAACAGTGGCCTGAACTGATAGGGTCGCTCTTGTCTAATATTCACCAGCTTCCGGCTAATACCAGGCAGGCAACACTGGAAACTCTTGGGTACATTTGTGAAGAAGTCTCCCCCGATGCGGTAGAACAGGATCACGTAAACAAGATTCTTACTGCTGTAGTTCAGGGTATGAACTCTTCCGAGAGTAACAATGACGTTAGGCTTGCCGCTACTCGAGCTTTGTACAATGCTTTAGGTTTTGCTCAGGCAAACTTTTCCAATGATATGGAACGTGATTACATAATGAGAGTTGTTTGTGAGGCTACCCTTTCTCCAGAGTTGAGGATTCGACAAGCTGCTTTTGAGTGTTTGGTTGCCATATCTTCAACCTACTATGAGAAGTTGGCTCCTTACATACATGATATCTTTAACATCACTGCAAAGGCTGTTAAGGAAGATGAGGAGCCAGTTGCCCTTCAAGCCATTGAGTTCTGGAGTTCAATATGTGATGAGGAGATAGATATTTTAGAAGAATATGGAGGTGACTTTACTGGGGATTCTGATGTTCCCTGCTTTTACTTTGTTAAGCAGGCGCTCCCTGTTCTTGTCCCCATGTTATTAGAGACACTACTTAAGCAGGATGAGGATCAAGATCAAGACGAAGGGGCTTGGAACATTGCAATGGCTGGAGGCACATGCCTGGGTTTGGTTGCACGAACGGTTGGAGATGATGTTGTCCCACTTGTAATGCCATTTATTGAAGAGAATATAACAAAACCAGATTGGAGGCAAAGGGAGGCTGCTACTTATGCCTTTGGTTCCATTCTGGAAGGTCCATCCCCAGACAAGCTCATACCACTTGTTAACATTGCCTTGAACTTCATGCTCACTGCCCTTATGAATGATCCAAATAACCATGTGAAGGACACTACTGCTTGGACTCTTGGAAGAATGTTTGAATTTCTGCATGGGTCAGCTTTGGAGACCCCCATAATTACCCAGGCAAATATTCAACAGATTATTAATGTTCTGCTTCAGAGCATGAAAGATGTACCAAATGTTGCGGAGAAAGCCTGTGGTGCTCTCTATTTCTTGGCCCAGGGGTATGAGGATGCGGGATCTACATCTTCTCCACTAACTCCATTCTTCCAGGAAATTGTTCAAGCTCTTCTCACTGTGACTCACCGAGAAGATGCTGGAGAGTCACGCCTCCGCACTGCAGCCTATGAGACTTTAAATGAAGTTGTGAGGTGTTCTACTGATGAGACAGCTTCAATGGTACTGCAACTAATTCCTGTCATTATGATGGAGCTCCACCAAACTCTTGAGGCACAGAAGCTTTCGTCTGACGAGAGAGAGAAGCAGAATGAATTACAAGGTTTGCTCTGTGGTTGCTTGCAGGTCATTATACAGAAGCTGGGGTCATCCGAGCAATCGAAATATGTCTTCATGCAGTATGCTGACCAGATGATGTCCCTTTTTTTAAGAGTATTTGCTTCTCGAAGTGCCACAGCTCATGAGGAGGCTATGCTTGCCATTGGAGCTCTTGCCTATGCAACAGGTGCCGATTTTATAAAATACATGCCAGAATTTTATAGGTATTTGGAAATGGGTCTTCAAAATTTCGAGGACTACCAGGTTTGTGCCATTACAGTTGGTGTAGTTGGGGATATATGCAGAGCGCTGGAGGATAAGATATTGCCTTACTGTGATGGAATAATGACCCAGCTTCTCAAGGATTTGTCAAGCAACCAGTTGCACCGATCTGTAAAGCCCCCGATATTTTCATGCTTTGGTGACATTGCTTTGGCAATTGGAGAAAACTTTGAGAAGTACTTAATATATGCTATGCCCATGCTTCAAAGTGCAGCAGAACTATCTGCCCATATTTCCGGTGCTGACGACGACATGTTGGAGTACACCAATTCTCTGAGAAATGGAATTCTAGAGGCATACTCTGGAATCTTTCAGGGATTTAAGGGTTCTTCGAAGACCCAGCTATTGATGCCTTTTGCACCTCATGTTCTTCAGTTCTTGGATAGTTTGTATATGGAGAAGGACATGTAAGTTATGATGGAATCTTTACTGACTTGTTTATTAATTTTTTCTTCTTTATTTTTTTAATCTCAATTATTAGTTTCTTACCTCCTTATTTGTTTTCTTTTAGGGATGATGCGGTGTCTAAGACGGCGATTGGGGTCCTTGGAGATCTAGCTGATACCCTGGGTGGTAATGCAGGTCCCTTGATTCAGCAATCTGTGTCAAGCAAAGACTTTCTTAGTGAATGTTTATCAGCAGATGACCATTTGATAAGGGAATCTGCCGAATGGGCCAAGTTGGCCATCAGTCGAGCCATTTCTTTTTGAGGCAACTGCTTCGTATACTCTTCTTCTTTGCATGCATTTGGGTGTGTTGAGTGGGGTCTGGGATTGCATACAATGAGTCAGGTCGTCACCATTTTTGGGCGCAGATGTTTGGTCGGTCGGCTGTCAGTGTTTCACTCAGCAGCTCGGAGTCGGTTTTTTTTTTCTTTTCAATTGTTCATTTTAGTTTTGCATTGCCATGGAAGAAGTCGGTGATGACCCATACATTTCTGCTAGCTTGGCAGAAAAAGTTGAACTATTACTAAGTTATAAAGGAAGTTAATGGTATGGGAGGAATGAGATAGGAGACTCCATCGCTCCCTGATGCGTCTAATGTGCTAGTGATAGCAGTTCCATTTGTTGGGAGTCGATGGTGCTGAAGCGTTGGGTTGGGGTTAATTTAGCAGCAATGTAAAAGCCTGCATTTTTTAATCTTTTGGCCTTCTTTTTCCTTTCTTCCCCTCACCGAAATTTGGTGTCTGAAAGCATGGCACTGTTACATGTCAATTTTCATAGAGTTCGGTCTCTTGCCTTTTGTACTCATGTATACTTGCTCATTATGTGGGATTGGTGACAAACAACATAATATTAGGACATTCATATCATGCATTAGTCATATTTCATCATCATTATATTTACTGTACCTTTTTATTATTTAGTCAATGATCAATAGCATGCTTTTTATATGCTCTTTTTATGCCTTATTGTGGCTATTCTTCTTGTATAGCTTTGCAGTTTTCTAGTTTTGAAGTTTCTTTTGTGTATTGCTGAACATTAATTCTGTAATGTCTCTTCCCCCTTGGATCTTATTATCTGACTGCTCTTGTATGTGTTATCTGTTAAAAAAAAATAAAAAATAAAAAGAAAAAGAAAAAAGAAAAGAAGAAAAGAGAGACTGACAGATGAATAGTTTTGGGGTTGAGACTATTGTTTCATTCCCTTTTCTGGTGTGACTCTGGTGTAGTTTCTAGTTCTCAGGTAGTTTGAACAGACTGACAGTTAGAACACTGGCCTGCATGCCTACTAGTAGATTGGGCCTAGACTAAAATTCCTTTTCAACCTTGTAAAGTATACACACGTAGAATGAAATCCCATTGTTTGTCGCACGATTTTAATTTGCGATGTCCGCATTATGGTTTGCTTCTTCAATTGTCGTTTTAATCAATAAACTATTCGGGGAAAAAAGAGAAATAATAATAATAATAATAATAATGATAATAAACTATTTTAAAGATTATCAGCTTGTATGGTTCCTCTCTATAATATCCTTGACTATTATCCTTAGCTATTTATTTATGAAATTGAGAAAAGATCCATACTTTATGGTAGAAATGAGATCTAATTTTTGTACAAAAAGTGTATCATTTAAAATGTCATTTTAGAAGTCTACCTTAAAATAGATTATGCCTATTTTAAAACAAATGAAAGTATTAACAATGGAACGTGTGATGGATTCTCTATCAACATTGCTTCCTTCCCAAATTCTCATATATCAATAATATATCATCCAATAAAATTTTAATTACAATTCCTAAATACTAATAATAACCATTGAAAAGAAGCTTATAGTTTAATTGGTATTTCTTAGTGTTTTTAATGAAATTGTTTAAAGTTTAATCTATTTATTCTAACTATTGAATTTTATATATATATATATATATATATATAAATCATTTATAGATTCGCAATATTTCTCTTTTTGTATATAGTAAATGGGTCATTTATAGATTTACAATCATTCTCATTTTGTATATAGGGAAATGCTAACAAGTGTCTCCTTTAGGGCACTCATTAATAATCCATTTAAAGAAAATTTTTATGGGAATTGAAAAAAAAGTAATTAATAGATTGATAATTTTTTTCATTTTCCATAAAAGTGGTATCAAAATTTTCTTAAAATAGATTATTATACTGGGGAATGTTAACAAGTGCCCTTAGGGCACTCATTAATAATCTATTTAAAGAAAGTTTTTATGTAAAATGAAAAAAAAGTAATTAATAGATTGACAATTTTTTTCATTTTTTTATAAAAGTAGTATTAAAATTTTTTTAAAATAAATTATTATTAAATATTTTAAGGGCAATTGATAGCATGACTCTTGTATATAATCTCATTGGCACACTTTTTCACTTCGAGTGATCAAATTAAGTAAATACAGAGTCAAACGCACAATTCATTGGCCATTGCATTTGCATCTGTCAACGTCAATCCTCGAAGCATACAGCTTGCTTGTACGGCTCTTCAACCCATCTCACCACACTTAATCATCGAATCATGACCGTACAATTCCGTGGACCCCGCCACATACACAAAAAAAAGTCCCAGATCTTCAAATTGTGATCCCAGTTTCTCTCTCCCCCTTTCTTTCACTGTATCCTCATTCCTCACTGAGTCATCTCTCTCTCTCATGTTTGTGACAAATACGAAATTTATTTATATTTGGAAGGAGCCCTAACCAACAGTGAAATTCATTGAATGGCGATCGCATCTCCTTCAACGCCAAGCTTCTCAGCTTCCTTCTGCTGCACTTGGACCGTGTCAACTCGCTCCCCCACTCGTTCCCCTTCTTCCATTTCCTTCACTCGCCGACTCCAACCTCACAATCCCCTAACTCGTCGACTCGCCATCTCTTCGCGTCTCAACTCCTCCAAACCCTCCGGCGCCGGCGGCTCCTTCTCTCCGGACAACGGAGGCGGAAGCGAACACATCCAGTATGAGCTCTACCACAAATTCTCCTCGCCACAACGCCGGAGGCTAGGATCGCCGGTGTTCGTCACTCTCCCCGTCGACTCCGTTAGTACCGGCGGCCAAGTCCGGCGTCGCAAGGTCATGGCGCAGTCGTTCAAAGCTCTATCAGCCGCCGGTGTCGAAGGCGTCGTCGTCGAGGTCTGGTGGGGACTAGTGGAGAGAGATGAACCTAGGGTTTACAATTGGCAAGGGTATTTGGACCTCGTTGCCTTAGCGAAACGGTGCGGTTTGAAGGTCCGTGCTGTCATGGCCTTTCATCAGTGTGCCACTGGGCCTGACGATCCTCACTGGTCAGTCTAAACTCTCTCTGAATTTATTTATTTTTTTGTAATTAAAATTTATTTTTCGTGTTTCGATTATGAATTTATTATTGCAATGTGCCCCCATTGATTAATGTGTGCTTTAAAAACTTAATCTTTCTAAGTTATTTTCTTCTGCATAGAATGATTCCGAGGAGAGAATGCCTGAGAAATATACATTGTTGAGATTTGAGAACTAATTTAGATATAGTGGTTGTCGTGAAGGTTTCGAATTGTGGGTCGTTCTGGATATTCTAAAAATCCAGAAAATTAGTATTAGATACCTGGTAGTACAGCTAATACAAAAAGTAATTTTTTCCACATGACTTTTTGAGCTTTTGCCATATTTGGCGTTTGTAAATGGGTGCCTGCACTCATTAAGGAAGCTCCAAAAGGTTCCTACATGGGATCATGCTGATTTCTGATATATAAAAAATTTCCTAGTGTGGTTCTTACTTTCAGCACTGCTTTTTAATTTCCGTGAAATCAAATGACACGTTAAAGGCCTGCCGGACACTGATTGCTTTTATCACTAGAGACTTTTGAGGTGTTGTGCTAATTTAAGAACCCCGATGCATTGATTTAGCTGTCAAGCTGGATGATTTAAATACTTAAAAAATATTTGAAGGGCTGTCTTACCTCTTGTTATGGAAAAAGTATCTCATGCATCGGATATATGCATTTTACACTCTCATGGTGCATGGGTCTCTCACTGTTGTGGAGCCCACATGTTTTTAGAGGATAAATGCATATATCCAATGCATGAGATAATTATTGCTGGTTATGGGGGCATATCGTCGATATGGAACTTTTTGGCTTTTACAGTTTTACTTTTGGTTAATCTAATTTGGTACTTGGGGATTTCTCTATGCATGTTCAAAATTTAATGCCACTTTATATGCAAATAGTTTTTTATTTGACATCTCCATGTTTTTGTCGTTAGTCTTTTAGAGTGAGAGGAAATCCTTAAAGCATGACTTCTATTTGACAGTAGTTGTCAAAATTATCAATCTAGTTAGTCATTTTTCCATGTAATATTTTGCGGTTGATCCTATTTGATGTTTAGTCTGAAATAGGAGTTAATCTGCTTTAAGTTTTATGTTGGGTCTTTCTTGATGTTGTTATTCCAAAGCTGTTGTTTGTGGTTGCTAACTCTGAAAGTTGTCCTTATAAAATTAAAGGATTCCTCTTCCTCTATGGGTACTTCAAGAGATTGACAAAGATCCAGATTTGGCGTATTCTGACAGATTTGGAAGAAGGAAGAAGGAATATATTTCACTTGGATGTGATATTCTTCCTGTTTTGCTGGGGCGATCGCCAATCCAAGCATATACAGATTTTATGAGGAACTTCAGAGAGACATTTAGGCCATTTCTTGGGGTTGTCATAACAGTAAGATGATGCTGTGAAGTTTGGCATAGTCATAGATGCCCCTTGATATTAAATTAGGTGCTCAATGTATTGGCTGTTCATTTTTCAGGGAATTCAAGTTGGGATGGGTCCTGCTGGTGAACTAAGATACCCTTCATGCCCTACACAGAAGCTAACATGGGCTTGGCGCTCACGTGAACTTGGAGAGTTTCAGTGCTATGATAAGGTAGGTAGAAACTTCAGCTTTATTTACAAGCTTGGTCTTTCTTTACACAGTTGTTCTTTAATATTAGTTTGAAAATCTTACACTTTTAACCCTATAGTTTCAAAAGTAATAAATTAAATCTTGAGGTTTGAAGAAGTAACAAATTATACACTCGGCTCATAAACCCAATGCCATTCCACTTAAAAGGATTTAAGTTTAATTTGTAAATTTGGAACCTCACGTGTAATGTCTTACTTTTGAAACTATAGGGTTTATTTTGTTAAACTCCTAAACTCAAAGGCTTTAAAATGTAATTTTTTTCTATTATTTTTTCATCTGTTGTATTGATTTGATTCCCCTGCTTCTTTTTTCTTTTTCTCAAATTGCTCCTGCTAGTATATGCTTGCATCTTTGAATGCTTGTGCACGAGAGATAGGGATGCGTGAATGGGGAGATGGGGGTCCCATAGGTGCGGGTAACCTAATGCAAAATCCTGAACACACTGAGTTTTTCAGAAGCAATGATGGGTCTTGGACCAGACCATATGGTCAATTTTTTCTTGAATGGTACTCGGGAATGCTGCTGCTGCATGGAGACAGGATATGTAGGGAAGCTGAAACCGTTTTCAGGGGTACTGGAGTTAATACATCTGCAAAAGTGGCTGGTATCCATTGGCATTATGGTACAGAATCCCATCCATCAGAGTTAACAGCTGGCTATTACAATACTTCAACTAGAGATGGATATCTACCAATTGCTCGCATGTTTGGTAGGTATGGGTTTACCATGTGCTGCACATGTTTTGAAATGCAAGATGAGTTAGAAAGACAGATGAACCCGGTCAGTAGCCCAGAAGGTTTTCTTAGACAGCTTCTATTGGCTGCTAGGGTTTGTGATATACCCCTAGAAGGTGAAAACAGTGCAACCAGTTTGGACGATGATTCTTTTCAACAGGTGCTAAAGATGTCAAAGTTTTATTCAAATGGTCTAGAAAAGCCCTCCTTCTCATTTAACTTTATGAGGATGGACAAAAACATGTTTGAATATCAGAACTGGGTTCGTTTTACTCGTTTTGTGAGGCAAATGTCTGATGCCAATATTTTTCGTGCCAACCTAAGTTCAGGAGGTGATATAAACCTGTCTTCCATGTTGGATGCTACGAAAGTTGGTTTGGCTTTTGCATATTCTTGAACAGCTTCATCTGTTCGCACCATCAAGGCAGAAAAAGAAAATATTTTTACCAACAATTGATGTGAATACCTAATACATAATTCGATGACCTCTCTGATCTCCTGTTGTGAAATGTGTAGTAATGCCTAAATTTTTTAATTATTTTTTCCTTTTTCCCTTTTTTTTTTTTTTTTTTTTTTTGGTTGATGAAAGAGTTATTTTAGTGTATCATAATACATTGCCTTCCCATATTTTTAAAACGGTGGGCTAATTACTGTCAACTTATGCTTCTTGGGTACAATTTGTGGTAATCTTTGTTACTTCCAATAATGTTATGCTGTGTCAAGTTGAATGACAAACAATCCTGAAATGTGTTATCCAGTCAGTTGAATATTGCTACTAAGGAAAATAACTTATAGGATAAAAATAATAAAAAGTTTGTGTTCTCCGGGTCATGCAATTCTGTTTCAGCTCATTTCATGTAGACGGTTGTAGAAACCAGTTAAGAAGGATTCACTTCTACTAAGCGCTGTGAATTTTAGTTACCCTTTAACCAATCTTGGAGTATTTTTACCTTTTACCATATCTGAAAGTTTTGTGCCTTTTTGGTATAAAATGAGTTTAAAATCTAAGGCAGATTTGACCGAGTGTAATGTCAATTTGCTAGTAGTAATTCAACCAAATAAAAATAATACTCCTTCACTTCCCCAGTTGGCCCTTTTCAGAGCAATAATCTACCCTTTGGTCTGACAGAAATGACACTACTCTTGGCCTTTAGAACTTTGAGGTCTTGTACCCTTTTGATTACATATATCATATATATATATATATATATAATGGTATTACACACATACAGTCAAAGCATGCTGATCTAAATTTTCTTTGTTATTTTTTCCAATGAATGTGAATATGTGATCATGTATGTCTGAACTCTGTAACAGCATCACATTCAGCCACGAACACAGGTTACATACTACCTTGTGGTGGCATATTTCAACATGATAGACGTGATAGGTACATAGCACAGCACTTGACCAATTATAAAATATCATGAAGACTGATTAGATTGCACAACATTTTGTAAATCATCAAGGCATATTTGCCATTTCCCATCAAGATGTATATTGCGTTTCCTACAGAAACTCATTTTTTGTGTTACCTTAGTTAGGTCACCTAGCATTTTCAATTAATTGGAAGTTGGGCACGCCTTCCAATTTCCATGTGTAGAGTACAACCTTTATATTCTTTCTCAACTACTAAGAATCTCATCATATAAAAGTTCTCTGATAATGGCTAATTCTTCAGCCAGGTATTCTGCTTGTTTAGCTTATGTATAAACTACTTTAAAGTTTTATTTTTCAATTTTAGGTACATCTATACTTCTGTCAAACTTATTTTTTAAGCCCGATAAGCCAATGAAAATAAACTTTCCCAATTGAGTAAAGTCGGTCTGCAAAGTTTCACAGGGTCTGGGTGATCATCTATCTCCATGGCAAGAACAAAAAGCTTGACAAGCTCAGCTAGCTGAGTCCTAGATTTTTTGAATTAAAATTAATTCCCTTGCACAGTTAAATTATCCCGAATGGGACAGCCCACAATAACTTGCGCTGCTTATAGCCACTCAAGGTGATAGTGTTGCGGCTAGTACATATAGGGGGCTCAGTGGTGTATTAAGCTGGATTCGTTAACATTTTTTTTAAGAAAAGAAATGGGAAAGTTGATGGTCTACTTTGTATAAGGTTCTGTGATTTTTGTGTGATAATGTGACTGCACAATCCCCATATATGATTTAAAAGCCAACAAAGTTAAGAGAATGAATGAGTCTTCATTTCCATTCTTTTGAGGAAAAAGTTTGGCTCTGAACATGTTTGGAATTTATGTTACTTTAACCCATGATTTAACGATTAAAGAGACAATTTATGTGTAGTTTTAGTCATATAACTTTGTTAATGAGTCCCGTGGCTTGTAAAAATAATACATATGAATAGTTTTATAAATTGCCGTGTAATATGCTTGGAGCCAAATATTGTTATTCTCTTGAAGCCCTCTCATATGTAAGAGGTGAGCTTTGTTCCTTACCATACAACATGACATTAGAAAAAGATAAAAAAGGAGAATCAAAGGTAGGAAAAATACTGTTGTAAGGACTATGTAAGCTTGCAAAATGAACAGCAAACATCATGTGCACTTACCTAGTGTTTGACTATCGGATGTTGCACTTATCCACCATGCTTTATCATTTTTTAGCATGGCCTCTTGAAGGGAAAGCTAAGATTAGCTTAATTTGTGATGTTTTGATTTATAGTTTGACACAAAACAAGAAAGATGTATGCCATCTGATATAATCGTTAAAGTTTTTCAAACAAAATGGCAGGGTTTTGCTTAACATCTATTGTTCAGTGAACTAGCAACCTCAAGATGTCTAGGAAGATGTAGGGCTTGTAATTAAGTCACTTAACAGTTGCATTAAGTAGTTTCAGAGTTTCCAAACTATTTTTCTTCTCCAATTAACTGAAAAAAGTTATGTTGGCTTAAGCTTTTAGTGTCTTTGATTTAGGTGAGAAATCTAGGAAAAGTTGTACTTTCCGTCCATTAGTATTAGTCTGACAGAGTAATGTCTCCCTAGTTTAGTAGGTTACAAACTTACAATGCCCCCTCTGCCTCTCCTTGGTTTTTAAGAGCACTTTATTCTCTTCTTTGGTATTTCTCCGTCAAATTAACAAAAAATTCATATATATATATATATATATATAAAATGTGTCTAGACTCTCAAACTAATGTCGTCAATACCCTCCAATAACACACATCACTTGCACAAATACATCACACCCAATTTGAAGGGCTAGTCGTTGTGCATGTGATGTGTTTGCTATCAATGGGTTTTAATAAGGTTTTGACATGCCCAATAAATAATAATAAAGATGGTTTACTTATCTATTGACATCGCACTGAATGGTATATTAATCTATATGAGCATCTACATTGGTGGAGCTATAAATTTAGCTATGTGGAGCTATAAATTTAGTTATTTGGTACTACAAAAAACTATTTTATTTATTTTATCTTCTCACTTTATAAAATATCTAACATCAGTGGTTTATTTTGGCTTTCAATACAATAAAATAATATAAACAATACGATAAAATAATATATCTACTACAATAAAATAATATATCCACTACAATAAACAACCTCTACAACCACTATTATAGTGAGTTTGGCCTTCTATTTTTCTTCCGATCTCAACACACTTAACACACAAATTTACAAAAAAAATTTCAAAAAAATTCACAAAATTCCAATTTGCAAAACCGATCAAACAACCCAACATAATAAATCTGAAAACTGAAGAGAGCAGAGGGTCATTAGCTGAAAAATAACGTGCAAGAGAGAAAGAGGCAAAAAAAAAAAAAAAAAAAACAGCATGCAAGAGAGAAAGAGGAAAAGAAAAAAGAAAAAATAAAAGAAAAAGAAAAAGAAAAAAAGAAGAAGATGAGAGCATGCAAGGGAGAAAGAGAGTGTAATAAAATACAACCTTTTGCTTTAACTTTTTGCTACAGTGCACAGTTATAGATGGCTGTGTATTGTAGCAAGAAGCTAAAATTTTTTAGCTATGACACCACCATTGTAACATGCTTTTAAGTATTGGTAGTGCTAAAAATAGTAATATGACTTTTTAGCACCACCAATGCTAATGCTATAATGATTGCTTTATGTTATAAAAACCAAATATATCGATACTATTGCGTTTAGAAATTAGGTTGGCAAACCATGAATAAAATGTGTAGAAGTGAGTTTTTATAGACATGACAGCAACCCACTTTCCACTTTTCATTTTCCCAGTTTTTGAAGTTCAATAGCTTTCGACAACTGTTTGCTTGATTGAAAAGAGAAGCTTTCAATCTATCGAGTTTAAATTGGATTGATCAACATGAAATAGAAAAAAAAAAACATAAATTTAGTCCATTTAGCCCATAAAGTCTAAGGTTTCGTGCATCCAAGCTTATGATATATAAGAAAATCCTAGAGCAAGTAAATGAGACTTTTGAGAGAGCTTCTAATTGTAGATATCAAGGTTTTGTGTCTCCTGCTCGCAAAAGTCACTACAATGTTCAAGATGTGTGTAGTTGCTCAAAATCTAGAAGATCGAGTGCTAGACTAGAATCTTCAGGTGGGTACTTGAAGTCGTAGATGGAGGTTTGCGTACAACAAACTCCCATAACTGAGGAAGTTCATGGATTTAGAGCTATATTGGGTAATGTCAATAAGTACTACTAGTCAATTTAGTGTTGGTTAATTTTATCTTGTATAAACCTTGATTCAATTAATGGATTTGTTTACTTTGGGGTTGGTAAGGTCAAACCCTCCTAGTGATTTTTACTTTGGAAATGTTGTTCTATTGAATTTCCTTGGGGTCATCATATTGTTTGTTTATTTTTCTCCATTGCTATTTATTTTTGATTGCACAATATTAGTTATTTCATGTTAATTAGAGGCAGTGTATCATTGAATTAATTAATAACTTAGCCTTAATATTGGTTAACCGGTGTTTTTGTGGTCTAAAAAACCAACAGATACATACTAGAGTAATATGTGAGATTAGACTATTGAATTTGATGTACGTAATAAAATTTTAAAATGTAATATCCATCATCTCTGATTTCATGCTTTCAGATTTCATACCACGTTTCAGTACATTCGCAGTAACAGTACGTTCGCAGTAACAGTACTTTTCTACAAGGACTAAAGAGTACTAATATGTTCAAACATGAAAGCACCATGCAATTAGCAATTAAAGATGGATTGAAACTTGCATCGTGCCAATAGCTCATGTTTATGATAATGATTCCCTTGACTCTGTATTGTGATTTAAAGCTAAGATATGGTTGAGTTGTGAGACGTGTATGCATATAATATGCAAAGCTTAGGCCATGCAAGCATTGACTACTACCATCCAAATTAAGAGTTGCTTTTAATAAAATAGAAGTCAATTTAGGTTTCAACGTTACGATAAGTTTTTTAGTTGACTTTGTGTGGATAATTGCTAAGGGGTACTGCTTTTGCATCATTTTCCTCATTCTACAAAGCTTTTGATTAGACTGCACCATGAAAATTTTCATGAATTCATCACCTCATACCTATTATAAAAGCAGACTTCCCTTACCTATCAGATTCATTCTAACACTAAATACCAAAACATCCACCATGAATTCTAAGATCAGAATTTTTGTTCTCATCTTCATCATCCTCTTTATTTATATGCCTCCAGGTCAACAAGTTCACATTGTGTGTTACTCAAATATGTAAATATTCATTATTAAAAAAAGGGAATATTCAGCTTAGGTAACTAATATTATCTTTTTTACTCTCCTGTAGGCGGAGTCAAAGGCTTTATGGGTGGTGTGAATCCTACAAACTAAGTTAATTGCATGCATGCAAAATACAAGGTCTACTGTATAAACTATAAAGTCCTATTTGAGATAATAAGCATTGCCACATAATTTTCACTCTTAATCATAGAGCTATAATGTATATAATGAAATATACAATCAACCAATATTTATCATATTTGAAATAGAACTAGAAGAAATGGTTCTATCCTATTTTTATTTCTCAAACCAAGAGATCCATAAATCAGGATCCTAATGCATATCTAATATCTGTGATATCTTATATATATAAAACCGAGTTAACTTTAAAGAATAACAAGCTAGTATAATTAATAAGTAACCACAACTAAAAAGATTGGGCGTGGAGATATTCTTTAACATATATTCTTTCCTTGACTAACATTTATATTTTAAACAATTGGGAGGGATTTGAAATTTTGAACAAAAAAAGAAAAAGAAAAAGAAAAAGAAAAAGAAAAAGACTGGCTACTTCAAAATACATTTCAATGTCTAATTCAAGAGCCACTCAGGTATTCACATTCAATGTCTAATTATGTGTTAGCCAGTAGCTCTGCTTGTCAAAAGAGAAGATGAATCTGTACTAGTATGATGCTTCATTTCATGTATCTACTTCTATTATATTCTCCTATTTTCCTTTATTAATGTGTTCTGTGCAAGAGTGTGTTGAGAAATGTTTATTATTGAATTGGATTATATAAATGATTATGAGTAGCTCAAATTATAATTTGACTAGTTCTTACATATAGCTAGCACTTTCTTGAGTTGTGACAGAAAGTAGGTTTTTTACGTTACATGTTGTAATTGGCTTCTCCATTGGGACAGTTAATCATGAATAGTGCTATTAACAAACAATTAGGCATTAAAGCATAGTGAATTGAAGGAACTGTAGTTTTCCACAATGGAGTTGGCAAAGTTAGATGTTGACTTCAGAAAAAGCATCTTGGATTCATTCAATGGTGCAACAACCACAATTCTTATTCGTATCACTTATTTCTATCAACATAACAAAAGGGAACAGTTTTTTGAATTCATTGGATGGAAAAAAAAATACCATTTGATATGAAACAATCAAGACTGGTAAAAGAAAATTAACAAACATGACAATGGAGGAGCCATAGGGAAGAATCACGCATAATGAGTATAAACATACCTACCATAAATGTTTTTTATTTTTATTTTTTATAATTAATATATTAAAGATCCATAATCATCCTCCGAAATTTGGGACTAATACTTAATTTTTGTTGTTATATTTTTTTTCTTCGATCACAAATCAACTCGTGCTTCTAGCTCAATGTGGCCAAAAGGTTGTTAGACTTTGCTCCTTGATTAACAGTCAAACATGATATGGAGATCAAAATTAATAATATATATTTATTTTTGCACTTAATTTAACGAAAAATTTTATGAAAAGTAAGCTAGATTTGTTGTCTAACAACAAAGTACAATTATTTACTTTCTGACAAGAGGTTGTAACTTGTACTACATGCATTTTTTTTTGCTTCAGATTCCCTTGCCCCTCCTTTTATCTGTTATTTAATCCCCTCAAGAATGGCATAAAATAAGAAAGAAACAAGGACCTCTAAATGAAAAAAAAAAGGAATTCTTATTAGATGCATGAAGATTGAAAAATGAATAAAAAGGTTAAGATAGATTAAGATAAGCAGAAAACCTTTTCAGAAGTCAAAAGAAGAACATTTCAGTCTGTTTCTCAAGAAGTTAAGCACGTGGTTAGTCTTTTGACAGCTTATATGTTAACTGTGATTAAGCCTTTGTTATTATGTCTGCCGACAACCTCAAGTTGTATATAAAGCATAGGGAATGGAATCTTCATCATTTGCAATCCTTAACAAATAGCTGTACAAAAACACCATCAACATGCAATCCACCTGGAAGGGTTGGTTTAATCAATATCTGTCAATTGTAATATATTCTATTACTAGAATTCATTAGTGTTGCATACTTTCTCAACAGATTCCACTGTGGTTTCACACCTAATTTAACCACATAAGAGCATTCACAATGATTTCATGTATAGAACAATAGCTATGTTCATCTCCCCCATTGATTTATTGTTAGAGATGTTGACTCATATGCTGAATAAGAAAATAACAATGATTTTTAGTATAGAGATATCATAAGTGGAGCTTAAGCGCGTTAAGTTGAGCTCATGAGGCTTAATGCAGCTTGATTAAGTTTGTTTGGCCGAAGATGAATAATAGGTCGGGATGGGGGATCAATAAGGGTAGAGCATTATTGTTACACGCTAATGTCTACGGAGTGTGCGCATAACATAAGTTGAAATCGTGTTTTCAAAATACAATTTCAGTTGAATTGTGAAATCGTGTTTTCACAATTTCAAATCATGAATTCAAAATTATAACTAAAATTGTGAAGCATGATTTCCAAGGCTGTGTACGAATATTGCAACTAACCGTGTAACAAACATTAACGATAAGGATATATTGAGAATTTCAATTTACCAAATTAGGGTTTTATCTGGGGAAGTAATATATGTTGTAAACTCTTTATTTTTTTTCTTCTCTCTTTCTTCTTTAAAATATTTATTTTAATATAGTGAAAATTATCCGCAACTCTCGTGGATGTAGGCACATTGCTAAACCACCTAAAAGTTGCTGACTTTCTCTTATTTTTCTCTTTATTTTTCTCTTTATTTTTCATTACATTGCTTAGATGGACAATTAACAACATCTATTATGTGTCTTATACTGTATTTGATGATCGAGGGGCACTAATTACTAGGACGTGAGTGCATTGACCATGAATGGTATGATACCTAACAAGTGAAAGCGGCCCATGGTATTGCAAAGACACATATAGAAAGAAGATATCAAAGAGGAATTGAATTCTAAAAGTTGGAACAAATAGTCCCACATTCACACTGTTGCTGCTGGGAGATAAAAAGAAGACAATGAACATTGATGTAACATAGTTGACTTTGAGTTGGTGGATGTCAATGTGTGTTGCATTTTCATAATCATTCCAAGAAGGCTTTTGTGGAAGTTCATCATGACAACCTATTTTGGCTGCATTGCCCAGCACTGAGAAATATCAGCATATATATGCTAGAATCCCCTCTCAAACACAAAAACCACATCTCAACAATGGAGAAATCAACAATGCTTCCTTGGATCAAGATCTTTATTCTCACCCTTCTCCTAGTCCCTATTTGCTCATCTTCAGGTATATCATATATGCAAGTTTGATGGCATAAAATATTTCCAAAAACTGCATGTTGGGTTAACAGCTGATTAACATGCATGATCTTGTTCTTTTCCTTGTAGGCAGAGCTACTAGCTTCAACGATGGTATGGAGCAAACATACCAACCTGGTGAGGTGAGCTTAGTTGCACACATGCATGTGGATAAATCTCTTCTCTATAAATGAGTTAACATGTAGCTTCAGTGCTATGTCCACTCAATTCATGGATGTCGTACCTATAATAAAGTCCTAAAGATGAAAGATACAAGCTACCTTCCTGATAGAGAGGCAAAATCAGTGCACCCATGGTGACTTTGATTATCATTATTGGTTCTTAAGAATTATACTTAAAAAAAAAAAGAGGTCCTCACTATAAATGAATTGATATAGGAAGAGTAGAAGATCTGGTGCAAATACAATTTGAAAAAGGTTAATTTTTGAAGAGTTATGCCAAGTGTGTGCTCTACTTATGTACTACTTATTTCTTGTTATTTTATTTTGGTTGGCTTTTGAGTTTTAATTACCCTTTCCTTTATGAAGGTGATTTTCCAAATGAAGATTAGAAAGCTTATAGGAGCTGGTTCAATGTTGGATTATCAAGACCCAGTAGCCAATCCTATACATGAGCCGCCAAAGAGAGGAAGCCCTGGTGGTAAAGGCTAAAGGAGGCAACAATCTTTGAGCAACTTAGACCTCATCTTATATCCTTTTGAGCTTCTGTGAGATTAATGTCACTTTAGAGAGAGAGAGATAGAGAGGCATGTTGAGTGAAATCCTCCTACAAGGTTGTTACAAATTTTAGGTGTGAATAGTATATATGTAACTTCCCTTGCGTTTAAATTTGGCAATAGAAGATTGATTGAGGATGTGTAAATGTTCTACCACCAAAAAAAATAGTGAATAAATAAAGAGGAAGAGAGAAAAAAAAAAAAAGGGAAAAAAGGAAAGAAAGAAACAATAAGACAAGAGGACATATGGGGGAAGAAACAATCCAAATCCTAATCCATATGCTTATCTAATAATTAAATAATAATAATAATAATAACCAAATTTCAGCAATGCTCTCAAAGTACACAAGAAAATCAGGGCACATCCATAAGCCTGTCTAAAAAATCATTTTGTATCCTGAATTTACATGCAGTTTGGCCCACAAAGATAGAAGAACTGTGATGAGAGAGGCACAATATTGGTTTGTCAATGCCTTAAGCTTGTTTCACACTTTCACCATTAACCAGTAAAAGCTACTGTCCTGTAAAAGTAAAAAAAAGAAGAAAAAGTAAGGTCTCTCTTTTGGCCAAAATATCCTCTTTTCACTTCGTTTTTACTAGAGACATGACCACATTATATAGGGGATGTCGCTAAACATGGATAGGGCCAAGTTTTTCTTTCATGGTTAATTTAGAGGGTGGTTGCCAAAAGATAAGCATTGGCATTCTTTCCAATGAAGAGCCGGGTAATTAGACCCACAACTTTGGAAGAATTATTCGATGCACCCGGTAAACTGCACTCTCCCCTGATATAAATGAGAATTTTATATGTGGAAAACGCACATATGAGGTCCGTTTTTATATGAGAAGATGATGTAATATATCGAGTGCACTGAATAATTTCACTATAATTTGAGCACAACGTGACACAAACTCAAGCATTGACCAATGGATCTTGTCTACTCATGGTTGGAAATTCTTAAAGATTCCCAAGTATTAGTCTAACCTATTATTTCTTTTTTCTTTTGTTAAAGATAGGAATGACAATTTAAACCACCCTACCTTGCCCTGTATAGCAAATGGGGTAGGAACCGGGGTTAAGTCTTTCCCTCAAAGTTCGGGTATGTATATAATACTTTGTTTTATAAGGCATATATATGCTCCTTAGTCTTCAAATTTTGAATTTATGATGTCTTTTAGTGTTTTATTATTGAATTTATGTTGTAATCTTCTAAGTTTTGAATTATTTATAATTTTAAATTGTTGTTTTGTTATATTTAGTTTGTTTTTTAGTTTTCTAATACTTAAAATTTTGTATTATTAAGCTTTGGGAATGTTTTGTAATGTTAGAACATGTTTTTTTTTTAATGAGTTTTAATTTAATGTAGAATTCTAATCAATTATAAAAATATAAATTATATTGAGTGGGTAGGACGGGTACACATAGGCTATGTTGGGCGTGGAGGTGGGACAAGAGTAGGGTTAGGAGTAGAGCATGGGGTAGTAGCGGGAAATAGGAAACTCATCATGTTGCCATCTTTAACTACATACTAGTCCAACATATCATACTTAAAAAAAAAATAGTGAAACATGTATCAAGCAATTTTAGGGTAAACTTCACCATTCCTCCTAAATGTCATAGAAAATTTAGCTCACATTCCATCCTATGTTTCTACAGAGGGAGATGAGGGAAAGGAGGAATGGTGACTAGAGTGTACTAAATTTTAGCATGTTCCTCATCTTCTCCTTTATTTTCCTCTCCTCTCCTCCTCCTTAATGTCAAACATATCCTAAGAGTAGAATCCGTAGTTGGACATGATAAATTAGCTCGTAACTATTTTCAGAGACATGTTTATCAACGATGATCACTCATGCAATGAGTTCATGTTACATCCTAAAACTGCTTAGTATCAAAGCCTTGACTCTGTCTGTCTTCACTGTCAACAATGTCACTTAGTGGAATCACTTGAGTCCTATAAAAAACCAGAAATAGTAACTTGGTCAAAGACCCATTTTGTTTTAGTCAACATCGGTCGCAAAATTTGGAGCCTAAGTGGTCATTTAGGTTGTTGGTCTTCAATCTAACTGAACCCAACCCATGACCACCCTTATCACTTGTTGTTTCACAAGTTACAATTGGAGGGGTCTATACACATATGAAACTTACATATTATGAGACACTTGATATATATACCTGCTCCAAGAGATAATTCTTCCTCTCAAGATGAACCTATTAGAGCAGACTTGTACCTATTTAATGCATATCCTCTTTGCTTTATTTATTTTTTAATTTTTTGGGAGAAAAGGGGGAGGGGGGGGGGGGGGGGGGGAAGGGGGTGAGAATCTAAAAATCTTTAACAGGTTACTTTTGAGCAATGCTAAAGGCACAAAAATTTTCTTAACATTTTTCACAATTTGTTAAGGTGGTAAGTTTTGATTGGAGTAATATTATTTTTATATGTGCTCATCACTAACATCAGTTTTATTACACATCAAGCATAAAAAGCTATATTATTAGTTGTGAAAAAACAATATGAAAAAAATTAAGTAAAAAATCTAAAAGAATCCTTGTAATTTTATACCGGTGGGAAATTAAATCATATACCTTTTTTTTTTATTATAGAAAAATCATGTACTTTTAATTTTTCTAAAAAAACTCAACAATTTCATTAATGTGACAACCAAAAACCCTCAGCCCCACTCTGTTAAACTTTTGCTTAACAACAAAATTTTTTTGTACCAATATCACAAAAAAACACCATTTTGTTTTCTAAAGACAATGATGGTGTTCCCTATAGAACTCTAGAAAGAAAAAACGATAATGGCTTTTAGATAAGTTTTTGCCTTTTTGATAAAACTTTCCCTCTCCATCAAATATGAAGAAATAAAATAGTAATCACTATTAGTGTTAGATTTCTAAATGCAAACGAAGTGGGATATGATTTTGATGGTCATGTATAATAAAATTGTAGCAGTATTTAAATCGAAATAATAATAATAATACTCTTTTTTGGGATAGTTTGATAGTTATTTGTAGTTCTATACTACTCCCTCTATCCTAATTTGTTTATCCTGTTTGAAAAGTCAAACTTTTTAAGGGAACATCATTTATTATTTTGTCTGCTTTATAAAAATGTATAAGTTTACAAAACTACTCTTAAATAAATTTATCAACTTTTTTAAAAAAGAGTTATTTTTAATGAGGTAACTAAAAAGGTGCCCCAATTAATTGATTTTTTAAAATATTAGTTAGTTTTCTTTTCAAATAGTTTTGAAAATAAAGTAGGGGTATAATAGGAACATTAGTAAACTAATAATTTTTATTTTTAGAAACAGGACAATATTTTAGGACATTCCAAAATAGAATAGAGGACAAACAAACTAGGACGGAGGTAGTATTATTTAAGGAAAATTATTGAATACTCTGGGAGTACCATAAATACATACTCTTCCCTCTCACATGAATTGTGGGTTCTACCATAAATTTAATTAGTGGGATTCACAGTTATGTGAGAGGGAGGAGTACGTATTTATAGCATTCCGGAAGTACCTAATAATTTTTTTTTTTTTTTGATATAAGATAGAATTTCTACTCTAGTTTAATCTAAGTGTATATGTGTGAAACTCCCTCTTGGAGACTTGAACTCCGGCCCTTGCCCCCACACCCTACAAGCACTTATCTTGTGATAATTCATGTGAGAGGAGGGAGTACATATTTATGGTACTCCTAGAGTATTCAATAATTTTTTCAAATGTGTTCAGAAGTTAGTAAACAATAAAAGAAGTATTTGTTAAATAGAAATGCTAACGAATGCCCTTAAAGCATTGGTTAACAATATATTTTAGAAAAATTTTGACATCACTTTTATGAAAATGAAAAAAACTGTCAAAATATTAAAATTTTTTTTATCTAAATTACTAACCAATGCCTTAAATTATAAGACTCTTAGACCATTTATGGCTCAACTGAAAACGGGGTGATTTCTGTGTGTAGTATGAAATTTTTGTTTTTCTGATTTTCTCCAAAAATTTGATCAACTGGAATTATAAAACTACATTTTGGGCTTGGAGTCTTTTCCTTTAGGGGAGCTCTCTTAACCGTGCGATCAATTTGCCTCGAGATTTTAAAACTTTTATTTCTTTAGAAGGAAGTATCTGATTTTTGTAACTCACATTTTGACCATATGCAAAGAAAACAGTTGGCTGGTTTAACTACCCTTCATCTACCAAAATCATCTGGGTAAAAGTATCTTCTGGTAAAGTTACACCGCAAATTTCAGCACCAAATTTATTTATTTTTTTTAAAAACAAAAAGATAAAGATAAAGATATAATGATAATGTAATACTTTAACAACTCCATGCAATTAGGACCGGTCTTTATTCTTTTTCAATTCAATTTTCAATTATCAACAATTAACAAGGTGGAATCTTAAGTTAGAACTCGCATCAAAGTCCACAGTACCACGCTAGACACGCCAGCCAGCTTTCAAGTCAATTCTCTTACCCAAAAACGAAAAACTTTAGGAAAAAAAAGAAAAGAAAGAAAAAGGTTAAGTTAATCATTTCCATGGAACCCACCATGGGAGAATTAAAAAAAAATATTCTAAATGTACTTTTAATATGATTTTATAATTTTTAAATAAACCATGTAATATATTTATTTATATAATATTTGATTTATTTATATAACTTATATATCCGCCGTGTAATGAATGGGAAGACTAAATTTAATGCAACTTTTTATAAATTTTATGGGAGGGATTCTCTATCTCTTTTGGAAAAACTAAAAAATATCATTAAATTTTTTTAATATTTAATTCAATATGTTGTCCATAATGATTAATCATTTAAATAATTACATAATAGACAAATTTTTTTGTTTATTTATAAAAGGTTAGAAAATCACATACTAGTATACTTAAATAGATTACTTATGTTAATGGAAAAATTATTAGATACTCTCAGAGTACAATGACATGGTATTCCATCATCTTACATTTATAGTGAATTTCATAATAAATTTAATTAGTGAAACTCATCATAAATATGACATAGAGAAACATTATATCACTATATTTTAAAAATACCTAATAATTACTCGTGTTAACGTGTGTCTTTAGACACATGCTAAGAAAGTATTGATTGGATCACACCTTTTATTGGGAAGTGGAGTAGTAAAAAGAACAAGAGTTAATCAAAATAGGAATTTATTAAAAAAAAAAAACTTAAATCTGGATTAATTACAATAAAAAGTAGCTTCATTGCATTAAGTTTTTCATTCTTAATAAACAAGACCCTAAATCCCAAACTAAAACATTATTTAAGTAATTTTTAAGTCTTAAATCTCAAATTTTAAGGTTTAGTGGTAGCTAAAATTTCATAATATTTATGAGATTTCGAATTCAAAAACTCTTGTCATGGGATGATATTGTCGAGGGGGAAATTGATGCCTCTGAATAAGATGTAGGAAAACCAAATCGAAACTCAACTATGGGCTCTTGAGATAACACCCAAAGGCTATCGGTGTGATGACAAGCCTACCCAAGCAAGGAAACAAAGGCTGCATTTAACAAATCAGCAACAAAAGCCCAATAAAAGAAAAATACATTATAACACTTAGTTAGCACATTAGTGGTCCTGTTCTGATAGTCCAAGGGAAATAAATTCTCCAGCGGTAAGAGTAATGTTTCACTTAAGTCCAAAGAGATAAATTGTCCAACAACAGAGGTAAAATTATACTGTCCAGCAATCAATAATTAGATGAATTTAAGCAAATTTTAGGTCCTTATGTGTCTCATTCAAGAGGAATTTGTTGTGCTTTCAACCATGATTAGATTAATGTGAGGGAAGAGTTTGATCATTATGAATACATCATATTCTTCTGCAGTAAAATAAAAAGTAAACATCAAAGGCTGCATTGTTACAAATAAAAGAGGAAAAATAGGATGGAATGAAGGGAGAGAGAGCACGTCCAGCCGTGTGCATAGGTTGTTTAAATTTGTCCCATTTCATCATGCACTTGAATGACTTTCCCCATATAATGCTCTTTTAGTTTTTAGTCAAGCATGAGTGATATCATATTTCATAAGAATAGCTTTAAGTGTTAGAAATGCATGTCTTTAATGAAAATGATTTTAATATGAAGTCTTTGTGCCTTTTAGGAGAAAGGCCTTAATATTAATGTTCATATGCCTTCCATGAGAAAGGGCTTTTGTAATGTGTTCTTGAAAGAGTATTTGATATGTTTTTAAGATGTGTGGAGATAATAAGAAACATATATGTGTGTGTATATATATATATATATATATATATATATATATGTATGTATGTATATTGTGAGATATGGTATTTAAAGATTTATGAGAAGTATCTATGGGTATTTTGTGAGGAATGTGTTTGTAAAATGTATAGAAGGGTGAGATAGATAATATAGTAAATACATGAGATTATTTGTGTTATGTCATGGGTTATATAGCTTTCTAAGAAGGGATATTTTTGTATGAGGAATAAAAGATGAGATGGGGATGTGTTTTTGGGCAGCAAAAGTGATGAAGTTTCAGAATATTGAAGTGTGGGAGAAGTGGATAGTGTGTAATGGTTGTGTTGTTATCTATGAAGAGTGATTTTGTCAGAAGGGTAGAGAAGTATGGAGAAGTTTTAGAGATATCTGCAGCAAGTTGAAAAGAAGTATCAAAATTATTGAAGATGAGAGAGGGGATCTCCTCCTCTTTAGTGTGTAGCTTGGTCCTCTTTATATAGAGCCAAGCTATGTAACTAGATCAGAACTAGTTGAAGGGAATACTTAGCAAATGAGGAAAAGTCCTTGACAATGTAAGTGGTCTTTTGTTTTTTAACCAAAAGAAGAAAGTTTGAGACTTAATGTTGGTGACACAGCTGGATGATGTCATGTGGATGACATATTTTTCTTAGAGGACAATACTTGGCATTAAATTCATGGTTTACCTAAAAAAGGCAAGATAATCTTTATGAGATCCTTCTATTTCTTTGGGTATGATAGCAAGTTGCTGAGATTAGGCATTACTGAGCAAGTGATGTCATTTTTAGAACATATGTCAACCTGCTGGAGCTTCTGTAGCTCAGCTGGAGCTGTTACAGCTTCTGTAGAAGCTGTTTGCAACTTCCGCTGGAGCTGTTTCAGCTTCTGCAAAAGCTGTTACAGCTTCTGCTGGAGCCGTTTTTGGTGTTTTCGACTAAGTTTTCTCTTTTGGAAAATATATTTGATGAAGTTTTAGAGATGTAATAATGGTATTTTTGTATTTTAACCAAATCTTGGAGAGTAAATTGAGTATTTAATGCTAGATATGAGATACTAATATATATTTAGCCATGTGCTTGGAATTGATTTATATGAAAATAACAATATAATTAATATGGAATGATATAATTATATTTTAAAACTTATATTATATGATGGACATTAATTTTGTAAAGAGCATGGGGAGTTTTATCATTTTAAGTGTTATGTGAGGCTTCCCAAACGTTACCTATTGCACACTGACTCGTCAGAGTTCAGGGAATTGAGGAAGACATGCCAAGCAACGTGCTTTCCTTTATCAACTTTGAACCACTGGAGTTTTACTGAACATACTTCTTGGCCCTCCAAACCACGACTCCCAAAATTCCCCCGATGAGACTCATGAGCTTGGACCATGAGCCAAAAATGAGATGATGTGCTACGAGCTTGAATTATGGGCTTTGACGCCTTTTTTGTGTAAACATGGGCTATTTTGGGCTTTAAAAGAGATTTTTCCAAAATCCATGATAGCGTTGACGTGGTGCAGATCACCAATGAAATGAAGCCGCGTGGTGTAAAAAATTTGTCCTCAACAGATATATATCAGAAAATAGTAAAATATTTAAAGAGAAGTTTACCTTTGAAAAAAAAAAAAAAAACTCCATTTTTTTTTTTTTTTTGGTGTTAAAACTCCAAATATCTAAAGGAGAATCTTTCTTTTCTTTTAATAATCTAAAGGGGATTATAAATTTATAATTATTCAATTGAGTTGGAAGAAAAAAAATCTCAAAATATAATTAAGAGTAGAGAAAAATGACAAAAATGTCCTCAAAGACAACACTGAATCAGAAGCAGAACCAAACTGGAAACTGAAACCTCCATCACACTTGTGCCAGCCCAGCAGAGACATCTTATCTGCAA
The DNA here is from genome assembly GCA_023736055.1 of Quercus glauca. Taxonomy (NCBI): domain Eukaryota; kingdom Viridiplantae; phylum Streptophyta; class Magnoliopsida; order Fagales; family Fagaceae; genus Quercus; species Quercus glauca. The sequence continues at coordinate 70,104,517 of CM043316.1, read as the reverse complement.
ACTCATACTGCAATCAATCAATCAATTAACTTTCACCAAGTTGAGTTTGGTACCAAGTTCTAATCACTCCATTAATCTCAACTTAATCCCCACACCTTCATTACTCTCTCTCTCTCTCTCGTATTTATCATTTTCTATACCTTGAATTTCACAACTTTCACCTTTCCACTCTTTTTCTTTTATCCCAAATTCTCGATCCAAGGAAAAAAAAAAAAAAAAAATGCCAGGCCTTGTCTCCGTTAAAACTCCACCCGAAACTCCACCGCTCCGAATCTCTGTCTCCGAAACTCCGACCCAAGCCCAGGCCCAAACTCCGACCCAACAAAGATTCGAACCCGTAAACTCTGTTTCGAACTCCAAACCCGCCTCTCCGCTTCCGAGACGACCGCCTTCGCCGTCTCCGTCGAGATCCAAATTCTCGCCGAGAAAACCGCCGCCCGATAACCCGAACTCAGAAGCGGCTCTCGACAACCCGGATCTCGGCCCGTTCCTCCTCAAGCTCGCGCGTGACACTATCGCCTCCGGCGAGGGACCGAACAAGGCTCTCGACTATGCGCTCCGGGCTTCGAAGTCGTTCGAGCGGTGCTCCGGTGGAGCTGACGGCGAGCCGAGTCTGGACTTGGCGATGAGCTTTCACGTTTTGGCGGCGATCTACTCGAGTTTAGGGCGGTTCGAGGAGGCGATTCCCGTTCTGGAGCGGGCCATTCAGGTTCCGGATCCTCCTAGAGGCGCCGATCACGCGCTCGCGGCGTTTTCCGGTCACATGCAACTCGGCGACACGTTTTCGATGCTTGGACAGGTGGATCGCTCAATCGCTTGCTATGAAGAAGGGCTTAAGATCCAGATCGAAGCCTTGGGCGACACCGATCCACGCGTCGGAGAAACTTGCAGGTTTGAATTTTCGTGCTTTTGATTTGCTAAATGTAGATCGGATTGCTATAGTGAAATGTGTTAGAATTTGAATCAATTCGATTAAGTGGCATTGCTGTTGTATTTGCCAATTTTGGTAGCTAATTTTTAGGAGATTGAAGCATTAACAATTTCTAATAAATTTGATATTGTTTTGCTTTGTTTTATTTGATATTTTGATGTGTGAAGGAAATGACTGTGCAATTAAAGGAAGGTGGGAATTTCTAATTTTGGTATGGTGGTTAATTTTTAGGACATTGAAGCATTGGAACTTGTTTATAAATTTAAAAAACCGAATTTTGTTGGGTAATTATTAGAAAATAGAAGATCGGCTTCTCTATGATTAATTCCATGGAACTATTGAAAATTTTTGTTGCATGTGCACATGTTAATTTGATACGAGAATTTTTGTTTTATTTTGATAGTTGAAGAAAATAAATCCACTTGTGTCATTGTCCCAAATCCAAAAAACAGGAAGCGGGGTTGTGATGGGTTGACGATTAATGTAAAATTTTGTCACTTTATTATGGATGGACCACTTTTGTCTATTGAGGATCCATAGGCGATCTCAAAATCTTGGGATTAGGACTTTGGTTGTTGTTATTGACTTGTTAATAGGTGCAATAAAATGAATGTGCAATTAAAGGCATGGAGTCATTTCAAAGAATTAAGGTAGATTTTCAATGGTAGATTTCCTTGTCTATTGTGGCCTTTTCCAAGTGCAAATCAATTTATGAGTTTGATTTTAGGTTTAAGTACCTACAAATGTTTAGTATATCTCATTATGTTTGTTAAAAATATTAGTTAATGACCTAATTCCTTTGGATTAGCGGATGAACTCACTTTTAGTTTGTTGATATTGAAAATGCAGGTACTTAGCTGAGGCCCATGTTCAAGCAATGCAGTTTGATAGAGCAGAAGAGTTGTGCAAGAAAACTCTTGAAATTCATCGTGCACACAGCGAGCCAGCATCGCTTGAGGAAGCATCTGACCGCCGGCTGATGGCTCTCGTATGTGAGGCAAAGGGAGATTATGAATCAGCCCTTGAGCATCTTGTCCTTGCCAGCATGGCAATGATTGCAAATGCACAAGACACTGAGGTTGCAGCTATTGATGTCAGCATCGGCAATATTTACATGTCTCTCTGTCGTTATGACGAGGCTCTCTTTTCCTACCAGAAGGCCCTTACTGTCTTCAAATCCTCAAAGGGTGACAACCACCCTTCGGTTGCCTCTGTCTTTGTACGCCTTGCTGACCTCTATCACAGAACTGGAAAGCTCCGTGACTCCAAGTCCTATTGTGAAAATGCCCTGAGGATATATGCGAAGCCCGTGCCTGGCACCACAGTTGAAGAGATTGCTGGTGGGTTGACTGAAATATCAGCCATTTATGAATCTGTGGATGAGCCTGAGGAGGCACTGAAGCTTTTGCAGAAGGCAATAAAAATGTTGGAGGATAAACCAGGACAGCAAAGCACGATTGCAGGAATTGAAGCACGAATGGGAGTGATGTTTTATGTGGTTGGGAGGTATGATGAAGCAAGGAACTCTTTTGAGAGTGCCATAACAAAACTTAGAGCAAGTGGGGAGAGGAAGTCTGCCTTCTTTGGCGTTGTGTTGAACCAAATGGGATTGGCTTGTGTACAGTTGTTCAAGATAGACGAGGCAGCTGAATTGTTTGAAGAAGCAAGGGGCATTCTGGAACAGGAGTGTGGCCCATGCCATCAAGATACCCTTGGATTATATAGCAATCTTGCTGCTACCTATGATGCCATGGGGAGGTAATATATCATTTCAATTATTTTTCCTGCATTTTGGTGCCAGCTGCTGCCCCTTGTTCCCTAGGCCAAAAGTTGAGTTTCAAATTTTGGCTTGAACCCTGCCTTACAGGGTTCATCTCTATACAGCTGCGAAATTGTCGTTACAATTCAAAGGCTGTAATTAACATTAATAACATCATGGTAAGGATTGTGTTCTGCCACCTATGATGTCCAGAAGTGGTGATCCTGGATATTTGAGTAGCCCATATATCCAGAAAAACAAACATGGTCCCTACTATGAAGTTATCATGTTGTCATGGCAGACTAGCTTTCTTGTGATATACGGAACACAAAGACAATTTTATTTTTATTTAATTTTAGAAGTCATTTGTATTAGTATTAGTATTGGCCCATTAGATTTTATTTTAAGTCTTGGCTAAATAAGTTATTAATATTTTTTTTAATTTCCTTTAGTCAAGGTTATCTTTGTTATTCAATAATTGGGCTTTTGGCCGAAGTCAACTAAGATTAGGTTTTAATAAAATTTCAGCTAGATGTTGATTAACAGATTTTATATCCTGCCATGGAGCTTATTACAAGCAACAATTAGTGTAGATTCTTAGGTTTATTTTTATTTGTTCTTGTTGATTCTCGAACCCCATTTGAGAATTTGTTGTCATTTTAGAGGAGTTGAACCCAGCATATAATCTTATTTCTTCCTGTGTTCTTACTTTTTGAGTTTAATTGCTGTTTTAATAGTTGGAGTAATTCAACAGTATATATATTCTTAAACCTTTATTGAGTTGTAGTTGACTTCTTATCTTCTTCTTTGATTTTTTGGTGATTTGCTTCCTCATATCATTGGAGTGACTTCTGCATATGTCCAACCTTTCACCATTCTTTTTTATGCTATTAAGAGATTAATCTATTTAGACAGGGTGTTGCAGCTCAACCTCTGAGTGGATCCTCTTTGGTTCTGTTTTGTAATCACCTGTGCACTACATGCTTATAACTTCAGACTGAAACTTCATGATGAATCAGGTGTATTTGATTGATTGCCTCAATCATTGACGTCTGTTTTAGGTTAGATTTAGATCATTGTCTATTCCACGATTTTATAGTTTGGCTCAGACTGGCCTGTGTATTCTTTTTCTTTTGTCAACTGCCATAATTTGATGCTTATGGTTGATGATTCATAACTAAGACATTCAACAGTAATATAATTTGTTATATTGTCTGAGCGCGCTTCTGTTAAAGCTTAAAGCAAGAGTGCAAATATTTTCTCCTATGTGATCCTTCTATTTTAACATATTCTATCAATATATTTCAGAGTTGATGATGCAATTGAAATCTTGGAGTATGTTCTTAAATTAAGAGAAGAAAAGCTTGGAATTGCAAATCCGGACTTCGAAGATGAGAAGAGAAGGCTAGCCGAGCTCCTGAAAGAAGCAGGCAGGACCCGAGACAAAAAAGCGAAATCACTGGAAAATCTCATTGATCCCAGCTCAAAGAAGAAGAAAGAGGTGACAAAGAGGTGGCCTGGCTTGGGTTTTAGAATTTGAAAAAAAAAAGATTGTGCTTCAATGTCATGCAACTCTCTTACACGTACACATTCTGTAGCATAGAAAATCATGTATAGGATTGAAGTTATAATTTGGCGAGGTTTTGTGTTTCTTGAGCTTTGAAATCCCCGATTATTTTGATATGTTAATTGCTTTTCGTTGAATGTCTTGTGAGCTTGTTGAAGTTGTTCACTAAAAGGAAATGCCCATTTGAGTGAATAAATTTTATATCCATGTTTGTTCCTCCTCATTTGTGCTTTATCTCTTGCTCAAACCTCTCTGGACAAATCTCAGTTTTCATTTTTCAATGGTTTTTTTCTTTCTTTGCTAACGATTTTTCAATGGGTTGTTCCTGACTTCCTTCTTCAATCTTGATACTTCTAAGATCCATCTGCACATATAGCATTACTTTTTGGATCCAGTTTAGGATGATTAATTGACAGATTGGCTTCAACTAATTCATAACAAAAAGGAAGAACCTCCAAGCTTGCCTACTCATATTAAACTTAATATTCAGGTAGCACTCTTGTGATCTCTAGACAGCTCCTGCATTAGGTGGCACTTGCAAGTTTATTTGTTTAAAGATGAGATAAAAAAAAATGACTTAAGTAAATAGGATAACTTATTTATTTAAAGCTAGTGTATTTGTTTAATGTCACTTTTTGACTAGCATTTTAAACAAATAAGCCTGTGTAATTATAGTTTTTTAAAACTTTACTTTTTCTTACTTTTTAGAAGTACAAATATATTTTAGCATACTTTCAATAATAATAAAAAAAACTAGCAAAAATCTAAATAAGTTAATCCTAAACAAACATGCCTCTTTGAGAGAGGTCTAAGAAGCAGCTACTGTCCTGATCAAAAAAAAAAAAAAAAGCAGCTACTGTCTCATATTTGCTAGATGTGTACAAGTGTAATATTATTCTCCCCATGGAGCAAATTCATCACCCTCTTAAACGACGGCTACTCTATGTTAATAGGAGGTGAGAGAAAGAAGCAAAGTGATATCTTATTCTAAATGGCTTACTAAACAACTTATTTACCGTGTATGTTTTGCAAATAGTACCTTCAAGTTCAAACCAATAATATTAAAAATAAAAACAAATAAGATAGGAAAACAAAAAACTAATCAACAAGCGCAAAATATAAATAACACTTTGAATTTTGATTTGAATATATGCCTAACTCCACAAGCGACAATAAGAAAAAAACTTTCGTGATAAAATTAAAGAAGTTACAATAGTAACACAAAGGCTCTTTCATGAAATCCAAACCCCAAATACGAGCTCCCTCTCAATTATCAAATATCATATTAGCACTCCCCCTTTTTATTTTGATTGTGACCAGAAGATAAAACACAATCTTTTGTGCTACTCCAACAAAATGGCATTATTACAATTGCACTCTTTTGTCTCACAACTCACAATAAGAAAACTTTTGTCTTTGTCTGAATTTTAAACACTTTTCATGACTTACTATCTCTCTTAAAACAAAGATAAGATTGACGATACACACACACACAAACACACATTTATGCTCACGTATTTTTACAAATCCTCCATGCATGCAAAATTTCAAAATCTTGGAAGATCAACAACAGTTTCATCTATAAAATATTTAAATTAAATTTTTTTTTAATTTTAAAATTATGTATAAAAGATTATTTTATTTTTATAGATTGAAATGAAAAAAATTATCCTATTTACACAAAAACAAGTATTTTTAAAGACAAACAATATATTTTAAAAGAAAAATGTTTACTCATATATGTCTTATTTTGATGTAATAATTGTAGTCGTTGGCATAGATACATCAAAGCACATATATTCATTAATTGCCTCTATAAATTTATCCCAAAGGGTAATCCTTCAGAAACACTTTTTATTAGACAATAGGAGTATAAAATATCATATCTTAATATAGAATGTTCCAAATCTTAAATAATATTGGGTTGTGTTCTAACTCTCATTTGTAAAATATGAGAGAGAGAGAGAGAGAGAGCTCCATTGGAATTTTTTTTTTTTACAAGATAGAATTCTACTCTAACCTAATCTAAGTATATATGTATGTGAAGCTCCCTTATGGAGACTTAAACCCTGGCCCTTACCCCCCACACCCCACAAGCACTTATACTTGTGGAGTGACTATCGCACCAAGAGTGTGCGGTAATAAGAAAGTGACATTTGAGCCTTGGGAGTTCATAAATTGTGGTGAGTTTCACTTAAAAAAAAAAGAGGATATATAAACTTGGAAGAACTACATTAGATGAAGAATTTCAAATTGTAATATGTTAGGATTTTATTATAAACAAAAAATTTAGGATTTTATAAGAGAAGGAGCACAGCTAATATTTCATAAAATGAAAGAATTGTGGGGGCCTTTTTTGTTGTTTGGGCTGGGCTGCCCTCTGCAAGTAATGGGCCCTGATGTGTTTCTGAGTAGGGAAGTTGAGACCAGCCCAACTGCAACTCACTTTGGGCTAGCTTGGCACAAACTTAACCTTGTCTGCCAGGAACACTCTTTATGGCAAGCAGAGCTATTATAACGAAATTACAGCAGGCAGATACAAATGATAACAAAGTAAGCAAACAGAATGTTATATCTTTCAATAATAATGATGGCCGAATGTCACAGTAGTAGTAATAATAATAATAATAATGGCTTTTAAAAGAAAAGAAAGCAATGGATTAAACAATGAAGGTTTAATCAAAGATAAACGTCAAGCCAAAATCTAATCTGTAATGGTGACCGTCCAAAGAGGAAGAACGCTTCCTCTCAACGAAATCAACCTCCCAGGTGAATATCCTGCCGTGGGGATTGATAGCTTTGAGGGAATCGGACCTAAATGGTTGAGGTATGAAGAAAATTATTGTTATCTTTTTTTACCGCTTTGTTATCCTTAGAGAGTGTGATTTTGAAGAGGAGAGGAAAGAAAAGATCTATTGGTGCATGCCTACTATCCTCACAAGTGATTTTCTCATCTTTTTCCTTTCTTTTCCTTTTCCTCTTAGTTTTTTTTTCTATGTATTTTTTCTTCCTCTGTTTTTCGGTCCCCTCTACAGGGCACGGCGAGGCTCCTTTTATAGGGCCTGCCGCAAGCATTCTTTTACCATTTTACCCTCTAACGGCCTTTGTCTGGTCTGGGCATGCTTGCCGACCACCCTCTGCGCATAGCTCGCCCTCGCTAGACAAAGACATGTTCGTTTTGTTTCTGTCCGTCGTGGCACTGCTCTGCCGTGGCCTTAAATGCTCTCTCTCTCTTCCTATGGCATGCAATCAGCTTTCCTTCTCCAATCTTACCCCTTTTGGATGGTCTGTCATCCCAGCAGGACGTACCTCCAAAAAGGGTTTGGACAGGGAACGCAAAATAAATCTTTTCCCCCCTCCCCACCACCAAACCACACCCCCCCTTACCTCTTACTACGGACCCATGGCCCCACCACGACCCATATTGGCTGGGTACAGTCTGGTGGTACCTGGGCTTTGCGCATGCTCCCTGTTATGTGTGTTTCGAAGCCGGCCTGCGGCTCATGGCGCCTTGTTTGTATTCGTCTGCCACTCTTCTTGATTCTTTTAAGCGGACTGTTTGCACTTCCACTATCTCCCTTTGGATTGGGCTTTTCTTAGTACATTCCCCTTGGCCCATTTCTGGCCTTATGTTTTATGTCTTATTTTCATTGCTCGGCCTTTCCTACCATGGCAACATGTTCCTGCTAGGCCCATTTCAGACCTGCCGTTTCACTTCTTCCCCCAGTGACTTATGGAAGTCTGCTGGTGTTCTTGCTTTATGGGCTCCATTGTCCCTTTCTTTCTTCTTTGGGCCTGCGGCCCTTGGGCTTCCTCGGCCCATTTACTGACTTTGTATTCCCATGGGCTTTTATTTACTAACTTGATTGGGCTTCCTCGGCCCAATCTCCTCATTCTCATCCTTGGGGTTCATGGGTTTGCCATTAACCCCTACTTTCTTTACATAGCTTTGGGCCTGCCGCGGCCCATTCTCACTTTTTCATACCATACGTTGCCCATGGGTGCCATTACTCTCTTTCCGGGTCCTTTAGGCCCATTTGCTTCCTCAAGACCCATTTGCTCGTGTTATGGGCCTGTGTTTTGCTATTCCTGCCGCTTGGGCCTAATAGTTTTATTCTGTTCCTGCCGCTATTATTGTCTCTTATACTGGGTTGGGCTGACTTTACGAAAATGACCCTCAACATTTAGCCCCCTGAACATATGGAGCGTTCTTGCGGTTCATATGTGAACGATGGATCTTTTTGTCTTTTTCACTTTTCCTTTTCCTTCGCGGGCTTTTTGAAACCACGAACTCTTTCCTGCACGTACAGGTATTTTTCTTCTTTTCTCTTGCCGTGAACAGTGGTGACTCTTCGGATTTCCCAAAACGGTAGTTGCTTTAAGACATAACTGCCGCCTCATTAATTCCATTCTCTTTTCAATGGCTGACCAGTCGCCTCCCTTCACGCCGGCCTTAATTACCCAGGTATTTAAGAGAAGAGTCCCTTCCCAACACAGACACAAACTCTTTTTATTTCAAAACTTCTTCCTTTCCTCACCATTTTCTCCTTCTCGAATACCCACCCCTTTCTTGCTCCGTTCAAATTCTCACACCATGGCGCCAGTGAAAACTCCGGCTTCCTCTCGCCGTAAAGGAAAAAGTGTCGCCGTGGACCCTCCAGTAGAACAGGAAGTGGAAGAGGAAGAGGCGCGCTCCGATTCGGACCATTCCGAGGAGGAGGAAGCACGGCGCGACCCAGACAGCGAGTGCGCCCCGCTGATTGATCCTTGGTACAACCTTAGTCCTCATTTCCCTAAGGCTCCCGGAGAATATGTGCCGCCGCCGGTGAACCGTGTGTGGCTTGCTCTTTGCTGGCGAAAGCCTGAAGTTTCTTGGGCTCCGGTGTCTTCCTCCATCTCCGACTTGATCATTCGCCAAGGTATCGCCCTCCCCGTACCCATTCACTTCGAGTTTGGGTCCGGCACCGCCTTGGGTTGGAAAAAATGGGTTGATAGTGAGTTGTCCGATACCCATTTTATGGGTTTGCTTCAGAGGGCCGGTGTTCTGAAGGCCGTCGTCCTTTCTCGAAGCCTTTCCAACTTTAGAGACCTTTACAACCTCCGCCACCTAGTTCGTCGATGGTGCTCCACCACTCACACATTCTTCTTCTCTTGCGGCGAACTTACGGTTACTCTTGAGGATGTGGCCAACCAGCTTCTTTTGCCTATTCTTGGGGACGCTGATCCTGCCGCTATTGAGCTTTCCCCTGAAGAGGAAGATATTGAGGCGGAGTTAAAGAAGGGGATGACCGGAAATGCCAAGCTGTCTTTTTGGGTTAGTTCTTCCTCTAAGTTTTCTGCTGTTGCTCGCCGTGCTGCTTTTATTGCCTTTTGGCTTTGCAAGTTTGTTTTCGGGTCCCCTCCGCATTATGCCATAAAGCCTCTATATTTTCGTTTGGCTATCAAGATATCTGCTGGGGTGAGTCTGCCGCTAGCCCCCATGTTCTTAAGGCATTTATATGTGCAACTGGATATCCTGCGGAGCGACGAGAGTCAAGCTGGTTCTTGTCACATAGTCGCCTCTGTTGTACATAGCACTATCCTGCAGCAGCTGTTGTTTGAGCGTTGTGCTCAGTATTTGGCGAAGTGTAGGCCTGTTAGATTTGCTAAGGAGAAGTATCACTCTTGTCCGCAGGCCATCACTGATTTTTGTGGCAGGTTTGAGCATGACTTTCCTTTGGCTTTTCGTTGGTCCGGTTTGAAGCCCATAGATTATTCTATTGTTGAGTCTTTTGATGAAGGTGTTGGTTTTTCTTGGAGAGCTTATAGACAATTGCGTCCTGGTTATACTTGTGCGGATTCGGTCATGGGTCCGTTTGTTGATACTGTTGGTACTACCACCCCACTGGCTGGCTTTGATGAGGTGGGCATCACATACTTGGCTGCCACCAATCCTGGATGGCTGCCCTACTTGGCGGATGAGGGTGTTAGATTTGTTCATTATCCTGCCAACCGAGTGAGGAGACAGTTTGGGTTGGACCAGGATATTCCTGATGATCTTTCCTTCCTTGCGGAGTCCCCTACTTCAGCCAGACCCTTCCTGCGGTCTACTGCCTTTGCCTTTTGGAGAGAACGTTTTAGCGCCGTCACAGTTGCCGGTTCTTCGAGGGAGGGCCTTTACACTTCTGCTATGCATGTCTATTGGCAGCTTGTCATGGACTCGTTTGGTGCAGAGTTAGCCGGCAGCCGTGGTTTCTCCCTTGTACCTCCTGAGGGGCTTAGTATGGTTATCTCTCCCAACCCTCGGTTGCTCCTTCCTTCTAAGTCCGTGTTGGCTTATGCTAGGAAACAGAATCGGTCTGCCATCTTTGAGTGGGATGAAGAGAAAAGAGGGTGGTTTTGGCACACAGGGGATTACCCCCCAGGTTCGTCATCAAAGCTTTACTGCTTTGGGCGCCCCCATTCTCAAATCATACTGCGACAGTTGCAACAGCCACTGTGATATCCTGCCAGAGAGGATTGGCTGCTGTAATAAAGCTTTGATGGCGTGGGACTTAGTCATCAGCCATACTTCATATGCCAAGAAGTAATGGCGTAATCTTTGTGAGGCATAAACAATAGCCAAACATGCTCTTTCTGCCCTTGGGTAACGAGTTTCTGCGTCTTTCAGGGCGCGGCTGATGTAATACACTGGTTGCTCGATGCCACCTCCATCCTCTTGGGCAATTAAGGCACCGATGGCATATGAGTTGGTAGCCATATAAAGCAGTAATGGCCTTTTGTGTATTGGGGCCTGTACGGTAGGGAGGTTCATCATGATCTGCTGCAGCCTCTTGAAGGCCGCCTGCTGCGCTTCTCCCCATACAAAATTTTGCCCTTTCCTCAGTAATTTGGTGAAAGCCGAGGTGATCGATGCCAGCCCAGGGATGAATCTTCGGATGTACGAGACTTTCCCTAAGAAACTTTTTAGTTCTTTCACTGTGGTTGGGGGTCTCATAGTTGCAATGGCCGTAGCCTTTGTTGGGTCAACATCTATCCCTCTGCTGTGTACTAGGAAGCCCAAAAATTTCCCCGAGGATACACCAAACGCGCACTTGAGGGGATTCATTCTTAACTTAAATGCTCTGCACCTTTCGAACACCTTTTTTAGCACATGGAAATGTTCTTCCCTCTTCCTGGACTTGACTACTATGTCATCCACATAGTCTTCTAACTCCTGATGCATCATGTCGTGGAATATAGCCGTCATTGCCCGTTGATAAGTTGCGCCTGCGTTTTTTAACCCGAAGGGCATTACGGTGTAGTGGAAGTTTCCCATGGGCGTTCTAAAGGCTGTTTTCTCCGCATCTTTTGACGCCATTCTGATCTGGTTGTATCCGCTGAAGCCGTCCATGAATGAGAACATAGCGCTTCCTGCCGCAGAATCTATCAATAAGTCCATATTGGGTAATGGAAATTCATCTTTTGGGCATGCTTTGTTGAGATCCCTGAAATCTTCGCAACACCTGATCTGGCCATTCTTCTTTTTTACTGGTACTATGTTGGATAACCAGCGAGGATGTTGAATAGGTTTAACGAATCCTGCGGCTAGCAGTTTCTGCACTTCTTTGACTATCTGCCCTTCGATTTCTGTGTGAAATATTCTGGCAGGCTGGACTATTGGCCTAGCCTGCGGGTCCACATTCAACGTGTGCGCTACTAACCCGGGGTCTAGCCCTGGCATTTCACTGTAGTCCCATGCAAACACGTCTTTGAATTCTTTCAGTAGCAATACCAATTCTTTTTTCTCATCTTTCATTAAGCTTACACTGATCGAGATGGGTCTCAGCCCTTGTGAAACAGATCCCAGGTCAACTTCTTCCATTTCCTCTTCTGCCATGACCTGCACCTCCTTTTCGGTTATAATTCTTTCGTATTCCTCTTTGTTACCTCCCTCCTCTGGGCTTTCTTGGTCTCTACAGCACATCAAGCCCTCGTGCTGTTCTTTCTGGGTGGGGCCCATCTGGGTTTCAACCGTGGGCCCCACGTGCCTTCATAATTTGTAAATGATTCTGCCGTCAGAGCCTCTGACCCTTGTGCATTGGGGTGCGTCTTCAAATCCTGCGGCGGGCGCTTCTTTCCTTCGTTTCTTTCTTGCCAATAATTCCCTCAGATCGGGTTCTGGGTCATCTTGAACATCCTTCCATCTAGGTACGAAAGTACCCAGCGGCTTTGACACTGAGCTCTCCCCAGAGGGAGCCCATTGATCGTAGAACATAGTCTCTACTAAGTGAGCCTCCGCTCGTTCAAATGGTGAAGGATTTGCGGCTATGCGCACTACTCTACCGTTCAATCTTCCTTTCACACATTGGTGATAGGTGGATGGGACCAGCCGGTGTTTATGCAACCATGGCCTCCCCAGAAGCACGTGGTAGGATACTTCAGTTTTTACCACGTGGAATCGTGCTAAAGAGGCTATGGGGCCCACCTTCAGCCACAGCTGTATGTGGCCTGCTGTGTACTCACCTCTTCCGCCGAACCCTGTTACTTCCATTGGGCATCCCTGAATCTTTCTTTCTGAAATCCCTGCTGCCTGCAGAGTGCTCAATGGAATGAGGTTCACAGAAGCGCCTGTGTCTACTAAAGCTCTCTTTATGGGGATTTGATTTATGGATGTCGCCAAGTACAAGGGTCTCTTGTGGTCCGGTTGCCCCACTTTCATATCTTCCTCACTAAAAGTGATTTCAGTTGACTCCTGTAGGAGAGCCCTCTCATCTGATATTTCTGCCGATAGGCACTCTACTCCTGCACCAGAGGCAATGCTCACCAAGGCCTCGGTGGCTACCTTTCTCTCCCTTGCTGATAGTCCCAGCTGGTCAAACAAATTTCTGAACTTAGAACTTTGCTGTAGAGTGGTAATGGCCGCCGCAGGCAGAGCCAAGTTTTCTTCTTCATCCTCCCCTGGGTCAGCACAAATTACCACCGCTGCTACACCCTTCCCTTTGTGGTTCGGGAGTGGGTTTCTTTGGACTTCCTGCTGGGACAATTCTAAAGTCCCCTCCTTTATCCTGCGGTGAACAAGTCTGCGGAGGGCCCAGCATTCTGCCGTAGCATGTTGGACATAATTGTGTAAACGACAAAAACGTGGGTCCCTCCTCTCTTTCTCCGAGGGTTCCTTGGCAACCTGGTTAGGTTTGAAAATTCCATCTGCTATCCATCTGTCTAGCAGTACATCTAATTCTTTTGAGGTGCATGGTATTGGCGGGGGAGTGTCATATTCCCTCCCCTCAGTCTTCCTTCTCCGTTCTCCAGTGGACACCGCCATCGCCTGTGGGGCGTTTCTCTTGTCTGAGCTTGGCTTTACAGACTGAGCCGTCTTTCTTGCTTTCTGCAATAGCTAGGCGAACTGGGAGATTTCCAAATTCTCGAGTACAGCCCTGTACTCCCTGATCATGTTCGTCATACACATCTCAACCAACGTCCTTTCTTCGCAATGGTCATAGCAGTCAAGTGCTATGTCCCGGAATCTCTTGATATATTCCATCAAATCTTCACCGCTTCTCTGTTTGGTTGCTTGCAGGGTTGCAAGCGTCACCGTTTCTTCTCCATGGAAGTACTTGGTGCAGAATACATCTACCATATCATCCCATGTTGGGATAGTTCCTGGCTTTAACCCAATGTACCAAGTGTAAGCCCGGTCGCATAGTGATTTAGAAAATTCTCGAAGGCATAAGTCCTCGTCTGCGGCGTAAGGGCCAAGTGTGTCGATGAATTTGCTCACGTGTTCGACAGCACTTCCCCTTCTACCATCGTATTGTGCGAAAGCTTTTGGTTCGTACCTCTCAGGGTATGGTTTGCTGAGCACCCTCAGTGGGTAAGGAGGCCTTCGTGCATAGAACCTCTCCTTAGGTGCTCTGGCCCTTTCCTGCTCCAGGAGGGCGGATACCTCAGCCATTGTGATGAAACGCTGCTCTGCATTGTGTGGGACACCTCCTGCCGGCGTCTCTTCTTTATCCGTCGCATGCCCTGGGTCATGCTGACTTCCCTTTTCTTTTGTCTTGTCGGTTTTCAGCTGACGGATTTCTTCCATCATTTGCTGCTGCGAGTGTTGCAATGACTGTAAGACCTCAATGAAAATATTGGCATTGTCGGTGGGCATTCTTGGTGGCGGTTGGGGGTCAGCCCCCGTTCCGTTGGCACCTTCTGCCTGGTTGGGTGGTGGTTGGTGAGGCGTTGTAGGCCTCGACTCTGCTTGTGAAGGTACAGCACTCATATTTCGAGTTGTCCTGGACTTTGGAGGCATTTGTTTGCGTGGGCTCTTGTCCCTGTTTATTTCTCAACTCCCCAGTGAAGTCGCCAATTTAATGTGGGGGCCTTTTTTGTTGTTTGGGCTGGGCTGCCCTCTGCAAGTAATGGGCCCTGATGTGTTTCTGAGTAGGGAAGTTGAGACCAGCCCAACTGCAACTCACTTTGGGCTGGCTTGGCACAAACTTAACCTTGTCTGCCAGGAACACTCTTTATGGCAAGCAGAGCTATTATAACGAAATTACAGCAGGCAGGTACAAATGATAACAAAGTAAGCAAACAGAATGTTATATCTTTCAATAATAATGATGGCCGAATGTCACAGTAGTAGTAATAATAATAATAATAATGGCTTTTAAAAGAAAAGAAAGCAATGGATTAAACAATGAAGGTTTAATCAAAGATAAACGTCAAGCCAAAATCTAATCTGTAATGGTGACCGTCCAAAGAGGAAGAACGCTTCCTCTCAACGAAATCAACCTCCCAGGTGAATATCCTGCCGTGGGGATTGATAGCTTTGAGGGAATCGGACCTAAATGGTTGAGGTATGAAGAAAATTATTGTTATCTTTTTTTACCGCTTTGTTATCCTTAGAGAGTGTGATTTTGAAGGGGAGAGGAAAGAAAAGATCTATTGGTGCATGCCTACTATCCTCACAAGTGATTTTCTCATCTTTTTCCTTTCTTTTCCTTTTCCTTTTAGTTTTTTTTTCTATGTATTTTTTCTTCCTCTGTTTTTCGGTCCCCTCTACAGGGCACGGCGAGGCTCCTTTTATAGGGCCTGCCGCAAGCATTCTTTTACCATTTTACCCTCTAACGGCCTTTGTCTGGTCTGGGCATGCTTGCCGACCACCCTCTGCGCATAGCTCGCCCTCGCCAGACAAAGACATGTTCGTTTTGTCTCTGTCCGTCGTGGCACTGCTCTGCCATGGCCTTAAATGCTCTCTCTCTCTTCCTATGGCATGCACTCAGCGTTCCTTCTCCAATCTTACCCCTTTTGGATGGTCTGTCATCCCAGCAGGACGTACTTCCAAAAAGGGTTTGGACAGGGAACGCAAAATAAATCTTTTCCCCCCTCCCCACCACCAAACCACACCCCCCCTTACCTCTTACTACGGACCCATGGCCCCACCACGACCCATATTGGTTGGGTACAGGCTGGTGGTACCTGGGCTTTGCGCATGCTCCCTGTTATGTGTGTTTCGAAGCCGGCCCGCGGCTCATGGCGCCTTGTTTGTATTCGTCTGCCACTCTTCTTGATTCTTTTAAGCGGACTGTTTGCACTTCCACTATCTCCCTTTGGATTGGGCTTTTCTTAGTACATTCCCCTTGGCCCATTTCTGGCCTTATGCTTTATGTCTTATTTTCATTGCTCGGCCTTTCCTACCATGGCAACATGTTCCTGCTAGGCCCATTTCAGACCTGCCGTTTCACTTCTTCCCCCAGTGACTTATGGAAGTCTGCTGGTGTTCTTGCTTTATGGGCTCCATTGTCCCTTTCTTTCTTCTTTGGGCCTGCGGCCCTTGGGCTTCCTCGGCCCATTTACTGACTTTGTATTCCCATGGGTTTTTATTTACTAACTTGATTGGGCTTCCTCGGCCCAATCTCCTCATTCTCATCCTTGGGGTTCATGGGTTTGCCATTAACCCCTACTTTCTTTACATAGCTTTGGGCCTGCCGCGGCCCATTCTCACTTTTTCATACCATACGTTGCCCATGGGTGCCATTACTCTCTTTCCGGGCCCTTTAGGCCCATTTGCTTCCTCAAGACCCATTTGCTCGTGTTATGGGCCTGTGTTTTGCTATTCTTGCCGCTTGGGCCTAATAGTTTTATTCTGTTCCTGTCGCTATTATTGTCTCTTATACTGGGTTGGGCTGACTTTACGAAAATGACCCTCAACAAGAATTAAAATAAAAACCTGAACATAGTATTTCCGAAATTGGAAGAGCATGAAGAAAATTGAAGCGACTACTTCACATACATGCCTCAAATATAGAGTTACTTGCTTGACTCTAGTATTTGTATATTTAATTAAGAATTTAATATATTGTGTAGGATCTAGTGTGGTTCCATTCATTGTGAGAGCCTCGGTGTCTTGCTTATTCAAAATGCACCCCCAACTGTGAGCATATCCCGTGCCTTAATTAGGAGCCCATCTTCCTTGGGTTGTGTAAACGGTGTCTCTAAACTCGATCCACTTGGTTAAGTGATCATTTGACACAGTCACGACTTTGAAGTCCAATTTTTATATAGAGTATATAATTTGACATGCATAGAACATAGAGAGCACTAAGATTTTCTAAATATTGATTTAATAAAAAACTATTAATTAGTGTAAAATTAAGAAAAAATTACATGAAGTAATACTTAATCCTGACCCTATATGCGCATGTGTGTTGTGTACGGAGCAACCAAGCTGGTTTTGACTTTAATAAAACCGTTGGGACAAGAAGGTTTTAATTGAATCTAACAAAGGACGGCTAGAGCAAAGTGCTACGTACGTGTGTGGACAGTGGTGTAGCGAAAGTGTAGATAGGAGGAAAAGAGGGAGATCGATGAGAGACCCTAAGGGATGGAATGGATCGGATCATTGGTGTCTCTCATCCTTGCCCTCTCCCCTTTTTGGGACAAGTGGGCTGGAGTAGGAATATTTTGCCAATTTGTAATAAGGTGAATCCGACATTGATAAGATGAAGATGGAAGAGAATAGTGAGAGATAATGGTGAATATAAGAGAGCCGAGTGTTTTAAGGAATAATATTCAAGTTGAGAAAAACCTATGTAAAGAGTGGGCTAGGGCACCTTGTAGGGTAAATTATTTTTTACATCCCTAGCCAAAAGGAATGTATCCTCTCCTCTCTCCTCTTCTTTCACGTATCTCCATCCAAAGATATCCTAAATCTATCTATATTCCATTGATAAATTACTAAACTTCAATTGGTTTTCCATTGATGTGCTTGGTATATTATATATTTAGGTTAAATTATACATCTAGTAGTCAACTTCTATTCAATATTTTAAAATAGTCCACGTCCTTTAAAATGTTCCTTTTAGACCTTCTACTTTTAAGTTTGTGTCAAAAATACCCATGTCATTAACTCTTGTTTTAATTTTGAGTTGAGGTTGTTAAACAAAATTCTATGGATAGTAGTAAAGGAGGGAAGGAATTAGTTATTCAAATAATTTGTATCCTACACTTTGATATCCGTTTGGAGACAGAGAAATCAAAGCAAAAGTTAATGGGTATGGATCTTTTTGACACAAAGTAAAGGAATAAAATGAAACATTTCAAAGGATGAGAACCATTTTAAACATAGGGTAAAGGTTAATATTGACTAAGTATATTAATTAAACCAATATTTTATCTTATAGTGTCCTTCCTCTTTCCACTTCAATTCATATTCTTCCATCATCTCTACCCTCTTTTGCAAAACCTCTGCACCTTAATTGTAGATAGTGTGTAGTCAATGTCATTAATCTTCATCTAGCTGGACCACCTTCGTAATTACATCATTTTCTTTTTGTTTAGTTAATGGAAGTGTTCCTTTTCTACCAAAAAAAAAAAAAAAACATCATTTTCCTAAAGGATATGGCATCTATGTCGTCTGATAACCATATATTCAACATGGAGATTAATGGGATAAAAATAAAAAAACATCATTAATTGTTCATTAGGGTCAAGCCGACAGTTCTAAGTCGTTACTCATTGGTTCAAACTTTCGACATCGATTTACTTTGTCATGTCAAAATGGAGAAGCACAAGCCAAAACAGAACTGTTTTGCATTATGATTTATATCCACACAACTTTCCATGAAATATATAGGTCGGGTATTGGAGAGAAGTTTTCCCAATTCAGAAAAAAATAAGAAGATTGTCAAGAACACAGCACTTAGTGTTTAGTGTGTTTTAGCTTGAAACATTAAGACCAAACTGTGACAACAATAATGCACTATATAGTATATAGTGGAGTTACTTTGTACCTTGACCTTTGTTGTCCTTGCCCATACATGTTCTATATTTTCCAATTCTACGTTTGACAAAAGAAAAGCACATGCGTCTAAATTCAGTCCAGGCTACACATAAATGTTCCATCGTTCTCTTAATCTCAATAATCAATTTCAGTTGTGGAATTAAAGCAAAAGTCTCATCAGTATTTGATTCATCATTGAGCAAATTAATGTGATTCCTTAGGTAAGGTATATGTTCATGTACCTCGTTAGGCTTTTGTGTTTGATTTGAACAATTAATGCCTATAATTCGATAGGGACTGAATTCTTCTACCACTAGTTAGTGTCGAGAGTGAGTTGGGGGGCCATAGTTGGTCTGCCTGGACAAGTACGTTAGGAACTGTTTAGTGTTAATGCATAGATGGATGGTGTTTAATTATTTGGAATAATATCAAAAAATAGTGATTTTGGATATTATAATGGTGCATATATATGGATTATGGAATATCAAAAATAGAAGATTTGGGATGTTATAATGGTGACATGCACTTCTGAAAAGAAGATTTTGCCAAGTAAAATGGGGAATCGCTCTTTAATTATCCAAAAATTAAACAAAGATTACAAAGATAGCTAGGTTCATATACTTTGAAAACAACAAATTACTGTTTGTGAAAATGATTAGTGAATGTCCAAGTCAGCCACCACTCCAAAAATTGTAATTAGCTAGGGTGAACAGGATTAAAATCTTGTAGTCAACAATTAGGGATCAAAAGCCAATTTTGCTCACAATGGTACTCATACAGCGCACACTGACAAGTTCCAAAAAATATATATTTTTTGGTTTTGATCTTATGGTGGGAAAACTTTTGACAAATTAATTACAGTAATTTATAAATGGATCTTCACTTTATGCTCCATAATAATGTTCGCAAAAATTCATATAAATGCACAAAAGTTTCAAAAATATTCACCAGAAGAAGATATGGTTATATATGATTGGGTTGAGATCCTCTGGAATTTTTAGAATAAATTCATCTTAAAGTTCATAAAATCCTATATATGTCTATTTTGAAATGACTAAATTAAATTTTGTCATGTAATTAGTTAAAAAATAATATTAATTAATTCAAAATCCATGAATAAGATTTTAAGAATTGAACGATATAATTACTCTAAGAACTCTAGGATCATAATCCGTTATAACTAATTAGAGGAGAAAATACCTCAAATATACATGATTAATAAAATCAATGAATGTGACACATTGTACACTGATTAAAGATAATGATATAGTCAAGTAAACAAACATAATTAGACAAGTTTTAATCAATCTATGTGGATCTATATAAGATCATTTTCCTTCTTACAAGCAGGACACACATTTTTTTTATGCATGCGAAATCAAAAATTTCAAAAATTATTTTTTGGTTAGAATCACGACTATAATATCTCTGTTAGATATTCTCTAGATGAATTAAAGTTTTGAATAGCACATAGTTTTACGAATTTTGAACTCAAAATGAGTGTTCAACGTGGTTATTGTCATTTAGCCAACAAACAAGATGAGACTTTACTACCATGAAACGGCTTGCAAAAAGATACGAAGATTACATAATCTATAAGATGTCGGATAAACGAACCGACCATCTAACTGTTTCTTGTTTTATTGCTTTTAATCCTATTCTCTTTAGCCTCTTTAAGCCCTTAATTCCTTTCCATCACACTCGGAGTTCACGTAACGGAACACAAAGAAGTTTATTTATTATTATGCCTCTCTATAGTCATTACAAATTTTACTATACCCGTCTTATGTGTCAACAAAATAAAAAAATAATTATGAACTTTATTATATTGTTAATATGACATCAATTATATTAATACGAAGATGGTATGTAAATTTTTTTGTAATAAATTTATTAATAATTAAAAATATTATTCAAATTAAAAAGAAAAAAGAAAGAAGAAGTAACCTGTCTTTGAAAGAGTTTGGTTAGCATAATGTCAATTATCTAATTAATTAGTCTTTCTTCTCGTGTGGAAGATTTGAGCATTTTCATTTGGACACAAAAGTATGAGCCTTTCATAATTTAATTTTTATTTTTCTTGATAGAATGTAAAATAAAAAATAAAAATTTGTGAGATTAGGACTGAAAAACACGAAGAGATCACGATGAAGCTTATGCATTTCCATGCATAAACTACTATTTTATGCAGTTTTTTATTTTATTTTATATATATTGAAAGTTTTATATAAACCTCATGCATGCTTATATATATAAAGAACTCAATCAAACAAATCTCCTTAATTTTTTGACAACCTGATATAATATGCAAAATGAAATGCTAGATGCATGCTCAACTCACATTCTAACCACTCAAAAAAAAACAAAAAAACTCACATTCTAACCATGACAAACCTGTCCACTATCACGATGATCGCAATCAATGGAATCAGGCTCGTATCAACTCTCATTGGCAGTGTGCGAATCATGAAATAAGATCCCATAATCCCATTAGAGATATCATCAAAAGCCATATAGGGATTGATCTGTACATGTTGTACATTTGTACCATATACAAGTGCAAACATTTGCACCATGCATATGTGTCTTCTTTAGCTCATGTTTGATATATGAGCAATCCTTATTGACTTGAATAAAAACCCAATGTTGCCCATCACAAAAACACCATTCTCTTTTGAGTTCTTAATTTCTCAGTGCAATAGAGGTGTATTTTGTCAATTTGTGTTCATAAATCAAGAGGGGGCAGCACAATTCTCAACATGGGCAGCTAATTAACTGCCTTGACTCTGTCTCTGAAAACTGAATCCAAAAAATTTCACATTTCATGGCTTTTTAGATAGGATCATAATAGAATTGAGGAAAAGTGACAAAAAAAAAGTTATTTTATCCAAAGAGATGCCACTTTCTGATACCTGTAACGTTAGGAGTACTAAGAATCTTGAAGGCAGTGCCAACTCTAGCTCTCTCTCTCTCTCTCTCACACCATTTCTTTCGGTGAAAAATGAAAATAGCAAAAATGCCAAGTATCTCCTCCTTCATTTAAGGCATTCCTTTCCATGTGTTGCTTTATGTTGCACAAGCCAATACATGTCATGCAAGTCACCCATGACCCATCAGTTTCTTGATACCCTCTATGGCTCTATACTCTATAGCACAGGCTTATGAGTGATGTTAAGACTTGAAAAAGACACAATACTTTTTATAATTATTGACATATTTTTATTTAATTAAAATAACATCAATTTTATCTAAGTTTAACATCACTTTTATTATACGTTAATTATAAGTAATTATTTAAACTATGTTCACAGTTAACATTACTTTTATTACGCATGCAACAAGTTATTTCAAAGATGGTAAAAAAATATGAGGCTTATATGAGACACACCCTCACCGAACAACCACCATCTTAGTTTCTTACGCCTACGTGAATATAAATATATAGCATTCTATGTACGTACGTCTCTCTTCAACTTGTCTCTGAAAATAAATTTTTACTTCAGCACTCTCTTTCTCATTCTTCTTCAGCTATGGCCATGGTTTCTGCAGATACTGCTCGAACAATCCTTGGTGTTCTAGGTGAGTTTTAGTTTAGTTTGATTTCTAAGAAAAAGATATCATGTTTTAGCTTTCTCTGTTCCTCCATCAAAGTTTTTGAGTACTTTAAGCTTGGTAGAGTATTACTATTTAGAACTCATTTCCCATTTCTTGTTCAAGCCGCAGCTAGCTTGATCTGAAACTGATCATGTGGTTTCTATTGCTTGTTTTCAGGAAACATTATCGCACTCTGTGTGTTCCTATCCCCAGTGTAAGCTAACCTCGATCATATCTACTAGTACTAGTAGCATTGATTTGATTTTGGTACTCCCTATATTTTTCAACATGACAAAAACTTTTGGAGAAAAAGGAAATAGAAGATGAAAAAAGAAAACTTTTCCCACCACTATCACTTTTTAATCGGCATGTTCTTAATTTTTCTTTCTTTCCTCCTTCTCCTTCTACTTCTTCTTCTTTTTTTTTTCTTTTTTTTTTTTTTTTTTTTTTTTTTCACTAACAATAATTGTCTGTTTAGATTGATGGGGAAGAAGGAGGAGTAAAGTAAAGTAGAATAAATTTGGTCCAATATTAACCTATTTTCAGTTAACTCTACTCTGTTCCTCTTTACTTCTCTTCTTTCTTCCCTTAATCCAAACAGATCCTAAGTAATATGGAGGGTAGATGAAATAGGATTACCTTTGTTTTATGATTAAGATTTTATTTATTAGATTTAAGTATGTACAATATCATGATATTTAAAATTTTGGTTGATACTATTATATTAAGTACACCTTTAAATTTTTAATATTTTATTTGAATTATAGAACATATCCATTTCAAATATAAGAGAATTATTTTCAAAATTAGAGTGTGAGTTACAATATTCTTGAAGACATTAATTATTGTATTATTTTCTTCCTCTCTCTTTTCAAATGAATCCAACTGGAACATTTTTTATTTATTTATTAAGAATAATTTGATTTGGATATAAAGATTGAAGGGCATTTGGCTCCACTAGTAGTTAAAAATAATTAAAAGGGTTACCTTTTTCTCGATAAATAAATTAAAAAAAGGGTTACCTAATTGGGAAAATTCATTAGCATCATTACTAATAACCAAACTAAAATTGTTTTATTTTTTTATTTTTTTTGAATGACATTTTATCCAGGCCAACTTTTATTCAAATATGGAAGAAAAAGGCAGTGGAGCAATACTCACCAGTACCATATCTTGCAACCCTAGTGAACTGCACGATGTGGGCCTTGTATGGGCTGCCCATTGTGCACCCAGATAGCTTACTAGTCTTGACTATTAATGGGGCAGGCACTGGTATCGAGATAGTGTACATAATCATCTTCTTAATCTACTCTGCTGAGAGGCAAAAGAGGCTCAGAGTTTTGATTGTTCTGCTTATTGAAGCCATATTCATTTCCGTTCTCACAGTTTTAGTTCTAACTGTAGCCGGTTCTGTCAAGGAGCGGAGTATGATTGTCGGCATCATGTGCATTATGTTCAACATCATGATGTATGCTTCACCACTGGCTGTTATGGTTAGTCTCTAGTCTCTACTACTATTACCATGAAAATATATATATATATATATATATATATATATATATATATATATATGTGGTGTTAATTTTGGTATATTCTATTTTTTTTATATCCCCAATTTGATCTCATTAAATTTACAAATTAACTTGTGCATATTTTTCATTCCAATTTAAAAGGATATTCTTCAACGTTTTACGGGTGAGAACTTATAAAACTATTTATATATATTATTTAAATAAGTTACATGACTATTAAATAAATCATGTGATTAGAAGTATACCTAGATTGTTTTATCAATCATCACGTTCTGATTTGAAAGAATTTTCCTCCAAACCAGTTTGGAGGTAAACTTTTTGCAACATATATTACATGTTAGACAATATTTGATTATTTGTAAGTAAACTTAGTATACTTGACCACTTAAAAAAGAGTTTTGTGGTTTAGTACCATTACTCAATTTGTTAATAAAAAAGAACTAATATTTGAATCTTCATCTCTTAGTTGTAAAAATAAAAAGAAACTAAGCTTATCATTTATTCTTCTTCTTCTATTTATTATTATTTTTTTAATGAATTTATCTCTGCAACTTATTTAGCTAAGGGTGATTTTTTCTTTTTTCTTTTTGGTTGCAGAAATTGGTTTTTGCCACAAAAAGTGTGGAGTATATGCCCTTTTTCCTCTCCCTTGCTTGCTTTGCCAATGGTGTTATCTGGCTTGCTTATGGTCTTATCCGATTTGACCCATTTATTGTTGTAATTCACATATTCCTCTCTCTCTCTCTCTCTCACAAATTTAACCATATCATTACATGCATGAAAAATAATAATTTCCATATGAAATTCAATTTCATATATAATTTATATTAAATATAACAATTTTTATTTTTAAAGTGTATCTAATGTCATTATTTGGAGTTTTAAATGACATGACACAATGCATGCATACCTTTAATTACAATAAACAAAATCTTAATCATCATACGTACTCTCCTCATTTCATTTGAAATATTGGTCTCATATAAACGGGACTGTGGGTTTGTCTCAGGTACCAAATGGGATAGGAACATTGTTTGGTTTGGCCCAGCTGATTCTCTATGCCTTATTCTACAAATCAACAAAAAGACAGATTGCAGAAAGGAAAAGCAAAGGAGAGGTGGACTTGTCTGGGGTGATGGTGGTAGATGGAGAGGACTCTAGGAAGGTAGGCAGTGCACCTCAGAATGGTCGTCCATGAGTGATTCTCCCATCACCAACCATTGTTGGATTGGATGGAATGACCCCAGAAATATAAGCTTAGCTATTCCCATAATAATATCAAACTAAAAAAAAAATGTAGTTTTATTTCTATGTTCAGTGTTCACTATCATGTAGTTCACATGTTAAACCGAGTGGCATGTCAACCAACTATCATACTTCCTTACAAGCTAATCATATTTTGTTATTTTCCCTTTGATTTTTTTTTTTTTTTTTTTTTGAGCAATTAAGATTTAAGGTTCCAACTTTGGGGATATTAGTTTTATGATATCAGATCTTACCCTAATTTCAAGCACATACAGTTTTAGCTGCTTTGAGTTTTGACTTGTATGTTAATTTTACAAGTTCCAATGTGAAGAATCTTTACATATGTTGAGGTGGTTTCATGGCAGAATAGTCTTTGGAGGAAAACTTTGTACATATTATGAGGGTTCCTACTTCCTAGTTGTGAGAGTTTCTATCAGTACATATATGAAAAGAAATGATTCTCAACCACTAGCACAATTTTCCACTTCTTTAATTTGATGGAAAATTTCTTACAACTTTAGCATACTCAAAACCAATATCTACAACAAACCCAGCATCCTATCACTACAAGAATGGGGCTTTAAACTTGACTAATATGTACAATCTAATCCTCACTCCTCAGTCCCCAGAGCTCTCCCAGGAGCTACCCACATTGGGCATTACATCTTGAACCGAAAGCCTGATCATATTGCTGCCTGCTGATCTTGAAATATCCATGCACTCCTGCAGGTCAGCATCACAGGCTATCAATATCCACTCATGATCATCATCCAGATACTTGATTTCAAATGTACCCACCTCCAATTTCAACCTTTTCGCCACTTCTTCTTTCAATTCCAACACACCAGAATTCAAAGAGATCCGAAACCTAATAATATCCTCTCCATATGTTGCCTTTATTGTCACACTCTTCATCTCATTTCTAGCTGTAACATGAGGCATTTTGTGAAAAAGAGAAGGAATAGGTTGGTTGGAAGCCATACTGGGACATGGAGGGTTTGTCGAACAAAATTCTGGGACCTGCTCATCCACCATAGCATCTGCTACTGAAGGACACAAATTTCTCAAGTCTTTTGAACTTCCAGAATCCTCAATCAGAATTCCTCCAAATAATTCTTGAGGTTCTGTCATCAAAAAAGCATCAGGTATTGAGTTCGTAGGTGATATATTTGGCGCTGCTGTGAGTTGATATGGCGATTCAGGAGAGCCCTCCACCTTAACACATTGCTCATTGATGGCAGAAACATATGGATGCTCCACCAGTGTGCTTTCATTTGGGGGACTACCGTGGCATGAACCTTGGGAATTGGGGGTCCCAGCACTCTCTTCATATGAACGGCTCCTCGTTTTGGAACTGTTTGGGCTTTTACCGTGCTCTGGTGGAGATCTACTTTGATCATGAATAACTTTCTGTGGATTCAACAAACTTCCTCTAAGCAATTGATCATCAATTGCTGCCTGTTCATCAAGCATTTTACAAGTGGATGATCCATT
Organism: Quercus glauca; assembly: GCA_023736055.1. Classification (NCBI taxonomy): domain Eukaryota; kingdom Viridiplantae; phylum Streptophyta; class Magnoliopsida; order Fagales; family Fagaceae; genus Quercus; species Quercus glauca. The sequence continues at coordinate 70,078,162 of CM043316.1, read as the reverse complement.
CTTTTCCTGAGGTTCAGAGGCTTTAAAGCTTGGTGATGTTTGTTTATTGGACCTGTTCAAACTGGAAGGATGAGAGCCAACAGCTACAGGTATTTGACTTGTGGTGAGAGAACCTAAACCAAATGTTCCTTCAGCACATTGAACAGAATCTATTACACGCTGTAGCTTAGATAGGGAACGGTTGACCTTGTTGATCTTGCGAGATGGCCATCGGGAGATTCCATGCTGCCTACAAATGCGCTTCATTGTAGTCGGGCAAACTGCAAAGCAAGAATATTTCTAAGAACAATACATTTTAATTGCTATTACAGACATATAATCCAATTTTTATGCATAACAAAATCAGCATCACCTGAATCATATAAGAAAAATTGCAAGCAACTATTTTTTAGTGTAGAAGTATACATACCACCAAGGCTCTTTGCAGCTTCTTTAAGACTCCCAGAAAAATATTGTTGGAGAACCTCTAGACTAATTGATTTCTCAGATTTTCTGCGTCTCCTCTCTGACATCTTTTTCATGTCTTCATTCTCTAAAGAAGAAAATTGATCAAGTCTTCCACCCGCATTGCTAGCAACAATCCCTTTATTATTTGTGTCATTTAAGTGAACCATTAACTGCTGTTTTGATGAATCTAGCTGCACCATATCTTCCACAATGTGCAAGCCTTCAGGACCAGGTTGTGATTTCATAGATTGGGTTATTCGTAAAGATTCAAGTCTTGAATCCACTATCCCATCTGTAGAAACTTGAATAATTTCGACAGATACTTCCCCTTCAAGTTCAATACCAGAAGCAATCTTAAGACTCTGGAAATGCTGCTTCATCATTTCCAATAGGGAGCCCAATAAAATCTGTTGTTCATACAAGTCTGTGATGCTAGGGGGCAGAAAAAATTCTAGAATGTAATCATCATCTCCAGTATGAGTGCTCCGTAAGCAGATTGCAAAACAGCTGGTTAACCCAAACATACGTGCGTAGTGTACTAAGGGGTACTCAGTTTTGCAGAATTGGGTAATGTTTCCGCAGAAGCATGAGTTATGGGATAAAAATGCTCTCCCAGCAACCCCCTGGCCCTTTTGTAGGTGATGCTCAATGCAGGCCTCCCGGAAACCACACATGTGAGGGTCTACAACATAGACTGCCACATCAGTTGTAGACATGCAGACTTGTCCCATGCAACTACCATCTAAGCTAGCACAGCTCTTCTTCAGAGCACCACCATGGGCCAGAACACTGCGATTCTCACATGGAACCCAGGTCTGAGCCAAAGGCAATTTGTGTGCTTCACACACTACTGCCAATATCTCCAAAATTTCAGCTAGTGCATTCTGGCAACCTTCATTGTAAATCTGGTTTAAAAGGATTGCCAAATTTATATATATATCAGTGAGAAAAGGAAACAGAATGAAATAAGAACACCGTATTTTATTTTATTTTTTTCTCTCCAAAATATACAAATTTGACATGCATGATAGTTGCAAATCACCTGTGTGTTTGGATGATCCAATATCTCAGAACTTCTCAGATTGACTGCCTGCAGAAGAATTGAAATTATGTGACTGATGACTTTTGAAATGTTTGAAGTTCCAATATTTTGCAAGGTGAACAGTCTCAGAGGCAAAACAACATTTTCCAAAAGAATCTCATATACAGTAGAATCATCATCTAGCAATCACAAAGAAGAACATAGTATGAAATCTGGCATGAACAAGAAGGGGAAAAGAGACCCAACCTCTAGTGCTTTGCACACTTTATCAACCTCAGGTGCATAGTTGATCTTTGATGAGTTCATGATGAGCTCAACTACACCAACACAGGACTGGCCAGAAGGCTCAAACACAGGCAATGCCAAGCTTCCCTGAACATTAAAGCACTGGGCATGAACACGACGTGGATACTCTTTGCAGGAGTAATACTGCACATTTGGAGTCCATTCCGGAAACTTTTGCCGGAACACACGGCCAGGAAGCCCAAGCGCTCCGTCTTCATTGACAGCAAATTTATACATTACAGAGGCCGCCCTAAACTGATGAAGTCCATTGCCAAGTGTACCAATAAGAAAAGGTTGCCCTGAAGTTGTGAGCACATACCGACTCCCATCCTTTACAGGTGCCCAAATCTGAGCTAGAACATTTTGTTCTGTCATATCTTTGAAGTGCCGAAGAGCTTGCATCATCCTCTCCTTGAATACAAAATACCCACCTGGGTTATCCAGGGGCAACTGTCCTACAAGTGGAGATGGAAACCTCATGATTTCATCTTTCTCCATTGGCTTTTCAGTCTCTAAATAGGGAGTACCTTCAATTAATAAAACTTCAAAGTCAGAACTCACATGAGTAAACCTCTTTAATTTACACAGAAACTGCAAAACTATTGAGTTTTCTTCAATATGCAAGTTACCAACCCATCCAGTAGTTTCATTTGATTTTCCTTCTATTGGTACATTATCAACGCATCAAGTGAATCTTGAATCCATGATCTCACCCGCCACCCCATTCTTTCTGAAGCAAGAAAGTGCTATCTGAGCTAGAACTTATTATCAACTATGGCATTTTTATAATTTTTTTTTTTGATAGATAAAAGAGATTTATATTCAAGAACACCACCTTATGCAAAAAACATAAGGCGGAGGGAAAAATACAAAGAGAGAAGAAATAGTGAAAAGGGAAAGAAATGAAAGGAAACTAAGTACACAGAAAAGAGCTAAGGAACATAGGGAGAGAATCACTAGAGGTGAGTCTCCAAGCCCTAGACCAGTCAAACAAAGTGCCACTGAGAGAGGCTAAAAGCTGGTCATCCGAACTATCCATGTCCTCAAACGTCCTCCTATTACGCTCCCTCCAAAGACACCACATCACACATAAGGGGACTAAATTCCAGATGCTAGACAAATGCTTTCCAGGCCAATTCCACCAACCGAATAGAGTATCCGCAACCGATCTTGGCAAGACCCAAGAAAACCCAAAAGATCTAAACACCAAACTCCACAACCGATAAGCCTTTCCACAATGTAGTAACAAATGATCCACCGTCTCCCCATTGCTGCGGCACATGATACACCAGTCGACAAAATCCCACCTACCCCTCAAATTATCACCTGTAAGGATCTTATCCCATACAGCAGTCCACACAAAGAAGGAAACACGCTGAGGAGCCTTAACCTTCCAAATACCTTTCCACGGAAAAATAATGGGCAAGGGGCTTTTTAACTTGTTATAGAACGATCGAATATTAAAGTCCCCATTCTTTGTCAACTTCCATCGAATACGATCTCCGTTTTCAGTGGGAGGTAGATTTGAGCCCAAGGTACGGAGAAAATCATCCACCCCACCCATTTCCCAATCATTTGGTCTCCTAGTAAAATGAACATCCCAGTTTCTCCGCTCCTCAATCCCCAACCGTTCAAGAGAAGAGGCCACCGATGCCCCTTTATTGGAGGCAATCCCATACACACTTGGAAAAGTCAAATGAAGAGGAGAATCCCCACACCATTGATTAATCCAAAGCTTCACTCTATCCCCCACCCCTACCTCAAAGCGAATATTCTTACTAAAATCCTCCCATCCCATGCGGATACTTCTCCACAAGCCACACCCATGTACCCCTCAACCGAGCTTGGAAGTCCATCCCCCCCCCCCCCCAATCTTCCCCAAACTTGAGAGCTACAACCCTTCTCCAAAGCCTTGTCTCCTCATTCCCAAACCTCCATAACCACTTCCCAAGTAAGGCTTTATTGAAAGTAGTTAATTTCCTTACTCCTAACTCACCATTTTGCAAAGGAGCACACGCCTTGTCCCAACCCACCAAGTGTAACTTGGAGTCCCCCCACAAGAAATCCCTTTGCAATCTCTCAATTTTATTAGCCACATGCGTAGGGATGGTGAAAAGTGACAAATAATAAGTGGGAAGACTAGATAATATGCTTTTAAGCAACGTTAGTCTTCCACCTTTTGACAAATACATCTTCTTCCAACCGGCCAACTTACGCTCAATTTTCTCCAAGATAGGATTCCCAATAGTAGGGGACTTATGGGATGCCCCTAAAGGCATACCAAGATAGATCATAGGCAAAGACCCAATCCGGCATCCCAAAATCTCTGCCAAGACATGGACATTAGGAACCTCCCCAATGGGAACCATCTCACTCTTCAGCACATTAACCTTTAAACCTGTCACTGCTTGGAAACAAAGAAGAAGCATCCTAACATGTAGAATCTGCTCCTCATCAGCGTCGCAAAACAGAATCGTATCATTCGCGAACAAAAGATGCGAGACAAATACCCCTCCACCCCATCTACCATCAGCCCTAAAGCCTCGAAACAAACCCACCCCTTAAACTCTTTTCATCATCTTACTGAAAACCTCCATCATAACCAGAAACAACAAGGGGGATAGCGGGTCCCCTTGTCTCAATCCCCTCGAGCTCCCAAAGAAATCAGTTGGAGCCCCATTAAACAAGACAGAGAATTGGGTTGTGGAGATACAAGTGCGGATCCACCTACACCACCTCACCCCAAAACCCATTCTCTTCAACAAATCAAGAAGAGCCTTCCAATTCACATGATCATACGCTTTCTCAATATCTAATTTACAAATAACCCCCGGAATCTTACTCTTCACCCTACTATCAACACACTCATTAGCAATGAGAACTGAATCAAGAATCTGTCTACCACCCACAAAACTGTTCTGAGACTCCGAAAACAGCTAATCCAAAACCTCTTTCAGGTGGTTTGCCAACACCTTAGCCAAAATCTTGTAAACACTCCCCACCAAACTAATAGGTCTAAAATCTCGAATATTCGAAGCACCATTCTTCTTAGGGATTAAGGCTATGAAAGTTGCACTAAGAGATTTTTCAAACTTACTGTGATGATAAAACTCTTCAAACACGGCTAAGACATCTCTTTCCACAACTTCCCAACAATGGTGATAGAAAGCCAAAGAGAACCCATCAGGACCTGGAGCTTTATCTCCTTCCATCTCTTTGACAACTTGAAAAACCTCCTCCCGTTCAAACCTCCGTTCAAGCCAGTCCCTCTCCGACCTCTCTATCTGATCAAACTCCAAACCTTCCACAGAAGGCCTCCACTCCTTAGTCTCCTTGTACAATTTTTTATAAAACTATACAGCTTGGTCGGCCATCTCAAATTCGTCCTCATAGATAACCCCATCCACCTCCAACATACTAATATGATTATGCCTTCTCCGAGAATTGGCCATCTTGTGGAAAAATTTGGTATTATTGTCTCCCTCCTTAATGCAAAGCATCCTCGACTTCTATCTCCACGAGACTTCTTCCAAAGAGAGAAGGTTCTGTATTTGAGACCTCAACACAGCCCTCTCACCTAACTCCACTTCAGAAAGGCCAAACTCCCCTTCCTTAACATCCAATAATTTCAAAGCCTCCAGCAGTTCTTTTTTCTGACGCACGACATTTCCAAACTCACTCCGGTTCCACTGAATAATATCTTCCTTCAATGCCTTCAGCTTCTTGGCAAGTACAAAACTTGGGGTACCTAAGAAAGAATATCGATTCCACCAAGAAAGAACCCTATCTTTGAACCCATCCGACTTTAACCACATGTTCTCGAACCTAAAAGGACTTTTCCCCCTTAATATCCCTCCTGCCTCCACTAAAATGGGGAAGTGGTCTGAAATAGGACGAGTTAAAACCCGTTGAATCACATCTTGATAGTGATCCTCCCAATCATGAGAAACCAGAACCCTATCAATCCTAGACATCAAAGGCTGATCCGAGCCACTCGACCAAGTATAACTCCCTCCTTCCAATGGCAAATCTATCAAGCTAAGCTCCTCAATGAACTCAGAAAAATTCTCCATAGCTGGGGTAAGACGAGATCCCCCTAACCGTTCACTAGGGAAGCGAACAATGTTGAAATCCCCTATGTAACACCACGGAACTTTGGCATTTTTATAATTGAACAATACAAACCAATTTAATCCAATCTATTCAAAACAATTGCAGAGGATTACAAAAGTCTCTGAGTTAAATCCCCCGGGTGGCCGAGCAGATCATCAAACATCATCCAATTCACTAATTCAGATTATTATACAATTTGTTCAAAAAGTAACTTTTCCACATATTCAACAAATACCCAAATCTGAAAATTGAAGTTAAAGTAACACTAACACACAACCACACACAAAGAACGAAACTTTTACACACCCAAATCTGAAAATTGAAGCTAAAACTAAAAAACAAGCAACACCCACATCATAACTTTTCAAGCACAACATCTCCCGTTATAAATAACCAAACAAAAAGGCAAAATCAGAAACTCACAGGAGAGCTCCAGGGGAGCTGAGCTGGGTTGCGCTAAGTCTTCGTTTTCATCAGCCAAAGCCCAGAGAGAAGAGTAGTTATGGTCAGAGTTCGAGATTAAGAGCGGTGACATGGGCAGGAACTGGTCGTCAGTGTTACCGTTAATGTCGTTGAAGAAGGAGATTTGATCCGACGGCCAGGAACCAATATCAAGATCTTCGAAGTCCATGAACGGTTCTAAGTTTTGGTGATCCGTTGACTTTTGAGTAGTTGAGAAGGCCGAGTTCTTCTCTTCCTCCGGTTCGGCCATTTTGGTTTCCTTTACTCTCCAACTGTTACTGTCGTCGGTGTTTTTGTATATGTATATGTATTTGTATTTGTGTTTGTATTTTGTTTGTACTTTGGCTCTTTATTAAAAGCTGGGATTGTTTCTCCGAAATGACACAGTGTTGAGACAGTCGTTGAACGTTAGAAAGAGATTGGTTACTTATGTAATGATTGAAATCCACATAGAATGTGTAAGAATGTTTCTCAAAAAAACAAAAGAATGTGTAAGAATATCCACTTACTGTAAGATTACCGACTTGGTTGACTGTGGGTGAGAAAATTGATGGTGTATAAATGTTAGCCAGTACTTATGAAATTTATTTCTAAAAATGTTAAATGTTAGCTGGTACTTATGAAATTTATTTCTAAAAATGTTGTATACCTATCATTATTATTTTTGTGTGTGGAGGGAATATATGTACCATTATTGATCCACTTATTTACATGTAATTTCACACTTTATCAAGGTGGCAATAGATGATTGGGTGTAAAAGAAATTTATATTAATTATGATCCTGAGGTGGATTCTAATTAATTCAATTGATAAAGTTTGTTGGGATTTGGGTTAGAATTCCACCTACACCAAAATCAATTGATTTTTTGCTTGATAATAAATAAATAAAACAATTATCGTGGATCTACGTGTTCAAATCTTATCGTATCTATTAAAAATAAATAAATTTTAAACCCGAGTAAAAGTAAATTAAATTAATTACAATTTACCATCTAGAGAAAGTTCGTTTGTAGAGCATAACTTGAGCTCAGTTCTAAGAGCGAATCTCTTTGGAAGCCCCAAATCATCTAGATATTTATTACTTCAACAGGTTATGAAAAAGTATGCCCATGGCATAATATGAGCTAAGCTCTAGAAGCAAGTTAGTAGTCCTTCCAAACATTGTGTTAAGGAAGTTTTGGTCATCTAAATTGTAGTAATGTGGCAAATTTCTTAGACTCATGTTGACATAGCTCTCTTAGATGATCTTTCTTCTAAGAAATATGTATTGGAAAAAAGTTACAAACATAATATTTTTACAACAAAGTCTAGGTAATAAGTTGTAAATATTAGGTAAAAAAGTGATGTTAGTGGTAGGTTCATATGAGAATCAATAACAACTGGCCACATAAATTTTGTTGTGAAAATATTATTCCTATAGCACTACTCTTTATTTTATTTATTTTTTATATTGGGAGATCAAGTTTAAGGCTATGTTCAAAGTTGTTCTAGTCTTCTAGACTTCTTGTTAGTGGATTAGATACCTTTAGTGCCACTGCTTTGACCAGACTTATTAGTGGTCTTCGATCTTTGCTTTCGATAGGAATGCTGGATATGGTATTGGCAGAAGGTGGATTCATTTTCATGCTTTTAAGCTCTATGTCTGTATGCTTTGGATTGAGAATTCGTGAGAATTCAAGGCTCATTCATTGGAGGAGGATAGATTTAATGCCAAAAAGTACTGTCAAACTTGTCGGTTCGTTGTTTGTGGCTGAAACTCAATGGTGTGTGTATATATGGACCCAATTATGACTCATGAGCTAAGTTTTTCCAAGACCATTGTCTTACATTATGCCCAGTACCTTTCCAAATAGATTTTAATACCATCTGGAATAAAAATCCTCTATTCCTCACATAACAAGGAAAAAAAAATCCTATTTTTGAGTGTTCCAATTTATTTTCCATCAATCTTATCTTATCACATATTCTTTTTCCCTTCCTTATAAAATAATTAGAGTTTAAAATGGAGAAAAAATATTAAACACTTGACAAGCCATGATTGGTGAAGCATAAGGTTGAACGCTAAATGTGAAATACTAAGTGAGCATTTGGATAGGAATTATTTGCGTTTGGCACTTTGAGTTTTGTGTTTTCCTCTTTTTTTTTCTTTTTCTTTTTTTTTTTGGCACGCATTTTAAGAAACAAATTTCACTATTACAATTACTGTTCATGCATTGCTCATGAACGGCATCCGTAATATTTGACTTTTTAGTCACTTTTCAGCACACTAGTGGGTCCTATGCACTGTTCACGGGACCCACAAACTTCATTTTTTAGCAACTTTTTTATTAAATATAGGTGACACAGTACTATTTACACATTTAAAAATTATTTTGTTATAATGTTTCTAGTTTTTAGCCAAATAAGTTTTATCCAAGCGAACCTAAGTGCAAGATAGAGAATTTCTAGTCATCCTGTTTGTCATGCTTTATTGGGCCTTTTTGGGATTCAATGTTTAGGAGTTCAACTATCCCGGCTGTATAGAGTAGGAAATTTTTTTTTTTTATAAAATTCTTTCTACCTTTTTTTTTTTTAAGTTATTCTTGTCACTTTTTGAACAAAATATCAAATTTGGTTGACAGAAAGGTATAAATTAGTAAATGCATCAGAACGTTATTTCTCTTCATCAATTTCCTTCAAAATAAATGCTAATTTTTAATCAACTCATGTTCACCTGGGAATTCAATAACCTCTGATTGCTTCTGAGAAGGGTCATTTCAGATCACAATGAAAAAAATTTGGAAACCAACCAATAATTTTACAATTACCTAACATGAGCTAAGTGATTTCTTAAGGCATTTATTTAGACAAAGACTGTTTTTTTCTCTTTTTGGATGGTAAATATTTCTAGGGACAGTGTATATGGTTCATACAATGTTTATTTATTTATTTATTATAATTCAATAGTTACAACGGATGAGGAGGAATTTGATCCCTAGATATCTTAAAAATACTAAAAGTTACCAACTAATTGAGTACAAGACTCTTGGCAGTTAATATATAAGACATAATTACATACATGCTTTCATCACCCAAAAAAAAAAATATCACACAAGCGCCAACAAACATGAAATGATAAAAATATCCCATTCAAAGATATGACTGTTCAAGATCAAGCAAAAAGTCGCCATATACTTATCTATTACAGATGACATGTCAAAATCAGAGAAACCAGAATGTCTTATCATATAAAAGCGATCAATAGCACCAAATGGATCAAAAGGTCGACCGTATGAACCAAAAAATGGGATTACTTCCACATGTACAAGAGATGTCCCTATTCAGAAAAATAAGATTGAAACACCCATAGTGAAGCATCCTGCAGCTACCCAAGGGCTCAAACGTTCACCTGTTTTAAGAAGATAGCACAGGTCATCTACTGGACAATTAGACCATCTAATGCAAGCTAAAGAACAACATCTAATATTAAAGGGTTGACCAGGTATATCAGATACTCGGAACTTTTCTTTTTTTGATAGGCATCAGATACTCAGAACATTAGTAGCAGATTTGACATGTAGTATCTAAAAGATAGCAGACTACAAGAGTAGGCAGATATACTGTTTAAAGGTTAGTCAGTATGTAGCCGGCTCAAAAATCACCAGCCAAGCATTTATAAAAATAGATCCATTTATTTGTGTCAAATGTTGATAGTTGATACTCAATCTAAAAGCATTGACCACTAGCTATTTTGTCTATTCTTCAGCTGTTCTCCCAGGTTGTGGGGTTCTGCAGTTGGGACTATGGGTTTCTATCCTCATCATGGACAAGCCCTAATGCATGGAATGAATCAGCATTACTAAAAGACTTAATATGTAGAGTAGCATTGCTAGAAGATCCAACCAATGTTTCAATGTCAGTCTATGCCTTATCCATATATAGTAATAGCAAACATGCACGAAAAGAACTTGATAAACCTACCAATTCTAGCTGCCTTCCAAAAGAATCCCCGAAACCTGCCAGTAGTAGACACACTATAAGGGAAATTTTGATTTGTACATTACCAAATCTTATACACACAGGCACACATAGACAAAGTTAAATACAAATGTTATGAAGAGCATTTCCTTAGAAGATAAAAGCGATCAAATAAACAGATCCGACACTACTAGAAACAATGTTAAAGAATAACTAATTGGGGAGAGAACCCTCATTCACTTGACTAGGATGGGAATAACAGGTTAGTAAAATACTTATCCACAACACTTAAAGAGTCAAGTATTAGAATTCATGACCTAGCATTTTCACAACATGCATACATGTGTCCACGCCTATTATCCACAAAAAACAAGCAGCCAAGCAGAATAACTATACATCTTATAAATGTCACTCTATACAATCTCAACAAAGAGATAGCTGCCCAAGCTCCAAACAATGCAAAATAAACTCAAAAATATTCCCCCCCCCCCCCCCCCCCCCCCCTCACCCCCCCCAAAAAAAAAAAAAAAAAAAAAAGTTTTAACATAAAATACTATATCTCAGCCTAAACAGTAAACTCGTGCTGATAAGGACTGTCTTTAAGCATTTCTTAGTACAATGCTCGAACTATACTAAGAATTGCTGCAGAAGGACGAAATTATACATACTAGTTACGATAGAACTGCTTTGAGGACTTAATGCCCCCAGAATCCCAATGAGCTCTACCTCAAACGACACATCATCCTCTAATAATGGGATGGACAGCGAGATCAAGAGACCATTTGGTTAGGCGATTTGGGAGCATAAAATTGCATTTTTAAAACCCAAAACGCTGTTTCGTAACAGCAACTCCTCTTAACTTTTTTACAAAGGCTCATTTTAAACTCAAAACGCCATCCATGGATTTATGCAGTGGATGGTATTAGGAAAAATAAGACCATTGAACATCCATACGAAAATCACAAATACTTAAAACGCTTGCAACATTACTGCTAAACCCAGACAATGTAGAAAAGAATTAGGCCACTCAAAAGTCAAAACCCATAAAATACTAATTATAATCAACAGATCAAAGCAAAATTTACACCCAAAACAAAATTACAATTGCACAATATAAATAAGTTGCCAATTTTGTTTATGCCCAACTAATAAAACGACTAAAAAATAAAGATAAAGCAACAACGAACCCGGTTTTCTGTTCAAGAAAGGTTGGGAACTGCATCTTCAGAAAAGTGCACGTGCAAATCACGAGCAGCACCACCGTCAAAAACGAATGGAAATTAAAAAGCGCTGACTACACCCATCAGAAATTTAATTAATAAAAAAAATGAACACAGAAAAACCCAGTTCTGATTTGAATCAAATAAGGATGAGAAAGTTTCATTACCATATCTGGGGTCTCCTTGAATTAATTTTTTTTTATAAACCAAATCCAGATTTTTGAGTCTACGATAAAAGTGCAAATAGAGGATTAGAAAAGTATATCAAAATAATAAATAGCGTATAATTTTGAAGAGAATAAGAATTGGATTGACTTGGGATGGGAGAGTGTTAAACTTACAGTTTCTGAGAGCTCCTTTTTTAATTAAGTAAGAAGAAGAAGAAGAAGAAAGAATGAGTTTTGGGCTACTATTTCCGTTTTTCTTGTTTGTTGTTTTAAACCCTTTTGTTAAACGACTTCGTTTGGACAACAGTCAATTCCACACAAAAGTCAAAACAGCCTTCGTGCGGCCAGCAGTAATCAATCATGGATCGGTTGGGTTGGAATTGTGGTATTTTTCAAGGATGTATTTGGGTTGATGAATTTTCAATCCAGCCCAATCCATATTACCTTTACAAGTTTAAAACCCAACTCATGAGGGTTTGGTTTGGTCATCGACAGAACGAAATGTAAACTAGCAAACCGAGTTAAAATTCATTAACAAACTAAATTATATATTCAAACTTAATTCAATTTTTTTTTTGTTAACAAGCTCAAGCTTGTTTGTTCATGAATTACTTTGATTTTTTTTTTTTTCATATATGATAAATGCTACAACTACAAAATTTTCACAAATTAATACTTATAATTAAGAACTAAATTATAATTGAAATTATTATGTTTGAGTTAATTAGATAGAATATTTTTGCTTATGAAATTATGAAAATGAGATTCACCTAATTTTTACTACAAAACTAACTTATTATATCATAAATAAATTTATAAATAATAATATAATTTATTTGTGAAATTTTTTATTGAAATAATTCAAGAGCAAGGATTTGCTGTAAACTAAGTTGTAGCAACTTTTGCAAAATGCACACATGCCAAGTGGCTATTTGGTGAAAGATTCAATCTTGACAATAAAGCTTTCATTTAAAAATATAAGTTTGGACAAGTATCTATATAAGGGATTGACATGTGTGCATTTTTGCAGGAGTTGTTGTAACTTAGTTTGCAGCAAATCCTTTTCCATAATTCAATATCAATTATATATGCATGTTTTTATAAATGTCTACATGTGAATATATAATGCTTTATATTCGGTGAATTAGGGTTCAGATCCTCCTCCCTCGTTGTTGTAATTGTAACTATTAAATTGTGTACGTGCAAATTAAATTTGAGCTTATTTATGGAAGTGAAATAAGTTATCTAATAGTACATTTACATGAGAAAGCTCGAAAAGATGCAAACTTTGACATGACACTCAAACAAGAAATAAAGAAAGTGATGGTAGGGTAGGACATGAAAAAGACGCACATTTAAACAACAAGAAGAAACGTATTATCAAAACAACACAGGATGTACGTGAAAAACTCTAGAGAATGGATAAAAAATCATGATTTAAGCAAGAACATAACATTCTAGCTTGGCTCAGCTTGTATTATGTATGAAAAAGAGGTCAGTTTACAATGAAGTTGTCTTTCCTTCCTACCAATTCTCCACTTTCATCTCAAAATATCTATTTGGGTTTTTGTCCTAATAGCATAGTTACATGTTCCTTTTATACTCTAAGGAATATGGCTGAATATAAGGAAAGGTGTCAAGTCATCATATTCTCTCTTTTGGATTTTTTTCACAGTTGTGATATTATATGGTGATTAGGGGATAAAAACTGCGCCAACGTGGCACTGGGACCCCTAGATAGGTAGCTTTGCCACTGCTTAAGAGATAAGTCTTGGACATTGAGTGGGACATCAAGAGTACTATGATTGGTACACGTATTCCTAAGGTGACTCATTGTGCATTCAACCAATAAGGGGTGTCCTTATAGCTTCCGACTTTAGAAAGTCATTATCTCCCTTTTTGTGAGTGTTTGACTACCATGTCAAGTATAAATCTTACTTCCTTCTCAAGGCAGTCACGCCTTTAGCACGAACCAAGACAAGATCCCTTAGCCAACGTTTCCTCTCCCTTTGCTCACAACCACTCCACGTGTAGAGTCCAGATTCAACCCCTTACGCATTCTCCCATGCCTTAGTGGTATTATGTACAAATTGAAAACAAATAAAAATAGAAATCAAGTCTCATGCTTTTGAGTTTATTCACAAACACATTATAATGTTTAAACTTGACTCATTTAATAGTGAAATTTTCATTTGGGTTTAAGTTTGTCTTGTTTGCTCAATAAATAAAGGTTTAACATTTCAAAGTTTTAGAATTTGGATTTTCCTTTATATTTTGTATTCATTGTTAGCACATCAACTTATCACATATGCTAGTTAACCCAATTAAATGATGACACATGGATTTACCTATTATTTGTAATAAAATAACTAAAAAAAATTTCAAAGACTATTTTAAAAAAAAAAAATTCCGGATTAAAATTTAAAATAGGTAGATTGAGATTTGAGACCAAATAGGCAAATAGCATATTTTCAAACCCCTTCCCAAAAAAAAAAAAAAAAATAGCAATTCATAAACATAGTCACTCCCGCGTCCCGCCACTGGCATATTTTCACTGTATCTTCGAGACTAGGCTTCAGGGCTCCATTCATTGGTGACAATTTGACAGTCCGTGACTCTGAAAATGGCGGAGGTGAAGCGGTGGAGCGTGACATACACAAAGCACGTGAAGCAGAAGCGCAAGGTTTACCAAGACGGTTTCTTAGACCTCCACTTCTCCACCAACAAGGTCTTCTTCTTCTTCTACTCTTTTTTTCTATTTCCAGCCCTAATATTGACGAGAAATTTTAATTTTACTTGGATTTTTCAGTTAAGCAAATATTATTGAAATTTCGTGTTAAGCACTCTCTAAATTAGACAAACTAAACGGAAATGTTGCAAAATTCTGAGCTCGAACGATCAAATTTGTATGTAAATTCGTAGTTTATGTACTTATAAACTCAAGCTAATGTGACTGTTATTTTTATTTTTTTATAATTACCGGCTTATTCATTTTCTAGATCAAATTTATTTCCAAAATTGATTTACTCAATGTGTTTATGTCGTATTAGACTAGCTTCACTAGAAGATTATGCTTTTATCTTTCATTAAAGTTTTAATTTTAGCAAATTATAAAGTTATTCAAGGTGGTTATAAATTTTAATTTTACAAAAACCGGCTTGTGCATTTTCTGGATCAAAATTAAGATCCGAAATTGATTTACTCGAGGTGTTTTTGTTGTATTAGGCTTGCTTGACTTGAAGGTTATGCTTTTATCGTTCATGATTTTTTTTTTCAAGCGAATTATGAAGAAATTAGAATTTGATATTGGATTGATGTTTGGTATACAGGTCATGCTCTATGATGATTGCGAGAAGCTATTGGAATGCAGGATCTTGAAGAAAGATGAAGCAGTTAGTTGCGGCGAAACACTTACATTCAATGCATATCTCATTGATGTTGGCGAACCCGAGGGTGATCATAAGCCGACAATATCTGGTTTGAATTGTCAAGGAAGAGATGAGAAAATCACTGAGAAACCGAGTCATTGGCGTGGACAAAAGTTTAGGAATCATTCGGTTTCTTTTGGTATTTAGCCTTATGATGTTTTGCTTAAGAACTTTTCAGTTAATGAGTTTTCAGTCACGTTTTCAGTTTTGTTTATTTCTTTTGCTTTCTGTGCCGAAGATAGAAAGAACAATGTGGAGATGAACAAAGCACGGCCAACTTTGAGCCCATCACAGAAGATTATTAGAGGTTAGGATAATGACTTAGATAATTTGATTTGTAGTTTCATACAACATTGGCAATGTCAATTTCTTTTTTTCTTTTTCTTTTTCTCTCGAGGCTAGTTGTTATTTGTTAGATTAATGGTTAAGTGATTAAATTCACACTTTTCTATCAACTTAACATATTGGTATAAGTGGTACTTTATCATGGTATTAGAGTAGAGCTGGTGGCCTAGGATTTGAAGCCTGTTTCCACTCTATCTCATATTTAAGGTTAAAAATTTCACTTGTTAGGCCTCATTTATTGAGGGGAAGTCTCAACCCACATGTGGGGCGAAGTCTCAACCCACATGTGGGGCGGAGTCTCAGATTAATGGTTATTTGATTAAACTCACCATTTACTATTTTGGGACAAGTGGTAGTTTATCACTAGAATAAGAGGATATTGGGTTTTTGACACATAAAGTAATGGATCATATTTAAGCTGGTGTAGACTAACTACTGGGCAACCTAAATTTTTGGTGAAAAATATCCAGTTCAGGTGTAATTAGCTTTACTGTTTACTTTTCATTAAAGACAACAATTGTCTGAGTCAATCAGCATTCAAGGATTTCCCCACAAAAGAAGTGCATTTTTCCTAACATTGGTGTAGTGCATGTATGGCCTTATCACTTGGTCCTGGTGAGCTTCTAAAAGTTTCTTGCATTTCAGAGTTTAAGAAGAGCGAACTGCACAAGTATAAAGCACCACAGAGTAGTCCAGATAAAAAAAAACCTAGCGCAACAGGTTAGATTGTTAATTTGCTGCTGTGCCTTAGATGGACACAAGTTTTTTTACTGCATTGTGAATATGACTTTTTTCTTTCGGGCAATGTGTCTTATGAAATGCTGAAGCATTACAGAACTTTCATTGCTATAATGACAAAGGGTTGGTTAATTGTCAAATTGATACTTGTTGCTTCCTGTTGCTTCAGCTCCAGGGGATTTATTGCATTCTTCTCTGTTAATTATTTTTTCCTAGTTTTGCTTTAGCTGTTTAATTTGTTCCCCTTTGCAACCATGGTGAACATAAAGTGTTCTTTTTTTTAATAAAGCAATTCTACTTATTAAAAAAAAAAAGTGTTCCCCTTTGCAATATAGAATGGCAGGTTCTGTACACTACACAAGTAACTCAAAAGGCCAAAAAGTATCATGATGGATTTCTACAACTTCCAACATCTGGAACTCTTGGGAGGCAGGTTGACTTTGCTATTTTCATTGAATTTATTTTTACAAGGCCATTCAGCTTGTTTGTTGATCTGAATAAAATAAAAAACCAAAAACCATTCAATAACTCACTCATTCTTGATGTCCTTTTCCAAGCTAATTTATTTTGATTGCATACCTGACTTTAACACTCAGCTTTTTGGGTCTCTATTCAGGTGATGCTATTTGATGCAAGCAGAAAACTATTAGATAGCAGGTTCCTTAAGAAAGATGAAGTAATAAGATCCGGTGAATCGGTAGCTTTTGATGGTCATTTGGTTGAAGTTGGAGAACTTGATGGAGACCATAAACCTCTCATGGATTTGAATGTTCAAGGAAACAATCTCAATGTTGTTAAGAAAAATGGGATAATGCATGGACAAGAGAACTGTATTAACCTCAATAAACCTGTTGGCCAAGGTTGGTTCCCATATTTATCAACATTAATTCTTCAAATTTTTGCTTTCTCACAGTGATTGTTTAATGTATTCTACCTCCTCAGCCGCTTTAAAGTATTTTCACCTTTTGTTTTTTCTCTCCCTTAGTCTTCTATGCCTTTACAATTGATATATTGCTTTAGTGTTGGGATTTGGAAGCATTTGCATACTTTTGTGTTTCAAATATCTGTGCTCCAAGGGCCTTCCAGCCCCCCTTTCTTTTGCCTTGTTTTGGGAGTTGAAATGGAGTTTTGTCCCTGACATATGATTGCTAGCATGATACTTCATCCTCAAAATGTTACTGATTTCATTTCAGAGTTCAAGAAGAGTGAACTGGACAAGTATGGAGCACTGAAGAGTATTCAGGATACAGAAAATACTAGTTTAACAGGTCAGTTTGTGAGTTTGCTACTGCATTAATATTTAATACCATTTCGTGACCCTTATTAGCTCACAAGCTGAAGTTTTGGTCTTAAAAATGGTTGAGAAACTCAATTGTCATTGCTACATTGTCAACCGTACCTTGGATCAGGTTGTAAAGGGAATCGTGGGATGAGCCTTAAGTTCAAATCTTATTATTAAAAAATAGAAGTTAAAATAAAATAAATATTTCACCTAGCATGTCCCCATATGTGTTTCAGATTGTATGTTATGTATATATTTTCATTTGGAATGCTTTATGAATAAAAAAATGCTATGTAATTGAGCTGTTCATATTCATAAAATGCAATAGTTTTTATTTATAAGGGCATTGGAATTTCAATACTTGTGATATGCTTGAAGCTTACAGCTGTTTCTATTCTGTCATGTATGAAGACCATATTCTGATACAGGCATAATTTTGAATGTCATGCATTGGCATTGCAGCATGCCAAAGATTGATATGAATGAGAATAATGCAACAAAACTGGCTTTTCTAGAGTCTCCATGTTTATAATTCTAAAGCAACTCGTGTGCATTTACAGAAACTTGATTTGCCTAATTTCGTCAATTAGTTCAACAGTCAACACAGTCAAAATAACAGAACAAAAATTGATTGTTGTTTCTTGTAGGGGCTCAAAATGTGATGGACCCATAACAATAAAATTTATAGAGAAGTGGGTTTAAGGGTTTGGCCTCACCGAAGTGTACCATGGCTGATGTAAAGTTTATAACCATAATAAAGGATGATATGAACTTCCTAGGAATATTCGGAATTTGGCTAAGTGTTTGCGGTGTATATTTGTCCTCGGCTCAGGCCGAGGATACATATTTCTTTTGGACTTCCCCCCCACGGTTTGCTGGGAGCCCTCTTAAATATATAGTCCCTTTCCTTTTAATCTTCACCCCCCATTTGTCAATTATCTGGTCTCTCTGTATAAGGGTCTGTCCCATCGTCTGTAATTAGCAGGCTTTATGTTAGTTCTTAGCCGTCTTTGCAGACTTTCTATTAGTTGTAGTAATCGAGGCAACTGGGCTTGCTGGTCATATCACCATTAAAACGGTCAGGATGTTGGTGGGATGGTTTCAAGGGATGAGGGATGTTTATCCCTTTATCAAAAGTCGGTGTGCCGAGGATGTATCATCCTCGGCGAGGCCTTGGGTGACCTGGGCCCTATCACATTGTACTCGGCTTAGTGCTATCCTCGGCGCGGGCCTTGGGCCGCACATAATGGGCCAGCGTGGTTAGTGTAGGAGGGCCCCACATTTCTTGTCTAGGATTCTTTTATTATTACTATTTTTACATTGCAGTGGAATCTCGGATCTCCCTTGGGATCTATTGCATATTGTCCTAGTTGTTTTATCTTCTTTTCTGTTTTTTTCCCAGGTTAATATGTCATATTTTTTACATGTAGAATGGCAGGTCCTGTACACTACACAATTAACTCAAAAAGACAAGAAGTATCATGACGGTTTCTTGCGACTTGCAATTTGCGGCTCCCTGGGGAGGCAGGTCGATTTCAGAACTATAGTTTGTCTTAGTCTCAAGATAATTATCTTGTTTGTTCGCCTTGGTGGAGACCTGTTCAATTAATTTTTTCATATCATTGATTTTTTACTTTTCCCTGTCACCCACTGCATAACTGACCGAGTAACAATGTAATTAAGCATCCCCTGTAAAGTGATATATTTAGTTTCTAGATTGACTTGCTTTTATTTTCTTCTTTCACTGGTGTTCTGTCCATATTGATGCCTAAGCTTCCTTTTTGGGTCCCTTTTCAGGTGTTGCTATATGATGCAAGCAGGAAACTTATAGATAGCAGGTTTCTGAAGAAAGGTGAAGCTATAAGATCTGGTGAATCAATAGCATTTGATGCTCATTTGATTGACATTGGAGAACCTGAAGGAAACTATAAATCTCCAGCAGATTTGATTCATTTGAATATTCAAGGGAAAGATGGAAATATCATTAAAAAATCAGGATTAACGCATGGGCAACAGGATTGTCATAAAGACAGAAAATCCATTGTAAAGGGTTAGTGTAATTATTTGTTATCAACTTGATACTCTTCTAATTGTTTATTATCTGTTTAAAAAACGTTTTAATTTATTTATCAAAAAAAAAAAAAAAAACTCGATACTCTTCTAAATAAAAGTCATCTCCTGGAATAAATAAAATATGTAAAAAATAAAGATA
Organism: Quercus glauca; assembly: GCA_023736055.1. Taxonomy (NCBI): domain Eukaryota; kingdom Viridiplantae; phylum Streptophyta; class Magnoliopsida; order Fagales; family Fagaceae; genus Quercus; species Quercus glauca. The sequence continues at coordinate 70,058,463 of CM043316.1, read as the reverse complement.
AATCTATTCCCATTATCTCTTTTACTCTCATCTGATTACTTGTAAGTTATCCATCTTGCCTGTAATGGCTTACCATCAGTTATTATAAATGTAACAAATACTTTATCATCTCTTATAATTGTTTTAATTAAAAATATCTGTTTGGACACCTGTATTACTCCTTATTTGCCTTCTTGTGATTTTTCAGATGGTGAGCATTCACCTTCTGACATGGCCCATGGCCCTAAAACTGAATTTTGTACAGTTTTCGTTCATTGCTGCTACAAAACAAAACTTAAATGGTTAGGGTCTGAAATAATAATTATGATTTTTTTGTAATAGTCTGGAAGACAGGTCTTTATCAATCTACAAATTAGAAATTCAGCATCATATGGTTCAGGAAATTAGGTTACTGATACAGGCAATGGTGGGCAAATTTTGTTTGTTTGTTTTATTTTACAGGGATAGTTGGGTGGCACCTGCATTTAAATTTGCACTTTTAGAAAATTCCTTTTGATTGTCTTGTGAGTGTTATCCAACCACTTTTCCTTTGCCATGTAGAATGGCATGCTCTATATACTAGTCAGATAACTCAAAAGGCCAAGAAATATCACAATGGATTCCTCAAAATTGCCTTTTGTGGCTCTTTCCGGATGCAGGTTCGTTTAAACTTGATTTAAGCTCCTTTCATAGGTGTGTAGGGATGCAGGTTATACTTTAGATGGTAATTAGAGGCTATCATCCTTTGAAAAAGTAATACTGTTAAGTATCACAGGTTACCTTACTGAATGAAGATAAAACCATCCTGAGCAGTAAATTCCTCAGTTTATCAGAAGATATGAGCACGGGAAGTATGCTGGAACTACCAAAATATTTGGTGGAGGTTGGTGAGCCATATGTAAGTCCTGAAGGTATGATTCTGTTGTGGGAAGCTAATTTTTTGAGTTCTCATATATCATGTTGTTGGGGTGTCAATTGTTAAATTAAACTAGTTTCATCAATATCTATGTCATGTGATGAGGAGATTAATTTGAGTTTTGCTGTTGGCTCTAGTCCTGTTTCATTGTATTTTCATTTTGATGTTTGCCCAGGTCTTGATTTTCCCTCATGAAAATATTTTGGACTGAATGTACAGGGGCACTGCAAATCAATGCACATTCAGAAAAAGATTCAGATTCAAAATTTAGCATCTCTAGTGTAGATGAGATCAAATTAAGCAGCAGAGTACCTACAGAAAAGCCTTTGCGTGACGGTGAGTTAAAGGTTGCACTGCATCACAGAAAGCAACATTATAAACTTTAAAAAGTTGTCTTTTCTTTTTTATCATCTGTTTCTTTTTGGTGGCACATTAACTTTGTTTACATAATACAAGTTTCCTTATATCTTCCCATCCTAAATAATATAAAGTTTTAGAAGGTAAAAAATGGTGAATGTCCAGCCACCAGGCCCAAGGCTAGATGTATGATTTCTAATGCAACTAATGTTGGCCAAGTCACACTTCGTAGATTTTATGCAAAATGGTACTCTTTTGGGTGTACCATTTAAGTTTTTGGACACATCTCTAGTTTTCTTTAATGCTTTTGGAAGTTTGTGAGGGATGAATGCGCTAGTAAAATATGAGGTCCTAGCGCTTCTGTTTCTGCCTTTCACTTCTTAAATAGCCGTTAGTTATGTTATGCACTCAACAGAATTGAGGATTGGTCTGTGTATCTCCTACCATAGAATGTCTAATGGCATCAGTCCTAGAGACGCTCAGTTCATCTGTCATGTTAAACTTTGGTCTGCTTTAAAGATAATCAAATAGTCTAATAAACTTCATTTCTGATCTCAACTCATTGCTGCATTAAATCTATCTGCCAGTGATTCATAGTTTCCATTTGTGCAGCCCATAAAATCTTGTCTTTCCTCCAAAAACCTACGGCTTGGGGAAGCAATGTTGTAGGCAATATGGACGACTGCAAAATTGAACCAGCTTCCTCTACTAAGGGACGTCAATTTTCAGATGTTATTGTACTGGATTTTCCTGTAGATGGTGAAATAGTGAGAGCATCTTTGCAATGTCATGAATCAAATCAAAATGCAGGTGTTGTGGAATCAAGTAAAAATTTAGGCATGGGAGAATCAAGTAAAAATATAGGCATTGGGAATTCCCCTGATCTTATGTCTTGGGAAGGCAAGTTTTAATATAATATTGTGCATCTACGTTTCTCTATTTTTTAATTTTAATATTTAACTAAATAGAAAGCTTGACCTGAACGAATTTTGCAGCAATATCTAGTTGTAATGGCAGTGAATTGTCCAAGGGTGTCAACCATGGAAACTCCCACCAGGTCTGGTCATAATTCTCTCTATTATCTTTATCTGCCACTTTTCAACTTCCATTTAGATCCTAGATCATCGCTAAGCCTACTCTCTATAGAAACTTGTGTATATACATCCTGTCCTAAGACAGTTTTTTTGTCTTTTTTGTACAATTGGGATGTCAGCACAAAATACCAGTTGTTACAATAGGTGAAGCCCAACATTAATAGTGTAGTAGATCTTTAAGAATATGAAGTCTGAACTCTCAATGGTGGAAAAAGATTAATGTAACCAAACACAGTTGGTTTTTTTTTTTTAATGTTTTTATTGTAGAGTATTGGCTGGAATCCAAATAGTTAAGCTATTTGTCAGTTATGCTTTTATCATACTACATAAATGTTTATCTGGTGTACAGTTATTCTTTCTTTTTCTGTTGTCTTTTATGATTTTCATTTTTATAGTTCTTGTTTGTGAAACCTTAAGCTTTGTTTAAAATTGATGTATTTTTGTTGCAAATGGTTTGTTTCAGCCTTGTTCAGACAAAGTTGAAGCTGATGCCAAGTGGTGTGATGGAGATTTTGCTTTTGGTAAATCAAGCTTGACTGCTTCTGCTTCTCATGGTCTTATTGATGATGTAAGGAAGACTTCTATGCAGCATACATGTACAAGGGAAATAGATGACTGTCCTAGTTTTGATCTAGGATTTTGAAAATTATCTGATACATAACAATGTACCATATGTCTGTCTTTGAATACTAATATCTGTTATGTGCTGTTATCTTGAATGAGCTAATCACTCACATAGAGCCTACTCAATATATTGTCACAAAATTCACACAATTGTACATGCATGGGAGGCAGTATTAAGACCAAAATAACCCCAACTGTTTGGTTTCCAACTGTCTGATACACTTTAATAAAAATCTGATTATCCAGCTTGAATGTCATGATAATTAAAACAATTAGCACGAAAGATTGAATGTCTTGCTACATGCTTGTTGCAATTTTCTTTGGTTGGTTACATCTCTGAAGGGGAAATCCCAATGAATCTTAGGGGAATCTCATTGTACTGTGGCAAGACAGTTTCAAGAAGTTGATGATGGTATGATACCTTTGCAAATGCATAGTTTGCAGCAGTATTCACTATTCACAAGTCCAAACGGGTTTGAATCAAGTATTAAGCTGTTGAGCTTGGACTGGCTAAACAAGGTTGTGTCAAAGTGCAACTGAAGGTTGAGTTTGGCTTATCACGGTTTGCAGTTGATGAAAACTAGCCACACCCAATACGAGTAATGGTTTAAGTCTGAACCTTATGATAATGTAATAACTTTTTCTTCTTGATTTAACATTTATCATGTCAACACCCAAAAAAAATAAATTATGGAGAGAACATTCATTGAGACTATTTGAAAAGAACAGTCTATGCTGCATGAAGAGTTCATCATGGTGAGAAGCTCCTTGCAAGGCACAATTGGAAGGGTAAGAACTCACGCTCTCCATGAGTTGATTATTTTTTGACCTGCTAAAATCATTAAAACCAAGTTGAACTTCAAAAATCAGTTTGGACTGTCTTGACGCCTAAAACCAGAATAAAATAGTCATCCTAATTTCTTAAATCATGTGCAAGATTCAACTGCTATTGGAAAGTCCAGAACTCCAGATGATGATTCTCGGAATTCAACTGAGGATAGTGCCTGGTTTGGTTGAGTTCAAAAATAGAGACATGCAAAACAGGACTGGACGTTTTATTGTTCTTTAGCTCTCAGTATTGGTGCTTATTTTTTCTCTCTATGTTATACAGTGAATTCCATCTTACTTTACCTGTTGCAAATTCTTTGCCTTGGTTTAGGAACAATGCCTGCTGCAAATTGTTTAGTGTAACCTAATTCAGATAATGTGGAAGCTGACACTACATGGCCTTTATAGCCTTTTGTTTTTTATTTTATGGAAGCTTTATATAGCCTTTTGCTTTTGGCATATCGAGTTCCAATGCTCGTGCTTATGCAATTTAATGATAATTTTAGAAAGACTCCTGAGGAGCATAAATGTGCAAGGGAAGTAAATCACTGCCCTGGTTTTGATCTGGGATTTCAAACAGTGGCTGATACATAGCAATGTGTCATATTACTCGTACATTTGTTATTCCAAATCCAATAATGGTGATGCCTCGTTGTCTTGAATCAGTAAATATATTGTACATACAATCATCAAACATACTGCATCTCTTCTAATCATTCAGCTTGAACGTCATGATCATCAAAAGATTCAAAACATGAACATGGAAAATTGAATGTCTTGCCTGTAAGATTGCCCTTATTTATCCTTAAACTAGCTGAAGAGAAATCTCAATGAAACGTGATGTAAGCCCAATTGTATCATTGCCATGTAGTGATGCCCACTGAGACTATATTTGCTATATTGTACAATATGATATGATTTCAAAGTCCTCATGAACTAAAGTTTATACATGCAGTCCCTCAAAATGTACAAATCATATTTTATCAATGTAAGACTTGAACAGAAAGGAAAATGTCTTGTACAATTTACAAAAGAGAAGCACTAGTATTTGTACAATACACCTTCCCTTTTGGACTTGTTCATGCTAAGCAAGGCCTTAAACAGCCGATTGCTTTTTCCAGAATGCTGTCCAATATCTTTAGTCCCAACTCGTTCAACATGAACAGGCAATGAAATTTGTCTCCGGGGCTCAGATGGGAACTACAAAGAACATAGATATTTTTAAAAAGTTTAGAAGTTTATTGCTTTTTAACAGTGAATGAGAACCATGAATGCTGTCATATGATGCGGTCTACTTTTATTGCTGCCAGCATACTCTATTCAGCATTCATGGTTTTATATGCTTACCCGTTGATTGGCAGTATATGAGTTCATAGCACTTGATCTCTTAACAAGTGATCCAGAACGTAAGAAAGAAAAGCGATAAGGTGAGACCGCTCGATTCTCTGTTTTAGTAGGAGAACAAAAAATTATGATCAATACAGAATATATAACAAGTACACCAATAAACTTGTGAGGTAATAGTGGTAATAACGTTCTTCCCATAATAGAACAAAACACATTTGTACAAACCGAGTGCTTTATTGGATGCAACTTCTGTGAATTGAAAAGTTCCAGGTCTTGAGGAAGATTGTGCAGACCTTATCACAGAGTGCCCTTTTCTGCAGTAGAATTTTATTTTATAATTAGAGTGTGAGCTTGTGTATGTTTAGGCACAAGTAAATCCACCATAGTGCCAACATTTACCTGACTGTTGTTGGAGAGATCTCACTGGTTGTTTCCTGAACAGCTTTGCCAAAATCCACAGACAAATATTAGCCTTCTCCTAGTATAGCTTGTATGATGGGCACCAGTAATGCTATTTCTCAAATTGTTGAGACGTTTTTAGGCCATTAAAAATGAGGCTTTAATCTTGAATTTCATTATGGTTTTCTAATAATTAAAATGTTAACTAGGCATTAAATGTAAGGATGTCGTGCTTATTAACACCACATGCATCATTAGGGTAGATGAAATATAATACCACTTCTAAACTGACAGAAGTCCTCTTTAGCAATGTGATGCATAGCTTGAGACTGGTCAACAGCATCCGTGGTTGCCCCAGCTGAACAAAACAATGGGGTGACCAGGTAAATTTAAACACACACACACATGTTAGTAAATTTTTCTTTTTCTTTTTTTTTTTTGGATAAATAATTTGTAAATTTTTCAAATAGGTAAGAATGAAGTTCTCATTACGAGCTTTAAATTAAGGCAACAATAAATAGCAGAGAAGAACATATTTGCCTGGTAGGATGTACCGCTTATGATGCTTTGGAAATCTTAGTGCTGATGATTGTTGAAAAAGGCCCCCATGATCAATGAAGTATTGGCACGTTCCAATTCTCTAAGATTTCCAACAAACATTTTTTTTTAAGTTAAAAAAAAATACAGGAAATAGGTTGAAAATCCTGCATTCTGAAATTGTTAAAAGTAGTTTTATATAATACACACATTTTTTTTGGTAAAGGAAATGATGTTCAAGTCTCAACCGATATGCATATGCTGAATGATAGTAAACTGAACAGAAGGAATACCTGTTCAATGCAAGACAACCTAAGCTCAGTTCTAGATAGCTCACAGATACTTGCATCCAAAAATCCATTAACCTTGTATGCCAAAGAACCCATGTGGTCCACGGTATTGACCAAAGCTTTAATGACATAATCTTTCAAGCTTTCCACATCTCTACGCAAATTTATTTTTAATAAAAGTTAAGATAAAAAGAGAAGTTCCCAACTCTCAAATAGAGCATTAAGTTGCTATTTGGTAAACAAAAAAAACCTTGGGGTGACTCACATGTAATTTTGATCTTCTTTCTTGTAAGATATTTCAAAATGCTCTGCTGCTGAGTACAACTGTTTCCTCAGATTCTTCAAGTCCTAAACATATTTGTGGGAAATGAACTTTCGTAATCCAATTTGCAGGAAAATTTTAAATAAATCGGTTTTTTTTTTTCTCATATGTTTGCCTGAAATTGAAGGATCGCTAACTCAAATCCAAACACAATATATCAACATGGGGCCATCACAGTTCATAAAAATAAAGTTATGAGAATGCGAACATGGGAACTGAACTCAATCAGTAAACATTGATATTAGTAAGGAGATTTCTTCACATACCCATTAAAATATTTGCTTAGTTCATGAAAAAAGAAAAGGAAAAAAAGAAGAAGTTAGAGAACAGTACCTTGAGACTATCTGAAAAGTGCAACCTTTGCTGCATGAAGAGTTCATCATGATGGGAAGATTCTGGCTTTGCAGAAACATAAGAGGAAGAATCCACACTTTCCATGAAAAGAGTATTTTTGGCCTGCTAAAATAATGAATACCAAAACAAAAGCTCTACAATCAGTTTGACATGCCTTGAACTCTTTAACCAGAATAAAACCTGCAGCCACCCTATTCTCATTGACAAGATCCAACTGCTCCTATAAAGTCCATGTTATGATTCCCAGACTTCCATTTGGTTGTTGAGATTGAGTTCAACAATTAGAGGCAAGTATGATAAATAGAGGACGATTTTATTTTTCACTATAAAAATAAATAATATCAAATCACCATATAGATAGCTTGTCTCTTCTATTGATATTATGTTAGAAACTATATTGTTAATCAATGTAATGAGACAATATCTTTACATGCTAAGATAGTTACTAAAATCATTACTACTTTTGATAAAATTAAAATGTCTCTCTAAATATTTGTATAAAATGTGGTAACATCATACTAAATGTCAACTTAGAATGTAGCATAATAAGTAAATTTTATGGATAATTCTTATGCCTGTCACTCCTAATTTCATGATCATTACCAATATAACATCTAGAGCCGATACCATATTTAACACTGTTGAATTATACATGCATATAATAAGGTATAAAATATAGATAGTATAAAAAGTTCATATTTAGATGAGAGCAGGGCTCAAGGGTAAAATAAAAGTGTGTCGACAGAATAAGAATGGTCTGTTCTCAACTGGGCCTCATAATAATTTTTGGAATAATTAAGGTATTTTTTGTCTTTCACTTTGTATAAACCAAAGCAGAAAAAACATAAAACTTTAAAGTTTTTTTTTTTAGTTTTCTGATCAACCAGATGAGAAGTCATCTCACAAAACAGAAAAAAAGAAGAAAAAAAAAACACAAACACTCATTTTCTACAGTTTGTGTTACCATCTTTTGCTTGTGTTTTTAATTCAAAAGACAGAGATGAGAAGTCTATATTAATAAAATAAATACAACAGAGAACCCAAAAGAAGTTATGTAAAGAAGAAAAAGAGAACACCTGAGTCATCTTAGTTTGTGATCTGGGACTGCAATCCAAACCCCACCTTACAGTGAAGCTCAAGACTCTAAATAAGCATCCAAATGCCCAAGGAGACCACAACAGAAGTTATGGGGCTTCGTTTATAGACTATAGTCTATATTATAAAGTTATTTTTTGACATAGAACTCTCAGCATGAATGAAAAAGATATTATGAACTTTTTGTTCTAGACTGCAGACTGCGGTGTGAGTGTGTGTGTGAGAGAGAGAGAGAGAGAGAGAGAGTTAGTGAATTATTGGAAGTGACAACGATCAGTAACAGGACGAGGATAAGGCAGGTAAATGAAAACCTTTTGCTATTGGTGCACATGATGTGAAAGAAAAATAACTATACCTGCATACTAGTAGTTATTTTTGTTGAACTGCAGAGAATGACTTTTCTTCAAAACCTGGGGAAAGAAAAGCCTCTACACAAGTCCAAAGCCTGAATTTTGAGACTTGTCATCCTTGTGATTATTTTCAAAACCGGGACCCGCCACTTGAAGGAAAAGAAATTAAGTCTTAATTGTTGGTTACATCATTCATGGAATCATTGTGGGGTTTATCAAAAACTTGGCTTGCACATGCAAAAATACTTACGAACATTAATGGATAGCTCTAAAACATAGTATATTATGACTAAACTACTAAATTATACAGTCCATTGAATTTTGAGTCTTGTTTTATGGGAATAACAAACCTGTGAAATTAAATTACAAAAATGAGTTATAGGGCTTAAGAGGTATGGAGGTGTGGATGAGCTTAGGTTGAGAGATTGCTTTTTCAAGCTAGCTGAGTGGTGCAGACTTCAGGTCATTTATTATAAGTCCAATTGTTTTGGTGGAAAAGATGGGAATCGTTGTGGAAAAGCAAAAGTAAGTGGAACCGACACAATTGATTAAGAAATCATAATAATGGGGTAGCTGAGATTCTCTATCTGAAGGTTGAATTTACATGATATAATAAATATTTAAGTTTACTTTTTAGTATTTGGCTGAGTCGTACAACTTTGTCTGCACTCTGCATTGTAGCTAGGAGGGGAAGCCCAAGCAAGAGGTCATTTCCAAATAATATGAGCTTTATTAACCATCGAATTCCGCTAGAAAATATCTTCTGAGTTAATAAGGCATGTCACTCTGGGTGTACCTTCTCTGCGGGTATCTTATTAGGGCATAAATTACACAAACTTGGGGCCTTCTCTTCGGAAGTACTTCTACTATTCTACATAGATAACCAAGTGAACTAGAGATATTAAGAGTAAATTTAGATACAGTATTTAAGTATTGTTTCTTAAATTTTTCTCTTAAAATTCAATCTAATGACTGTATTTAACTAAAAATACACTTCCATCTTATGAAAAAAAAAACTACATGACTAGATCTTTAAGAAAAAAACTTAAGAACAGCATTTAAGTATTGTACCTAAATTCTACCCTTACAAATTTTACTACATTACAAACTTATGTATTACCAATCATAATTTTTTTTAATAAAAAAAATCAACATTTATTTAATATATTATTAAAGTGATATCACATTCATTGTCACACTAATTTGTACTTTTAAAAAAATATAAAATTAGTGAGAATTTTAGCATTTTTTTAGATAAAATATGACAACATTGTTGTCTGAATGAACTAGAGATGAAATCATCCATGATCTCCAATTCAGCGGTGTGATTCCCATTTTTCCTAGCGACTAATAAATGCAAGTTCAGAAAATAATCGTATAATAAACTTTTAAGAATTGAAAATGTACTGAAAGGTATTCATTATGCAATAATGAATGGCAATGCAAAGCCTAGATAACTGAAAATATGAAGAGGTTTAAGATACAAAAGTGAACAATTTTTTAAGCGAATGACCATGGCCAGTTTCGCTCTCTTCTGCACAATTACACAATCCGCTCCAATTCTCTCGCATAACTGAGTGTCTGGTTGATCAATTGCAGAGAAGGTATTTCCTTGCATGGTGTAGATTCTTTTGCCTTCTGGAGATAAACGAAACCATTCTTTATCTCCCACTCAGAATGCTCCTGCATTCAAGCAACAGATTATCAGGAACATAATATGAAGAAATGGTATATTTATTTGCTGGTGGGTAGGGTGTCATTTTATTATGGTGAAATCATCAACAATAGAACATATAAACAGTTGACAATAATGAGTACCTCCTTAATGTACTCCAATAGTTCTTGTTCGGAAGAGAACAACAACATTTTCTGCGCGTCACTAATTGCAAGGAAATCATAAGCCTTTTCACTACAGCCAGATATTTCATCTCTGAAAGTGACAGGAGAAACCAAATCGTAAGAACACAAACTTAAACATGTTTGAAGAGAGTAAGTATGAACATATAAATTAAAATTTATGGAATACGATGAAAAGGCTTACTACTTCCACTACTCACATCAACCCAAGAGTCAAAGGATCAAACTTATGTAACACTTTAGAGCTAAATACTCCATAATAAGTAAATCACTTGCTTGTTTGTAATTTTCTGTCACCTATCACTTAAAGTCTCATTTTTATCCATTAAAGTAATACCAAACATAGCAATTGACTAACTACCTGACTGTCTTCGCCAGAAGATCCATGAAGTAGACGTAAGTCTCATGTGGCACTGTCTGTCGAGCACTCAACACACGGTTGTAAGCCCCTTCCATGAAGGACTGCTCCAACTCCACTGCATGCTTAATGCAAGGATTCTCCATAGCAGTGGAGGAAAGAAGTTCAAGTTCAGTATGGAATTCGGCTATTCTATTCTGAACAAGGAGCCTTAATAGGTTGAGTCCTAAGATTGGATGCTCCTGAGGGGATGGTGGAAGACGGTTGCTGCTCCAAAAGAAATATAAATTCATTAGCATAGGTTCAAAACTAAAATAATATATGGAACTACCAAAATGGTCTAAGAGACTAAGTAGCAGAAGAGACTCAGCAGCATGTTGTTTGATCCAAAAGCTTTTTATGGCTTTATGTTCAATTCTATGTTCTTGTAACCTCATGTTTAAATGCTTAATCCAAAGGAGGATCTGAGTGAATGGAGACAGACATCAATATTTTACTTGAAAAAGCATGGCACTTAAAAAAATATGTTATTCCTTTTTATCAAGAATATGGCTTGGCCTCACATGCATAGAGTGGATGCTAGACTGATAATTTCCAAATAAAAGTAAAACTTAAAAAATAGCTGAATTGAAGGCAACATGATGTTACCCAGCATCTGTGTAATAAGGCTTCAACTGAAAGAAATCCCTCTCAAATGCATCTTGGTCCTCCGTCTTCACACTGAGAACAACGGCATGCTCATATACATCCCCTGAAAGTTCTCAGAAATAATAAATCACGAGAAAATAGCTTAGAAACAAAGAATTAAAAACTGCAGATACAAGATGATGAGAGGTTTAATTAAACAGTAAACAGAACTCTTAAATAATATGGTGCCTTGACATGATAGTATAACTTTGGATCTTATTCTCATTTAAATCATTACTATTCCTTGTTCATTACATTATGGTTGCGTTTGGATAGATTGTATTTGCTAGCTTATTTTACTATTCAGCTTATTTTTGCTACTGTTTATGAACTCTACTGCACTTTTTGATACTATTTAGGGGTCTCACTATACTATTGCAGTTAACTTTTACCTTTATCTACAGTACTTTCAGTAAAAAGTTTTCAGTGTCAGCAAAATAAGCGAATCCCAAACAGACCCTATATATACCACATTTTAATACACACTTGAGGGTCTATAGTTCACTTCATTGATTTGACTTCACGTCACTTAAGATTAAAGATAGGGGGCCAGACAAGCAATGAAGGCACGTTTAGTAGACAGCAAGCGAGCAGCAAGCTACTGCTTTGCCTTTCTAAGTAATGGTGACCTGCCCAAGACTGGAGCCTTGTAACATGTTGACAAAGACCATTGAACTGAGGGTTTGATTAGTAGAGGGGACGACTTTGCATCCCTGGAAGAAGAATAAAAGACCATTGAACTGAGGGTTTGATTAGTAGGGGGACAACTTTGCATCCCTGGAAGAAGAATAACTCTGCTCTCTAGCCGATTGATGCCGTTGATCAGAATGTGTCACATTAAGACTACTCGTAGGACTCTATCAAGTCATTAAACAGGACACAAGTTATGACAACCCTCACACAAGAGCCAAAAAGAGGGCTTTCAGGATGACTCTACTTGCAGCAACTTCCAAACAATAAGATTGAGTCTTTAACCTGATAACTGTTTTGCTTTCCATCTTCACAGAAAGTTATTGAAGGATATCACGAGTAGTTACTATCTCGTGCTCCCAAGCAACCAAATTAGCAGAACATCGAACGGAACCTAAGGAAGGACTGGACCACAAAGGGGGATATAACGAAAGTAAAAGACCCATTAGGCAGTGGTTCCTCTTCCTCTCATTTCTACTGAACCTCAAACAAAAAATCGATCTCACCATCAGCTTGACTAAGATTTCTGAATTGAACAAGTTTATTTTAGATAATTCGATTCTTTTTTTTGGGGGGGGGGGGGGGGAGGGGGGGGATTTGAACCCTAGAAGGCTACGTTGTAAACACTAGGAGGTGCTAGTTGAGCTAAAAGACTCTTGGCTCCAATGGAATAAGTAAACTGAACTTGACTTAAGATGAATGAACCAAGTGCCAAAAAAACCAGTTTCTTTTCTTAAGGCTTCAAACTATTAGTCATTCAGACTACTATGGAAGAAAAAAAAGGAAGCCCTTTTCTTGACTTGGCCTGCATTATACCTACCCTGTTTTTATAGAACTTGATTTCAATCTCATATCATAATTGAATTTTTGATATATTAGATACATCTATGGTTTCTCTATCTATAAATTTGGTTACTGTTCTCTCTTTTAACCATAATTTTGGAGCCCACCAGTTAGTGGGTTTAGTTTTTACCAATGCTCTATATTATATATTCCACATATCAATACGCACTTGAGGGTCTATTTCAATATCATTCTTTAATATTTGATACATTAGATACTTCTATGCTTTCTCTATTTATAAATTTGATTATTTTTCTCTCTTTTTTACCTTACTTTTTACTATAATTTTGGAGCCCACCAGTAAGAATTTTCTCTATCTATAAATTTGATAATTGTTCTATCTATATCAGATGATAGGTAAATCAAATAACCTATGGTAACATTGATAAAAAGGTTACAACTCGTATTTCCAACCCCACTGAATACACTGGTGGCTAAAAGAAAAAGAGTATCCATTCTTGGAGTCTTATTATAAGGAATTAAGATCTACTAGTTCATACCTTATCTGGGATATCAAGATAATAGCCAAATAAACATGACGTTTAATACATTTTAATGCATAACATATGCCCAAATCTACTGCAGATAAATTTTTTGCATACAGCACCAAAAATTAAAGTGAAGACACACGTTGATAATGATCAAGTAACAAGAAATACTCATATTGCCAAAATGTATAGGTAAGTGAAACAACTGCAACACCAATAACCAAATAATCATAAAATATTAACCAATATGAGCCAAGAGCGTTACTTGCTAAATTCAATTCATGAATTGCATTGGGTGTTGCTTCGAACAATGGCGGTAGGCTTCTGAATTGTGTCAGCGAGACCTGAAAAACAGAGAACAATATGACTAAATCTTTGGTCTTCAGCTTAACGCATTTGCTCACATAAATCACATTCAAAAGCTTTCCAGAATCTCAAAACTAAGGCCTATTAGCCCCCACCCCCCCCCCCCCCCCCCCCATCAAGCACTCTACCAATAAGACAAAATTCCACACTTAAACCAAGTTGCCACAATACTTATTATCATCTCACAAAACAATTACTCAATGCCTCAACCTCCACTCTAGCAACCATAAAACTTTGAAGAAAAAGTTCATATAAAATCCCAAATCCCAAATCCATTGTTAACAACTCCAACAAACAAGTTACAGATTTTTTTTTCATACAATAGCAAAGCAAAGTACCAAAAGATCTTTCCTTTTCTAACCCTAAAGTAAAACCCATATAAATCTCAAAAACCCAAATTTTCTTTTTAACGATTTCAGATGCAGATTTAGCAAAAACCCAGTATCAATCACAACCCTTATGCCCCAAAAACACAAACAAATTTGTGATTTATAGTAAAAAACAACACAAACCCAGAAAATAATTCGTGGGAAATTTTACAATTAACGAGTATTTGGTTTGAGTAACGAGATTAATGTATGTGAAGAATCGGTAAAAAAAGAAAACCTTGAGTTGTGAGAGGAGTCTAGTGCAGGTATCGAAGTCGTTCCTTGAGAACGCGGCTTTGAAGCGTTCGAAGAGCTGAGAGGCCTCTGTGAGCTTGGGATCCATTGTTTGTTGTGTTCGTGTTCGTGTTCGTGTTCGTCTTCTTCTTCTTCCTAGTTTCTACTTTCTACTTTCTTTTGCTTGCTTGGTTGTGAAGACAGAAATTTCATATTTATTTCAACGGGGACAAGCAATTTGAGCCTGGGCTTTCCATTGGGCCAAAATAATGTCATCCAATATTATAGGCTTGTAGGGGTGAGATCGGGTTGGGTCTGGTTTACATCCACCCAACTCGACCCGATATAAATGAGATTTGACCGTAGGAACCCGACCCAATCCAAGTATTAGGGACCGGTATTGAGTCAGTTCGAGCCATCGGGTATGGAGTCGGATCTCTTCTCACTTTTTAGTAAAAGATTTTAATTTAAGTATATTCGGTCTTTGTTTTTAAACTTGCCCTCTAAAAGTTGTAATGTTTTTATTATTATTTTAAAACTTTCATATCTTGGGAGGATCTCCACCCCTTATGGTAATATATATTATAAAATACTATAATCACAAACTATTTTACAATATTTTTACAAATTATTAATGTGATCAGCTTTTTATTGGTTTTCATCTAGACCCATCATTAACATCATTTTTTCATTTACTAATAACTACTAACCACACTATCAAAAAAAAAAAAAACTACTAACCACTAGGGGTGGCAATTTTTATCCAAACCCATCAACTCACCCAAAACCCACTTAATTTGGATAAGTCTTAACCCAACCCAATTAAATATTTGGGTTAAATGGATAAGACCCAAATGGATAATTCAATTAAATAGGTTTTGATGGTTAAACCACTGGGTACCCAATTACCCATTTAAAATTTAAAGTTTAATACTTAAAAAAAAAAAAGTCAAAAACCTTAACAAACAATAAAACATCACAGCCGCCTCTTCCTCTATCTAATGTAAAAATTTTATCCTCCATTTTCTAGGCATTTTCTCAGCTACCAAACTAGACAAAATCTAAACACCTTTCCCTCTTCCTCTATCTAAAGTTTGTCTTTCTTCGTTCCAACTAGTATGACTCTAGGGTTTCGATATTTTCAGAGAGACTATGAAATTCACGAGCTTTTTGTATTCTCTGTTTGGATTTTGCTTTGCTGTGAAGATATGACGACGATGGAGAGTTTGGTCGAATTGGTGAATCGGATTCAGAAAGCGTGTACTGTGCTCGGTGACTATGGCGGTGGAGACAACCCTTTCTCTTCTCTCCGGGAAGCTCTTCCCACCATCACCTTCGTTGGTGGCCAGTCCCCCCCCCCCCCTCCTCTTTTCTCACCTTTTCTGTAACTTTTTAGAAAGAGAGAGAGAGTTTTGACGCAGAGAAAGTTTAGGAGTCAAGGAGTGATTTTCTAGAGAGAGAATATGAGTTTTGCTAGAGAGAGAAAAAAAAAGTGAAAATTTTCATTTCCGAGAGAGAGAGAGAGAGAGAGAGAGAGAGAGAGAGAGAGAGAGAGATTTCAAGTTTGTTTTGGATTGAAAAATCTATGTGATTTACAATTTTGCACATTTTAGGTCAAGGTGGATAAAGACTTGAGAATGATACCTCAATTCTCATGATTTAATTAATTTTTTTTTTACTTATCTTCTGTTTGGTTGCCAAGAAAAGTTGGGAGAAAAGAAAATCTGCAGGTTAGTTTCAATGTTCTTATGTTTTGAGGGAAAGGTGAATTAGTTTTGCTGAAAAAAAAACCTCAAATGATTTGCATAGTATGGGTGTGAAATTTTTTCAGAGAATTTCTCTGAATATGAATTTTATAATGGGTTAAATGGGTGGGTTACTAATTAAATGGGTTGGGTCGGTAATTGATAATTCATTTATATATAAACGGGTCATAAATGGATAAATGAGTAATTACATATCCAACCCATTTATAACCCAACCCATTTATGACCCAACCCGTCCATTTGTCACCCCTACTAACCACATCACCAGTGTGTAAAATTTTTTTGTAAAAAAGTTTGTATCTCTAGCATTATTCATATATATTATGTTTTTTTCTTTATCAAGCTAATGTCTAACCAGCAGTTAGGCTTTTTTTTTTTTTTTTTTTTTAAGTAATGTTACAGCCACAAACTATTGATATGATAAATTCTTATTAATTCTATATGGGTTCACCACTAACATCACATTTATGTTTATCAATAATTATTTGAAAATTACTAAAGTCACATCATCAGTTTGTAAAAATGTTGTAAAATAGTTTGTGTCTGTAGCATTATTATTATTATTATTATTTTTGGTTGTTGCTACTTTACTAATTTAGTGATTGAAATTAATGAGAGAAATTAAATCTAATAATTAAAAATTAATGCTTTGGTGCAAGACATGGGAAGGAAGAAATAAGGAAATGGACGACAACATATTCTATGAATGTAGGGAATTAATTTCGAAAATAGGGAAAGGGGGAGTTTTGGGTGGGTACAAGTTTAAATTGCTTAATTTTCTAATTAACTAGTAAATTTATGTTTGATTTGCACTTTGGAAATTTTATTTAACCAATTCAAAATGAGATTAAATTTGGAATCTATATATATAATAATAATAAGTAAAACTAAGAAAAAATCCAATTAGATTTCAAATTGGAATTAAATTAAAGTCTAATTTAATGCCATGTGTCCCATCTAATCTAAGTTTTTAAGTTTTTGTGCTAAGTGAGTTAATTCAATGTAAAAATTAGATTTCAATTAAAGTATTAAAGTCTAATTTAATGCCATGTGTCCCATCTAATCTAAGTTTTTAAGTTTTTGTGCTAAGTGAGTTAATTCAATGTAAAAATTAGATTTCAATTAAAGTTTAATTTTGTGCCATGTGTCCGATCTAATTTAAGTTTTTAAATTTTTATGTCAAATAAGTTAATTTAGTGTAAAAAAACGAGAAGTCCAATATAAGTAAACTATAAAAAATATAAATTTTTAATAATTTTATATTTATGAGCCCTTTTTTTTGTATAACTAAAAACAATTTAAGTTTATATGTCATAATAATAATAATAATAATAATAATAATAATAATAATAATAATAATAATAATAATAATAATAGGTGAAATTGAGAGAAACTCAAATTAGAATTCCAAATTAGAGTTTCAATTCTGTGCCATGTGTCCTAAATTATTTATTCTTAAAGAGTTTTATTTCTTAATTTTAGAATCAAATGTGGGACCACATCATGAATATTGATCCAAGTCAGTTATTAAGTACAAAAATAAAGAGTTTAGAATAAATAAATCGTAAAAAAAAAAAGTGTTTCACAATAATTATAAAAAAAAGGAAAATTTACATTTTATACCTAATAATATCCTTACAAATTTTTTTAAAGATTTAACAAAATATAAAAATGACTAACAATAGTATTTAAATTATATATATAAGAATTATATTATGCATCTTATTGTA
This sequence comes from Quercus glauca, assembly GCA_023736055.1. NCBI lineage: Eukaryota > Viridiplantae > Streptophyta > Magnoliopsida > Fagales > Fagaceae > Quercus > Quercus glauca. Next base: position 70,040,584 of record CM043316.1, on the reverse strand, counting down.
TATCTTAAAGTGTATTCATGCATACGCGTGGAGTTAAAATCCAATTAAATTCTAAACTGAAGTCTAATTTTGCATCACGTGTCTCATCTAATTTTTAAATTTGTGTTTCAAGTGAATTATTAGGTACAAAAATTAAAGAGTCTAAATTCAATTAGATTCTGTGGGGCCCCAAATATTTAGCAACCCCGACTCACTCCACATCGGGCCCAAGGTCCACGCCTAGGAGAGGCAGAACCCGAGGATAAGCGGACGAAGCCCAAGTCTTCAAGGGACCTCGCCAAGGATGCCCACGTCCTCGGCAAGCCGACATTGATTGATGGAAACTGTCACTCGCTCATTAAATGCATGCCACCAACACTCTGGCCGCATTAATGATGAATTGACCAATTAACAGTGCAGCCTTGGTTACTCCAACTAATAGAAAGCCTGCAGAGATGACTAATGAACAAGCCCTCAGATATAAGTTCAGATGACCGATAAGTGGACGGCAGAGATCAACTAAACAAGACTATATAATAAATAGAACCCCCAACGTAAAGAGGACTTTTTGAATGGAAAGGTAGAAGTGGTTTTCAGGGAGTCCGAGGACAACCCTTGTCTTTGTCAATTCTAAAGGAAAGTGATCCTCGGACCGAGTCGAGGACGAACTTTCTTCATAAACACCTAGCAAAAATCATTGTTATTATCCTTCCAAATACTTAGTCAAATTCATTTATTATTATTCCTATGAATCTCACGTCAACCATAGTTCGTTTTGCTGGTGCTTAGCCCTTCTACCCATGCTCTACAAATGTTATTGTTTGGGTCCAATATAATTTGAGTCCTTACAATTGGCGCCGTCTGTGGGGAGGACTTGTGCACTGGCATGTGCGATGGTTGGTGTGAAAAGATTAAGAGCAACACTTCTAAAAAAAAAAGAAGAAAAAAAAAACCAACAAAAAACAACAAGCGTGCAGCAACAACATTCACTCCGAAGGCAACAATTACAAGAAACAGAAAGATGCGAAAAATAAAAGAGATGAAATGGGTCTACTTCTTTATTAATATATGAAGAAAAAGTTACATCTTACAATCGATGCCCATGCAGGCTTGTTCTAAAACTAACTACAAAGAAAGACGCCTAACAAGGCTGGTAAAGAAGCAAGAGAAGAGGAAAGGAAGGAAGGAAGGCAACGTTGAAGGAAGAAGAGGCCACGGTACCGGACGGTTCCACCTCTCGGTTTTGCCTGGTTTCCCTCCCAAACCCATCACTGCCAGCTTGGAGGGCTGACGGATCCGAATCCAGGGGAGGGAGGTTACGTTCTTTCTGGATCCCCCTCCAAACATCAAGGGGGGCTCCATCTCTGATTAGGTTGAAAAGAAGAAGAATCTTCGGCCTCCTCCTACCCCAACTCCAGCATGACGTCCAGGGTCGGGGTGTCATCCTCGGCTCCTGAAAGGGGCTAGGTTTCCTCGTAACCGCCCTTTTCAAGGGCCAATTCATTTTATGGGGCACAAACTGCTATTTTTGCAAAGCCCCTGAACAGTGTGTTGGTGAAATTTGAATCCTGATGTTTGTGAAGTTTGAAGAAAAGGGTTGTCCCACAAATGCCTTTTATAGAAGGCAAAAATTAGTGAGAGCCAACCCGCACAAAATCCTAGGGAGAGATTACCGGAGGCAATAACTCCGCCCAATTTCCAAGGGGCTTATCTGCTGCTAAATCCTCGTAAATCCGCAAGGACATTAATGAGGAGACGCCTCATTAATGAGGAGGCACCGAAGCGTCAAAGCGCATTACTCGAACAGCCCAAGGGACGCCTCGTAATCAGAAGAGGCACGCCAAATGAAGAGGCTAGAACAGAGCAGGGTCCTCTCCTCAGCGGAGCAAGTCAGAAAACTAGGTACTGGACAGAACCAAGGCCTTACATAGTCCTCGGACTCAAGCCTCTGGGGAAACCAGCTACTTCAGACCAAAAACTAAGTGTTAGACAGAACCTAGGCATTGCATGGTCCTCAGACTCAAGCCTCTGGGGAAACTAACCACTTAAAAGAAGAAAACTAGATACTGGATAGAACCAAGGCCTTGCATGATCCTCGGACTCAAGCCTCTGGGGAAACCAGCTACTTCAGACCAAAAACTAAGTGTTAGATAGAACCTAGGCATTGCATGGTCCTCGGACTCAAGCCTCTGGTGAAACTAACCACTTAAAAGAAGAAAACTAGGTACTGGACAGAACCAAGGCCTTGTATGGTCCTCGGACTCAAGCCTCTGGGGAAACCAGCTACTTCAGACCAAAAACTAAGTGTTAGACAGAACCTAGGCATTGCATGGTCCTCAAATTCAAGCCTCTGGGGAAACTAACCACTTAAAAGAAGAAAACTAGGTACTGGACAAAACCAAGGCCTTGCATGGTCCTCGAACTCAAGCCTCTGGGGAAACCAACTACTTCAGACCAAAAACTAAGTGTTAGATAGAACCTAGGCATTGCATGGTCCTCGGACTCAAGCCTCTGGGGAAACTAACCACTTAAAAGAAGAAAACTAGGTACTGGACAGAACCAAGGCCTTGCATGGTCCTCGGACTCAAGCCTCTGGGGAAACCAGCTACTTCAGACCAAAAACTAAGTGTTAGATAGAATCTAGGCATTGCATGGTCCTCGGACTTAAGCCTCTGGGGAAACTAACCACTTAAAAGAAGAAAACTAGGTACTGGATAGAACCAAGGCCTTGCATGGTCCTCGGACTCAAGCCTCTGGGGAAACCAGCTACTTTAGACCAAAAACTAAGTGTTAGACAGAACCTAGGCATTGCATGGTCCTCGGAATCAAGCCTCTGGTGAAACTAACCACTTAAAAGAAGAAAACTAGGTACTGGACAGAACCAAGGCCTTGTATGGTCCTCGGACTCAAGCCTCTGGGGAAACCAGCTACTTCAGACCAAAAACTAAGTGTTAGACAGAACCTAGGCATTGCATGGTCCTCAGATTCAAGCCTCTGGGGAAACTAACCACTTAAAAGAAGAAAACTAGGTACTGGACAGAACCATGGTCCTTGAACTCAAGCCTCTGGGGAAACCAACTACTTCAGACCAAAAACTAAGTGTTAGATAGAACCTAGGCATTGCATGGTCCTCGGACTCAAGCCTCTGGGGAAACTAACTACTTAAAAGAAGAAAACTAGGTACTGGACAGAACCAAGACCTTGCATGGTCCTCGGACTCAAGCCTCTGGGGAAACCAGCTACTTCAGACCAAAAACTAAGTGTTAGATAGAATCTAGGCATTGCATGGTCCTCTGACTTAAGCCTCTGGGGAAACTAACCACTTAAAAGAAGAAAACTAGGTACTGGATAGAACCAAGGCCTTGCATGGTCCTCGGACTCAAGCCTCTGGGGGAACCAGCTACTTTAGACCAAAAACTAAGTGTTAGACAGAACCTAGGCATTGCATGGTCCTCGGACTCAAGCCTCTGGGGAAACCAGCTACTTCAGACCAAAAACTAAGTGTTAGACAGAACCTAGGCATTGCATGGTCCTCGGACTCAAGCCTCTGGGGAAACTAACCACTTAAAAGAAGAAAACTAGGTACTGGCCAGAACCAAGGCCTTGCATGGTCCTCGGACTCAAGCCTTTGGGGAAACCAGCTACTTTAGACCAAAAACTAAGTGTTAGACAGAACCTAGGTATTGCATGGTCCTCGGACCCAAGCCTCTGGGGAAACTAACTACTTAAAAGAAGAAGACTAAGTATTGGACAGAACCAAGGCCTTGCATGGTCCTCGGACCCAAGCCTCTAGGGAAACCAGCTACTTCAGACAGATAACTAAGTGTTCGGCAGAACCTAGGCATTGCATGGTCCTCGGACCCAAGCCTCTGGGAAAATTAGTTACTATAGGACGATCTAAGCACTGGGCAGAAATAGGGTTTTGTACTGACCGTAGGCCCAGACCTACGGCAAAACCAACCCCTTTGGCGCTAAGTAATGAGCCCTGCTAGGAGCGAAAACCAAGTAAAACTGAGCGCTAAAGCACAACAACTTAAACCTACCCATCCTAGAAGAACTAACAAGGAACTCAGGCGGAGAAGTATAGACTAGAAAGAAAAGAAGAATTACAGAAATAAGGAAAAACTCCTCGGGCGGGCCCTTTGTGCTAAAGAAAGTTGCAGGGGTAGGTGAAAGGATGGTGACACTGGTAGAAAGGTAAGGTTCGACAGGCCAAGGTAATAGGCCTGAGAACGTCAAAATCCTCCTCCCCGCCCCAAAGGTCGGACAGCAGAATTTTTAGGGGCTATTGTGGGGCCCCAAATATTTAGCAACCTCGGCCCACTCCACATCGGGCCCAAGGTCCACGCTGAGGAGAGGCAGAACCCGAGGAGCGGACGAGGCCCAAGTCGTCAAGGGACCTCGCCAAGGATGCCCACGTCCTCGGCAAGCCGACATTGATTGATGGAAGCTGTCACTCGCTCATTAAATGCATGCCACGAACACTCTGGCCGCATTAATGATGAATTGACCAGTTAACAGTGCAGCCTTGGTTACTTCAACTAATAGAAAGTCTGCAGAGGTGACTAATGGGACAAGCCCTCAGATATAAGTTCAGATGACCGACAAGTGGACGGCAGAGATCAACTAAACAAGACTATATAATAAATAGAACCCCCAACATAAAGAGGACTTTTTGAATGGAAAGGTAGAAGTGGTTTTCAGGGAGTCCGAGGACAACCCTTGTCTTTGTCAGTTTTAAAGGAAAGTGATCCTCGGACCGAGCTGAGGACGAACTTTCTTCATAAACACTTAGCAAAAATCATTGTTATTATCCTCCCAAATACTTAGTCAAATTCCTTTATTATTATTCCTATGAATCTCACGTCGACCATAGTTCATTTTGCTGATACTTAGCCCTTCTACCCATGCTCTACAAATGTTATTATTTGGGTCCAATACAATTTGAGTCCTTACAGATTCTAAATTGAATTTTAATTGGAATTCAATTTTGAGCATGTGTTCCATCTAATTTTTTAATTTTTGTGGTAAGTAAATTATTGAATGCAAAAACAGAAGAGTCTAGATCTAATTAGATTCTAAATTATATATATATATATATATATATATATATATATATAATTGTGATTGTTTTTAAATGTAACTATGCATATGCATGAGATTACACATTAGTTAAGATTTAATAGAGGAAGACATCACTCAAAAGGAAACATTAATTTTCAAAAGGTTTACATTAGAAAAATAAAATTTTCATGAAATGGTTATAGCCAGCAAAAAAATTGATGAAATGCTATAAGTTAAGAAAGAAATCTATATTAGGAATAATCTTTTTACCATTTAATTTTGACAATTGTTTTAGATATTATTTTATGAGTAATGCTATACCTACAAACTATTTTACAACATTTTTACAAACTATTGATGTGACAAATTCTTATTAGTTCTAATATGGGTCCACTACTAACATCACATTTATGTTTACCAATAATTATTTGAAAATTACTAAAGCTACATCAGCAGTTTGTAAAAATGTTGTAAAATAGTTTGCGTTTGTATATTTTATTTTGTTCAGATTACTTACTTAACATGTGTTATTTGTACCTTTACAATAAAGGGTGAAGCTTGTGCACTAAACACGATACGATTTGGACATGTGTCTAGTTTTGGACACATGTCTGCATTGTTTTGTGTCTAATATAAAAAAGCACTAGACATAAGCCATATCCTACAATAAAAATGTTATACCGTTCTTGTATGTTAGCACTTAGCTTACAATATAAATAATATACATATTAATTAATTAATTAATTAATTATTATTTTTATACAAGATAGAATTTCTACTCCAACATAATCTAAGTGTATATGTGTGTGAAGCTTCCTTCTGGAGACTTGAACCCCGGTTTTTGCCCCCCGCACCCTACAAACACTTATACTTGTAGAGTGACCATCGCACCAAGGGTGTGCGGTGGTACTTATTAATTTATTAATTTACTTTATTATTAGAGCCTTGCAAGTGCACACATAAATATTATTTTCATATGAGTTCCAATTAGTTTAATTGGTAAAAAATTTTGTCGTTGAATAAGAGATCTAGAGTTCAATCTTTACTTACACCAAATGACCAATTGGTGTTTTGGTCTGATGATAAATAGCAATTATTAGAGGCGAACGTTATAGGTTGAAAGATGAAACTATTTCTAGAAAAACATTGCTTTCATGTTATTGTGTTATAGGTTTAATGGTCGCGATTTCTTAATGAGGCTAAGAGGCAAAAAATCATGTTTGTGGGGGGACTCCCCCCTTTTTTTTGATATAGTTTCAACCTATGAGGGGACTCCATAGGTTACAATATATGTTAGTTTTGACTTGCATGCTACTATAATAAACCAATTAATAACGTTTCAAATTTCACTTATTTCTATATTAAATTGCTCTTTTTTTAATTGTCTGTTTGAGAAATTTTGCTACTATAAACCAATTAATGACTTTTCAAATTTTCACTTATTTTTATATTAAAATTTTCTCTTTTTAATTGTTCATTTAGGAATTTAAAGAGTTTTATAGTCATAATTAAATTTACTATATGCCATTTACATACCATGGATCTACATCATCATCTTCCACTCGTTCTTGGGATGCATTTGATCCACTTGATCAAAGTTTTACGAGAAAGTAAAGCAGAACACAAGAATTGGATAAGGAAGAGGGAGAAGAACAAGGACTCTCTTCGTTCCATTTTGTGCTTTTTTCCTTAACAACTCTCTCTCTCTCTCGTTTTGTCTAAAAATATTTGTATGATCCATGCATTGGTTTTTTTTTTTTTTTTTTTTCGAGTGAGTCGGGTTGGATCATAGATCAACTTGAGACTTGAAACAGGCTCAACCGTTTGGCTTGGGCCCAACTTGAGCATCCTTCCAACCTGTCCAAGACTCCTAGATTCATAAGCCTCGAATTATGGGTTAAAATCTAACTCAATCCAACTAGATTTATGATTAGTTTTATCTCTCTATCTATTTCTCTGCATTTTTTTCCCCCAAATCAAATATAACCAAGAACCTAAAAAGATAACAAATAAAATTACATTCTATTCCATAGTCTTAAATGTAATTAGTAAAATAGAGTTAAAATAAAAATAAAAATTCCATCAATTTTCCATTATAGATTTTCATCATCAAGCATGCCTAACAACATAATAAAAAAAAAAGGTTAAAGTTATATTGTACACACAATTTTCGTAAAAGATAAATCACACGATCATAAAATAGTGTAACAAATAGTCAATTTGTATTTTATTTGTATATATGTGAGTACAATCCTCTGTATGAATCTTTACAATGAAAGAGTACAATAAATTTCTCTGATTCGATCTCCAAGAAATGTTACGATCCGAAGGGGCTATGAAGCTTGATCTTGAATCATCCTTTGATGTCTCCAAGTTGAGTGAATAGTTGAATGTGCTTGATTTGATGCGAGGGCCGTTGGCTTGATCTCGAACTTGATTCAAGGAGAATCCCCACTTTGATTTGAAGAAGTAGGAATAGGCCTTGATGAACAATGGAATTCTTGTGAACTTTTAGAGATGACTCTCTATTTTGGCAGAGTGTCAGTAGTGTTTTTCTCTCTAAGTGTTCTCCACTTTCTCATATGAGAAGCCTCTATTTATAGACAACTCAATAGTATTTAATTTGGAATTTTCTCTTAGCATTTATTGAGAGTTGAATTATGAATTTAATTTGGTATTTTATTTAATAAGAACTTTTCATATAGGTCTTTTCTTTTGACGCTGCCATATGGCTTTCTTCATTTGATGTTGCCACGTGGCTTGATTTCATTAGCTGATTGTCCATGTCATCAATTAGGAATTAATTTGATCACAAATATTTTATCATGAACAATCTGACGACTGTGAATACATCATAAAATTTTAATTTCTACAAATGCCCCCACTTCAAGATTCGGCTTTGCGTCTTTCTGATGCAAGGAAGACGAGGCATGAAGTATTCTTTCATATATATATATATATACATATTATATATATAATAATGGACTTGGTTTTTACTGGTACACAAGGATTTCATCCAAGCACAATTTGGGCTTCTTTCATCCAATGCTGTATATTACAACTTTGCCATCCAAGGTGTCTTTCCATTGCTTTACCGTATGGAGGACACACACTTTTTTTTTTTTTTTTGAACACTGGGGCTTCGCTTTCATGGGCCTGATCACACACAAAAGACTTCCCCTTGCAAGCCCACCTTAGTTTTGTTAGGCAGGTCGGTGCCGCAACTGTCTTGCTCGGCAAGCATATCTTTTCTTTAGCTGCACTCTTGCGAATCACTAGGGCTTCTTGCAAGTACCACCTCTATAAAAAGGGGTGATGTTTTATGGGTTAGAGGCAATTGAGCGCCGTTTTTTTCTTGAGTTTTTTTTTTTTTCTTTTCTTCAGCCGTAGCAGGCATTCTTCCTCTTTTTCCATTCTTTCTTGTGCTTGTCTTTGTATTTTCTTTGTTGTTATTTTGTGCTGAACGACTTGATTTACTCTGTGCAGGTCATAGAAGTTTGCACTACGTGAGCCAAGAATCAATTTCAAGCAAGCTAGCATCCTGTCTTTCTTGTCTTGGTGTCCGACGGATTCGAGCAACAGCGGTCTTCTTGTCACCTCTAGACTCCAGGCTTGTAAGCTTCGTCAGCGCATCCATTCCACTGTCCCTTGTCTCGCGACCATTGGTGTGAGTGCTTCATCTGCGCAACCTTCTCACTGCCTTCGTCTTGCGGCCATTAGTGCGAGAGCTTCGTCGGCGCATCCATTCATCAGTGCGAGAACCTCGTCGGTGCATCCTTCTGACTCCCTTTGCCTCATCCCGCGATCATCAGTGCAAGAGCTTCATCAGTGCATCCTTTCATCAGTGCGAGAGCATCATTGGTGCACCTTTCTAACTCCCTTTGACACTGCCTTCGTCTCGCAATCATTAGTGCAAGAGCTTCGTCGGCGCATCCTTTCATCAGTGCGAGAGCCTCGTCGGTGCACCTTTTTTGACTGCCTTCACCATTGCCCTGGTAGTGCGAGAGCTTTGTCGGTGCATCCTTCCATCACTGCGAGAGCTTCGTCGGCGCATCCTTTCACTGCCTTTGTTCCACAACCATAGGTGCGTAGCTTTGTTCGCGTATTCGTTGTCTCCACCTCGCGGCTGTTGGCGCTGGAGCATTGAGAGAGCCACATATCAGATTCAAGCACCAATTGTTATCACTTGGAGGCAATACTGCAGTGAGATTTCTGCTTCATCGTTGAACTACGCTCCTCTTCTTTCAGCATCTTGCGGATTCGAGCATCGGCGGTTTCATCCTGGATTTTGTGCTGCTGCCTTACTCTTAGACTTTGTGTTGTTGCCTACATCTTCACGTGACAACCAAGGTGCACACTAAATACACGCCTAAAGCTTCAATGCCCCCAAGTGGACACATGGTTTCTGATGAAGCGTAAGCTCGTCAGTAATGTTCGTCAGATGGAAGTGATTCTTCAGCCCTCAAAGGTGGTCACCGGTGTGGTGCTTGCCACAATGCCTCCTATGCTAAAGTCAGTATATGAAGCTCTTTTGAGAGTAAAACAATGTAAAATGAGTAGAATGAAAGAAAATCTCTTATCACTTGTATATGTGTATGTACCTCATTCTTGGCAATGTGTGGGCTTTATATATGTTCTCATGGTCTCTAGCCATTGGAGCAGTTATGGAGGTCTTAATGCTCCTTTTGGTAACGTCTGGGGCTATGTAATGTGTCATCAATGTCCTCTAACGGATCATATAGTTGTCCCTGTAACCGCTCTGGGTTTGATTGTTTGCATTGCATGGCTTGGCTATCTTCGTCAGTAATGCATATCATTGCTTCACCTAGCCAGAGGTTGAATTTGTCCATATTAATGGGATCGTTCATGTGAGACAGACTCGTCAGTCCCGTCAGTTGCCCCCCGATTCTTTGTTCGTCACTTTAATGACGATCATAGAATATGAAGGGTTACTGATTGTAAGTGGCGCTTGGGATTTCGCTCCGTATTAAGTGCAAAGTGGCGGCGCTTCGCAGATCATGGCACACGTGGCACATGCTAACTGGTGGAGTTTAATGCCCCAATTGGTGGGACTATTGGACTTCCCGCTGGTTTTTCAGTTTCCCAAAACCTTGGTTTTTAAACTTTTCCTTTTCACTCCTTTCAAAACTCTTCAATCATTATTTTGATCATTCTTCTCCGGTGATCTTATTATGCAACTTTTCTTCGAACTAGCGTTTAGCGTAGCGGTGCTCCCTCTGTTGATTGCTTCCTTAAGGTACGCCCATTCTCTTTTTATTTCTGTGTTCCTCTTCTCTGCTTTGTCATAACTTTGCCTCTGATCTTTTTCTCCTTTTTCCTTTTTCGCTTATTCTAAATTTCTTGGGGGTTTAGTCCACTGTTGTGTCTTTTTCTTGGTTTTCATGGTTAATAGCTCTGAGGTTAGGACAGTTTGCCCATCAATTTCATTCCTCTTCGCTCGCTTAGAAGGGTCTTTAGGCGTTCCCTCTCATATTGAGGACTTTGTTTTTGAGGGTAATTGTTTGAGTGTTGCATTGGCTGATTTATTGCCTTTGCTTCGTCAGTCTCTAGATTGGTTTGTGAACGAGGTTGGAGAGCGAGTAGGTATGTCTGAGGTTAGTTCGAGCGAGCTTGAAACTGGGTTATCGTCTAACGGCGGCCCAGCGGAGGGAGATACCGTCGTCTCTAGCCCTCGAGAGGTTAGGGCTTTTTATGCTCTAGAGGAGGAGTGTGGGCTGGACGCTGACACACTAGGGAGGTTTAAAGATAGATTCCAGTTTCCGGATCGGGTTAGGGTTTGTCTACCTAATGAGGAGGACTGGGCATGTCACTTCTTCCTAGGTGAGGTATGCTTTTACGAGGCTGCCTTCACTTGTGGATTGAGGTTTCCCGTCCATCCTTTCCTGATGGAGTTGTTAGATCATTTTGGTATCGCTCTTGGGCAACTTAAGCCTAATTCGTGGAGGATTTTAGTCAGCTGTATGGGAATATGGCTGGCTGCTACTGATGGGGATATGCTCAGGGTTGATGAGCTGTTATATTTGTATCACTTAAAAGCGTTAAAGGAGCACGGGTATTATGAATTAGTGCCTTGGGAGAGGAGGACTAGGATTGTCAAAAAGTTACCTTTGTCATTCAGGTATTGGAAATCCAGATTTTTCTTTGTGTTTGGGGACGATTTTGAGACTCCCTCAGGCGAGGTTTGGGGTGATCTCCCGAGGTTGCATCGTCAGTGGGGAACCCTGACCTTAAGTGCGTTAATACTCCTTTTTTTTTTTTTTTTTTTTTAAGTTTCGCCGAGCTCGTCTTTATTGCTGTGGATTTTCTTATTCCCTCTTTTTTTTTTTTTTTTTTTTTTGTAGTTAAGAGACGGCCAAAGTTGAAGAGTAGGTACAAGGAACGAGTAGAGAAAACTATTGAATACGCGCAGACGGTTGAGAGTTGGGACGACCTTGTGGACCCAAGGACTCTTGCCTTCTACTGTCTTAGTCCAGATCCCTCTAGCTTCGTCCTGCGAAATCTTGAGATTGAAGGAAAAAAAAGTAAGTGTTGAGTGCGTTTATGCACACTTCTTTTTTGTTTTTTTTTTAACAAGTGTTTTCTTCTTGTAGAGATGACAACAAAATTCAACAAAGGCATGTATGCCAAGATGAGGTCCAAGAAGGATGAGCTTTTATCAAACTTGGGGAAAAAAGCAGTTCGTGTGACTGAGAAGGGTGGCCCCGTCCCTCCAACTTCCTCCGTCAGCCCAATTGTATCCGGGGCCTTAGTGACGAGGACAGCTTCCCCCACGACTTCGGTGGAGGAAATTGGGAGCACTCCAGTCTCCAAGAGGCCGAGGCTGACTAAGAAGGAGAAGGAGAAAAGCGACCCTCGTCCGTCCACAATCTGGAGCGACGAAAGGCTAGCAGTGGACCGGGCTCATGAGGTCGTCACTGCTACAGATTTGAAAGTTCTTTCTGGTGTCCCCTTTAATGACGTGGCTGCTCGACACGTTCAAAAGCTTGTACAGGTATGTTTGCCTGCCCCTTTTTTTTTTTTTTTTTAAACTCTAGACAACCTTTTTTTTTTTTAGGTGTTGGGAGAAAGCATACACATTACTTCTGAGTATTTCACGCAAGAGGCGAAGGTGGCGTCTCTTACGTCTAGGATGGAGACCTTAGAGGCAGAGAATTCCACTTTGAGGAAGAATCTGATAGACTCCATGGGTGAGGCGGCGTCCTTGAAGGAGAAGGTGAAGAAATTAGGTGAAGACCTCAAAGCTGAGTGTCAGTTATCTTCAGCAAAAGATGAACAGCTTCTAGGAGCCAAAGAAAGTCTAAAGACTATCGCTGCTAGGTCCGTTGAGGCCTTTCAGACCACAGATGAGTACCAGACGGTCCTGTTCAGCTGGTACTTCAAAGGATTTGAGCTCTTGAGAAGGTATTTCATCAAGCATCCTACCAGAGTGGACATGGAGGCGCTGGACCTAGAAGAGGTGGACCAAGAGATGGCTGCAGACGAGGCTGCTCAATCTTCTGCTAATGAACCTGACGCTCCTATTAATGCTCCCGTCACTAACGCCCTTACTGAGGAAGATCCTGCTGAAGACAGTGCTGCCCGGACCTGATACTTAGAAGAATTTTTTTCTTTTTTGGATGCCTGTTATGTTTTGGGCGGTTTTTGTAAATCTATTTTCCAAACAATTTTTTTTTTTTTTGAGAACAACATTTTTAGCCCAGTGTTTATGGGCTTTTAGTTGTAAAAACAATAGTAATTTGCCAGTTCATTTCAGGCTTTAATGTTAACTTTTTGGCACTTACTTGCATTCGTGATTGCATGTTCTTTGGTCTGATGTGTACTTGTTAGTAACTTTATATTCGTTTAGGAGTCTTCTAGTTGTCAGTAACTTACATTCGTCAAGGCGGAATTTTGTTACTTAGCCATTTTTGGCATTGGGTGGATTTCTTCGTTAGTAACTTACATCCGTCTAGGCGGAATCTTGTTACTTAGCCATTTTTGGTTTTGGGTAGATTTCTTCGTCAGTAACTTACATCCGTCTAGGCGGAATCTTGTTACTTAGCCATTTTTGGTTTTGGGTAGATTTCTTCGTCAGTAACTTACATTCGTCTAGGCGGAATCTTGTTACTTAGCCATTTTTGGCTTTGGGTAGATTTCTTCATCAGTAACTTACACCCGTCTAGGCGGAATCTTGTTACTTAGCCATTTTTGGCTTTGGGTGACTTCCTTCGTCAGTAACTTACATTCGTCTATGCGGAATCTTGTTACTTAGCCATTTTTGGCTTTGGGTGGCTTCCTTCGTTAGTAACTTACATCCGTCTAGGCGGAATCTTGTTATTTAGCCATTTGTGGCTATTTCGAATTTCTTTCTAGTTAGGCCTGTTTACACACAAATATTAGCTGAATAATTCATTTATTGATTTTTAATGACGAATACATCTTTATATTATATTTACTGATGGTATTTCTTCAAATGCTCAATGTTCCATGGTCTTGGAAGCCTTTGCCCTTCAAGGGTCTCCAGGTGGTAGCTGCCTTGTCTGGAGTAGTGAATGATTTTGTATGGTCCTTCCTATGTGGGGTCGAGTTTTCCTTTAGTAGGGTCTTTGGTTGCCTGGGTTACTTTGCGTAGAATGAGGTCCCCTATGTTGAGTCGCCTGAGTTTCACCCACCTGTTGTAGTAGTCTATAATTTTTTTTCTGATATTCCGTCATTCTGCTGAAGGCTTTGTCTCGTACTTCGTCAAGGCAGTCTAGATTCACTCGCTTCTCGTCTGGTGTTGGTTATTCCTACTTCGACAGGGATCACTGCCTCTGTACCGTAGGTGAGTCTGAAGGGGGTCTCTCCCGTCGGGGTTCTGGCCGTGGTTCTGTAGGCCCACAAGACATTGGGCAGTTCTTCTGACTAGGCACCTTTCGCATCGTCCAGTTTGGTCTTTATGATCTTGAGCAACATGCGGTTCGTCACTTCCATCTGTCCGTTCGCCTGTGGGTGGCCTGGTGATGAGAACTGGTTCTTGATGCCCAGGCCCGAGTAGAAGTCCTTGAAGCCCTGGCTGTCGAACTGTCGTCCATTGTCTGATATGATCGCCCGTGGAATCCCGAACTTGCAAACTATATTCTTCCACACGAAACCCTGGATTCTGGTCTCGGTGATGGTCGCCAGTGTCTCTGCTTCAACCCATTTAGTAAAATAATCAATAGCAACTAGCAAGAATTTTACCTGACCTTTGCCTTGAGGCAGTGGGCCAACGATGTTGATTCCCCATTGTGCAAACGGCTATGGGGATGTTATCGTCGTCAGCTTTTCTGATGGAAGTCGCTGAACATTCCCGAACCTTTGACACTTGTCACATTTCTTGATGAACCTCGCTGCGTCATCTTGCATGGTTGGCCAGAAGTAACCTGCTCGCATAATCTTTCTCACCAAGGATCTTGGGCCTGCATGATCTCTGCAAATTCCTTCATGGACCTCTCTCAGGACGTATTTGGCCTCTCCTTCGTCAACGCACTTCAAGTACGGCATGGAGAAGCCTTTCTTGTATAAGGTATCATTGAGAATTGTGAATCTGGCAGATCTCTTCTTGATTTTCCTGGTTTCATCTGCATCTCGAGGGAGGTGGCCATCCTAGAGGAAGGACATGATGGGCGTCATCCAGCTACTTGTGCTCTGGACTGCGAATGTCAAAACTTCTTCTATGCTAGGGTTTTTCTGTTCTCCATCATCAGGTCTGTCTTTGATTCTGTTTCTTCTGACGAGGCTATCTTTGAAACTTCGTCTTCAGCCATATTCTGGTTTCTTGAAATTTGGATGAACTCCACTTCTTCGAACTCTTGAGTCAAGTGCTTCGTCAGCCTGAGGTATTTCTACATTCTTTCTTCCTTTGCTTCGTATTCTCCTCTGATCTATCCAATTACTAGCTTTGAGTCATTCTGGACTAGCAGGTTCTTGGCCCCAAGCTCTTTTCCGAGCCTTAAACCCGTCAGAATTCCTTCGTACTCGACCTCGTTATTGGTGGCTGGGAATTTCAGCTGAACTCCATATCTTAATACTTCTCCGTCAGGAGTGGTTATGACGACCCCTACTCCCCCTCTTTTTTGGGCTGATGAGCCATCGGTCTGTATCACCCATGTTTTGTTCCCGCTATTAAGGCTTGGTTCGTTTGGATAGGTAAACTCGGCGATGAAGTCTGCCAAAGCTTGTGCTTTAATGGCTGTCCTGGGATGGTATTCCATGTCAAATTGGCTGAGTTCAATCGCCTATTGGACCATCCTCCCAGCTGCTTCGGGCTTGCTCATAGACTTCTTGATGGGTTGGTCCGTCATCACTAAGATTGGATTTGCCTGGAAGTATTGCCTGAGCTTGCGTGAGGCTACTATCAATGCGAACGTGATTTTTTTGATCTTTGGGTACTTGGATTCAGCTCCTTGGAAAGCTTGGTTGACGTAGTAAATTGGGAGCTGTTTCCTATCTTTTTCCCGGATTAAGGCTGCACTGACGGCTGTAGATGATACTGCTAAGTACAAATACAAGTTTTCACCTTCTTTGAACGGGCTTAGAAGTGGTGGATTGCTAAGGTAACGTTTGAGCTCTTGGAATGCCGCTTCACATTCGTCGGTCCATTCAAAGGCTTGCTTCAGGGTCTTAAAGAAGGGTAAGCATTTGTTCGTTGCTCTAGAGACGAACCTATTGAGGGCTGCTATCCGGCCCGTGAGCTTCTGGACCTCCTTGACAGTCTTAGGTGATGCCATATTGATTATGGCTTGCACCTTCTCAGGATTTGCTTCTATTCCTCTCTGGGACACTATGAATCCTAGGAATTTTCCGGAGGCAACGCCAAAAACACACTTACCAGGATTCAGCTTCATTTGGTATTGCTTGAGGGTATCGAATGTCTCCTTAAGGTCGTCCAGATGAGCAAGCTCTTCCTTGCTCTTGACGAGCATATCGTTCACGTACACTTCCATATTCCTGCCTATCTGCTTGACGAACATTTTATTTACCAACCTTTGATAAGTCGCTCCTGCGTTCTTCAGTCCAAACGGCATTACCTTATAACAGTAGAGCCTTTGATTGGTGATGAAGGCGGTTTTCTCCTAATCCTCGTCAGTCATTTTTATCTGGTTGTATCCTGAGAATGCATCCATGAACGTCAATAGCTTGTGCCCGGCTGTAGAGTTTACGAGCTGGTCTATTCTTGGAAGAGGAAAGCTGTCCTTCGGGCAGGCCTTGTTCAGGTACGTGAAGTTCACGCACATTCTTCATTTTCCATTTGCTTTCTTTACTAGAACAACGTTTGCAAGCCAGTCTGGATAGTATACCTCCCTGATGAAGCCTGCAGTCAGGAGTTTGTTCACTTCGTCAGCGATTGCTTGGTCTCTCTCGGGTGCAAAGGCTCTTCGTCTCTGCTTGATGGGCTTCCTCTCTGGGTCCACATTCAACCTGTGTTGGATGACTTCTGGAGATATGCCTGGCATATCGTTATGGCTCCAGGCAAAGACGTCTAAGTTCTCCTTAAGAAACTGAATGAGCTTTGTTCTCATCTCAAGACTTAGGGTCGTCCCTATTCTGGTTGTTTTCGCTGCTTCCCCTTCGATCAGCTCCACTGCTTCCAGTACTTCCACCTTTTCCTCCTCTTTTTCTTCTATTATCCACGTGTGGTTCTCCTTAGTTGCCAAAACAGTCTGGTAGCATTTCCGAGCTAGAACTTGATCTCCTTTAACTTCGCCAACACCATTTTCCATTGGAAATTTTACCTTCAGGCAGTAGGTGGATGTGGACGCCTTCCATTTATTGAGTGCTGGCCTTCCAATAATGACATTATAGGATGAGGGACAGTCTACCACCAAGAAGTCTATTTGACGAGTCAACCATTTCGGGTACGTCCCCACAGTTACCGTCAGCGTCACTATGCCTTTGGGATATACCCTGTCACTGCTGAAGCTGAGGAGGGGGGAATCAAACGGACGTAGTCTTCTTGGATCCAGTTTCAATTGCTGGAATGCAGGAAAGTAAATGATATCAGCAGAGTTACCGTTGTCCACGATCCTTTTGGTGTTGAATCCTTCTATGGTGAGCATTATGACCAGGGGGTCATTGTGAGGCTGTTTCACTCCTCTAGTGTCATTCTCATTGAAGGTCATATCCTGATCAGTTTGTCTGTACTTAGGCAGGGGTGTTATGTGGACGCTATTCACCTATCGTTGACGTGTTTTCTTAAGTGATTTGAATGAGCCTCCTGTGATAGGCCCCCCCGCGATCGTCTATATTTCCCCGATCACATTTTAAGGAGGTTGGGATTGACGGCCTCCGCTCCTGGACGAGGACTCATGTTGGCCTTTATTTTCGTCTCGGAATTTATTGTACTCTCCCTTCTTCACAAATTTCTACAGCTTCTCTTTTCGTATCAACTTTTCTATTTGCTCTTTGAGATCCCAACAATCTTCGGTATAATGGCCATGATCTTTGTGAAATCGATAATACTTATTCCTGTCGCGGACGCTAGGGGACGAGTGCAATGGTCGTGGCCATTTAAGGTAGTGCTCGTCTTTAATCTGCGTTAAAATTTTGTCAACAGGCATAACAAGAGGAGTAAACTTTACCGTTCGTGGATTTTTATCATCTTTCCTTTTGACTCCGTCATTGGTCTGACGATCCGGACGGTCCCGCTTTTGCCCTCTACGGTCGTCCTCTCTTCTTCCTTTGTCCCCTAGTCTTTCTCCATCCCTGATAGCAGCCAACGCATCCTCAGCGTTCATGTACTTCTGCGCTTTAAGGAGCATCTCAACCATCGTCTTTGGGGGGTTTTTCGCGAGTGATGTAACGAGCTCCCTGGACCTCAATCCCGCTTTGAAGGTCGTCAGCTACACTTTATCGTCAGTCTCGTCTACCTCCAGTGTCTCCCTGGTGAAGCGTTTCACATATGACCTCAAGGTTTCCTTCTCTCCCTGCCTGATGGTGAGCAAGTGGTCCGCAGTTCTCTTTGGTCGTTGTCCTCTAATAAAATGACGCAGGAAGACGTTGCTCAACTGCTCGAATGTGTTGATGGACGATGTTGGCAACTTTGTGAATCATTCTCGGGCAGCTCCCTTGAGTGTAGTTGGGAAGGAACGACACAATATTTCATCTGGGGGCTGCTGGAGTCCAAGGTCGTTTTGAAGGTGTTTAGGTGATCTTAAGGGTCCTTCAGCCCATCGAAGGATTCAAGCTGAGGTAACCGGAATTTTGACGGCACTGGACAGTCGAGGACTGCTGTTGTGAATGGCGAATCCGTCGCTCGGACCATTCGATCCACACTCCGCTCTGTTTTCTCCTTGATGGCATTCCTAAGTTCGTCAATTTCCCTCCTCATCTCCCTCAGCAGGTTTGAGTTCTGCTTGGTTGAAGTGGTGAGCTTTTGAGGGTTACTTCTTCTATGACTATCCCCTTCGTCTTCCTGATTTCCCTTGGACCGATTCTCCTTCCTTCTCTCCCTGTCTGATGGTGAGCAAGTGGTCCGTGGTTCTTTTTGGTCGTTGTCCTCCAATAAAATGACGTAGAAAGGCGTTGCTCAACTGCTCGAATGTGTTGATGGACGATGTTGGCAACTTTGTGAACCATTCCTGGGCAGCTCCCTTGAGTGTAGTTAGGAAGGAACAACACAATATTTCATTTGGGGGCTGCTAGAGTCCCAAGGTCGTTTTGAAGGTGTTTAGGTGATCTTGAGGGTCTTTCAGCCCATCGAAGGATTCAAGCTGAGGTAACCGGAATTTTGACGGCATTGGACAGTCGAGGACTGCTGTTGTGAACAGCGAATCCGTCGCTCGGACCATTCAATCCACACTCCGCTCTGTTTTCTCCTTGATGGCATTCCTAAGTTCGTCCATTTCCCTCCTCATCTCCCTCAGCAGGTCTGAGTTCTGCTCGGTTGAAATGGTGGGCTTTTGAGGGTTACTTCTTCTATGACTATCCCCTTTGTCTTCCTGATTTCCCTTGGACCGATTCTCCTCCTGCTGAAGCCGTAGCTTCATTTCCTGGTTTTGCCTAGTCAACTCTTCAACTGTGGCTGCAAGAGCCTGAACTTGCTGAACTGGGGCTGCAGAATCTTGATTGGATTCCATTTAAAAAGAATAATTGATCGGAAACTACTATTTCGAGTTTGAACACGAAAATGTCTTTCCCACAGACGGCGCCAAACTGATGAAGCGTAAGCTCGTCAGTAATGTTCGTCAGATGGAAGTGATTCTTCAGCCCTCAAAGGTGGTCACCGGTGTAGTGCCTGCCACAATGCCTCCGATGCCAAAGTCAGTATATGAAGCTCTTTTGAGAGTAAAACAATGTAAAATGAGTAGAATGAAAGAAAATCTCTTATCACTTGTATATGTGTATGTACCTCATTCTTAGCAATGTGTGGGCTTTATATATGTTCTCATGGTCTCTAGCCGTTGGAGCAGTTATGGAGGTCTTAATGCTCCTTTTGGTAACGTCTGGGGCTATGTAATGTGTAATCAATGTCCTCCAACGGATCATACAGTTGTCCCTGTAACCGCTCTGGGTTTGATTGTCTGCATTGAATGTCCTGGCTATCTTCGTCAGTAATGCATATCATTGCTTCACCTAGCCAGAGGTTGAATTCGTCTATATTGATGGGATTGTCCATGTGAGACGGACTCGTCAGTCCCGTCAGTTTCCTTGTAGCCTTGAATTTCAATGCCATGCCTAATTAACCAATAAGCTATAACATGGTTTTCCAAGTTTGGATAGTGGACATGCAAGCCTCTACTTGTCCTTCTCTTCACATGCATGTTAATGCAAGCCTCTACGTGTCCATCATATGGTTATTTCAACACCTACACATGATATTTGCATATTAATGTCGAATGAGTTTGAGTTTGAATGCCACACGCCCCTTCTTTCTAATAAGCCGTGCTACTTATTTATTTATTTATTTATTTTTTGTTAATATTATTATTTATTTTATTTATTTATTTTATAAATTTATTAGTAAAGAGCATTTGAATGAAAAAGGTATTCATCCTTTCCTTTGGTTTGCTGTCAGGTGTGTCAGGTGATTCAGGCTTGCCAACCCTTTGCTCAACTTGTGGCTCTTCTACATTTGCTCAAGTCATGACCTTTACGAGCTTCGTCTTCTCCAAGTGGCTGCCCATCAAGTGCACTCATCATGGTCATCTTTCACGACTCATCGAGGACTCTCAATGATCAATCCATCACTCTCTTGCGCTCTACAAATGAACCCCTGGAAAAAGGTGCCGTCTTGAAAGTCCATCCACTTGGTAGCAGTGTCCCTTCATCCTCGTCTACTGCCATTCCTCGTCCTCCGAGTCTATCTCAATGGTGGGTCGAATCATCCCACGAACTACACGACCTGACTAGAAAGGATTCACATGTCGTTTTGAGGACGTTTACTTTGGCCTCCAACCTTCACTCAACCACGGATCACATCAGTCTATTTCCTCTCCTTGGTCGTCGAATAAGTGCGGGAGAAGTGCAATGGGCCTTACCTTCTTCCAAGACTCCTCCACTCCAATATAAGGGTGAGTTTTCCTACCTCCCTAAATATTGGGAGTGGCTAGAAGAAATATTAAGCCGCAATACTAAAGTCTTAAGTGATGCCGATCTTTACGAGCCGTTACTTGCATCGTTATTCACATATGATCGGAACACCCACGTCTTACAAGCCTTTCTAGAGTGTTGGTGCGCGGCTACGAACACGTTGCACACGTCTGTAGGAGAGGTCTCCATTAGCTTATGGGACTTGCATTCAATCGATGGGCTTCCCGTGTACGGCTTATTTTACGAAGAGGTCGTTCCAAACTCAAAAGACATATCATCTCTCCCCTCATGCTGTCGTCATCTATTTGCTGCCTTTCATCACCTGAGTCTTGAGCTTGGTGGTTCGCACTTGGTCACCACGGCCGTGTGGGTGAAGTTTTGGTTCCGTGGCGAGTCTAAATATCAGAAACCGTCGACTAGAAGGTTAATACAGAGAAAAGCAAGAGGCAAGCAATCTCATAACCCCTCTGGTAAAATCGATGCCCCCAGAATTCTGACTAAAGAAGACGAGGCTCCCTTCAATGTGCTCAAAGTGGAGAGCAGGCTTATAAAAGAGACTTGGTTAGCCGCTTTGATCTCGTGTTGGCTGTGTGAGTTCGCTCTTCCCGACGGGGGACCAAACTTAATCAGGCCTAGTGTTTTCAAGAGCTCAAATGCGATGGCTCGTGGTAAGAGATATTGCCTTGCAGTCCTAGTCCTAGCCAACATTTATAAGGGCTTGAATGAAATTGTGTCTTCTAAGACTCCTAGTAAATGTGATGCCACTTTTCCTGCACACTACTTGAATGCTTGGTTGGCCGAATACTTCGACACTCACTTTGAACTTGAAGGGTCTCGCTCCAAGGATGTCCCGCACATGTTTAGATACTCTGGAGAAGGTGCAGCCAAGCGTTATGACGAGGTTATGGCTCGTAAGCTATTTCGTGCCATTAGTAACTTCAAGTTTCATCGCTTGGGCCTTTTTAAAGGCCATCGAGAGATTCTGGTGGATGATGACAAGCTACCTAGCTCTTATGCAGATTACTTCATCAGCCAACGCTCTAGCTACTTGGCCTCTCGTCGCGGAAGTATATGTATAGTTGAACCATATAGCCCTCACCGCTTTGGTCGACAGTTCGGTTTCAATCAACACATCCCTGGGGAGCTTAATGAGGACTTTCGCATCGTCACCTTAGAGCAAGTAGTATGCTTTTGGCGCCGATGTCTTCGTCTTGCTACTGGTTCAAAGTTCTTGATCCCTGCCTGCCCATCTGAGCACGGGGCTTTGTGCACGAAGGACTATATGAATTGGTGGGCTAGAAGATCTGATGGTTTCTTTTCAAGTAGGGCTGAGCAACCGATTGGGGATGTTAACCCAAGTAGGATAAGACTCAAAATAAAACAGCCCAATGAAGTAGTCGAGCCTGTGAAGCGTTGCAGCAATGGGAAGCCCTCTTTTGGGATTTCAGAGGCTACCGATGAGTATTTAGGAGGAGCGTGCGTGGACAAGGCACATTCTCCTAAGCATGGGCCTTCTTGCATAGTCTCAACGCCTCAGGACATAGAGGTGACCAAAGGTAAGGATGCGTCAGATTCCGAGCGGAACAGTGGCAACTCAAATTCTCATTGGAGACGTAAAAGGCAGAGGGATAATCCCAGCAAGAATCTGGATTATGAGGGGGTCACCCAGGGGACTAATCGTGGTGTCGACATGGATTCGCTTCCTGACCCTTCTGGTGGCAGTGCACAAGTGAGTCTTAATTCTCTTTTTGATGATTTTGATCTTGAACCCATTAAAGACCTTTGTTTCCTTCACGATGACCTTTAAGCTATTTCTGGTATCCAAGAACTTTTTGAGAATGACAATCTTGGTATTCTTCCAATGCAGGATGACAATTATCCTTCGAAAAGAGCAGGAGAGAAGTGTACACCAGTTGCCACTAGCCCTTCCACGAGCGAGTTTTCCATTCAAGGTCCGATAACCTTTGATTTGGCTACTAAGGAGATTCACCCATCACGTTCGGGGAAGACTAACGCCACTTTTCCTTCCGACCCTATTCACAAGCCTTCAAAGGACGTGACTCGAAGTAAATCCATTATGTGTAGTCCGAGCATCCCAGCCACTTCAACTGTCACAATGTTTGAACCCGATGATTTGATTTCAAAGGCCGATTGACAACGTGCGAAAATGCTAGGGGGGGACCTAATTGAGAAGGTTGTCAAAACCCCTTTTACTCTTGTGACTTCATTTAGAGATGGAGTTGAGAAGATCCTTTAAGTTATCGCAAAAATAAAAGTTGTGGATGCAACGCCTTTAAGAGAGTGTATTTTAAAATATATGGGTGATGCAGACCGATATTCTTCCCTCCATCATGATCTTTCACAAGGCATTACACCTGAAGACAAGGAACGGAAGCTTACCGACGCTCGGCATCGTTTCACTCTTGCCCTCGACTCGGAAGCCATTAAGATCAGTCAGAAAGTTGCAATCAAGGCGAACTTAGACAAGGCCTTAGCTAGAGAGATTGAATTGAAGAAGAAACTTGAGTCACTTTCAAGGAAAAAGGCAGAGTTTACAGCGTCAAGCACCCTCTGTGATGCAGAGCTAGCCCAGCAACAAGTGATCATTTCTCAAATCAAGGGGGAGGTTTCCAAGATTGAGGCTACTCCAACCTTAGAAGCTTCTGATGATGCAAAACTTAGAGAGCTACAAGGGTTACTAGAGACTAGGAAAGAGGAGTTGAGGCATTTAGATTGGATAGGTTAATCCTTTTATTTTTTTTTATTTTTTTATTGATGTAGTCATTACAATGTAACGACACCTATCTCATTATTAATAAAAAGATTCATTTATTTCCAGATCAATGTTTGCCCCTTTTTTTTTTTTGTTTGCGATTGTGCTTAGCAAGAGATGCTAGGCTGCCTACGTACCCAAAAGGGTTCAAGTCATTACGTAGTTCAAGGGACTTATTATTTTATTTTGTTCTTTTTAAGTATATATGTGACTGAACTTACTAACGAATACCAAGCTGCCTACGTACCTAAAAGGGATCAAGTCATAACGTAGTTCAAGAGACTTATTATTTTATTTTGTTCTTTTTAAGTACATATGTGACTGAACTTAGTAACGAATACCAAGCTGCCTACGTACCTAAAAGGGATCAAGTCATAACGTAGTTCAAGAGACTTATTATTTTATTTTGTTCTTTTTAAGTACATATGTGATTGAACTTAGTAACGAATACCAAGCTGCCTACGTACCCAAAAGGGATCAAGTCATAACATAGTTCAAGAGAGTAGTTTTTTTTTTTTGGTCCCTAACTTTTGCTTAGGTCGCCTCTTTCAAGGTTTTCAACCAAGCGGGATTTTTTATTTTTTTATCTTTTTTATTTTTTATTTTTTGTCCCTAACTTTTGCCTAGGCCGCCTCTTTCAAGGTTTTCAACCTAGCGGGATTTTTTTTTTTTTAATTTTTTATTTATTTATTTATTTTTGGTGGGCAGTTTCAGCTCTTACCAAGGAGCAACTTCAATACTTCAAGCATTGTATCGCTTCAGGAACTTTGCATTTATGGGACCTACCCTCAAGCCATCTCCGTCGACTATCTTGTAAGCACCATTAGTGTAGACCTCCTGCACGACATAGGGGCCATCCCATTTGATGTGAACTTGTTCCCGGTCTTGTGAGAGGTGTTGATGGGTCTTCGCATTGCAAGTACTAGGTCCCCTACTTGGAAAGATCGAGGTCGGACTCTCTTGTTGAACGCTCGCGAAAGCCGCGCTTGGTAGCATTCAAGACGTTGTTGAGCTTCCAATCTCTTTTCATCAAGTGCTTCCAACTCTTCGAGTATTAAATGCTCATTTTCTTCATTTGTGAGCCCTTCTTGGGTAGCAATTCGAAGTGATGGAATTTGTCTCTCTAAAGGTAGGACTGCTTTGACACCATATACTAATGAATACGGAGTGGCTTGCGTGGGTGTCCTGTATGTTGTTCGGTATGCCCATAAAGCTTCTCCAATCTTTTCATGCCAATCCCTCTTCGAGCGCTCTACTACCTTTTTCAACAAATTGCAAAGCGTCTTATTGAAAGCCTCAGCAAGATCGTTGGCTGGCGCTTTATACATGGATGACTTGTATTGCTTGAACTCGAACTTCTCGCATAGTTGGGTCACCAAGCTATTGTAGAATGGCTTACCATTATCTGTGATGATATAGCGAGGGACACCATACCGATAGATCAAGTGAGTCCGGATGAAGTTCACCACATTTTCCTTTTTTACTTCCTTGAGCGGTATGGCTTCCGCCCATTTAAAAAAATAGTCGGTCGCAGTTAATATGTACAGGTGACCCTTTGACGACTTAGGCAATGGTCCTACAACATCGAGTCCCCATGCATCAAGAGGCCAAGATGCGACTGTAGGGTGTAGGGGCTCCAGCGGCTGATGGATGTAGTTCGCATGAAGCTGGCATGCTTCGCATGTCTTTGCATAGTCCATGCAATCCTTGACCATGGTGGGCCAATAATAACCCATTCGTTTTATCCGGTGATACAATTTGAGGCCAGACTGGTGGGCACCACACACTCCCGAATGAGCTTCTTCCATGGCTTGATCACCTTCTTCCTTGCCAAGACATCGTAAGAATAAACTGTCAAAAGACCTCTTGTATAATGTGCCCTTATAATGTATAAAACGAGGTGCCCTTCGCCGTACCTCAGTCTTGTGGCGAGGATCTTTAGGTAGCTTACCATGTTCTAAGTAATCAATCAGGGGTTGGCTCCAATCCTCATCCTCCACTATAGATATTGATATGGCATTCGTCGCACTCGCGTATTCTTCCGTGTAAGAGAGTACCTAACGATTGCAGACAGGGACATTTGCCTTTTCACCCTCTGACAGAGCCAACATGGTGGCTAGGTTGGCTAGAGCATCTGCCATCCTATTCTCGTTTTTGGGGATATGCTCTAAGGAAACTGCGTCAAACTTCTCAATTAGTCGCGTAGCCATCTGAAAGTAAGGAATCAAACCTTTATGTTTAACTTCATAGTGTGTCAAAAGTTGATTGATTACCAACTTGGAATCGCCGTAGACTTCTAAGTATGAGATCTTCATATCGAGGGCCATTTGGAGGCCGGCAATAAGGGCTTAATACTCAGCAACATTGTTTGAACATGGTTCACTAAGTACAAAGGCGAATGGTAACACTTGTTTCTGTGGTGACATGAAAACAACCCCAGCACCAGATTCCTCTTGCCGTGCAGCTCCATCAAAGAACATCATCCAAGGTGGAAGGACTTCGATGTACAATACATCTTCATCTGGAAAATCATCTGAAAGCTCCCAATCGGCAGGAATGGGATGATTAACAAGGAAATTTGCTAGGGCTTGCCCCTTAATGGCCTTTTGGGGCACATACACGATTTCAAACTCTTGAAAGGCCACAACCCATTTTGCCAACCGTCCAGACATGATTGCCCTAGACAAGACGTATTTTACTAGATCTATCTTTGCAACCAAGTGTATTACGTGTGCTTGCATGTAGTGCCTTAATTTTTGAATGGAGAAGAAAAGTGCAAGACACATCTTCTCTATTGGAGAATACCTTAATTCTACCCCAGTTAGCTTTTGACTAAGGTAATACAATGCTTTCTCTTTTTCTTCTTCATTTTTTTGAGCTAAGAGGGCCCCAAGAGATTGTTCTTGTGCAGTAATGTAGAGCACTAGAGGTTTTCCTGGCATGGGCACTCCTAAGACGGGTGGGTTAAGTAGATACCTTTTAATGCTCTCAAATGCATTCCTGCAAGCCTCATCCCATTCAAAGGTGGCATCTTTTCTCATCAATCGACTGAATGGTTGACACTGTCCTGCTAGATTCGATATAAAACGTCGAATATATGCAAGATGGCCTTGTAAGCTTCGAAGCTCTTGTAGGTTCTTTGGTTCAGGCATCCTTTGGATAGCGTCTATTTTAGATTGATCCACTTCGATACCTCGATGTCAAACAATAAAGCCTAGAAACTTCCCAGACGTGACACCAAACGCGCATTTGAGAGGATTCATTTTGAGTTGATATCTCCTTAGTCGATTAAATACGGTGCGCAAGTCCCGTAAATGATCCCCTCTTTTCTTTGTCTTAACAACTAAATCGTCAACATAACATTGCACAATTTTGTGGAGTATGTCATCAAAAATTCGTTGCATTGCCCGTTGATATGTTGCACCGGCATTCTTGAGCCCAAAATGCATCACCTTATAACAATAGATCCCCTTTGGAGTTTGAAAAGCGGTGAGCTCTTCGTCCTCGGGTGCCATTCGAATTTGGTTGTATCCTGATGAGCCATCCATGAATGATAATACTTCATGACCAATAGTTGCATCAACCATAAGCTTTGTATTTGGAAGTGGGAAGTCATCCTTTGGGCATGCTCTATTCAAGTCCCGAAAATCAACACAAACTCGAATTTGTCCATTCTTCTTTTTAGCAGGGACAATGTTTGCAATCCACCTTGGGAATTGTACCTCCCGGATGAATCCTGCCTGCTTAAGTTTGTTAACTTCTGCCTCAATTAGTGGGAGGAGCTCCAGTCGAAAGCGTCGTTGGGCTTGCTTAATTGGGCGCGCTCCTTGCTTTATTGCTAACCGGTGAACTGCAATTATTGGGTCTAAACCTAGCATCTCCTTGTATGTCCAAGCGAACACATCTTTGTACTCCATTAAAAGCTCAAAGTATTTGCTCTCTTCCTCCAATGTCAAAAGTGAACTCACGTAGATTGGGCGAGGTTCCTCGTCAGTCCCTAAGTTTAACTCTTTGAGCTCATCTACAGTCGCTTGCCCCTCGTCTTCTATTGCCGGAGGAGCTTCATTTGGTTCATCGTCTGATGCGTCTGATTCGGAATCGATTTCCGCTGTCACGTGGCAAGAAGGAAGGACTAGTGTTTTGTGATGCTCTTCCTCATCGTCAACTTGTTTCTCGAACTCTTGTGTGTGCACAATAGTCCGCCGCTTTACTTTAAGGGAGTTTCCTGTACTAACTTCTACAATCAACTCACGTTTCATGCGTGAAGGGATAAGGCTGTAGGCTTCAGTGTCCTTTCTCTTTTGTAGGCCACTTTTCTCCTCCTTGGGTCGTGAGGTGTCAATTGAGCTACTCGTAGACCCAAGCCTATCAAATGCCGACCTACATGTGCGTGAGGTTCCTTCCTTCATAGGGAGAGAAATGCTTAATTTATTAAAGACTGACTCTCGAGGAGCAGATGTTCCTAGACGGTCAAATACAGAAGATCTTGACACAGGCTTCGGCTTCCCTTCCTCCTCAACTTCAAAGGTGATGTGTTGTGATGTTGCTTTTTTTCTTTTCCCTTTGGCTGAGATTCGAATTGGCTCTTGTGCTGAATACCCCAGCCCGGTTCTAGGAATCTCGATCGCATAACCTTGTTGCTTCAGTTTGCTTTGGGTCGAGTTAAGCCTATGTGACTTCTCTTCCATGTAATCCGAATAAAGTTGCCCCAATTGCGGAGGATTTTGGAAATCATAGCCTGATTTTGCCAAAAGTTTATACGCTTTAGGGTCGAAACCCTCTTCTGTTCTTCTGACTGGCAATGAATCTTCTTCAACAAGGTTACGTATGGCTTTAGTGAAACCTTTGAGTGGGGGTTTTGTGGACACCACTTGGCCTAACTTTGGTAATGGTAAGGTGAAATCACTTTTAAGGATAGCGATATCTTCCTCTTGAATAGACTTTTTGCATTTATCCTTTGTCTCCATTATCAACCCAAATGGGGATTGCCCTTCCTTTCGTTTAGACGCGGGCACCTATCGTAAGACCATGGGTGCCTCTTTCTCCTCTTCACGAAACTTTTGTCTTACTTCAGAGTTAGGTTTCGGACCTTCCGCGAGGGGCTCACCTCCTTCCTTACATTTGCCTTCTTCTTTTCCATAGACTCCTCTTGTGGTACATCGTAGGTTGTGTCGCAATCCAAGTAAAACTTGGCATCTGCAAAGTGAGATTCTGCCGCCGTAAATGGTTGCAAATCTGCTGTCACCACCTTTACTTGCTTGCCATCACAATACTTGAAGCATTGATGCAATGTAGAAGGTACAACACCATTCCCATGAATCCATGGTCGTCCTAACAACAGGTTATAAGAGGTCTTCGAATCGATCACATGGAAGAGAGGTCTTGCTTTCAACTCATCAATAGTCACATCTAACCGAATCATGCCAATTGCCCTTTGACCCTCTTGGTTGAAGCCTTGGATGACGAGTCGACTTTTGGATAACTCTTCCATGGATATGCCTAGGCGTCTCATTGTTCCTTTGGGCATTATGTTGACGGTAGACCCATTATCTATGAGGATGCGACTTACTCTTTCCCCTCGTGTGTAACCTGAGACAAAAAGTGGTCGATTGTGTGGTTTGGAGCCCAATAAGAGATCCTCATCGGCGAACGTCATCTTGTCGCGACAATGAGCACATAAAGCAACCGCTTCTTCCAAGGCATGGGTTTCACTTCCCTCTTCCTAGGTTACTTTGGTTTCTTCAAGGTTCACTTTTTCCTCCTTTTCAGTGAGGTTTTCTCGACCATCAGCATCATGGCAAGAGACTATGTAAGTGGTTGTCATTAGGCCCTCTGTAAGAAAGCCTTTAAGGAAAAACTCATGCAGCGTGATTGATAGGGGGCCTTCCTTTGTAATAACTCATTCGAACGAGCTCACTTTCTTTGTTTCTTCAGACCATTTGTTTCCTTCCTCTTGGGAGCAATTTTTGAATCCCTTGCTTGAAGTTCCCTTCTCTTGTAAGGAACATAGGGTTTTGGATTACGCTGCTTTCGAAGTCTCTTGTAGGTCACAAAAGTCCAACCCTTTTCATCGCCTACCAATTCATCATCAGCTCTATCATCATCTGGAGGACTGAAGCATGACATATGCATAGGCTCAAGCGTTCCAAATTGGATGTGCTTGCAATATGCCCTTGATGTTGATGGCAAGGTGGACCGCACTTTCGTTGGAGTTGGTGACTTCACATAAATTGGGGATCCAACAGTGAATGTAGCATGATTCGCTTCAGCAGTTTCATCTAGGTCTAAAAGAATTTTACCCTCCTTTGCAAGCCTTAGGATAAGATCCTTCAGAACAAAACATTTTTCCACAGGGTGACTTACAACTCGATGGTATATGCAATATTTTGGGTCGTTGGTACGCCCCATTTCCTCCGGACGCTTGCACTCTGGGAGTTTGATCACATTCTTCTCTAATAAGTCCTCAAGCATGCCTTGAACGTCGACATCTGGAAACGGATACGTCTTTTCTTCCATCTCCTTCAAAGTCAATCGACGCTTCTCCCATTCTTGCATTGGACCGGCCCTTTTCTCCATTCTCTTATTCTCTTTACTGGAGATCTTCACAGGCTCGACAGTAATGGCTATAGATTCCTTAACCATGGATCTGGAAGACTTATCCCCCCTCCTCATATCTTTCTTCTCTTTACGCTGCTGGTCAACAGGGAAGCCCTTTTCTCCATGGCTAGATAGACTAAGCTCCATGTCATGGGCTTGGATAGCAAGTTCCTCAAAGGTATGAGGTTTGATTCCTTGGAGGATGTAAAGCAACCCCCAGTGCATACCTTGGATGCACATCGCCACTCCTGAAAACTCGGAAAGGCGATCTTTGCAGTCGAGACTCAATGAGCGCCAACGATTGATGTAGTCTACCACTAGTTCATCTTTCCATTGCTTCGTGTTGGTTAATTCCAGCATGCTTATGGTACATCGGGTACTGTAGAAACGGTTCAAGAATTCCTTTTCCATTTGCTCCTAACTATCAATGGACTCAGGTTCAAGATCCGTGTACCAATTGAAAGCATTTCCTCGAAGAGTACGCACAAATTGCTTCGTGAGCAAGTCTCCATCCGTACAAGTGTTATTGCAAGTCTCGATGAAATGAGCGATATGTTGCTTCGGATTCCCTTTCCCATCAAACTGTTGAAACTTAGGAGGTTGGTAACCTGCAGGCATTTGTAAAATGTCAATCCTCTTGGTGTATGGTTTTGAATACATCAGAGAGTTTTGTGGTGTCCCACCATATTGAGCTCGAATGGTGTTCGTTATCATGTCTTGTAACTGTTGGACTGATAAAGATGAAATTGAGGTAGAGCTCCCTTGTGGACCACCAGCCTTCTTTGGAGAAGATGTGTGAGCATCTTGGGATGTATGCTGATGTGTGTGAGAATGGCCTTTGCTAGACTCCCCTCGATTCTGAACCTCAAGCTTGTTCATAAGCGTGGCGATTTGAAGGTCCTTCTCTTCTATAGTCTTGGTAAGCTTAACTATAGCATGTCCCATTTCAGCAATCTTTTCATCAATGGTGGCAGTCTCTGTCATCATGGCCGCCATTGCTATTGTACGAGAAGAATTTTTTGAGAAGATATATGAAGTGACTTCTCGGGGAGATCCTTGGGAAGAACCTGACTGTGAAGCATTACTCGACCCAGCATCTGATGCAGAATAGTGATATTCGCTCCTAATCATTGAGTCTTCTGGAACGAATGCTGAATCTCCCTTCTTAGAGGAAGTGTGCTTGCTTGTCCTCAAAGTGCTCAAGGAGATGGCAGTCTTTGGCTGGGTTGGAGCACTTATGAGTTTCGTCACAGGAGCTTTTCCTTCGACTTCTTGTGATGTGAGAAGCCTCATTGCCTTAGCTTTGTTTCGAGTCATGGGACTTGTGGAAGTACTACTGCTTGTTGACCCCCTAACGCTTTTGGTAGCATGCTTGGAAATCTGAGACTTCTTCGAGGCCATTGAACTAGGTGGATTGGAGACTTGAAGATTTCTAGGATGGAGAAAGAAATGAGAGGTAGAGAGGTCCCACTGGGCGTGCCAGAAATTTGTACACATAATTTTCGTAAAAGATAAATCACACGATCACGAAATAGTGTAACAAATAGTCAATTTGTATTTGATTTGTATATATGTGAGTACAATCCTCTGTATGAATCTTTACAATGAAAGAGTACAATAAATTCCTCTGATTCGATCTTCAAGAAATGTTACGATCCAAAGGGGCTATGAAGCCTGATCTTGAATCATCCTTTGATGTCTCCAAGTTGAATGAATAGTTGAATGTGCTTGATTTGATGCGAGGGCCGTTGGCTTGATCTCGAACTAGATTCAAGGAGAATCCCCACTTTGATTTGAAGAAGTAGGAATAGGCCTTGATGAACAATGGAATTCTTGTGAACTTTTAGAGATGACTTTCTATTTTGGCAGAGTGTCAGTAATGTTTTTCTCTCTAAGTGTTCTCCACTTTCTCATATGAGAAGCCTCTATTTATAGACAACTCAATAGTATTTAATTTGGAATTTTCTCTCAGCATTTATTGAGAGTTAAATTATGAATTTAATTTGGTATTTTATTTAATAAGAACTTTCCATATAGGTTTTTTCTTCTGACGTTGCCATATGGCTTTCTTCATTTGATGTTGCCACGTAGCTTGATTTCATTAGCTGATTGTCCATGTCATCAATTAGGAATTAATTTGATCACAAATATTTTATCATGAACAATCTGACGGCTGTGAATACATCATAAAATTTTAATATCTACATATATAATGATGAATTTGAGTCGGAGTTCCAATTCCATCTCAACTACACATGTTTTCAAAAGGATGAAACAACAACCTACTATTGAGGTAATTTGCAGAGTAGCATGATTTTGCCACACTATGTTGTTAGTTAGCAAGTGTTAGAAAGATTTGAGGAGAGTAACATCTCGAGTCTTTGTGGCTGTTCCATGTAGAAACTCGAGCCTCAAAGACTTAAGTTCTAACTGTTGAGGTGGAACAATTTATCCACATGAAATTTAAGTTTCTTAAACTCGAGTTCTATAGAAGTAGATCTGCAAAAACCAGAAGAAGAAGAACCAGATATGAAGAAGACGAAGGAAGAAGAAAGACAATCTAGAAAACGCAGATCGGAAGAAGAGCATAGGAAGAGGAAGATGATTTGGAGTTTCGAAGAAGATGAAGAAAGAAAAACGATCTGGAAAACGCAGATTCGAAGAAGAACAGAGGAAGGGGAAGACAATTTGGAGAAGAGGAAGATGATCAGGCTAGAGAAGAGGAAGAACATGGGAAGAAGAAGAAGAAGAAGAACAAAGCACGATCTGGCTGGAGAAGAGGAAGAATAAGAAGAAGAATAGACATTGGGAAAGAAAATGGTGGACCTTCGAGTCTTAAAAACTCGAGTTCTATGTGGATTTTTTTCTACATCAAATGCCATCGTTGCAACTTGAGTTTTAGAAACTCGAGTTCTATATTGGAATTCGAGTTTTAGGTGCTTGAGATGCTAGTTTGCTGAATAGTTTTGCAAACTAGACAAGTAACTAAAATGTTACAAAAATGATGCTAAATGCCAAAAAAAAAAAAAAAAAAAAAATTCACCTACTGCTCCTGTAAACGGCAAGAAGAGATTACTAGTTTTGTAAAACAGGCGCCCTTATCTAAAGATTCTAAACTCTCAACCCACATCACTGACTCATCCACTGTGTTCCAAAACAGAGCTCCACCCAGCAGCAATGGCTTCCACTTCCCTCACTTCCACTCTCACTCACTCTTCCTCAAATTCCCCATTTTGCCCCATCCCACTTTCCCAATTCCCATCTCCACCCCTCATCTCCTTCTCCCATTCCCTTAGGCCTTTCCCTTCAAACCCCAAACCCTTCACTTTCACTTCCACACACCAAAACAGAACCAATCTTGGATTGCCCATCAGAGCTCAGACTCTGGACTTCTCGGGTTCGTTCTTCGAAGGCGGGTTCGGGTCGGATGAGGACCCACCTTCGCCGCCTGGGCCGGGCTTGACAGCTGCGGAGGAGAAGGAGGCCCCACAATGCCCACCTGGGCTTCGACAGTACGAGACCATGGCGGTTCTTAGGCCCGACATGTCCGAGGATGAGAGACTGACTCTGACCCAGAAGTACGAAGAGGTAAATTATGCTATAAAGTTTGAGGTTTGACGTTACTCTTTGTTTGGTCGCTGAGAAATATTTGTGGGTTGAGAATTTTCTTAGTAGTAGAATGTTTGTGTATGTGTGTTTTACTCTGTTTGGTTTCTGAGAAATTTGTGTTTGCTGAGGAGGATGGTTGGGAATTTTCTTAGTATTAGAATGTGAGAGAGAGAGAGAGAGAGAGAGAGAGAGATAGATATTTGGTTTTGTTTAAATTTAAGAAATAATTTTTGAGGGGGATGGTTGAGAATTTTCTTAGCATTTAAAATGTGTTTGCGTGTGTGTGAAAAGGATAATGCTTAATTCAGACAAAAGGGGAGAAATAAAGATTTGGTTTTGTTTCAATACAAGAAGGGGAGTTCAATTTTTGTATTGGGTTGTGTCTGGTTATGTATATTGGAGAAAGAAAGAAGACTTGGTTCTGTTTCAATACAAGGATGAAAGTTCAAATTTTGAATTGGGTTGTGTCTGGCTATGTATGTTGACTTAGAAAGACTTGGTTTTGTTTCAAGTACAAGGAAGGAAGTTAATATATTTGTATTGGGTTGTGTCTGGTTATATATATTGGTGAAAGAAGACTTGGTTTTGTTTCAAATGCAAGAAAGGTAATTCAATTTTGTATTGGGTTGTGCTGGTTATGTATATTGGTGAAAGAAGACTTGGTTTCATTCCATACAAGAAAGAAAGTTCGATTGTATTGGATTTTCTCTGGTCATGTAATGAAAGTAAGACTTGGTTTTGTTTCAATACAAGAGAAAGTTCAATGTTTACATTAAGTTGTGGCTGGTTATATATGTTGATGGTAGGTATCTTGGGTGCTTGTCAATATGGCTTCTGTTAATTCCCAATTCTGATTATTTAAAAGGTATCGATTTCGTCTTTACCAATCCAAAAAAGGGTTTATGTTAATTATGCGAAGTTTACCATGTCTGGTGCCTCATTCCTCTGTAGGCACATTTTTGGGAAAGCTTTATATGTAATTTAGGTGTGAGAGTGAATTTCACATGTCTAAGAAGATGCTAAGGCATTGTTACTTAAGACTTATTGGATGGTTGGAGCACATTTTTTATTTAATAAGCAATGGAGTAGAGGACAAAATGTGTAATTAAGGTGTACAAATGAGATGGACATTATGCAGTTAAGTTGGAGGCAGTGCCCGTCCAGCTCAATGGTTTGAAACTACACTTTTTCAAAGTATTGAGATGATTCAGTCATGTGCAGGGAGAGCAATTAATGCACCGTTGAGGAAGAATGAGTTGATTCAAGCTGAGGGAATAAAAAAATGTTTGAGGAAGGCCTAGATAACATTAGTAGTAGTGGAAAAGGACATTTCAATTAAGGAATATGACTTCGGATAAAATAGAATGATGGAAAGGAATGGCTGAACCTTATTAGTCTGCTGAGGATCCATAGTGGACTCCAAAATTTTGGGACTAAGGCTTGGTTGTTATTTTTGTCTTTTTTTCTAGGTAACAAAATTTTCAAACAACCCATTTTTAAAATGCTAAAAACTAAGCTATACCAAACATGCATGTAATAAGTTAACCTAGATTGGATATTGCATGCACACTTTATTTGTCTCAAGTTGGTCATTTTCATGGAATGACAATCTCTTTTGTTCCATTCTTTTTTATGTTTAGATATCCTATGTAACTTAATAGCTCCTTGTCTTTTCTATAACATTGGAAGGCACAAAACCACTGATTAGATTGTTATATCATTGAAATTGACACAATATTTGAGTCATCAATGAGAATGATGATGTGGAATGTAAAATTTTTGTCATTTCACGATTTTCTACCATGGTAATTACTTAATAAGAAAATTTCTCATTGTAAATCTTATGTTAGAGACTTACAAACTCATATATAGAAGAACTTAAATGTGATGTACCCATAATACTCAAGAAATGCAATGTTTAGTTCTGGCTTTTTATGCCGTGCTATACCTTCTCTACTCAATTATGAGTTTCATTCATTTCCTGTGCTTCATATGCCATGTATCTCCTGAAGTAGTGCTTCAAAGATCTTTGAGTTGTAAAGATCTTGAGAAACATGGTCTAATTAGGATGAATTAAAGATTTTAGGATGAATTAAACATGGTCTAAAGATTTTATGTCTAATTAGGATGTCTTGGCTATGGTTAGAATCTTCTATTGAGGCCATGATTTTAATTACCAAGTAAGAGCTTAAACATGATTTTAAGGAGCTAAGGAAGGTAATTATTGATCAAATACTTGTCATGAATTTTAATTTTTGCTGCTTGAAGCATAATGACAGTATGAAATTGGAAGCACCACCTCATTCGAGGCTTGTTCCAACACCTTGCTTTTGCCTCTCCTTGTATTTCTTATATCTTGGATTCTGGGCATAATTAATTTGCAAATTGTGCTAAATTGTACAGTTGCTTGTTGCTGGGGGTGGCATGTATGTGGAGGTATTTAACCGAGGGGTAATTCCGCTGGCCTATAGCATAATGAAGAAAAACAAAGCTGGGGAATCTAACAATTACTTGGATGGTATCTACCTTCTCTTCACCTACTTCACAAAGCCTGAGTCCCTGTCAATTCTTGAGCAGAAGCTAAAAACAGATGATGATGTTATCCGATCAATGAGTTTCAAAATAAGGAAGAGGAAGTATTAGTTTGGTTTGAATCATTTGTTTTAGCTTTGAGAGGATGACCATTAGGAAAGACAAACTTAATATGCACCATGTAATTTCATCTCATATCCTGTGGAACTTACTCTCTTTCCCTTCTTATTGGGATTTTTCATTTTTGTAATTATAGTTGGATTGGTGGCAATACAGAATCTATGAAGTTGCTAGAAGTTGCGGATGTGCAAGGTTGTGAGCATATATTTGTGGATATTATGCATCTTATATATGGGTGTAATTATTTTCTAGTTTCCTCTTTCTTCCATGATTGGATTGAAATGCACAAGAAGGCATCTTGTCTTGTACAATGCCAGTAGTCTCATTGCATTGAGTGCTAGTTTGGGATGATCCCCCTTTATTTAAAATGTAGTCATATATTTGCCTGTTGTCACATAATCATCTAAATTCTTGTCCTTAGACCACTGGGGAAGCGATTCAGACAAAAGATAACCGTCAATCATCATTAAGGGTTGTGCCAATGAGCAACAAAACTAATGAATTCAAGTTGATTTGACTTGCTCATTTGTGTGGAGAATATGACAATCCAGCCTCTCCCAATGATATTACAGCCTATTGCAAGGTACATCTTTTTGGACTATAGTAATTTGTGAAAAATGTTCATCCACTGTGTTTCATATAAATTCATCCTTATTGGCAAGCACTAATCATAAAACTACTTTCATTTGATCATAGTTAAATCATGAGAGCTTCTAGTATCAGCCCCTCCCAATGATGTTTAACTTGGATGCCATCTTAGCATGTGTAGATTCAGCATCAGCCACCACCTGACAGTAATTGCATTCACCTTTTTCAACTGCACCTACAAATTTTGACGGTTACTAACTTCTAGGGATTTATTACTGGGAATAAAAGTGAGGGCACTTTGTTGTTTGTTCAGTTAAAACATATGTGTTAACTAAGCAGCAACATTTTTTCAATAGCTGTTGGAGAATCTGAATAAGTGCTGCTGTCTGAAATCTGATCTCATACCCACTTTCTGATAGAGATCTTGCTTCAGAAGCCACCAACAACAGTAAGACCTCCTCAGTTCAGACGTCAAAGGGCATCCTAGAAAACTTTATAAAGAGAACAAGTTGCACCAAGTAGAATCACAAAGAAAATTTGAAATACATTAAAATAGTGCAGATGAGTTAGAATATAAGTGTTGGTCTCAAATCTTGTATCCTATGATTCTTAAAGCACTGCTTGTTTTGTGGCTAATTTAAAGAATGAGTTTGTACATTAGACCCAATAAGAGACGTTTTACACTTGGACAGTTTGACACCATGTCACTACATCAAACAGTTGATTTCAACTCAAAATTGTGATTGAATTCTAATATACACATAGATTCTATAAAACTTTGTCCTCCATGTAGATTTTTTTTAAAAAAAAGGGTTTGGTTTCAAACCCTAGATCAAACCAATCTAAAAAAAAGGCTTATGTTATGTACGAGAAGTTAGCTATGTCTGGTTCCTCATTCTTCTATGTCACATTTTGGAAAGAGTAAGACTTATGTACTGTTCCTTAGGTTCCCCTTTTAAGATTTTGCCATGCGGATTTTTTTTCATGGAAAGGAAGTGTATTTTTTAGTTAAGTAGCTACATGGCTGAATCTTAAAAAAGAAATCTAAGAAATAGCACCTAAAGTACTGTACCTAAGTTTTGTCATTTTGGAAAAGCTTTGTATGTTATTTAGGTGTAAGAGTCATTTTCACATGTTTGAGAAGATGCTAAGGCATTGTTAAGACAAATTGCAGAGTTGGAAAACGTTTCTGCTTTATTAAGCTATGGAGAGGATGACAAAATGTGTAAATTGAAGTGCACGAGTGAGATAGAACATTATGCAGTTAAGTTGGAGGCTTAGTGGTCATTCGGTGTACCGGTTTGGACAACATTTTTTCAAAGTACAACTTGCATGTGATGTTTAGGTCATGTGCAAAGTGTAACGATTCACCAATGACCAATGAGGAAGGGTGAGTTGGTTCAAGTATAGGGAATAGAAAAAGGTAGAGAAAGACTAAAATAACATTGATAGAAGTAAAAAAAAAAAAAGATATGTCAATAAAGAGATGACAAAGAGTATGATTTCATATAAGGATAAAATAGAATGTTGGAAAATAATAGATGTTGCGAACTTTGATTAATTGATTGAGGATTTATACCCACAATTTTGGGACAAAGTCTTGGTTGTTGTTTTTTCGATATACAACCCTTTGGTCCCTTTCAATCAACCCCATTTTTAAAAAATTGAAAAATAAGCTATACTAAATGGACACTTAATAACCTAAAATTAGATATTGCATACACACGTGGTCTGTCTCTAAGTTTTTTCTTTTCATGGAATGAAAATCTTTTTTGGATCCATTCTTTTTTCAATGTTCGGGTACCCTATGTAAAATAATAGCTCCTTGTCTTTTCTTCACCACTGGAAGGCACAAGTCCCCTAATTAGATTGTTGCATCATTGTAACGAGAATCATTGAGTCATAGGTGAGAATGAAGATGTGGAATGTAAAATTTTTGTCATTGCATGATTTCCTACTATGGTTATTACTTAATAAGCAAATTTCTCATTGTAAATATTATGTTAAAAACTTATAAATTCATACAATATGTCTATTAGAACTCAACCTAATGCTCAAGAAATGCAATATTTAGTCTTGAGCATACCATGTTATACCTTCTCTACTCAATTATGAGCTTCATTCATTTCCTATGCTTTGTATGCCACATATCTCCTGAAGTAGTGCTTCAAGGATCTTTGAGTTGTAATAAAGATCCTGAGAAACATATATGGTGTGACATGTTGTTGGTCTACATTGGATGAAGTAAGATTTTACATCTAATTAGGATGTACTGGCTAGATCATCATTTTAATACTTATCTATGATTTTAGGGAAGGTAAATTTTGAGCAATATTTTTTTATCTACGTAATGTCTAAAAGTTAAAGCGTATTATTTATTGTTACTATGCTTTTTTTGAGTCACATCAGTGTAGTATTTCAATACATTCAAGTCCAATTTAATCCACTTTGGTCAATTCGGTCCAATTTAGTCTATTTTGGTCCATAGAGACTAATTGGACCTTAAATTGATTCTTTTTGTAGGTTTTCTTTTCAGGTTTTGCAATCAATTTTTTTTCTCACTCTTAATTTTTGGGTTGAAAAATATGAAATTTTATTATATTTAGACCTAACTCTTTAGTTTTAGGCTAAAAAAATACAAACAAAATGGGCAATAGAAATTAAAGATATAGGCCCTAAAAAAGCAATAAATATGATAAATATTTACAAAATTACTTTAAAATTCAAGTTTCAATAATATAAGTATTATACTTATATTTGGAAAGCAAAAACAAAGTGCTACAATTTCAAACTTATATAATAATTTAAACTTAATGCAACACGTTGTTGAGGGTCATTTTTGTAAAGTCAGCCCAGCCTAGCATAACAGACAATAATAGCGGCAGGAACAGAATAAAACTATTAGGCCTGAGCGGCAGGAATAACAAAACACAGGCCCATAACACGAGCAAATGGGTCTTGAGGAAGCAAATGGGCCTAAAAGGCCCGGAAAGAGAGAAATGGCACCCATGGGCAATGTATGGTATGAAAAAGTGAGAATGGGCCGCGGCAGGCCCAAAGCGATGTAAAGAAAGTAGGGGTTAATGGCAAGCCCATGAACCCCAAGGATGAGAATGAGGAGATTGGGCCGAGGAAGCCCAATCAAGTTAGTAAATAAAAGCCCATGGGAATACAAAGTCAGTAAATGGGCCGAGGAAGCCCAAGGGCCGCAGGCCCAAAGAAGAAAGAAAGGGACAATGGAGCCCATAAAGTGAGAACACCAGCAGACTTCCATAAAGTCACTGGGGGAAGAAGTGAAACGGCAGGTCTGGAATGGGCCTAGCAGGAACATGTTGCCATGGTAGGAAAGGCCAAGCAATGAAAACAAGACATAAAGCATAAAAATGAGAAATGGGCCAAGGGAGATATACTAAGGAAAGCCCAATCCAAAGGGGGTAGTGAAGGTGCAAAAGATCTGCGTAAAAGAATCAAAAGGAGCGGTAGACGAATACCAACAAGGCCCCATGAGCCGCAGGCCGGCTTCGAAACACACATAACAGGAAGCATGTGCAAAGCCCAGGTGCCACCAGCCTGTACCCAGCCAATATGGGTCGTGGTGGGGCCATGGGTCCATGGTAAGAGGTAAAGGGGGAGTGTGGTTTGGTGGCGGGGAGGGGGGAAAGGATTTATTTTGCGTTCCCTGTCCAAACCCTTTTTGGAGGTACGTCCTGCTGGGATGACAGACCGTCCAAAAGGGGTAAGATTGGAGAGAGAACGCTGAGTGCATGCCATAGGAAGAGAGAGAGCATTTAAGGCCGCGGCAGAGCAGTGCCACTGCGGACAGAAACAGAACGAACCTGTCTTTGTCTGGCGAGGGCAAGCTGTGCGCAGAAGGTGGTAGGCAAGCATGCCCAGACCAGACAAAGGCCGTTAGAGGGTAAAATGGTAAAAGAATGCTTGCGGCAGGCCCTATAAAAGGAGCCTCGCCGTGCCCTGTAAAAGGGACCGAAAAACAGAGGAGGAAAAACACATAGAAAGAAAAAAAAACCAAAAGGAAAAGGAGAAGAAAGGAAAAAGATAAGAAAATCATTTGTGAGGATAATAGGCATGCACCAATAGATCTTTTCTTTCCTCTCCCCTTCAACATCACACTCTCTAAGGGATAATGAAGCGGTAAAAATAACAATAAGTTCCTTCACACCTCAACCATTTAGGTCCGATTCCCTCAAAGTTATTAATCCCCACGGCAGGATATTTACCTGGGAGGTTGATTTCATTGAGAGGAAGCGTTCTTCCTCTTTGGACGGTCACCATTACGGACTTGATTATTGGCTTGATTTTTATCTTTGATTAAACCTCCATCATCGTATTGTTTTCTTTTCTTTTTAAAGCCATTATTATTATTATTACTACTACTGTGACATTCTGCCACCATTATTATTGAAAGCTATAACATTCTGTTTGTTCATTTGGTTATCATTGTATCTGCCTGCTGTAATTTCGTTATAATAGCTCCGCTTGCCATAAAGGGTGTTCCTGGCAGACTAGGTTAAGTTTGTGCCAAGCCAGCTCAAAGTGAGTTGCAGTTGGGCTGGTCTCAACTTCCCTACTCAGAAACACATCAAGGGCCATCACTTGCAGAAGGCAGCCCAGCCCAAGCACAAAAAAAGGCCCTTACATTAAATTGGCGACTCCACTGGGGAGTTGAGAAATAGACAGGGACAAAAGCCCACACAAACAAATGCCTCCAAAATCCAGGACAACTCGAAACATGAGTGCTGTACCCTCACAAGCAGAGTCGAGGCCTACAACGCCTCACCAACCACCACCCAACCAGGCAGAAGGTGCCAACGGAACGGGGGCTGACCCCCAACCGCCACCAAGAATGCCCACCGACAATGCCAATATTTTCATTGAGGTTTTACAGTCATTGCAACACTCGCAGCAGCAAATGATGGAAGAAATCCGTCAGCTGAAGACCGACAAGACAAAAGAAAAAGGAAGTCAGCATGACCCAAGGCATGCGACAGATTAAGAAGAGACGCCGGCGGGAGGTGTCCCACACAATGCAGAGCAGCGTTTCATCACGATGGCTGAGGTATCCGCCCTCCTGGAGCAGGAAAGGGCCAGAGCACCTAAGGAGAGGTTCTATGCATGAAGGCCTCCTTACCCACTGAGGGTACTCAGCAAACCATACCCTGAGAGGTACGAACCAAAAGCTTTCGCACAGTACGATGGTAGAAGGGGAAGTGCTGTCGAACACGTGAGCAAATTCATCGACACACTTGGCCCTTACGCCGCAGACGAGGACTTATGTCTTCGAGAATTTTCTAAATCACTATGCGACCGGGCTTACACTTGGTACATTGGGTTAAAGCCAGGAACTATCCCAACATGGGATGATATGGTGGATGTATTCTGCACCAAGTACTTCCATGGAGAAGAAACGGTGACGCTTGCAACCCTGCAAGCAACCAAACAGAGAAGCGGTGAAGATTTGATGGAATATATCAAGAGATTCAGGGACATAGCACTTGACTGCTATGGCCATTGTGAAGAAAGGACGTTGGTGGAGATGTGTATGACTAACATGATCAGGGAGTACAAGGCTGTACTTGAGAATTTGGAAATCTCCCAATTCGCCCAGCTATTGCAGAAAGCAAGAAAGACGGCTCAGTCTGTAAAGCCAAGCTCAGACAAGAGAAACGCCCCACAGGCGATGGCGGTGTCCACTGGAGAACGGAGAAGGAAGACTGAGGGGAGGGAATATGACACTCCCCCGCCAATACCATGCACCTCAAAAGAATTAGACGTACTGCTAGACAGATGGATAGCAGATGGAATTTTCAAACCTAACCAGGTTGCCAGGGAACCCTCGGAGGAAGAAAGGAGGGACCCACGTTTTTGTCGTTTACACAATTATGTCCAAAATGCTACGGCAGAATGCTGGGCCCTCCGCAGACTTGTTCACCGCAGGATAAAGGAGGGGACTTTAGAATTGTCCCAGCAGGAAGTCCAAAGAAACCCACTCCCGAACCATAAAGGGAAGGGTATAGCAGCGGTGGTAATTTGTGCTGACCTAGGAGAGGATGAAGAAGAAAACTTGGCTCTGCCTGCGGCGGCCATTACCACTCTACAGCAGAGTTCTAAGTTCAGAAATTTATTTGACCAGCTGGGACTATCAGCAAAGGAGAGAAAGGTAGCCACCGAGGCCTTGGTGAGCATTGCCTCTGGTGCAGGAGTAGAGTGCCTATCGGCAGAAATATCAGATGAGAGGGCTCTCTTACAGGAGTCAACTGAAATCACTTTTAGTGAAGAAGATATGGAAGTGGGGCAACCGGACCACAGGAGACCCTTGTACTTGGCGGCA
This sequence comes from Quercus glauca, assembly GCA_023736055.1. Classification (NCBI taxonomy): domain Eukaryota; kingdom Viridiplantae; phylum Streptophyta; class Magnoliopsida; order Fagales; family Fagaceae; genus Quercus; species Quercus glauca. Next base: position 69,997,421 of record CM043316.1, on the reverse strand, counting down.
TCCATAAATCAAATCCCCATAAAGAGAGCTTTAGTAGACACAGGCGCTTCTGTGAACCTCATTCCATTGAGCACTCTGCAGGCAGCAGGGATTTCAGAAAGGAAGATTCAGGGATGCCCAATGGAAGTAATAGGGTTCGGCGAAAGAGGTGAGTACACAGCAGGCCATATACAGCTATGGCTGAAGGTGGGCCCCATAGCCTCTTTAGCACGGTTCCACGTGGTAAAAACTGAAGTATCCTACCACGTGCTTCTGGGGAGGCCATGGTTGCATAAACACCGGCTGGTCCCATCCACCTATCACCAATGTGTGAAAGGAAGATTGAACGGTAGGATGGTACGCATAGCCGCGAATCCATTTGAACGGGCGGAGGCTCACTTAGTAGAGACTATGTTCTACGATCAATGGGCTCCCTCTGGGGAGAGTTCATTGTCAAAGCCGCTGGGTACTTTCGTACCTAGATGGAAGGATGTCCAAGATGACCCAGAACCCGATCTGAGGGAATTATTGGCAAGAAAGAAACGAAGGAAAGAAGCGCCCGCCGCAGGATTTGAAGACGCACCCCAATGCACAAGAGTCAGAGGCTCTGACGGCAGAATCATTTACAAATTATGAAGGCACGTGGGGCCCACGGTTGAAACCCAGACGGGCCCCACCCAGAAAGAACAGCACGAGGGCTTGATGTGCTATAGAGTCCAAGAAAGCCCAGAGGAGGGAGGTAACAAAGAGGAATACGAAAGAGTTATAACCGAAAAGGAGGTGCAGGTCATGGCAGAAGAGGAAATGGAAGAAGTTGACCTGGGATCTGTTTCACAAGGGCTGAGACCCATCTCGATCAGTGCAAGCTTAATGAAAGATGAGAAAAAAGAATTGGTATTGCTACTGAAAGAATTCAAAGACATGTTTGCATGGGACTACAGTGAAATGCCAGGGCTAGACCCTGGGTTAGTAGCGCACACGTTGAATGTGGACCCGCAGGCTAGGCCAATAGTCCAGCCTGCCAGAATATTTCACACAGAAATCGAAGGGCAGATAGTCAAAGAAGTGCAGAAACTGCTAGCCGCAGGATTCGTTAAACCTATTCAACATCCTCGCTGGTTATCCAACATAGTACCAGTAAAAAAGAAGAATGGCCAGATCAGGTGTTGCGTAGATTTCAGGGATCTCAACAAAGCATGCCCAAAAGATGAATTTCCATTACCCAATATGGACTTATTGATAGATTCTGCGGCAGGAAGCGATATGTTCTCATTCATGGATGGCTTCAGCGGGTACAACCAGATCAGAATGGCATCAAGAGATGCGGAGAAGACAGCCTTTAGAACGCCCATGGGAAACTTTCACTACACCGTAATGCCCTTCGGGTTAAAAAACGCAGGCGCAACTTATCAACGGGCAATGACAGCTATATTCCACGACATGATGCATCAGGAGTTAAAAGACTATGTGGATGACATAGTAGTCAAGTCCAGGAAGAGGGAAGAACATTTCCATGTGCTAAAAAAGGTGTTCGAAAGGTGCAGAGCATTTAAGTTAAGAATGAATCCCCTCAAGTGTGCGTTCGGTGTATCCTCGGGGAAATTTTTGGGCTTCCTGGTACACAGCAGAGGGATAGATGTTGACCCAGCAAAGGCTATGGCCATTGCAACTATGAGACCCCCAACCACAGTGAAAGAACTAAAAAGTTTCTTAGGGAAAATCTCGTACATCCGAAGATTCATCCCTGGGCTGGCATCGATCACCTCGGCTTTCACCAAATTACTGAGGAAAGGGCAAAATTTTGTATGGGGAGAAGCGCAGCAGGCGGCCTTCAAGAGGCTGCAGCAGATCATGATGAACCTCCCTACCGTACAGGCCCCAATACACAAAAGGCCATTACTGCTTTATATGGCTACCAACTCATATGCCATCGGTGCCTTAATTGCCCAAGAGGATGGAGGTGGCATCGAGCAACCAGTATATTACATCAGCCGCGCTCTGAAAGACGCAGAAACTCGTTATCCGAGGGCAGAAAGGGCATGTTTGGCTATTGTTTATGCCTCACAAAGATTACGCCATTACTTCTTGGCATATGAAGTATGGCTGATGACTAAGTCCCACGCCATCAAGGCTTTATTACAGCAGCCAATCCTCTCTGGCAGGATATCACAGTGGCTGTTGCAACTGTCGCAGTATGATTTAAGAATGGGGGCGCCCAAAGCAGTAAAGAGCCAGGCTATAGCAGATTTGTTGGCTTAATTTCCAGGGGAGGAAGAATTCCCGCTGGGTGACGAAGTTCCAGGGGAAGTAGCCATGGCAGAAGAACTCAGGGAACAGTGGGTAATGAAGTTCGACGGATCTTCCACCGCCCGGTCTGGAGGGGTTGGGGTGGTCTTGTATCACGAAGAGGATAAAGCAGTAGCGCTATCGTTCAAACTGGAGTTCCCCTGTTCAAACAATACGGCAGAATATGAAGCTTATTTAACGGGGCTGGCCACAGCCCTTGAGATGAGAGTTAAGCATTTGAAAGTATTAGGTGACTCCAACCTAGTAGTCTGCCAGACCAAAGGGAGTTTCTCCCTGAAAGAACCCAATCTTGCCCCGTACAGAGCAATGACACAGAAAATGGAAGAAAAGTTCTTAACATTCGAAATAGAACACACCCCGAGAAACGACAATCGATTTGCTGATGCGTTGGCCGCGCTGGGTTCGCAAGTGATGTTTGAAGGGGAAAGCACCAGAGTGGAGATTAGCAAGAGGGAAGAATCCATAATTGAAGTATTGAAAGAAAGATTTCAGGAGGAACACCGCGAAGGAGATTGGCGAATACCCATAAAGGAAGTTTTGATGGGAGGAGAAGAAGCCATGGGGCTAAAAGTACTCAAGGACTACGCCCTGATGAAATGAGAATTATACCGCAGGATGCCAGGCGGAGTTTTGTCCAGATGTGTGGGGCAAAAGGAGGCCCAGAGAAAGTTGAAAGAAGTACATGAAAAGACTTGCGGATCCTGCGGAGAAGTCAGCCTTTACCGCAGACTCCAAAGGGTGGGCTTTTATTGGCCAACCATGAGTAAAGACGCAGACCAAGTCCAAACCCAATGTGGAAGCTGCCAACTCACGGCAGACAGAGAAGAAAGTTACGCTGTGTTCATCAGCCAGGACTGGAGAGACCCATTTATACAGTACCTGACCGAAGGCATCCTGCCGTAGAAGCACAGCGAAAAATACAAGCTCAGGAGGTTAGCAACGCGCTATTTTGTGCACAACAAGATCCTTTTCAAGAAGGGGTATGAGGGAGACCCCTTGAGGTGTTTGGGCCCTGAGGAGGCAAAAGAAATGATAAAAGAAGTACACTCAGGGGAATGTGGGGAACACCAGGGAAAGAAGAAGCTTTACAGGTGTCTGCTGCAAATGGGCTATTACTGGCCTACCATGAAAAGGGACACGGTAGAGTTTGTGAAAAGATGCCACAGTTGCTAAGTACAAGCCAATTTGATTCACACTCATCCACAGAACTTGCATAGCATGGTCACACCATGGCCGTTCCACACTTGGGGGCTTGACTTAGTTGGACCGGTGAATCTGCCGTCGCGAGGATACATATGGATACTAGTAGCTACAGAATACTTCACCAAGTGGGCAGAGGCAGTGCCACTTCGTAAGGCCACAGGAGGGGCAGTGGCAAACTTTATCAAAGAAAACATAATCATAAGGTTTGGAGTCCCCCACAGGATCATCAATGACAACGGCACACCTTTTGTGAATAGCGAGGTGAGGAAAATGCTAGAGTTTTATCAAATCAAACATCACCGGTCATCACCATATTACCCTCAAGGAAATGGGCAAGCGGAGGCAACCAACAAAACCCTCATAAGAATCATCAGTAAAATGAGCCAAGAATACACGGGAGGCTGGGCAACGCATCTGCCAGACGACAACTAATCCTAAAGGTAGCAGACTACGTTAGGAGAGGCCTGGCAGGACCATCGAAGTTCGCACCAAAGTGGGAAGGACCCTTTGTGATAAGAGAAGCACATCCAAGCGGGTACTACCGTTTGACTCAGATGGACGGAAAGGACTTAATGGATCCCATCAATGGGAAATGGTTGAAATACTATTACGCCTAAGGGGAAAAGCAATGTGATTATCTCTTACCCTTTTGTTTTACCAAAAGTTATCATGTTTTTCTTTTACTCTGTTTTTTGTCTTTCAAGAAATGACTATGTCATAAATCGAAATCTGTAACTTGCTTCCTTGCAATGAAAAGCACGAAGTACTTCGTTATCATACATCATAGCAAAAGTAGTAAAGTATAACATCATAAGTATAGTATCATGAAGTTAGGTTACAAAACCCAAACTGTGGCAAACAAGCCCAAATAGGTGCTATAGAAAAGCATAATGTACTAAACAGAGTAACAAGGCAAAAGAAAAACTACGAAAAACAGGAAACAACTGCATCATCAATAAAGTCCGGAGATAAGTGACTGATCCCCAAAACGACCAAGTCCTCCCACACCAGAAAGAAGACGCTCTCGGCGGCCCTCCAAGTCTGCCACTTCCTTCCTCAGGATCGCAAGGCGAGAATCAATGGCGTCGACGGTAGGCTGAACTCTCCTCATGAAAACTGCTCGAGCAATCTCTCGAAGGTGATCCAAGATGAACTCCACCGCAAAGCCAACACTGACGAGCTCCTGTACCGCGGCTCTCCACTGCAGAATCCTCTCTGTGGAGACAGTATCCACGAAGTTGTGCTCGATGTCGTTCAGCACGCTGCCTAACATCCTCAAGAAATGCTCTCTGATTGATCGACCAAGTCTGAATCCCTGCATGAAGTCCCCGCGACTATCGTAGATCATCACCAAGTGAGGAGCGCAGTCCGCAGGGACTCTGAAGCCATGAAAATCTATATAAGGGGGTCCGGAGCCCCAGAAAGAAGCAGGATCAAGGTCGTTGACTTCGGACTGATCAAAGCGCACAAAGAAGGCCGCAGCCTCGCTCGCAGGATCTGGAAGGGTGGCAGAGCTACTACCTATCTCAAATTGAGGAAGCACTGAAGGAGGTAGACCTGCCAGAAAATGCAAAGGTGGAAATAAAGAACCTTGGCAAGAATAAAAAGAAGAGAAGCCCGCGGAGAAGAAATGAAGGAATGAGATATGAAACTTACCAGAGCTAACAGTAATAGGAACTGAGGGGAAAGCAGAAGCAGGAACGGAAGGAACCGCGGAGACAGAAGTTGTAAATATGGCAGGAATAGGTGTTGTGAGCATAACAGGAGGAGCTACCGCAGACACCCCCGCTGAAATGCCTAACTCCTCAAAGGTCTCTGCAAGCAAAAAAAAAAAAAAAATAGACGCGCAAATGAAAAAGGAAATGAGTAAAGCTTAACAAAGGAAGAAAAAGAAAGAGGGAGAGTGCATACCCATTGCCTCGGGTGGAAAAATATCCTCCTCCTCAGACTCAGAAATCCTCCTCCCAAAGCCAGGCTCATCCTCAGGATCCTCAAAGATCTCCTTAGACTCTTCTGAGGACAATTCAGCACGAGACCCATGTGTGGCAGAAACAGGAATGGAAGAAGGGGTGACTACCAAAGAAGAAACACCCTGCACTGCCTGAGAGAGAGCGGCGAAGGGGTCACCAGTGGAGATGACGAGGGGAGTAGCAGGGGTGACTTCAGTCTCAGTGACGGCAAGAGGGGTGGTTTCCTTGTCAGGAGATGTCACGGCAGGAGTGGGTATGGCCTCACTAACCTCCCCAGTATGAGTACCCTTATCCATGGGTACCGGTCCAGTAGGGGAGATAGTGGCAGTAGGAGGAGCAGGCGCAGCAAACTCGCCCCCATCAAAAGAGCCTGCCATAGGAGTGCCCATGGGGGCAGAAAGCTCCTCGGCCGTGGGGCGGTATATGGAAAGAGGCTCAGGCTCATCCTGGAAGAGCGGAGGAAAGAAGTATGAGGGGCCGAGTTAATACTTTGAGCGAGTAAAGTAACAAAAAAAAAAACAAAATGTGGCAGATTAGACAAAGTACAGGAGCAAGAGGAAACATACCTCTGATTCGGGCTCCTCAAGTACAATGGGATGGGTGGCTGACGTATCCTCCTTTTGCTTAGACTGCAAAAGCAAAAGGGATAAGAAAGTGAGTCAAAGAAAAAGACAGCCAAGGTTCAGGAGAAGTCAGAGAGAAAGAGAAAAGAAATGTATACATATATACATGTACTTGGAAGACAAAACAAGAAAAAGTCTTGGAAACTTACCCTTCGCTGAGTGGCAGATACAGGATGGGGAGTTGTTTTCCTTTTACTGCCTCGTGTTCTGCTGGCAGGAGTAGCACTTGCAAGAGGCTGAGGAGCGGCAGACTTGGGCTTACTAGCAGACTTAGGCTTGGCAGGAGTTTTCTGGGCTGATGCAAGAATGTTCACCACTTTAACCTTCTTCGCCCAACCTGGGGGGTAATCCCCTGCGTGCCAAAACCACCCTCTTTTCTCTTCATCCCACTCAAAGATGGCAGACCGATTCTGTTTCCTAGCATAAGCCAACACGGACTTAGAAGGAAGGAGCAACCGAGGGTTGGGAGAGATAACCATACTAAGCCCCTCAGGAGGTACAAGGGAGAAACCACGGCTGCCGGCTAACTCTGCACCAAACGAGTCCATGACAAGCTGCCAATAGACATGCGTAGCAGCAGTGTAAAGGCCCTCCTTCGAAGAACCGGCAACTGTGACGGCACTAAAATGTTCTCTCCAAAAAGCAAAGGCAGTAGACCGCAGGAAGGGTCTGACTGAAGTGGGGGACTCCGCAAGGAAGGAGAGATCATCAGGAATATCCTGGTCCAACCCAAACTGTCTCCTCACTCGGTTGGCAGGATAATGAACAAATCTAACACTCTCATCTGCCAAGTAGGGCAGCCATCCAGGATTGGTGGCAGCCAAGTATGTGATGCCCACCTCATCAAAGCCAGCCAGTGGGGTGGTAGTACCAACAGTATCAACAAACGGACCCATGACCGAATCCGCACAAGTATAACCAGGACGCAATTGTCTATAAGCTCTCCAAGAAAAACCAACACCTTCATCAAAAGACTCAACAATAGAATAATCTATGGGCTTCAAACCGGACCAACGAAAAGCCAAAGGAAAGTCATGCTCAAACCTGCCATAAAAATCAGTGATGGCCTGCGGACAAGAGTGATACTTCTCCTTAGCAAATCTAACGGGCCTACACTTCGCCAAATACTGAGCACAACGCTCAAACAACAGCTGCTACAGGATAGTGCTATGTACAGAAGAGGCGACTATGTGACAAGAACCAGCTTGACTCTCGTCGCTCCGCAGGATATCCAGTTGCACATATAAATGCTCTAAAAACATGGGGGCTAGCGGCAGACTCACCCCAGCAGATATCTTGATAGCCAAACGAAAATATAGAGGCTTTATGGCATAATGCGGAGGGGACCCGAAAACAAACTTGCAAAGCCAAAAGGCAATAAAAGCAGCACGGCGAGTAACAACAGAAAACTTAGAGGAAGAACTAACCCAAAAAGACAGCTTGGCATTTCCGGTCATCCTCTTCTTCAACTCCGCTTCAATGTCTTCCTCTTCGGGGGAAAGTCAATAGTGGCAGGATCAGCGTCCCCAAGAATAGGCAAAAGAAGCTGGTTGGCCACATCCTCAAGAGTAACCGTAAGTTCGCCGCAAGAGAAGAAGAATGTGTGAGTGGTGGAGCACCATCGACGAACTAGGTGGCGGAGGTTGTAAAGGTCTCTAAAGTTGGAAAGGCTTCGAGAAAGGACGACGGCCTTCAGAACACCGGCCCTCTGAAGCAAACCCATAAAATGGGTATCGGACAACTCACTATCAACCCATTCTTTCCAACCCAAGGCGGTGCCGGACCCAAACTCGAAGTGAATGGGTACGGGGAGGGCGATACCTTGGCGAATGATCAAGTCGGAGATGGAGGAAGACATCGGAGCCCAAGAAACTTCAGGCTTTCGCCGGCAAAGAGCAAGCCACACACGGTTCACCGGCGGCGGCACATATTCTCCAGGAGCCTTAGGAAAATGAGGACTAAGGTTGTACCAAGGATCAATCAGCGGGGCACACTCGCTGTCTGGGTCGCGTCGTGCTTCCTCCTCCTCGGAATGGTCCGAATCGGAGCGCGCCTCTTCCTCTTCCACTTCGTATTCTACTGGAGGGTCCACGGCGACATTTTTCCCTTTATGGCGAGAAGAAGCCGGAGTTTTCACTGGCGCCATGGCGTGAGAATTTGAACGGAGCAAGAAAGGGGTGGGTATTCGAGAAGAAGAAAATGGTGAGGAAAGGAAGAAATTTTGAAATAAAAAGAGTTTGTGTCTGCGTTGGGAAGGGACTCTTCTCTTAAATACCTGGGTAATTAAGGCCGGCGTGAAGGGAGGCGACTGGTCAGCCATTGAAAAGAGGATAGAATTAATGAGGCGGCAGTTATGTCTTAAAGCAACTACCGTTTTGGGAAAATCCGAAGAGTCACCACTGTTCACGGCAAGAGAAAAAAAAAAAATACCTGTACGTGCAGGAAAGAGTTCGTGGTTTCAAAAAGCCCGCGAAGGAAAAGGAGAAGTTAAAAAGACAAAAAGGTCCATCGTTCACATATGAACCGCAAGAATGCTCCATATGTTCAGGGGGCTAAATGTTGAGGGTCATTTTTGTAAAGTCAGCCCAGCCTAGCATAACAGACAATAATAGCGGCAGGAATAACAAAACACAGGCCCATAACACGAGCAAATGGGTCTTGAGGAAGCAAATGGGCCTAAAAGGCCCGGAAAGAGAGAAATGGCACCCATGGGCAATGTATGGTATGAAAAAGTGAGAATGGGCCGCGGCAGGCCCAAAGCGATGTAAAGAAAGTAGGGGTTAATGGCAAGCCCATGAACCCCAAGGATGAGAATGAGGAGATTGGGCCGAGGAAGCCCAATCAAGTTAGTAAATAAAAGCCCATGGGAATACAAAGTCAGTAAATGGGCCGAGGAAGCCCAAGGGCCGCAGGCCCAAAGAAGAAAGAAAGGGACAATGGAGCCCATAAAGTGAGAACACTAGCAGACTTCCATAAAGTCACTGGGGGAAGAAGTGAAACGGCAGGTCTGGAATGGGCCTAGCAGGAACATGTTGCCATGGTAGGAAAGGCCAAGCAATGAAAACAAGACATAAAGCATAAAAATGAGAAATGGGCCAAGGGAGATATACTAAGGAAAGCCCAATCCAAAGGGGGTAGTGAAGGTGCAAAAGATCTGCGTAAAAGAATCAAAAGGAGCGGCAGACGAATACCAACAAGGCCCCATGAGCCGCAGGCCGGCTTTGAAACACACATAACAGGAAGCATGCGCAAAGCCCAGGTGCCACCAGCCTGTACCTAGCCAATATGGGTCGTGGTGGGGCCATGGGTCCATGGTAAGAGGTAAAGGGGGGGTGTGGTTTGGTGGCGGGGAGGGGAGAAAGGATTTATTTTGCGTTCTCTGTCCAAACCCTTTTTGGAGGTACGTCCTGCTGGGATGACAGACCGTCCAAAAGGGGTAAGATTGGAGAGGGAACGCTGAGTGCATGCCATAGGAAGAGAGAGAGCATTTAAGGCCGCGGCAGAGCAGTGCCACTGCGGACAGAAACAGAACGAACCTGTCTTTGTCTGGCGAGGGCAAGCTGTGCGCAGAAGGTGGTCGGCAAGCATGCCCAGACCAGACAAAGGCCGTTAGAGGGTAAAATGGTAAAAGAATGCTTGCGGCAGGCCCTATAAAAGGAGCTTCGCCGTGCCCTGTAAAAGGGACCGAAAAACAGAGGAGGAAAAACACATAGAAAGAAAAAAAAACCAAAAGGAAAAGGAGAAGAAAGGAAAAAGATAAGAAAATCATTTGTGAGGATAATAGGCATGCACCAATAGATCTTTTCTTTCCTCTCCCCTTCAACATCACACTCTCTAAGGGATAATGAAGCGGTAAAAATAACAATAAGTTCCTTCACACCTCAACCATCTAGGTCCGATTCCCTCAAAGTTATTAATCCCCACGGCAGGATATTTACCTGGGAGGTTGATTTCATTGAGAGGAAGCGTTCTTCCTCTTTGGATGGTCACCATTACGGACTTGATTATTGGCTTGATTTTTATCTTTGATTAAACCTCCATCATCGTATTGTTTTCTTTTCTTTTTAAAGCCATTATTATTATTATTACTACTACTGTGACATTCTGCCACCATTATTATTGAAAGCTATAACATTCTGTTTGTTCATTTGGTTATCATTGTATCTGCATGCTGTAATTTCGTTATAATAGCTCCGCTTGCCATAAAGGGTGTTCCTGGCAGACTAGGTTAAGTTTGTGCCAAGCCAGCCCAAAGTGAGTTGCAGTTGGACTGGTCTCAACTTCCCTACTCAGAAACACATCAAGGGCCATCACTTGCAGAGGGCAGCCCAGCCCAAGCACAAAAAAAGGCCCCTACACACGTTACATGTGTTTCATGAAATGAAGGCGTACTTAAAAAAAAAAAATTCTTGGATATGTTCAAATTAGTCAACCGATTATGATATATTTTAAAAAAATAATTTTAATAACATCTTCATTTATGTAAAACAATATTATAATTATGTAATTTAAATATTTTTATTAAATTACATTTTTCACACACACATATACAGTTGTTGAATTATGCTTTATTAAATATATATTAAATTAAATTTTATTGTTGTTAAATGCAAAATACATTTTATGTTTCATAACATAAAAATAATAAAACTTAAGAAAATAGAAAATACTTTTAAATAACACATGCACCGTTTAATTTACAAATTTTACATTATATTTTTATAAAATAATTATATTACATTTTCCTGGGCATCGCGTGAGTTTGTGATTAGTGAGTTTTAATTTTTGTGGCTTAAAGCATGTTGACAGTATGAAAATTGATGCGCCCCCTTATTTGAGGCATGTTACAATCTTGCTATTGCTGCTCCATGTATTTCTTACATATGAGATTCTGGGAAGCTAAAATGCTTATTGTGCTAAATTTTCCTGTTGCTTGTAGCTGAGAGTGGCATGTATGTGGATGAATTCAACAGAGAGATAATTCTGGGCAACTAATTTGCTTATAGCATCCAGAAGAAAAACAACGCTGGAGAATCTAACATATATGTGGATGATATCTTTGTTCTCTTCACCTACTTCACGAAACCTGAGACCCTGGCAATCCTTGAGAGTACCTTAAAGGCAGATGAACAAGGAAGAGGAAGTATTAGTTTAGTTTGAATAATTTGTTTTGCGCTTTGAGTGGATGACCATTATCATTAATAAAGAAAAATTTAATATGCACTATGTAAACTCATTTGCCATGGAACAAACTTTCTTTGACCATCTTGTCCTGTATACAATGCCAGTAGTCTCATTGCTTTGAGTAGGTTGGGTTGGTCTTGGTCCCCCTTGCTTTAAAATGTAGTTATATATTAACCGCAGACCCACGTAATGTGTGGGAATATATATATAAATATTATGCAATGGGTGTAATATATAAAATGTAACACTTATCTGAAGTATTGTCAATTTTTTTAAAAGATTTCTACAAGTATATTTTATCTTTTTATCCCTACAGATATATCATTCTATTTTTTTTTTTTGTATAATTAATATTTTTTTAAGGTGAACCATATCCTTCTAATTTATGTTGTAATGTATTATATTTGTCTAATATACAACTAAAATTTATCAGTTTCAAATTTATTATTCAATTTCTTAAGCAATAAGGAAACTATCATGATAATCAAAATTCATCAAAAAATTACAATGTTATCTTAACCAAAATTAAAATGAAACCAAAGGTATAAAAGATAGGCTTTATAATTATTTATTATTCAAAATTTTAAACAATTGGTAGGCATATTCAAATTCATAGCCATGTAGACTGTGTTTTGATAAAAACTCAAATTCCTATTTCCAAAAAAAAAAAAAAAAAACTAAGTATTAACCCAAACCAAAATTTAACCAAACCTATAAAAGGGAGAGATAAAATTTTGTGATGGGAAATTGAAACACAATACCAAAACACATAATTTGTAAAAATTAAAAAAAAAAAAAAAAAAAAACTTTTGTTGATGCCCACTTTTTGACAAAGGGCCCAATAGCAGAAGAAGCCCAACAATATGAAGAAAGTGAGAAGAGAAAATCGTAAAGCAAGTCTAGTAGGCCGAAATGGCAGGAATGATGGCTAGCAGGCTTACAAGAATAATAAGAGGTAAAGAGGAAATAAATGGATTGAGGAAGCTCAAGCAATGAAGTAGTAAACCCATGGGAACAATAAAGGTAAAGAAGAAGTAAATGGGCAGGGAAAGCCCAATAAACAAGTTAGTAAATTCATTGGGTTGGCTTAAAGGCCAATAAGTACGAAAAGTAATAAGAGGTAAAGATGTGGTAATTGAGCCTAGGAAACCCAAAGGATTTAGCAAAAACCCATGGGAGTAAAAAAGGTAAAGAAGAAGTAAATGGGCCGAGGAAGCCCGATGAATGAAATGGATTGGCACAGCAGGAATGTTGGCCAATAAAGCCCAAAAGAGGTAAGGATGTGGAAATTGGATTGGCACGGCAAAAACATCAGCCTGTAAGCCCATAGGTAATAAGAAAATAAAAGAGAGGTAATAATATAGCAAGAGTAATGCAGTGACATGGTAGGATCCCCAGCCAAGAAGCCCACAGACACAGGAAAGAAGACGGGCTAAGCAGGAAGGAGAGGGCTTGCACCCAAGCAATGCCCATTCTAAAGAAGAGATGGAAGGCAGAGAACGTGAACCCAAAGACCCATATATCTTTCACACCGTAAGAGTTAAACACCTACCAGAAAGTACAGCAAAATCAGAAAAACATGGAGGCATTAGCAAATGCATGAAGGCCAGAAAAGTAATTGATTCAGATGGAAGTAAAGTATACACACAGGGCCCAAGCACTACCTACTTGTACCCAATCAATACATGGGAGGTGGTCCATGGGTCAAGGGTATCAAAGGGTGTGGTTTGGCGATGGGGAGAAAGAGGAAGTCTATTTTGAGGTTCCTGCTCAAACTTCTTTAGGGAGAAATGTCTTGCTGAGATGACATCTCACCCAAAAAAAGTAAGTATGAGCTGGAATCACTGGATGCATGCCATAGAGCTAGGTGAGGGAGATGTTTAACCTTTATCCAGATGAGAGTAATGAAGACAAAGAGAGGTAAGAGACAAGGCATGCCATTTTTGTTTGGGAATGAGGTGTGGTGCAGCCAACATAGTGTAATGGTAGTGGTTGGACAGTCGGCAGGCCAGTCGGCAGTCTTGGAAGGATGCCTACAACAAGCCAAAAGCTGTTTAGGGGTAAAAATGGTAAATCCTGTCATGACAGACAGTATAAAGGGCAATAGTTATGAATAGTGAAAAGGGGGGGGGGGGGTGAAGAACCATGACAAGAAATAGAGATAAAATAAGGAAGAAAATGAGAGGAAAAAAAAAGAACACAGAAATCAGAGAAAAGCATGAGTGATAGGAATAGAGGCATGCATCAATAGGAGAGGTAAGAGACAAGACAAGCCATTTTTGTCTGGGAATTAGGTGTGGTGCAGCCAACATAGTGTAATGGTAGTGGCTGGACAGCCAGCAGGCCAGTGGGCAGTCTTGGAAGGAAGCCTACAATGAGCCAAAAGCGGTTGAGGGGTAAAAATGCTAAATCCTGTCATGGTAGACAGTATAAAAGGCAATAGTTGTGAATAGTGAAAAAGGGGGAAGGGGGAGAACCATGACAAGAAATAGAGATAGAACAAGGAAGAAAAGGAGAGAAAAGAAAAGAAGAACACAGAAATCAGAGAAAAGTACAAGTGATAAGAATAGATGCATGCATCAATAGGCTACCCATTTCTCTCCCTCTTGACAGACCCACTCTCTGAGAAGTTAAAAGTTAGAATTTAAGCCATCTAGGTCATTTTTCCAAAGTGTGTAATCTCTATAGCAGAAGCCTTCTCTGAGGTTACTCACATTGAAGATCGGCTCTCTTTTTGGACTTATGTTTGCTGAATAGCTAAGTCCATTTCTTTGGCAGAGGAGTTTGATTGATGAATGATTAATTTGTTACCTTATTACTGAATCGTTTGTTGTAATCTTGTTATTCGTGGTTGTATTATTCTACCATAACCTTGTTAGATTCCTTGGTTTTGTTATTTAGGTGTTTGTATTATTTGTAAAATGTTATAGTTATCTTGCCGTATTGTGTTTCCTGCTGTAATGTCTATAACAGTTACTCTTGCCATGGGCACGCCGTACACTTAAGACTCTTGCCAAGGCGCTTCTATACTGGGATGGCCCAACTTGTGCACAAGCTGGCCTAAAGTTCACTTAGGCCAGTCCCAACTCTCCTACCTTAGAATCACGAGCTGTGGTACCGCAGGAGAGATCAAAGCCCAACAACACAAAAAGCCCACCACAACCATTTAATTAGAGTTATAAGAAAGAACAAAAATTCACCAAGAGAGAGAGAGAGAGAGAGAGAGAGAGAGAGAGAGAGAGAGAGAGAGAGAACTCACAATCTTTTGTGTGGAAAAAATATTTATTGAATGTAGGAAATGATATCAAATTTATGTAAAATAAAATGGGAAGAAGAATAGTTAAAATATAACAAAGAGAAAAGGATAAATGAAGTGTAACGGTGAAATAGAGAGTAGTGGGGGAGGTAAAGAGGCAAAGATGGAACGGAAAGGTTGGAGGAAGTGTAACCGTAAGTGTGAACTAATAGGTAGAAGAAGAGGATTTTGTTGTAAGAGTAGTGAGATTTATTGCACACATTAATATATATATATAGAGAGAGAGAGAGAGAGAGAGAGAGAGAGAGAGAGAGAGAGAATGTTGAAAGGAACTTTTAATATAGACAATAGACAATTAGAGTTTATAACGGCGTGTAGTGCATCACATTGGCCAACAATAATTAATTTTGCAATACAAAATCAATAAAGATAGAAAACCACAAAAAATATATATATAGCGACGTGGTTGCTGATGTGGCTCAACAGGAGTGTAACAACACTAAATACTACTCTTTAGCTTTTAGATATATATAAATAGATTTGTTTGTTGTCACATAATCATCTAATTTCTTGTCCTTAGACCACTGGGGGAAGCTATTTGGACGAAAGCCACACATCAATCATCATTAAGACTTAAGGGCTGTGCCAATGAGCAACAAAACTGATGAATTCAAGGTGATTTGACTCGATCTTTTGTGTGGGGAATATGACAAATCAAGATAAAATTAAGACAAAATCCTGAACTCAAGTGAAAAAGAATGCTTGTTTTTTATTGTTGGGATTAATGTATTCTTTTGTCTGTGTGCTAGGTTATTTGGCCTTTAGTGTATAGCTAATATGAGCAAGCCTCGGAGTTGGGACTGAGGTCTGGTGATGTTAAACATATTAATCTTTAGCATTTGATATAAGTTTTTGTCAAAATCAATTATTTGTAGGTTGTCTTATTCATACTAGTCATCACCCACCACAACAAAGGATCCTATCTTCATACGCCAGCAATGATACTAAAAGTTCTCACAAGGTATATGCAGTTCTGATCTTTTTGGACTAGTAATTTGTGACAAATCTTCATCCACATTGTTTCATAAAGATTCATCCTTCTTGGCAAGCACTAATCATAAAACTACTTTTATTTTATCATAGTTGAATCATGAGAGCTTCTAGAGTAAGCGTCTGCCAATGATTTTTAGCTTTGATGCCACATTAGCATGTGTAGATTCAGCATCAGCCGCCACCTATTAGTAATTGGATTCATTTTTTTCAATTGCACATACAAATCTCCACAGTTGCTAACTTCTAAGGATTACTTCAAAATAAAAGTGAGAGAACTTTGTTCAGTTAAAACATGTGTTAACTAAGCAGCAACATTTTTTCAATAGCTAGAGAATCTGAATAAGTGCTGCTGTCTGAAATCTGATCTCATACCCACTTTCTGATAGAGACTTCACAAGCCACCAGCAACAGAAAGGCCTCCTCAGTTCAAGTTTGGGACACTCAGACATCAAAGGGCATTCTATATATAAAAGATTATAAAGAGAACAAGTTGCACCAAGTAGGATCACAAAATAAAATTTGATACACACTAAAATAGTGCAGATATGTAAGAAAAGTTAGTGTTGGTCTCGAATCTTGTATCCTATGAATTATGATGCTTAATGCACTGCCTGTTTAAGTGGCTAATTTAAAGAATGAGTTCGTACATAAGACACAATACAAGATGCTTTGCACTTGGACTCCATGCCACTATTCCTGCTCCAACTGTTGATTTCAACTCAAAATGTTGATTGAATTCTTAATATACACAGATTCTATAAAACTTTGCCATGTCTTGCGAATATAAATATAATTTTCTTCGAAATTGATTTAATAACCATGTCATAAAAATTACGGTGTGGATGGAATATTAATTAATTTGGAGGAAAACTTTATTTCACAGTTATTTATATGTAGGAAAAAAGTAATAATAAAGAGAACAAATGGCTGGAAATAACTGACAAACTTTATTTGAGTAGTTGATGACTAATGCTGGATTTAGGAATTAAATAATTAACTAATGCGGGATTGAGGAATTGAATAAGCACAGTTGTACGCATGAGCACTTGATAGCCATGCTTTATTGATGCCTCAGTGCTTGAATTGATCCCGTGTTTATGTAATGATAAAAAGTTCAAAGGAAAAACATCATCTCTTTGGTGCAATGAATTGCAGAATTTTTCCTTTCATTTCCAAGACGAATAAGTTCTTTAGCTATTTTATACTTAGTAAAGAGAAAAGGCTGGCCCTAATAGCCACTCAAAGTGTAGGGCACACCCTATCTTTTTCCATGTTTCTGTCCCTCACCGTTACTAAATTTGGGACAATATGTTATTCTTATTCGATTTCTTTTTTTCTTTTCTTTTTTTTTTCCCACTTGAACATGTTTGCAGTGATTTGACAAATATTGGACATATAGTAGAATCATTAACATTTAGTGTTATATATGTTTTTTGTTCCAATAATAATAATTGAAAAAACATATATGACACCAAGAAACCTGATGTTCATAGGGGAACATACACGCCTAAGTATATACTAGTGGCCTTAGTTGCTCTTAAACTGTCAAACCTATAAGGTAGAATGAGTCAATTTATTGAAGTTGAGTTAAACCAACCTTTCTAACCCAAGAATGGATCCACTAAGAGGGTCAATATTGCATAAATTATAACCATCAGGTTAAGAATAATCAATCTAGATATTCTTTGACATAAAGCAGTTAAGATTCACTTACCACTTTCACAAACTTTTTAGCAAGACAAATATCTCTTTACAAGACACAATTTTGCAGAAGTTAGATCATGGTTATCAATTGCTTTATTGACTAATTTAAAATCTATCAGACAAGGCCCTTTTTCTCTGTTTATAAATATCAACTAAGGAATTTTAGGATTAGCATTAGTCTAAGCACTAATAAAAGAGAATTCGTTCCTCAAAAAAAAATAAAAAAATAAAAGAGAATTCATGATTATGTTGGGCCCATGCATGAAGGACGAAGACAAACGGGCCTAAGTGCTTGCTGGGGGGGCCTATAATTTTTTGTTTTTGAGAAGAGAAGAATGGCCTATAATTTAGTGGAGAGTCATGGGCTCTTCCCATCATAGAAAGGGAGAGAATATATGCCATTATGTAACTATGATCCTAAAAGTGCTCTTTGTTTATTATATTTAATTAACAAAGTTTACATTAACTCTTAGTGAGCGTTTCCCAATACAGCAGTAAAGCAAGCCTTCAGCATATCTCTCTCTTTGTGCTGGGCATATATAAAATAAACACCGGAAGATTCTTCTGCATAAATACACTGGCCAAGGCGTTTGCACCTCTTCTTTATCTTAAAAACTCAGATGGGTGTTCCTCAAACTCCAAATCCTCCACACCTTTCTCCGGCACTTCAACTTAAACTTTACCAAGCTTTCATATTCTCAATTCCTATCCTATTTTCCATTATTCTACTTCTCCTATTTTACTTGTTCTACCTCAAGAGGAGAGCTTCTACTCTCTCATATCCCCCACCTATACTTTCAAGAAGTCCTATTCCAGCTAGTGCATATTTTACCTCGGTAAGATCTCTCTCTCTCACATACACACAATATTGCATACCCTACATGCAAGCACACATACAAACAGAAAAACATGTACAATATGGTATCATGTGTTTTTTTTTTTTTTTGGTATGTGTCATTGAGTAAAAGTAATTTTTTGTTTGATCTTTGATAATAAGCTCAGTGAATTACCCCAACACAGACAAACAAAATGTTATTGTACACGTATGGCATCACTACTGTGATGATGTCAATCATGTACTATAAAATTTGACAGTACTCGTCCTGATCTTTTTCGAAGTTTTCAGGCTATGGAGAGATTCACAGATATTCATATTAGAGTTATACATGATATATAGCTTCTCTTTCAAGCCAATATTTGTCTAATTCTCTTTTGCTTCATATTTTCTACAGCCTTCTCAAGTGGGCTTGAAGGGGGAGATCAAGGACAAGCTTCCGACAATCTTGTTTGATGAGGAATTAAGGACAAAGGAATCACAGTAAGTATTTTTTGTTTTTCCTTTTACCTTTCAGATTTCCCCTATACTTTTATTCCAAATAAGATTAGAAAATGACTATCAATTTTACTTAAAAAAATTTACAAAGTGAGGGTCATATCAATAACATAATAAAAAAATTTCCTAATTATTATTTTTTGTTTTGTATTTAAAAGTTGATGAGGTAGCTATTAAGGTAAGAGTTATGTGGTTGTTGGGCAATTCTTAAATAGTCCTGAAATAATAATCAGGACTCTCACAAAAAGAGTGGGCTCCATACTTGGGTCTCACATCCTTTGTGAGAGGCCCAGGACTACTTAAGTTTTTCCATGGTTGTTAATCAATTATGCACTACAGCACGTGCACTCGATGGCCTTATCACATCCGTCAACTTGAAAAGCCCTCTTCATAATAGATGAACGACTGAGAATGACCACTAATTTTTTTTTTCCTTTGTGAACTTCACAAAGGACCTTGATAGTGACATATCCTTGAAACCCCTATAGTCGTTACAGCTTCCAGATAGAATTCAATTCTTTTTCACACGAGTATCTCTAATGACATCCACTATTTTCCTAAAAGTGCGTTTTAAACATTACACGATAAGAGAGTAGAATACATGAGAGATGACATGTTTGGAGGTTATTAAATATGAATAAAGTTGAAAAGAGAATTGTGCATTTGATTTCAAGATTCTTTAGAAAAAGTACCCAACTGGATAAGATCAACATCCATTCATGTGCTATATGCAGGGTTTTTCTGTTAGGCATAGGAAGATCTGACTTGCCCTCCATGTTAAGTTGCATTTGATTATTATCTCTATTTGTTGCATGTTTTAAATAACTTTCTGCCAACGTTATCACTTCACCCGTATAGATGATCATGAAGACTGATTAAGTCAATATAAAGTCCAGCAAACTCTGACTGCTCATGGATCTCAATTTATATACTTGGTCTGCAAATTGCAGCACAAGTTCTCTAAAGTGCTAAAATGCCAAGGTTGAAACAACCACAACAGTTAAACTTAGTCTCAAAATGCTAAGTTTAAAAGTTCATTTTTAAAAAGGAAGAACTATTTTTGTTAAACAAACATATTACTAAGACCTCAGAATTGGCCGACCCAAAATTTTGGGACTAAGGTTTTGTTGTTATTGTTATTATTGTTGTTGTAACATATTAGTAAGACAAAGGAATGTAAGATCAACAATTTGGAAAAGTACTAGCAATTTTTCAGTTGAGGTGTAAGTTGAACGGAATTTAAGAAGATTTTATGATATATTTTTCACAGATGTTGTGTCTGCTTGGGAGAATTCGAGATCAAAGAAGAATTGCTTCAAATCCCATCGTGCAAACATGTGTTTCATGTTGAATGCATTCGTCACTGGCTGCACTCAAATTTAACTTGTCCACTTTGTAGATGCTTGGTCACCCCAACCAAACGTGACAATCCAGCTCCACCTAGTATATCCGAGCCCCTCCAGCAAGATAGCACAACTTCCAACCAGCACACACAGAATGAATCATCAGAACAGCAGCAGCAACAACAACAAGCAGACAGAGCAAGCTCAAATCTCATTAACATTCCAATAGAACATACAACAATAGCTATTGAAGGATCGTCGAGTGAGAATACACGAATAAGGGAATCTGGCAGATTACCTGACTTGTCCAATTGCAGGGAGAATGAGATGGATCATAGTCCAGAATCAGTAGTTCTCCATATCCGAATGCAATAAATTTATGAAGCCTTCTTTTTCAAGTTGGAATAAAGTGATTGACTATACACCAGTTCTGAAGGCATGCAGACAGGTCCATGTCTCTTAAAACATTCACATTTTTTTTGCTGTGTTATTGCTGCTATTCCAACTTTATGAAGGCGGCTATAGTTAGTGTTAGTGAATCAGAGGGAAGATCAGTATAAGTTTTGGAAAGTCTCATTTGAGGTGTGTGTAGTAATTTGCTATTTGTCTTGAAAGAAAAAAAGAGTGCTAGCGCTGCACAATTATCTTGAGCTCTTTTCTGTAGGTGCAGCCTGATCAAATACAACAAAGTAACATATATACTGAAAAAATATATATACAAATTTAGGCCCCCAACAACTTAAGCAACGGAATAATTGGATTAATTGAACAAATAGTGTGTATTCCAAAAAAATAATTTTACTTGGCAATTCAATCACAAATATAATTACAAGATCTAAAATTAATAATCATCAAAAGAGTAAAAGACAAAAAAAAAAATGATAATCACGTGGAAAACCAATTAACAACCTCTTTGGTTTTTTTTTTTTTTTTTTTAATCTATTAAAAAAAAAAAAAAAAAAGACCCTACTCCAAGGGGATCCAACTTGTAGAAAATTCACTATAGAGGAAATAGTTACAAATTTACAATCAATCATAGTATACAAAACTTTTGTAACCTAGAAATTTCTAGTAATACAACCTCAACAAACACCCTACTTACTTTCTTACTGCAGTGGCCTCAAAACTTTCAGAATTGTAGAATTCTTCTACACGTACTCTCTCCACGATCAAACTTTATCCGCTACGTAGAAATTTCAAACGACAACAACAATCCATTGTCAAAAAACTAACAATGCAGCTGCTTTTCCACTGTAATGGCCTCAGAACTGTAAAATTCTTCTACATGAACTTTCCTCACTAACAACCCTCGTCTGCAACACTAGAACTAATTTGGACAGCAACAACAACCCACTATCGAAAAACTAATTCTGTGGTTTCAAGCGTAACAATTTAGGCAAAAGAGTGAATAAATCACATATTTATTTTATTTTTATTATTTTTTTTAAGGAATAACGAGAAAGGCTTCTACATGGCTTGTGCTAACTCTTTCTTTACCTTGAAAAACATGCTTATAGAAAAAAAGTTGTAAATTTATGTCAAAGTGACAAAAAAATCATAGTCTGTCACATGATAATTATGGACAATGATATGATAAAAGGTGTAGTAATAGAATTACGGACAAAATGGGCTTCTGCCATTTTCGGGCAAATTATGTAGGGAAATGCCCCCATTCCCAAACTAAATAAAAAAAATCCCTCTTTTAAAACTCGATTTATGATAAATCGAGTTAGAATTTTTTTTTTTTTCCTGAAACCTTATAGTGGCGTTTTTAAGGAGCCTATAGTGACGTTTTAAGGACTTATAATGACGTTTTTTAACTCGACTTCAATAAAATTGAGTTTTAGGTAAAAAAAGGCCACTATAGGTCGATTGCATTACCTATAACTCGATTTCATTGAAGTCGAGTTAAAAAAAGTCACTATAGGTCTTTAAAACGTCATTATAGGCTCCTTAAAAACGCCACTATAGGGTCTAACTCGATTTATCATAAATCGAGTTTTAAAAGAGGGGCATTTTCCTATTTAGTTTGGAAATGAAGGGCATTTATCTATATAATTTGCCCAAAAAGGGCAGAAGCCCATTTTATCCTAGAATTACTTTATTGTAATAGGTAATTTAAGACTATACTTACATGTGTAGGCTTCCTTAGTACATTTTAGCTGTGATTCAATAATATGCTCTCAGTTTTGAACATTCTATTCCATTTGTCACATATTTAGAACGAGCCCCTACACAAAAATGACAAAATGTGATCAGATGATTATTCCTTTGTTGCCAATAAATGGCACAACATGGGTGATGAATTCTTCAAGAACTTTATAAAGTAATCGATGAATCCAAACAAGTGGCGTACGATTCCCCTTATTATTCACATCTTGTGATCATTGCACCAGCAGTTTGGATCATTTGTAGAAAAAAGTGAAAGAAATCTTTTGTCGGCAAGCCCCAAGCATGAGAATCACACAAGAAATCCCTGACATGCAACGCATCTATCAGTTCACACACAAGCCTCCTTACATTTGATACTGGTACTTATATGTCAATATTGGAAAGTAAATAAATGCAATTGAAGAGGTAGGAAAAAGAGAGGCCCAATATGGCTTAATAACTCATGAAAAAAGAGGCTTAATAATTTCATTGATAGATGTGGGTTCTAATCTGCACAACTGATAAAATCTCTTGTGATTAGATAAAAAAAAAAAAATTAAAAAAAAAAAAAAAAACCCTGATTGATAGATAGCCAAGATTGACCATATGACCAATTAAAAAGCTGGTGTGCTGTTTATCACACATGCTGTGGAAGTGTGAATAGAGGGCCTTCTTTTATTTATTTATTAGAGATGTCAAACCAAGCTGAAATAGCTTCTGTGTGATATTTGAATATTTTGGAACTCTAATGGTAAACTCTGTGTAGTCCTGTTTTAATGTTTAAGTAAAAAAAAACTGAAAACTGAAAATACTGAAGCAAAATACTGAAAAATATAGGTTTGTTTGAATACCGTTTATTGCAGAAAACTGAAAACACTGTAGCAAAATAATTTTTAAATATATAAATAGTATTGTGGGACCCAAATTTATATTGAAATCTGTGTTTGAATGACTTTTGTGGGTCCGTGAACAATGCCGTGGGACCCACATTTTTTCAGCAAAACACACAAACGCAAACATGGTATCATTTCAGTGCAATCCAAACACTCACTATATATCTAAATTATTTCTTTCTCCAAATATATATATATATATATATATATATATATATATATATATATATATATTAGCCTCTGCACACGAGCCCGCGTGCGTGTTCAGATGCCGTTATATTTTTTAAGTAAAAGTTAATAATTTGTATCTATTATAATTTATAAATATGTTTTGTTATTTTTCAAACAAATAAAAATGATAAACTTTAAAGATAAGCAGTAATTGTAATTTTTTTTTGAACCTGAAGGGAAAAAAATCCTAAATTTTAAGAGTTATTTTTTTTTTAAAATTCAAAATGAAATTTGTTATTTGACATTTATGACCATATTTTTAAATGAAGTTAACTTTCATTAATGGGAGTATTTTCGAACCACATAAAAATCTAGTTGAAAGAGGACAGTCCTCTTATATATAACGAGCATCCAAATTTATTTAGATATGCATAAAATGCACTTAGAAAGTGAGAAACTTCAAAAGGCCATAACTTTCAGCTTGATCGTCAATTTCGAATGCATTTATTTATTTATTTTTTATTTCATATAACTTTCAAACGTGTGTATATCTCAAATTTTTATTTTTATTATTATTTTAGGTTTAGTATCATAATATTTAAAAATGAGATAGAAATACTGTTCTAATTATTAGGATTTTTCTGTACTTGAGTTCTTTTTTCTAATTAGTTATTTATAAGTGAAAGATGAAAAAAATAAAACTTAGGAACTTCAAAAAAATAGTAAATTACTCTTTCAATCCGTTTGTAGTTTTAAATTTCAAATTATTTAACTAAAATATATGGGTATTTTAAAGAGTTTAAGAATTTGTGTGAGAATATTTAAGTACACAAAATGATTAAACCCAAACAAGAAATTTTGTTATTAATAATATGGATATATAATTATTTTTGTTTATTTGTCTCTATGGTAGCCCCAAAAGGCCACCAACTTTTCCAGGACACCTCTTCTGCTGGTATTGGAGTAGTGATAAGAGATTCTACAGGAAAGGTTTTTGCTGCTCTCTTGGAAAAGGATTACGCTGCCTCCAACAGTTGATGATGTCGAAGCTTTGGCATGTAGGAGAGCGATTTCTTTTGCATTAGAGATCGGGCTGCAGAATGTGGTGTTTGAAGGGGACTCTAATACAGTCATCAGCTATCTTAAAAGAGTTAAGGCTGGCTCTTCTTGTCTGGCATCTTTTGTTCATGTTATTGAGGATTCCCACGTTTTGGCTTTGCAGATCAGTTCTTGTACTTTTTTCATCATTCCATGTACGTCGAAAGGATAATGCTGTGGCTAATAAACTAGCCAAATTAGCAAAGCATTATGTTGAACCCCAGATTTGGTTGGAAGACATCCATAGTGATGTTGCCCCTCTTGTATTGTTTGACAATAATTTTTCTGTTGCTTGAATAAAATTCTTGACTGGTTTCTCCAAAAAAAAAAAAAAAAAAAAAGGTTCCATACTTGAAATTGCATACAAGTAATGAAGTTTTCACTTATTTAGCAGAAAGAATATAAACCCAATTCCTAATTTCTATTCCTTAGATGAAGAGAACCTGTGAAGCTAGAACATAGAGAGCCAATGCCAGACATGTAGAAATTGTAGTAATCTTCACTGGCATTCTTCCTTTATCCCTCCTCAAGACTACGGCTTCATAGATTGGCATGGAATTCACCACAACAAAACCTGCCATAGACATCTGCAAAAATAGTCCCTCCGAATTGCTGCCCTTCACAACTTGCATGAGCCCCATAAAAAATGAGACTAAGTTGATTATTGCTGCCATTGTTATTGGCACAAACATGGGTGCTGGGACTCCAAAGTCAAAAACACCTTGGTCATATCTTTTGCTTTGTTCATCATCAACAACTTTGTTGGTCAAACTAAAACCGTATGTGGAAATGCCTAGACACTTGAGAAAGTACTCCAGGAATGCGAACAAGAAGCTTGAGAGTACTCTTATCATCCACATTCTTTGATCATTCCACCACCTTTGAACTGTTCCACCCTCTACTATAAATTCAAGGAGATCACTTCCATAGGCTCCAAGGAAAAGAAACACGTACAAGAAGAACCATGGCTCCGATAACTACAACTCATTTTTCAATTAAGTCAATTCATCAATTGAAAAATGACAATCAAGTAATGATGGAGACACAACTTTTTTTACAACTTATTAATGTGGCAAGTTGTGGTTGGAGCAATTTTATTTTAATATTTCTAGGGCTGGCGCAATACATTTTGGGTCTTAGACCAAAACTTCAAATGTGATACTTTCTTATATAAATAATTATTATTTTAATATTTATTTAATTTTGGAAATACTTTTCATCCAAATTTTCAGCTATGTTTTGTTAATCACTAGTAACAAATTTATCCAAAAATCATTTTTAAGATTTAAAAAAAAAAAATTCATACATAGGTGATATGGGGAAATTATTGTGTACTTCTGGAGTACCATAAATACGTACTCCCTTCTCTCACATGAATGGTAGATCTCACTAATTAAATTCATGATGAAACCCACCATTCATGTGAGAGTGAAGATTACGCATTTATAGTATTCCGAGAGTACCTAATAATTTTTCGGTAATATGAACCATGATCTATAATAGGAAAGTATAATTTACTTGTAAAACCTAAATTATTAGAATTGGGATCCTAAGCAAGATCAATGAGAGGTCCTTATAGATCAAATTGTAGAATCGAATTAAGAATTGTAAGATTCTAATTTATGGCAAAAATAAAGTGATAAATACTGGTAATAATGATTTATCTTAAATAATCATTGAACTAATCAAGGGAAAAGGGATTGATTTAAAATAATAGTATAGCTTTCACATCCTTTCCCTACTAACTAAAGAAATTTGCATATTTCTCAATATGAAAAATATTTTTATAGATTCATCACATGAGTATAAACATTGGTAACAAATCTAATTTTAATTTCATGTACTGTTGAAGAAGTAGTGTTTTGTTCCTTCGGGGGAGAAAATGAAAATGACATTATATATAATTAGAGATCGATAAGCTCAAACAAGTATCAAAAAAATATATACAGTAATTATGTATAGTAATACTGGTAGACTATTAATCAAGAGAAACTTTTGCTACCTATTCACCATAATAATTTTTACAACAATTGAGTTGACACCTAGCAGGGTTTTATTAGTTCACATCTGGACTCATCACTAACTCTCTATTTATCATTTACCATTCAAAACTAGTCAACTCAGCAATTGTAAAATGTGTGGTAAAAACTGTTGTAACTCTAAACTAATTGATGTAAAAAAATTGTGGAGTTTCTTGTGTTCTTATTTGCACCATATGTGCCACACCGCACACTTATCACAATGTAATTTCTACTTACCCTACCTTCTTTAACCTTCTTATTTGCACCATATGTGCCATTGGCTTTTTGACAAACAATCTCTCTCTCTCTCTCTCTCTCTCTCTCTCAACCATTAGATGATAGATTTTCAAAAATAATTTTTATTAATTAAAATTTTTATATGTATCATAGCATTCAAAGAGATGATAATTTTTCAAAAATAACTTTTGTTGATAAACAATGCATTACATTGGCCAATAGAGAGAGCCTTAAATTTTTTCCCCTAGGTGAGGTGCCTTAATTTTTTTTTCTTTCTATATTGCAAGACTAATTAAATATTTTTTGTTGGTGAATAGGGGTCTTCTTTCATTGGGGTAGCTAGGGCCATTTATTGTCTAAAAGTGGCCTACGGGTTAAATTTCTCTACACATGGCCTAATCGCTAACACTCTTTTTATTATATACCAATTATAACAGAACACGCTAGTAATTGTGACTTGTTGATATAAAAATAATAAATCCATTAACATTAATGAATGACATAATCTTGGCACCAACATTTCAAAAGTTTAGCGAATAAAGGTAGGGAAAAGAAAAAGGGTAGAGAGGCCTAGCATATAGACTTTATTTCAAAGACTCTAACATTTAAGTAATTACATGGCTAAATTATTCTATCCAAAAAAGAAAAACCAAAGTAATGACATGAAATTTGTAAAGTGTTTAGGTACATACCTTTGGGAATATACTAACTTCATTGAGAAGAGCTAGTTGGGGGAGGAAGGCATAAATGATGTATGGAATAAGCCAATTGGTTAACAGTATATAATATGAATAAGTAAGGCCCATAATAAGGCCCATGGACCTAGTGCCGAAGGTTATGGGGCTATATTTTGAGAATTCAACTTGTATAGCACCAATGGCCCATCTTTGGCATTGATTCAATCCATCAATAAGGCTGATTGGTGCATCACCCAAAAAGGCTGGCCTCTTAGGATTGCAAAATATGGACCTCCATCCATCACATTTTTGCCGATAACCCGTGTAGAAGTCCTCAACTAGTGATCCATATTTGAAGCCCATCTACGTATTGCACAATGAATTTATTGATCATCTATAAGTTATAATTACAATCGAATGTGCTTTAATTAAGAATTGAATCCATGTAAGATATTCAGCATTTTCTAGATAAAAATAAGATTTCGATCCTACATTTAATTATTATATAATACTTAGCGTGCAGTTGGATTAGTTTTTTGCTGAAAATTTTATTTGTTTATTTATTAGAAGTTGAAAAAAGCGTGTGTGTGCAAGGAAGTGATATCCCAGTTTTTAACCAGATTATTCTGCTCGTTATTCATGAGACATCTCAAAAATCCCATATATTGACCAATAGAATGGTGGATTGAATTTAAGACTTCCAAGTTTACGCCATATCCCAAACCAATAAACTCACTACCTGAGTTCCCTATGGGAATACAAAGTATAGTTATACTTAAGAAAAGTGACGATTTAATCAATCATACATAAGCAAATGATTAAGTTTTTTTTAAAGGAAAAACTAATTGAAAAGCGCACTAATCAGTTATAACTTATAACTTATAAGCTAGGGAAATATAAACAAACTCATAGGCTTACCTCGAACCCCCATTTGGTATTGTTCTCATAATTGCATTCTGCAACCTTGTGTGCCAAATTGAGAATTTGTTGGGATTGGATGGGCTTGTTCACTACATTGTATGGGCTAATATCTGTGATTTCTGGTGAAATAAAAGTTGATGGACCTCCAAAGAAAACTCGCCGATTGAAATAGCATCCAGTTCCAGCATAATTTGGGCCAAATAGTCCGTCCATACCCATTGGATTAGTTTGAAAAGCTCGTTTATATTCACTACCATAAGTGTCATTCTTGTTGATCCCATGAAACATTTGAGGGAATTGAACGTATCCTAATTTGGACTGAAGTTTAGGATCTGATAGATAACACAATGCACGAAGAGGTGTTTGTGGATCATTGGAGTACGTATCACAATCCAAGGTTAGGATTATAGGTGCATTGGTCATGGCAGCCGAGACTCGAAGCTTTAAAACAAATGGCCAAAACAAGTAGCAATTGATTAACAAAAACACAAAAAGAACTATAAAAGAAGTAGTAGCATGTGTAACATAGTACATTTTGGCTCAAATATAAGAAGGCTTACCAGGACATTAAGGGCACCAGCCTTGAAATGGTGGGATGAAGTTTTGCTCTTTTCTCTAGAGAGATAGATGAGATTTGGCATCAAATGATCCGTGATATCTTTGTTTTTGCTACTCTCTAATAAGACCTGATCATGGTACAAGCCAATATATTAGATGCCCACTAAAGTTCTAATTACCTAAAAATAAAAAGGAATTACTATTTTAAAATGGGAATTAGATGCCCAAAACAAAAAAATTTTGCTACTTTTTTGGCAGAGCAATTGTTTCTATTATCAATTCCTATCCCAATGCTGTTCTATAATATGTGATGACCCTTGGACTAATTTCTTTGGAATATGAATAAAAGAGTCTATAGATACAAATTTTTTTTCACAACAATTGATGTAACCTCTTGTAATTGATGTATGATAAAAGTAGTGTTAGCGATTAGTTAATGTGGAAATGATAACTCCAATTATAATTTGTCACCTTAATAAGTTGCAAAAAATTATTAAGGTAATTTGCATCACTAACATTGTCAATGACAAAAAAGAAAAAAAAAATGCTAACAATGAATACACTGATCTTTTTTAACACAAATAGTAAACCCCTTGATATAAAACAAACCTTAATGATAGTGGAATGATCTTGGTGTGTAAATTCATCTGTCCATTTGCTCAAAGCCCTGCGCTCTGACTCATCAGTGATATATTCTTCGCTAACTTTCCCAAGCTCAAGAACATTCTCTACCCTAACTTTCATCCTTTCATAAATTATCTGTAGGATTGTTAAGAACAAGAATGTGATTAAGCTAATGGTTAGGGTTATTGTTTGATAGAACTCTTCAATGAGGAAATCGCATTAATTTTACAAAAGATCCATGAATAAATCTTCCCTACAAATTATAATTTTAAAAGGGAATCAATAAGTTTTAGAGGAGATTCTATTCCCTTCCCATCTAAATTGGCCATTTGAGAAATAATAAGTGTCTTCTTCTAAAAACGATAGGTCGTGAGTTCAAATTCGAGAATTAACCTTTTATAAAATAAGGAGATAAGACTGTCTACCATGACCTCTTTAAGATCCCTCAAAAATATGAGTTTTGTGCATTAGGTATGAATAATGCTTAATTCCTCGTGCAATTTTGTGCAATCATTTAATCAAATGAATAAATGATATGCACATATCCTGTCGTCAATATTACGATAAAAAAAGAAAGGGTTAGATAATATTGTAGGTTTTATTTTATTTTCACTTTATGCCTTTATGATATATCCAATAGAAATATGCACATAGGTTAAAGCTAAGGGGTTCATTCCCTTTCTCACCCATACTCAAAATTGCATTGTTTTAAGAGAAAGGGAGTTATATATATATATATGTGTGTGTGTGTGTGTTTGAGAGAGAGAGAGAGAGAGAGAGAGAGAGAGAGAGAGAGATTTGTCCAATAAACTAGAGCAATACTCTGTATACAATATTTTCCATAACAAATTTCAATTTCAAGATAAATAAGTTGTTATTAATTCTCAATAGGATCTTTAACTAACATTGCTTTTATTATCTCTTATTCAAGACTTGTGGTTGTGAAAAAGTTTGTAAAAATTTTTGTTATGCCTATATAAAAAATTAAGGCTAAAATGAAAATTATACCTTCTAAATTTGTCTAAAATTCATTTTAGTTCTCTGATTTTGCTTTAATTCAATTAAGTCTTTTACATTTCAAATTTATTCAATTCAAGACTTTTGTCCAATTTCATAAAAAAATTGTTATTAAAAAAGTATTTTTCTCACATGAAAAAAAAAACTATATAATTAATAAAAATATTTTATAGTTTTTATGTGTGAGAATTTTTTTCATTAGTTAATTGTATATTTACCGCCAATATTTTAATGGAATTGGACAAAACACTTGAATTAAATAAACTTAAAAATTAGAAAAATGAATTAAACGGAAATAAAGTTTCACTAAAATAAATTTTAATCAATCTTAAATGGTACAATTTGTGTTTTAACCAAATATTAACTGTTCTTTTTTCCTATGATATGTCCAACACAAATTATGTTGTGGGTTCTCAAAAACAAAAACAAACAAAAAAAATGATTGTGGCTCCTTTTCAGTGTAGTGAATTAGTGATGGCCGGCCAATTTCTAGTTGTTGTCAGGGGCCAAGCACTTATAGAAGGAGTGTCGTATTAGTATACCTTTCTTTTTTTATATTTTAACTTCTTCTGTTTGGTTTTAGTACAGTGTGCAAATTGGTACTTAATTGGAGTTCTTTTTAACATTTGAGATTCAATTATCAGGTTTCTAATTTCTTTAGTGTATGGCTATATGCAGTTATGCACTATATGTCTCCTTAAAAGAGGGAAGACAAGTGCTGTTTGCAGTTGGCTTTTAGGTTTGGTGCGGTTAAATTTACATTTTATATTTTAGGAGTAATTTTAAATTAAACTCAATAGTTTAGAAATTTTCAAATTTAATCATTAAGTTCAGACTATTAGAAATTTAAACTTATACTTTTGCTAGTTTCAAATAAATACTTTAACTTTTAAAACTATAATCATTTTTAATTTAATTTTTTTTAATAATTTGATTTAATTTTAAGAATTAATTTGAAACTTTAGAAATTATATGGTTAATTATAAACAATTTATAAAGTATAGAGTTTTACGTATATATAATTGGTCACAAAAAGAGGAATTTCTTTGGGATGAGCAAATGATCCACTTGGAAATTTGATCAAGACTTGCACAGGAATTATGTATGGATATGATTCATATCGCTTAATATTAAGTAGCATGAATCTAATTCATCAAGAAAAAGAGAATTTGGCTAGAGAAAAAAGGGGGAGGTATTAGGAAAATTTAATTAGCTCAATATGAGTTTATCAAAAAAGAATTGGGCTAAACTTAACTCCACTCCCTTGAGTTGTGTAATTTAGATTTCATAATTAATTTTAAATATGATAAATATGATCAAATGATTAATTTAATTTATATTTAAGTAGTAGGTTTTGGTTAACTCAATTAGTAAAATTTTTTATAATTGAATAAAAAATTTGAAATTCAATCTTCGTCTACACTAAAAACCAATTGATATTTTATTTTGATAATAAAAAGCTATCTAAAACTCCCTTTAAAATAAATTATCTTTATGTAAGATAATATTGTCAATAGAATCACATATAGTTGAATTTATAAATATTTAAGAAACTATAACTAAGTTTTGGCCTTTTGACCCAAAGGTTTTAGTTTTACTAAATACTACTCTTACCTTAATCTTTTCAGCATCAGATGAACATGAGTGCTTCGATGCAAAATAGGCTTCTGGGCTTCTATCTATCATGTTCGTCTTCCTACAAAATGGTAACCAATGAATTGCAAACTTTGCAGCTTCCATACAAGCAAAGAGGGTGAGCTGTGAGCCACCATCATCTGATACATAGATCGAAATCTTCTCTGTTGGATAGTCATAAGTCATGACTGATAAGGCTGTGCTCACCAACCTTATTGGTGGTTCCTTGTACGGATCTGCTGTGCAAATGAACACGTCTAGTGCTGGAAATTCTGATTTCTTCATGACCTTTTCAAGGTTTTCAGGGAATTCACTGCGATAAACAATGGCCACTCGGAAACATTGCTGCGTGACCCAAATGATGGCAAGGATAATATCAGAGATAAACAAGGAAAGGGTGATCGAGAAGGAGGCTAAGGTGGTTGATTGGATGAGTTTGTGTGCATGGTGATAAAGATGGGCTAAGATAGCACAAGTGTAAACTGCCATAAACACATGGTTCAAGGTTGTGCGACGTGCGTGTCTAAGTGTGTGAAGGGGAGGCGTAGAGGTTGTGGAACTTGTGTTGAACCCTTTCAGCCTCAGATCCTCCATTTTTATGGTGGTGAAGTATCGTGTGCAGGGATTTCAGCTTAGAAGAAAAGTGGAGCATTTATCGCCATTACTTTGTTTTCATCCTTCATCAATCTATAACTCATTCACCCTTCTATAACTCATTTTCTATCGCCTAATAACGACGAAATCAATTATGTGAGTTATATCGCCTAATAATGACGAAATATCACACTCAGCCGTTTGGCACCCAACCACTCAATTATGTTTTCAACTAAAAATAGCTAAAAAAAATGAGACCCACACTCTGACCTCACCAGTGAACCTGACCCCCTACCCGGCCCTATTAACTCCACTCACCAGTTAACCTCACTTTACCATCCCATTTCTTCTCCACTTCGTCTCGCACGCTCGACGCCCATCAATGGTAAAAAAACAGTGTCCAAATAAGCTGGAAAAAAGTGGCAAATCGTTCACAATCACCGAATTGTCAACTCACCAAGTAGTGCCTGACCGACCGGTTGTAAATCTTTTTTTGATTTTTATTTAAAAAAACGTTGTGTGATGTGAATCCATTGTATTTTGAAGCCAATGAATCAAAAGCAGACACCTTGACCTCCTTTTGTCCTTTTCCTTTCCCTTCGTTTGCCAATTTTGCTTTTGCTTTTAAAACTTGTGCTATAGGTAAAAATCGAGTTTCATACGTTTGAGTTACAAATTTGTGGTAGGCCGTTAAAAGGAGTGTTTGATACTATTGTTTAAATAATAGTTTTTAATATTTAAATAATATTATACGTATTGTTACATATTTTTTCATTCATATGTATTTTCATAAAATAACAATATTACTAGAATTCTTTTACCAAACAGGCCTTAAATATTTTTCAAACAATGATAAATTACAAATGTAAGGTCCAAATTTTGTGACCCAAAAGACGGATTATGAGCCCAACGAACCTTGAACAATGAATTTGTAGAGAATGGGTGAAAAAGCTAGGCAGGTTGTGAATCTAGCAACAATGAATTTGTATAAGAACACGCTTGAAAGTAGAAATAATCACAAGTCCGAAGAGGATTGTTCTTGATTAAAAAGTGAATACAATTTTTCCCAGTCTTTCTTTCTTTTTTTCTACCCCCCCTTCCTTTAGAGGCCCATTACATTTATATATTCTTCTTTTTCTCCATCTTCACCGTCCACCTGTTCTTCATCTAAGACTTCACTTGAGTACATATCACGTCAGATATATACTTTACCTCTCCGCAAGTGGTGGTAGCTTAGGTTGCACTGTTCAGGGGCCTTCTCCACATAAATGCGGCCAGGAAAGTTGCTGCAGTGCATTAAATGTGGTGGTAGCAGCTTTTCCCTTCAGATATTTTTCTGTTCTTATCCTCCCTAGGCATGCCCCAAGCTTGTACTTGTCGTGGAAGCAAGAGGGAAGATCATTCGGACCTTCAGGATATTTGTTTGATCGGGTCCCTTTGCAATCCGAGGATAATGACGTCTTCGGACCGATAGGGTTTTCTTCGGACTGCTCCTATTGCTCATTTCAAGTTCAATTTCTTCCACTAGGACTCGTTCTTAACTCCTTTTATCTTCGGACACATAGTGATATTCGAATTGGGCCCTAGGCCCACTGCACGACGTTGGGCTTTTACACCCACAACAAAATATTTCGGCTAACAATAATATTTGGTCATTTTGGCCTAGTTCATATATGATCTACTTTATTTTACTAGTCAATAATCAAATAGTTCAGTAAGATTTTATCTTCTTTTTTTCTTCCCCTAATTATAGAATTTTATAATTATGATATTTATTAATAAACTTTTATTATAATTGTTTTTATAGAAGAAAATTTTTTTATTGCATATATGAAATTATCTATTTTACTATTTTTTTTTTAAATGTCGTAGCAAGATTCATATAGAGTGTGTAAACATAAGAGCTTTTATAGAGATTTTTTTTAATAGAATTTAAAATTAATTAAAAATATGTTAGAATGATGACGTGCAAAACTAGGGACGTTCAAAAACTAATATAGTAACATTAGAAGAAATAAATAAAAAATTACTTCTTTCATTTTATATATATTAACCGTCAGTAACTCATGCAACTTAATTGTTAAAGTTTATTGTCTTTGAATAAAGTGTATTGGTTTGAATCATGTTTAGACCAAAAATAAATTAATTGATGTCTTGGTCGATCCAATGGTAAAGGGATATTTAGGTTCAATATTCCTATTGTATCTATTTTTGAGAGAGAAAATATGGAAGATAATTTTTAACAATCTTGGTTCCATCCTTGCTCATGGCATAGGGTTTTTGTTTTTGGTTGCTAAAAATTGAATGGTCTCTTATGAAACCTATTATCACTTAGTATGTTAATTTAATTTAATTTAGGGTAAACTATATATTTGGTTCCTAACTTTTCAATTGTGTCAATTTGGTCCTTAACTTTTTAGTGTCGTGTCAACTGTCCCTGCCATTATTTCTTAGATGGAAATTGCTGATGTGGCTAATGACCAAAATAAAAAATTAATTTCCATTCATGTAGCAATTCATAGTTTACCCTTTAATTTAATTTTTTTGCGCAAGACTTAGTATGTTAAATAGAACTTCATAGTTTCTCAACCAAAAAAAAAAAAATTATATATATATATATATATATAGAACTTCATTACTTGCTGCAAGGTCAAGATTTACAGCCTAAGCCCAAAAAGTATGGGAAGTTGGCCCAATTAGCCCAAACAATAAATTTTTAGAGAGCAGGTGAAAGAACTAGGCATTTTCTGAGTTTTACAACGGCTAGCGTCAAGTTGAAAGAAGAATAAACAAATAAGACATGCAGAATTAACCAAAATCAAGGTCCGAGGAGTTTCAATATCATATGAGTCAGCAGAGTTGAGTGTTTATACAATGTGAGTGCTACAGTTCTCTCTCTCTTTTCTTCGATCCTCTTCTCATGGGAGATCTTTTACATTATATAGCTCCCTCCTAACCATCCTGATCCTACACTTGTCGATCATCTGGACATTCACTTCAGTACGTGTCCCATTAGCTACCTTCTTTGATCTTCTGTTAGTTGTGGTTGCCAATGCAACACTGTTCAGGGGTCTTCTCCACATAAATGCGGCCAGGAAAGTAGGTGCAGGACATTGAATGCGGTGGAAATAGCTTTTGCTTTAGATATTTCTCTATTCCTGTCATCTTTACGCATGCATGAGGTTCATCCTTATCGTTGGACCTTCCTAGAAATTCGCCCAAGCTGCCCAAATGTTGGCTTGACCGATATTCTTCAAATCCGAGGAGGATACACTTCTCGGATTACATTCTTTTATCCTCCTCCTACGTGACTCTCCACTTTGGGGCCTCTCCCAATCCTTTACTCCTCCTCGGACATGCCCACATTTTCAAATAGGGCCCAAGGCCCAACATACGAATTTGGGCTTTTATCCTCACACTTACTTTTTATTTATAGATTATAAAAGTGCTCTCTAGGAGTTTCTAACTAATTCTATGTTTGGTTGGGATGAATATGGAGATCATGGAAAATGGAAGAAGAAAAATGGAGAGAAAAATATGACTTTTCATTGTTTGGTTAGAGAGGGGGGAGAAGAGAAAAGAAAATAAGGTGAATGAAATTTCTATTTGGGTCCACAAATTTTTTTATTATTCCAAATTGGAAAGAAAATAAAAGAGAATGATATTGAGAAGAAAAGTGTAAAATTACCCCTCTACTTTTCTATCCTTCTAATTTTATTTATAAGGACATAATAGTAATTCATTTTCCATCCTTTCACATTTTCATCCTTTATAGTCTATACAAAAAAAATATGGTGAAAAATATAAATATTTTCTATTATCGCATATTTGAATTTTGCATGCTGTAACATCGTGTTGCTATAGTTGCCTTTTACCACTTAATACACAATAGAAACTAGGAGTCAATTATCTATTAGAGAAAGTCTAGATAAACAATTTTTGTGCCACAACTATGATGTGGTTGACTACTAACTTGATTGGTAGAGAAAAATAATAAGTCCATATGAATGTGATTGTTTACCATTCTCAATCAACTATTATAACAAAATGTGACAAAAATTATGACAAATAGTATGATCTTAGAAAAATTGTCTTCATTAGGACCTTCAAGAGAATATGTTGTTTTGATGGTGAAAGGAAAAGAGAATCTCTTCCCATATTTGAATTTTGTATGCTGTCACATCGTGTTGCTATAGTTGCCTTTTACCACTCAATACACAATAGAAACTAGGAGCCAATTAATTATCCATTAGAGAAATTCTAGATAAATAATTTTGTGCAACCACTATGATGTGGTTGACTAATGACTATGATTAGTGGAGAAATATAATAGGTCCATACAAATGTGATTGTTTACCATTCACAATCAATCATTATAACAAAATGTGACAAAAATGATGATACATAGTATGATCTTAGAAAAATTGTCTTCATTAAGACCTTCAAGAGAATATGTTGTTTTGATGGTGAAAGGAAAAGAGAATCTCTTTATCATCTGTAAACTGTAGACTGAGGTCCTACATACTTCTCAGCTTGTTTGTCATGGTCTCTCTATTTTTATTTATTTTATATTTATTTTCAATGACTCCGAATTATATTTCTACGGAAAACTAATACAATTTTTTTATGCATACTGGTTATATTTCTAAGCAAAAGATTAATGGAATCACACAAGAGACCAGGCTTCCCAACCGGAAACACCTTTATCAGTTCTATAAAAAAGCTGATTAAAGGTGAAAATGAAATATTTCATCATGAATACTAGGTCTCTTTAGTCTTTACATTTGATACCGCTACTTATATACCAAGTTTGGAAACTTAATAATTTCCGTTGATAATATCTAAAAGTTGGAAAATATTTATTGTTATTATGCTTTTATTGAGCCACATTAGTATAGCATTTTGATTCACTTCGGTCTATTTCAATTATAAGATATATTAGTAAATAACTAAATGAATTAATTTAATTTTCTTCAAAAAAAAAAAAAAGAGTTAATTTAATTATTTTGTCAAAATCTATTAGTACATGAATTAATGTAAGCATTTTTTAAAAATTAATATTTTTCAAACATAAGATCTTTTATATAATGCATCTTATGAATGTTTTTATTTAAAATTTAAAATAGTAAAAATAACACATGATATCGTTTATTAACTACAAAAAATAGAAAGTGACATGATTGGTTGGTTTTACATCAAAAACATAACAAACAAATTCCTATTTATTATGCAGTGATACTATAGTTAGTTCAAATTTTACTACATATGAGTGTTACAAATCTATATCATATTTAAAAGTCGAAGCGTAATATTATTGTTACGATTATTTTGAGTTACATCAACGTAGCATTTAAGTTCACTTTAGGCAATTTTAGTCCATTCGGTCCACATCGGTCCATTTTGTCCATATCGGTCCAATTAGGTCCCGTTTGGTCTACTTCTTTCTGTATTCGTCCAAAAATTCATTTTCAATTTTGGGCTCAAAAATTCAATTTTGTTTTCTTAAATTTTGGATTGAAAAGTATAAATTTTATTCTTTTTTTGGGCCAAACTCTTTAGTTTTGGATTAAAATATACAAAAAAAAAATTGGCATTAGAAATTAGAGATGAGCCCTAAAAAAGCAATAAAAATTATAAATATTCAAAATATTACTATAAATTTAATTTTCAATAATATAGGAATTATAGTTTTAATTGGAAAAAAAATACTACAATTTTAAATGTATTTAATAATTTAAACTTAATATAACACATTATATATGTTCCATGGAATGAGGGTGTACATTTTTAAAAATTATATTATTTTATATGTTCAAATTAGTCATCACTTTGTATTGTTGTTGAATGCAAAATACATTATATGTTTCATTATATAAAATTTATAAAATATAAAAACCTTTTAAATAACACATGCACTATTTAATCTAAAAATTTACATTGTATTCTTATTAAATAATTATATTTCTTATTCCCATGCATTACATGGGTTTGCAACTAGTAAGAACTAGTCGCCAACTCGTGCGATGCACAGGAAAGCTATTAAATATGAGACAAAATTTAGTTACAAAATTAGTTGTAGCCTTAAGCTACAAATTTACTTAATATCTTTTTATTAGATGTGAATTTTAACAAATCCACCATTAGATTATATCTTCTTTTATATATATAAATATATATATATATATATATATATATATATATATTCTAAATTATTACTCTTATTATTCTTCTTTATTTGTCTCTACGGTAGCCCCAAACGAAGGCCACCAAGTTCCATACTTGAAATTTCATACAAGTAATGAAGTTTTCCACTAATTTAACAGCAAGAATACAAACCCAATTCCTTAGAGGAAGAGAAGCTGTGAAGCTAGAACATAGAGAGCCAATGCCAGATATGTAGAAATTGTAGTAATCTTGAGTGGCATTCTTCCTTTATCTCTCCTTAAGACCATGGCTTCATAGATTGGCATGGAATTCACCACTACAAAACCTGCGATAAACATCTGCACAAGTAATCCCTCCGAATTGCTTCCTTTTAAAACTTTCATGAGCCCCATAAAAAATGAGACTAAGTTGATTATTGCTGCTATTGCTATTGGCACAAACATGGGTGATGGGACTCCAAAGTCAAAAACACCTTGGTGATATCTTTTGCTTTGTTCATCATCAACAAATTTGTTGGTCAAACTAAAACCGTATGTGGAAATGCCTAGACACTTGAGAAAGTACTCTAGGGATGCAAACAGGTTGCATGAGAGTACTCTTATCATCCACATTCTTTGATCATT
Organism: Quercus glauca; assembly: GCA_023736055.1. Lineage (NCBI taxonomy): Eukaryota > Viridiplantae > Streptophyta > Magnoliopsida > Fagales > Fagaceae > Quercus > Quercus glauca. The sequence continues at coordinate 69,958,081 of CM043316.1, read as the reverse complement.
CCACCACCTTTGAACTGTAGAGCCCTCTACTATAAATTCAAGGAGATCATGTCCATAGGCTCCAAGGAAGAGAAACTTGTACAAGACGAACCATGGCTCCGATAACTACAACCCATATCAATTGAGTCAATTCCTTAATTGAAAAATACCAACATGGAGGGGACACTTTTTTTTTTCCTCTTTACAACTTGCTAAGGTGGTAAGTTGTGGTTGTAGCAATATTACTTTCACATAGTCCCAAGAGCGGAACTAGAAATTTAGTTTAGGGGGGCCAACGTATGAACCAAAGAAATTTAGAATTTAAGAATGAAAATTATGCTAAAATCGAAAACAAAATATACAGTGAAAAATAAAACTAGTATTTATTCAATATTAACAAAATGTTAATAAAAGAAAATACACAAAATATTTGTTTCTATCAATTTATCAAAATTGAATTTAATGTTATTTAAATTCTTTGAATAATTTATAATTGATTCTAACTATGTTTTTAGTTATTCTCCTTGCAATTTATAAAATCAAGTAGTTTTTTTTAAGACAAAAACCATATTCATTTTTATTTCGTAGTCTTATTTTGTAAGAATTTATTATTGAAAATGCATAATTATAATAGATATATAGAAACGAGAAGAGTAAATACAAGTTATAATCACTTTATAAATAAATTGGTAGGTTATTGATATTTTAATTCTTGTCAATGATTTGACACAATTCAGAAAGAAATGATGAATAAAAAAAGAACTTTTGTGTGCTTTGTAAACATGAATGCACACATATAATAGCATTTGTATCAGCTTGTACAATTTATTTTTTTTAATATCTATTTTAGCATAAGATTTTACATTTTTTTCTTTTCATACTCACTTTTCCAAAAAATCTACATTAAATTATCTATTTTATACTACATTTTATTAAAATATCAATTTTTCTTGATTTTTTTAATTGTTTATATTTTTCACACACAACTACAATCCATTTTCTTCTTTCATTCTCAGGATATATAAAGAAAAAATAAAAAACTAAATGCAAAATGAATAGCGTTATTGTAAATTTACACAATTACCGTAGCAAACTTCTAAATTTACACATTATAAATCACTAAGAGCATCCCCAGCACGTTAGGCAAATTTTTGTACTGTTTGGACAATCAACAGTGACATTTACCTTTTGCCTACCCACTTTTTCAAATACGTCTTCTAACAGATTTTCTATTTTTTTTCTATCTCATTTAAATATTATTTATTCATTCATTCATTATTCATTCTTTATTCTTTTTTAATCTTTATTTTTTCTTCCTTTATTCATTCTCAACAATTATATTTTTCAACAAAAAGTGTTACATCCACAATATTTTTTGCAATACTTTCACAAGAATCATAACAAAATCTTATATGAAAAGTTGTTACTAGTTCTAATTTGAACCCACCACTAAAATTATATTTTTACTTACCAATATTAGCTAATTACTTAAAATTTATTATGAAAATATTGTGGCAGTATTTTTAAATTGTGATTTCTTATTCTTTGCCTTTCTTTCATCCATACGTTTCCTTTTTTCTTTTTTCTTTTTTTTTCTCTTGCATTTTGTCCACCACACACATATACCCATAGGATTCCATCTTCTCCTTTTTTTTTTTTCTTTACTTTCCACTTGATTCTAGAACCTCCCTCTTTTTCTTTCTCAAGCTCTCTCATTTTCTACTCTTTTTTTTTTTTCTACTTGATTCCATAAATTCTCTAACTTTCTCTGTGATACGTCTCACATAATCTCGCTTGCCTTTTGGTGTCATTATCTTCAAACACACAGACACGCATGGAGAGAAAGGAGAAATCACCTTTGCTCCACCACACCGCCATCGCTGCTCCTCCTCCTCACTACGGAGTGTATGCAACCAGGGGTCATATCGGCTTCTATTTTTTGTCCTTGTTCTTGATTAGTTGTTGTTTCTGATTTTAGATTTGTCAGATCGCTTCTATTTTTTTTTTCTTGATCTTTTATTGTTGTTCTAGCTTTCTTTTTTTTTTTTTCTTTTTTTTTTTCTGTTCTTGATTTGCTGCTGTTGTTGTTTTGATTTTAAATTTGTTGTTTAAATTATATCAGTTTTATGAGAGCAAGAATTTTTTTGCTTTTATTGTTGTGGTTTGATTAATTTTAAGATTATGTTTTTGAGTTTGTCTTTTGATTATGCTTGAGTTTAGAGATGTTTGAGAGAAAGATGGTCATGTTTGTAACCGTTGTGTTTGTAGCCGTGAGAGGAGAGAGAAAGGGAGGAAAGAGAAAAAAGTCTTTTTTATTTTAATTCAACCGGTATTATTTTAAGGGGAAATATTCTTTAGATTTGGTACAGTGCTCTCCAGGCTTGGAAAGCTACTGTAACAAATCTAAAAAAAAATTTAGAGTTGGAGAGGTTGTTGGAGGGTTTTTTTTTGTGTGAACAGTGACTTTTTTGGAGAAAAAATAGAGATAGAGCATCTGTTGGAGATGCTCTAATGTGGGTCATTTTTATGCAAAAATGTATAAATTTTACACATTTTTCTATTATACTCTCAATGATGTGAGTGCTCTAAGGCAAGAAACTAATTTAAATAGAAATAAAAAATAAATTTTCTTAAAGAATAGTCTCTCTCTCTCTCTCTCTTAAATTTTTTGTTGAATTAAGAAAAGATTTTTTTTTTCTAAAGTTCTTTAGCGCTTAAAATACCAAAAAAAAGTAGAAAACAATTTTAAAAAATGTTTTAGGTTAAAAAGTTTTCATTTAAGGTCAATTCACGATTAACAGACTAACTTACCAAATTTTTAAGCCTTTTTTAACTAATTAAATTTCAAGAAGATAAATTTTAAATATTTGTTATATAAATAAAGATTTTAAGAAGATGGGGGGAGGCGTTGGACTGGGCCACTGGGGGAACTTGGGTCCACTACAACAAAATAATTTAATTTTATGAAATTAAAAAGGCTTGCGTTGGGCAGGAGCCACGGCCCTCTAGTCCCAACGTAGGTTTGTCTTGTGTACTAAGTTTTGATGGTTATAATGAGAAGAGAGATTTGAATTATGGATATCTTGAAGATATCAAAAGGTACTAACCAATTAAACTATGAAATTTTTAACATGTACTAAGTAATAATAGTAGTGAATAATTTTGTGTCCTTTGACTTATTGATATAAAAACAACAAATCTATTAATATTAATAAATAACATGCACTAACACGTCAAAATTTTAACGAATAAAGGTGAAAAAAGAAAAAAGAAAAAGGAAAAAAAGAGGAGAGGCGTAGTGAATAATTTCAAATAATAACATTTATGTAATGACATGAGTCACATGAAAAAAAAAAACCAAAGTAATGACAAGAAATTTGTAAAATGTTTGGATACATACCTTTGGGAATGCACTAACTCCATTGAGAAGAGCAAATTGGGGGAGGAAGGCATATATATGGTGAATGGAATAAGCCGACCGAGTAGCGCTCAAGAATATGCATAAGTAAGGCCCATGATAAGTCCCATGGACCTAGTGCCAAAGCTTATGGGGCTATATTTTTGAGAACCCAACTTGCATCATGCCAATGATCCCTGGCCTTGGTTCAACCCACCAATGAGGCTGATTGGTGCATCACCCAAAAAGGCTGGCCTCTTAGGTTTACAAAATATAGACCTCCATCCCTCACAGCGTTGCGGATAACCCGTGTAGTGGTCCTCGATAAGCGATCCATATTTGAAGCCCATCTACGCATTACACATTAAAATTATAGATCATCTATAAGTTATAATTAGTTTTTTTTTTTTTTTTTTTTTTTTTGAGGAAAGTTATAATTAGTTAATTAATTACATTTCTAGAATGTGGCCTTTTAGGCTTGCTTAATTAAGAATTTAATCCATGTAAGATATTCAGCTTTTTCTAGATGAAAATAAGAATTCGATCCTAAGGTTTTTCTTTTTATTTTATTTTATTTTTATTATTACATAATACTTTAGTAGGATTAGTTTTTTTTGTTGAAAACTTTATTTGTTTATTTTTTGAAAGTGGCAAAAAGTATACATTTATATATATTTTTTATATAAGAAAGTAGTATCTTAGCCTTTAACCACTCTATTTCATTCCCTACTCATGAGACACTTTAGAAAACCAATAGACTGTTTAATATGGTGGATTGAACTTGGAACTTCCACATGTATGTCACATCCCAGACCAATGAACCCACCATGTAAATACTTCCATAGGATACAAAAATATAGTTATACTTAGGAAAAGTGATGATTTTATAAATTGAACATAATCAAATGAATAAGCTAACAAAAAAATAAGGAAAAAACTAATTGAAATGCACACTAAATTGCATAACAGATTCATTACTAACTTTGGTTTTTTTTTTTTTTTTTAGAATCAATACCCACTTTGATGTGCTAGGGGTACAGGAACAAACTAATAGGCTTACCTCGAACCCCCATTTGGTATTGTTCTCATAATTGCATTCTGCAACCTTGTGTGCCAAATCCATAATTTGTTGGGATTGGATGGGCTTGTCCACCATATGGAATGGCCCAATTTCTGTGATTTCTGGTGAAATAAAAGTTGATGGACCTCCAAAGAAAACCCGCCTATTGAAATAGCATCCGGTTCCAACATGACTTGGTCCCAATAGTCCGTCCATACCCATTGGATTAATTTGAAAAATTCGTTTATATTCACTACCATAAGTGTCATTCTTGTTGATCCCATGAAACATTTGAGGAAATTGAACAAATCCTATTTTGGACTGAAGTTTAGGATCTACTAGATAACACAATGCACGAAGAGGTGTTTGTGAATCATTGGAGTACATATCACAATCCAAGGTTAGGATTATAGGTGCATTGGTCATGGCAGCCGAGACTTAAAGCTTTTAAACACAGCCAAAAAATAATAAAAAATAAAAATAAAAACCTATAAAAGATGTAGTAGCATGTGTAACATAGTGCATTTTGGCTCAAATATAAGAAGGCTTACGAGGACATTAAGGGCACCAGCCTTGAAATGGTGGAATGAAGTTTTGCTCTTTTCTCTAGAGAGATAGATGAGATTTGGCATCAAATGATCCGTGATATCTTTGTTTTTGCTACTCTCTAATAAGACCTGATCATGGTACAAGCCAATAGATTAGATGGCCATTAAAGTTTTAAGTACCTAATGATAAAAGGAATAACTATTTTATCATAGGAATTAGATGCCCAAAACTAAATTGTTTACTACTTTTTTAGCACCCTTTGATTAATTTCTTTGGAATGAAGAAAAAGGTCTAGAAATACAAATTTTTTTCACAACTATTGATCTGACTTCTTGTGAGAGATGTATAATAAAGGTGGTGTTAGTGATAAGTTTATCTGAATATGATATTTCTCTAATTATAATTTGTCATCTTAGCAAGTTATGAAAATATTATTAAAAAAATTAGCATCCCTAACATTGTCAAAGAGTTAAAAAAAAAAAAAAAAAAAAAAAAAAAAGACACATTGTTAAGAATGAATGCTCTTTTTCAACACAAATAGTTAACCTCTTGATAAAATAAGCGTAATGCTAGGGGCACATAAAAATATACAACTTTATGCCACAACTCATCACGTGACGAGTTGTGAGTGGTGGAAGTGTGTCCCCACATGACTTAGCATCACACATCCATCAATTACAACTTGTCACGTGGCAAGTTGTGGCACAAAGTTGTGCATTTTTATGCGTTCATAGCATTACTCATAAAATAATGATCTTGGTGTGTAAATCCATCCGTCCATTTGCGAAAAGCTTTGTGCTCTTGCTCATTAGTGATATACTCTTCGCTACCTTTCCCACGCTTAAGAACATTCTCTACCTTGACTTTCATGCTTTCATACATTATCGGTAACATTGTCAAGAACAAGAATGTAATTAAGCTGATGGGAGCAGTACTAAGTATTAGGCAATGTAAAAAAACAATATTTTGACACATCAAAAAGTTACATTTTTTATTTTAACACACTACTTTACAAAACAACATACATCACATATTCTATTCTGATACTGCATTATTTAAATATTTTTTCTTTATTCTTTTTAAATAAATTTTTAATAGAGGAGAGAAAGAAAGTTTATTAAAAAATACACTAAAAATGAATACAACATCTGCCGTACAATGCTATTATTCGAATTGTACTATAACAAATTTGGAATTTGACACATTTCATAAGAGCAACCACATCAGTGGTTGCAAAAATTTGCAAAATACAAAGAGTGCTCAATTTTGCACATTTTAATCCAAAAAACACTTACATCAGTACTTGTAAAAATGTGCAAATATACAAAATTGCTTTGCAAATGAACAATAACCATGCATATATGCACGGTTACTGTTCATGTGCAAATGATTTTTTTATTCTTTTTTTTCTCTCTCCTCGTCAGGTTGCTCTCTCATCTGTCTTCTTTTCACAACAAAGAAAGAAAAAGGTGGGTGGGGCCATGTGGGTAGTGGTTTGTTTGATATAATAAAAAATTGAAGAAATATTATTATTTAAATAAAATAGATGATAGAATAGATAAACTGATGTGGATATTTTGTAAAAATGAGTGTATAAAATAGAAAAAGTATGTTTTTTCTTGCAAAATAGACAAGAATTTTGCAAGGACTGATGCAGTTGCTCTAAGGTATGGTTTTTTGTTTTTGGTGTGCTAAATTCTAAAAATTTAGCATTTGGCACACTTGATGCCAATGCTCGTCATTGTTTTATAGAAAATTTTCAATGAGGTAATCCCATTAATTTAAAAAATTAAAGATCTATGAATAAATCCCCCCTACGAAAATAATTTTAAAAGGGAATCAATAAGCTTTAGTTCAAATGACATGTTCTCTCTTTCTATGAGTGAGGTAGTGATTATGTTTTGAATCTCCCACTTAATAGTGGAAAAATTAGAATTGAAAGAGTGAAAAAAGAATAATCATAGTTAGAAAGATTGATTTACTAGAGGTCGAACATTTGTGCAATGACAAGTTCCTTCCTCCAAAAATGATAGGTCGTAAGTTCAAGTTAAGGAATTAGGCTTTTCAAAAATTTGGGGATAAGGTTGCCTACCATGATCTCTCCAACCTTTTCAAAAGTGTGAGTTTTGTGCACTAGGTATAAATAATACTTAATTCCTAGTGCAATTTATGCAATCATTTAATCGAATGAATAAATGCCATGTACGTATCCTAGTTGTGATGTATCCTGCCACTAATGTTACAAAAAAAGGGCCGGATAACATTTTAAGTTTTATTTGATTTTCACTTTTCTTTGGTGTTTAATAACTTAATATGTCCTTATCTAATGATTAGAAAGAGAGAAATATGTGTCAACTAGCACTTTATAGTATTTTTAACAAATACGTGAAAGGTTAAAATTTTCCCTCCTAGTGTAACTATCAAATTATCTTTAAAAGAGAGAGAGAGAGAGGAGAAATATTCATATATAGGTTAAGGGGTTCCATCCCTCTCTCACTTATAGCAAAAAGTGCATTGTTTTGAGAGAGAGAGAGAGAGAGAGAGAGAGAAAGAGGGAGTACTCCACACATAATATTATTCATAACAAATTTCAGAATAAATGAGTTGTTAAAGTTGTTATTGTTTCTCTTTTGAATCCATTACTAATATTGCTTTATTATCTCTTTCTTAAAACTCGTGATTGTGAAAAAATTGTTACTGAAGGATTATTCAGCAAATTAATGGTCCGTCTGGTAGCAATGTTTAGGTATTCGTTTTCAAAATAATATGAAAATTATGATCTAAATTAACACTGTAGTGAAAAAAAGTATTTTGAGTATTCATAATACAAAAAAAAAAGTGTTTAGTACTGTGGGGGCATTTTTTGCTTCAAGGTCAAGGGCTAGACCAATTGGAGCCTAGGCAATTTTTGCTCTTGTCCCACATTGAAAAGAAATCCTCCTCCAATCTACCTTATAAGGCATGAACCAAAGGGGAGGCAAAGCGTCGCCAGAGCAAAGCGTCGTCGATGCGGAGAGATTGAAGCTTGAAGCGTCGCCGATGCAGAGAAGGAAGCGTCGCCGATGCGGAGAGATAGAAGCTCGAAGCGTCGCCGATGAGGAGGAAGTGTCGCCGATGTGGAGAGATCAAAGCTCGAAGCGTTGTCAATGCGGAGGAAGCGTAGCCGGAGTGGAGCATCGCCGATGCGGAGAGATCGAAGCTCGAAGCATCGCTGATGTGGAGGAGGAAGCGTCGACGGAGGAAGAAATGCGTCGCAGGTGCAAAGAAAAGCTCGAAGTGTCGCCAATGAGGAGAGATCGAAGCTCGAAGTGTCGCCGATGCGTTGTCAATGTGTTGCCAATGCGGAGGAATGCAAAGCATCGCCGGTGACGGTGGAGTTTGTTTGGCTTACCGGCGACGGTGAGTGGCTTCTCTTTTTTGTTTGGGTTTCTCTGTTTTTTGACCGAAAACTCTTGGGTGAATGTTTTTTGTTTTGCTGAGTGGGTGAATGTATATTCATTTTGTTTGGGAGTATTTATAGTGGGCAATAGCGACGAAAACGTTTCGTCGCTATTACCCACTTCTAGTGACAAATTTATGTTTCGTCACAAAAGGACCCAGAATTTGTTACACTTTTAGTGACGAATTTTATTTTCGTCACTAAAGAAACCATATTTTGTTAAGATTTTTAGCGACGAAATTCAAATTTCATCGCTGTAGCATACTTTTAGTGACGAATTGTGATTTCGTCACTAAAAACATATAAGTGCAAGACAATTAGTATTTTTAGTGATGAATATTTTTCATCGCTAATTCTTCCTTATAGCGACAAAAGGATTTTCGTCACTAATACTATCCACAGCAATACCTACAGTGACGAAATATTTCGTCACTAAAAATTTCAACTTTTAGTGACGAAATATTTCGTCACTATAAATTAATTAAACTTGCGCCAAAATTTCCCTCTACTTGCGCCCATTTTTCAAATCACAATAGCGATGAAATTTATTTTTCGTCGCTAAATGTTATAATTTTTTTCACTTTTAGTGATGAAATTCATATTTCGTCACTAAAGCTGTATTTTTAGCGAGGAAAAATTTTTCCTCACTAATTTTCGTCACTAAAAATATATTTTGTTGTAGTGACCATATATCTATAACATTTTTTTCAAAAATGTAAACACACACAATTAAGTGCATGTGTGTCTGTTCAACAGTTGGTTTGGGCCTATTTGGTTGCGTTGTTTAAACAACAGTTTTCGTTGTTTAAACAACACAACACGTATTTCCACAACACTTTTTCACCCACTTGTATTTTCAGAACACTTAAACAACGTTTCAAAATAATTACAATAATGCTATTTTGTTGCTCAAAACTATTACTAAAAATTGAAAAACACCTATGATGTGTAATTAAAATACAGTGTTAAAAACACTTATATGACACAAATACTCTTTACTAAACACTATTATCAAACATGTTTTTTTTTATCTACGACTTTTATTACTTAAACACTGAAATATATATATATATATATATTGAAGAAGGAAAATTGTGATTTAAACTTGTCTATTAAAACGGGTCCAGTAAAATCTTGTTGAGCATGGTTTTAAAAACCGGACAAATCGGCCAGTCTGACCGATTCAACTGAGAACTAGCCACTAATCCGGTCTGGTTATGACTAAAAACCGAGAAACATCTAAAAACGTAATAATTGGGAACTGGCTGGTTCAACTGTAAAACCGGGAACCGGTATGGTTGAACCAATTATTGACCGGTTGTGTTGAAAACTAAAACTACACATTTTTTTTCAAAAACTTACATTTTTTTTCCCTTCAAATCCAACCTAAAACCCATAAGAATGATGATCCAAAACTATGGGAAGGAAGAAAAACTCAATAAAAAGAGAGAGAGGTAAAGAGCTAAAGATTAAAATGTGATTCTTGATTTTTTTTTTCTAGGTAAATAGGAATTACCTTGGCAGCATCAACTTTCTGAAATTTTTTATTTTGTAGTAAATATACTTTGAGATCGAGAGAGTGAGAGAGTGAGAGTGAGACTATAATGTAAGAAACTTTAGCCTTAAAACAAAATAGGAGAATGATTTTAGCTTTTGGCTGGGACAAGTTTGAAAGGAGAAATAGAAGTTTGAAGGAATGGGTAAGTGAAGTATTAATGAAGAGTAGAGGGAGGTGAATGACTCTTTTTTTTGTTTTTTGTTTTCTTTTCTATGTCTTGTCTGGTCAATTTTTTTTTTTTTTTTTTTTAAGGAAAATTGTGATTTAAAGTCGTCTACTAAATAGGTCCTGATAACGTATTTTTCTTTGGTGAACATTTTGTCGATCCTTTTTTCTTTTTTTTTTTTGAAAAACTATCAGGTTTGTCTAGTATATGCACTACATGTCTCTCCTTAAAAGGGAAGACATATGTTGTCTGCACCTGGCTTTTATATAGAAAATGGGGTTATTTAGTTGGGATGGAAAAGTGAGAGGATAAAAAAGTAAGGAGATAAAATAAATTTTAATTTCTTGTATTTGTATTTAATTGGAAGATGGAAAAGTTAAGGTATAGAAAATAAATTTTGTATCAAATATCTTTTTTTGAGAAACAAACTACTGCTAAACACACACATGCACACACTTAATTACACTCTCACTCAAATTCATTAAGTTTAAGACTATTGGAAATTTAAACTTATACTTTTTCTAATTTCAAACCAATACTTAAACTTTTTAAAATTATATCCATTTAAATTATTGTTTGATTGTGAATTTTATATTCATACGATTTTAACTGTGTCCAAGATTCAATTTGAAATTAAGGAAACTATATGGCTTAATTTTAAATATTTTTTAAGATTTACTGTAATTTGAAACTTTAGAAATTATATGTTAATTATAAACAATTTATAAAGGATTGAGTTTTACATATAATTGCTAACAAAAAGAGAAATTTCTTTGGGAAGCGCAAATAATCCACCTAGAAATTTGATCAAAACTTGCACTAGAACTTATGTACGGATATAATTCATGTCATGTTAATATTAAGCAGTGTAACATTTCTATATAATAATAAAAAATTTTAGTTACATGAATCTTTTTCTTTCCGAGAAACATAAGTAACATGAATCTAATTCATTAAGAAAAGGAGAATTTGGCTAGAGAAAAAAAAAGGTGAGGCATTAGTAAAATTCAGCTCAATATGAGTGTAGCAAAAAGATTGGACTAAACTTAGATACACTCCCTTGAGTTTTTTAGATTCCATCATTAGTTTTAAACATTTGATCAACACAATTGTGGGTACTTGACTCCACACAAAGGATATTTGTTCGCTTTGGGGAGCCAGACCCTCACGAATTTGTCCTCTTCGACCGAGTACACTGTGTTGTAGTGGTACACTAAGTGTTAGCTCCAGAAGCATATAAGGCACTAGTGGGAGGGTTCTCCTTCCGATGTGGGATTACAAGCAAGCTATTGGTCTCGCACTCGGTCGAAGAGGACAAATTCGTGAGGGTCTGGCTCCCCAAAGCGAACAAATATCCTTTGTGTAGAGTTAAGTGCCCACAACAATCATATGATTAATTTAATTATCTTTGGGTAAGATAATATTGACAATAGAGTCGCATAGTTGAATTTAAACATTTAATTGGAAAATAATATATCATACTAATCTCATCACACGCGCTTTGCAAGTGCAATGAAGCTCTTTTTTATTTTGGGTTTAGTGAAATAATATTTAAAAGTGAGATAGAGATAGTGTCCTAATTTTTAGAATCTTTTTTTATGTCCTAATTTTTAGAATCTTTTTTTATGTGAGAGTTGATAAAAGTTTGAAAGCTTATTTGTGTTTTTAAATTTAAAATTATTTAAAAATTTGTGTAAGAATATTTTAGTATGCAAAATAATGAAACTCAAATAAAAAACCATGTTATTAGTATATAGTAATTAATACAGAAAGACTTGAAAGCAGTTATAAAAAAGTTTTGGGCCTTTAGGCGCAAAGGTTTTACTCAATACTATTACCTTAATCTTTTCAGCATCAGATGACCATGAGTGATTTGATGCAAAATAGGCTTCTGGGCTTCTATCTATTATTTTAGTCTTCCTAGAAAATGGTAACCAATATCTTGCAAACTTTGTAGCTTCCATACAAGCAAAGAGAGTGAGCTGTGAACCACCATCATCTGATACATAGACCGAAATCTTCTCTGTTGGATAGTCATAAGCCATGACTGACAAGGCCGTGCTCACCAACCTTATTGGTGGTTCCTTATACGGATCTGCTGTGCATATGAACGCGTCTAGTGCTGGAAAATCCGATTTCTTCATAACCTTTTTAAGGTTTTCAGGGAATTCACAACATTGGCCACTTGGAAACATTGCTGCATAGCCCAAACGATAGCAAGGATAATATCAGAGATGAAGAAGGAAAGGGTGATAAAGAGGGAGACTAAGGTGGTGGATTGGATGAGTTTGTGTGCATTGTGATGAAGATGGGCTAAGATAGCACAAGTGTAAACTGCCATAAACACAAGGTTTAGGGTTGTGCGACTTGCATGTCCAAGTGTGTGAAGGGGAGGTTAAAGGGAGACTAAGGTGGTGGATTGGATGAGTTTGTGTGCATTGTGATGAAGATGGGCTAAGATAGCACAAGTGTAAACTGCCATAAACACAAGGTTTAGGGTTGTGCGACTTGCATGTCCAAGTGTGTGAAGGGGAGGTTAGAGGCTGTGGAACTTGTGCTGAACCCTCTTAGTCTCTGATCCTCCCTTTTTGTGGTGGTGAAGTATTGTGTGCAGGGATATTATCTAAGATGGGTACATTAATTAAATAGCTTCAGAAGAAACGTGGAGCAATTATTGACTGTTCTATCAAGGACGATGACATGTATACCGGTTCATGTGTGATGTATTACTCAATAGTCAAATAGTTCAATAAGATCTCATAAAAATAAGAATAAAAAGTTCAACAAGATTTTATCTTCTTTCTTTTATTTTTATTTTTATTTCTAATTATAAAATTTGATAATTATAGTTTTTATTAATAAACATTTATGATAATTGTGTTTATATAAGAAATTATCATTTTAGTGCGTATATAAAATTATTCATTCTGCGTAACCATCATAGATTTGCAGCCAAAACTCTTAGTTGAAAGTTGAAATGGTGAAAGATCGGAGGAGGAGAAACCAAAGTACATAAGAGAATTTAGAGATAAAAAGGAGGAAGATGAAGTATTTATTTGACAAATATTATTTTTGCTAACTTATTTTACTATTTAGTTTATTTTTGTTATTATTTATGAGTCTTACTATACTTTTTAGTATTATTCATAGGTCTCATTGTACTTTCAACTAATTTTTACTTTTATTTACTTTACTTTTAGTAAAGAGTTTTTAACTTCAGTAAAATAAACAAATTCCAAAAAGTTTTTAGTTTCAACAGATCAAACTAGTCACAAATGGAAAAGAAGAAATTAAGTTGGTGGAAGGTGGCCGGGTTGGTGGGATTTGGAGAATGAGAATATCTTGATTAAAAGTTGCGGACCTGAGAGTGCCATGTTTTGGGTTTTAAGCACCTCTTCTTTAGAAATTAATGTCATCAATCATAATTTGTTTATTGATATTTTATTCTTATTTATATTATGTTATTGTTATTTGCCAATCATAGTTATTATTGCATCAATTTACAAAATGTTACGTTATAAAATTTGTAGTATCTTTAGTATTTTGTAGAATATTTAGTTTAGTATGTAAATAATGATAATTTTAAAACGTTACACTAGTATTGAATAGTACCAAAATATATCGTTATCTTAGTCAAACCGAATTAGTCTTTAGTACAAAATTGACTCCCTACACAATATACAACATGTGTCTTACAAAATGTCTTACTTATGCATTAGTTTAAGTTAACTTCATGGTCTGCTCCTCTTGGTTTTGTTTTGTTTTAACTTGTTTTGTTTTAATTTGTTTTTGATTTTTTTGTTTTTGTTTTTCATATGCATTTAGGCACACTGGGCTAGTAAATTAGAAGCTCCATCATACAAAATGTGTCTTACAAAATGTCTTACTTATGCATTAGTTTAAGTTAACTTCATGATCTGCTCCTCTTGGTTTTGTTTTGTTTTAATTTGTTTTTGTTTTTCATATGCATTTAGGCATACTGGGCCAGTAAATTAGAAGCTCCATCATACAAACCCAAATTGCAACATTAGAATAGTATTATTCTTGTTTACCAAAAAAAAGAGAGAATAGTATTATTCTTTTCTCAAAAAAGTAATACTAGTCTTCTTACAATGGAATTTTTTTTTTTTAAAATTTTATGAATTATATGGTTTGTATTAATATGCATTTGCAAAGACAAATCAAACAATAGAGAAAAATATAAATTTTATAACATTTTAAACCGTGACTCTGATAACTGCAACTCATTTCTCAACTGAGTCAATTCATTAATTGAAAGAGGACATTCAAATAATGACTAGGACAACTTGCTAAGGTGGCAAGTAATTGTGATCATAAATAATAATATTACTTTCACGTGGCCACATTTTTTACACAAATTTTATTATGTACCAATCACAATAAGTCATGTCAACCGTTATGAAAAATTTTGTGTCCTCAGACTTATTGATAAAAAAAAAATCCATTAACTTGAATAAATGACATAATCTTAACACTAATACCATGGTTTTAAAACAAGATCGGACTAGCTGGTTCGACTGAGAACTGGACTCAATTTCGATCTGGTTATCTAGAATAACTAGAAATTACAGAAAAAGCAAGTTTAATCGGAAACCATAGGTTTGATTGTGAAAACCAATAACTAGTACGGTTAAACCGACTTCGTTAAATATAAGAAAGGTGAGAACTAATGTCGTTTTCATTAAGTTGACATCAACTACAATGACAGCAGCACCAAAAAACTAGACTTGGAGCTCGTCGATCTTGACATGGAGGTTAAAGTCACCATCTAGATCTCTAAGTTGCAGGCTTGCAGTTGTTGGCTACACCGTGTTTCCTTCATCGATAGCATCTACTTTTATAATTGTAATGGGTTTCTCACTTTCTCTTTCTCTAATGGGTTTTACATATAGAGGTATTCGTATTATAGAAATATGAGTGGTGGTCATGGTTTTAAAAACTGGTACAGTCAAATAACCGATTTGTGCCCCGATTCTCGGTTTAACCCTGGTTTTTACTGATTTTATATCAATTTTGAGGGATTTTAATGGACCGAACTGGTGTCCAGTTCTTAATTGAACCGATTGAACCAGTCGGTCAAGTCCAATTTTTAAAACAGTGGTGGTTGTTGTTTTGTTTTAATTATTTATTTTAATCTATATTATATAGAAGATGATTCCCCTCTTTCAATTGGACTTTTATGTGGTTCAAAAATACCATCATAAATGTCAAATAACAAATTTCATTTTAAATTCAAAAAGAGAATTCCTAAAATTTAGAATTTTTTTCCCCTTACGTTCAAAAAAAAAAAATTACAGTTACTGCTTATCTTTAAAGTTTATCATTTTTATTTGTTTGAAAAATTTTTAAAAAAATTCTAAATTATTATTGTGGGTGCAAAAGGCCAACGCCACATGTTGGGCCTGAGGCCCAGTTCGAATACAACTCCATGTCCGAAGAGGTTAAAAGGATCAACGCTTCGCCATCCTGGTGAGAATGCAACCAACCAAGGATGAGTATTGCGGCCGAAGACGACCTGGCCTTTCCGAAGAGGTACCACTCATCAGACCTCCAAAGAACTTGATCAAGTAGAAGATTCCCCGTGGGGAGTTGGCGCTGGGCATTCCTGAACGCGGAGATATCGTGAAATATCTCGCAAATAAAGCTGCCACCTCCGCATTTAATGCACTGCAGCAACTTTCCTGGCCGCATTTATGTGGAGAAGACACCTAAACAGTGCAACCTCAACCACATCCACTCGCTGCACGTTAAAGCAAACTTCTGATGTGACTAGTACTCAAGTGGACGCCTAGATGGATGACAAGTGTGCGGTGAAGATGGGAGAAAGGTGTATATATATAAGGGAAACAGGCCTCAGGAAAGGGGGGGAGAGAAAAAAATTGTATTCACTAAGTTTTTAAATACTAAAGCTCTTTGGACCGAAGAAATTCTTGTTAAATGCTAGTCTGAATTCTTTTTTTTACTGGTCAGCTTGTATGAACCGTTGCTAAATCCAAACCCAACCCAGTTGTTTAACCCATTCTCTACAAATTTATTGTTGGGAATTTGTTGGGCTCACAATACAAAAAGCTGATACCTGGCCCAACAAATTTGGACCCTACAATTGGCGCCGTCTGTGGGAAACAGCTCGAGAAAAGGTGGAAGCAACACCTCAAAAGATGGCTGAACCAAGGCAACGACCAGCAGAGTCCAGGTCATCTCAACACACCGACCCTTTTGTTCATCTGGAACGGAGACAGGATCGTGAAGGCAGCTTACACACCACCTGCGGCGGCCAAAACCGATCACATGGAGAGAGCCACATGTCCCATGCAGACAAAAACCAGGCCATGCAGCTGGAGATTCAAAGGTTGAGAAAAGAGTTGCGCCACGCAAAGAGGAAGCGCGTTTCCTCATACTCCGAGGAGGATTCTGAAGACGAACGGGACGACGATTACAGGCGAAGGTCTCGAACACCAGTCAGTGAGCCTTTCCCCTACAAGGAAGCGTACAATCGTGAGAGGAACCCTCAGAGCTCCTTTCCAAGGGGCGCAGGGAACGATGCTATGAGCAAAGCTCTGGATCAGATCTCCAGATCTCCTTTTACACGTAATATCGAGGGTGCCAAACTTCTCAAGCGTTTCCACCAACCTACATTCACCATCTACAATGGCCGGACCGACCCAGTGGAACATGTAAGTCATTTCAACCAGCGGATGGCAGTTCACTCCAGGGACGAAGCCCTGATGTGCAAAGTTTTTCCCTCCAGTTTGGGACCAATAGCCATGAGATGGTTCGATAGTCTGAAAGCAAACACTATTAGCTCTTTCCAAGAGCTAACACAGGCTTTTGGGTCCCGTTTCGTCACTTGCCGAAGGGTTCCTCAGTCCATGGCCTCGCTGTTGTCCGTCAGCATGAAAGGGGGTGAGACTCTGAAGTCGTATTTGGATAGATTTTGGAAAACGTACAATGAGGTAGAGGAAGATTGTGAATCGATGGCTATCAACTCTTTTAAACTGGGCCTCCCCACTGAACATCCCTTGAGGACGTCCTTAACGCGCAAGCCTGCTACCAATATATGCCAGTTGATGGATAGGATCGATAAGTATAAAAGAGTTGAAGAGGATCAGCAGCAGAGTAAGAGAAAGGAGAAGGTTATCCCTCAGGAGGGGAGGGATTTCAGGTCGGACAGGTAGAACCACAACAGGCCGAGGAAGGACTGGGCTGGACAAAGCACGGCGAACTTCCAGACGGTCAATGCGGTTTTTCGCGAACCGGTGCACCAAGTCCTGGACAAAATAAAAAACGAGCCGTTCTTCAAGAGGCCGAACAAGATGGTGGGAAACCCTGAGAGGCGCAACCACAATCTTTACTGTCAGTATCACCTTGACCACGGGCATACTACTGAGGAGTGCAGGAGCCTGTGGGACGATCAGCTGGTCGGCGAAGGCAGACTAAAGCACCTCCTACACCACTCATACGGTCAGGGGAATCAAGCAAGCACGGGGCCCATAAGAAGTAACTCTGTAAAACCTCCCTTGGGGACGATCAATGTCATTTTTGCCGCACCAGGAAGGACAGGGTCTTACCCATCCAGGGTATTGTCGGTTGCTCGGATGCCCTCGGAAAGTTTTAACAAAAAGCCGAAGAGACATAGGATGGATGTTCCAGTTCTAGGCTTTTCAGAGGAGGACAAAATCGGGACTATCCAGCCGCATGATGATGCCCTGGTAGTAACTCTGAGAATAGGTGGATACGACGTGAAGAGGGTAATGGTAGATCAGGGCAGCGCTGCAGAGGTTATGTACCCAGACCTATACAAGGGGCTGAACTTGTCTCCCGAAGACTTAACTCCGTACAGTTCCCCTTTAGTCAGCTTTGATGGCAAAGTGATCATTCCGAAGGGCCAGATCAGACTGCCTGTGCAAACCGGTCCTGAAACGGTGGAAGTAGATTTCATAGTGGTGGATGCCTACTCACCCTACACCGCTATAGTAGGCAGACCTTGGCTTCATACCCATGGGGCTGTATCCTCCACACTACACCAGAAGATTAAATATCCGTCTGAAGGAATAGTCGAAGAGATCCGCGGAGATCAGTCTACATCCAGGCAATGTCTAGTGGCGGCTATCCAGCACCATCCTCAGGCTGAGCCCTTGGATTGTAACAAAGAGAAATTGTAGCAATTAAGGCCATCGGTGCTGGACACCGAAGCCTCGGCCGAAGAGGCAGAGTGCGAGAACTTGGTAAGGGTAGTCGTCGATAACGACCCAGAGAAGTTCTTTCAAGTCGGATCCATGCTGCCCTATCAGGAGAAAGAGGAGCTAATAGAGTTCCTCAGAGCCAACATTGACGTATTTGCGTGGGACTCCGCAGAGGCCCCAGGAGTAAATCCAGAATTCATCTGCCACCACCTAAACGTTGATCCCACCATTATCCCTAAGAAACAACCGCTCCGGCGTCCGTCAAGGGAACACGCTGACGCGGTCAGGGATAAAGTGATGAAACTCAAGCAGGCAGGAGCTATTAAGGAGATCTTCTACCCCGAATGGCTGGCTAACACGGTGGTAGTAAAGAAGAAAAATGGAAAGTGGCAGGTGTGTGTGGACTTCACCGATCTTAATAGAGCTTGTCCGAAGGATCCATTTCCCATGCCGAAGATAGACCAGTTAGTCGATGCTACTGTGGGACATCCTCGGATGAGTTTCTTAGACGCATTCCAGGGCTATCATCAAATACCACTGGCTCTCGCCGATCAAGAGAAGACATCTTTCGTAACCCCTGTGGGGAATTACCACTACAAGGTAATGTCGTTCAGCTTGAAAAACGCAGGGGCTACCTATCAGAGGATGATGATCAGAATGTTTGAGCCACAGCTGGGCAAAAGCATGGAAGTTTATATTGACGACATGGTGGTCAAAAGCAAGATCATAGCCGAACACATTGGGGACCTTAGAGATGTCTTTGAAATTCTGAGGGGACACAGATTGCGCCTGAATGCCTCCAAGTGTTCGTTCGGTGTTGGATCAGGCAAGTTCCTAGGGTATATGGTCACTCACAGAGGAATCGAAGTCAACCCCGATCAGATAAAGGCCATCAAGAACTTGCAAGCTCCTCGGAACCCTAAGGAAATTCAAAAGCTGACTGGGATGGCCGCTGCCTTTAATAGATTCATCTCCAGATCAGCAGACAGGTGCAGGCCTTTTTTCTCACTGATCAACAAGTGGAAGGATTTCGAATGAACGGAAGAATGTACTGTTACTTTTCAACAACTTAAGGACTACCTGGCTAGACCTCCAATCATGTCCAGTCCCCAGCCGGATGAAGTCTTGTTTGCCTACATCGCTGTGGCTCCTAACGCCGTAAGCTTAGTGCCGATCCAAACAGACTGTGGAGTGCAAAAACCAGTCTATTATATGAGCAAATCGCTGCAGGAAGCTGAGACTCGTTATTTGCCCCTAGAAAAGGCCATCCTAGTTATAGTACTCGGTACGAAGAAGTTGCCTCACTATTTTCAAGCCCACACCGTCATAGTCCTCACACAGCTCCCGCTCAAAGCAATACTCCGAAGTGCAGACTACACAGGAAGGATTGCTAAATGGGGGACGATGCTAGGGGTTTTTGATATCAAGTACATGCCCCGCACGTCGGTGAAGGGCCAGGTCCTTGCGGACTTGGTCGTAGAATTCACAGAGCCCCCTTTAGAGGAAGTAACACCAATGCTGGGTGCTGAGAGAAGGGCCGTTGGCATGGTCTCCTCACGGAGCCCCTCGCCCTGGGAGGTGTACGTTGATGGCGCATCAAATCAAAGGGGCTCTAGAGTGGGGCTTGTGCTGATAACCCCAGAAAGAATTACCATCGAAAAGGCTCTAAGGCTGAATTTCTCAGCAACGAATAATGAGGCAGAATATGAGGCTCTACTGATGGGGATGAAGATGGTACGAAGGATGGGGGGAAAGTCGGTTGAAGTATTCTCGGACTCGAGATTAATCGTCGGCCAAGTGCAGGGAGAATTTGAGGCAAAGGATGAGAGGATGCAGGGGTACTTGAACCTGGTTAAGTCCCTGCAATCAGAGTTTGAATATTTTTACCTGCAGCACATCCCCAGAAGTGGCAACACACATACAAACTCTTTAGCCACCCTCACCACCTCTTCGGCACAGGCATTGCCAAGGGTCATCCTCATTGAGGACATGCAGGAGCCTACGGAAGTAAGAAAGAAATCATTCCAAGTTCATTGTGTCAGAACCAACCCGTGCTGGATGGATCCCATCATCAAGTTTTTGAAGGACGAAGTGTTGCCCGAAGAAAGAGGGGAAGCGGACAAAATACGAAGAAAAGCTACAAGGTTCTGGCTGTCCGAGGAACAGAAACTGTACAAACGATCCTATTCAGGCCCATATTTGTTGTGCTTACCCCCCGAAACGGCTGAGTCACTGTTAGAAGAATTGCATGAGGGGATCTGTGGGAGCCACACCGGAGGGAGATCTTTAGCTCATCGAGCCATTACTCAGGGTTATTGGTGGCCGAACATGCAAAGGGAGGCCCACGAATACGTAAAAAAGCGCGACCAATGTCAGCGGTTTGCGCCGAACATACATCAGCCAGGCGGTAATCTCAATCCACTATCCAGCCCGTGGCCTTTCGCTCAGTGGGGACTGGACATCGTAGGCCCATTCCCTAAGGCAACAGGAAACAGGAAGTACTTGCTAGTCGGAACAGACTATTTCACCAAGTGGGTAGAAGCTGAACCTCTAGCAAATATCAGGGACGTGGACGTAAAGAAGTTCATCTGGAAAAGCATCGTCACCAGATTTGGAGTCCCACATACCCTCATCTCGGACAACGGGCTTCAGTTTGACAGCAAAGCTTTTAGAAGTTATTGTAGTGAGCTGGGAATCACAAATAGATACTCCACCCCCGCCTATCCCCAGGGAAATGGGCAGGCCGAAGCTGTTAATAAAGTCATAGTTAACGGGCTAAAGAAGAGGCTGGATGATGCGAAGGGTAGATGGGTAGAAGAACTACCCCACGTATTGTGGGCATATAGAACTACGCCTCGCAGATCCACTGGGGAGACCCCCTTCTCGATGACCTATGGGGCTGAAGCTGTTATACCGCTCGAGACTGGATTCCCCACCTACAGGACCAGCTCTTTCGACCCAATCAACAACGATGGGCAGCTGGAAAAGAGTTTGGATCTAATTGAAGAACGGAGGGAAAACGCAATGGTCCGATTGGCGCATTACCAGCAGAAACTCAAGCAGGGCTATGACGCCAATGTGAGGTTGAGACCCCTTGAGCCTGGTGATCTGGTCCTAAGGAAGGTGGTAGGTAGTGCAAAAAATCCAGCATGGGGAAAACTTGGACCGAACTGTGAAGGTCCGTATCGCATCACTTCGAGGGCTGGCGTTGGAGCATACTTCTTAGAAGACCTGGATAATCATGCAGTGCCCTGGCCATGGAATGTAAATAACCTCAAAAGGTACTACTATTAAAAGAACTCTTCTTTCAGTCATGATGCCATTTTGTTACACTAGTTATTTACAAGTGTTTAAACTTAAATCCAATCATGCCTGTAGTCCTCGGACCAGATGATTTGGGTTAGTTAACACTCCCTTACAATTTACAAGTGTTTAAACTTAAACCCAATCATGCGTGTAGTCCTCGGACCAGATGATTTGGGTTAGTTAACACTCCTCCACGTTTTTACAAGTGTTTAAACTTAAATCCAATCATGCCTGTAGTCCTCGGACCAGATGATTTGGGTTAGTTAACACTCCCTTACAATTTACAAGTGTTTAAACTTAAATCCAATCATGCCTGTAGTCCTCGGACCAGATGATTTGGGTTAGTTAACACTCCCTTACAATTTACAAGTGTTTAAACTTAAATCCAATCATGCCTGTAGTCCTCGGACCAAATGATTTGGGTTAGTTAACACTCCCTTACAATTTACAAGTGTTTAAACTTAAACCCAATCATGCCTGTAGTCCTCGGACCAGATGATTTGGGTTAGTTAACACTCCTCCACGTTTTTACAAGTGTTTAAACTTAAATCCAATCATGCCTGTAGTCCTCGGACCAGATGATTTGGGTTAGTTAACACTCCCTTACAATTTACAAGTGTTTAAACTTAAATCCAATCATGCCTGTAGTCCTCGGACCAGATGATTTGGGTTAGTTAACACTCCCTTACAATTTACAAGTGTTTAAACTTAAACCCAATCATGCCTGTAGTCCTCGGACCAGATGATTTAGGTTAGTTAACACTCCTCCACGTTTTTACAAGTGTTTAAACTTAAATCCAATCATGCCTGTAGTCTTCGGACCAGATGATTTGGGTTAGTTAACACTCCCTTACAATTTACAAGTGTTTAAACTTAAATCCAATCATGCCTGTAGTCCTCGGACCAGATGATTTAGGTTAGTTAACACTCCCTTACAATTTACAAGTGTTTAAACTTAAATCCAATCATGCCTGTAGTCCTCGGACCAGATGATTTGAGTTAGTTAACACTCTCTTACAATTTACAAGTGTTTAAACTTAAATCCAATCATGCCTGTAGTCCTCGGACCAGATGATTTGGGTTAGTTAACACTCCCTTACAATTTACAAGTGTTTAAACTTAAACCCAATCATGCGTGTAGTCCTCGGACCAGATGATTTGGGTTAGTTAACACTCCTCCACGTTTTTACAAGTGTTTAAACTTAAATCCAATCATGCCTGTAGTCCTCGGACCAGATGATTTGGGTTAGTTAACACTCCCTTACAATTTACAAGTGTTTAAACTTAAATCCAATCATGCCTGTAGTCCTCGGACCAGATGATTTGGGTTAGTTAACACTCCCTTACAATTTACAAGTGTTTAAACTTAAATCCAATCATGCCTGTAGTCCTCGGACCAAATGATTTGGGTTAGTTAACACTCCCTTACAATTTACAAGTGTTTAAACTTAAACCCAATCATGCCTGTAGTCCTCGGACCAGATGATTTGGGTTAGTTAACACTCCTCCACGTTTTTACAAGTGTTTAAACTTAAATCCAATCATGCCTGTAGTCCTCGGACCAGATGATTTGGGTTAGTTAACACTCCCTTACAATTTACAAGTGTTTAAACTTAAATCCAATCATGCCTGTAGTCCTCGGACCAAATGATTTGGGTTAGTTAACACTCCCTTACAATTTACAAGTGTTTAAACTTAAATCCAATCATGCCTGTAGTCCTCGGACCAGATGATTTGGGTTAGTTAACACTCCCTTACAATTTACAAGTGTTTAAACTTAAACCCAATCATGCCTGTAGTCCTCGGACCAGATGATTTAGGTTAGTTAACACTCCTCCACGTTTTTACAAGTGTTTAAACTTAAATCCAATCATGCCTGTAGTCTTCGGACCAGATGATTTGGGTTAGTTAACACTCCCTTACAATTTACAAGTGTTTAAACTTAAATCCAATCATGCCTGTAGTCCTCGGACCAGATGATTTAGGTTAGTTAACACTCCCTTACAATTTACAAGTGTTTAAACTTAAATCCAATCATGCCTGTAGTCCTCGGACCAGATGATTTGAGTTAGTTAACACTCTCTTACAATTTACAAGTGTTTAAACTTAAACCCAATCATGCCTGTAGTCCTCGGACCAGATGATTTAGGTTAGTTAACACTCCTCCACGTTTTTACAAGTGTTTAAACTTAAATCCAATCATGCCTGTAGTCCTCGGACCAGATGATTTGGGTTAGTTAACACTCCTTTACAATTTACAAGTGTTTAAATTTAAATCCAATCATGCCTGTAGTCCTCAGACCAGATGATTTGGGTTAGTTAACACTCCTTTACAATTTACAAGTGTTTAAACTTAAATCCAATCATGCCTGTAGTCCTCGGACCAGATGATTTGGGTTAGTTAACACTCCTTTACAATTTACAAGTGTTTAAACTTAAATCCAATCATGCCTGTAGTCCTCGGACCAGATGACTTGGGTTAGTTAATACTCCATCATAGTTTTCCTAAGTGTTCAAACTTAAAATTCAATCATGCCTACGATCCTCGGACCAGATAATCTCAGTTAATACTCGTTCACGTTATTGGTCTGACGCAGTGCTCGGCGAAACACGCAAACTTAAGCTGAATTACTTCAACTGTTATTACCTCAAAGCCTTGTTTAGCAATGCTTGAATGATTACTGTGGTTTTGGTTAAATATTAGTTATCAATTTATCATTGTTAGCCATAATGACAATCTAACAGATACCACAAAAGCAACAAAGGACAAAAAGTAAACTACTTCATTCATCAAAAAGGTAATTTCGTTACAAGTCCAATGATGAAGGATCCTAGGTATTACACAAACTGAACACCCTAAGCCTTGTTTTGAGGCACTAAATCAGTCTTGGGAAGATCACCCGCATCTCCGGTCCGAAGAGGTGCCTGGCTTGTCTTAGTTAGGACTGGAGGGTTCTGATCGGCCGAAGAAGCTTCCAAAGTATCTGGCAGGTCGCATATGTCAGGATGATAGTAGACACTGCCGGGCTGCCTTAAGACAGACTCTGCAGGAACTCCAGCCGCATCGAGGCCTTTGCCCCACGTGATGTCACAGTAGTCCCTGCATACTTTGGCAAACTCCTCGGTCAGCCTCGATTGGGTCTCTTGCACCCCCAGCATGTAGGCAGCCTGCTTCTCGGCCTCAACCGCTTCCTTGGCCAACTGAGCGTCCTCCTTGGCCAATTTGGCAGCGTCCCTGGCCTTGTCCAGCTCAGCCCGAAGCTCTTTCACCATCGCCCTCTCTGTTTCCAGATTGATTTCGGTGGTGTATAGCTGCTGGCACTGGTCCTCAGCTTGTTTTTTAGCAGTCCTCAGGCCTGCCTTCACATTCTTCCTCGCCTTCGCCTCCTCCTTCAGTTCCTCGGAGATGCGGGCGCAGTCGTCTCTCGCCTTGCCCAATGCCTTCTCCACCTCCTCCCTGGATCGAGCCTCAGCTTGCACTTTAATATCTTTATCTTTATTCCATTCTTCGGCCACAAAAATTTGCTGGGCGATCTGCATGGCAACCAAAGAATTTTACGTAAAGTTGCGAACGCACATAAAGGCTACAACATAACACCACTTATCTCACCATGCCTAAATCCCTCTTTAGGGACAGAAAGAGCTCCTGTTCGCTGAAGCGCTGATAGGACTCCATGTCCCTCGGAAGGAGGAGAGGCTTCTCCAAAGCTTCTGCTATACGCCCAGCTTTCCCTCCAGCATAGTTTCGGAGGGAGGCATCACATGGGATGGCTGCGCCATCCAGTGTTAGCTTTGGAGACCATGCCTGAGTCTTCCGCCGCACGTCTGCGGCCAAGTTCTCTTCTCTGCTCTCAGTAGAAGAGGCCCGTTTACCCCTCGTATCATGGGTCGTCTTCTGCTGCTTGGGATTCTTCGGAGGGACCACTTCCCCTTCCTCAACGTCTGTCACCTCTGTCACCACCCTTTTCTTCTTCAGATCAGGCAGCGCTTTTAGACCGGGATCTCTGGGGGCTAGAGGAAGAGGAGGGGGTGGTGGAAGATTGACCTTAGGCTGGGATGTGCCAGTACCTTTGGCCACGTCTTTCGGCTTCCTGTTTTTCAACAAGTTCGATAGGCTCTGCATATCCTCTTCTTCTGAGTCGTCAGGCATGGCTATGTTTAGGAGTGGAGCAACTGAATGCCTATCGAATGCCTCGTCGGCAGCCAAAATCTGAACCTCCTCCGAGGTTTCCTCGTCAAACTTAAACTGGTTGATTTGCTCGTCAAGCGAGGGGGTCGACGAGGCTACTTTTTCTCCCTCTGCTCCTGGCTGAAGGGGGACCCGCTGAATAGGTTGGACGACCAGTGGAGCGCCCTGTGGGTTCGGATGTGGCACGGGTGCAAGGTCAAACGGGGCTAGAAAACCTTTCCGAGCAACATCAATACGGTTGAGGCGAGGATCTCCAAGTGTTATCGCATTGCCAACTGGTTGGAAGTCTTTGGTCTTCGGATTATAGCCAAGGATGAGATGCACTGCCCTCAGCTGCCCGTCTTCGCTAGCAAATATCTCAGACCGAAGAAGGTAGTTAAGTGCTGCGGCGTTGGTGAGGCTCAGCCGAGGAGCGACATGGTGTCTATCTGGAACGTCAAAGTAGAATTGTCAGAACATGAAATACAAAAGAAAAAGGAGGAGAACGAATTATTAAAGACAAAAACCCTAAGTTCATTACGAGGAAACCTATATGGGGGATATCCCACCTGGGTCTCCTGGCTGAGTAGGGCAATGGAGCCCGTCATGCCATGCGCCCGAGACGATCAGAAAGTCGTCTTTCATCCCTTTGTTGGACTTGGGGAGGCAAGAGAAAAGCCTGACCTCATCGGATCGGGATCTAAGATAATATCCCGACCCTTTCTTGGAACGACATTCGTACATATGTACCACGTCGAGCCAGGAGAGCCCCAACCCCATATGGTGGTTCAGATCATCGGTTGCCCCTAAA
The DNA here is from genome assembly GCA_023736055.1 of Quercus glauca. NCBI lineage: Eukaryota > Viridiplantae > Streptophyta > Magnoliopsida > Fagales > Fagaceae > Quercus > Quercus glauca. Next base: position 69,931,444 of record CM043316.1, on the reverse strand, counting down.
ATCCTAAATACATTGGCCGCACATTGTTCAGGGCAGAGTCTATGGTTCAGGAGGTAATCTCTGGTGACCCGCCCCATGGGGATAGTCATCCCCCCTTCCAAGAAGGCGATGATGGGGATCGCAACCTCGCCCTCTTTTCGGTCTAACAGTATCCCTTCCGAAGAGCAATATCTTAAGCCTACATCTTGGGGAATGCGATATATCGCCCTAAACCTCTCTATCTGGGAAGGACTATCCACTAGATGTTCGAACCTACCCATTTTCAGTTAAGATAGGGGGAAGTGATATGGAGCGATGATGGAAAAATGAAGGCCTAAACGCCGAAGAAGCAAACTGAAAAGAACACGAAAACCTCAAATGAAGAACTTACGCAGAATGAAGTTTGGGGCGTCCTTTAGCCTTGTGGGAGAATCGTAGCGGATCTTGAGACGAATCGAGGTGGATGACAGAAAAGGCTTGGAATTCTGAAGGCTTGAGTTCGCTGGAGAGTGAAATTCGTAAAGTGAGAAAATAACCCCCTCTGGGAACTTATATAGAGGGAGGTAAAGGGGTGGGATTTACCCCGCCCAAAATTTTGGAAAAAAGATCTTGTCCGTCGGTTTAGCGACGTGTCATTAGATCTCGCGGACAAGACGCCGCCTGGAGCAATTAATGACGCCTCGGAAACGACGCAACGGCAGCGGTAATAAAGAAGGCGCCTAGATTCATGCGCATACACACGTGTGGAGTCAGAAATTCAGCTCTTTCATTTGGTAAAATTTCAAAACTCCACTTTTTCTCTTCGGATGAGAGGGAAAAATTGGAATTTTTAGGGGCTATTGTGGGTGCAAAAGGCCAACGCCACATGTTGGGCCTGAGGCCCAGTTCGAATACAACTCCATGTCCGAAGAGGTTAAAAGGATCAACGCTTCGCCATCCTGGTGAGAATGCAACCAACCAAGGATGAGTATTGCGGCCGAAGACGACCTGGCCTTTCCGAAGAGGTACCACTCATCAGACCTCCAAAAAACTTGATCAAGTAGAAGATTCCCCATAGGGAGTTGGCTCTGGCCATTCCTGAACGCGGAGATATCATGAAATATCTCGCAAATAAAGTTGCCACCTCCGCATTTAATGCACTGCAGCAACTTTCCTGGCCGCATTTATGTGGAGAAGACACCTGAACAGTGCAACCTCAACCACATCCACTCGCTGCACGTTAAAGTAAACTTCTGATGTGACTAGTACTCAAGTGGACGCCTAGATGGATGACAAGTGTGCGGTGAAGATGGGAGAAAGGTGTATATATATAAGGGAAACAGGCCTCACGAAAAGGGGGGAGAGAAAAAAATTGTATTCACTAAGTTTTTAAATACTAAAGCTCTTCGGACCGAAGAAATTCTTGTTAAACGCTAGTCTGAATTCTTTTTTTTACTGGTCAGCTTGTATGAACCGTTGCTAAATCCAAACCCAGCCCAGTTGTTTAACCCATTCTCTACAAATTTATTGTTGGGAATTTGTTGGGCTCACAAAACAAAAAGCTGATACTTGGCCCAACAAATTTGGACCCTACAATAATAGATGCAAATTATTAACTTTTACCCAAAAAATTAAAAGAGCCTCTGAGCACGTAAGCGCATGCTCAGAGGCTAATATATTTTAATGATATGCTATCATTTAGCTGGCAAGCATTAAAGAGAGTAAAAAATGTTATAAAATAATAAACTTCTACCACAAATACAATGTCTGCCACATTTTTTGTTTTTTGTTTTGTTTTGTTTTTTTCCTTCTCTCTCAACTATTGTTGTTTGTAACTTACTGATGTTATCTAAAAAATTATCGATTATATTAAATATTTATTTACTCTAAAGATAGAATAATTTGTATCTAAACATTAAAATAGCTTGAATTTCTTTTTAAAATAAAATAGCTTCAATTTAATCTTGGAGTCCAATTAATTCATTTTGAAAACATATAAACACAAAAGTTGCGATAAAAATAATTTTTTTCCCTAATGTTAATATGATTATTTATAATCTTTTTAGTATTATAAGGTGTGAAAACTCACTTAAAATTATTTATATGCCTTGGATACATTTTTAATAAATATTTTGAGTTATTTTATTTTTGTTTTATTTTTTAAATTACATAATTATTAATTAAATTATTTATGACATCACAAATCGGACCATCGATTCGACCCCGGTTGGACCAAAAAACGGATAACCACTATCTTTTTCGGTTTTTTGACCGTTTTGATTTTTAAAACCATGACTAATACATCAATATACTTTATTTCAATCATAACAACCTAGCATGTATACTTTATTTCAAATACTAACATCTAGTAATGAGATTGACATAACTTTGTCATTCTAAAAAAGACAAAAGAAATGCAAAGACATAAAATTTGTAAGCAAAGCCCATAATCTGGCCCATGGACTTGGTGCCGAAGGTTATAAGACTATATTTTGACAACCAAACTTGCATGGATTGTGGGCTTTGAACCAATAATAAAGGAGATCTGGTTGGGGGAGGGATAAGTGAGGAGACTTGTGCTTATTGGAGACTGGAACAACTATGTGGTACTAAGGTTGAGTGGCTTGCCAACAAGAAGTAGAACCCCCTCATTCCGATCATCCCTTATTTGAACTGGTCTTGCAAGAAAATAGGATTTCATATTGAGCTCCAAATCAGGTCCAGTTGCTAAAAGCAATTTCATCATGTAATTACACTACTTCCTTCACAATTTTTTTTTTTTTTTTTTTACATTTTTAACTTTTTAACTTTAATATTTGAATGACTTGCCTCTGGCATTGATTCAACCAGAGCAATGAGGTTAATACAACTATAATAAAAAAAAAAAACAAAAACAAAAACAAAAACAAAACATAACAAAACAAAAACAAAAACAAAAAGCCCGAGCAATGAGGTTGATTGGTGCATCACCAAAAAACGGCTGGCTTTAAGATCGCAAAATATTGACCGCCATCCCTCACATTTTAGCTGAAAACTGTGTAATTCAGTAATTTTCCACGCCTCATCCCTCGCAATATCTATTCATATTTTTTTGATAAATACTACCTATAGTGCATTAAGGGTCTGTTTGGATATTGCTTATTGCTAAAAACTGAAAATTGAAAATACTGTAACAAAATAATTTTTAAATGTGTGAATAATGCCGTGAGACCAGTTTTCAAGTTGTTTTTCTGGAAAAAAGAAAAAAAGAAAAAAAAAGGTACTTGCGAGTCCCGTGAATAGTGCACAGGACCCACCATTATTTTAGCTAAACGCTAGAACACACGTTTTCCGTGCGTTCCAAACACATACTAGATAATTGGAAATTGTGGATCACTTAGGCTGTGTTTGGTTCATGTAAAATATATTTCGGAAAATAAATATTTTCCGGAAATGCTATTTTCAAAAAATGTATCGAGGCTGTTTGGCTGCCTCGAAATTCGTTTTACGGAAAATCAATTCCGGTGTTTGGTTCATTCAAACATTTTACAAAAAATCAATTCCCATGTTTGGTTCGATCAAACATTTTACGAAAAACGGAATTTGTTTTTTACTGAAAATCAATTCCCATGTTTAGTTTGTGGATCATTTTACGGAAAATATGAAATGCCTTACAAATTCAAGCACCTGCATTACCTAGACAAACCTATAACAGTACAAAACCAATCATCCACTTCAACATCAAAAATAATCCTCCAAATTCAAGCACCTACATTGCCTAGACATATCAGTAACAGTACAAAAATAATCATCCACTTCAGCATAAAAAATAATCATTTGAATATATTTATAATATTTATATAAAAATAGCCACATCAATCGTTCACCATTGGCATTACACCTCCATGGTGTACAAAAATGATACCTACTCGTGGTATCTGAACAGCACAAATACATAATTTGGACCATTGTATCGTCCCAATAATACAAAAGACTATATATATAATACAATGATAGGTCAATACTAGTACTACAACAAAAGTTAATTCCTAAAGCTACCATCATAGTCAACATGAAACAAACAAGTCAAAGTTGTGAGAACAAAAAACCATCCAACCACAGCTTTCTCAACCTAGCATTCTTGGCTAGAAATCCCCTTGCTGCCTTCTCATTTTCACAAAGATGGTCAAACGCAGTTGCGAGCATGTCTTCGCTATACCCATCCGCCATCAAAGCCATGACCTCATTGTAAAGAGCTGTGTAATCCACCGGGCCCCGATTGATTTCTTTTAGAGCCACAGCTATTTCCTTCAGCTAATCAGACAGATCAGTCAGCAAACTATCATCAGCATTAGAAGGTGCACGCCCTCTTTTGTGGGACTTGGAAATTTCCGACCCAGTGGTGGATGACTCGACTGCATTGTTCCCTTTCTCAACCACACCTTCCTCCACATTGTCTGCAACAAACTCAGCACTGTCCCCATTGTTTGGCTCATTCTCAATATCCACATAGGACTTAGAAAAGCCACCCGTGGCTATGTCCTTCCCCACAACAATAGCTAATTCATCATACATCTCAATTTTTTTGTTTAGATACTCCGCATGCTTTCGATGTGCCTGTAAGGGAGAAAGGAATGTATAATAACAATGCAATAATCACTTCACTCATAAATTCAATATTCAATTTAATATAGATGCATTAAATGATTTAGGTCAATGATAAACAAAAAAATCTATTAGGGAACAGGAGACATAACTCATGATTTTGAAGATAAGTACAACAGAAAATACAATGTACAAATGCTAAGACCATATTTTACAATAGATCTGCACATTAAAGTTATATTTGAAAAACCTTATAAAAGCAATGGAATCCTAAAAAGAATGGCACTATAAATTTCATATAAAAGATAAAAACATATATTATCATTTATATTAAGAAAATATAGTTAGAAGCCATACCATGACTTCTTCTTGGTATGTCTTCGCGTCGCATGTTATCATTTTTAGGTTATCATCCCAGCCAAAGCCACTCTTCTTTCCAATAGTCTGAATAGTGGACCACATGGTCCTTAGAGTCCGTATCCGATTGTCAACATAGGAGGGGTGGCACTCAACCCCAAATTGGGCAGTTATCTCCTTCGCTACAAGAGTAAAGGAGCCTGCCTTAAAAGTGCTAGACGGTTTGTTGCCATTTGCAGCCTCTTGTGCAAGTATCCTAAGCATCGTTTCATGCATGGGCGGCAGACACCTGAACTACTTGCTGCTACTCACCTTCTCTTTGCCCTTTGACATTACTAAATATGAATATTGTATAGTGAGAGTAGCATTTAAAAATGAGAGTAGCATTTAGTAATTACACTCAGAATATGAACAACAAATCAAACACACATACAAGCACGCTTATAGATGTGCACAACAGATGGAAACATGCTAACACTGGAAATAACAATGTATTACCATCAAATAACAATGTAATGCTAAAAATACTTTTTCATTACACCACCAGAAGTCTATAGTAAATACATTGTCTTTACAAAAAAAGAAAAAAGAAAAAACACATATTACAATCATAGAAATCTAAATAAAGTACTACTCTCCACTCCTGGTATAATCAGACCACATAGCTTGGCATATCTCATCTCTCTTAGCATTCCATAGTCTACTGTCTTCAACGGACTCCCGACGTGGTTGTGTTTCTTGTTAGGGGTCACTAAACTCTACTTGGTTCATTGTATCTTCCATAATATGGTCAACCCCCATAATGTGATTATGAACCACACAGCATGCTAACACTACTTTCACTTGGGTTTCAAAAGACCAAAATGGTTCTGCATCCAACACTTGAAAACGTTTCTTCAACACTCCAAACCCTTGCTCAATGGTAGTTCTCAATGAAGAGTGTTGGAGTTTGAACAATTCTTGCTCATTCTCAGGAGGACGATCACTAAACTCTTTCAAGTGATATCGCACACTCCGATAAGGTGACAATATTCCATTTTTATTACCATGCCTAGCATCACCAAGATAATATTTACCCACATATATTCAAAAATAAAACCAAATCACTACTATGCTTAGGAAAATGCACAATATTTATTAAACTAATAAACCTAAAAGGTGAAGTAATCGTATAATACCTTCGGGAATTGAAAATCCCCCTGGCCTAGCAAATGCATCATTTAACACACGTGAATCATGTGCACTACCTTCCCATCTAGCCAATACATAAGTGAACTTTAAGTCAAAACTAATGGTAGCTAACACATTTTGCGTGGTTCCATCTTTACGACCACGAAATCTTTCTTGTATTTCAAGTGGCACAGATGCATGAACATGTGTACCATCTATTGCTTCAACACAATCCTAATTTTCGACAGACATAATAGTTTGAAATTACACAAATCTTCACAATTTACAAAAATACACAAGTCGCAATATTTACCTTAAAATATGGATAGAACCTTCTGCTATTCATTATCTCTTGGGGTGTATTGGAGCTACGCAATCTTATTAGAGTTCTATATAATTTCAAGACCCCCCCTAAGGACGACCTTGAAGTATCTATGAACAGTCTCAGTTGGTCTATAGATCCGACCACCCATTACACGGAACCTCACATTATGACCAATAATGTGTAAGAAAATGAGCACTTGCTCCGTAACAGACATGTGAATAGTCAGGCGTACGTGCTCCGCCTCAGTGAGGACGTGACATAAGTGGTGGAAAGCTATAGGCGTCATCCTAATTTGATTCACACAATTTCTCTTACTTCATGCAGAATACTATTTATGTATTCCTCTCTCTCGGCTGCATGATTAACATAAGGCACCCTAGGCAGTCGTCTACGTCTACGCCGCAATTTCCTTAACAATGCAACCCCCACAAGGAGGACAAATGCAACTGAGGCAAGAATTGTGACTTTGGTTTTTTTCTTCATCTAACAAAATCACAAACATTGTTGTTTAAGAGGTATGTAAACAAGCATGCTATTGATTACACAGTATATAAAAACAGCCACAAATCGAAAACATCCAAAACACATTAATAACGAGTACCAAAATATTTACGCATGTATATTTTTGTATATAATTGTAACATCAACAACGTACACCACATAATACAACTTTACACAATCAATATTTACACCAACAAATCACATTGGATTCTATTTCTATATAACTATAACATCAACAACGTTCACAACATAATACAACTTTAAACAATCAATATTGACACCAACAAATCACATTGCATTATATGCTTTGTATAACTGTAACAATATAACATCAACTTTACACAATCAATATAACATCAACAAATCAATATGCTCTGTATAACATTGCATTACACAATCAATATTTACACAACATAATACCATCACAATCAATATTTACACCAACAAATCACATTGTATTTCTGTATAATTGTAACACCAGCAGAAATTAAATTCTTAAATCAATAATTACATAAAAATGGATAATTAAAAAAAGGAAATAAATAAATAAAATTATATAAATAAATAAACAAATAAATATATATATATATATATATATATATATATATATATATATATATATATATATATATATATATATATAGATCGGATCCGAGAGGGTGGGTTGGAGGATGGGTTGTTTATGGGTTTGAGGGGGTGTGGATCGGCTTTTGTAGAGGGTGGGTTGGAGGTGAGGTGAGGTGAGGTTGTTAGGGTAAAATGGAGGGTGGATCGGAGCTCGGATCAAAGATAAAAGGTGGATCAGACTAAAGGGTGGATCAGACTGATATGGAGGGTGGATCGGAGTGAAATAGGGGTGGATCGGAGTGTAGGGTGAATCGGAGTGTAGATTACTCACCGTGGGTAGATTGGAGCTTGGGCTATGGTTGTCGGACTGTGGAGGCTGGGTTTGTGGTGGTCGAACTGGAGCTCGGGCTGTGGTGGTGGATCGGAGCTCGGTTTGGTTCGTTCACTGTTTATGGGTTGGAGGGGGTGTGGATCGGCTTTTGTAGAGGGTGGGTCGGAGGTGAGGTGAGGTTGTCGGGGTAAAATGGAGGGTGGATTGGAGCTCGGATCGGAGATAAAGGGTGGATCGGATTGAAGGGTGGATCGGACTGATTTGGAGGGTGGATCGGAGTGAAATAGGGGTGGATCGGAGTGTAGGGTGAATCGGAGTGTAGATTACTCACCGTGGGTGGATCGGAGCTCGGGCTGTGGTGGTCGGACTGTGGAGGCTGGGTCTGTGGTGGTCGGACTGGAGCTCAGGATGTGGTGGTGGATCGGAGCTCGGTTTGGTTCGTTCTCTCTCTCTCTCTCTCTCTCTCTGCACGTATGAGGCTCGGTTCGGAAATGATTTGAAGTGAAAATAGAATTGTAAAATCATTTTCGGATCAAAGCCATCTTTTTACAGTAAAAGGAAATGGTTTTTCGAAAAATGCAATTTTCCATGCACAACCAAACACACAGCTCAGGTGTAAAATCATTTCCTCAAATAGTTTGAAACCAAAACAAACACAGCCTTAATCAAAATCTACTCATGAAAAAGCTGTAGGAATAAGAAGTCAGTTGCTTTAATCGGATATATTCTTGGTGTATAAGTGGGACATGTCATGTATTATTAAAAGGTTTGATGAGCATCTCTAGGTTTACCTGTGCCTACCAAAATTGTCATAGAGAGGCTTTTTTATTTAGAAGAAAAAATTGTGAGATATTAAGATGATTAAAGTTGAATAACTATTTTATTTGTAAAATATTTCATTAAATAATAAATAACACTTGATTAACACAAAAAAATTAACATATTTGTTAAGGATAATAAAAATGTATAATATAACATGTGATTTTGAATATATTAAATTAATTAAAAATATTGAGTAATTTAATATTAATATTTTAAATTAATTTAATATATTCAAAATCGCACGTGCTTGATCTTGTCCATAAGGGACTACGACTACTACACCCAATGTGGGACTAACATATACTCATACAACATACGCTTATATAATCCAATCCAATTAACAAAATTTGGGGTATCATAATAAGGCTTATGTAGTAAATTTTGTAGTAAGTATGTGTCATTGTTTTTGTTTTGTTTTGTTTTAAAAGATGACATTATTTTATAAGATTTATGTAATAAAATTTGTATTCTTTCTAATTAATATAACTCAAAACAAAAAGAAATTTATGACATTCTGAAGTTCTAATACTGCAAGCAATCACATGACACAAGTCTCGACGGTCGATAACTGATTCTTATTTCTCCTATCCGAAAGTGGCGAGTCAAATGACGGTAGAGCATAATTTTACTTGAACCTGATCTGTTGACACCTCTACCCTAAATGTACAAAGTTCAAGTAATTAATAATTTAATAATATTCATATATTGACAAGGGTAAGTGTGATTCTACAAGCACGGAAATGAAGAAAGCACTTGTGCTATTTTGTCACTTTGTTACCCTGTCATAAAAATTAATAAATAAGAATTTGAAAATATTGATACCTCGAGATATTGTATCAGTTTATACTTTATCAATCATAATTTACGATGTATTTATTTAACTTTCTTAACAAAATAATTAAAGTTTAAAATTGAAAAAAAAAAATCAAATCAAGCTCATGGCAAATTATAATCGGTAAAGTATAAAATGAAACACAAAAAATGGAATAAATAATTTATATTTTTAATTTAATTTAATTTAAATGTTGAATGATGTAAAATTGATTCTATCAATATCATCTCAATAATTACTTTTCTTTTTTATTTTTCTTTTCTTTCTTTTTTTTTTTGTTTTTTGTTTTTAATTTTTTATTATTATGAAATCAATCATTACAAGCTAATAGTACAAGATTTGAGTGCTCAATTATTGAGCGCAAAGTCCAAACCCAAATGGTTATGAATCACAGTAACTGACAAAATACCCTCTAGCAGGATTATACATTCTACGACAAATTGCAGTGATAGCAATAGCACCCACTTGAAATTAGCAGGATATTGATATATATATATATATCATATCAATAATTACTTTTCCTGTTTCTTTTTCTTTTCTTTCTTTCTTTGTTTTATTTTTTAAAATTTTTTATTATTATGAAATCAATCATTACAAGCTAATAGTACAAGATTTGAGTGCTCAATTATTGAGCACAAAGTCCAAACCCAAATGGTTACGAATCTCAGTAACTCAGAATACCCTGTAGCAGGATTATACATTCTACGACAAATTGCAGTGATAGCAATAGCACCCACTTGAAATTATCTGGATTGGATAAAAGTTTTTTTTTTTTTTTTTTTTTTTAATTTTATGACCAGAAAAGTTTATTGAGAAAAACCCAAACTACAGAGACAGGCCACAACAGAAAGTCAGAAACAAAACAAGGGGAATATTGCCGACATCTAAGTGGCGCCCCGTATACTCGAATTTAATTTCATTGATTTGATTAAGGGTTTCATTTCACCGCGTGGGCCAATTGAAGTAACTACAAGTGTGTTATTTTTTTTGAGAAACCACCCACACAGGACGAGGGGGGAGAATGTCATTGACTAATTTCAGAAACATACACAGCATCCACCTCTGGAGGAACATCCTCCATCCAGGATTGGAAGTGGGAAAATTTACATGCCAATCTAGCCAGCCCGTGGGCGACCCTATTGCCCTGTCTACGAGTATGATTAAAAAGGACATTACCAAGTGAAGATGCTAACACCTTGACATCATTGACAATATGACCGAAGCTGGAAGAAGAAGGACCAGTATTGTTGAGAGCTTTTATAACAATTTCCGAATCCCCTTCCGCAATGATGTTGTTAAAACCGAGTTCCTTTGCAAAACAGAGGGCACTCCGAGCTGCCAATACTTCCACCATCTCTACAGATGTAGGTAGTGGAATGAGATGTGTAAAAGCAGCCATAACTAGACCCAAGTCGTTGCGAATTATCGCTCCCAAGCCTGCAGAGCTGGACTCGCTGAAAGTAGCACCGTCGAAGTTGATTTTCACCCAGTTCGCCGGAGGAGGAAGCCATTTGGAGACTTTAGGAAGAGAGGGAACTTTTGGGGGGTTTAGGGAGGACTGAAGGAAAACCTGAAGAGAATCCGAAGCCAGTTGGTTGATCCTGTCCAGAGAAGCAACATCTTCATCCACACGGAGTTTGTTGCGCCGGGTCCAAATTTGTGAAACTATCATAGCAAACAAGCCCACAAGGTTGCTCTTCTCTGAACACAATTGTAGCACGTCAAGGAAACTTGCAGCCATGCACGCTGCACTTACCAGCCAGCCAAAGTGCACCTTCCAAACCTGCTGTAAGGACGGACAAGACCAAATAGCATGAAAGGAGGTTTCAGGTTCTAGGCCGCAGGAGGAGCAAGTTGCATCAATTGGAATTTTCCTTTTCTTGAGGTTTGACTTCGAAGGCAAGGAGTCTGACCCTGCTCTCCACATTAAGGATTTTACCCTATTAGGGACTTTCAAAGACCAAATGCCCTTCCAAAGCCTTTTTGATATGGTGATATCCGAGGACCTGGGTTGCTCATTTATATCGTTATTTACCAAGAGTTGATAACCGGACTTAACAGAGTAAACCCCATCAGAGTTTAGCGGCCAAGTTCGAACATCTATGCACTCACCAAGGCTTAGTGGGATAGCCTTGATTATGGCCGCTTCACATGGCAGAAAATTTGCGTCAATTACTTCTTGAGACCAGCAATGTCCAACTCCATCAATTAGGGATGAAACCTTTTCCTGATTGTCAAAATGGACAGGTTTGGAGATGATTTTCTTTAGACTAGGGTCAGGCAGCCAGTTATCATGGTAAATCTGAATTGATGAGCCATTGCCCACCCTCCATAGCATGCCCTTTTGAATGATCTCTCTGCCCCTAAGAATGCTTTTCCAAGCAAAAGACCCATAGCCTTCCTTTGCCTCAAGAATGCTGCCCTTTGGGAAAAACTTGGCTTTGAAAAATCTGAAGAACAGGGAGTTCTGACGGTGAATTTTTTTTTTTTTTTTTAATGAGTAAGAGCAATGTAATTTTATTTAACAAAAGGCTGATTCGGCTTGAATTATAGCGGAGAGGTATTGATGAACATTCTTTATCCATACTGATAACTTGCTAACATATCTCACACGTCTAGCAATGTTGTGAGCTGCATTATTACCCTCTCTTTTTACATGACTAAACTCCACGGATTAAAACTGGTTTGCTAACCTCTTTGCATCATCTACCTAGTGTCCGTAGTCCGCCAGCAATGATCCCTCACACATTAGGGCATCTATAGTGATCTTGAAATCTCCCTCGAGGACAATAGGTGAGAGATCGATATCTAGAGCTAACTTGAGTGCTCTCTTAGTTGCATTCACTTCCACAACAGTAACCAAGTAGGGTAAAGTGATTTTCTCTTCCATGGATGCTACGATCTGACCCTTATCATCTTGGATTACAACTCCCACACCCACATAATTTTGTTCTCAAAAAATAGCACCATCAAAGTTTACCTTTAGGATCGGCCATGGAGGTGGTTTCTAGATGGCGCATTGTGGAGGCCAATTAGATTGATCTGGCTCATGACCCCTAATTGTTGTTGTTGAAATTTTTTCCTTGTTTGGAATATTGGCCGCATTAAACACTTACCGTTGGGATTGCTGGGAATTAGATTTAATAGGAGTAATAATTGGTGAGCTGTCATGTGTGATTAATGTTGCTTCAATATCACTTATTTTTGCTGCCAACGTATCACTCTTTACTTCCACAACCGAAATAAGTGGTGCATTAAACGGGCTGGACACTTTAATGATTAGCTGGGATTTCGGACTTTCAAAAATTCCCATAATAGTTGTAGAGTTTGAAACCACTACCAGCTTTGAACGCAATGTCAGCATTAATGAGGAATCAATTCCACAAAACTCGAATTCCATAACTGATGTAATGTCTTCTTGCACCGTCTCAACGTTTTCTTACACCATTTAATTGTCGTCTCCCTCAGTCGAAGCTGCTGTGCCGGATTCACTATTGTTGGCAACCTCCGTGACTCAGCTTGCCACGCGAATAGCAAAGATTCAAGATGATCTTCTGAGATCGTTGATCACTTCGAAGGGTATAACCTGAATCCTCCTTCTCTGAGAGAGACATATTTCGCCAAGTGCCTGTGAGTTCCTCCATTAAGACAGGTTGGAAGAAAGAATGGAAAAGAACTCCACACAAAAGAAGACAAAAAATTGCTTCCCTTACTCCTACAAGAAAAACCCCATAAGCTCTAGAGATAAACTTGTTATCCCTAGAGAGACAAAGTGTAAGTTTGGATAGCGTTTTTTCCTTGGCGTTGCGCGTTTGCGTTTCATTTCTGTGGGTCCCATGCACTGTTCACAAAACTCGCAAGTATGGAATTCAGCAAAATTTTCTTCAAAATTGGGTCCCACGGCACTATTTACACATTTAAAAATTATTTCGCTACAGTGTTTTCAATTTTCAGCAATAAGCGGTATCCAAACAGACCAAAAAACAAAACACTCATTCGTAAGGAAGGGACAAAGAACTTCTACTGCCTAAGAGAAGAGGGAGTACCCAACTTTCTTAGCGACAGAGAGACATTATCACTTGATCAAAGACGAGCTTCGATAACCTGATGGCCCATCAAAATATGTCTTCTGGTGTTGAAAGTTGAAACCTCACTTTCTTTCTTTCTTTTTCTTTTCTTTTCCTTTTTTTTTTTTTTTTTTTTGAGAAACACTTAAATGTTTACTTTAGCTAGAACTGAGAGAATCAATTCATTAGTTTATGAGTGGTGCCAAATTAATAGTAGGATTTGTTTTTATGGTTAGGATTTTAGTTTTTAAAGTTAATAATATAAAGTATATATTACGTCATTTAAGATTATGTGGTACTATATGCACTTTTATTTTATTTTTTGATACAAGATATATATATATATATATCTGAATAATGTGAAACATATTGCTAAATGACTTGCATGTCATATAAATTAACAAAGGTAAAAATGTTCCATAAATAGACTTGGTAATTAAGATTATAAAAGAACAAAAATTCACTACTTTGTAATTTGCGGATTGTAACACAAAGTTGAAAAGTTTCATTCTTAAAAAAAAAAAAAAAAATGGGTAAAGCTTTCACCTCATTCAATAGCAATAATTTTTTTCCATATGCTAAGTTATTTCAATAGCACTAATACATTTGTGCAGAGTAAATAAAACCAGAGCTCCCAATTTCAATTAATTCCTAAGAGTAAGAGAAAATAGCACATAAAGAGCCAAGGCTAGAAATATTGAAAATGAAGTTGTTTTAATTGGCATCCTTCCTTTATCACTTCTCAAGACCATGGCTTCATAAATTGGTGCGGAGTTCACAACAACAAATCCTGCTATGAGCACTTGCACAAACAGCTCCTCCAATTTTCTGCCCATGAAAGCCTCTGTGAGCCCTCGAACTAATGCGGCTACGTTGATTATTGCTGCCATTACTAGTGGCACAAACATAGGTGATGGTACTCCAAAATCAAAAACCCCTTGTTCATATCTTTTGCTTTGTTCATCATCAACTACTTTGCTAGTCAAGTTGAAACCCGTTGTGGAAATGCCTAAATGCTTGAGTAAGTACTCAAGGGATCCAAACAAAAAGCATGAGAGTCCTCTTATCATCCACATCCTCTGATCATTCCACCACCTTTGAATTGTTCCTCCCGCTAAGACAAATTCAAGAAGATGTTGCCCATAAGCTCCAAGGAAAAGAAACCCGTATAAGAAAAACCATGGTTCTGATACCTGCATCTCATGTTCCAAATTTATTAATCATAAAATCAATTCATTAATGTGAGTCTCTAAATCTATAATTTTACATGCAACAACAAAAATTTTGTCAGTTGAGTTAACTAAAATCTACATTATAATTGTCAATTAATATTGGTACCTAAATGTCAAAATTTGAGAATTAATGATACGAATATGAATAAAGGTGAACAAAAAGAGAAAGACCTAGTTTTGTGCTTGTTTATTTTTTTAGTTTTTTGAAAATAAATTGTTTGAAGAAATTGACCTAGATATAGTAAAATTTAAAAAAGTTATGCTTTGAAAAAATTCGGTTTCAAATTGTCAAACGCAAAAGTTTATGTGAGGCCTAACAAATAAAATAATAATTTAACATAACAGTTTATAACATGTTTAGGTATAAATATACATTTGGGATTACATATATATATATATATATATATATATATATATGTATATATAAAGAATATACCTTTGGGAAAATACTGACTCCATTGAGGAGAGCAAACTGGGGGATGAAGGCATATACGGTGGTTGGAATTGACCAACTGGGCCAAAAAGAATAATGTGCATAGGCAAGGCCCATAAGAAGGCCTATGTTCCTGGCGCCGAATATCATGGGGTTATATTTCGAGAAGACCACCTCAAGTAGACCAATGGCCCATCGTTTGCATTGATTCAAACCATCCACAAGGCTGTTTGGTACGTCTCCCAAAAACGCTGGCCTCTTAGGATTGCAAAATACGGCTTTCCATCCCTCACCTTGTAGCCTATAACCCGTAAAGAAGTCCTCGACCAATGAACCATATTTGAAGCCAATCTATGAATTTCACATGGATTAATTCAGCGTCTCATTGTATATGCTAATATGTATACCCCATTTGATTAAGTAATAAGCTTTCACAAAATAAAACAATATAATTAACAAGTTTACCTTATAGCCCCAGCTTGTGCTATTCCCATAATTGCACCCTGCTACTTTGTGTGCCAATTCCAAAATTGGTTGCGACTGGATGTGCTTGTCCACAACATGATGTGGGTTTAATTCAGGGATTTCTGGTGAAATCATAGTTAATGGACCTCCAAATAAGGCACGCCGACAAAAAAAACATCCAGATCCTACATAATTAGGACCAGATAATCCATCCATTCCTATTGGATTAGCTATAAACAAGTATTTATACTCACAAGCATAAATATCGTTTTCATTGAGTCCATGAAATTTTTGAGGAAATTGAATGTATCCTAGTGTAGACCGAATTTTAGGATCTGACAAGTAACACAGCACACGGATAGGTGTTTGTGGATCATTGGAGTACATGTCACAATCCAATGTCAAAATAATGGGTGCATTGGTCATTATAGCTGACACTCGAACCTTCAATAAAAAATAAATAAATAAACAAAAGTAATAAATGAAAAAATTGCAAGAAACGTAGCGTGGTGCAATTTGGATCATGTATAATATAAGAAAGCTCACCAGGGCATTAAGGGCCCCAGCCTTAAAATGGTGGGGTGAAGTCCTGCTTTTTTCTCTAGAGACATAGATGAGGCTTGGCATCAAATGGCCTGAGATGTCTTTGTCTTTGCTATTGTCTAACAAGACCTGCCCATACTCCAAATTTTCGTATTAAATACCAGCTGAAGTTTGATTGTAAACACCAAACAATAGATGAGAGTCGCTTTTTTAACTTTACAGGGGAGGGAAAAAAACGTAGATCTATCCCTAAAAAATTTGTGTGACTACTTTTTGGCTGCTCTAAAAGTACTTTTTTCTAATTTTAGATGAACCCTTATATTACTTTGACATGAAAGTTTTAGCTCAAAAAATTGACCTCCTAGGTCTAGTGTAACTGTATGAGTCAATAAGTAATAAATAACCTGAATGACAGGGGGATGATCTTGGCGAGTAAATCCATTTGTCCATTTGATGAAAGCAGTGCGCTCCTCTTCTCCAATGATATAATCATCGACAACTTTTCCCCTTTCAAGAACATTATCTACCTTGATTTTCATGCTTTCATACATTATCTTTAACATGGTCAAGAACAGCAAGTGGTTAGGCAAATAGTTAATTAGGGATATTGGTATAGTCTTCTTTCATGAGACTAGCACTAAGAATATTTCATAAATTCTTCAACAATAAATCCAGAGACTCAATTTTTTTTTTAAAAAAAAAATTATTGATGTGGTTTATTTTAATTAGTATATAATAAAAGTGATGTTAATAAAAATCATGTTAGTAAAACATGTACACTTGTACAGTGTTTGAACCGTACTCTATGATAAAAATATCACTTGTTTCAAAAGTTTAATTGGTTAAGAAATTTTGGATTTATTCTAACATGTCCATACCTTGATCTTCTCGGTCTCAGAGCATGGAGTGTGATTTGATGCAAAATAAGCATCTGGGCTCCTGTCTACTAAATTATTTTTTCTACAAAATGGTAACCAGTGGCTTGCAAATTTTGCAGCTTCCATAAGAGCAAAGAGAGTCATCTGAGAGCCCCCATCATCTGAAATATACACCGAGACCTTCTCTGCTGGATATTCATAGGCAATCACAGATAAAGCAGTGTTCACCACGCTCATTGGTGGCTCCTTGTACGGATCTGCGGTGCATATGAACACGTCCAGCGCAGGAAAGTCAGATTCATTCACGACCTCTTTGAGTTTTTCAGGAAACTCACTTCGATGAACTGGATTCATTCGAAAACTCTGCCGGTTAACCCACATGAAGGCAAGGAAAATATCAGAGATGAACAAGGAGAGGGAGATAAAGAAGGATGCCAAGCTGGTTGAGTGGATGAGTTTGAGTGCATGGTGATAGAACAAAGCTAAGATGGCACACGAATAAACTGCTGCAAATACTCGGTTCAAGGCAGCGCGACGTGCTTGTCTAAGTGTGTGGAAGGCAGGGGTAGAGGCGGTGGAAGAACTGGTGGTGCAGTCTCTTAGGCTTTCCATGCTTCTGGAGGTGTAGTACAACAGGGTAAAATATGAGGTAATAAGTCACTTTGGGGGGGATATATACGGCAGGGGGGGGGGGGGGGGGGGAGGTGCCATTTCTGAACTTTCAAATGTTTTAACTAATAATTACCTGAAATACCATATTTGCCCCCTTACACAAAAGACCAAAAAAACAAAAAAAAAACCCAATTAAGTGAATTCACGTATCTTTCCAGCTGTCCTAACAGTAGTAGATTTCTACTCCTAGTAATAGTACAATTCTATATATAAAATCAATGGGTCCCACTTAATAAACTTGATGGACTAGACAAAGCCACCTGTAGAATTTTTTTAAGCTCTATACCAAGCTGATTACTTTGTGTTGCTTCTTTGAACCCAGATGACTTATTTTCAGCATTCAACAAGGAGAAATTGATTCGGCTTGCTCAGTTTTATCCAAGTGATTTTTCAACAGATCAAAGTTTCTTTCTTGGATAACCAACTTGAGACATACATCCATGACATGTGGTCCACTGAAGAGTTTTCAACACTTAAAGGAATTGGACAGCTTGTTGAAAAGATGGTAGAAATGAAAAAGAACGTTTCATATCCATTAGTTTACTCATTAGTGACTTTTGGCATTGATCTTATCAGTTGCAACAACTACTGTTGAAAGAGCTTTTTCAATAATGAACATAATTAAAAATCAATTATGCAATCGAATAAGAGATCAGTGGATAAATGATTGCTTAGTCACATATATTAAGAAAGATATATTCAAGACTATTGAGTGTGAAGAAATCATGCAGCGGTTTCAAAATATGAAAAATCATCAACGGCAATTGAGTAAAATAAGCTAGGTGTGAAAAAATAAATTAAAATTTACATTTTATGTTAGATTCTATATGACAATTACATTATCATATAGTTGTTTACTTATTTTGTTATTAATATTGATTAATTTTTTACTTCCAATCTTGTCCCCCTTGACCTAAATTCCTGACTCCGCCATTAATATATAGTAAGTGTTATTGCCCTTGTTGGTCAACATTACGTCGGGGAAGGCTTAAAAAACCTAGAGCTTGACTCAATTATTGGTTTTTCCATTTCTAATTATTGAATAAGTTGATGTATACATTGACGATGACCAAAATGGGCATTTGCTCCTTTCGTTCAAAATAAGTAGCAAAATGTCCATCTTTTGAAACTATCTAGCAAAGTGGGCGTTTGGATTGCACTTATTCTGACGTTTGCGTTTTCTGCTTGCGTTTTGTCTTTTCTTTTTTTTTTTTTTTTTTTTTTTTTGGCGTGTGAGGGAGTATAATGGGTACTGTGCGGCTACTGTTCATGTGAACAGTAGCCGCAGTTGTTGACTTTTGCTTTGAACAGTGCATTTGTGCACTGTTCACGGACCCACAAATTTCACTTTTTACCAACTTTTTCATTAAAAATGGGTCCCGCGATACTATTCACATATTTAAAAATTATTTTGCTACAGTGTTTTCAGTTTTCAGTTTTCAGCTGTATCCAAACGGACCCAAAATGTCCCTGTTTTGAAACTCGATTTTTAAAAAATCGAGTTTCAATGAAAAACTTGATTTAATGAAAATCGAGTTACTTGCAAAATGTTACATGAAACTCGAGTTCCATGTAATTTTTTTTTTTTAATAAGTTTTTTGCCTATAACTCGATTCTCTAAAAATCAAGTTTTTAATTGAAACTCAATTTTTAGAAAATCGAGTTTAAAACAAGGACACATAGCTAAATAGTTTTAGAACATGGGCATTTTGCCACTTGTTTTAGGCGAAAGAGGCAAATGCCCATTTTGGCCCATTGACAATATAATGTGACATTCTTTGCCTCCAATGAAAATGTGACACAATCGCATATTCTAAAATACTCATATATTAATTCAATTTACAGTTAAGTGAACAAGAGTACTAGGCAATTCAGCCAAAAAAAAAAAGAACAAGAGTTCTAGGCAGCTAGGCGCAAATGATGTACTATACCATTTAGAGTCTGTCCTAATTTGGGTCTAGCACCCATATTTTACATCATTTAATAAAAAATTGTAAATGAGCATTTTACTTAAAACTCAATATATTATACTGCACCTAATAATATCACATTGGTCATTTACTTAAAGATATTAAATTCTATAAGGATGTGGTGTAAAACTTAAGTTTTACTCCTCCAATCCCAACATGTTATATCATCATATTACATATTAAATAATAGACACAACTACACTTAATCAATTCTAATACTCATTTGAAAATCCAACTAAACTTCGAATTTATTAAGATGTTATTATGTATGGTAGGATACATTGAATTTTAAATAAAAAATGATGTGTTAATCTTTTATTGTGGTGTAAAACATGAATTTTACATCACATCCTTACCGAATTCGGACTCTTACTTAAAACCTAAAATATAGTGTATATTGAGATGTTATTACGTGTGAACAAATTTATTTATATTTTAATAATATAATGATATGACATATCCTTATTGGAAGATGTAAATTAAAGGGTTTATATTAAGTCCTTATAAAATTTAATCTCTAATATTTATTGAGTTATAAAGTGTTATGTACGAATTTATAATCTATATTTGGAGAAAAATTCTATTGTATTTGTTGGGGTCATATGTGAGCTACGCTTATAAATTCTATGCATATGTGAGCTGGCTTTACTTCATTAACTAACTAGAGTTCGCTTTCAAAAAAAAAAAAAACTAACTAGAGTTCACTTCAATTTAGCAAAAGAAAAAAAAACTAGAGTTCACTTCATGTTTAGTTCCTGAAGTATAAACACTAGTTAGGCTTTACACATTGCAGATTGCAGACATTGAGGTAACACGCACTGTAGGAATTTTTTTGAGAGGCGGTTATTAAGAAACTTTTAAATTATACAAAATAAAATAAAAAACAAAACTTCTTATATTGACAAAAACACACACAAATACATTAAATTTTATAATTTTTTTTACAAATTTTAATATTTTAAAATTATTACATAATATTCTTATTTTTAATGTTGCAAAGTACACTTCTTTCAAATTTTAGTTCAATAAAATTTTTCTTAAACTTTTTTTTTTGTTTGAAAATGCTTAATATATCGTTAACAGGATTAAGATTTTAATTTTGTCGAGCTTAAAAAAGATTTAATGTAATCACAATTTTTTTTAAGGGTACACAAATCATAATTATTTATTTATTTATTTATTTTCCGGAAGAGGGTGGTCCTATAGGTCCTGTATAGGACCACCCTGTCTTAGACGCGGAGCTTTCTGATGATGGTACGTAGTACTGGTTAACCCAGCCACCTTTCCTTTTTACCCCCCACCCACCACCAAAAAAAAAAAAGAAAAGAAAAATCTTTAGGTTAGACACTTCCTTATTGGGCCGGACTTTGCATATGCGAGTGTAGTTAGTGTGTCACTTTCATCCCCTCCAAAAAAATGGAAAAAGAAAAAGAAAAAGAAGAAGAAGATGAATATATTTTAATGATCAGTGTCTTCTTGACTTCTTCTATTGTTATCACATCTGTACAAGTTTGTTTTGGCATGATCTTATTTGTAAGTGGATGGAGTGCACGTTTGGGTGCCACAGAAAAGGAAAGCAGACGCGTCTGCGTTTTTTGTATGGGTCCCGTGTACTGTTTATAGGACTTACAAGTACTTTTTTTCAATAAAAATAACTTTAAAACTAAGTCCTATGTCATTATTTACACATTTAAAAATTATTTTGTTATAATATTTTTAATTTTTTAATTTTCAGTAATAAGTGGTATCTAAACCGACTCGAAATATTTTATTTAAAACACATGTAATAAACTCTAGAGTACTTTATTAATACAGATTTAGAAAGAGTTTCCGAAAAAAAAAAGAAAGAAAAAAAAAAAAGATATTGATGCAATTAAAATTTCAAATTTATTAACGAGTACCCCTAAAATTTACGGTATTTTCTATTTACATGAGATTTGGAGTTCT
Organism: Quercus glauca; assembly: GCA_023736055.1. Taxonomy (NCBI): domain Eukaryota; kingdom Viridiplantae; phylum Streptophyta; class Magnoliopsida; order Fagales; family Fagaceae; genus Quercus; species Quercus glauca. The sequence continues at coordinate 69,909,790 of CM043316.1, read as the reverse complement.
TATTATCCTCCAAATTTTTTTTTTTTTTGATAAGATTACCTCCAAATTTTTATGCGTATTATATTGTACAAGAATTAAGTTGCATGTGCGCTAAGACATTTCTTTTTTTTTTTCATAAAAAAAAAAACAAAGACATTTCTTTTTACCCAGTGTGATTCAAAAAATCATTATTACATAGAAATAATAAATAATAAGACCCTGGATTGTTCTGATACATTGGGGACTGTGTATGTGTTGTCTTGTGTCTTTCTCAAAAAAAAAAAAAAAACATTGGGTACTGTAAGAAATATCGTTGAGAACAAAGTTCAATTCCCAACGCCGATTTAATTATTAGATGAAGAATACGTTCTTTTTTTTTTTTTGATACGAAGAATACGTTCTTAATCATAAAATATATATTGGATTAAAAAAGATTCAATTGAATTTAAATTAATTTGTTCCCAGTTCACCAATTTAATTTGATTGGAAATGACCTCTAGTGCAGGACCTGCAGGTACAACTACCTCAGAACACACATGCACTACACAGTAACCAAAAGAAGAATATGAAATGACCTCAGTTTGATTATAAATTTCATGTGTGGGCCAAGGAATGTGGTTCTTTTATGGGCTTTGCAAAATTCGACTCTTTTCCTTAAAAGCCCTTATAATGATTCTTTAACAAGTGCATCACAAAATGGATGCTATAAATTAAAATTTTATTCAAAAAATAATAAAAAATAAATAATCTCAATAAGTGAGGAGTTGTTTTCTATCCCCCTCAGTCTTTTTTGTATCTTTCTTGCATTTATAATATTTCCATTTTCACCAAAAATAAGTGAAGAGCTGTTTCAGTCAAGATGAAATATGAATAACAATGTAGCATCTTCCTCTTTTCTTGACTAATGTAAAGGGAATGATTGGCTCTAATTTCTTTTCTATGAATCATATTATTTGGCCACTTGAACTTGTTATCTCATTAGGATGGAACTGGGTATATACCAGTGGTGGAGCCATAACCCCCCAAAGTTGAAAATGTCTCTTAATAAAGCTTCTTTGATGGAATTTTAGGCTTTTTAGACTACTAAAAGAGGCCAAAAGGTTATAGCCGTTGAGAAACATTAATTTATAAAGCTAGTTGTTTAGAATTTGGAAGTCAAAGATCTCCAAAATATTTCTTAAGTTTTCAGCCAATTAAAATATTATAATAAAATAATACTAATGTAGTTTTTTTTTTTTTTTGGTTGAGAAATAATACTAAAGCAGTTTCATTCTCTTGTGTGACTCCTCAATTAAGGAATTAAAGAAATTCATTTTTTTTTTATCATACCCTTTGCTATGGACCCTCTAGTCTTGAAATCTTCCGTTCTCTCCCACTTTAAAATTGATGACAGACATGTGGCAAAAATAAAATCCAAAGGTTACAAAGATCCCACACCAAATAAAATACATGACCTTTACTTCAAAAAAAAAAATACATGACCATCCTCTTTCTCTTTCTCCCCTACAAGTTCTATTTGGTGTGGCATCTTTGTAACCTTTGTATTTTATTTTTGTGACATATCTTTCATCAATTTTAAAATGGTAGAGAACAGGAGACTTTAAGACTGGAGGGGAGCTGGACATTAAGATGAAACAACCATCCCCTCCATAGTTTTTTTACACGTCACTTTTGGAAGTCAGTTCAAGTCATAGTAAGACTATATGTATGTCTTTTCCCTAAGGGTCGACAATGGACTAACAGCCCATTTTCACTCAACCCATGGGCTAGGCAGGCTAAGTTAGGCGAGGCGGAAGAGAAAAACTTTGGCCCATAACTAAGCCCATGAGAAATGGGGGTGTACATGGTGCGGTTTGATGGGGTTTTGGACTATATTTAGCACTGCACCGCATAATGTTGTTTCCTAAAACTCTCACTGCGTGCACCTCACCTTAATGGAATGGTCACTGTGCAATTTGGTCGTTTTCCATATATTAAATATATGTAAAATATATATGAAATATATTTAATATAAAATAAAACTTATATATTAATAGGTGTGGTGTGACTTTTTTGAAAACAAAATCGCAAATCGCATTGCACTTGCACTTACATGTCAGATTTTTGCACATCTACCGTGGTTGGCAGTGCGATGCCACATTTTGTGGACGATTTAGGTGCGGGCATGCAGTTGAATCGGTTTTTTGTACAACTCTAATAGGCAATGCTCATTGGGCATTTAGCGGATTGGGCAGATGAGTTAGGTCAAAATGGGTTTTTAAAGGACTATACATAAGTTTAATGAGCCTTTATTGGACTTTTAATGGATTACCCGAGGGTTTTTAATAAAAAAAGGTTTGATGCCTTTGTATGTGAGAATGGCGTTTTAATTAGAATTTGGCTAAAGATTTAGCGAGAATGGTGTGATGCACTTACACAATTACTAGCCGCAACACCAAAATTGCATTACAAATGTTAGCTTGTGTTCGGGAGAATTTATTTATATTAACTTAATTTTTTAAATCACAAATTGAATAAAAATAAGTTATATTTAAGAAAATTTTAAAAAATTATTCATAAACCGCCAAAGAAATAGTAGTAAGTTAAAAATTTAAATCAAAATACACCGCTTTTTTTTTTTTTTTTTTTTTTTAAATTCTAAATGATACCACCTTTAATTGGTAAAGCTTGACAAAACTAATTTACCAATATTTATACCAAGAAAACAATTAATCATCAAAAAACGACATAAAAGAACTAGTCAATGCTATGGTTATCATGGCCCAAGAGAAACAAGAACCATCGCTGGCAAAGAAAAAAACCATTAAAGATTAAACAGAAGTCAATCACGTGGCTGAATCACAGACAAATAAATTAAATAAACAATCATCTTAGTGCGTATAAAAAATCAAATTTTAACCTTTTCTTTTTGGTGTTTTTGACAAATCAATTATCTTTTGATGGACCAGATTGAATGACGTTGTTCCATGTAAAATAATATATGATCTTCAGTTGTTTATTTGCTATGATCATATTCTTAATATAGAATCTTTCTTGGAAGTTTGGTTACATGTGGAGAAGGTATTAAGCACCTCACAACGCCTATCTGAAGATAGTATCCCATTTTAATTTATTTCAATCATTATCTTTTTATGAAAAAATTGAATACTAGGCATTTTTATTTTTGAAAAGGTTTTGCAAACAACATATAATTTTTTATTTTTGTTTTGACCCCTAAAATAAAAACTTGAACATCTTGAATGCCTAACTATAAATATTTTTTTAAAGTCTAATTGAAATAAACTTGAATATGATCCCTTTAATCATCTATCTTGCAAATAAAGTTACAATTAATTTATACTTTTGATTGAATTTGCAAGTGGAGTGGCTGAATTTGAATGTTTTTTTAATTTGTTATTTGTTAAGAAGGGATTGGGGCATGGGTCACTCAGTCAATCAGTAGTTAGTAAATTTTAATACTAAATGACAATTAAACAATTAGACAAGGGGTGATTCTAAAAAAAATAAAAAATAAAAAATCAGACAAGGGGCATGGGACAAGAGAGTGATTGAGTAAAGACAAAAATAAATGTCAACACAAAATTTTTTGTTAAATAAAGTTATAATTAATTTATATTTTTGATTGAATCTGCAAGTGGAGTGGCTGAATTTGAATGTATTTTTAATTTGTTATTTGTTAAGTGCGGATTGATGCATGGGTCAATTGGTAGTTAGTAAATATTAACACTAAAAGTCAATTAAACAATTAGACAAGAAGTGATTCAAAATAATTATAAAAAAAAAAAAAAAAAAGAAAAAAAAAAGAAGAAGACAAGGAACATGGGACATGTGAGTAATTGAGTGAAGACAAAAATAAATGTTAACACAACAAAAATTTTCTTACTAGAATTACAAAGACCAATAGTTGTCAAAGTTGGGTTGAATTGTTAAATAAAAGAATTGTACAGAGTAAAGACATAAACTAATTGATAAAAATATTCTAAGCAATAAAAAATAAATTTCACTTAACAACAACAATTAATAAGTTTATTGTATTTTTATTTTTCTAATCTAAGATAGAAAACTTACTTTAGTCTAATCGAAGTGTATATATGTGTGAAACTTCCTCCTTGAGACTTGAACTCTAGTCCTTCCACCCCACCTTACAAGAACTTGTACTTGTGTAGTAACCATCATGCTAAAGGTGCACAACGGTATTATGTTTATAAACAACATATTATTTTCAAGATTTAATCTTAACAACATAATTAGTATGTTCATTATATAAAGAAACAATATATCAAATGAACTTAAGTTTATCTTTTATTGTATTTTTTGTATTATGAACAAATTTATAATAAAACCATGTAGATCACAAAATTCACCACCTACTTAATATTCATCTTCTTATTAAACTCATTAGAGAATAAAATCTTGGAGCCGCCTCCACTAGAGTGAGATACATACATACATATATATATATATATATATATATATATATATATATATATATATATATATGACAGTTTTAGAGACAATTGATCCTTTTGATGTGCTGACAGCAGCAATATTATAAGCCCCAAGTGAACATTAACCAACCAAAATACTTTTGAAGTTTCAGCAAAAGACACCTTATTTGATTGTATTTTGTTAGTTCATGATCAGAACAAGACATAATCACATTACTAATTGTCAACATATGCCTTGAACTAGGCAATGCAGGTCATAATAGGCGGCGTAAGGGTAGCTTAAAAATAATAATAAAAAGATATCAACGCACTACCAATTTTATTAGATAGGGGTTTCTATCTAATGTCCGGTGTCACTGGACACGTGGATACGCGACATGTGTCCAAAACCTGAACTAGGCAATGCAGGTCATAATAGGCGGCGTAAGGGTAGCTTAAAAATAATAATAAAAAGATATCAACATACTACCAATTTTATTAGATAGGGCTTTCTATCTAATGTCCGGTGTCACTGGACACGTTAGATACGCGACACGTGTCCAGTTTTGGACACGTGTCGCGTATCCAATGCGTCCAGTGGTCACTAGATAGAAGCCGAGTCCATTTTATTACATATATCTTATAAGGCGTAAATGTACTTTTGGTCTCTATATTTTACATTTTTTTATTTTATTTTGGTCCCTACATTTTATTTTTACCACTTGTAGTCCCAAAACCAATTAACGTGTGACATTTAAGTCCTTACCGTCAACCAACTAACGGGAAGAGCTGAGGTGGCAGATGGAACACCTTGTTAGCTGACGTGGCGCTGATGTGACAATTAAAATATTATTAAAAAATATTATTTGGCATTTTTATATGCCATGTTAGCATTTTAATTTTTTTTAAAAGCCACATCAGAAAATTTAAACCAAAAAAGAAAATAAATTAAAAAACAAAACTTAAATTAATTTTTTTTTCTTTTTTTTGGAAGAACATGAAGAACTCAAAACTATGTGTTCTTCATTTTCTTTGTATTCTTTTTGTTCTTCCCCAAAAGATTGACTCATATTCTTAGCAAATTAATCCTTATTTTCTTCCCTTTTCTTTGCCTTCCTTTTTTTTTTTTCTCTTTTTTTCATGTATTTTCTTGGCATCCAAACCCCAAAAATTTTCACACACTCAAAAGAAAACCTTCAAACCAGTTCTCCTCCCTTCTAAATCTCAAACCTTCCTCTCTATTCCAAAACTCTCACAACTCTTTCAAACTCCATGGCCAGCCTCCTCTACTCATCGCCACTACTGCCACCACCACAATTGGTAGTGGTTCTCTTCTTTTCTTTCTCTGAACAACCTATACTCTCTCTCTCGATTCGCTTAAACTCAGACCCAAATGGCTCAAACTCTCTCTAACTCACAGATCGTTGTCTCTCTATCCCAAATCGGTAAGTCTCTCTCTTTCATCTCTCTATCTTTTAGCTCAGTGGTGTAAATCATGGTTGAGATATGTATTCCGACGGTGGGTTTGTGGGTTGTGAGTTTTGTTTATTTGGGTTTGTGGTGTATGTTGGTTTTTGGGTTTGTGGGTTTGTGGTGTATGTTGTCTGAATCCAAATCGACTATTTGTGGGTTTGTTGGAATTTGTACGCTTTCTCTAAAGATCTTATTCAGGCTTCGCTACTTGTCATTACTGTAATGGATAAGGATGATGATTGCATGGATCGGGTTGAGTTTGAAGTGAAAACCCAGTTCTTTATCTCTAAACCCATGGACGAAAACCCAAACTTTCTCTCTCTAAATTGATGGCCGAAACCAGCAATGGCTCTCTCAAAACCCATAGGCTAACTAAATCGGCGGCTTCAGATCTGGGGTTAAAGGTGTGTGGGTTGTCGAATTTAAGGTTGTGTGGTTGTTTATGGTTTGGTTGTGCATGGAGGCCGAAAATCTAGGTTTAAGTTTTGTGTTTTTTGTGTTTGGTTTCAAAGCATAAGAAAATCTTGTTGAATGTTTGTGTTTTGTAAATTTTTATGGGCATGTCTTTTTATTTTGTAAATTTGAGTGATTTTATGGGTTTGGTTGCTAAGAAAATGGAAGAAAAGAAAAGTAAATTTTTAATTTTCAATTTTCTGGGCAAGCTTAGTTGGGGAAGAAAATGAAGAACACATAGTTCTGAGTTCTTCATGTTCTTCCAAAAAAAAAAAAGAAAAAAAATTAATTTAACTAATTTCTTTTCTTTTTTTTAAAAAATAATTAGGTTAGAAATTTTTATATTATTTTTATCTGATGTGGCTTTTTAAAAAAAAATAAAATTAAAATGCTGACGTGGCATATAAAAATGCCAAATAATATTTTTTAATAATATTTTAATCGCCACATCAACGCCACGTCAGCTAACAGGGTGTTCCGTCTGCCACCTCAGCTTTTCCCGTTAGTTGGTTGATGGTAAGGACTTAAATGTCACACGTTAATTGGTTTAGGGACTAAAAGTGAAAAAAATAAAATGTATGGACCAAAATGGAAAAAAGTTCAAAATGTAGAGACTAAAAGTGCATTTATGCCATCTTATAAACATATACCGGACCTGTTTTAGGAATATTTTTCAAGGTGGCCATTATCGACCAAATTTTAATAAAAGGATAACTTCAAGTATTGACCAAAACACACACATAAATACATAAAGTCTTACAATTTTATTCTATAAATTTTCTAATTTTGAAATCTTTGCATGATAGTCTCATTATCAATATTACAAATTACATCTCTTTCAAAATTTTAGTTAGATAAAAAATTTATTACGATTTTTCTTTTTGTTTGTAATGACTTAATATATTGTTAAGGGGGCCAAAATTTAAAGACAAAATTTGGCTACAAACTTAATTGTAGCTTAAGACTACAACTCTCACTAAACAAATTAACATAGTCACTGTGGGTGAGAAAGCCCAACGCCATATGTTGGGCCTGAGGCCCAGTTCAAATACGACTTTCTGTCCGAAGAGGTTAAAAGTATCAATGCTTTGCCATCCTGGTGGAGGTGCAACCCATAAGGGACAGACGCACCGTCCGAAGACAACCTAGTTGGGCCAAAGGGACCTTACCCAACGGAACTGCCCAGAACTTGATCGAGTAGATATGCTGAAGATCTCCCTGCCAGGGCTGAGCTTCGGGCATGTCTAAATGCGTAACTATCATGAAATATCTTACCAATAAAGCTGCCACCGCCACATTTAATGCACTGCAGCAACTTTCCTGACCGCATTTATGTGGAGAAGACACCTGAACAGTGTATCTTCACCCACCACCACTCACTGTGGGTTAAAGCAAACGGCTGATGTGACTAGTACTCAAGTGGGCGCCTAGATGGAGGACAAGTGTGCGGTGAAGATGGGAAAAAGGGTGTATATATAAGGGAAGCAAGTCTCACAGAGAGAGGGGGGAGAAAAATTGTATTAACTAAGTCTTGAAATAGTAAGCCTCTTCGGACTAAAGGGACTTTTTCTTGTTGAATGCCTGACTCAATCCTTTTTTCTTTCATTATTGGTTTTGTTTATCTGGACCGTTGCTAAATCCACCACTAGCCCAGTTGTTTAAACCCATTCTCTATAAATTTATTGTTGGGGGATTTGTTGGGCTCACCAGACAGAGAGTTGGTGCCTGGCCCAACAAATTTGGACCCTACAGTCACATATTTTGAAAATCTAATCATTGAATTGCATGTTCTTTTTGTTTTTAAAACACATGTTAAATTTCATATTAATTGGATGTTATTTACTATTTGATTCATAAACTTAAATTTTTATGTAATTTTATATTACAAAAACTCAAAATTTAGAGATTTGATTGATGACATAGTTATTAATTTTTTTTTTATCTTTTTTTAAATTTTGTTAATATGGAGGATATAAGAAAAAAAATATAATCCAATGGTGAATTTGTCATAATTCATGTAAGGACTTGATTTGAACTCCTAGCCCAAAAAATATATGGACTTAGGCCCAAAAAGCCCAAAATAATAAATTTGTAGAGAATATGTTGAAAAATTGGGTTTTAATGAATTAAGCAACAAATAAATAGATCCTTATGACAAAGAAAGGAAAATAACGAACTTTCACTAAGGAAAAACGTCATTGGTGGAGTCCGAGGAGACTGATTCTTATATATGGCTTTTGAAGTTTGATTACAAGTCTAATTCTAGATTGCTACAGTGTCTCTTTCCTGATTTTCCGATCCTCATTCCTTCAGGGGTCTTTTACATTATATATCTCCCTCCTGGTGATCTTAGCCTCCATTTGTTGATCATCTAGGCCACTACTTGAGTGCCCGTCCCATCAGACACCTCTTTTGGCTTTTTGTGAGTCATGATAGCTAAGGTAGTACTGTTTAGGGGTCTTCTCTACATAAATGCGGCTAAAAAGTTAACTGCAGGGCATTTAATGCGGTGGCAGCAACCTTTCCTTAGATATCTCCTAGCTTCTACTCTTTGGTACATTTGAGATGTATGCCCCAGCCACTGGAGCTTCCTAGGAGGTTACCTTGATCATTAGAATTTACGTCAGATCCGTGTTTAGCCTATTCGAGGAGGTATTCCTCCTCGGACCACCCCCCATTAATATCATACTCATGAAGCTATGAAATTAAACCACTTACTACTTATTTAATCATCTTCGGGTCACCCGTATTCTCGGCCAAGGCCTAAGGCCTAATACCGGATTTGTGGCCTTTACCTCTACAATTCACATAAATATATATATATATATATATATATATTGAGTGGAGTTGTAGTCTTAGTCTACAATCAAGTTTATTGCCAAATTTGTTCAAAAATTAATTATGTTGAGCCCAAAAAAATTTTAGAGTGGTCACAAATATTTTTTAAGGATAATAAAATCATAATTTTTTTAAAATTTATATATAATAATTAATTTTTTTACCAAGTCAGGGTGGTCTTGTGACCACCCTGAACTCCACGTGGAGCCGCCAGTGAACTTATATGTTAGTTTTTAAATGAAAAAAATGACATGTATTCGTTGTTTAGTCCGTTTATAAAATTGGATAGTTATAGGGTTAATAAATTGTATGGTTGAATTTAATTTCTAATTAAAAATATAACACCTAAAAAATTATACTTAAAATTTTCTCTTTTTTTCTTAATCATCAAACATATACAGCTAATACAACCCACACTAAGAACCTCACAACAAATTGCAAGAACATAAGTCATCTAATAACCATAATGATTCACAAGTTCAAATGCAAATCCCAAAGTCTTCATGACATGCAGCAATAAAATTTTAAAGGTAAAGAAAAATGATAAAGTTTAGCTACAAAATTGGTTGTAGTCTAATGCTACAACTTCATTTTTAAAAAATTAACATTATTACATATTTTGAAAATCTAACTGTTGAATTGCATATTTTTTACGCTCTTAATACACATGTCAAATTTTGTACCAAGCGAATATTATTTACTATATAATCTATAAACTTATTGTAAGGATGCAATTTGGGTCCTTAGCCCAAGTGATAAATGAACTTAGGCCCAAAAAGCCCAATACAATGAATTTGTAGAGAGTATGTTAGAAAACTGGGCTTTAACGAGTTGGACAACAAGTATAATGGATTCAGGTGACAAGAAAAGGAAGATAAACTGATTTAATCTAAAGAAAATTGTCCTCGGCACAGTCTGAGGAGATCAGTTCTTATATATTTTTTTCAAGTTTGATTACAAAGTCAGTTCTTGATGGCTATAGTGTTTTTCTCTTAGTTTCTAGATCTCCTACTCTCAGAGTCTCCCCTCCATTTTATACTATCTTCCCCTTTCATCTTCACCTTCCGCGTGCAGGTCAGATTGTAGGTGTTGATCCTTATCCCATTAGCAACTTTCTAAAGTCTTTAGGTAGTAGTTGTAAGGCTGAACACTACTGTTCATGTATCACTCTTTATTAATACGGCTAGAGAGTTAGTTGCAGAGCATTAAATGCGGTGGTAGCAGCTTTCCCTAAAGATATTTCATGGTCTCCTTTCGTCCTGCTTCTTCTGGATACTTATCCTCTTTAGTGGAATGATCCAGAATGTTACTCTTGATGGACGATCACACCCTCTGACCTCGACTTTGCTCAACCGAGGAGGGATTCTTCCTCGGACCACCCTTTTGGATGTCACTAACCAGATTTCACCTCTTCACTTGCTAACACAATTCTTTATGAAAATTTTTACCCATCCTCGGATTGGGCCCCTAGCCCAATATATACATAAATATGGGCTCCTCGGCCTAACACTCCTACACTTATATTTATACATAATTTTAAACTACAAAAACTTGCAATTTAAACAATTTATTGATGACATAGTTATTAATCTTTAATTTTCTAAAAATTTTGTAAACATGAAGGATATAAGAAGAAAACGTAATCCAATAATAGATTTATCAAAATTCACCTCCAATAAAAATATATTGAGTAAGGTTATAGCATTAGGTTTGTCCAAAGAAAAATTCAAAAAAGAAAAGAAAAGAAAAGAAAAAAAAGATAGTCCATATATCTCAATTCCTTAGGGTAAGACAAAAGTGTTGATATCATAGTAGTTTTAGTAGGAGTCCTTCCTTTGTCACTCCTCAAAACCAGTGCTTCATAGATTGGCCAGCAGTTCAAGGTGACAAAACCTGCTATGAACATTTGCACTAACAATCCTTCCCAATTGCTGCCTCTGAAAACTTCTTTGAACCCCAAAAAATGAAAAAAAAAACGAGACCAAGTTGGTTATTGCAGCCGTTGTTGGTGGCACAAACATTGGTGATGCTAGCTACTCTAAACTCAAAGATACCTTGCCCATATCTTTTGCTTTGATCATCATCAAGAACTTTGCGCTAGTCACATTGAAACCATGTGTAGAAATGCCAATGGATTTGAGCAAGTACTCAGCTAAACAAAACAAGCAACACTAGGGTCCCCTAATCATCCACATTCTTTAATCATTCCACCAACTATGCATGGTTCCTCCAGCTAAGAAAAAGTCCAGGAAATCCCGCACATTGGCCCCTAAACCAATCGCCCTAATACCTATAACACATTTTTCAGTTCAATTGATTAGGCATTTTATATTTTTATTACATTAACTTAATTATAAATTTCTATGTTATAAATTAACTAGCATTTTAACCGTAACAATATTGGGTATTCATAAATTTTGGGTAACTAAAACGTAGGACTGCGTTTCATGTTTTTTTTTTTTTTACCGATTTGCAGAATTGTCGAAAATGGAAAAAAGTATGTTGTATTGAGAGTGAAAAAAAAAACTTTAAAAAACTGTATATAAATAAATACGTTAATAGTTTTTTATTTTACTTAAAAAAAATTATTACAAATGCAACTGGTGGGACGATATTGTAATAGGAATGATTGAATGAACCACATGGCCCAAAATTATTACAATTGCAACTGGTGGATGATGTTGTAATAAGAAAGAACCACATGGCCCAATATTTGGAGTATCGTAAGCAAGGCCAATTAGAGGGCCCATTAACTGTGATATAATTAGTTTTTTTTTTTTTATTTAAGAAACAAACACAAACATAAGGAAGAAAGAAAGAAGTTTTTATACAAAAATACACCACAAATTCCAATCAAAAGTGATGGTATAGTTAGAAATTGATTCTATATTGAACTTAAAAAAATAATAATAATTGAGCATCAACTTGGCAATTTGAATACCAAATTTGATCTCTCTTCTCAATTCCCTCAACAATTCACCAATGATTATCTACTAATATTCAACCGACAGACTCCTATTTAGAGTATCCCCATTAAGGGTGTCAAATGCCAAATATTTGACATTTGACACCCCAAATTCTAAAAAATCACTTCCATTAAGCATTGTAAATGCTATAATTTTTTGCATTGATGAACAGTGCAATCTCAAATTTGAGACCACACTGTTCACCAATTGTAAAAGTTATATTATTTTTTTTATTCCGTGGGGCCTGCTTTCTTTTCTTCTTATTTTTTTCTTTCTCCTTTCCTTGTCTTTCTTCCGTCTCTCATTTTTGCTTTGAGAGCCTCCAACCATTTCTCTGCTCTCTCTCTCTCCCTCTACTTGACGTTCTGCCTCCCTTTCTAACGAAACCCAAGCCGGAGCATCAAGGCAAGCTGATCTCTATCGCAATGGGTTTTTTTTTTTTTTTTTTTTTTTTTTTTTTTTTTTTTTTTAAAGTTTGTGATTTGATGGTAGATTCGACAGTGGTTGTGTGGGTTATGGATTAGGCGTTTTGGATTTGACCAGCGTGGGCATCGGCGTTGAGGGTAGATCGGCGTGGGTCTCTGATCGGTCGGTCTCTAATTGTGTGGGTCTCTCTTGGTGGTTATTTTTCTTTTTCTATTTCCGATTGTTGGTGGTGATGAGGTTGTGGGTTTGTGATTTGGTTGTGATTTTGGAGGGTTGTTTTTCTTTTTCTTTTTCCGGTTGTTGGTGGTGAATGGTGATGAGGTTATGGGTTTGGGTTTGTGATTTGGTTATGATTTTGGTGGTTGGTGGTCATGGTTGTGGGTGGTGGTGATAGTGGTAGTTGTTGTAGCTGTGGTGGTGCCGACGGGAGGTTTTATTTTTATTTTTTGTTTTCAATGGTGGTGGCTAGCCATGGGTGTGGGTTTGCAAAGAAAATGGTGAGTTTTCAGAGAAAGTGAGAGACAAAGAGAAAGAAACAGAGAATAAAAAAACAATATTTAAATGAAGTAAAAAAATTAGAATCTTTGATGTATGATGTATTATAAAGTGAGATGTTAAAAGTTAAAATTTTGAATTTTGAGGTGGTATATGCTAAAAATTTTACTTCCCTTGATGGGAATGCTCTTATAGTCTCTACTATAACTCAAAATATCGTCCGACAAGTAAGATCATAGATTTTAGGACAATTTGCAATCGTAGCATGGCACCCACTTGAAACCATTTTGATTGGATAGAAGTATCTATGTGGCCCCGCATAGTCATATTTAATTCCATTGATTTGATTAAGTTTCTATGTGGGCCAATTGACGTAATTAGAGCATTAACATTGGGGAATGCTAATGCCATATGTAAGGTGTATTTGGCATTTTAAGGGCCAAAATGTATTGCATCAGGGAATGCTAAAGGTCAGTATTGCAAATTTTTTTGCAATACTGCTACAGTACAATTCTAGTAGCAGTACAATTCCAAAAGTGGAATTGTACTGTAGCAGTATTGTAAAAATAATAATAATAATAATTTATAGATACCTGATGCAAACTCTCTCTCCTCTCTCTCATTTTCTCTGTACTCTTCTCTCTCTTCCTTCTCTCTTTCTCATCTGCTCTCTCCTCTCTTCAGACCCAAACACCATCCTCCTCCTAACATCAACATCACACATCACAATGGCTCATTTTTTCTGGTGGGTTGCGATTCGGCGGGTTTTGTGGTTGCTTTTTTTTTTTTGGCGTGGGTGACGGCGTGGGTCATTGTGGTGGTTATGGTGTTTTTTTTTTTTTTTTTTTTGCTGTGACCAGTTTTTAAAGGAAAAGGTGGGTATGGCTGAAGTGGGTTGTGGGTCGTGATTGGGTCCGGTGTTTGGGTCGTGGTTGGGATGTGGCTGAAGTGGCTGAAGTGGGTTGTTGGTCGTCAGAGATCACCAGTGTTTGGGTCCGGCGAGGTCATGGCGAGATCGGCGTGGGTCACCGCATGGTTGGCTGGTTCTTTTAGGTTTCGCCTTTCCGATGGGGTTTTTTTTTTTTTTTTTTTTTTCCTTTTGTTGTGATGCTGGGTTTTTTTCGACGTTTTTCTAGGTTGATCATCGACGTTTTCTGGGTATTTTTGATGGCCTGGGTTTCAAATCAGTGGCTTGGGTTTGCTGATCAGTGGCTTGGCCGTTGTTGGCTCCAACTGGTTTGATGGTTTGTGTGTGTATGTGGCTCTGTTGAAGGTTTGATGGTTTGTGTTTGTGTGTGTGTGTGGTGATGGGTTTGGATAGGTTGATCGGTGTATCATGGTCTTTGTGTGTGTGGGGCTTTGTGTGTTGAACCGGTGCTAAAGGTTGAGGGAGAAATCCTGAGTCCAAATCTTCTGTCCCACTTTTCCTGATCCATTATATACTCCACTAATAAAAACTTGAAAAAAAAAAGGCTATTGGAAAGCCCAGAAAAACTAAGTCTGACGGTTAGAAAGAAATAATAAAGAAAGATTCAAAAATAATATTTTAATAAAAATAGAGTTTTGGGATGCTAAAAGTATTGTAAAATGGTATGGTATAATGATAAAGTGACTTTTTAGAATGGTAAAATAAAGTATAATTGGAATTTTCCAATGCTAATGCTCTACAAGGATGTTGTTTCTCGAACATCTACTAAATTTTTTTGATTAGATAAGTTTGAGCCACAGTTAGATCTCAGTGCGTTATGGTTACTTTAGCTTAAACTGGTTTTTTTTTTTTTTTTTGGTTAAACTTAGCTTAAACTGATTGAATCACATTGTTAGTGTTTAAGTGATTATTGTCTGTTTCTCAACCCAAAAAAAAAAAAAAATGTTTGTTGTTTAATTGGTACCAAATTAAATTAAAAAAAAATGATAAAATTTAGTTACAAAATTGATTATAGCCTAAGGGTACAACCTTACTCAATATTATTAACATTACTACATATTTTGAAATCTAACAATTGAATTGCATGTTCTTTATGTTCTTAATACATATGTCAAATTTTGCGACAATCGGATATTATTTACTATATGATCTATAAGATTATATTTTATGCATAATTTTAAACTACAAAAGCTTGTTATTTAAACAATTTATTGATGACATAGCTGTTAATCTTTAATTCTTTAGAAATTTTGGATAAGAAGAAGATATAATTTAATGGTGGATTTGTTAAAATTCATCTCTAATAAAAATATATTAAGTAAAGTTGTAACCTTAAACTATAACCAATTTTGTACATTAAAAAAAAAAAATTGTCTTTCATTTTTACAAACTATTGATCAAGGGAGTCAATTTTGTACCGGAGGCCGTTTCGGTTTAATCAAAGGAACGATATATTTCAATACTGATCAATACCGGTGTACCGTTTCGAAATTACCGCTATATACAAACATATATATATATATATATATATATATATATATATATATATATATATATATATATATAACTAAATATTTTTTGGAAAATAATAAAAACATTACAAATTTTGTTACAGCACATATACAAATTGAAATGACAATTAATGTGATTGGTAAATGTGAATTAAAAACATAATAAATAAAATTAAAATCATATTTTATTTGTAATATTTAATTTTAATAGTTATTCAATAAAATTTGTAATATTTTTAACATTAATTTTTTCAATACTTTTACAATAAATCATAGGTGGCTATTTGTTATTGGTTCTAATTTGTTCCTACCACTAAAATGACTTTTTTGTCCCCCCAATAAAAACTTGTAACAATCTGAAACTTAAAATTTGTTGTAAAAGTATTGTAAAAAAAAGATTACATTTTTATTTTTATTTTGGTATACCTATTTCAATTTTCAACTACCATTTGCCAACAAATAATTTTTAATAACTCACTTTTTTTTCACCTCCACTCATTCTCTTTTACTTTTACAATTTATCTTTCTTTACTTTTATCTTGATTTTATCTCCTCCACATGTTTACTTCCACTAAGTCTTATCTCATCTCAAATTTCAAAAAGCAAGTCTTATATCTTACCTTTGGTCAGTCATCGCGTGGGCACCCAAAGCAAAACCCTTTTCTCAAAAAAAAAAAGAAAAAAAAAAGAAAAAAGAAAAAAAGAAAAAATAAAAAGCAAAACTCTTTGAGAAACAGTAAAGAGTAAAGACATAAAAAAGCGAAGAAGAAGATGATTAGAGGAACACAGACATAGAGACTATAAAGAAAAATGGGAAGCTAAGCAGAAAAGAGACCGAGATACGAGGGAGATGCATCAGATTGTGAAATTTGTGAGAAATCATCTTAGATGAGTGAAAAATTACAAAGAAATCTGTGTTTTTGTTTCCGGCCAAAATTCGGTATTTCTTTTAGTACAAGTCGAAATGCTCTCGGTATTGCTGGTATTTAAACCGAAATGAAATGAGGATGTTTCTATACCGTTTCAAGCATCAGTAAGAAAAATATCGGCCGTAAGCTAGTACGATATGAAACTGACTACTTGCTATTGATGCAACAAATTTTTACTAGTTTTTATTTGAGTTCACTAATAGCATCACTTTTTTACTTATTAATAACTATTCACTAGATTAGCAATTTGTGAAAAAAATTATAAATTTGTTGACGGCTTTACCATTTTTCATTGGTCAAAACTTCGTATAAATTAAAAAATGTTAGGTTCCATAAATGAACTTGGTAACTAATATTATAAAAGGCCATAAATTTCTCCCATGTAGTTTTCCAATTGCAACATATAAATGGCAAGGTTTTCCCCTCCTTCCATGGCAATAATAAATTTGGAGAAAGTCAATGGATACAAAACATTTGACACATGTTGATGTGGTAGTTAGTGGGGTTAGTGGTGTACGCAAATAAGAACTATTAAAAACATACCAACTGGACAGGTATGAAAAATGTGTTTAGATTTTTTTTTGGTGTATATAGCATTACTCACAAATTTGGGCAGATTTATAAGGAGCAGAGCTCCCAATTTCAATTCCTAACAGTAAAAGGAAATAGCACATAAAGAGCCAAGGCCAGAAATATTGAAACTACAGTAGTTTTTATTGGCATCCTTCCTTTATCGCTTCTCAAGACCATGGCTTCATAAATTGGTGCAGAGTTCACAACAACAAATCCTGCTATGAACATTTGCACAAACATCTCCTCCAATTTTCTGCCCATGAAAGCCTCTGTGATCCCTCGAACTAATGCAGCCACGTTGATTATCGCTGACATTGTTAGTGAGACAAGCATAGGTGATGGTACACCAAAATCAAAAACCCCTTGTTCATATTTTTTGCTTTGTTCATCATCGACTACTTTGTTAGTCACGTTGAAACTTGCTGTGGAAATGCCTAAACACTTGAGAAAGTACTCAAGGGATCCGAACAAGAAGCATGAGAGTCCTCTTATCATCCACATTCTTTGATCATTCCACCACCTTTGAATCGTTCCTCCCTCTAAGATAAACTCAAGAAGATGTTGCCCATAAGCTCCAAGGAAAAGAAACACGTACAAGAAAAACCATGGCTCTGATACCTGCATCTCATGTTCCAAATTTATTAATCATAAAATCAATTCATTAATGTGAGTTTCTAAATCTATTATTTTACATGTATGATGCAACGAAAAAAATTTATCACTTACGCTAGCTAAAATCCACATTATAATTGTCCATATGTCAAATATTTTGGGAATTGATGCATATGAATAAAGTTGAACAAAAAGAGAAAGGCCGGGGCATTTGGTATAGGAATTTAAATATATGTTTTCAGTTTTTAAACAACATTACACGTATTTTCATACACTTTTTCATCTACACATATTTTCAAAAAATACAAACAACGTTATCAAACAGCCCCTAGTTTTTTGCCTGTTTGATGTAACTTATTTTTCAATTTTATAAAAATAGATTGGTTGAAAAAAAAAAAAAAAAAAAAAAAAAACTCAGAGAAAGTGAATTTTTAAAAAGCTATACTTAAAAGAAAATTACGATTTTACACTCTAAAGTTGCAAAAGTTTATGTGAAGCCTAACCATTAAACAATAATTTATCATAACAATTTGTAACATGCTTATGTATACCTTTTGGGATTATATAAAAGAAAAATACCTTTGGGAAAATACTGACTCCATTAAGGAGAGCAAGCTGGGGGATGAAGGCATATATGGTGATTGGAATTGACCAACTAGGCCAAAAAGAATAATGTGCATAGGCAAGGCCCATAAGAAGGCCTATGGTCTTGGTGCCGAATGTTATAGGGTTATACTTCGAGAAAACCACCTCAATTAGGCCAATGGTCCATCGTTTGCATTGAACCAGAACTTCCACAAGGCTAATTGGTACGTCTCCCAAAAAGGCTGGCCTCTTAGGGTTGCAAAATATGGCCTTCCATCCCTCACCTTTTAGCCGATAGCCCGTAAAGAAGTCCTCGACCAATGAACCATATTTGAACCCAATCTATGCATTTCACATTGATTAATTCGGTTACTCATTATATATGTTAATTGGAAAACCCATTTGATTAAGTAAAAAGCTTTGATTAAAAGAAAGAAAAGAAAAGAGAACAATATAATTAATAAGCTTACCTCTTTTATTATTATTTTTCTCCTAAAATTAATAAGCTTACCTTATAGCCCCATCTTGTGTTATTCTCAAAACTGCACCCTGCTACCTTGTGTGCCAGTTCCAAAATTGGTTGGGACTGGATGTGCTTGGCCACAACATGATGCGGGTTTAATTCGGGAATTTCTGGTGAAATCATATTTGATGGACCACCAAAGAAGGCACGTCGACAGAAAAAACATCCACTTCCTTCATAATCAGGACCGGATAATCCATCCATCCCCAATGGGTTAACTATAAACATGTATTTATGCTCACAAGCATAAATATCGTTTTCATTGAGTCCATGAAATTTTTGAGGGAATTGAATGTATCCTAGTGTAGACCGAATTTTAGGATCTATTAAGTAACACAACACACGGATAGGTGTTTGTGGATCATTAGAGTACATGTCACAATCCAAGGTCAAAATCATGGGTGCATTGGTCATTACAGCTGAAACTCGAAGCTTCAATACAAAGAAAAACAAATTCATGAACAAAACGTGTAAATGAAAAATTGCAAGAATTGTAGCATGGTACAATTTGGCTAATACATAATCTAGGAAAGCTCACCAAGGCATTAAGGGCTCCTGCCTTAAAATGGTGGGGTGAAGTCCTACTCTTTTCTCTAGAGACATAGATGAGGCTCGGCATCAAATGGCCTGAGACGTCTTTATCTTTGCTATTGTCTAACAAGACCTGCTCATACTCCAACTTTTCATATTAAATGCCAGCTGAATTTATTGTAAATACCAAACAATAGATGGGAATTGCTTTTTTAACTCTGGGAATAAACTTAGATCTATCCCTAAAAAATAATTGTGACTACTTTTTGCCTGCTTAGAAAGAAGTACTTTGCAATGAAAATTTAAAATTTTTTAACTCAAAATTGATCCCCCAGGTCTAATTTAAGTCATTAAGTAACAAATAACCTGAATGGCAGCGGGATGATCTTGGCGAGTAAACCCATTTGTCCATTTGGTGAAAGCCGTGAGTTCCTCTTCTCCAGTAATATAATCATCAGCAACTTTTCCCCTTTCAAGAACATCATCTACCTTGATTATAATGCTTTCATACATTTCCTATATAACATGGTCAAGAACAAGCGGTTAGGCAAATAGTCATTAGGGGTCATTGGTATAGATTGTATAGTCTTCTATATATCATGAAAATAGCAATAAGAATTTTTCCTTTCTTCAACAATAAATCTAGAGATGCACGAATTATAAATTTTTTTTTTACAAAGATGTGGACTAGCTTAATTGGTGTACAATAAAAATTGACAATATTGTGGCCCTCACATGTGAGCTTAACTTTCACTTATAAGGGAATAAGTGAGAGTTAGTGTGTGTTTGGCATTGGCTTAAAAAGTCAATTTTTTTTTATTATTCAGCTTATTTTTGCTATTATTTATGGGTCTCATTGCACTTTTTGGTACTATTCATGGGTTCCATTGTACTATTTTAGCTACATTTTAGCTTTATTTATAGTACTTTTAGTAAAAAAATTTTAGTTTCAACTAAAAAAAACTGCTTCCAAACAAATAATTAAGCTAAAATGCGAGGGCCACATTATTCAGCAAAAAAAAAAAAAAAAAAACCTCACTTATAAGTGAGATTCAACACAGTTTTTAACTTTTCCAATGAGTAGTAAAGCAGTGTTCAAACTTTACCTACTATATTATGATAAATGATTACTTGTCCTAAATATTTAAACAATTAGAAAATTATAGATTTAATAATTTAATCATTATTCTATCACGTTGTCCATACCTTGATCTTCTCAGTCTCAGAGCACCAAGGTTGATTTGATGCAAAATAAGCATCTGGGCTCCTGTCTACTATATTATTCTTCCTACAAAATGGTAACCAGTGGCTTGCAAATTTAGCAGCTTCCATAAAAGCAAAGAGAGTGATCTGAGAGCCCCCATCATCTGAAATATACACCGAGACCTTCTCTGCTGGATAGTCATAGGCCAAAACAGATAAGGCAGTGTTCACCACGCTAATTGGTGGCTCCTTGTACGGATCTGCAGTGCATATGAACACGTCCAGTGCTGGAAAATCAGATTCATTCACAACCTGTTTGAGTTGTTCAGGGAATTCACTTCGGTAAACTGGAGTCATTCGAAAACTCTGCTGGGTAACCCACATGAAGGCAAGGAAAATATCAGAGATGAACAAGGAGAGGGAGATAAAGAAGGAGGCCGAACTGGTTGAGTGGATGAGTTTGAGTGCATGGTGATAGAGCAAAGCTAAGATTGCACATGAATAAATTGCTGCAAATACTCGGTTCAAGGCAGTGCGACGTGCTTTTCTAAGTGTGTGGAAGGTAGGGGTAGAGGCGGTGGAAGAACTGGTTGTGCAGTCTCTTAGGCCCTCCATGCTTCTTGTGGTGTAGTAGAAAAGGAAAAGTATGTGATAAATTGGGTTAAATTTATAAGCCAATTTGGGAGGATATGTGCTAGCGTTATTGCCTTATTGGTCCACATTGCATGCGAGGAGACTAGAGTAGAAATATATATATATATATATATATATAGAACTGGACTCTATTATTGATTGTTGTTCTATATGTAATTAGGATGATGTTTATGTGGATGAATGTGACATGCCCCTTATAATTTGTAGGGTTTGGATTGCTTCCAAAACAGGTTAATTTAAAAATATTATCCGTTATATATATGAACAAAAGTAGTAGACGGAAGCCTTAACTACAATTGAATTAAGATAATGTATAGATTGAATGTAATCTGTCACGTGTAGTTAAAGGTAACTGTAAGATACATATCTACACCTGTATTTTAAATAATTACCATATTATATTATTTATTGGGTTATAATGTTATATATAGTGTCATTGGTGCAATATCCATATTTATAAATATATATATATATATATATATTATAAAACCAAAGCATTTTCTTGTCACGTGACATAATTTTAGACTTTTTTCTGTCTTTCTCTTTCTCTATGAATTAACATTTTCCATTTTTCAACTTTGTAGGTCCCGACTCCAATTAACACGTTTTCCATTTTCAACAAGTCGTAGCACCTTTGTCTCTAGAAGACTAGAATTTTCTCTCATTCTCTACTAAGAGTATTCACTCTAGTCTATTCAAATTTTTAGTTAAACCAATCCTAAGAAAAAAAAATTAAAAAAAACTCAACATTTTTTAATTTAGCTATTTTTTTTAAGGACAAAGTTTAAAAACAAACTTGATTTTAACATAAGGCTACTCCACTCAATACCTGTTTTATGTGAATTTTGACATAAAATTTACCAATGTATATACCAAGAAAACAATTAATCATCAATAAACGAAATAAAAGAACTAGTCAATGCTAGTTGGTAGTTATCATGACCTAAGAGAAGCAAGAACCACCACTGCCAGACAAAGACGAAAAAACCATTAACCAGTAGTCAACCACGTGGCTGACTCACATAAGAATAAAAAAAATAAATAATCATCTAGTGCGTATAAAATATTAATTTTTGAATAAAACAGTCATGCAGTGCGGGATTCACATCTGGTTACTTGGTGCAATACCTAATTAATAGCTGAGATTGAAAGTTAAAAAAGTAACTTTTAATCTCAGTCATTAAATAAAATATATTTAAAAAGAGTTAAAAAGTTAAAGTTAAAAAGTAAAAAAAGTTAAAAAAATTGTGAGGGAAGGGTAGGTATTGCACCAGGGTATTGCACCTGATGTGAATCCTGCAGTACATATGAAATTATGAACTCGAACAGATGCGTAATGTTGACTTGTCCAGCCATGTAAACTATGAGCTTTAGAATGGTTGAAAAAAAGTTTTGATTTTTGTTTTTTTGTCTCAATATATATATATATATATATATATATATATATATATATATATATATATATATATATATGTTAATTTTAATTTTTAGGAAGGATAGAAAATGGAGAGAAGATAGAAAAGTGAGAGAATATAAGTGTTAATGCCCATTTTTGCAAATCTGTACCCAAAGGCCCATGAGGAAGAAAACCCAATGAAAAGCAAGGTCCAAAGACCCACCAAGAAGACCAAAGAGCAAAAAAGGTCCAATGAAAAAGGTGCAAGGGAAAGCAATCTGCCGCAGAATATAGCTTTGCCGCAGAATACAGTTCTCTGGCTGAATGGCTTCGGCAGATGAAGATAAATCGGGCCCAAGACCCTTTTGATCCAGCCAACATTATTTGGCCCACAAAGGCCCAAATTCTTTTGTATAAGAAGATAGGCGTAAAAACTGATATGAAGAAGCATGATGAAAAGAAACAAGGAACGGCAGGAAGTGTCAGCAACAGGAAACGCGTGAAGGAAAGAGAAGCCAAACTAAAAGAAATGACAAACACAGTAGGAAACGCGTGAAGAAATAAGACAGAACCACGCAGCAGAACAAAACAAAGCTAATCTGCTACAGCAGAAACGACGTGGGAGACAAGCACAGAAGGGCCGGGGCACCACCAACCTGTACCCAGCCAATATAAGGGAGGTAGGCTCACGGTCAAGGAAATTCAGAGGGTGTGGTTTGGTGGTGGGGGGAAAAGGTAGTCTATATTTGGTTTCCTGCCATGACTTCTTTTGGGAATATATTTTGCTGGGATGGTATCTTACCCAAAAGAAGTAATAAATGGTTGGGACCATCTAATGCATGCCGTAGAGTTAGGTAGTGAATAGTCCACGCCTTACCCATTTGAACCAAGAGATAGAGGTACACAGCAAGAGCAAACAAAAAGGAATTTTGTCGTGCAACAAACATGTACTGAGCAATGACAGTGGTCAGGGTAGCCAATGGGTTGGTGGGTAGTCTTGAATGAATGCCCACAACAAACCAAAAACAATTGGTGAAGCCCAAGGGGTAAAAGGGAGAAATCCCATTGAATTAGCTCACTATAAAAGGGAGGTAATCATAGCAAAAAAAGAGGAGTGAAGAGGAAGAGGAAAAAACAGGGGAAAGAGTGAAAAACAGAAGAAGAAAGAAAGTGGTAAAACAAAGAGAGAAAATACGGCAGGAATAGAGGCATGCATCAATAGATCATCTTTTTCTCCCTTTTAGCAAACTCACTCTTTGAAATCTCCAAAATTAATAGCTAGTAGCCATTTAGACCTATTCTCTAAAATGCACAACTTTTATGGCAGGAGCCTAAGAAAAGGTTGTTCAAGTTGGAGCTTGGGTTCCTTCTTGGTTTACTTATTCTATGGGAAGATTTAATACTTGATTTTTGATTGCAAATATATTTGATTTCTATCATTATAACTTATATCTGCTGTATTTAGTCATTCTGCGGTAACATGTTTTTATCACATCTGCTGCATCAGTTGTCTTGCTATGGTGTTTTTACTTACTGTACTAGTTATTCTGCCGTAGCACCTTTTTATTATGTTTACTGTGTTAACTATTATACAAGCTAAACCTTTCCTACCGAAACTTTCTTCTTTATTTGTTATTACGTGTTTTACTTTTGACACAAACTAATCCTGCCGTAATTATATATATATACATAAACGTTGTTTCTCACGTTCTAGAAAAATATATACTTTATATATGTATATATGAATACGTATAAGTATATTTACGAATATATGTATGTATATATTTGAGAATATGCTAACCCATTTAAGCTAACATTTGTTTAATGGGTATTTTCTTTAGGTTTTAGATTTATTTATGTGTAGGAAGTAGAAAAGTGTTTCTACAGTAAAAAACGAAGAGTGGTCATTCACATTGCAGAAGGCTTTAAAGCACGGCAGATAGTTTTAAAGCACGACAGACAGCTTTAATGCACAGCAGACAACTTCATTACACAGCAGACAACTTCATTACATAGCAGAAGGCTTTACAGCAGAAAGCTTTACTGCATAGCAGAAAGCTTTACTGCATAGCAGAAAACTTTACTGTGCAGCAAAAAAAGTCAAACCTGCGGCAGAAACGTCAATCCTGCGGTAGAAATTGACAGCGACAGAAGCAAAAAAGTCAGACCTGTGGTAGAAACTGGAGAAAAGTTCCTTCTGCGGCAGAAATGTCAATCCTGCGGTAGAAACTGGCAGCGGCAGAAAAGAAAAGTCAATCCTGTGGCAGAAACTGGACAAAAGTTCCTTTAGCGGTAGAAACAGAGGAGCCCACTTTGCCGCGTCTTCCCTTGGACTTGGACTCAACGTTTACGCACAACCTGGCAGTGGCAGAAACGTCAATCCTGCGGTAGAAACTGGCAGCGGCAGAAAAGAAAAGTCAATCCTGCGGCAGAAACTGGAGAAAAGTTCCTTTAGCGGTAGAAACAGAGGAGCCCACTTTGCCGCGTCTTTCCTTGGACTTGGACTCAATGTTTACGCACAACCTGGCAGCGGCAAAATGGTACTTTGGAGCCCATTCTGCGGAGCGCTTGGCCTGACTTCCTTCTTAGAAAAAGAAACGTAAAAAAGAACCTCTACAATAAGAGATTTAGTTTTCTCTCATTTATATTTAGTTGAGAGGATGAAAAAATGGAAAGATGAAAAACTTATTTATTTGGTTGAGAAGAAAAATGAGAGGATGGACAATAAAGTTGGTATAAATTTACAATTATGTCCCCCATTAAATAAAGAGTTTTACTAATGAATGCCCTTAGGGTATATGTTAGTAAACCATTTTAGGAATTTTTTTAATGGGAAAACAAAAAAGTGATTAACTGTTTTGACAGTTTTTTCAATTTCTTATAAAAAGTTTCCTAAATTAGATGATCAAGAGCATCCATATTGGTGGAGCCATAATTTTAGCTATTTAGCTTCATCAAAAGCAACTTTATCTATTTTGCCTTTTCACTTAACAAAACACCTAACATTGGTGGTTTTATTTTAGCTTTCAACACCATAAAATAACATAAACAATACAATTAAATATTATATATACTACAATAAACAATTCATTTATTTATTATTGTTTTTCTATTCTTCACCACCACCACCACCACCAGTGTGAAACTCTTATGGGAAAAAGAACCAAAAAGCCAACAACCCCATCCTAAATTAGCCATAACACAAACACAAACCCAGCAACCCCAAATCAGCCAAACACAGACCCACCACACCCAGAAACACAAACATAGACCCACCACACCTGCGGTAAAGAAAATAAGATAACAGAGAGAGGGGCAGATCGAAGTCACAGTCAGAGCCAAACTCAACGCGAAGGTAGAGGTGGCTGGAGGCAGAGGATTTTCTGAGATGGGTCGGTGAGGTAGATCAGGTTAGTGATGGTGCGTGGGTCGGAGATGATGAATTGGGTCGATGGTGAGAAGGATGATGAATCGGTGAGGATGATGGATGACCGAAGCTAGGCTTCGAAGATGGGTGAGGAGGATAATGAATCAAGACGACGATGGTGCGTGAGCTTCGGTGGCGACGGTGAGGAGTATAATGAATTGGCCAAGGTGAGAGTTTGATAAGGAGGATGAGAGAGAGGTGAGAGTTTGAGAGTTCTATTTTTGAGAAAGAATGAGTGAAACAGGCTGAGGGAAAAAAGAAATAGAAAGAAAGAAAGAAATATTATTTTAATGAGAGGTGGGAATAAAAAATATTATTTGTGTTTAGCTTTGAGATGGCTGTGCACTGTAGCTGAGTAGGTAAATTTTTTACCTATACCACCGCCAATGTTGCACTTTTTTTGTATATGGTGGTGCTAAAAATAGCAATTTAGCTTTTTAGCACCACCAATGCTAATGCTCTAATGTGTGTCCTAAGGTCATATATTAACTGGACCTTTAAATAAAACAAAAAAGTAACGCATTTTTTATTTAAAAAATTGTGTATGGACACTTCAAAATAATTTTTTTCAATAGCACAAGCCGAAAGAAGATGAGCAAAAAAAAAAAAACTACTAAGAATTACAAGAAAAGCCAAAAAAAAAAAAAAGTAGAAAATAAAGAATAAAAGAAAAAGAAGAAGAAAAAAAGCAAATGGAAAGAACAGGCCTAGAAGAAGAAAAAAAGAAAGAAAAAAAAAAGGCAAGAATGCAGCCAAAAAAAAAAAAAAAAAAAACGCCCATATGCACTATGCACATGGGCATTTTGGTAAGTTCAAATTGAGCTTTCCCCTAGTTTTCTCTCCATTTTGGGATGAAAACTTTTTGGCGAGGTCGGGGAGAAAACACCCGGGTCCTACCACTTATTTTTCCTCTCCCCCTCTAAACCAAACAGCCACTTAATGCTATCTCTTCACTTTTCTCTCCTAAATTTTTCATCATCCCTAAAATCCCTCCAAACAAACACACCCTTATTGTTTTTTTTTACATAATCTATTTTTAAAAAAATTTTAAAAATAAATTTAACATAAAATTTGCCAAAACTTATATATTTAGATAAATACTATGCAAAAAAGTAACTGAAAATAAGCAACATAGTTGTTGGGCCAATAAATTTCGTAGCTCAATTTAATTGTTAATTAAAAAAATAAAGATATAATACTGAAACTATACCTAATACAGTGGAGAGGGAGAATTTGAACACGAGATGTCTTAAAAACACCAACAAATATCAATTAGTTAAGCTATAAGACTCTTGACAAATCTTATTATTTTAACTTAGTTGTCTACAAACCAATACAGATGGCCAATGCAACCCACACTAAGATCTTCACAATAAATTGTAAGAACATAAGTTTTTTAATAACCATAATGATTCACAAGTTCAAAGGCAAATACCAAATTCTTCATCAAGTGCAACAATAAAATTTTAATGGTAAAGAAATACAAAAAACAAAGTCACTATCTCAATTCCTTGGGGGTAAAACAAGTCGCAAGTGTTGATTACTACAACAAACATGAGCTTTTTTAACATATTTTTATCCTCAGTCACTAAAAAATGTTGATAAAAGCCTTTAGTTTCTACATTTGCACTCAAGTGTTGAAAAATTAACATATGTATTTCTACGGTTGACATAACTATTGAAATAAGTGGTGATAAATTCACATATATATTTCTACCGTTGGCATAACTGTTGAAATAAATGGTAAATAAGTGATCAAAAATTCATATGCCAAGTGATTAAACAATGCTAATTTATTTCAACAGTTGAATGAATGTTGAAAAAAAGAAACTATTTTTTATCAACAGGTTATAAATGTCGAAAATAAAAATACGGAGCTTTTATAGCTTTTACATATTTACCCTACAATCACTCCCTCTCTCTCGCTCTATATCTCATTGTCACTCTTTCTATCGTGCTCTCTCTTTCTTGTGGATTCAGATCCTCTAGAGTTCCTAGGATACTCTATCAAGTATATTTTCTTAAATCTTAACCGTTCTTTAATAATTTAATTGTCTAGATTTTGCCATGTCAGTATTCTATTCATAATAATCTTAATTGTTTTGTTGTTAACATTATTATATTATTTTAAGAGTATTGTTAGTGGAATGTTAATATGACAAAATCTAGACTATTAAATTATTAAAAAATGGTTAGGATTTAAGGAAATCTATTGGTTATTGGTAGAGTACCCTAGCAACTGTAGAGGATGCGAATCCCTCTCTCATAGGTCAATTTTCTTGTTATTTTCTAGGCAACCAAACAGAATTCAATTGCTCCTTCTCTCTTGCTCTATCTTGACTCAATTTTTCTATTATTCTCCCTCCGATCAGATATCTATTCTATTTCTCTCGACTTCGCTATTCTAAAAACTTATTTATGATCAGTTTGTTTTTTCTTAGACTCGAATTTTGTCCATTCTTTGTTATTTGCTTGAAAAATTTTGAACTTTTGTGGTTTTTGTTCTTGACTTTGAAATGCTATGTCAAAATTGAATTTGTGGTTGTGTATTGCGTGCTTTCAATGTGATTGCAGGTGCATTGGGAGTTCAGCTCAATGAATGGTCAAGGAGAGTTCAAATTTCACTATTTGTGGGATTGAAAGCTAAAACGTGTGTGAGTTCAAATTACAAGTGCTTGGTAAGTTCTTTAGCTGAGCTTCATGCTTAATGTGGAATCAAAGTCCATTGTTGGGATTTGATGAAATATTTTTGAATTAATGGGTTTTTAGGTGATGATCTGGGTTGGGTTTTAGTTTTTTTCGATAGATTACAGCTTGTGACGTGGAGATTCGGGCTGGGTTTTGGCTTGCAATGATGGTTTTGGTGGGTTTTGGTTTTAGTCTGTTTTTGGAGTTATGGTTAGGTTTTGGTGATCTAGAGTTTTGGTTGGGTTCCAGTGGTTTGTGTTGGATCGTTGGTATGTTATTTCTTCTAATTCTGAAAACAGCAGTGTTGAAAATGGTTTCCCTGTTCAAGAACCATCAGCTGAAGCAGGGGAATCAGTTGGGTGAAACCAATGATAGGCAAGTTTAATGAAGTTTTCACTTTAAGCAAACTTAAAAAATAGTAGAAAGGGAATAAGAACTTTAATGGCTTGTTTGGAAGTTTAGAGAGGGAGGAGAGTAGATGGGAGGGGAGTAGTGGGGAGGAGAGTAGAGGAGAATAATTCCCTTCCACTTTGTTTGGATGTTTTTAAAATTAGTAAGGGGGAAGGGAGTAATTAGCTCTTCCCCTTATGTAATTTTGTTAATATACTAAGGGTAAATTAGGTAATTTACTTGGTCAATAGCTTATGTATTTTACTCCTCCTCCAAATCTCTCCAATTTGGGGGAATTAAAAATGGGGGGTTAGAAGGAGTTGGAACCCCTCCAAATCCCTCCAAACCCCTCCCCCTCCTTCCTTAAAAAACTTCCAAACAAGGTAATTAGGTTACTCTCCCTCCCTCTACTCTACTCTCCCTTCTTTTTTAAACATCCAAACAGGCCAAAAAGAGCATATATGATTGTTAGGCTTCTGTTGTGATCTGGACTCAAGCAATATCCCAAAAACTTCAAGTTGCTAATTATATTTCGACTTGGCATTCATCTTGTTGTTCCGTACAGGGGATTTCTAAATCAAAAAATCCCAATGAAGGAAAGGGGAAAATTTCAAGAATTTTTCTGAATTTAACATTTTGGAAACCAAAAAATGTGCCACATTTAGAATTTGTTTGGCTCTTACAGAAAATAGCCTCTTACAGACCTATAAAAGGATGGTTGGGCAAGGTTAGCAGCCAGAATGAAGCTTAGTTACATCTTCTCTAACCCCAATTAGTTGTAATTGCAGACTACTTAACTTGTTGATTTGTAAAGTAACAGTCATCATTTGGTGCTCATATTAGCCAAACAACTAGTGCTCAAACCTCCACTTCGAAACATTTGTGTATAAACAGTCTGCATTTTTAGTTAACGAGTCATAGATTTTATCCAGTCCCTAGGTCAGATTTTACAAGCGTAAATGGCTGCTGCTGATGATATTTATATCTTCATGTCACATGTAAAATTCCGTGAGCTTTGCAAGGCAAAACAATATAGAAGTAATGGAATTTAAATGTTGCAGTTTAGGCCATGAATGGTGCCTATGCATATAATTCAAAAAAAAAAATTTTTGATATGGGAATTGTTTAATATAGTAGTAAATTTAGAGTTGATATTTTTCGATCAGGTAGAAGAAATCTAGAATTGATGAAATTGGTTAGATTTCAAATTATGATAATGGAATACTTCATTTTTTTCTGTTTAAGAATTTGAAGATTAAGTTGTCATCATTATCATTCTATTTGTCCCAAGCTATCCCTGCAACATTTAATGTGAACTTGAACCTTAAATACTGAAAATAATTTGGCAATTTGTATGTTATTTGAATCTCAGAAATTTTCTGCCATGTTAAATCCCCAACATTTAATTCATTTGGTTTTGGAAATGGAATCTCAATTAAATGCAGGGAGAGATTTAGCACAGGTGTTGAGCAAGTCACAACAGCCCAGAATGATGCCACTTATCCAAGAAGCCCACGTCTGGAGACAGTAAACAATGCAACTCATTTGGACAGTTCTTGCAGGGAAAGACCTAGCACAAGTGATGAGCAGGTCAAAACAGCCCAGAATGGTGCAACTTATCCAAGAAGCCCTCCTCGGGAGACAGTTCGCAACTCATAGCCGTTTTGTTGTTCACAAAAAGTGATATTTGTGTTGGATGAGTGGTGTAATAATAGGTAAAATCATACAATGCAGTTATAAGCAGTAATTAAATGACTGGCAGAGTTCTTAAAGAAAAGTTCACTGTTTCCTGAAATGACACCTCTTCCCCTTGTAAGAGTAAGGTGGAGAGTGAGGTCATTAGTTCAAGGCCTGCTGAGTTTATATGTAATTTTCTAATGAAAAAAAAAAAAGTTTGTTTTATAAGGATAAACTATGATAGGACACAATCTGGATTGTCCTATTTATATATAGGGCATACTGAAGGGGGTAAAAAGGCTATAGTGTGCTAATCAAAACAAAGGAACATGATCTTTGCCCTATCCTTTAGTGTTCTGTAGTTTTTATTTAGAAGGCTAACAGGTAGTGGAAGCCAACTAAAAGACAGGAGCTTCTTTGCTTAATTGTGTCATTTCACAAATCCCATTGATTCAAGTGTTGAGACACCACATGGAGTAAAGGCACCATGGTGAGACTTCATGTTCTATCCTATCTTTTTTGGGTATTTGGGCACTCAAGCTTAACTATTTTCAATGTCAATGCCTTGTGGTTCAGATGGGCTACCATTAAATAAAAAGGGAGATTGAGTTTTTGGCCTTGCTTTCATTAGATCAATTTAGCCCCAAACGATTAGATAATTAAAGTTGCAACATTCTAAGTGACATGCTTTCAAATTGTTATCTTCTAAAAAGTAAAGTTGCATTTAAACAGTTTGATGGTTATCTTTATTAGAAGATGTAAAACTCACATGTATCTGACACTTGAATGATTCGGAATTTTAACAATATTTGTATAACAGCCATCAGAAGGCCTATGTGCCAGTTAATTGCAGCTATATGGAGAAATTTTAATATAGCAAAGAATTGTAATAGTTATCATTACTTAGTTCCTATGCATGTAGGCACCCACCTTTAGCTAGTATCCTCTGGTAGGTTTGTGCTAACCTGCACCTGTTGAAAAATGATAGCAATCTGTTCTAATTTGAACAGTGTTAGATGGTAAGCAATGTCAAGTAGTCAATAAGAGGGCTAATAAGCCTGAAAGGCTACCCACATTGGATGTGTATTTTCTTGAATCCATTTCTGGGCTTCTTTTGTTGCATGTAGTATTGTTTTCTTGGATTCAGATTTCTATCACCTTTATATATTTGCCTTATCTTTTTCCAGGAAACTTGGTAGCGATACTGTATTATACAACTTCTTGAAATTTCTAGACAAATTAACTTGGAATATTTGCCTGTGTTCTGCAGATCCTGATGATCCACTGAAGACTACTGATCAGACCAGGCGCCTGGGCTTAATAGTATGTTCTCTTCCAGTATATATGCATTTAATTTAATTGTTCATGAATATAAACATCTAGAATGTCAGCATGTAGCCCAAAGGTTGGATCTTAAATATTGCCGTTACAAGACACATTGGCATGCTTTCTAACTTATTTATGATGAAAACCATCGTCTTCTGAATTTGCTAGACCATTTAATATGAAAAATACTTGCCCTTTTACTTTATTCTCACAAGTTTGAATTGGTAAAATGACAGTGAGATTTTAACTGCCCAAAAGAACCATTAGATCAACCTCATCACTGTCATGGTAAAATTTTTTACTGTAAGGTAGTTGCAAAAAAGATGTCATCATAGAGCTTGAATTATAGGATCCAAACATGATGCTCAAAGATTTTTTTTTTTTTTTCTATTACTGCTTGAAGCCACCTTTCTTGTGAAAGCCTACTGACGGCAAGTTACTTAGTTTTCAGCACAATTCTCAATAATGTAAGAATAAGCTGCCAATGGCATGACTTGGTGCAAGACAAGACATCTTTGAATTGTTGTGAATCTCTTTAAAGTGGTATCATTCTGTAGGACCTGTTTTAATAATGTACTTCAATATTTTCCAAGATTCTTGTGTGTTCTAGTGAATTATTTGATCACTGGCCTATTGTTGTCAATATTACTAGCTTCTCAATTCGCTTTTACCAAAAAGAAAATGTTGGTAACAATGATATGGATTCTGAGTCATTAAGAAAGAGAAAGGTTCACTGTAGCAGCTCTTTATTCAATACTGCTTTATATAATGAAAAATAAAAGGCTGGATTCAGTGACTGGTTACTCAAATGTAAGAAAAAATGGGCATCTATTACAATGTTGGAGCATTGAATTTAAACATATCAAAGGTGGAGAAAGGAAATAATTTCAGCCATTATTTCCCTGAATATATATTAAGAAAGAAAGATACACTAGCAAAATCTTTAGTGTACTGGAAGTGACCTTTCTTATTTGAATTTTAAGAAATGAATTTATTCAATTATAAGTGTTTTCTTATTTGAATTTGAATTTGAATTTTGAAAATGTTAATAGAATAAATTACCTCCTTTAAAATGCTGATAGTTCAGTCCAATCATTCACTTTCACTTACCAAGTTTGCATCTATACATTTGTAAATTGATAATATGTGACTTTTTTTGTGCTGGTTTTATTTATTTATTTTTTTAGATAGGCGCATTTTCTTCCTAAAATGAACTACCCTTATTTGGCTTTTTATTTAGGTTTGGCACTTATAACAATGACTAATGGATGGCACTTTTTGCAGGCATCAAAAGAACTTAGTGATTAATGGGATCTCATCCGCATTGAAGAGTACCCGGCTATAGATCTTTGGATGGTAGATGAGTCACTATGTTTTTAAAATTTCCAATGAATTGGCCAACAATTCAAGGTGACAAAACCTCTTATGAACATTTGCACAAACAATCCTTCCCAATTGCTGCCTCTAAAAATTTTAAACCCCACAAAAAATGAGACCAAGTACTCAACTAAACCAAACGAGTAAGACGAGGGTCAAGTTGTGATCCACATTCTTTGATCATTCCACCAACTCTGCATGGTTCCTCCAGCTAAGAAAAAGTCTAGGAAATCTTGCACATATGCCCCCAAGAAAAGAAACATATACAAGAGAAACCATCGCTCTGATACTTATATAACACATTTTTCAATTTAATTTGATTAGTTGTTACAAACTAGTATTCTAAGTGTAACAATATTGGTTATTCATGAATTTTGGGTAAGTAAAACGTAGTTTTAACATATTTCATATGTATTTGGATTAGACTGTTTACTAATTTAGGCCCCGTTTGGATTGAGGAGGAAGAGAGGGGAAGTGAAGGAGAATAGAGTTGAGTGGATTGAAAATAGACTAATTTTAGGTCAATTCTACTCTATTCTCCATTCCTCTCTCTCAATCCAAACAGATCATTACCAATTTGCTGAACATAGATAAAAGTTCATTGTACTGAAAAAGGTAAAAGCTTTTAAAAAAATTTTTATATAAATAATTAAGATAATTTTTTTTAAATATAATCCAAATGCACATTTATGACCCAACCAAAAAATAGATACAACAAACTTATTGTAAGTAAATGTACATACTACATATCTTTGGGAAAATAGTTATCTTATTAAAAAGAGCTAACAGGAGATGAAGACATATATAATAATTGGAATGGACCATATGGCCCAATATCCAGCGCACAGAAGTAAGGCCCATCAGAGGTCCCATGGCCTGTGAGACGAAGGTTAATTGTAGGATTATATTTAGAGAAGCCCACCACAAGAAGGCCAATAGCCCATTGCTTATTCTGATTTAGCACATTAATTTCAATTTAATACACCTAAATATAGTATTTTAAGCTGAATTGTCCTAAAATAATGTCCAGTTTGAAAAGTTAAAGGGCATGAATTTAAGAACTTTCTTAATATACAAAATGCTTTGTTAAAAAGTAACAACTTTAAGCTATTTTGATCAATCTTGTTGATCTAGAAAGTCTTTACAATATTTGAAAAGGTGTTTGGGATCATTGGTGCACATATCACAATCTTGGGCCAAGAAACTTGGTGCATTAGTCATAGTAGCTGACACTCAAAGCTACATTTAAAAAAAATTATATTATTTAAAATTTAAATATAATATAAAAAAATTGATTCCCAAAATGTAATAATACTAAACACATACATAACAAATTTTACAATGTTCTTCTCAACTTATTGAGCTAATAAATTATGACTTGTGTAATATCATTTTTATATTGACTTCAACTTACACTAATTTTACTTACAACATTCCAATTCAGTAGTCATGACAAAATTAAAATTTATTATGCAAATTATCTAAAATGAAAAGAATAAATTATTGTGCAAGGAGACATGTGCATAGGTATGGTCCAATCAGCTTGTAGGACAGGATACTTACCCAGACATTGAGGGCACCTGCCTTAAAATGGAGGGGTGAAGTCCTGCTTTTTTCTCTAGATAGATGAGATTTGGCATCACATTGCGTATGATATCTTTGTCCTTGTCACACTTTAAATAAAATTTATTGGAAGTTTTAGATAGCCAACCAACTCCAGCTATTTTTTGGGGAATAATTATTTCTTCATTTACAAAATATCTCATTCACTAGGAATTAACAACCTGGGACTTAATTTAAGATTTTTCTTTTAAATTTTAGTATTGTACAATGCTCAAGATTATTAGCATTGTACTGTTTGCAATACATATTTGCCTGCACATGTATGTTTTTTACAAGTAATCCGAATGGACCGAATCAATGCAAAATGCTACGGCCACAAACTTATTTACACGTCATTGATGTGGTAAAATCTTTTTGGTTCTCATTTGGGCTTATTATTAAAATCACTTTTTTATTTATTGATAATCACTCATAACATCAACAATTTGTAAAAAAAAAAATTGTAGTTTTATCATTTATCATTTGAAATAAGATAGAGCATTAGAGACATTGGTTGCATTGAAAGTTCAAAACTAAATCACAATGGGATGATCTTTACGTGTAAATCCATCATTCCATTTGTTGAAAGCTTCGCGCTCTTGATCTCTAGCAATGTAATCATCATTAACTTTCCCTCTCTCAATAACGTTAAATAGATTTTTAAGGTATTAATTTTTATTTGAAATTTTCGTAGATTTCTTATCCTAGAATGACAAAGTATTTTCATACTTTGACCCCCCCCCCCCCCCCCCCCCCCAAAAATGATAAAATTACCGTTCCGTTCTTTTATTAATTTCTTGGTATGCATTGTTGGCATGCTTGAAGCTTACATAGCTAATAAAATAATAATTAATAAACTTTAATAGACATTAAAAAACACCACATTAGCATTTAAATAATAAAAAATAATAAAAATCTTATTTTATTTTCTCTCATTTTCTTAGCAACCAAATAGAAAACACACAAAAAAAAAAAAAAAAAAAAAAAAAAAAAAAAAAAAAAAAAACTCTCAATCATTTTTATTGGTTGAGATTGAAGGTTTGCCCAAATTCCATTCCAGAAATTACCATAATAATTCTTTTTTTTCCACAAGAATAATTTATTAACCCTAACATACAAATATTAAAGTTTTTACACAATGAAAAGTAATGATAAACTGGTATAGAAAGCTATGCAAAGCTCATAATTTCAACTCCTTAGAGTAAGGGAAGCTGCAGCAACAAGACCCCATGCTAGAAATATCGAAATTAACCTAGTTCTAATAGGAATCTTTCCTTTATCACTTCTCAAGACCATGGCTTCGTAAATTGGCCAAGAGTTCACAACTACAAAACTTGTTATGAACATTTGCACAAATAGCCCATCTAATTTGCTGCCTCTAAAAACCTCTACAATCCCCCAAAAAATTTGAGAGTAATGATCTGTTTGGATACCGTTTATTTTACTGAATTGAAAACTTATTGCTGAAAGAATTGTAGATAAAGGTAAAAGTTAGCTAAAATAGTACAGTGAGACCCATGAATAGTACCAAAAGTGCAGTGTGGCCCATCAATAATAGCAAAAATAAGCTGAATAGTGAAATAATTTTCATTTTTCATTAGTATTCAAGCGGAGACTAAGTTGATAATTGCTACTGTTACTAGTGGCACAAATATGGGTGATGGAACTCCAAACTCATACATCCCTTGCTCATATCTTTTGTGTTGTTCATCATCAATCACTTTGCTTGTCACATTGAAACCTTGTGTGGAAATGCCTAAGAACTTGAGAAAAAACTCCATGAATTCAAACAGGTAACATGTTAGTCCCTTTATCATCTATATCCTCTAATCATTCCACCATCTTTTCCATTGTTCCACCAGATAAGACAAAGTCCTGGAAATCCTGCCCATATGCTCCTAAGAAAAGGTACACATAGAAGAGAAACCATGGCTCCGATACCTACAGGCTACAACACATTTTTCACTTTGAATTAATTAAATCATGTACACTCAATTACGATTTTAGTACAATTCAAAGTAATGATCTATAATGTACAATCAATTAATTACACTCAATTATGATTTTAGTACAATTCAAAGTAATGATCTATACTGTACAATCAATTATGACAATGAATATTTTGGATTTTGTGCATCATCAAATTACATTATCAAAACTATGGTTTTAGTGAAATTCAACATAATGAACTAGACATTTTCAAACAATGCTAGTAATCTATGAATTAAGGGTAAAAAAATGAAAGAGTCTAGCTCAGTTTGTGTTCCACATAGTTAAAATTTAACTAAAAAGGTTTATAATATGCTCATGTACATACCTTTGGAAAGATGCTAATCCCACTGATGAGAGCTAGTTGAGGGAGAAAGGCATATATGGTGATTGGAACAGACCATATGGCCCAGCACCCAAGATGGGCTTAAGCAAGACTCATGGGGAGGGCCATAGACCTTATGCCAAAGGTTGGCGGGCTAAATTTAGAGAAAACCACCTCAAATACGCCTATGGCCCATCGCTTGTGTTGATTTAGCATATCAAGAAGGGTGTTGGGTGCATCACCCAAAAATGCTGGTCTTTTAGGATTGCAGAATATGGACTTCCATCCCTCACAATGTAGCTAATAACTTGTGAAATAGTTCTCAACCAATGATCAATATCTGACACCCATCTGTGCAATTTAGTAAAAAATTAGTGTATCATAAAAATTACCTTGCTAGAAAGATCTTTCTAAAATCTCAGTTAATTAGGAATGACTTGCAACTATGTAAGATACTTTCCAAAAATATGCTTATTTATTTATAAATTTGATTATTTCAATAATGAGAGGGAAATTGAACCATGTACGTTTCCGTTAGAAACACTACGATGTGTCAATTGAGTTACAAGACACTTCCAAAAAAAAATGTTTGAAGAAAGCAAAAAGAGACAATGAAGAAAGTCCATTTCTTGGTTAACAAGTAATAAAGTAATAAGCTTACCTCATAGCCCCATTTGGTCTGGTTCTCATAATTGCAACCCACAACCTTATGTGCCAATTCCATAATTGGTTGTTACTGGATAGGTTTGTCAACAACATTGTATGGTCCTAATTCAGGGATTTCAGGAGACACCAACTTTGATGGACCTCCAAAAAAAGCTCGTTTGCTAAAAAAACATCCAGTTCTGACATAGTTGCCACCATTTAGTCCATCAAACCCCACAGGATTTATTCGAAATAAACGTTTAAATTCACAAGCATAAATGTCATTCTTGTTAATCCCATTGAAAATTTGAGGAAATTTAATGAATCCAAA
Source organism: Quercus glauca (assembly GCA_023736055.1). Lineage (NCBI taxonomy): Eukaryota > Viridiplantae > Streptophyta > Magnoliopsida > Fagales > Fagaceae > Quercus > Quercus glauca. The sequence goes on along the minus strand of CM043316.1, from coordinate 69,871,511 downwards.
GTTGGACTAATCTAGAGGATTGAATAGGTAGCATAATGCATGAAGGGGTGTACTAGGATCATTGGAGTACATGTCACAATCTAGAGTCAAGATTATTGGAGCATTTGTCATGGTAGCTGATACCCGGAGCTTCATGTATAGAAACAAAAAAGAAATCAATAAAAGTTAAGATTAATAGATCATGAATTTGCAAAACAGTAACTCTAGAGACACTTTTCATTTTTGCCTCTTGTGATTTGTGCACAATAAAAATTGTTTCAATGGTCGACTAAGTTGAAAGTGATGTTATGAAAAATATTATGTTCCTATCGTTACTCTTTGCAAAATATGTAACATGGTGCTGTCTAGCTTAGTTGTAGGGATGCTTAATTGCTCACCAGGACATTAAGGGCACCTGCTTTAAATGGTGGGGCGAAGTCTTGCTTTTCTGTCTGGAGACGTAGATGAGGCTCGGCATCGAATGGCTAGTGATGTCTTTGTCTTTGCTATTCTCTAACAAAACCTGCTCATGACCATGTTTACCATTGAATTATGATGTATGTTAGATACTAGCTACCTGATTTATATGTTGATCACTAGGCCAAAAAAACTTGATTCTTCCAAATTTTATATCAATTAAGAGGATTATATTACTATCATTTTGGCTCAATTAGATACACTTTGGGCTCCACATTGAGAAATACAAACCTTAATGACTGTAGGATGATCTTGGCGAGTAAGCTATATTTCTATTTGTTAAATGCTTTTTGCTATTCTTCTCCAATGATGTACTCATCCCCAACTTTCCCTCTGTTGACAACATTCTCTACCTTGATTTTCATGCTTTGGTACATTGTCTGTAAGTGTAACATACGAATTGTCATTGTTTAGATCAAGTAGTTCACAACATTGCTGTCACCCATCATCTTTGTATCAATTGTATTATTGCCATATTGTAAGTGAATAAAGTTGTTTTATATAATAAATAACTTGATCTTGGTTTGAGAAATAAAAAAAATTTTAGCTTTCTATTTGTTTTTTCAAACAAGATAACATTAAAAAAAATCAAGTTTATACTCAACTACTGTTAAATAAGCCAAATTCAAATAATAATGTATTCATGAATAAGCTCATGGGTATTGAGATTTGAGTATACATAATATTATATGTTGATATGTGTACATGTATAAAATATACCTACATAGATCCGAGATTGAATTGTCAAAATTTGTAAATAAGTTTATTAGATATCAAAATATTATTTGTAATCTACTAAAAAATAGAAATAGTCAATTTCTTTGTCTTACAAAACAAGATTGGCGAATAGAATAATTAATATATTCTCACCTACAATTTAGTTATTGATTATCAGTATAGATTTGTAAATAGGTAAAAAAAATTTATCTATGATACTTATTGTATATAAGAAAAGAATAAGTTAATCAAGTAGTTTGTGAACAAGAATGATAATCGGATAGGCTAATCTCATTTACAGCCGATTTGTTCATTACAAGATTTAGCCACCATGCAATCAAATTCAAATTGATATAGTATGATATGACCATGTGATTATATTAAAGGATGTTATCTTAGATAATTTCTCTAAATATTTTGTGTTTGGATGAATTTATTTTTATTAATTTGTTTTCATATTTTTTATTATTGTATAAAGCTACAGTTGCTCATTGAAAATATGATGCTTTAAACGAAAAACGTTTAGATGAATATAAGTAATCACCCTTATTCCAAACTAACCCATTTGTGGAAAGGTAGCTGGCAATGGCGATATCAATGGTTTCAGGCTGTGCAAACAAGGACCTAAACTAACCCATTTGTTTTTTGCAAATGATAGCCTTCTGTTTTGTAGGGCCAACTCCACAGAATGTAGTAAGGTGATGGACCTTCTATCCTTGTACGAAGAAGTTTCAGGCCAAAAAATAAATAGAGGGAAGACAGCTTTATTCTTCAGCAAATCAGTTACTGAAGCAAACAGATAGATCATTAAAGGGATTCTTGGGGTTCGTAAAATCCACCACTATGAAAAGTATTTGGAGTTGCCATCTTTGACAGGAAGAGGAAAAAAAGCAAGCTTTAATTATATCAAGGAGAGAGTATGGAGGAAATTGCAAGGATGGGAAGGAAAACTCATTTCCTAAATTGAAAGAGAGGTTCTCATTAAGGTAGTTATCCAAGCCATTCCAACTTATGCAATGGGGTGCTTCAAATTACCAATAGGGTTGTGTAATGAAATAGAGGTGTTGATAAGGAAGTTTTGGTGGGGACAAAGAGGGGAAAAGCAGAAAATTCATTGGCTAAAATGGAGTGAGATGACAAAATCCAAAAGTGAGGGTGGTATGGGTTTCTGTGACTTAGCTTTGCACAACGACTCTCTCTTGGCCAAGCAAGCGCGGCCCTTATTTTAGGATCAAAGCTCACTATTTTATAAGGTCTTTAAACCCCCCCTCTTCCCAAATTGCACAATCTTGGAGGCTGCTGAATCAAGGCATGACTCTTACGCTTGGAAAAGCATACTACATGGTCGTGACATTATTAAATGTGGAACTTGTTGGAGAATAGGCAATGGGCAGAAAGTTCAGATTTGGCAACAAACATGGCTGCCAATCAAGCACCCTACCCGTGTATCATCACCAATTTTAGAGGGGTGGGAAGAGGCCACAGTTGAAGTTCCGATAAATGAAGACAAGTGGACATGGAATGAAGAGGTAATTGCTGGCCTGTTTGTTCTTGAGGAAGATGTACTCATCAAGAAAATACCTTTGTCGAGACACCCAACAAAGGACAAGTTGTTCTAGCCGTGGACCCAAAGTGGGCAATATTCTTGCAAATCTGGATATCAATTTTTGCAGCTGGAGGAAGAAGAGGAAGGGACTGGGGCAACACAGGCTGAAGATAAAAAATTCTGGTGCTGCATTTGGGATTTATGAGTTCCAAATAAAATCAAAAACTTCTTGTGGCGAGCTTGTCATGATTCCATTTCTACAAAAGAAAATCTGAAGCGCAGACACATAACGAACAACTCATTATGCGAACGGTGTTTGAGTGATGAGGAAAGCGCATTACATGTATTGTGGTCATGCAGTGAACTTAACTCGGTATGGTCTTCATCGAAGTGGAGCTTTCGCCAAAACACCTTCTGACATGGATACTAAATAATCCAGGCAACCTGAAGCTATTTGCGATGATAACATGGGGTATATGGCATTAGCAAAATCAGGTTCACAACCACAAACCTTGCTGCACCTCAGACCAGCTCGCATCACATGCAAAAGAGAAGTTGGTTGAATTCCTCGCTGTACTCCCACCTACACCACCAGCAGTACCGAGACCAAGGGTGAAATGGAAGCCACCAGACGCAAGTTGTTTCAAAATAAACTTCGACAGAGCAATCTTCAAGAATGAAAATAAAAGTGGCATGTTAGTTGTTGTTCGAGACCACATAGGCTCCATCATAGCGTCACTAGCTCAGCTTATATCCCCAGCACTTCAACTAGCTGAAATTGAGGCAGTTGCAGCGGCACGGGCTTTGGAATTCGGACAAGAAATAGGCATAAGTGAAGCGGTTCTTGAAGGCGATTCCGAGCTAATTATTGAGTCCTTGAAGGCAGGGGGCAATACAATTGCTTCAGTGGAGCCTCTAATTCAAGATGCCATTGTTTTTTCTAGTTTATACACAAAATTGCTATACTCTCATTGCAGAAGAGACGGCAATAAATTAGCATATAGTCTAGCTAGATATTCGATAAATGTTTTTGACTATGTTGTATGAATGGAGGAAGTCCCCCATCCTTTATTATCTGTAGCTCAACATGATTTAGCCAATTTGGCCAACCAAGTTCAATAAAGTTTCAAGTTCATTCTCTAAAAAAAAAAAAAAAAAAAAAACACTAAAACTAAAACTTGCTTTTGTGCTGTAAAAGTTCTTTTTTGTGTATCAAAGATTTGGAATCAAATCACCTTTCTTATAGTTTCTCAAAAAAAAAAATCACCTTTCTTATAGGGGAAAGTTTTAAAGGATGTAAATATGATATTCATATCTATTAATCTACTATTAACTTTCCACAAATGAAATATAAAACGGAAAAATGTTCATTCATATTACTTCACGTTTACTATTTCTCGTATATATTCATAATTAATGTAGGAATATCCGCATTTTAATACATAAAAATAAATATGTAATAGATTGGAGGTAAGAATATGAAAACGTCAAGGACAAGACAACTCCGTTGTCATTTTTTTTTTTTTTTTTTTTTGGGTACAAATGCCTAAGTTTTATGTTTTTGGTAGGAACCCAAATCAGATGACTAGATGAGTCAATATCAGCCACCAATCAGATGAGTAGATGAGTACTTGTATTTCTGGTCAATGCACCAATCATTCTTCATCAAAAGATTTAAGTCAAATAAGTTGACAGGTAAAAGAGAATAAAAGGTAACATTAATATCCTGTGATCCTCCAATGTGAGAATGGATTGATATCAGGTTACTATACCACATGCAATTGTTCCCCATCTATAAAAGTGGCTTTCAATTTCAACTCTTGAATTAAAAATAAAAAAATAAAAAGCTAAAAATTAACAAATTAAAAAGCTCGCAATGCCTAAACAACGTTCATAACCCACAACCTTAATTGTACAATCCTCACATGTTGCGATAGCCTGGTTCGTTTGGCACTCAATGCCTAATCAACAAACACCATAGACAAATGAAATCACACAAACTTATCAAAAAAAAAAATGAAATCACACAAAAAAAAAAAAAAAAAAAAAAAAAAAAAAATCAAACCATAACCACGATAAAAAAAATACATATTAATAATAAAAGGTTAAAACACACTTTCTAAATCTAACAAAGTTGCAGTTTAGACCATAAATTGATTTTTTTTTTAAACCCATAAATCTTGCCATTCCATCTGTTTTTGTTAAAGAAATTGCATACATGATAGACAAAGTGCTGACAAGACACAAAATTTCTAAAAAATTTCACAGCTCACTGTGGGGGCCTTTTTTGTGTTTTGGGTTGGGCTGGGCTGCCTCACGGCAAGCAGAGCTATTACAAAAAGGTTACGGCAGACAGATATAATAACAATAAAGAAAAACAGAGTACAGTGGTTTTTTCTTAATAATAAAGATCGAATATTTCTATGGTAATCACAGTAATAATAATGGTAATGATAATAACGGCTTTCATAGAAAAGAATAACTGATCAAACGATGATTGAAGTTAATCAGAAAATAAACGTCAAGTCAAGTTTGAGTCTGCAATGGCAAAGAATCAAAGAGGAAGAACGTTTCCTCTCAATGAAACTAATCTCCCAGGAGAATATCCTACCGCGGGGATTAATGACTTTGAGGGAATCGGACCTAAGTGATAAATGCCTGAAGGAATTCCTATTACTTAATTGTTTCTTAGAGAGTGGGATTTTGAGGGGGAGAGAAGAGAACCGATCTATTGGTGCATGCCCATTACCCTTGCTCTTTGTTTTCTTATCTTTTCTTCTTTCCTTTCTTTTTCTTTTTGTTTTTCTTCTATTTTTTCATTTCTCTGTTTTTCGATCCCTTCTACAGGGCATGGCAAGGATCCTTTTATAGGGCTTGCCGTGAATGGTTTTTACCACTTTACCCTCCAACGGCCTTTGTCTGGTCTGGGCATACTTGCCGACCACCGTCTGTGTACTACTTACCCTTGCCAGACAAAGACAGGTTTGTGTTGTTTCTGAGTCCGCCGCGGCACTTTCTCCTGCCGCGGCGTAAATGCTCTCTCTTTCTCTCTATGGCATGCACCCAACGTTCCCCCCTCAACCTTGCCTTTTTTGGGTGGTCTGTCATCCCAGCAGGACGTATCTCCCAAAAGGGCTTGGACAGGGAACGTAAAATAAATCTTTTCCCCTCTCCCCACCACCAAACCCTCCCATTACCTCTTATCACTGACCCATGGCCCCACCACGTCCCATATTGGCTGGGTACAGGCTGGTGGTGCCTGGACCTTGCGCGTGCTTTCCTGTTATGTACGTTCAAAATCTGTCTGCAGCTCATGTGTTTGTTGCGATCTGGAGTTTTGTTTGCATCGTCTGCCATGCTTCTTTGTTCTTTCATGTGGGCCGTTCTGTACATTTCACTGCTTCCCTTTGGGATTGGGCTTCTCTTAATACTGGGTTTGACATTTTTCTTGGCCCATTTCTTGGTTACACTCATGTCCTGTTTCATTACTTGGCATTTCCTGCCATGATGATATGTTCCTACTAGGTCTCTTTTTAAGCCTGCCGTTTCATTCCTTCCCCTAGTGACTTAACAGAGCCACTGGTGTTCTTACTCATGGGCTCCATTGTCCCTTTCTTTTTCCCTTGAGGCTGCGGCCCATTTACTTCCTTTGGGCTTCCTCGGCCCATTTACTAACTTTGCATTCCCATGGGCTTTTATTAACTTGATTGGGCTTCCCCGGCCCAATCTCCTCATTCTCATCCTTGGGGTTCATGGGCTTGCCATCAACCCCTACTTTCTTTGTTTACATTGCTTTGGGCCTACCGCGGCCCATTTTCACTTTTCCATACCATATACTGCCCATGGGTGCCATTTCTTTCTTTCCAGGCCTTTTGGGCCCATTTGCTTCCTCAAGACCCATTTATTCATGTTATGTGCCTGTGCTCTATTACTCCTGCCGCCTAAGCTTAATAGTCTTATTCTATGCCTGCCACTCTTATTGCCTGCTTTGCTGAGTTAGGCCTGCTTTACGAAAATGACCCTTAACACTCACTAAGGTGGCACAAGTTGTGATTGAAGTAACATTACTTTGACATGGGCACACTACTAACACCACTTTCATTATATGCCATTTGCAACAATAGGGAAAAACAAGAAATAGATTTGACTGAAAATAAACAAAAGCACAATATTGGAAACCTTTTTAAATAATTCAGTCCATTTGTGCCCCCTTTAGAACTTGACACATTCGGACATTTGTATATTATTTTTATGTTTTATTACAAATTGCATTAAAATTGTGTCAGGACTTCTTTGCCCTTTAACGTGGTTCATCTGGTTCATAAACAAGTTTTTAGATTATGATGTTGTTTGTTAGGAGCAGATGTCAATATGTCTCATCCCCTAAGAAGTTCTGTGATTTAAATTTATGCTGAATTTTTTTTTTTTTTTACTAAATCATGAATGTCTTCTCTGTAGGATTGCTATATTGACATCTGCTCATCGGAAGTCCTCAGCCTTTTTATAGACAATTTTGACTACCAAAATCTTCGGCGCCATTTTGTCAAGGGATTGATTGTTGATGGTGTTTGTTGCTCATTACACATAATTTTTTTTCTTTATGCTAAATTTAGTTGCTTTTAGGTGTAAATATTCTACTGGAATGGTTCCCCAGCAGCTGATGTCTCCCTATTTTCATTCTTCAACTGATGTCATCATAATTTTATTAATTTGTTTGTTCTATTTGTATTGAGCAGAAGATTCTTTGAAACATGAGTTGGGAAGTACGGTACAACATGCCAATATTCAAGCATCAAAGGTATGATGCATGTTCATTCAGTATATATGCCAGTTTAGTTATAATTCTTTACCCATGAAATATCTGGAAAATTAGTTCTAGTATCTTACTTTGTATGCTTTTGGATGAATAATTGAAACCCTTGAAGATGAGTTTATGCATTTTTTATGGTGTTTAGTGTTGGGTTAAGATAGCTTGACCCCAGTTAATTAATTCAATTACCCAAGTTGATTAATTAGGTTCAATTGCATGCAAATCGTGAAGATACCAACAAATCACCAAAAATACTATGTGCAATGGAAAATAAATTAGACAAGATGATTTGTTAACAAATGGGGAAAACCTCGCAATACCCAATTAGACTTGATCTTGTAGTAGCCTTCTTTCCCTTAATGCACAAACCTCCAATTTGTGACTAACCATTTGCACAGATCTCAAGTACGTGACTAACTTCAGCAACTTGAGCAGGTGTTGTTGGCTGTTCTTCAGTTCATCTATAATGAAGATCTGGAAGCACTCGGTTACAAAATTCTATGACGTACAAACTCAGTAGCTTCACATAGAGAAAATAAGTCTTTTGGTATTTGTATCCGTGTGTGACGACCTTTAAAATAAGCCTTATATATGTCTAAGGTTGTGTGAAAGAAACCCCAAACACATATGCAAGGCTGGGCTGAATTTCAAATCTGAAAATTCTGAAATCGTAGGTTTCGATAGATCGAGCTGCTGTCAAGCTATCTATCGAGCTTCACATTAAGTCTCGATAGCAGGCTTCTGTTGAGCTATCTGTCAAGACTTAATGAACAGTTTTTCTTCACTTGTTTCTTGGACCAATCTTCATGTCTTTAATACTTGACCTAAACAACATGTTTCTTGAAGTACTAAACCCATCTTAGATCTACCCAAATACAAGAAAGCACATTTTGTCAAAAGATTAGCCAATTACACAAAATATGACCCTAACATTTAGGCTATGGTGTTCTGATACAGGGCAGTTATGATAATCTACCTATATATGCGTATATGGTGCTAGAGATTTTGGAAATTTTGTGCTTTAAGGGCTTTGGTGTCATGACTTATTGTTTTATAGTTAGGAAAAGATTGGACTAATAGGCCAAGAGAGCAATTCTTGAAAGCAAGACCATTCGTGGGATGCCCTAATACGCAGCAAATAGCAGAGCTTTAAAGCTTGTTTTAATTAGGGAAAATGTATAGGGTTTTAGATTTTTAATAGAATAAGGATAAGTGTTTGATTTGGGATTAAAGAGGAGAAAGGAGGTTGAAAATTTGAATCAATCTAGGGGCTTTGAAGTGTGAACTGTACATATAAACAGTAACTGGAAAGAGGGAATATTTAGGTGAATTGTATATATATTATATAAGAGATACTTAATTGAATGTTCTACTTAGCAATCAAAGTTCGTATTATACACTGTAGCTGAAAGAAATTCAAATCCTGATGGGTCTTGAAATTATGTGAAATATGTACTTCTATGGTAAAATTCAATATATGGAACCTTGCTTAAAAGTGTAAAACAAAATTACTCTGCAAGATTTTACATGTTGGAAATCTGTGTAAACAACCTAGATATTAGTTTTGCCCTTTTTTCCCATAGTTGTGTTTAACAAGCGTGAAATGCCTCTCTTTTTAGGATTGGTCTGAATCATAATTGAAGCTGCTTGCTGATCTTATAGTATTGGCACTGTAATGGTCATGTTAGCCATACCTACTTTTAAAGTTGATGTGCTATAAGACTTTAAAAAAAAAAATTCAATTGTTATAACAAGTGGAGCAAAGGGATTGAAACCTTATTCTCCTTATATAGGAGTCCAGGCAATGCCATTGAGCTACAAGCTCCTGCCAATGTGCTATAAGACTAAAATGCAGCTTAACAGCTTGCTGTTACAGTTAATAGCAGTATCCAGGTTAAGCTTAGTAATTGATTCCTTACGAGTATGCTACAGTAATTGATTATGAACATTTCTAGAATGTATTATCTCTATTTAATGTAGTTTGGAAATTTAGAGGAGTTCTAGGAAGAGTTTAAGGATATCAAACAAGAGGAGCAGAATTAACTCACGACTATGACTTTGTCATAGGATAAGTCAAATGTGTCATGTAAATTAGGAAGTTGTTCTTCTAGTATTGCCCTTAAAGCAATTCAGCCAAGCATAAGGGTTTGCTTCTTGTATACAGCTTAACTTGGTTGCAAACTAGAGTAAAAGACCGTGGATAATTTGATTATTCTTAAATTTCACCACCAATCAAAAAAGCTCTAATGCTTTACTTTTGTTTTCTATGAATCAGAAGTTTTTGAGAAAGCCATCAACTACTATAGAACATTTGCACCTGAGTTGAAAGAGGAAAAAGCAAAGCTATTGGAAGAGCGGCTAAGCATGGAAAGCAGTTTTGGTGAGCTTGGTGATATTAGTTTAGTCTAGGCTAAGCTGTCAAAGAAGTTGTACGTGCAAGTTAGATTTGAGCTTATTTATGTGAGTGAAATAAGTTATCTAACAGTACATTTACATGAGAAAGCTCGAGAAAATGCAAGCTTTGACATGACACTCAAACAAGAAATAAAGAAAGCCATGGTAGGACATGAAAAAGACTCACATTTAAACAAGAGGAAGAAGCTATCAATAAAACAACACAAGATGTACGTGGAAAACCTTAGAGAAGGGATAAAAAACCACGATTTGAGCAAGAACAAAATATTCTTGCTCGGCTCAGCTTGCATTAAGTATGAGAAAAAGATTAGTTTACAATGAAATTGCCTTTCTTTCCTACCAACTCTCTACATTCATCTCAAAATATCTGGTTGGGTTATTAGGTTCTTGCCCTAATAGCACAGCTGCATGTTCCTTTTATACTCTAAGGAACATGGCTGGATACATGGATAGGTGTCAAGCCATTATATTTTCTCTTTTGGATCTTTTCATAGCTGTGATATTATCTGCTAACTAAGGGATAAAAACTGCACCAACGTGTCATTGGGACCCGTGGGTGGGTAGCTTTGCCACTACTTGGAAAACAAGTCTTGGACATTGAAAGGGACATCACGAGTACTGTGATTGTTACACGTGTTCCTAAGGTGACTCATGGGGCACTCAGCCAATAAGGGGTGTCCTTAGGCAGGTGTTTGAGTACCATGTCAGGTGTAAATCTTACTTCATTATTAAGGCAGTCACGCCTTTAGCACAGACCAAGACAAGCTCTCTTAGCCAACACCTATTCTCCCTTCCCTCACAGTTGCTCAACATGTAGAGTCCAAATTCAACTACTTATGCATTGTCCCATGCCTTAGTGGTGTTATGTACAGAAGCTGAACAAGAAAAATTTAAACTTATAATATACCATGTTTGACCTACAAATTTTATTAATCCAACTAGTTGTATATTGATGATATATGATAATTAATTAATGTGGTTGAATATATATATATATATATATATATATATATATATATATATATATATATATATATATATTAAGTATGGATGAAGTATAATTGATTTTGCATCTTTTTTATATATTTTTTAATTTTGTGAAGATATGTTTATACTGTTAACAGGTTAAATATGATATATTTAGTAAAAAAAAAAAGATATATATATATATATATATATATATATATAATTTATTGCAACAAAAATTATTGTTGCGGTAACGTATTGCAACAAAAATTACTGTTGCGGTGACCTAATGCAACAAAGAGATTCGTTGCAATAAGTTCAAAATCGACTTTATTGCAACAAAAATTATTGTTGAGGTAACCTATCGCAACAAAAAATTTGTTGCAATAAATTATATAAACAATATATTTTGTTGGAATAAAGTATTTTTAATAATAATAAAAAAAATTTATTGCAAAAAAAATCTATCACAATGAAATTTTTGTTGCATTTGTCTATTGCCCCAAATTTTATCGCAGACAATGAAATTTTTTCATTGTAATAAACCTCTATTGCAATAAAGGTTTATTGCAACAAAAAATTTCATTACAATAGAGTTTTTATCTTGTAGTGATAACCGATATGACATCGAACAACTAGATACATCCGTAAATAATCAGTAAAACCATCTTATTTATCGCATTAAATAAAAAACACATTAATCGCATGTCTCAACTCAAGTTATAACCAAACAAATTATTTATCGCCTACACACAAACTATCTTAAATTCTTAGATCGGTAATTCGTACGATATTATATCTTTCTTTTACAGGTCATGACTATCATTGCAATAATGCGCATAAGAACCACATGACTTCCATATTGAAAACTGAAGCATAGGATAGAGGGATAGACAGACACAATAATAGCCTCACCAACTCTGTGTCCACCAAGTGTCATATAAAAATCATCTTTTTGAAAAGAATGATCATCATGAACCCCATTTGGTTTCTGACTGATCTTCAAACTATGATTCTTACACCTAATTGACCTTCGTGATGGCTGTCTTGGAGTCAATAAGAATGAAATTCATACTGCAGCAGGTTTATCAACAACCTAAATGAAAATGTTATCAATATTCATACTCATCTCAAAATTATAAACATTCCAATTCTTATCATAAACAAAGAAAAGTAACTTATCAAAAAAAAAAAAAAAGCAAGTTATATTACATTCAAATGTCGACCAATTGACAATTGAGGCAGTGGAGGGAGTGTTCCAAATGGGTTTGCAGCTGCCTGATTGTTAGTAACTGATGTTGGACCAGAAATGAAGAGCGATGGTGGAGATGAAGTTGACGTGCTAAAAGGTGAACTAAATAGAGGAGTGGCTAGCACTAGATTTTAATCAACAATGGAGGGAATTTTTGGTGCAAATGGATTGGAAGGCATTAAGGAAGAGAAATGATTTGCAGTTGATTGGATTATCTCAACAGGCGGCTGACTAGTAGGGAGTGGTCCACCTAAAATATAAAATTTAAATGCTAGTTCTTATCGCTGGCAGAAAGCACCTTAGGAAATTTTAAATTTTGACACATTTTCAAAAATGTACCTATATCTCCCAATTAATAGTTCTCCCACGCCTACACCAACTGTAATGAGGGCACGACTAATAACAAAAGTATCACATACACTAGCTTGTGCATCACCATCTACTTCTGTTGTTGGATTGCATAAAACTCATAAGTAGACAGTAAAATAACCTAGATGCATGAACTAACAAGAGTAGTTACAGAAATAATGAAGATGGTCACCAAATATATCACCCATGGGAGTCGGCAGGGAGGAAGAACTATCAAAAGTAGAGGAACAAAGTGCAGGAGTGTCTGTAGCACACTACAGAAAAAGCTGCCTAAAGCAACGTTTTTTTTTAGATGCTTTTGCAAAAAATGCCACTATAGATACCCTATAGTAGCGTTTTCTAAAAACGCTACTATAGGCAAATCTATAGCTGCGTTTAGAGGGCTCTATAGTGACATTTTTAAACGCTGCTATAGGCCCAGTGTTTTAAAAATGCCATTATAGGTCATTTTAAAAATTTTTATGACTGAATATTTTAGGAATATGCAACTATTTTAAAAAATTTGGTTGGGACTTTTTTTTATTATAAAAAGGAGCTATAGTGGCGTTCATAAAACACCACTATAGGCCATTGTAAGACAAGGGCCTATAGACAAACGCCTAGGGACCACGTAAGACCAAATCTATAGTGGCATTCTATGAAATGCTGCTATAGGTCCTTTTTATTTTTTTTTTCCCGGTTAGTTTCTTTTTTAAAGGACTTATAGTGGCGTTATAAAACCCTACTATAGGTCCCTCAATTTTTTTTCCCTAGTTGGGCTATAGCAGCGTTTTACAAACACCACTATAGGCTCTTGTAAGACTAGAACCTATAATACCGTTTGTGAAACGCAACTATAGGTCCTTTAAAAAAAAGAAAAAAGAAATAAATAAGGGACTATAGTGGCGTGGCATTTTATGAACGCCATTGTAGGCCCATGAAGATATAGGACCTATAGTGGCGTTTCAAAAATGCCACAACAGGAGGCTGACTTCCAATCTCAACATGAGGCTAACTAGTAGGGAGTGGTCCACCTAAAATATCAAAATTTAAATGTTAGTTATTATCGCTAGTAGAAAGCACTATAGGAAATTTTAAATTTTGACACATTTTCAAAAATGTACCTGTATCTCCCAATTAATAGTTCTCCTACCCCTACACCAATTGCAATGGGGGCACGACTAATAACAAAAGTACCACATTGCCACTAGCTTGTGCATCACCATCTACTTCTGTTGTTTGATTGCATAAAACTCATAAGTAGACAGTAAAATAACCTAGATGCATGATCTAACAAGAGTAGTTACAGAAATAATGAAGATGGTCACCAAATATCTCACCCATGGGAGTCAGCAGGGAGGAAGAACTGTCAAAAGTAGAGGAACAAAGTGCAGGAGTGCCTGTAGCACACTACAAAAAAAGCTGCCTATAGCAGCGTTTTTTTTTAGATGCTTTTGCAAAAAATGCCACTATAGGTACCCTATAGTAGCGTTTTCTAAAAACGCTACTATGGGCATATCTATAGCTACATTTAGAGGGCTCTATAGTGGTATTTTTAAATGCTGCAATAGGCCCAGTGTTTTAAAAATGCCATTATAGGTCCTTTTTAAAATTTTTATAACTGAATATTTTAGGAATATGCAACTATTTTAAAAAATTCGGTTGGGACTTTTTTTTATTATAAAAAAGGAGCTATAGTGGCGTTTTATAGGCCATTGTAAGACAAGGGCCTATAGACAAACGCCTAGGGATCACATAAGACTAAATCTATAGTGGCGTTCTATGAAATGTTGCTATAGGTCCTTTTTATTTTTATTTTTTTTTTTCAGTTAGTTTTTTTTAAAGGACCTACAGTGGCGTTATAAAATGCTGCTATAGGTCCCTCAATTTTTTTTTCCTGGTTGGGCTACAGCAGCGTTTTACAAATGTCACTATAGGCCCTTGTAAGACCAGAACCTATAGTAGTGTTTATGAAACGCAACTATAGGTCCTTTAAATAAAAAGAAAAAAGAAATAAATAAGGGCCTATAGTGACGTGGCATTTTTTGAACGCCACTATAGGCCCTTGAAGATATAGGACCTATAGTGGCGTTTCATAAATGCCACAACAGGAGGCTGACTAGTAGGGAGTGGTCCACCTAAAATATCAAAATTTAAATGCTAGTTATTATCGCTGGCAGAAAGCACCATAGGAAATTTTAAATTTTGACACATTTTCAAAAATATACCTATATCTCCCAATTAATAGTTATCCCACCCCTACACCAACTATAATGAGGGCACGACTAATAACAAAAGTATCACATTACCACTAGCTTGTGCATCACCATTTACTTCTGTTGTTGGATTGCATAAAACTCATAAGTAGGTAGTAAAATAACCTAGATGCATGATCTAACAAGAGTAGTTACAAAAATAATGAAGATGGTCACCAAATATCTCACCCATAGGAGTCGGCAGGGAGGAAGAACTGTCAAAAGTATAGGAACAAAGTGCAAGAGTGCCTATAGCACACTACAAAAAAAGCTGCCTATAACAACGGTTTTTTTTTTTAGATGCTTTTGCAAAAAATGCCACTATATTATAGTAGTGTTTTCTAAAAACACTACTATACGCATATCTATAGCTGCGTTTAGAGGGCTCTATAGTGGCATTTTTAAACACTGCTATAGGCCCAATGTTTTAAAAATGCCATTATAGGTCATTTTTAAAATTTTTATAACTGAATATTTTAGGAATATGCAACTATTTTAAAAAATTCGGTTGGGATTTTTTTTTTATTATAAAAAAGGAGCTATAGTGGTGTTCATAAAACGCTTACAATGGCCTATAGACAAACGCCTAGGGACCACGTAAGACCAAATCTATAGTGGCGTTTTATGAAATGCTGCTATAGGTCCTTTTTATTTTTTATTTTTTTTTCGGTTAGTTTTTTTTTAAAAGACCTATAGTGGCGTTATAAAATGCTACTATAGGTCCCTTAAATTTTTTTCCTGGTTGGGCTATAGTAGCGTTTTACAAACGCCACTATAGGCTCTTGTAAGACCAAAACCTATAGTAGCTTTTATGAAACGCAACTATAGGTCCTTTAAAAAAAAAAAAAAAGGCCTATAGTGGCGTGGCATTTTATGAACGCCACTGTATGCCTATGAAGATATAGGACCTATAGTGGCATTTATGGTTCTAATCTTTTTTTTAAAGAACCTATACTGGCGTTTTATAAACGCCACTATAGGCCCTTTGTTAAATATTTCTTATTTTTATAACAGAATATTCTGGGAATATGCTACTATTTTAAAAAATTCAGTTGAATTTTTTTAAAAAAAAAAGGCCTATAGTGGCATTTTAGAATGCTGCTATAGGTCTTGATCTAATAAGGGACCTACAGTGGCGTTTATAAAACGCCACTATAGGCCCTTTGTTAAATATTTTATATTTTTATAACAGAATATTCTGAAAATATGCTACTATTTTAAAAAATTCAGTTGATTTTTTTTTTAAAAGACCTATAGTGGCGTTTATCAAACGCCACCATAGGTCCAACAAAAAAGAAAAAAAATTTCTTTAAATTTGAAATATCTCACCTACCCCCACTTTTCTCTTTCTTTTTAAAGTTCTTTTCTTCTCAATTTCTTCTTCATTTGGTTCTTTATTTCTCACATGGTTCTTTATTTCACACATGACCCTCGCCATCCACGCCGATTAGCCCTTCCCCTTCCTCTTTCCCTCCCCTTATTTCTCTCTCTTTGTTTTTTTTTTTCTTTTTTTTTTTTGGCTAGTTAGAAAATAGAGGAAATGATGAAAATTTTGAATGAAATGGATATTCTAGCAATATTTGTGTCTATGTCTTGATTTGGATTTGGGATTTGATTTTTAATTTTTTGGATTTGTGCTTGTATTTGTGTGATTGTGTTGCTGATATTGTGCTTTTGTGTTTATGAACTTGTACATTTGTGTTCCTTGAATGGATTTGGTGTTGGATTTGGTTGTTTTTGTTGAAGGAGATGAGATTTATGGGTTTGTGTTCTTGTATTTTGGAGCATGTTGTGTTTGTATTGTGAGTATGTTATGTTTCATTTTGAATTTTCTGAGTTTGTGATTGTATTTTGTTTTTTTTTTTTTTAATTTCTTAATTTAATTAAAATTGATATATTAATTTTAAAAATTTGAAAGCATTGATATTAATGCTTTCAAATTTTAAAAATTAAAATTTCAATTTAAAAAAAAAAACTTTTGATTACCAAAAATTAATTTTTGGTAATCAATTTTTTTTTTTTTTTGTGGTTTTTGGCTATAGTGGCGTTTTGAAACACTGCTATAGCTATTTTTTTTTTTTTTAATATAAGGGTCTATAGCAGCTTTTTACAAATGCCACTATAGCATATGGACTTATAGTGACATTTCTAAAAATTTGTTATAGCCTAATTAAAAAAATAAATAAATTTGGCCTAAAGCAATGTTTTACAAATGCCACGCAATGTTTTACAAATGCCACTATAGCAAACGCTGCTATAGCCTAAATGAGCTTATAGTGGCATTTTTAGGATCTACAGTGGCGTTTCACAAACGCCACTGTAGGTTTAGTTTTTTGTAGTACCATAAAAGGCTGGGGTGCTTGCAGCACCAAATGCAGGAGTGCTTGTTATTGAAAATTTAAATATAGCATATAAAAAAGAATTGATTCCCAAATTGTAATAATACTAATCAGATACATAACAAATTTTACAATGTTCTTCTCAACTTATTGAGCTTATAAATTATGACTCATGTAATATCACTTTTATATTTACCACAATTTACACTAATTTTATTGTACATGAATTACAATATGCAAATTCAGTAGTCAAGACAAAATTAAAATTTATTGTGCAAATTATCTAAAATGAAAAGAATAAATTATTGTGCAAGGAGACATGTGCATAGGTATATTCAATCAGCTTGTAGGACGGGATACTTACCGAGACATTAAGGGCACTGATAGGCCACAAACTGAATGACCCCTTGTGATTTAAACTAATTAATTAATTTAACCAAGTTATTAATTAATCAATTTATCATGCAAACGCGTGACAGCACAAACAAATCACCAAAACTAAATATGCAGCGGAAAAATAAATAACTCGGTGATTTGTTCACGAATGGGGAAAACCCTAACGGCAAAAACCCCACCGGGTGATTTTCAGGTCACCACTCCCGAAACTCCACTATTATCAAATCAAGCGGTTACAAATAAGGAATCCCAAGTACCTTACCAACCTACAGTTGAACCCTTACCCCAATACCCAATTGGACTTGATCTGTAGTGACAATTCCCCCTTTTGATGCACGGCTCCCAAGTACGTGACTAACCAGATGCGCGGATCCCAGTACGCGACTTCAAACACCAACTTTAGGAAGAAAGGTTGGCTGCAAAGTTCTTCAGATCATCCTATGCAATGAAGATCAAGAAGATGCTTGGTCACAAAACCCTAAGGTGCAAAATACACAGCAACTTCTTGAAGAAGATGAACTAGGTTAAGAACTTCGTCTTAGATCACAATTTGCTTGAACAAGGATTGCTCAATGCTTGTGCAACTTGTGTCTATGTTGACGGCTCTTAAAACACTCCTTAAATATGTTTAGGGTTAGAAGAAAAGAAGGCCCAAAAACACATTCACGGATCCCAAGAAAATCAGAACAGAAATCTGACTTTTTAATTCTCGACAGATAGCAGGTGTCGAGGTAGGTGTCGAGTAGGTGTCGAGATTTAAAAATTCTGCACTTCAGCTTGCTTTTTCTTGGACAGACTTGATGACTTCAATACTTGATCTTGAAACCTTGTTTCTTGAAGTATTAAAAACACCTAGAACTACCCAATTACAAGTAGAGTGCGTTTTGTCAAAGGATTAGCCAATTTACATAAAATATGACATATGTTCTTAACATGTGAACACATATGTCCTAACAGGCACCTGCCTTAAAATGGTGGGGTTGAAGTCCTGCTCTTTTCTCTGGAGACATAGATGAGATTTGGCATTACATTGGCAATGGTATCGTTGTCCTTCTCACTCTTTAAATAAAATTTATTGAAATTTCTAGATAGCCAACTAACACCAGCTATTTTTTGAGGCGTAATTATTTCTTCATTTACAAAATATCTCATTTGCTAGGACTTGAAAACCTGGGACTTGATTTAAGATTTTTCTCTCGTAAAAAAAAATTTTAAGATTTTTCTCTCATCAAAAAACAAATTTAAGATTTTTCTTTTAAATTTTAGTATTGTACAAATGCTTAAGATTATTAGCATTGTACTGTTTGCGATACATATTTGCCTGCACATGTATGTTTTTTACAAGTAATCGGAATGGACCAAATCAATGCTGTTGGAAATTTAGACCCCTTAAAACACAATTAGATTGCGTAGCCTAGATTAATTAGCCAAGTTGTTACTTAGTCAAATTAAACAATTCTAGGTTAAAACAATCAAATAATCATATCAAGCATATAAAGCAGCGGAATAATAAATAACACAAGATATGATCACCCAGGAAAACCAAACCGGTAAAAAACCTGGGGAGGATTTTACCCACCGATCCTCAAGGCAAAATGGAATCCACTAAGAAAGAATTGAAGTTCTTACAAAAGGACTTACAAGCTCCCCGCTTGACTTCCTAATGCTACACACCAGTAGTAACTTCCTGACACGACCACGCGCAGGCTCCGAATCCACGGACTACTTCTTTCTTTGAACTCCTTCTTCAAGTACAAGCTCCTCACTTGTTTTTCTCTTTAAGCTTTAATGGCTGCAACCTAGTTGATCATCAAGATGTTGATGTGATCTCAATCTTGAAAACCCTAAGCTTTGTGTAAAGGAAAGCTCCTCTAGATCTCACAAGAGATTTACACAAAACCGCAATGTATGAGCAACAATACAACTTGTGCAACTCTGAAAAACGTAGCTAGGGTTTGCCTTATATACCTAGGGCAAAAACATAAAAACCTAGACGTTTAAAGAGTTAGGGCTGAGTTGGAATTCTGCAGAAAAACGCATCTGGGCCGACTTTCGATCGATCGAGTCTAACCTTCGATCGATCAAGCCAGGCCGAGAAGCCCCAATGCTTCTGCAGTCACTCGATTCCAACTTTACAATATTAAACCAACTTTGAGCAAACTTAAATAAGACTAAGTACATTGTTTTGATCATGGTTTGCCAACATTACATATTAGAGTTCTAAATACATAAAATCCTAAGACCTTAGAACCTAACAAACTCCCCCTTTGGCAATCCGTGACAAAACACACAATAAAAGCTCAAAGTTTACAAGTAATAGCCCTTTACATAATAATGCTCATAAATAAAAGTTCAACCTAACTACTATCCATCGGTTGCAAGTGTAGACAGCAGCTTTGTCGAATCAACCTGTATATTCCTGAAATACTCAACAAACACATAAACGCATGTGTGGCAGCAAATAGTATATAAACAGGTATAATATTCTTGTAAGATTCACACAACACAAAATAAAGAAATATATCGATGAAGCAACTCATAAATATATATCAATAAGCAGTGAATCATAAAGACAACAAGAATCAAAAGAAACATGTATATCAATATATCAATCAATGTTACTCCCCCTAACATGAACATCCCAAAAATGATATACAAAGTGAAGCACCTAGATACAATCTAAATAAACTCCACAAAAAAAATATCCCATGCTACAAAAAAATAAACTCCCCTTAACACAAAAATCTCCCCCTATCAACAAAAACACCTCTACAAGTCAAAACACTACTCCCCCTTTTTGTGACGGAATGCCAAAGGGCATCATAGACCATCATCAAAAGGAGGTGGTGAGGAAGAACGAAGATGCGCCAAATCCGCTCGCAGAGCACGAATCTCGTCGAACAGATCCACCAAAAGCTGACCATGAGCCGCCTGAATGGTCATGACAGTCTCCAAAGTACGACGAACATCGAAGTCAGTCGTAGAAGGTGGAGGAACAGCAGCAGCACCTACAGAATCTGGAACAGCCTCACCAGCAGGACCTGTAGAAGAAGAAGGAGGGGCGCTACTAGAGGGATCAGACCTAGGGTGTTTAGAACCAGCTCGAAGATGAGCGGCCCTCTGTCTAAGAAAAGACGCACCTATAGGAGCTATCACATGAACAGGCTCAGAAGCAGGAAAGTCCTCTAAACCTAGATAAAGTAAAATCCTATGAATGAAAATAGGATGGACAAGGGCATGGGCAGTAGATGAACTCCTATAAACTTCGTTCAAAGAACGAAGAAAAAGATGGGGAAAACTAATAGGAGCATCTGTAACAAGAGCGTAAAGAAAAACACACCTCTCAAGAGGAATGGTGTGCAGATGAGAAATAGGCCAGAGTGAATGACAGGCTATCCTAAAGAATAGGTAGGTAGTCTCAGGAAGCTCAGCGGTGGTGATCCGAGGATCAGAACCCCACTGGATAGAAGATCCAGTGATGTAGGACATGACATCACTCAGCTCAGGTGACTCATCATAGGGGTAAACAGGATCCCTAACCAATGGTACCTCTAGAGCATCAGCCACTACCTGAGGAGTAATGGAGTACTCTACACCTCGTATCCAACTCCTAACGAGAGTGTTGGAATCATAGATGCGGACAGAGAGGTTCGAGAAGAACTCTCTAATCAAGGTAGCCGGAGGTGGAGGGTCAGACACGGTCAACAAAGGTAACCAACCCCTACGCTCAAAATTTGCTCTAATGGCAGGATCTACCTCATCTAAACGAACAGAACGCTCAGCCCAAATCTTCCTATGTAGGTTTAAAGTCTCAAAAATCTCTTGGTTTTTCTCAGTGGGGAACCGCTCACTATCAAAGGATGGAGGGGAAGGAGTAGGAGTGGGGATGGTCCTACGAGCTCTAGTCTTCCTAGGCATGGTGCTAAGGAACAGGACAGAGACACAAAGAGAAAACCAAAAGGAACAGGAAATAAAACCAAGGGCAGACTGCAAGTTAGTACAAAAAAAATATAGAATGAAAATCTATATGATGCATGAATCATTAATAATGGTATGATGCATGAACTAATGCAGTGATGAGGATCAAATTAAGTTCAATTTTCACAACATTGGCTTGAACATAGAGTTTCTTAACAAAAACCCTAAAAAATTTAGAACCACTTGAAAATTTTTGCAACAAATTGATGAATTAATCATTACATACCATTGGAAATAGTTTATAATAACCAATTGCATCAATTACACAAGCCAATTTCAACAATTAAACCCAATTTCACAAAAAGCCCCAATTCGGATCAAGAACAAACCCTTTTTAAAAAAGCTTCTCCACGATCTTCGATCGATCGAAAATTACATTCGATCGATCGAATGTGACAGTCATTTTAACACATTCTGGGACACTTTTTCGATCGATCGAAAAACACTCTGGATCGATCGAAAAGGGTAAAAACACACTGAATTTTGGGAAAAACACAGTTTTGAAAATTTGCAAGCCCAATTTTGAAACAACTCCTCAAAGCATTTGAACAATGAACACAAAATGCATGAGTATGAGATGGAATGCATTTTCAAAAACCCAAAATTTTAAACCCAATTCTCAGACACAAGTTTCAATCATCCTTCCATTTAATTTTCTCAAGCAACAAATATGTTGTGCACAAATCTCAAGATATTTTCAAATTTTTCAAACTTGAAACACATTTTGCATTAAACTCAAGGAACTTTTAATCTTGGATGGCCACAACAAAATCACACACAATATAATGTACCAAGTTTAACAAAGAGTAACTTGTGTAGTGTGTGCAACTAGCAAAAACTTAAGATACATGTGAGGTGATATGAGAATGGCAATCAAGCACAAAGTCTACACAATTCATCACATTGAATTAAAAGAGACTATCACCTAAAGAGTTACATCCTATAACTCTCACATCTCCTAGAACAAAAGCTTGCAATCATGTAAGTTTCTTAAATTTTTGCCTCTTATTTATATGAATTGGCATTCAGCCTAATAGTACACACCGGTTTGAATTAAGTGAATTGGCATCAAGCCTAATAGTACACACCAGTTTTAATTTAATTGAGGCTACACCTTATGTTTGTTTTGTGCATGTGCTACACTTTCTCGAGCACAAAATCTTATGATATGCACTAAGGTGTTCATGATTGGCTAATGAACAGTGGTGAGATGGTTATTTATGCCTTTCTCAAAAGGATCAAGTACGACAGTCAAATAACATGTGACTTCAAGATTAAGACAAAGTGATCAACACCATAAACATCTTTCCCATACAACATGCACTACAGAGCTCAAACTAGTAAAGTGCAATAAATAAGCTCATCAAAGCTAAACAAGGTACATAAACATGTTATGTAAAAATAATATGGCCAATCCTTAATTATAAATCCAAGATCTATAATACAAAACACAAAAATCTTTTTGGTTTTAACAAACGTTATAACCACTTGTTGAGATTTTGGAAAATAATTTATGACCAAAAACAAAAACACACATTGTGCTAAATGATCAATGCAAATGCAATGCATGACAGTGCTTAACTAAGCTATAGAGGGTACACAAACAAGAAATATCAATTTCTTAATTAACCCATGAGTACATGTACAAACTAGTACATCCTCACACAAAATCAAAAAAAGCTTAGCACAAACTATTCAAGTTTCTCCACAATGTCAAGCATGTTCTAAATCAAGAGAGATATCAAAACTCATGTAATCCTCAAGAAAAATAAAACAAGACACAAAATAAAATATTTTTGTCTTTTTGAAATTTTTCAATGTTTTTGGATTTTTTTTTTAAATAAAAAAAAAAACTAGAAAAAAACAAAACAACCAAAAACAGAAACAAGACATGTCCACAAACAATAGAAAGAATTAAAACAGGGACAAGTCAGCAACACTCACCTTGGAGGCTCTTTTCTCACCCATATAGCACGAGTCTTTGGCTTTGTAGGTGAAAATCCATGAGAAGCAGAGTGTATTTGAGAGATTACACCAATCTTCTGAGATAGACTAAAATCCTGCAAATTCCTTTCACAAGCCAACAAGCTCAAATTTTTCAAAAGCATATGAAACAATTTATATGGACTTATGGCAGGAGAAACATCATCACATATCCTAGATTGACATACAAAATGCTTAAATTTCAATTTATGACAATTAGGACGAATGTGACCGGAGACACCACAAAAGTGATAAACAGAAACAAATTTAGGAACATCAGTATTCCTAACAGCAAGTCTAGTCTCAGATTTCAGTTTTTGCCTTAACAAAGAACATTTTGGTCTAATATGACCAACAACACCACAATGGTGACAAGTAGGCACAAAAACAGATTTATTATGCTCTCTCACAGTAGGATTAGACTTAGGTTTAGAAACTTCAGCGTCTACATCAGAACTTTTACCTTTGTCTAACCTAGCACAATAAGCCTTTTCTTTATTATTCCTCTTAAAAGGAGGGATATAAACTTTTTCAGTTTTAGGCTTAAGAGAAACAGAAACAATTCTGTTATCATCATCAGGCTTGGTACTAATCAAATTTTCAAGTTTAGCTTTAGACTCAGCTAACTCTTGTTCCAAGCTTTTCATCTTCTCATCTTAAGAGGAAATTTGATTTCTCAAAAATTCATTCTTTTTATTAGATTCAACTAATCTAACAAGCAATTCCTCTTTTTCAAGATTAGCCAATTTTAACTCTTCTTTAAATTTCTTAGCAATTTTCAAGGATTTAGATAATTCCTTACGAAGAGTTTCAAAAGCATCAAAAAAATCAGCAGAAACAATAGTGTCCTTTTTATTCAAAACATCACAGGTATCAATAAAATCAGCAGAAGCATGAGCAGAAACATGATCAGAAAGACACTTCAAATTATCCATGACAACAGGGGTCAAGGATCAGCTCTTAGATCAAAAGATCTAAAACAAGAAGAGCTACCCGCTCTGATACCACTTGTTGGAAATTTAGACCCCTTAAAACACAATTAGATTGCGTAGCCTAGATTAATTAGCCAAGTTGTTACTTAGTCAAATTAAACAATTCTAGGTTAAAACAATCAAATAATCATATCAAGCATATAAAGCAGCGGAATAATAAATAACACAAGATATGATCACCCAGTAAAACCAAACCGGTAAAAAACCTGGGGAGGATTTTACCCACCGATCCTCAAGGCAAAACGGAATCCACTAAGAAAGAATTGAAGTTCTTACAAAAGGACTTACAAGCTCCCCGCTTGACTTCCTAATGCTACACACCAGTAGTAACTTCCTGACACGACCACGCGCAGGCTCCGAATCCACGGACTACTTCTTTCTTTGAACTCCTTCTTCAAGTACAAGCTCCTCACTTGTTTTTCTCTTTAAGCTTTAATGGCTGCAACCTAGTTGATCATCAAGATGTTGATGTGATCTCAATCTTGAAAACCCTAAGCTTTGTGTAAAGGAAAGCTCCTCTAGATCTCACAAGAGATTTACACAAAATCGCAATGTATGAGCAACAATACAACTTGTGCAACTCTGAAAAACGTAGCTAGGGTTTGCCTTATATACCTAGGGCAAAAACATAAAAACCTAGACGTTTAAAGAGTTAGGGCTGAGTTGGAATTCTGCAGAAAAACGCATTTGGGCCGACTTTCGATCGATCGAGTCTAACCTTCGATCGATCAAGCCAGGCCGAGAAGCCCCAATGCTTCTGCAGTCACTCGATTCCAACTTTACAATATTAAACCAACTTTAAGCAAACTTAAATAAGACTAAGTACATTGTTTTGATCATGGTTTGCCAACATTACATATTAGAGTTCTAAATACATAAAATCCTAAGACCTTAGAACCTAACAAATGCAAAATGCTCCGGCCACAAACTTATTTACACACCATTGATGCGGCAAAATCTTTTTGGTTCTCATCTGAGCTTATCATTAATATCACATTTTTATTTACTAATAATCACTCACAACATCAAAAATTTGTAAAAAAAATTGTAGCTTTATCATTTTTCATTTGAAATAAGATAGAGCATTAGAGACATTGATTGCATTGAAAGTTCAAACCTGAATCACAATTGGATGATCTTTACGTGTAAATCTATCATTCCATTTGTTGAAAGCTTCATGCTCTTGATCTCTAGCAATGTTTCCCTCTCTCAATAATATTAAATAGATACTAGTTTTATTTTTAAGGTATTAATTTTTATTTGAAATTTTCATTGATTTCTTATCCTAGAATGACAAAGTTTTTTCATACTTTGACCCCCCAAATGATAAAATTATAGTTCCATTTTTTCATTAATATCTTGGTATGCATTGCTAGCATGCTTGAAGCTTACATGACTAATAAAATAATAATTAATAAACTTTAATAGAAATTAAAAAATGCCACATCAGCATTTAAATAATAAAAATCTTATTTTATTTTCTCTCATTTTCTTAGCAACCAAACAGGGAAAAAAAAATTTCAATCATTTTTATTGGTTGAGATTGAAGGTTGCCCAAATTTCCAGAAATTACCAAAATAATTCATTTTTTCCACAAGAATATTTTATTAACCCTAACATACAAATATTAAAGTTTTTACGCAATGAAATGTAATAATAAACTGGTATAGAAAGCTATGCAAAGCTCATAATTTCAACTCCTTACAGTAAGAGAAGCTGCAGCAACAAGACCCCGTGCTAGAAATATCGAAATTTACGCAGTTCTAATAGGAATCTTTCCTTTATCACTTCTCAAGACCATGGCTTCGTAAATTGGCCAGGAGTTCACCACTACAAAATCTGTTATGAACATTTGCACAAACAGTCCCTCCAATTTGATGCCTCTAGAAACCTCCACAAGCCCCCAAAAAAATGAGAGTAAGTTGATAATTGCTGCTGTTACTAGTGGCACAAACATGGGTGATGGAACTCCAAACTCATACATCCCTTGCTCATATCTTTTGTGTTGTTCATCATCAATCATTTTGCTTGTCACATTGAAACCATGTGTTGAAATGCCTAAGAACTTGAGAAAAAACTCCATGAATCCAAATAAGTAACATGTTAGTCCCTTTATCATCCATATCCTCTGATCATTCCACCATCTTTCAACTGTTCCACCAAATAAGATAAAATCCTGGAAATCCTGTCCATATGCTCCTAAGAAAAGGAACACATAGAAGAGAAACCATGGCTGTGATACCCTAAGAAGCACGGGTGCGTTTCGGGATTCGGGTGCGGGTGCGGGTACGGGTGCGGGACTCGGCAATTTTTGAAAAAGGTGGGTGCGTGTGCGGCAGGATTCGGCGATTAAAAAATTATTAAAAATATTTTTATTTATATTTTTAATATATTGCTAAGCATAATTTTTCACATTATATAAACATATACCAAATTTAATAACTAAAACATGATGTTCATAAATTAAATACAACCCACAAGATTAAAACTAAAAGTCTAAAACATTCCATGATGTTTGAAAATTAGAATACAACTCACCAGTTTGAAACTAAAACAAAATAAAAGATAATCAACAAGACAATCAAATACCAACATCATCATCCTCAATATCAATTGCTTCACTTCGAACTTCACTTTCACTAGTAGTAGCACTAGTGCTAGCATTCCCATTAACCACGGCCTCCAACTCTGGCTCATCGAGTGTAAGGGCTGCATTCTCAAGAACTCCTGCTCCTCCATGCATGTCGCTCTCATTCCAAGAGTCTCCAGTAATATCCCACATCTTTGTTGCTGAATGTACGTACTCCTCATTGCGCCTTGACAAGAGTCGAAGATTAGAATGCACATATACCAAATCCTCAGTGCGTGCAGGAGTCATTTTGTTTCTTTTTAAGGAATGAATAAATTTGTATGTGCTCCAATTCCTCTTAGCACATGAGGATGAACAAGGTTGTCCAAGAAGTTTAAGGGCAAGGGTTTGAAGAGTTGGAAATGCGGAGCCATGGTATTGCCACCAAATCAAAGGTTGTAAGGTCCACCTATCTGTCAAGGCTTCTGGTGAAGGAAACCTCCCTCCTGAAAATGTAGCAAACTCAGACTTCACCACCGGCTTTAATTCAATCTCATCTTGAAAGTATCGATCCAAACACTTGCTCCTTTCCATAGAAATTTCATGATCACGATGTGGAGGGATGCGTTTTGGATTCTCCGAAAGCCATTCAATGGAGTAATACCTAGTTAAAGAGTAAAAAACAAATATAGATGAAACATGGGTTTTACTAGAAGGGTGAAGTAAGGAAAATATAAAATAAATGTACTTACTTAGAATTTAAGGAATGAGCCAAGCAATGTAGTGGCGTACAATTTTTAGTCCATCGATCAATGAGTATATAATACACCACACCCCAAAATGAGCTATACTGATCATCTTCCAAGCCTTCGTGCCGATATATTACTACCTTCACATTCTCTATCATTGAATCCCACATCTCATACACAAGATGAAGACAAGGCTTATCTATGTCGGCTATGCGTAGCATATCATAAATGGGTGCTGTGAATTCAAGGATATAATCAATATTATCCCACCAAAGATCACTTAGAATCAAATCTTTCACCTTTTGAGCTTTTCCAACATCATCCTCCCTATAAGAAGCCCATTGGTCACTAATAGCCATGGCTTGAAGGCATCTTTTTTTCAACTTCAACCTTTTTAGCATTACAACAACTGAAGCAAATTTAGTATCAGCAACTTGGAGCAATTTTAATGGACAAAATTCATTAAACATTGCCAATCTCATTGAATGGTTCATGATAAAAACACGTATGAAGGATACATCATCAGCAATACGTGTAATCCAACTACATTTCTCATATGTAACTTCATTCTTTTCAGTTTTTTTTGCTGCACAAATATTCTTCAAAACTAGATTGAGAGTGTGGACAACACAGGGTGTCCAAAATATCTTAGAATACTCACCTTCAATAAGAGCTCCAGCAGACTTCATCACACTAGCATTATCAGTGATGACTTGGACAACTTTTTCATGTCCAATCTCTTTTATAGCATCCTTCAACACCCCAGCAATATAATGTTTATCTTTGAACTCACCTGACCCATCAATTGCCTTTACAAACACTGGATCCCCATCTGATACAGCCATAATATTAATAAGAGGCCTCCTTTGTGGATCTAACCATTCATCAGAAACTATACTTACACCATTTTCAAGCCAAGCATCCTTAATTGGTTTCAAAAGTCTTTCAACATGAGCTCTTTCTTTTTGCAAAAGTGTTATTCTCAAGGCATTGTATCCAGGAGGAACATAACCCGGAATGTTATGGGTAGCATCATATGCATAGGAACTACGATAATATGGGTTTCTTGCAAAATGAAAGGAAAGCCCACCGGTGTAAAACATCCTAGCAATTCTACTATCCAAATCATGTCTAGCATTATTTTGGAATGCTTTCTCCAAAGTAGAATTCATCACCTTTCTCCTCTTACCATCACCCGAATTTGTACTATCACTCCCTTCATATCTCCGAAATGGGGAAATAGGTGCAGGCCCACGGCCTGGGGGAGGTGGGGGTAAGGGAATTTCACTTCTCCGATCCCTCTCTAACTTATCATTCACAACTTGTTCATGCATTCGCTGCATTTCTAGCCTATGGCTCGGTGTCGCCTTAGGGCATGCTCTAATTCCTTTGCCAAAATTTTTTAATAAATGAGCCTTAACCCTAGAATAGGATCCTACAAAAATACCATCACAGTAGTTACACTTAAAGTAAGTGTTTCCACCTGATTTAACAGAGGCACCAGGTGGTTTTTCTACTTTAGTCACGTACTGCCAAAGAGGAGATTCGTCATTTGGAAATTCTTGATTAGATAAAGGTGAAGTTTCTGTGCGAGCAACGTCGTCCATTGCAAATTCAATAGATTCAATTTAACCTATTAAGTATTAACTAAATAAATTAGTAATAAATTAATCCCAGTTCACAGAACACAGAACACAAATCACAACTCACAAATCAAACTAACAAATCACAAATCAAACTATTAACTAACAAATAATAACAAACAAATTTAACCTACAAATAATAACTATTAACTAACAAATCACAAATCAATCTAAGACAGAATAAGGTACCTGAGTTGAGAAGCGTGAGAGAGAGCTAAAGTTTGAATGGCTGTGTGGCTGAGTGGCTGTGTCTAGACTCTAGAGTGGCTGGGATGCACGGACTGAGTGAGTCAGTGAAGCTTGAAGAAGCCGAGCAAACAGAGCACAGAGAGAGAGAGACGAGTGATGGAGATTGGAGTGAGGGAGGGAGTGAGTCAGTGAACAACTAGAGAGCACAGAGAGAAGAGAGAGACGAGCAATGGAGTTTGGAGTGAGGGAGGGAGTGAGCAGCTAAGCACTGAGCACCCCAGCAAGCAGCAACCAGAGAGCGATGGAGATGGAGAGTGATGGAGAGAGGGACGGAGGCCTATGGATTTTCTGGACAAACTGAGAGTGTGTGAGAGTGTGTTAGGTTTTAGGTTAAGTCAAACGGTGCGTTTTGCGCCTTTTTTTTTTTTTTTTTTTTTTGAATTTCGGCCTGAACCGGCCATATCGGCGGTTTCGGCCGATACGGCCCGAATCGGGCTGAGCCGGCCCGATTTGAGCCGCGTCGGCGCGCGTCGGCTTCGCCACGTGGCCGACGCGGCCCGACGCAGCACAGACACGCGGTCAACGGTGTCCGGACCGCGTCGCCGCGTCCGTGCGTGTCTGACGCGGGTGCGGCACCAGAGGTGATACCTACAACACATTTTTCACTTTGAATTAGTTAAATCATGTACACTCAATTACATGAAAATTATTATTTTAGTTCAATTTAATTAATACTCTATAATGTACAATCAATTATGATAAGAAATATTTTGGATTTGGTGCATCATCAAATTACATTATCAAAACTATGGTTTTTGTGAAATTCAACATAATGAACTAGACATTTTCAAACAACGCTAGTAATCTATGAATTAATGGGTAACAAATGAAAGAGTCTAGCTCAGTTTGTGTTCCACATAGTTAAAATTTAACTAAAAAGGTTTATAATATGCTCATGTACATACTTTTGGAAAGATGCTAATCCCATTGATGAGAGCTAGTTGAGGGAGAAATGCATAAATGGTTATTGGAATAGACCATATGGCCCAGCGCCCAAGTTGGGCATAAGCAAGACTCATGGGAAGGCCCATAGACCTCATGCCAAAGGTTAGTGGGCTAAATTTAGAGAAAACCACCTCAAATAGGCCTATGGCCCATCACTTGTGTTGATTTAGCATATCAATAATGGTGTTGGGTGCATCACCCAAAAATACTGGCCTTTTTGGATTGCAGAATATAAGGGGGTGTTTGGATTTGCTTTTTCCATAACTCATAACTCTGTTTTGATCACCCGTAACTCAAAATATGTGGATTCACGAAAAAAAAGTCTGTTTGGATTTGTTTTCTGTTTTTGTTTCCATCACTCAATTCTCTGATTTTTAAGTGATGAATTATGGAAATTGAAAACACATTTTAGGTGTTTTTAGTTTCCAAAACTCAGTTTCCAAAACCACCCACATGCATGGACCCACTGTCAGTGCAACACATGTGAGGTGCTGCTTTTGGTGGTCTCTTCAACAGCTTTCTTCTACACAAACATTTTCTTTTTTCTCTCTTCTTTCTCTGGTCTACACTGCACTCCATTCAGTTCTTTCTTTCTTCTTCTTTTTTTTCCTTCTTCTTTCACTGGGTTCGATGAGTTTGGTTTTTTTTTTTTTTTGTTCTTCATCACGGTCACAGAACTCATGAACTATTCGCTACAGTTCTTTCTTTCTTTCTTCTTCTTCTTCTTCTTCTTCTTCTTCTTCTTCTTTTTTTTTTTTTGGTTCTTCATCATAGAACCCATTAATGGTGCCGTTGTTGGAGATCATCGCAGGTTTGATCTTTCTTTCTTTTTTTTTTTCTTCCTTTTCACCTTTCTCATCTCAGACCCATAAAAAAAAAAAATAATAATAATAATAATAAAATCAACGATTGGGGCAACGAATTGATTGTTATGGGTTTGTGAATTTTTTGGGTGCTTCAAGGATGCTAATGAATTTTGTGGGTTTGTGCTTCAAGCTCAGAACCGAAGTGGCTGTTGTGGGTATTGGGGGTTAAAGGAAAAAAAAAAAAAAGGAATTTCTGGGTTGGTCTCTGGTTTTGGGAGGAAATGGTGTAATGAAATGGTGTGAGGCGGGTAGGCTAACAGGAATGCCTAGCATGGTGCTTAGGTATAGGTCCCACATAAAGCAGAAAAAATTGATTGATGAAAAGTTGAAAACGTGTGCCAAACGGGTGGGTATAGGAAATTGGGGCATTTTAAGTGATGAGTGAGGGGGAAATTTGATTGTTTCAATAAGGAGGGGGAAATTGAACCATGTATGTTTCTGTTAAAAAAACTAAGATGTGTCAATTGATCTACAAGATTTTTGCTTCCAAAAATGCTTTTGGAGAAAGCAAAAAGAGACAATGAAGAAAGTCTATTTCTTGGTTAAGATTTTATTTTTTGGATATCACAGTGTACAGATTACGACATCATTAAAAATTTAAAATGACATGATACTAAATATAGATTTGTATTGTCAAAAAGAAGATAATGAATAACTAATAAAGTAATAAGCTTACCTCATAGCCCCATTTGGTCTGGTTCTCATAATTGCAACCCGCAACCTTATGTGCCAATTCCATAATTGGTTGTGGCTGGATAGGTTTGTCAACAACATTGTATGGTCCTAATCCGGAGATTTCAGGAGACACCAACTTTGATGGACCTCCAAAAAAGGCTTGTCTACTAAAAAAACATCCAGTTCCGACATAGTTGCAACCATTTAGTCCATCAAACCCCACAGGATTTATTTGAAACAAACGTTTAAATTCACAAGCATAAATGTCATTCTTGTTAATCCCATTGAAAATTTGAGGAAATTGAATGAATCCAAATTTAGACTGATCTTGAGGATTGAATAGGTAGCATAATGCACGAAGAGGCGTACTAAGATCATTGGAGTACATGTCACAATCCAAAGTCAAGATTATTGGAGCATTTGTCATGGTAACTAATACTCGGAGCTTCATAAATAGAAACAAAAAAGAAATCAATAAAAGTTAGGTTAATAGATCATGAATTTGCAAAACAATAACTCTAGAGACACTTTTCATCTTTGCCTGTTGTGATTTGTGCACAATAAAAATCGTGTCAATGGTCGACTAAGTTGAAAGTAATGTTATTTTAATTACAATAGGTTATGTGAAGTTATGAAAAATATTATGTTCCTATCATTACTCTTTGCAAAATATGTAACATGGTGCTGTCTAGCTTAGTTGTAGCCTGTAGGGATGCTTAATTGCTCACCAGGACATTAAGGGCAACCTGCTTTAAAATGGTGGGGCGAATTCCTGCTTTTCTGTCTGCAGGCATAGATGAGGTTCGGCATCACATGACCAATGATGTCTTTGTCTTTGCTATTCTGTAACAAAACCTGCTCATGACCATGTTTACCATTGAATTATGATGTATTTTAGATAGTAGCTACTTGATTTATATGTTGATCACTAGGCCAAAAAAACTTGATTCTTCCAAATTTTATTTCAATTAAAAGGATTATATTACTATCATTTTGGCTTAATTAGTGATATACTTTGGGCTCCATATTGAGAAATACAAACCTGAATAACTGTAGGATGATCTTGGCAACATTCTCTACCTTGATTCTTCATGCTATAGTACATTGTCTGTAATTGTAACTTACGAAGTGTCATTGTTTAGATCAAATAGTTTACCACATTGGTGTCACCCATAATCTTTGTATCAATTGTATTATTTCCATATTGTAAGTGAACTAAGTTGTTTTATATAATAAATAACTTCATCTTAGTTCGAGAAAGAAAACAATTATAGCTTTATATTTGTTTATTCAAACAAGATAATCTTAAAATTAAAATCAAGTTTATACTTGACTACTGTTAAATAAGCCAAATTCAAATGATAATGTATTCACGAATAAGTTCGTGAATATTGGGATTTGAGTATATATAATATTTATGTTGATATGTGTGCATGTATAAAATATACTTACATAGATTCGGAATTGAATTGTCCAAAATTGTAAATGATACTAGATATCAAATTATTATTTGTAATCTACTAAAAAATAGAAATTGTCAATTTCTTTGTAAAAATTATGTATAATTTTTTATAAAACAAGACTGGTGAATAGAATAATTAATATAATCTCACCTACAATTTAGTTATTGATTATCAGTATAGATTTGTAAATAGGGTAAAAAAATTTATCTATGATTCTTATTGTATATAATTAAGAAAAGAATAAGTTAATCAAGTAATTTGTGAATAAGATTGAGCTCGTTCATAAAGAAAATGAATCAAGCTTAAATATGTAATATTGTTTGATGATGAGTTCAAGTTAGCTAGTATTAAAGTATGAAACAATTTTAAAATTTTAATACTCGGATAGACTAATCTCATTTACAGCCAATTTGTTCATTACAAGATTTTGCCACCATGCAATCAAATTCAAATTGATATAGTATGATATGACCATGTGATTATATTAAAGGATGTTACCTTAAACAATTTCTCTAAATATTTTGTGTGTTTGGATGAATTTATTTTTATTTATTTATTTGATAAACTCATATTTTATATTATTGTATAAAGCTACAGTTGCTCATTGAAAATATGATGCTTTAAATGAAAAAAGTTTAGACGAATATAAGTAATCAACTAAACCTTGCTTTTGTGCGGTAAAAGTTTTTTTTTTGTAGTATCAAAGATTTGGAATCAAATCACCTTTCTTATAGGGGAAAGTTTTAAAGGATGTAAATATGCTATTCATATCGATTCATTTACTATTAACTTTCCACAAATGAAATATAAAACGGAAAAATATTCTTTCATATTCCTTCACGTTTACTATTTCTCATATATATATATATATATATATATATATATATATATATATATATATATATATATCCATAATTAACATAGGAATGTCTCTTTTAACGCATGAAAATATATATATGCAATAGATTGGAGGTGAGAAAATGAAAACCCAAATGAAACATACACAAACGAGTTAAACCTTTGTGGGCACTCTCTATATACATTCCTAGATATTCCATTTCCTAGAGCTGAATTAATGGTCAAATTGTGCCAACCCATGTTGTCAAGGACAGGACAACTCTGTAACTCTCATTTGTCAAATTTTTTTTTTTTTGTACAAATGGCCTAAATTTTATTTTTTTGGTAGGAGCCCAATAATCAGATGACTAGATGAGTCAATATCAGCCACCAATCAGATGAGAAGATGAGTAATTGTATGTGTGTGTAGATGTGTCAATATGAGTTTCACCCTCT
Organism: Quercus glauca; assembly: GCA_023736055.1. Taxonomy (NCBI): domain Eukaryota; kingdom Viridiplantae; phylum Streptophyta; class Magnoliopsida; order Fagales; family Fagaceae; genus Quercus; species Quercus glauca. The sequence continues at coordinate 69,836,606 of CM043316.1, read as the reverse complement.
CTTACTTTTGAGTGGAGTTATGATATGCCTTTATGTTAGAACTTATAACTCTTTTCCGTCTTTCTTGTGTGTGTTTGTTTCTAATAAAAAAAATAAAATCAAATGAGTAGATAAGTACTTGTATTTTTTAGGGTTATTACATTCGATGCAATCCTAATTATGTGTGAATGATAATTATTATCACAAACCCAAAAACCTTTCAAAGTAAAAATGTTCAAGGAATATAGAGAAAATCAAAGCCTAAAAATAAAAAATAATGCTAAATTTGTTATAATTTATACTTAAAAATTGACCAATAATTGATAAATGTAATAGTGATAAAATAATAAATAAAATTTTAAGTTCTGTTTTTTTAGTTTATTTTTAAAAAATTAATAAATTAGTTTATAAGATTTATAAATTTATAATAATCATAATATCATATTTTTTATAATTAAAAAAAAAAAACAATTATGATCACGAAATGAAATAAGGACAAAGTTTAGGTACAAAATCGATTGTAGCCTTAAGCTACAAACTCACTCAATATCTTTTTATTGGAGGTAAATTTTGACAAATCCACCATTGGATTGCTTCTTCTTCTTATATTCTCCATGTTTGTAAAATTTCAAGAAAATTAAAGATCAATAGTTATGTCATCAAAAAATTTTTAAATTGCAAGTTTTTGTAATTTAAAATTATGCATAAAATATAAGATTATAGATTATATAGTAAATGATATCCGATTAACACAAAAATTGACTTGTGCATTAAAAGCATAAAGAACATGTAATTCAACGGTTAGATTTTCAAAATTGACATGTGCATTAGGCTACAACCAATTTTGTAGCTAAACTTTGTCCATGAAATAATGGTCAAATTATTATACCAACAATAAAGTTAGTATAAATTATACGAAAATTTTTCATGCAAAATTAAGGAAGCTTTATGCTTTATTACCTTAATCTTCTCAGCCTCAGAGGACCAAGAATTATTTGAAGCAAAATAAGCTTCTGGGTTTCGCTCTACTATGTTGTTTTTTCGGCAGAAAGGTAACCAGTGACTTGCAAACTTAGCAGCTTCCATGAAAGCAAAGAGAGTCAACTGCGAGCCCCCATCATCTGATACATAGACTGAGATCTTCTCTGTTGGATAGTCATATGCCAAAACCGATAAGGCCGTATTCACTACACCCATGGGTGGTTCCTTGTAAGGGTCCGCAGTGCATATAAACACGTCCAGTGCAGGAAAATCAGATTCTTTCACAACCCTTTTGAGGTTTTCGGGGAATTCCTTGCGATGGATTGAATTCAAGCGGCAAGACTCTGTTGCAGCCCACATGAAAGCAAGAATAATATCAGAGATAAGCAAGGAGAGGGTGATGAAGAAGGAGGATAAGGTTGTGGAGTTGAGGAGTATGAGTGCATGGTGATAGAGCAAGGCTAGGATGGCACATGCATGTGTAAACTGTAGAAAACACACGGTTAAAGAATTTGAGGCGTGAGAACTCAAGTGTGTGAAGAGGAGGGCCATGAGTTGTGGATTTGGTTGTGCTGCTCCCTTTCAGAACCTCCATTCTTTTAGGTGCTGCTGTATGATAATGGATTATATGGGTTACAAGTGGTTAGGCCTCAATTTATAGGCGCGTGCACAATGAGAGAGTGTACCTACCAACCATCTCTCTTAAAGCCTTTAGAAATGGTATTAGGATTTTCTTCATTTAATTAAAATTGATTAATTTCATGCTTGGATTACAAGTTTAAGATTGTATTTATTTATACCGCATTACTCTAAATTGTAAATGATATCAAATTCAAAAAATAATATATTACTTGTGAAATAGGCTCTTTCGTCAAATGATAATATATGAAAGTTTTGTGTATTTGATAGGTATAGGTATACGACCTCTCTTTTTACTCTTTTGCACATGTGGGACGACACGTGTGCAGGCTTCTTTCTCAGATCTCGTATATATGTGGAGATGGATGAGTAGAAAACTAGAGCAAGGCTTTCTACATTATTGGTTTTCTATGATGTATACAACGCAAGAATGTGGCCAGCCCCAATAATTGTAATGATGCTCGAGCCTGGAATAAAAACATTTGTGCCTAAATTCTACGGTTTTGGATTTTCAGGAGCAAACAAAAGCAATCACTATCACCTTGTATTAGTATAGTGGAATATGATATAAACTGAAATATTCGAGAATTTCTATTGATTACTCAGTACACATTTTAACTTGGTTTTTATTATCCGTCATTTAAATGATTTCTTGGTTAATTATCTTACAAAAATAAAACACAACCCAACAAACTTGAGGACAACGATCATTTTTTAAAAAAAAAATAGTTTTTTTTTAAAAAATTTTTTTGCTAAAAAAAAATTACATATATACATGGGATGTACGTGCCACATTTTATGAGTGGCTATACAGATAAACGTAATTAAATCGTGGGTTCTAGTTAGCTCAACTGGTAAAGTCTCTAATGGTTGAATAAGAGATTTAGGGTTCAATCTTTGCCTACACCAAAAACTGATTGTTATCTTGGTCTAATGATAAAAAACTATCATTAGAAGCGGACGCTATAAGTTAAAACCCTCTAAAAAAAAATTGGGGAATCACTTAATGATTGGATAACATGTTTAATTAGCTTCCCCTTAGGGCTAAAGAGCACTTTTTTGTAACGATCATGACTATATATATATATATATATATATATATAGTGGCAGCTCAATGTTATTGTTAGGGTCCTTGAAAATAAATTATATGAAATTTTTTTTTTTTGTCTACCATAAATAAAAATGAACACCCTAAGATACAATTATTAAAAACCAATAAGTATAAACACAGTTACAAAAATCAATAAGCAATAATAACAAAAATAATGATGTGGACACAACAAAAACTTTGAGTTGAGTTAAATTGTTAATAGAGTGATACTATAGATACAATAAAAATTATTAAAGTATTAAGAAAATTTTCTTTTAATAGAGTAATGCTATGCACCCAATAAAAATATTGCAACAACAAAAATTAGAGTTGAGTAACTTGATGAGTTGAATTTTCATTTTAATATAAGGAAAATGTAAAATTTGATGTATTTGTGTGTGTGTCTTATTTTTTGTAACGTCAATATATATTATATATGTTTAAGTTCTCTTTTTATTAGATTTTATATGATATATTTAAGTCTCTTAAAGTATTTGCATCAGTTAATGCAAAATTTTCTATATATATTTGTATAAAAACCTAATTTTTCTATTTTACATAACCATTTTTTAAAAACATCTACATCAAATTATCTATATCACACTATATTTCATTAAAATATTATTTCTTTATAATTTTTTACTACTCTCCCGAATCATCCATGTACATGCGTGTGTGTGTATATGAGTAAATAAAGTATTAAAAAACAAATTTGCATATGAATAGTAACATGTATATTTGCACGATTATTGTAACTACAAATACATTTTGCACAATAATACATAAGATGATGTGAGTAATTTTTGTGGATAGTTGTGTAAAATTTGGCATTTGTGACATTTTAATATGAATGTTAATGACTACAATAAAAATAAAAATAAAATCCTAGAGCCGCCCGTTGTGTTTGCACATTTACTGAACTAAACACTTAATGAAACCTGGTGTCCAAACGGGTCATGGTTAAAACTTTTAACTTAAAAGTGAAGGCTGTGCATGTACCACTGTTCATTACCATTTTTTTTTTTTTTTTTGAGAACAAACGGCAGAATTTTATTCAATGAAAGAATAAATTTATACAAAAACAAGGCAGCATCAAGGAGAGCCAAAGAAAATTGCACTAGCTACAGAGCTTTCCAAAAATAGCAGCTATATGCAAGGTTACATCAAGGAAAGCCAAAGAAAAACAAATCCATCTTACAAACTCAAGACAAGCTTCCATAATTAGCTTCCAAATATTCTATAGCATGGGCTGTAGCAAACCTAGCTAGAAAAGAGGGGTCAGGACGTGGAATACCGTAGTAAGCCTCATTCCGCTTATTCCAAATCATCCAACTGGTTGTGAAAAATATTGCAATCTCTATTCATTACCAATTAAACCTACAGATCAGTGCATCAATGTCAGAGAGTTGGTATGAATTAATTAACAAAGTCAGTGGCATATTCATATTAATTTAAAGCTCTGGAAGATATTTCCCTAAGGTTTCATGCTATCAGAGTTTAATGTGGTATGGGTGAGCAGTGAGCAGTGTATCAGAAGTCAAAGAAATCAGAGTAGCTGAGTAAATTACAAGAGTCCACAAGTACAAGTGGTTGCAGACCTGAAGTAGAAAGTTCAAGTAGCTATAGACCTAAAGCAGAGATCAACGACAAGTAGTTTAGAGTATAAAGCTGCATGTAGTATAGTGTTAGTTAGTGGACATGTGACTTACACGTGACTGATTAATTGTACATTTCTGTTAGTTGGTTAAGAAGTTTGTTAGATCAGATTAGTCAGTTGTGGCTTTGGTTTAGTTGCTTAGTGATACTATAAATACCTGTAATTGTATCTATTTTATTCAGATAAATGAAATCATTTTTCAGTAATCTTCATATGGTATCAGAGCATTGAAGTCTCTCTATTTTCTCCCAAATTTCTAGGGTTTGTTCTTGAGAGCTTTGAAGCTTCGTCAATGGCTGAAGCAACAAATACTTCGTCTTCTTCCTCTGTGCAAGATCTGCACTCGTAGAGGATATCTCAAATCCTCTGTTTCTTCATCACGCTGAAAGTCCTGGAGCCATGCTTGTGTCTGAACCGTTGATTGGTGAGAATTACCATGCTTGGGTTCGTTCAATGAGGAAAGCATTGGTTGCCAAGAATAAGTTTGGCTTTGTCAATGGTAGTATTACTCTCTCTTCACCATTGATAAAGACTCCAGCAACAGTTGATGCTTGGATTCGTTGTGACAACATGGTAGATTCTTGGTTGATGAAGGCTGTGTCACCTCAAATTCGAGTGAGTATCACCTACAGGGACACTGCTCTGGAAATTTGGAATGACCTCAGGGATACACATTCTCAAGGGAATGGACCTAGGATTTTCCAACTTCAGAAAGATATAGCTTCAATGTGTCAGGGTGAGTCTTCAATCACCAATTATTTTACTCAGTTGAAGCTATTTTGGGATCAACTTCAGAATTTTAGGCCTACTCCTACTTGCTCTTGTGGGAAGTGTACCTGTAATATGCATCAGAAACTTGAAGATCTTCATCTTCAAGAATCAATCATGCAATTTCTGATGGGGCTCAATGAGCCATACTCTCAGATCAAAGGTCAAATCTTGTTAATGGAACCATTACCAACCATCAACAAAGTCTACTCCTTGTTGATTCAAGAAAAGAGGCAGAGGAGTATAGGGCTTAGTAATTCTGTTCACATAAAGTCTACTGCTCTTGCAATGAAGGGTTCTAATGCCAATTTCAATCCCAATTTTCCTGGTTTCTTTGGCAATTCTGGTGCTTCTGGAAAGAATTCCGAAGGCAGAGACAGACCTATATGAACTCACTGTGGGAAGCTTGGACATGTCATGGAAATATGCTTCAAGCTACATGGCTTCCCTCCAGGATTCAAGCCTAAAGGCAAGAACTTTATGGTAAATCAAGTCAATGTTCAAGAAGCTTGCGCAGATAATGGTCATACCTTTGCTACTTTTCTTTTCACTTAAGAGCAATGTCAACAGTTTCTGACCATGTTGGGGACTCAAATGCAAGCTGCTCAATTCAATTTGGGCAACAAGGAAACACACATGGCTAGCAATGTGATTAGGCCTAATCTGGCTGTGCCTTCTTCTTCCAATGCCACGGATGCTCTCACCATGGCAGGTATATTTAATTCTACTTGTCTTGATTTAAGGAATTCAGTCTTTTCTGCTCAAATTACACATAGAACAGCTTTTGGTGGTAATATTTGAGTGATTGGTACTGGAGCAACAGACCATATAGTGTATTCTGTTCAGTTGTTGACTGATTTCACTGCTGTTGATTGTGTGGTAGCCCTTCCTAATGGTGAGACTGCCTTGGTAACTCATATTGGTTCTATATGTCTATCTGAAAATCTAGTCTTAACCAATGTGCTTTGTGTTCCTTCTTTCTCTTTCAACCTTTTGTCAGTCAGCCAACTTACCAAGAAAATGCATTGTTGTCTCATTTTCTTGTCTACCTTCTGTTTCATTCAGGACCTCAAATGCTGGAGGATGATTGGTGTGGGTGAAGTTCATGATGGGTTGTATCTCCTTCAACATAGCCCCTTTGATACTTGTGCCATTCCAATTCAGTCCCAGGCTACTCCATCCTTTCAATCTATTTTTAATTCTGTTTTTCACTCCATTTGTAGTACAAATAAATCTCATGTTATCAATAATGTCAAAATCCCTGCTTCTGTCTAGCACTCTAGACTTAGGCATCCATCTAATGCTAAGATTTCTGTTTTGAGAAATGTACTTCCTGATCTCTATTCTGTTTCTAATGAAATATGTGAAATTTTCCCTCTAGCTAAGCATAAAAGGTTTCCTTTTCCATTTCATAATCATGTTTCTGAATTTCCTTTTGATTTGATACATTGTGACATATGGGGTCCCTATATGGTGCCTACTATTACTGGTCACAAGTATTTTCTTACCATTGTTGATGATTGTACTAGATCAACTTGGGTTTATCTTATGAAATCTAAGTCTGAAACTAGGTCCTTATTACAATCCTTTTGTACCATGATTAAAAATCAATTTGGTAAGTCTATTAAAGTCTTTCGGACAGATAATGGACTTGAATTTCAAATGGTTGAATTCTTTAAACTTCATGGCATCATTCATCAACATAGTTGTGTTACCACTCCACAACAAAATTCTGTTGTGGAGAGAAAACATCAACATATACTTTGTGTTGCTAGAGATTTAAGGCTTCAATCAAATGTCCCTATTGCTTATTGGGGTGATTGTATCCTCACTGTTGTACATCTCATAAACAGACTCCCTTATCCTCTTTTGAAAAACAAATCTCCTTTTGAGCTTCTTTATAATAAACTTCCAGACTATTCACATCTCAAAGTGTTTGGTTGTTTATACTTTGCTTCTACTCTTTCACACAATAGAGGCAAATTTGACCCTAGGGCTCTTAAGTGTGTTTTCTTGGGGTATCCTTTTGGGGTTAAGGGTTATAAGCTTTTGAATTTGCAAACCAGGTCCTCTTTCATTTCTAAAGATGTTCTTTTTCATGAATCTGTGTTCCCTTTTAAGTCTCTTCCTGCTTCTGTTCCTTTATCTCAACCTGACCCATTTTATCATGATTGTTATCCTGATGCTCCTCCTCTACCTGTCACTGATTCTATTCACCATTCTACTCCTGTCCCAGCCTCCTCGGTTCATATTGATTCCACTATTCTTGAAGAACATTTTATTGATCTTCCTGAGGATTTATCTGTTTTTGTTCCTAATGACATTACTACTCCTATTCCTGATGCTTCCTTGTCCATTGAACATGTCCCTGCACCTCATTCTCTTCCTGTCAGTCCTGGTTCAACCACTATTATTCCTAGGAGGTCTATTAAAGTCTCTAGACCACCTGCTTATCTTCAAGCCTTTAAGTGTTCTGCTGTTTCCACCAAATATCCCATTGCCAATTATATCTCTAGTCACAAACTCTCTCCTTCTTACTCTCATTTTTGCAATAGTATCTCCATCATTCAAGAACCTCAGTTTTACCATCAGGCAGTTGGTGATCCTAATTAGGATGCTGCCATGGCAGCTGAAATTCAGGCTTTAGAACTCAATAACACTTGGTCTCTTGCTCCTTTGCCTCCAAATAAAAGGGCTGTTAGTTGTAAGTGGGTCTTCAAAATCAAATACAAGTCAGATGGCAGTGTCGAGAGGTACAAGGCACGATTGGTTGCCAAAGGTTATACTCAACAGGAGGGTTTGGATTATACTGAGACATTCTCTCATGTTGCCAAGATGGTAACTATTAAACTTTTCTTGTCTTTGGCTACTGTGCAAGGCTGGACCCTCCATCAATTGGATGTAAACAATGCATTTCTTCATGGTGATTTGCATGAAGAAATATATATGTGTCTTCCTCCAGGCTTGCCCAGCAAGGGGGAGCTTGTGTGCAAGTTGAATAAGTCCTTGTATGGCCTTAAACAAGCCTCAAGGCAATGGTATTCCAAGTTTTTAACTACTTTACTGCAATATGGTTTTCTGCAGTCTAAGGTAGATTACTCTTTATTCACCAAGCACTCAAGAGCTTCTTTCATGGCACTTTTAGTATATGTTGATGATATACTTATTGCCAGCAATGATCCTCAATCTGTAGCAGACCTGAAAGTTCTCTTAAATAATCAGTTCAAGCTGAAAGATCTGGGTAGTTTGAAATACTTCTTGGGCTTGGAAGTTGCTAGATCTGAGAAAGGTATTTCTTTGTGCCAGAGAAAGTATACATTTGAAGTGATCAATGATGTGGGAATGCTTGGGTGTAAACCTGTTAAAACTCCCATGGAGATAAATCTCAAATTAAGCAAAGATGAAGGCAAGTTATTGACTGATGCTGGCATGTACAGAAGATTGATAGGGAGGCTGCTGTTTCTTACTATCTCTAGGCCTGATATCACCTACTCAGTACATAGGCTGAGCCAGTTATGTCCAAGCCTAGAGAGCCTCATCTCAGAGCAGCTTATAGAGTAATTCAATACCTTAAAGGTACTTCAGAACAAGGCTTGTTCTTTTCAGCTCAATCCACCTTACACATTAAAGCATTTGCAAATGCAGATTGGGCTGCATGTATTGATTCCAGGAGGTCCATCACTGGTTACTGTGTATTTCTTGGTGATTCTCTCATCTCTTGGAAGTCTAAGAAGCAAAATACAGTTTCAAGATCCATGGCAGAAGCAAAATACAGAGTAATGGCTGTTGCAGTGTGTGAAGTGACATGGATTTTGTATTTACTTAAGGATCTGAATGTCAAACACAATCAGGCTGCCTTGCTGTTCAGTGATTCACAGGCTGCAATTCACATAGGAACTAACCCAATTTTCCATGATCGTACAAAACATATTGAGATAGACTGTCACATTGTGAGGGATAAGGTGCAAGCAGGAGTTATAAAGCTAATGGATATTAGAACTCAATGTCAAATAGCTGATTTGTTAACAAAAGCTTTGAGTTGGAATCAATTTTCTGGTCTTCTTACCAAGATGGGCATTTCAAATATTCATTCTCATGATGTCCATCCAGAGGGGGAGTATCAGAAGTCAAAGAAATCAGAGCAGCTGAGTAAATCACAAGAGTCCACAAGTACAAGTGGCTGCAGACCTGAAGTAGAGAGTTCAAGTAGCTGTAGACCTGAAGTAGAGATCAACGACAAGTAGTTTAAAGTATAAAGCTGCATGTAGTATAGTGTTAGTTAGTGGACATGTGACTTACACGTGACTGATTAATTGTACATTTCTGTTAGTTGGTTAAGAAGTTTGTTAGATCAGATTAGTCAGTTGTGGCTTTGGTTTAGTTGCTTAGTGATACTATAAATACCTGTAATTGTATCTATTTTATTCAGATAAATGAAATCATTTTTCAGTAATCTTCATACAGTGAGCAATGAGCAAGACTCCAAGTTTAACATGCACTTGTACGCATCGTGATCAATCGCTATCAGAGGCTCCTACTTTCTTGAATGCAATGAAAATGCTATACATGCATAACCATCAACTTAAAAATATCCAATCCAACTTGTAAATCCTAGCATACCAGTACCACCATTTGTTTAGGTGTTGTGGCCAATCACGTGGACGTCATTCTCTCTCTCTCTCTCTCTCTCTCTCTCTCTCTCTCTCTCTATATATATATATATATATATAACCTATAATTTTATCACACATGTAATGTAAATTCAAAACATTATTGTATGTAAATCCCACTTTTTTTTTTTTTTTTTGAGAAGATGTAAATCCCACTTTGAACGAAGTAGATTCTAAAATCTTTGCATCATTATCAAGGCTAGTGATTCAGATGGTAGCTCCGAATTTAAGGATAACCAATGTGACATGAGTCTAGACATTGATAATTTGCTGCAAGGACAAACTAGTCAATCACGTAGTTCAGGACAAAAGCGAACTAATGAATCAATACCTTCACAGAAGAAAAAGAAGAAGATGGGAGGAGTTGCAATGTTGGACAATCGTATTAGTCAATTAATAGCTGTATGTCAGAATAAGAATGAAGGTCCTTCTCAAGAGTCACCAAGTTCAATTGATAATGTCATGGCGATTGTGAGAGCACTTCCTGGAGTGGATAACCAGTTTGCGGTTGAAGCTTCCATTATCTTACTAAAAAGTTCACATAGGGAGATGTTCCTGGCTTTCAAGGAGCCAGAGTCACAGCTGGAGTGGCTACAAAAAATGATTTGTTTGAACCAAAAAAAGTGACCAACCTTATGTGGTACTCTGTATTAGCTTAGGACTAATATTAACTTTATGTTGCATTAGCTTACGACTAATATTAGCTTTATGTTGTATTAACTTTAAACTAAGTTATGTGATATTTAGTATTATCTTTGGACTAATATATGTGTAATGTAAACACATTTGAAGCAACTGTTACAGTGTTATGTACTTGATGTTGAATTGTTTTGATGTAGAGTTTGTTGATTATTCTGTTGATTATATTAAGTATGTGCAATGGTTGATTATTTGTTACTTTGTTGTGTAGCCTAAATCAATATGGATTATTATAATGGTACTCATGAGAGTAACAATTTTATGGAATTATTAATGGATGGGGATTGCAGAAATTACTGTGATTATCATGATGGTGATGATTATAACAATGCTGACAATAATAATGATGGTGAGAGTAGTGATAGTAATGATGACAGTGACAGTGATTCTGATGATGATGATAATAATGACGATTCTGATGAGGAGTTTTACCAGATTGTGGCAGTTACCTGTGAAGTAGTTGTGACATATTTCAATAAATACATTAATAAGACTCCTTGTTATGATTCTGAACAAACAGGGTGGGTTTGGGTGAGACGCTGCATGGAAGGTAATGAGATACTGTGTTACAACATGTTTAGAATGAAAAAGGAAGTGTTTAGTAATTTGTGTCAAGTTTTACAACGTGACTATGGACTTCAACATTCAAGGAATATAAGGTTAGAAGAGTCAGTGGCAATCTGTTTACTGATACTAGGTCATGGAACATGTAACCGAATGGTTCAAGAAATATTTCAGCATTCGGGTGAAACCATAAGTAGACATTTTGAGAAGATGATTACTCTGTTGGGTGCTCACTTTGCAGCTGCATATGTAAAGCCTTCTGATCCAACTTTTAGTGAAGTTCCAACCAAAATACAAGACCATCCAATTTATTGGCCACATTTCAAAGTATGTGTACTAATGTATATTTAAATAAGTGTTATTGTCTTTAAGATAATACAACGCATGTGGAACTGAAAACTATTAATGTTTTTATTAGGATTGCATCGGTGCGATTGATGGCACACATGTGACAGCGGTTGTACCTACTGAGAAGTCCATTCCATACTTTGGAAGAAAGGGATATCCAACCCAAAATGTGATGGTTGCATGTGACTTTGATATGTTATTCACATTTGTTTTGCCTGGATGGGAAGGTGCAGCACACGACACTCACATTTTCCTTAATACTATTCATAGAGAAAGTAACAACTTTCTGCACCCACCACCAGGTTTGTAATTGGTTAATCAATTGTTCATTATAATGACATATTGTGTGAGTGTGTTAATACAATTGAATTTTTTTTTTCTAGGGAAATATTATGTAGTTGATTCTGGATACCCAATGGTGAAAGGCTATTTGGCACCATACAAGGGGATATCATACCATCTTCAAGACTTTCGAAGGAGAGGTGGAAGCCCTAGAACTAGACATGAAAAATTCAATCATGCTCACTCATCTCTTCGTTGTGTGATTGAGCGCACTTTTGGTGTGTGGAAGCATAAATGGAGAATTATCAGAAACATGCCATCTTTTCCATTCCATATCCAAATACTTATTGTATCTGCTACTGTGGCTCTTCATAATTTTGTTAGACTAAATGATAGGGATGATAGGAGTTTCAGAAACGCCAATCGAGATTCAATTTCTAGAAGAGAACGTAACAGTGAAGCAGGTAGCAGTTATGAGCAGAACTTAGGATCATTAACAGATCCTGCGATGGTGGTTCTTCGTGATTCCATTGCTAATTCTATTTGGGGGGATAATAATTAGTAGTTGTCTTATTTTTTATTTTATTTTATAATATCATGTAGTACAATTTAAACTTGGGTTATTGGTATGTAATTTATTATCTTTTTTACATTTTTGTGTTGTAAAATTTAAACTTAGGTTATTGATATGTATTTTATATATTTTTACATTTTTATGTATTACAATTTAAACTTGGATTATTGGTGTATATTTTATCATCTTTTTACATTTTCATTTTGTGCTTCATGATGATGAAAATTATTTAGATTTAATTAATATTAATAAGAAGTCATTAATGGTAATAACAAATAATTATGACACTAAAAAAGAAAAATTGCCCAAACATTATTAAAATAATACCAATAATATATATTTATTATTATTATTATTATTATTATTATTATTTAGTAAGTATATTAATAAGTATGAAATAAACTCACATAAAAAAAAAAATAAAAAGTATGAAATAAACTCCCTTATATATACGTTGTCCTTTTTGGTAATTTATCCCTCAAACTACAACTTTTATAAGTGTTAGCCAAACACTCAGCTTTTTCAAAAAGCACTTTTTAACAGTTTTACCAAACACTCAGCTTTTTGAAACTCAGCTTTTTCATTATGCACTTTTTGAAAACTCAACTTTTTCAAAAAGCCCAACTTCAAAAAGCTGAACCAAACTCACCCTAAGTAAAACTGCAAATGAGATTACTCTGGGTTTTTTCTCACATTGCTAATAACTAAAAGTAAGCAAGATGGTGGCTTTGTATATATCTCCGGACTATTTTTAAGGATAATGATTAACTTACACACGTTTTTGACATCCACTTTCATGTTTTGAAATTGGACATTTTTGTATATACTGATGTAAAATTAATGATAGATATAAATAATTGAGCAGAATTATATTTGTTATTGTTGGATATACAGTATAAAAGTTGATAAATTAATTAATATAACATAACTAGGCCCAAATTTAAAGCTTAAACTTTTGGATAAATAGTGCCTTGTATTCCTATATATTATATTTAAGGTCTCAATTGAAAATTTTCAAATGTGTTATTTCCCTAACAAGTAGATTGGAGTCATTGGACATAATGATAGTGTGCGGAGCAAGAAAGGGGTGGCAAGAATTTTAAGGGAGCATGAATGAGCTATGTATACTAGGAGCCCACACAAATGCTTACATATGATAATATATATACTAGTCAATCTAATTGCTTACATATGATATGATTTATGAGAGCGTAGCAATTAGATTGACTAGTATATATATTATCATTCCTTTGAGTGTGAATTTCTTTACTTGTAAGTTTTCTGAATTTTTGCATATTAAATTCTTCTTAATGGAGGCAATTATGAAGTATGAACCCACGAAAGCAGATGTAGAGATGCTAATGTCTACATGAGGAACATTAATCTCTTAAGGCTTCTATAAGAAAAGAAAAGGAGGGAGTTTTCTAATTTTTTTCAGCAACTAAGAGATTACATGCTAGGCCGGTGATCTTGGAACCATTGATCCTATGATAGGCTTTTTCCTGAAACCTTGGGGTAATAGGTGGGCTATTGCAGTCTAATTCTAGCCACAAGAGTTCTAAAAAAACGAGAGAGTTAAAGGTTCGTGCGTGTGTGTGTATGTGTGTGTTTTTCGCTACTCGAAGTGCATTTCAAATGGCGTTTGCCTCTAGCATGGAATGCACTTTATAATGATTCTCATCCAAGCACGAAGTTAACCCCAATAGAAACCTGATACCATTGATCTCAAAGAGTCGTTAGATGTGAGGTCTCTTTTCTATATACTCTGGGCTTTGTTATGCTCCTTAAAACATTAAGATACAGCAATAGCAAGGTCTCTTGTATTCACCAGCTCCCCTTGAAAAAATAACCCTATTCCTCCATTTCTAGAAGAAAATCAATGACAATTACTAAGTGCAGGGTTAATTCTTCTTTGTGGACTAAATCCTTTAGCAAATTTGGAGGATTTACAATAATATTAATTATTAAGGGCTTGTTTGGATTACCAAGATTTTGGATCATATCACTCAGTTTTTATCACTGAGTTTCCAAAACGCATGGGTCCCACAAAAAAATTTCTATTTGGATTGGTTTTTAATACTTGTTTCCATTGCTCAAAACTCAAAAATTTGAGTTAGAGTGATGGAATCCGGAAACAAGAATTGAGTGTTTTCAAAAACTGAGAACTAATTCTTAGTGGCAACAACACTAAATATAAGGAGTTTGTGGGGTCCATAACCTGTGTGTTGTCAAATCAATTCAAAACTCATGTGATATTACCGTTGCCTCTCCTCCCCTTCAACCCAGAGCTCTCTCCTCACCAAACCTCCATTGCTCCTCCATAAACCACCACGAGCCACCGTGAGATGGCTCTCAATCGAGTCTCTTAGTTCAAGCAGCCCAGATCAGTTCAAGCTCAGCCTCATTCACTCCGACCCGTGCTCTTTCTCTCTCTCTTCCCCTTTGCTAGATCATTTTCTCTCTCTTGAGTTTAGGTGTGCATTTTCTCTCTCCCTCGCTCCTCCCTTTTGCTAGATCCGTTCATCTCTCTCCTCAATTTTATATTTTCGTGATTTGGGTCTCCGATCTAAGGATCAGTTCAAGCTCAGCCTCATTCATTTCGACCCGAGCTCTTTCTCTCTCTCTTCCCCTTTGCTAGATCATTTTCTCTCTCTTGAGTTTAGGTGTACATTTTCTCTCTCCCTCCCTCCTCCCTTTTGCTAGATCGGTTCATCTCTCTCCTCAATTTCATATTTTCGTGATTTGGGTCTGCGATCTAAGGATTTGGGTTTGGGTTTTTTTGTTGTGGTTGTGATTTGAGGCTTGGGCTATGGTGAAGCTTCTGGTTGTGGGTTTTCTATGCATTCATTTGGATTTTTTGGTGGAGGTTGTGGTTTTGGTTGAGGGCTATTGGTGGGTTTGGATTTTTGATTCTTTCATATTTTTTGGTGGAGGTTGTGGTTGTGTTGAGGGCTGTTGGTGGTGGAGGTTGTGGTTATGGGTTTTTGGGTTTGCTGCTGGTGGTGGTGGAGCTTGGCTGATGGTGTTGGATTCTGGGTTTGTTTTTGGTGGTGGTGGAGCTGGGTTTGGATGTATCGGCTACTCTGCATTTTATGGGTTTTTTGATTGGAGAATATGAAAGAGGATGAAGAGTAGAAAAGAAAAGGGACACGGGTAGCAACCATAACATTCTATGTACTGTCAGTGGGTGTGTTCATCATTTTGGCACAAAGTAGAGTTAAAAACTGAGATATATGACTGAGTTTTGTGACCAAACAAAAGTGTTGGATTTTTTGAGTGATAGTGGGGTTTAGGTTATGAGTTATGGGTTCTGAGTTTGAGTTATGAAAATTGAGTACTGAGTTATGAAAATTGAGTGAGCCCTAAACCAAATGAGCCCTAAGTAACTCAAAAGGAGTGATTACCTAGGGGGACTATACAAGCAAACCCCGGCCCACCTGAAGTTATATTAGATTGCCTGGACCATTGGACGAGAGAAACTAATGATCATATAGTTTATTTGCATATTTGCACTAAAATTAGCTCAAAGGGTTGAAAGGAGGTAGTGTTCACCCGCCTGGGGCTGTAGTATTTTCTAAGGGCTAGGTTATGAGCCCATCAAAGCGGTACTTGAGTTCAATAATGAACATTATGAGAAAGTTCGGACTACATACGATGTGAGCATAAAAGCAATAAAAGGACCTTTCCCTAATAGTTTTTTTTTCAACTCTCTCAAAATTGAATCATTTTCAAACATATATGTCATGATTCCTTACTTCAATAAGGTAGCAACTAGGGGTGTTCACAAATTTGACGTCCTGCCTAAATTTGATCAGATAGAACCAAACTAACAAGGTTCAAAAGGTTTCAACAACAACCTTTGGTCGATGGCAATTTTTGACATGTCAGTTCCAAATCTCATCGATCGGTCATCGATTTTGGTGTCAAAGAACTGAGTAATCCGATCCAACTATACAACCCTAAAATTGCCATCACTATCCCTCCTTCATATCACCACCATTGTCCAACCTCAAATCTTTTCCACCATTCTCACTACTGTCCAACTCCAAATTTGCGATTTTCATCGATGTTGCTAGTTCCAGGTCGATGGACCTTTCTACCTACCTCATCCTTTTCATTGGCAATGATACTTCACGATGAAACCACCCAAGTCCAACTAAAACCACGAATGAGCAAAATAATCATATCTCCTTTGCATTTTCGGTGCAAAGCCAATTCAAATTTGTAGAACCCAATCCTTTCTACCAGGTCTATTGCAAGTTGGCCTCCCATCTATCTTGTCGTGCCTTGTCATCTATCATGCCATGCCTTGTTTATTGTTATTCTCAATGTTTGTGGACAAATTAACTTTTATCTTGTTAAAAATGGATTTAAAAATTCAGATTTTGATTGAATATTAAAATTTAAAAGTTCTTATTACCATTTGATCTCCCAATTGACTTGTTAAACTCTATTTTAAATAATAATTATCTCATACATATGATATATACATCATCTTTCTCACAACATATAAATACCTATAACTACATAAGACCCACATATTACGATAAAATTGATGCACAAGATAATTCTTTCTAAGTCTTGTAATTCCACCACCAAGCCCAGGATCCAAATCATTGGAGAGAGAGAGAGAGAGAGAGAGAGAGAGAGAGAGATTCTTCTATTTTATTTTAAATTTTAACCCATAAATGCGACGCTAAAACACCCAAAAAAATTTACTGCTGACACTTGTAGCCTATTGTCCCATCTATTCATTTATTTGAAAAAATAAAATAAAAACACCTAATTACTGCATGTTTATTGTTTAACATAGTTTTTTTATTTTATTTATTTTTTGGTTATTCAGCTTATGTACCAATCAAAGCTTTACTCTCTTTTTTTGGTTTTTTTAAAGTACAGCTCTACTTTTGTTTGGAATAAGCAATAGCAAGAAGGAGCCAAAAGGCCCATAACACATTGGGTAGAGTCAGGGGCTGCGCCAGGGGGGTCGAGTCGCTCTCCTGGCCCGCCCAAAAAATACCTTCAGTTTCTTTTCTTTTTTTTTAGGGTGAAAAAATATATTTAGTTATTAAATTATCCTGTCTACTTTTTGTTTTTGAGTTTATTAAATGCCGATTTGTTTTTTTATCTTGAAAAAAAACATAACTTCTAAATGAATTATTCAAGAACCTTAAATTCTCCACTAGATGCTTTGTCCTGAAATTTTTATAGTTTGTCCCTGCTATATTATAATTTGAACATTTTATGAGAACACATTATCCAAAATAATAAAAATTCACATATATTGCACTTAGTATATATCTAACTACTAATAGTTTCATTCATAACTTGAGTTTTGGCTCTAAAAAAAATTAAAAATATCTCAATAGATAAATACAATATTATGAATAAACTTTTTTTTTTTTTTTTGGGTATAATTACATTAAATATCACTTAGTATTTAAATGAATAGCTTTTAATTTTTCAAATTGGTCTCAAATATTATATATTCACATAAATTTGTGCAAGTGCGAATATCATATATAAATTTTGCCCTCCCCCCCTCCCAACTCAAATCCTGGCTTTGCCACTGGTTAGATTGTCCCCTAAAACCAACAGGTATGCCTAATACCCTTCCCACAGTTTATGAGCATCTCCTGAAACCATCACAAGTACACACCTTTCATGGTACAATCAAGATATAATTGAACATAACAACAGCCGGCTAGGACATCCAGCCAAGGCCCGGGGCTCTCTCTCTCATTGTCTCTTTCTCTCTCTCTCAGTATTGTATTATAAATCCTAGTAATTTAATTACATCATGCAAAAAAAAGAGCCAATATAGCAAAAGAAGAAACCATGCCAATTTCCACTCGCTAAAGAGCAAGATTACAGTTAAATAACACTATTTACAATCACAATAAACAAAGACTAAATGCCAACACCCACTCACCCAAACCCCCCTACTTATTCAGTACCCTTATATCACAGTGAGTCCCACTCACTAGCAACCCCACTTCCACCCCCACCACAATTTCTCATTACGTATGCACAAGATTTTCTAAGCCTAGACTCTCTAATTCCCCCACTAATGCATAATGAGCTTGTTGAGTTTCAAGATGTTAACTCTTAAAAATGAGCCATCAATTAGCCAGTATGTCTTTTTCTCCTTCCAACTTCAAACATGTCCTGGCACAAAAAATAAACCCACTTTCTCTCCCCACAAACAAACAACAATGACTGACCAAAAAGAAAAGATGCAAATAAACTAAACAAAGACATGTTTCAGTTTTCCGCTGAATCCGAGCTTATAACTGTCCCTTCACCTTCTATGGAAGACATAGGCAGTTTCCTTCCTGGGCTCAGCTTCTTCACGTCCTGGCTAGAACATATTAAGATTCTTCTCACCATGTTACAGAATTCCCTGCAAGAAAATTACAACAAAAATTTAAAAACACTGGACTGAGGAACATTTCATAGAGAAAACTCCAAATAATTTCACTACTTTAATATGAAACCATATTTTTTATTTTGCAATAGAGAAAGGACATAAAACTATGGAACATGTCATATAGAAACTGCCATACATTTCAGTATGAATCATATTTTATTTTGTCACAGATAGGATTGAAGAAACTTACTGCCACGGATCGTCTCCCACGAGCATCATATCCCCTTCATCATCAGTATACACAATTTCCCACTTATTATGAGGGCGAAGCTGTCCCTTGATATCAAACATCTCCTCAAGTTCATCTATAAGCTGTTCATATCCTTCCAACATGGTTAAGTCCACAGCTCGACCAACAGCAACCCCCTGCATTTGAACCTTTTGCAAATTCCAAGACCAAACAAAAAAAAAAAAAAAAAAACATTCTTTGAGAACTTTGTACAAGGGCCATAAAATCTTGTTATTAAATAATAAATCATTTTCCAATCAGCACCTTGGTGCGACTTCTGGTTGAAGCAAAGCAGTTTTGCTTGCTCTGAATCTCCTTTGACGGCACTTGCAGCTGTCCCAGTTGCCTATCTTTAGAACCCTTGGAGAGATCAGACTTCTGGTCCGAATCAATTGCTGAGAGGGTACTGACATGTCCTTCTGTGGAGCCACTAGACACACTGACTGGTTGCACAGTTGCATTCTCTACAGGAAGTGAGCTTGTAGAGTGACTAATCAGCTCAAAACCAAAGATTCGGTAACTAGTAGCAGTTTCAGTTTTCTTCGCTTTTTCAACAGGGTCGGGCAATGGATCATTGTTTAATTTTAATGAGTGTGGAGTTGAATAGCCTAGGTGAGCAGACCAAGCAGAGACACTTTTGCTGTCATCCACCGTCTCCTGAAATAAATGCTGAGTAGCACATGTACGGGGAGAAGAAAACCGGCTCCCATCAGTCTGAGTCCTTGAAATAGAGTTGCTGTTGCTGTTAATATCTATCTGCTTGTGATGCCGCACATGGTTTTCACTTCTTTTGCCTTCAGCCATAAGTTGTGTCATTTCATGGGCCTGAGTCAATCCAGAATTCCAGAGAGTTGATGGAGTCGAAGAAGTATTATCTAAAAGTTAGAGAGAGAGAGTGAAGAGGAATTTAGAATGTAACCAATTCATCAGGTGAAGAGTGCAAATGGAATGAAAGAAAAAAAAACGTTTATCTCACCATGAGTTGGAAGCTCGATGGGTGTTCGGGGCCTTTTGTTCTTTGCCATGGCAGGTTGAGTTAGGCTTGCAGGTATAGAAGCCACAAAGGGTTCTATCTCCCAGGGTGAAACCCTATCAGGTCTTGGAATTGATGCAGGTTCATCCCAATGAACCTAATATAAAGAAGAAAATAATGAAATTGGATGGCCATATTAATTTGAAATAACGAGGAAAATGGGAAAAAATAAATTACTTTTAGTGATCGCCATGTTGATTTTTCCCAATGAGGAGAAATATCTTCAGTCCCAATTATTGTGCCCGAAAACCTGATCAATCAAAAATGCAGAAAAAGAATCTTTCTAAGAAAACTCGCACAACAAACAAACTAATAGTAATTATGTTTTGGAATTTTCTTACTTTCTCTCTGGAGAATCCTCCCCCTCAAAGTTCATCTTAAATCTCATGCCAACTCCAACTTTATTGTTAACAGCTTCCAAATACTTGTTCAGGCTTATTATGAACTGACTCGTCCTGATCATTTTTGCCAAAGCAAATAAAATCAATGATGTGATATACTTTACAAATTATTAAACAGAAATGTCTTTTCTAGTTCATTTAAAAAAAAGTAACATTTGATACCTTGGCTTATAATAGACTACAAAGAGAGTTTGGGTTGCAACAGCATGAGATGCAGTTGCAAGCACTCCTAAGTGCATGCTCTGACTTGAAATCACAGATGATGGCATGCTGCTCTGTTGATGGGCAAGACGCCTTACCCCAACACGCAATTGTCCATTTTCTCCCCTAGATAACCAATTCATTAATGAATTAAAGCTTTGTAACATTGGAAATAGACATCTAACAAAAAAGAATAATAAAGAGACAAGAAGAAAAAAACAAAGCACAGTATATACCTCAGAAATACAAAGGTATCCCCGGCAACTAATCTCTTTGATGTCACAAACACACTCCATCCTGTTGTAAGCAAGTGCCTTCGTGGTTGACCTGTTCATTTAAATGAAGACAAAAGTATAGATTAGGTTGTCTGATTTCTTCAAGCAGCATGTCTAAATCTAATTCACCATGGACCAGTTCAATTAACTCAAAAAACAAGGGATAAAAACCATCTGTTACTAAATTAGTAGAACCACATCCGAATAACAAAGGACAAGATTTACTAGCAGATAAAATTGATTACCTCTGAAAATATGTTTAAAATGCCACGCATAACCATGAAGATCCTTGGCAACCAATTCTTGAGTTGGAGTTGACTGGGTCATATCCTGAAGTAAATTCAGTTATGGAAATCAGTAACACAGAGAGAGAACATCGAAAACCACTAATCTAAAAATAGAAAATCATTACCAGTGGGGGAAGGCATTCAGTGGCATGTTTGCGGAGAACAGAAAACCCACCATGGGTGCTTGTATCAGATGCAGTCAAAACTTTACAAAAAGAGTGAACAGTTGGTTTTGGTGGTTCAGGAGGGCAGTGGTCAGGACTTGTAGGCTCAATTTGCTAGAGATATTTCAACACAATTGAAAATCATACAAGTCAAGCAAAACCAAAACCAAAACCAAAAGCAACAGCACAAAACTTTTTTCTGCCCATAACTTCAAAAGATGTTGAAATCAGAAACAAAGACGTTTGGTTCTTACCTCTGATTCTGGCTGCAAAGTAATCTGTGCATAAACCTCATCCGTGTCTTGTTCAGCCTAAAAAAAAGGCTCAAAATAAGTTCTTCCGAACAAACAATTTTTAGAAGTCCAATGTTGTATATTCTTGTTTAAACAATGCAACAAATAGAGGAAATTACATAAACTTTGTCCCAAACTTTTGAGTAATTGGAAACCAATGAAAGTAAAAAACCCAATTCAACTGTGCCTAGTTCAATCAATTGGTCCAGCTGATCTGCGCTTTCTATATTTAGTAAGACCCAGAAACCACACCACTCTATTTCCTTTCCTCCATTTTCTCAGTAACCAAACAGAAATTAACCAAAATAAAAAATTAAACACAATAAAATACAGAGAGAGAGAGAGAGAGAGAGAGAGTCAAATACCAGAAGCTCAACGTGAATAACACGACAAAGAATCTTCGAAGGAAGCTTAAACAGTGGAATCCTCTGATTCAGCTCTTGATTTGTTGAAGCCTCTAACTACAAAGCTCAAAAATAGAAACTTTTTTAATTTCTTCTTCATTTCCCACCAAAAATGGAAAACCCCCCCAGGTTTCTATTCAAACATTTCAACACCAAAACAAAAAAACACCCGTCCATTCTGACTTTTCCGGGAAAGACAGAAGCTTTCCAGCGAAACAAACAGAACCCGATCCCAAAACACAAAACAAACACTTACTTGTTCCATGTGACCCTGAGGGAAATAGAAGACTCTCTCGCCGGACTTAGGCACGTCCACAAGTGGTCCCGCACAAGCCTTCCATAGCTCCACGTACAGCTCATCTCTCAAACACCCTGAAAAAGTTCAAAAAACCAAAATTTTCTCAACATTATCCCGGAAAATCAACCAAACAAACCCCACTTCAAAGAAAAAATAAAATAAAAAATTTAACGGCTCAACCGCCATTTCATTTCACCTTCACCCGCCGCAATATTTGTCTGAGAAAACGACCCTCCCCGATTCGCCATCATTGTACACCAAAATCCCAGAAGAGAAACAAAACTAAAACACGCACACACACACGCACACACTCTCTCTCTCTCTCTCTCTCTCTCTAACTCTTTCTCTCTCTCTCAAGTCTCTCAGAGTCAGACCCTGATTTTAACTCATTATATACAGATAATAACTAACACTAATTATTGATCAACAACACCAAAAACGTTAATTACACACAAGAAAAGCTCCGACTTTTCTCTTTCTCGTAACGACTGCGATCCAAATTGTAACGCAAAACCACCTCGGACCGTTACGAAACCACCTTTGAAGCTCGCAAAACCACCCTCTCTCTCTCTCTCTCTCTCTCTCTCTCTCTATAGAGAATCTCAGGTGGAGAAAAACGGCGTTACGAAGAGAATCCCACAAAACCGCTTTGCGCGCGTCTTATTATACTCTCTACGCGACTATGTTGTGAGTTGTGACAATGTATGTTGTTGTTGTTGTTGTTGTTGTTGCTGCTGCTGCTTTTGTGTTTTGTTTTTTGAGACTTTAACTAAATGTGGTTGGGATTTAACTCGAGAGTGTGGTTAAAAGTAACGGAATGGTGGTGGTGGTAGGGCCGTGAGATAACGGTCGGCATTGGGGAGTAGTGGTGGGATTTGATTTTTTTTTTTTTTTTTTTTTAATTAATTGATGGAGTGTACGGAAAAATTGGGATACGTGAAGTACGGGGATTTAACGGAAGACGTTAGGTGCTGGGCTTCCGTTACCGTTAGTTATTGCCGTCCCTATCGTTGTCTGCTTCGAAGCAGGCAACAGGGTTGGCTTGAGCTAACCCGGCAGAATTTTTTTTTTTTTTTTTTTTTTTAAATTGGGTTTGGTTTGAGTTTGACCCTGTGTATGTGGGTATTTACGGTGGTATGCCATTGGGAACGTGGGACCAGCAAAATAGTATAAAGTATAGACCAAATAAAAAATAAATGAATTTTGAGTAACGTTCATGTTCACAATAAGCAACAAAATCTAGATAATAGTAAGTTGTTATGGTTTTAATGTGGTCATCACAAAATTAGTTTTTTACCCACTACGAGCATTTGCATCAGTAGTCCATGCAAAATAACCTAAAAGCAAAATTTTGACAATTGACCTTAAAAATCACCAACATTAGTAAATGCTTAGTTATAGTAATTACATGGTTACTATAGTTGTGTATATGTATTTTTTATTTACTTATTGTGTTTCACGAGAATTGAGAAAAATAGTGGATAGTAGTTATAACATGTGAAGAGAGAAACAATTAAAAAATCCAAAAAAAAAAATTGATATTCTAATAAAATAGACAATAAAATAGATAATTTAACTCAAATATTTTTGAAAAATAATTATATAAAATAGAAAAGTGGGTTTTTATGCTAAAATAAACAGAAATTTTTGCATGAAAATGTGTGAATGTTCTAATAACAATGTCACTTAAGATTTGGATTTGTGAACAAATTATTATACTAAAAAAATTGACATTTTTTGTAATAATAAGTAAGAAAGTAATGTAAATAATGAGGGAATATAATAACTACTAAAAACTTGTGAACTTAAAATTGCATGGTAAACTTTGTTGCGTATATATTATAGCATTGTTAATTTGTTAGGGACCATAGGACACGTGGGAAGTGTTTTTTTTTTATTTTTTGGTAAATGTTTAACTTTTCCTATTTCTTTCGCAGACAATCTCTGGGAACGGTTCAGTGGTCCCGGTCGACACACGTCAGCTAAGTCCTCATTCTGAGGTTCCACGTGTTTAAGACTTGTGGGACCCTTCTCCACGTGTATTGTTGATTTCCTCTTTTATCAGCCTCCAATCTTTTCCGCCCTTTTTCTTTGACCTAATTTTGTTCAATAACCACAGACATGGCTGCTGTTGTGTTATCTTACAGAAATCTATTTGGGAGTACAAACAATCGCGTAAATAGCCCTTTCTCTCACTTAAAATGCTAGTACTGTCGTGAATTTAAGGGAAGTTATTACATTTTTCGGGAGCATTGATCTCTCCTCTGTCGTATCAGGATGGGGGTGGGCTCATGATAGGTCCTATGTGTTGGGTTTACTTATTACATGAGAAGAGAGAATAATACTCTTGGAGTTTGTAATAAAGTGTGTCTGGAAATTGTTTAATTTTTTTTTTTCTTTTGCTTTTTAGTTTTTGTCTCAATCCCTTTTTAGCAAATAATTTAATTTTTAGTTTTTTTTTTTTAAATAAATTAACTTTCAGCTTTTTGCAACATATAACATAAAATATATTATTTTACTATTTAACATATTTTTGTTATTATTTATAAACTCCATTGCATTTTTGATACTATTCATAAGTTCCACTGTACTATTTCAATTAACCTTTACTTTGATCTATAGTAATTTCAGTAATAAGTTTTCAATTTCAGCAAAATAAGCGGTATCCAAATAGACCATATATATCTCTTAATAAATACTATGCATTTAAGCAACCAAATTTTTTTTTTAGTAAACAGTAATATTTATTAGAACACACATGAAAATAGTAATATTAGTGTCTTAAACCGGGTTTATAATACATCACATAACTAGAGTACAACTACAAAAGGGCTAACCTTTGCAATTGTAGACTAGAGTTATAAATAGCAACCAAAAAAATGAAGTATCACATCACTGTATTTTTAGAGTGCTTAATAATTATGTGGGTTTCAGTTAACTCAATTGGTAAAAATCTCTTATCTTCAAGCAAGAACTATAAGATTTGAATCTTGCTTATACCAAAAACCAATCAGTATCTTAGCTTGTTAATAAACAACAATCATCATTTTTTTTTTTATGAAAACAACAACAACAATAACAACAATTATCATGGAACATATGTCATAAGTTAAAATTTTATAATATTTATAAATAAAAAAAAAGTATTGAATAATTATTCGTTCCCATATATAATAAAGTAATGTTAGTGATTGGTCTATACTAACTTATGTTTCTTTAATTATAATTTAACATCTTAACTAGTTATGAAAAATGTTGTGAAAAAAAAGTATGCTTTATAAATTATTAATTTTTGTTCTATTACCATTATATTAGTCTCATAATGTGTTTGGATGGAAGGGGGAGGAGAGGCAACGAAGAGATTCCATTTACATTTTAAAAAAAAAAATTATCTATTTTACCCTTATGATGTCAATTTATATATATATTTATTTAAAATTGTCAATTTATATGATTACTACTTAATTTTTAAAACATCCAAACAAAAAGGAGGAATATCTATTCCCCTTCTCTCTACTTCATTTAAAAAAATATCTAAATAAAGAGAAAGGATAATTAGTCTCCTCTCATCTCCCTCTAAATTCGCAAACACACTGTTAAGTATATAAGGTGTTAATGAGTTTGATTCATTAATGAGCAAGTATTTGAGTTTATACATGTTTTAAGTTATTTTGATAATTAAAGTAATTCTTTTTAAGGTGAGTGTGATCATGTTTCTTCCATTTATTTTCTTTGTTCACTTACTTAACAAATATTTGCATATTTAATCAAAGAGAAAAGAGAGCTATCCAAAAATGTAAAAAAAAAAAAAAAAAAAAAAAAAAAAAAAAAAAAAAAATATTGGGACATTCAATTAGGAATGGCACGGTTGATTTGGTACTAAAATAACTTTTCCAAACCCAAACCCTCTATCTATTTATGTATCAAACTCTATTAAATTTTGGGAATTATATCTCAGACCCATCCTATTTATTTTTGATAAATCCAATCATGTACCAAACGTACCCAACTATTTTAGCAATATTTATGTCAAACGAGTCGGATTAAGTATTTAACCTTCTCCCCTCTCCTCGTGTGTGTGTTAAAAATACTTAGTATTCTCAAAAGAAAAAACAGTGAGTTAATTCCACATTGAAAAATGAGTATGAGTTAAAGAAGTTTAAAGTCTATGATATGTATCAAAGAGTTAGGCCCTTTTGAATATACACCACTGTAAGTTTCTTTAAAATACCTTCTCCCCTCTTCCCGTGTATGTGTGTTAAAACTACTTAGTATTAAAAAAAAAAGTAGTTAACATAAAATTAAATATCTAAAATACTATTTAACAAAATTTGAGCTTTAGTGTGTATTTTTACACTAAATTAAGTAATATTTTAAAGGGTAAAGGAAAAACTCACCTGCCTTCGTTAAAGAAACCTTACTTTTTTTGTGTAAAGAAAACTAAAAATTACTTCTTTTTTGGTTGGATTCAACTACTAAAAATTACTTCTTTTTTTGGTTGGTATGAAAATTTTAAATTACTAATTTGGTTGGATTCAACTACTTTTTTTTTATTAGGTGGTTACAATATGCTGCTAACATCGCAATTAAAATTATTTTCTTTCTAGACCCCCAAGCACTTTGTGAATGAAAATGAGTCAATTAAGCTATAAAACTCTCGGTAGGTTCAAATACCTAAGTTATATAGCCTAAACCCTTCTAAAAACTGGTTAGAGTTTAAAAATGTGAACTCAAGCCCAGAAGAATTCCAAATCCTTATTATTAGGATCATGTGATCAGAACACCTATAATCTCAATCCATTATCGTCCCTAAATGGATGATTTCTCGTCTTTTTCATATCAAAATAAAAATGAGTGTAGTTAGATTGATATATATATATATATATATATATATATATATATATATATATATATATATATATATATATATCTTTTTTTGGAAAGAGTAAAGCTTTGAATGAGTTGTCGTTTGGAAAGTGTATACTTATCGAGGTGTTTTGCTACCATTTTCATGGGTTGGGTAATGAAAAATGTTGGGTGCTAGTTAACCTATGAGTGAAGGCTGGTCCCCATGAAATGAAAGTCGAATTTATAGTTCTATAGTTCGAATTTCGTATATTTTCATGAGTTTGGCAAATTGAAAAAAAAATTGGATGCCCCTCTCGGATGCATGAAAGTAACGGTCCCCATTGAAGATGAATGAGGTTTATATCTTGACATGTCCTATTCATCAGTCCATATTAGGTGCATCTTCAATTGGGGGTTTAGAGCCAAAAGAAAAAAATAAATAAAAGTGTAGTTTGGATGATGGACCACCACCACTCTTTTATTTATTTATTTATTTTGGTGGGTAAATTATTGGACCACCTAGGTTAAGTATAAGTTTTTTTTTTTTTTGGGTTGAGAAAAATATAGAAATTTACAACTTCAGTAAAATTGTATTTGAGAAAAATGTACAAATTCACACCTTCCATAATTGTAAGAGGGAATTTGTAACCCACCCATAATATTGTGTTAATTTATAGTCATGTCATCTTAAATGAGATGACATTCTATTTACTTTTAGATTGCAAAAATAAAATTTTAATTGTAAAATTGAATCTCTCTTTTTCTTACACATTAAAAAAATCTTTACGCCTTTTTATCATTTTGGTTAAAAAGATTTAACTAATCGCGATTCTACAAATTTGATATATACATGAGAGTTACACATAAATATTTATTATTTAAAAATTGAAAATGCTACAACATACATAATTAAGCCACGGGTACATTAGCTCATGCATATATATTAGTTCTCGTGGTTTTGATAAACAGAAGGGCATATTTTCTTCACCCAATTATTTTTAAACTAGTAACAAATCAATGGCAGATGTTTTTTTTTTTTTTTAACAAGAAATTTATGATGATCAACTCCCTTTTCACATAAAATGCTACCTTGTAATTGGCCATCTATTTAGCGGACATGGCTTGGATACAATTCTTTTACTTTGTATATTGGATCCGATAGAATGCTGACATATATTCAATACCTACCACCAGTTAAAATATTACTAGATCCAATGTATAAGTACACTAGACCCAAGTTTTATCTATATTTAACCTTCTAGTTTCTATCATGAAACACCAACTTCTACTTGAAAATTGAAATACTTTTTTTAACATTATATCTAATACATTTCTTTTTTCCCATTTGATTGTTATTTTATAAACTTCCCTAATACTTCTTGAACCTTTCTCCAACTCTCCTAATTAGATATGTGTGTTGGACATGTTGCCATATGTTATTTCTTCTATTACTACTTCTAACATTAATTAATTGTTGTTACTTGTTACTAAAGAAATGGCACCCAATAGTTTATTTAAACATATATATTCGAGCTTTCCCCATAAAATATGAGAAGTACGATGTTAGAGCATTTATATATATTCTATTAAGAGTATCATTTTATATAGATGAAATAAACTTGATTAATGTATATAAAAAAATAATAATAATAATAATAATCACAGTGCTCTCGCCACGTCTTGTTTATGTTTCCTAGATTTTACATTATAATTTCGACATGTTTGTATCGTATTATACCCGCGCTTTGTGTCGGTGTTTGTGCTTGAAGTTGAGCAAGTCGTACGTACCATATAATTGTGTTGCTACTTGCTACACTCATATCATATATCACACTCATCCACCTTGAAAGGTTCATAGGTAATCGTGGTTGCTCTAGACTTGAGTGCCTATAGGGAGCAGCTATATAATTAAGAGGAAAAACAATATTTTACAAGGTTAAACACATTTCATGAAACAAGTTGACTATATACTATAGCTAAGTTCGTACGAGTGTAATTATATATATATATATATATATATTTTATACAAACAAGAATATTCATATCTTTTTTACTAGAATATTTCACTATTCCATTAAGCATGAGTAGTTCTCTTGTCTCACACATACCATATTATATAAAGGAATTCCTTGAGTGGTAATTTTGATAATTATTACTAGTGGCGAAGGAGATTTGAATAAATTGATTTCCTCGTAAAGGAGACTAATTAATGTCATTAAGTTATAAAACTCTTGATAGTTTATTAGAGTAAATAATTATTGGTTTTTTTTTTTTTTTTAAAGTATCCTAAAATACTAGTTAAAAATTATATATATTTAATTATGAGCTATAATTTACATTTGTTTTCAACTCAAATATTTCACTATTTCATTAAGCGTGTGTAGCTCTCTCGTCTCACACATACCAGATTATTATATGGAGGATTTCCTTGAGTGAGAATTTTGATAATTGTTATTAGTGGTGAAGGAGATTTGAATTATTGATTTCCTCGTAAACTAATCAATGCCGTTAAATTACAAAACTCTTGATAGTTTATTAGAGTAATTAATTATTATTATTATTTTGGTTAAAGTGTATCCTAAAAATACTAGTTAAAAATGATAAATATTTAATTATATGTTATTGTGGGGCCCCAAATATTTAGTTACCCCGGCCCACTCCACATCGGGCCCAAGGTCTGCGCCGAGGAGAGGCAGAACCCGAGGATAAGCGAACGAGGCCCAAGTCGCCAAGGATGCCCACGTCCTTGGCAAGCCGACATTGATTGATGGAAGCTGTCACTCACTCATTAAATGCATGCCACCAACACTCTGGCCGCATTAATGGTGAATTGACCAGTTAACAGTGCAGCCTTGGTTACTCCAACTAATAGAAAGCTTACAGAGGTGACTAATGGGACAAGCCCTCAGATATACGTTTAGATAACCGACAAGTGGACGGCAGAGATGAACTAAACAAGACTATATAATAAATAGAATCTCCCGCGCCAGATGGGGATGGAAAATAGAAACAGAAAAGTGGTTCTCAAGGAGTTCGAGGACAACCTTTGTCTTGGTTAGTTCTAAAGGAAAGAAATCCTCAGCCTGAGCCGAGGACGAACTTCCTTCATAAACACTTAACAAAAATTACTGTTATCCTTGCAAACACTTAGTCAAATTCCTTGATGATTATTTCTACGAATTTCACGTCGACCATTGCAAGTCCTGCTGGTACTTAGCCTTTCTACCCACACTCTACAAATGTTATTGTTTGGGTCTAATACAATTTGAGTCCTTACAATTGGCGCCGTCTGTAGGGAGGACTTGTGCACTAGCAAGTGCGATGGTTGGTGTGAAAAGAGTAGGAGCAACACTTCTAAAAAAAAAAAAAAACCAACAAAAAACAATACAGCGTGCAGCAACAACATTCACTCAGAAGGCAACAATTACAAGAAACAGAAATATGGGAAAAATAAAAGAGATGAAATGGGTCTACTTCTTTATTAATATATGAAGGAAAAATTACATCTTACAATTGATGCCCATACAGGCTTTGTTCTAAAGCTAACTACAAAGAAAAACGCCCAACAAGGCTAGTTGAGAAGCAAGAGAAGAGGAAAGGAAGGAAGGAAGGCAACGTTGAAGGGGGAAGAGGCCGCGGCGCCTGACGGTTCCGCCTAGTTTCCCTCCCAACCCCATCACTGCCAGCTTGGAGGGCTGACGGATCCAAATCCAGGGGAGGAAGGTTACGTTCTTTCTGGATCCCCCTCCGAACAACAAGGAGGGTTCCACCTATGGTTAGGTTGAAAAGAAGAAGAATCTTCGGCTTTCTCCTATCCCAACCCCAACATGACGTTCAGGGTCGGGGTGCCATCCTCGGCTCCTGAAAGGGGCTAAGCTTCCTCGAAACCGCCCTTTCCAAGGGCCAATTCATTTTGTGGGACTCAAACTGCTATTTTTGCGGAACCCCTGAACAATGTGTTTGTGAAATTTGAATTCGAATGTTTATGGAGTTTGAAGAAAAAGGTTGTCCCAGAAATGCCTTATATAGAAGGCAAAAAATTGGTGAGAGCCAACCCGCATTAAATCCTAGGGAGAGATTACCGGAGGCAATAACTCCGCCCAATTTCCAAGTGGCTTACCCACCGTTAGATCCCCGTAAATCCGCAAGGACATTAATGAGGAGGCGCCTCATTAACAAGGAGACACCGAAGCGTCAAAACGCGTTACTCGAACAGCCTAAGGGACGCCTTGTAATTAGAAGAGGCACACCAAACGAAGAGGCCAGACCAGAGCAGGACCCCCTCTTCGGCGGAGCAAATCAGAAAACTAGGTAATGGACAGAACCAAGACCTTGCATGGTTCTCGTACTCAAGCCTCTGGGGAAACCAGCTACTTCAGACCAAAAACTAAGTGTTAGACAGAACCTAGACATTGTATGGTCCTCGGACACCAGCCTCTGGGGAAACTAACTACTTAAAATCAGAAAACTAAGTACTGGACAGAACCAAGGCCTTGCATGGTCCTTGGACTCAAGCCTCTGGGGAAACCAGCTACTTCAGACAAAAAACTAGGTGTTAGACAGAACCTAGGCATTGTATGGTCCTCGGACACCAGCCTCTAGGGAAACTAACTACTTAAAATTAGAAAACTAGGTACTGGACAGAACCAAGACCTTGCATGGTCCTCGGACTCAAGCCTCTGGGGAAACCAGCTACTTCAGACCAAAAACTAAGTGTTAGACAAAACCTAGGCGCTGTATGGTCCTCGGACACCAGCCTTTGGGGAAACTAACTACTTAAAATCAGAAAACTAGATACTAGACAGAACCAAGGCCTTGCATGGTCCTCGGACTTAAGCCTTTGGGGAAACCAGCTACTTCAGACCAAAAACTAAGTGTTAGACAGAATTTAGGCACTGTATGGTCCTTGGACACCAGCATCTGGGGAAACTAACTACTTAAAATCAGAAAACTAGGTACTGGACAGAATCAAGGCCTTGCATGGTCCTCGGACTCAAGCCTCTGAGGAAACCAGCTACTTCAGACACAAAACTAGGTGTTAGACAGAACCTAGGCATTGTATGGTCCTCAGACACCAGTCTCTGGGGAAACTAACTACTTAAAATCAGAAAACTAGGTACTAGACAAAGCCCAAGGTCTTGCATGATCTTCAAACTCAAACCTATGAGGAAACTAGTCACTTTAGGACGATCTAAACACTGGGCAGAAATAGGGTTTTGTACTGACTGTAGGCCTAGACCTACGGCAAAACCAACCCCTTTGGCGCTAAGTAATGAGCCCTGCTAGGAGCGAAAACCAAGTAAAACTGAGCGTTAAAGCACAACAACTTAAGCCTACCCATCCTAGAAGAACTAATAAGGAACTCAGGTGGAGAAGTATAGACTAGAAAGAAAAGAAGACTTACAGAAATAAGGAAAAACTCCTCGGGCGGGCCCTTTGTGCTAAAGAAAGTTACACGAGCAGGTGAAAGGATGGTGACACTGGCAGAAAGGCAAGGTTCGACAGGCCAAGATAATAGGCCCAAGAATGTCAAAATCCTCCTCCCCGCCCGAGAGGTCGGACAGCAGAATTTTGAGGGGCTATTGTGGGGCCCTAAATATTTAGTTACCCCAGCCCACTCCACATCGGGTCCAAAGTTCGTGCCGAGGAAAGGCAGAACCCGAGGATAAGCGGATGAGGCCCAAGTCGCCATGGATGTCCACGTCCTCAGCAAGCCGACATTGATTGATGGAAGTTGTCACTCGCTCATTAAATGCATGCCACTAACACTCTGGCCGCATTAATGGTGAATTGACCAGTTGACAGTACAGTCTTGGTTACTCCAACTAATAGAAAGCCTGTAGAGGTGACTAATGGGATAAGCCCTCAGATATACGTTTAGATAACCGACAAGTGGACGGCAGAGATGAACTAAACAAGACTATATAATAAATAGAACCTCCCACGCTAGATGGGGATGGAAAATAGAAACGGAAAAGTGGTTCTTAGGGAGTCCGAGGACAACCTTTGTCTTGGTCAGTTCTAAAGGAAAGAAATCCTCGGCCTGAGCCGAGGACGAACTTTCTTCATAAACACTTAGCAAAAATTACTGTTATTATCCTTGCAAACACTTAGTCAAATTCCTTAATGATTATTCCTATGAATTTCATGTCGACCATTGCAAGTTCTGCTGGTGCTTAGCCTTTCTACCCACACTCTACAAATGTTATTGTTTGGGTCCAATACAATTTGAGTCCTTACAGTTATAATTTACACTTGTTTTAAAGAAAAATATACTTGTTATTAATAATTTATCAGTTTATTTGTGTACACTTGGACTTTACTTTTTTAAAAGATATTATCAATTATCAATTTAGGATTTAAAGAAAAAAATAAAGGGAAGAAAAAATTTATATATTTTAAAACTTTCTCATGCATTGCATTGGTTATTTAAAAATTTTTAATTAAATTAAAATTATATTCTATATTTAAACCATCAATTAGAATCTTTGCACATCATTTCTTCTTTAAATATTAGAATATATAATTTCATATATAAACACAATCATAAAAAATAATAAATAAAATTATATTATGTTAAACTATTCAGTGTATTACACGTGTTACTGACTAGTTTCATTAAATATTAAATACATCTAACAATTTTAGATCTTTAAAAGAGAACTCATTATATATAAAAAAAGTACTTATTAACTCAACTGGTAAAGTTTCTAATGGTTGAATAAGAGATTTAGGATTCAATCTCTACCCATATAAAAAACTGAATGGTGTCTTAGTCTAATGATTAAGAACTATCATTAGAAGTGGACGTCATAATTTGAAACTCTTTAAAAACAAAAAAACAAAAAATTTGATTTCATTAAAACTTAACTCTTGTGGGTTCCAGTTAACTCAACTGATAAAGTTTATGATGGTTGAATAAGAGATCTGGGGTTCAATCCCCGCTTACATCAAAAACTGATTGGTGTCTTGGTCTAATGATAAAAAGTTATTATCAGGAATAAACGTCATAATTTGAAACTCTCTCAAAAAATAAAATAAAATAAGGCATCGGTTTTGTTGCCTCCTTCTGGCGAGAACAATATATAGGAAAGCAAAGAGGATTTGTTAAATCCATATTGGGATTAATTAATTAGTAAAATGACCTAATTTCAATCCTTACTTTGCATCTTTTCCACCTTAAGCAACTCTTTGTCCCCTATAAGAATATATGATATGTTTACACACAAGATGCCTACCCCCACCACTTTAATTTATATGCTCTTCCCTAATCACTAGAGAGTTTCAACCTATCTTTTATTTTATTTATTTTTTATTTTATAATCCATCAACTTATATTTTAAAATAGCATTCATTGATACATATATATAATACGTATTTTAGAATTCTAGTAGTAGGAGTAGCACCATACATGGATCTAAAAGGGTACCAAAAAGAAGTATATATTATTTCTAGTGTTATGTTGAATTGGCAATGGCAAATAACTAATTGTCAGTGCTACTGCCAATTTAGCAGCTAGTTTAATTATATAAAACTCTTAAGGCCCTTTTTTCTTTTTCTTTTTAATAATTAAAACTCTAAGGCTTAAGCATGCACAGTAAGTAGGAAGGACAAAATTGGAGAATAGTTAAAGGACTGTCTATATTTGTATGTAGGTTTTTTTTATAGGAAAATACTAAAGTTATTATCAATTTTACCACAAAAGATTTATAAACTAACGAAATAATGAATGTAATTGGTATTACATCAACATATAAATACAATTTTAAATTATTTTATTATTTA
The DNA here is from genome assembly GCA_023736055.1 of Quercus glauca. Lineage (NCBI taxonomy): Eukaryota > Viridiplantae > Streptophyta > Magnoliopsida > Fagales > Fagaceae > Quercus > Quercus glauca. The sequence goes on along the minus strand of CM043316.1, from coordinate 69,801,707 downwards.
TCTTTAAAAGTTGATACATTTATAAGTCTTATATAATAAAATTTCTTTTGAGTAAACTTTAAAAAATGGTAAAACTTTCAAAGTAAAAATCTCACATTTCCGTTCCTCAAAAAAAAAAAAAAAAAAAAAAAAAAACTCACATTTTGGATCCCTTCTTTTTATGAGTATAGAGTACTCATGCCCACTCCTCCAATGCCTTCCTTTCCTTTTCTCAAAAAAAGAGGGGGGAAATTCATACACTTAAGGACAGAAATTAGTACATTAATTGTACGTTGAAGTGGGTTCTAGTTAGCTCAACTGGTAAAGTCTCTAATAGTTGTAAAAGAGATCTGGGATTCAATCTCTGCCTACACCAAAAACTGATTGGTGTTTTGATCTGGTAATAAAGAGCTATCATTAGGAGCGGACGCCATAAGTTAAAACTTTCTCTCAAAAAAAAAAATTTGTACGTTGAATATAGAGAGTTTTTATTCTCAATTCCAATAAATTGAAACAGAGATAAAGGAAGAAGCTATGTAAGAATCTTAGAATATTCTAAATGTGTTACTTCTTGTAAATACTTTTTTTTTAAAATTTTTTTTTTTATGAACAAGAAGGGGGGTGGAAGCGATCATATGTGACTTATCCCCCAAGGCATGACCTAATAGGGACATACTCCCGTTAGGGAATGTTGGATTGAGCCATAGCTACTGTGGTTGGGGTGCCACAGACCTCACCCTAGCACCCCAAGAGAGCCAGCGGATGAGGCGCAATGCATGCGAGGAAACCCCCCCCCCCCCCCAACGATACCCACCACAACTCGAACAAGGGACCCATGCGTGCACTTAGGATCTCACACCAATTGGGCCATCCCTCTTGGGGCCTTGTAAATACTATTTTTATTGTTGGTTCATTGTAATTGACATCTTACTATTCAATTAACCAAACTGTGTTTATAGTTTTTTAAATGAACCAATGGGCCAAGTTGATTCGCTTTTCCTTATAGTGAACTATTGGGTAATATATGTTAAATACATGTAGCTATCAATTGTCAAATTCTTCTCCCCCCTCTTTGATTAAACTGTAATTGAATAAATCTTGGGTGTGAATTCAAAACACCAAAGAAACAATGTGAAAATTCATTGATTCCATGTCAGAGCTTGGTTTATTTAATAATTTTTACCTTATATTATAGTGGTTTGGATAAGCATTATTATTAGCTTAGGTGTTCAAACTTTTTTAGGCTTTTAATCAAAGAACATGGACGAGAGCAAAGACAAACCAATCACAATTGGGTTATGTGTGTGTTTGTCTGTCCCCCGTGCATAATTAGGCACCATAATAGATTTCTTATACATGACTTTATTGCTTGACACCTGTCTATTATTATGATATAATTGAACTATGCTTTAAGGTAATGGGAAATGTTTATGAGTGACTCTTGCTCTTTTTGGAAGAGTAATAGTATTCATTGTCAACATGATTTGGAAATTTTCGATTAATACAAGGATGGGGAAATGAGCGGTAACACAATTATTGGAGATTAGGATATTATTACAATATCATTAATAATGACTATCTAAATATTAGTTAAGGATGAGATGGGTTTTAGAATTGAATCTTACCTAAAACAATTACTAGTTTTTTTTTTTTTTTTTTAAATAAATAATAACCAAGCTCGATTAGAGAAATGACTCAATAAAGTAGTATTTCATGAAATCTTTTCAAAAGATATGAGCTATGAAATTTAGATTAAGAATCTGTGACGCAAGTTATACATTTTATAAATCTGTGTTTCTCTTTTACTTAACCATTTATATAAATAAGATTATTAAGAAAATATAAAACGACAAGATTCAAGTACACGAGGATTGTACAGAGGAAACCCACCCAACAATAAGTGAGTGTTTAACTTTCACTAGACATAAAAAGAAACCTAGCAAAGTGTGAAAACAATTTTTTTTTTTTTTTTTTTGTAAAAAAGAAAAAAAGAAGAAATTTATGAATAAATCTAACGTACAAGTGGAGGGTTCTAATAAAAAGCCTTTAAAAATGAATTCTTACAAGACTGAAAAAGACTACCACAATAAGTTCTAGATAATTCGACCCAACTGCAGTGCTAATAGAGAAAATAGACTAGCGAAATTGATGTCTTATAAATTTGTAGTTTAGATTCTTTAGAAGAATGTGGAATTCAAGTACAAAGCCTATTTACAATTATATCCATCTCAAAAATTCTTCTTTGATCAAAATGAAAGATAATTAACCAGAAACTCACCCATCTTATAGAATTCATTTCTTTGTCAAGGAAATTAATTTTCATAGAAATCCACGACCAGACCAATAAAAAATAGGGCTTAGGTTTTTTAATATATATATATTTCGAATAGAATTTCGAAACGATAAGAATGCATCAAGTTGTTTGAAAATAAGGTTCTAGAGAAGTGGATATTGGTGTACTAAATAGTTATTCAACTATCAGCTACTTGGATCAAAGGACTAGTGAAGAAATCTGGGGCCTTCTAAAACTACTTGTCATGACTCTTGAGTACAGGAAATACTTAAAGTTGACTTGAAATCAGCTTGAAAGCTACTTGAATATTTGTTCACTCTACTCCATTAAAAAAGATCTACTCTATTTTAAGATTTAATTATGCAACAGATTTTATTACTAAGCAATGTCTATAAACTTATATACTAAACTATAATCATTGTTAGGGTTAGATTTGAAATGCAGCATTTTTTGAGTTTGGAGGATGTTGTGTTGTCCACCCAAAATAATAACTTGGTCACATTGGGCTGAAATTAAGAAATGGTGGTGCAAAAAAAGAAAGGTAAAGATAAAGTTAGAATCCTCTAATATAATCATCAACATAAACAGGTTCCTCTTGATCTACTCTACAATCTCCAATGAAGCATGCCATGGATTTCTCCCACCAGCCCCTTAAACCAGGAATGCCTTTTACTGTCGTCACTATACTAAAGGCAACAATTTTTTTAACAAAAAATTTAAAAAATTAAAAAGTAAAAAATAAAAGAGACAAGAATTGTTTAAAATATAAGTTGGGTTTGAGAGAAAGAGATAGAGTAGTATGATTGGTACACAACAGGGCTAGTGATGTGTATGCACGCCCCATGTGGACACCAAATTGTTACTTGGCTGCCTATATATATAGGCTGCACAAATTGGAGACCTCATTAGCATCAGATAGAAATAAAATAAATAGATTTGCAAACAAAATGACCCAACAAGTTGAAGTTGAGCCACACTCCTATTCTTTGCCTCTTCTACCAATCTTATAGGATTTAGCATTCTTTATGTGGAGGGGTACCCAACAATTAACTTTAGATTACTAAAAGAAATGCAACTAAGGTTTTGTTTATTTTAGGTGGATACCTTAAAAAAATGCATTAAATGAAGCATCTTGGGTTGGAATCCATGTGAGGACAATCATGGGCAAACGGGAAAAAATTTTTAAGCCTGCTAAGTGCTTAGCCTTGGAGGCTAATATAATTCACAATTGTTTCCATGTAAGCATATTGTATTAGCTCGAATAAATGTGAGGGAAAGCTGAGTGGGATTTTGGTCCCCCAAGTTATACTTTATTTTGAACTCATTTGATGCTTTGTTAGCCGTTTGATCTTATATGACTAGGACTTCTTCTATTGGTTATGTGAACCTAGTTATTACTCCATGAAGCTTGAGAGTTGAGATTTAGACCCACTGGACCCTCATTTTCCTTCTTTTTCTTTTCTTTTTTATACTTCCTTCGCAGAAGGTAGGACACAATTTTAATGTGGCATTCACCATTAGACAAAGGACACATTCATCTGGGACCTAACCATATTACACCATCTTCTTTACATGAAGAGTTATAATATATGTCATTTTAGCATTGAATTTGAGCCACAACTTGCTCAACATATATAATTTTTAAAAATATCTTAAAAAATATTCCAAGACAAGTATATTAGTTCTCTATCAGGCCCATAATTCCAATTTGTGATAATAATACACCATGAAAGAAAGGTGTATGTAAATTTTTTAAAAATAAAAATCTGATGGAAGAAAAGAACTTCTTTATCACGCAAGATACCTCCTAATTTAACGGCTCAGATTTGGAATATAAAACTCACAAAAGCAAGTCATATAAATGGCATAAGATTGGTCAAACTGAAAGGCTAACCAGTAAACAAGTCAAAGTCCATGTTACTACAAATCTATTAGCCAGTGGTAACCCAATTATTGATCAATTTAGTGCATAAATTAGTTCAACAGGGGTACCACATAATAATGTTCGTAGTAGATTGCACGATGGCTAGATGATTTCCAGATCGGAGGTTCTAGAGATTGGAATATGTAAATTAGTAATAACAATTGATTAATCAATATATAGTTAGAGCCTCAGGAATTTAAAAAAATAAAAAAGTGAAAGTAGAAGAAAACCAATGATGTAAAAAAAGAATATGTACTAATACGATGTAGTGATGTACAGTTAGTCAATTGATACTGTCATGGCCTATAGTATTTAATTTATTGCTAAATAACTGATAAAAAAAAAAAGTAACTGTGTCATGCATTGTTTTTTTTTTTTTTCCTAAAAAAAGAAAACTATATATTATATAAGTTTTGATATAAATGTCATGAGTCTTGTAAATCGGGAAAAATTGTCTTATTTTCTTTATAAAAAGAATTATGGTTTAAATCTCCTTGTTTAACTTGATGTAACAATATGTATTATATATTTAGAATTTTATATAAGATAAGAGTTATTGGAAAGGAAAGATGGTATTAGTTTTTGATTGATCAAAAACTCGACATGTATAACGTGGATGGCCATCGTTATTGCATAGCAAAATCCCTTGATCGTTGCTGTGGAAGGGCATTCTAGCATTCGTGAAACCAAAAATTGGCCATGGGAGGCCGAATCTTTATCCCCTACATATATCGTGGGTGGCCATTGTTATAGAATAGCAAAGTCTCTTAATAGTTGTTTTGGTCCTTTTGGAAGGCCATTCCAACATTTTTTAGGCCAAGATTTGGCCGTGAGAAGCTGAATATTTATTGACAATTTCAAGATCTAGCCATGGGAGGCCACAATCTATTTGTGAAGTGCACTCTCTCTCCTATTAGGTGTATACATGTAAATAAAGTCATACGTTGAATAATTACGAGAATAATGAGTGATAAATATAACATAATCTCCAAAGATGTTTATCTCCCAAACATCTCCCTCCCTCATTGTTAATAATTTCTGAATTAGGTGGTGGTTGGAACAAAAACCCATCCAAACTGGACCCTTCGTAATCCCTAGCTTTTTCATTGAAGAAATCTAAGCATATTCTTGTATTTTTTTTTTTCAATGCATTTCTAAATTATGTAGAAGAAATGAAATTAAGTTTAGAAATTCTGATTTAGAACCTTGTAACTTAATTAGTTAATATCTTTGGGTGTTTTCAATAGTGACATTTAGGATTCAAATTCTCCTCTCCAACAATTATAAAAAAGTTGAAAATTTTCTTTCATTAGTAACACCACTGGCAACTTCTGTCATGGAATCATTGGAATGCATTTGTTATGTCACTTATTTTGTCCTCAAAAACTTGATACAGCCTCTGCAACTCATTTTAAAAGACGAAAAAAATGACCTTTCATTTTAAATAAGAATAGTTTTAGTATCACATGAATTGCCACCATTTTTGCTATAATTATCTTATGTATTAAATTGTGACTAACTGCTTGTCATTTTCGCATAAATTCATTACTTTTTTTCCACCAACAACTGTCTGCCGCAACAAAAGTTGTGATACACGTTCCATTTGAGGGGGTCTTAGAATTTTTCTTCCAACAATAATCGAATCACAACGATATCACATACGATACGACTAACAAAACATATCGTCCTCACAGATCTGACATGTACGATTTTCTGACAAAGCTCTCCCTCTCTCTCTCTCTCTCTCTCTCTGTGATAGCTTTTGCAGAGGCCAATAATGGAGTTCTGTCTCACTAGTCAGTAGCTCTACAATGGTCCTAGACATAGTTCAATTCGACCCTTTCTTCCATGCAACCTCTGCTTTTCTCAGAAGGCAATAGGGACCCTAGCTATTATCATTTCAGATGCCACAACAAACAAAAGGGTCTGCATTATTTTCCAAGGGACAGTCTTATATATATATATATACACTTGTGTGTGTCATAGATATACATGTATACTTGTTTGGATTCACTTTTTTTTTTTTTTTTTAACCGAAAATTTTTAGTTGAAAGTACCGTAAATAAATGTAAAAGTTTTCAAAAGATAGTCTTTTATATATATGTGTGTGTGTGTGTCATAGATATACATGTATACTTGTTTGGATTCGCTTATTTTTTTAAAACTGAAAATTTTTAGTTAAAAGTACTGTAAATAAATCTAAAAGTTAGCTAAAATAGTAATGTGAAAACCAACAATAGTACCAAAAAGTACAGTGAGAACCATGAATAGTAGCAAAAATAAGTTGAATAGTAAAATAAATTGGTTTTTTAAAGCACACTAAGTGTGTGTTTGCGTAGCGGCCATTGTGCGTTTCCAGCATTTGTGTTTTTGGCTGGTCCTATGGCACTGTTCACGACCCAGCCAAAAATGCAAAAACACACGTACCATTGCATTTTTGGGTCCCACGGTACTATTCAAACTTTTAAAAATTATTTAGTTACAGTGTTTTCAGCAATAAGTTTTCAATTTTCAGCAAATAAGCAGTATTTAAACACACCCTAAGTGTGTGTTTGGCAAAAATTATTTTTGTCAACTTATTTTACTATTCAGCTTATTTTTGCTACTATTCATGGGTCACACTATACTTTTTTGGTACTATTCATGAATTTCACTATACTATTTTAGCTAACTTTTACCTTTATTTATAGTACTTTCAGCAAAAAGTTTTCAATTTCAGTAAAATAAGCGGATCTCAAACAGACCATAATACTTGTTTTATACTTAGTAACCATATATATTAGATTATATAAAATCAAAGTCTAATTAACAAGATCTTATGAGCCATGCCATTAGCATGATGTTAGCAATAGCTGTCAAAAGCACGCGAGGAAATATAAATATATAACAATGTCTTCAACTTCCTTGTGTGAAAATAACATTTTATTCAAGACAGGCACTTAAATTTTTTTTTTTATTTTTCATTTTTTAAATATTGAGATTAAATATGGCATTTTCTCTCTATATTCTATATATGAGGATGTGGGGTAGGGTTAATGTTAGATTACCGACCAACAATACGAAGTTAAGCATAATTAGTCGTTGAACCGTGTTAGAATGGCTGAATTTCGTTTTCATCAGTCAAATTGAAGTTGATGACAATTTATAAGAAGACCCAACTTTTTTTTTTTATTTATTTTTATTTTTATTTTTTATTTTTTTATGAAGTTAGAAGACCAACTGTTCACTAAGCATATTCGAACACCTTCATTAAACATTAGTAATGTGATGTGAAAGTATTTATAAAAAAATAAAATAAAATGTGATGTGGGTGCAGGAACAAAGAAACTGTGTTTTTTTTTTTTTTTTTTTTTTTTTGTTCTCCATGAATTTTGGTTAAAATATTATTTATACCCATTAATTTGGGACCTTTTTTAAATCGATCATTTAACTTTTGAAACTTGTAATTTATTATTATTATTTTTTTTTGGAGGAACTTGTAATTTATACTATTGAGTATATTACAACATTCTCAATGTGTCCATTCTATCAACATATGTTAGCATATTGGTGTTAGAAACGATATCATTTTAGATACAATATAAAATAAGGGGGGTAGGTTCCAGTTAGCTCAACTGGTAAAGTCTCTGATGATTGTATAAGAGATCTAGGGTTCATTTTACTCAAAAAAAAAAAAAAGAGATCTAGGGTTCAATCCCCGCCTACATAAAAAATTGATTGGTGTCTTGGTCTGATGATAAAGAAATATCATCAGAAGCGGATGCTATAGGTTAAAACTCTCTCAAAAAAAAAAAAGAGGGGGTGGGGGGGGAAGACATTGTTTTTAGGTGGGTTAATAGTGAAAATGCATGTAATGAATTGTGGTAGAAGGGACATATTAACATTATTAATTTAAAATAGTCAATGAAAAAAATTGAAATATTTAAAAGTTAAGGGATCAATTTAAATGTCACTCCAAAATTTGGTGTATAAACTTTTTACTTTGAAAATTTCTAAGCAATTTCTGAAAGGGAAATTAATCTGCAATTGCCAGTTCGAAACATTTTATGAGGGACATTTGTATGTCGTTCAAGTCCTTTTTTTTTTTTTTTCAGTTTCTGATGCTGAAGGGCTCATCATCATGATCTGATTTCATTTCACTTTTTTTTTTCTTTGTGGGGTCTAAAGATCATTTTACACAGTTGATGCATGTTTTGGTTTCAGAATTTGTTGGGAAGTGCTAGTGGTGGCTTTTTTGTTAATGGACACATTTTATAGAGATATTGCAATGTTATTAGTATTTAATCATATGATTCAATATTGTTCAACCCCTGCAATTGATGATAAGCTTAGTCGGGTTTGTTGGTCCTCCACTAATACCATGTCGCATTATGGTGTTCAAAGATCCAAATCAGACTAAGAGTTGGATCGATTGTGTAATAAGGATTTTCAAAAGCATCACAAAAAAACCCCGTGTTACCTAACCCGCCTTATCCTATTTAGGTTTTTCCCATCTCGAAGAGGTGTCACGAAGGGAAAACTCCCGAGATGCACCTAAATCCATAATATGCTTAAGTGTCAGCTTGTGATTAGTGCATCCAAATCCATTTTTTCACCAAGAACCCATGGTGATCATGTGTGTAAGCACTGATATACAATCACGAGTTTGAGACCCAAATATGTTATGAAAGTGAGTGTGGATTTGGGTGTCCTTAGGTGGATTGGTCATGAAGAGGATAGATCGAGTTATTCTAGAACTACAACTAATTCCACACTTATTTTTACAATTATTTTATGTGGCAAACTGTAACTGGCTGTATATCACTTTTACATGAACCCACTACTTTTTTCCACTACTTTTTTCCACTACTTACAATTAGCTGAATCACTTCCCTTAATTTTGCAAAAGTGTGAGTTTTATGCACACAGTACAGCATATTCTATCATCATCCAGCCCTAACTAAAACTCATCTGGTTGTTTTATTCAGGCAATGACATGTTCAACAGTCTGTTTCTGTTCTCCAGTTTCAATTTTTGGCTTAGTTCAATGAACCTGAAAAGAGCCCTTTTATGCTTTAACTTCTGTAATTTGTGGTCTGAAGGTTTCCATCGGTTATTATTCTATGAAAATATACCTAAATTTTTATTCAAAATATATTTGAGCTCTTATTTTTAATATGAGGTTTATTCTATATGCTTGGGAATCAGAATGATATATTTAAAATATAAGTTAGTAACATTATGGAAATTTCAGTCTGCATCAAGTTGGTTTGGACTAGAAGTAAAAAGGCAAGGATTGAATGATTAATAAATTGCAGACTGAAATCTTCATTATGGTTTCAAAACGTTTGAAAGTCAGATATGAGAATAAATCATGGCACAGAATTGCAGTAGTAAACTCAGGATCTTCCAAAGGCATATTCCCACAATTAAACATTTCATTATACTAATAAGTTGTTATAAAGCTCATGATGCTTTAGTGTTAAAGGCCCTTCTAATGTGGCTTGGGATTAAAAAAAGATTGAAAAGTCATTTAGGTAATAACATCCTAATCCATTCGTATTATCATAGGAACCTTATTTAGGGGTTTAATTAATTTAATAGATTAGAAGAGACGGTACAGTAACTAAGTCCTCAATGTCAACATCAAGCTTACCCATCTTCTTGGTCATATTCACCAAAGCAGTAATCAGCATCAAACTAGTGGGTTTGTTAACTTTAATGACAGTGTAAAAGCTGGATTACTTTAATCTATTTCTATGCTATCTACAAATAGAATCTCAAAGGGCACACTTCAACCAGCCAAAAATTATCGTCCAGAGTGATTCTTTGACAAACCTTTCTGTGGGCAAGAAATTGCAAAAGTTGGCTTGCTAAAGTAGAACCTGCTTATCATATTTAATCCTCTCTTCTATGATTAACATTCTTTCTCAAACAATTGGTAGAATGTGATATTCCATCCATACAGTGATACAGAGTAAAAGCGAGGGATGACACATGCAATGATGCAATTTAATGGACATATTGTACCCCGGAGAACCGGATTATGTGAATTAAAATGTATAAATGGGTGTGGTGAGGTCGTGTAACGAATCCTACATTAGGTGTTTATTAGGTTGAATTGGACCGTATTAAAAAAAGAAGGTCAAACTAGACTATAGAAGTCATTACAAAGGAATTTGAATTGTAACTTGATTAGTCCTAGAGTTTCCTCCAGTCATGATAGATACATTCTCCTGAGGTTTGATGTGATGAATAAGGTTTTTGCCGTATATTTCACTTATATCCTCCTTTTAAATTGTATCATCAAATTTTTTTTTAAAAAAAAAATAGTAGGATAAATTTGGAATTATGGAAGGTGGAGAGTTATATAGGACTAGCTAATGGAAATGGCAGAATTCAGGAAATAATTATGTAACTAAATATATTTTGTACAGTCAGTCAAACCAAGCTTCATAATCATCCTTTTTACTGAGTCAAATTACAGAAGGCAAGACTTTGAATTCACATTCTATGATCTCCCTGTCATTTCATGGAAACATTGTTGAAACTTGAAAGGAGGCACCACTATGTTGGGATGGGACCCTCATTGACCGTCTCTTTTAGAGACTTTGACACAGAATGAACAAAATAAGAAAGGATAGGAAGGGTCTCAATGCCATAAACTCTTAGAAGTAAACTGGATCCATGAACAAAATCAATTTATATAATTTTCTTTTATGTGTCCTTGTAATTTTAGCTATAATGTCATTTAAAGTTTGTATCCATCAGTCCATAGGCAAAAACATACTTGTTTTCCTGAATCTGACAAGTCATACCCACTAGACATGAGTCTGTAACAATATAATCCAAAATTTCATTCTTAGCAACTAAGCCCACAAATACACAAGAACAACAAAGAGAAATTTGGCATGAATGTTTTATTCACTGAAAAAAAAATCACTAAATCTGAATCATCAAAATAATGATGAAGGGAACATTGCCTTCAGGACTCATTATAGCACACTTGATTGCAATACTCATGTAAACGCTTTTATCCTTCCAACAACTTTAACATCTCAAAATTGATGATTCTAATTATAGAAAGGTGAAGGGGGGGTTGAGTTTTATTTAGGGTGTGAAGGGGGCAAAGACAACCACTGAATTGTGCCCACCAAAGCCAAATGAGTTCGAGATAGCTGCAGAAAATCGAAAATTTTGATTAGTCAAATGTTGGAATAATGTACCATTATGTCATCATTCAGATGCTATTAACATAAAATGATAAAAAGAAAAACTGCTTCTTGTTGCAAAATATTATTGAAAGCAATTCATCAACTTCCCTACAAAACAAGCACACGCACAAAGGTTATTGACATACCAACATTCACTTCATGCTTCTTCTTTATGTTTGGGACAGTGTCGATTGTAACATCAGGCTCCAAGTTCTACAAAAGAAATAAAAATATATGAACATGAAATGCATTAAGAAACCATTGGAATTAGCTAAAATGACGCATATGAATATGAGAAATCAAGGAATAAGGTGTAGTACATTTTGGTTAATAGTTGGATGCAACCAGCCAGTGTTAATTGCTTTTATAGTTGCTATGGCCTCCAACCCACCAGCAGCACCAAGGCCATGTCCAATCATTGACTGAAACAAGGAAAACAACAACAAATTAGCTATTTTTCACTTTATACCATTTAATTTGGTGAATATGTTCTCATTAAAAGACTTGAATTGGTTTCACATGGAATGGTCTTTAGGTTTCTTTCCTTAGTCCCATTCATCTTTATCTCTGATGTGTCCTTGAAAACCTTCTTGATTGCATTGACCTCAGCCAAATCCCCTGCTAGTGTAGATGTTGCATGAGCATTCACATAGTTCACCTGCAAATCATAAATTTAAAATGATTATATATATCAGAATGTATATGACCTTATAGAATATCTCAATATAGATGTTGAGAAATACTTTAGCCTTGAGGTCAATGAGTAGTTTTACCTCTTCAGGAGAAACTCCAGCATCTTCTAAACTCTTCTTTATACAAGATGAAACTCCAAGGCCATCTGACCTAGGATCAGTCATGTGATGAGCATCACATGTTATAGAACCACCTAAATACTCTGCATATATTTTAGCTCCTCTTTTCATTGCACTCTCCAAGCTCTCCATAATCTTTTTGGTTTACAAAAAATTAGTACTGTTAGAAGTATAAGATTTAGACAAACTATTGTTAGGGCAGGAAGAAAATACATGAGCTAAATCGCATTAAATTGAAAGAACATTGTATGATTGTATAAGTACCAGCACTCCAGCACCCTCTCCCATGACAAAACCATCACGATCTTTGTCCCATGGTCTCGAAGCTCCCTGGGGTTCGCCATTTCTCTGAGACAAAGCCCGGCAAGCTATAAACCCAGCAACCCCAGTAGGCATGACTGCAGCCTCAGTCCCCCCAGCTACCATTATTTCTGCCTCACCTTTTCTAATGTGATTAGCAGCTGAAAAGAAGCAGTAATTTGCCGTTGCACAAGCAGTTGAAATGGAGTAATTAGGTCCCATTAAGCCAGTGTCTATAGCTAACAATGCTGAACCCATGTTGGTGATAGAATAAGGAATGAAGAATGGTGTGATTTTCTTATATCCCTTTTGGATTAGAGCTTCCACTCCAGTGCTGAATGCTGTTAAGCCTCCCATGCCTGTTCCCACTAGAACTCCAATTTTTGTTCTGTCCATCTGCAGGGCATGCAAAATGATAAATCTATAATGCTTAGTGTACAAGCTGATAAAACTACAATGTGCTGCTCATAGAATGACTAACTTTTTCAAGAACTTCTGTTCCAAGGTTGGCATCTTCAAGGGCCCTCTTGCCGCCAACTAAACAGTACCTCCAGGAATCATCAAGCCGGCGATCATTCTTCCCATCAATGTAGCCTTTAGAAGAAAAATCACGAATCTGACCTGCAAACCGGACGGAGAAGTTTGAAGCATCAAACCTGTCAATTAGGCTAATCCCACTCTCCCCCTCAAGAAGTTTGTTATAGAATGTATCAATATCATTGCCAAAAACCGAAACAAGGCCCATTCCTGTTATGACAACACGTTTTTTAGGATCCGTTTCCCGTGTGGGAGCTGAAATTGTTGAAGCTTGGGCCTTAATTATTCTGCATTTTGGAGCTAAGAATGGGAAATCAAAAACAAGTTAGTAATAATCTAAGATAATGCCCTGCTAGACGTCAAGCTTGAAAGAAACATGTATAATACATAATCAACCATTACAAAAAAACAAAAGAGTGGCTGAATTAAAAGAAGATAAATCAAGAATAAGCACGAGTAATTGTTGGACACTTCCGGAATACTATAAATGCATACTCCTTCCTCTCACATAACTGTGAGTCTCACAAATTAAATTTATGGTGAGACACACAATTCATATAAGAGGGGAGAGTGCGTACTTATAGTATCCCCAAAGTATTCAACAATTTAGAAATTGCAAACAGTATCTATAAAGAACAACATTAAAGTGCACCAGCCAAAACGGTGGCTAATAAATGTTGCAATTAGGGAGACAAAGTGAGGGTGGAAATTAGTCAACAAAATATAGCTAGAGCATGATGTTGCTGGCCCCGGTTAGTTTGAAGGGGCATTGCGAAATACTCATTCCATGTTGCTACAGTGATGGAGAGAGTTCCAGATACTCCCATTTCTGTCATTGCAAACAAGGTAAGGAAAGATAGGATAGACGGGGATTGGATATATTTCATCTACAAGGTACACAATTTAAGAGGTGTAAAACCCAAAATATTGTTTTGGCTTTTTCTCAATATCAGATACATTTTACATCAGAGAACTTCATTCTCATGGTTGAGTGATATACATTTCACCAAGTACACCTACCAAGTGCACAAGACCTTAATGGCCTATTTGGATGTTTAAAAAAGGAGGGAGAGTAGAGTAGAGGGAGAGAGAGTAATTTAATTACCTTGTTTGGAAGTTTTTTAAAGAAGGAGGGGGAGGGGGTTAGAGGGGTTTGGAGGGGTTTCAACTCTCTCTAGCACCCCATTTTTAATTCCCCCAGATTAGAGAGATTTGGAGGGGGAGTAGAGTACATAAACTATTGATCAAGTAAATTACCTAATTTACCCTTATTATATTAACAAAATCACACAAGGAAAATGGCTAATTACTCCCTTCCCCCTTACTAATTTTAAAAACATCCAAATAAGGTGGGGGGAATCATTCTCCTCTACTCTCCTCCCCACTACTCCCCTCTACTCTCCTTCCTCTCTCCTCTACTCTCCTTCCTCTCTAAACTTCCAAATAGGCCATAAATTTTCATTTAAAGAGCAACCCAAAAAGTTTATAGAAAGAAGTAGAACTCACGAAAGAGAGATCATTAGAGCATCCCCAGTGTCAATTTAGCAACCAATTCTCCAAAATTGTGGCTACAGCAAAGCAGCTAAACTTAAAAAAATTTAACTTTGAGCTACAGTGGGCTGCTGTCTATAGCAGCCGACTGAAGCTCAAAACTCAAAACAAAAAATAATATTTTAATGTGAAGTGTTAAAAAAAAAAAGTATTTTAATGTATTAATGATAGTGATTGTTGGTTATTGTGTTAGATATATTATTTTATTGTGTTGTTTATATTATTTTAATGTATAAAACTTTTGTTGTAAGGTGTATTACAAAGTGAGTTGTTAAAAACATAACAAAATTCGTAACAAAATTATATCTGCTCTCATTCCAATAAAATACAAACAAAATTCGGTAAAAGCAATACATAATAAATAGGAAGATAGGAACTTTACAAGTGGGAAGAAAAGAACATAAGACTGAAAAGTCACAAACATTCAAGAAAATCTAATGGCCAACTGAGATTAGGACTAATTAAAAAGTAGTTTTGGAAGATAAAGCAATTCCTTTTTTAGCTTTTTAGTGGCTTCCCTTCTATTTTATAATCACATGGATCTCTTCCAAAATCACTACAGGTTTGGTTTTCCATGCTTAGTAAACTACATTGATGCTTAACAAACATTATCCTCTCTAAGCAAAAAAAAAAAAAAAAAAAACACATTTAAAACTTGGAAACCATAGAATCTTACGTCTAGTAGAAATCAACCAACTTGCACTGGGCCTAGTTGAAGCAATTGGCATGTTGGCACTTGGCCTAAGCCCACTATACCGAACCAAAGAAGCCCCATTACTTCCAGACTCTCTAGCTCTAAGCAGCACACCAGAAGAAGAAATACCAGCTGCAATGTCTGCCATCTCTTTTTCTCTCTTGCTTTTTTGCTAAAAGGGGTAGGATAGGTGTGATAGATATAGAGAAAGTGGGATCAAAGCATTGGGTTTTCAGTGAAGACTGCTAACTAAGACACAGCTTTTTTGTTTTTGTTGTTGGCTTTTGTATACTTGGGTTGGAAAGTCCGCCACTTCTTTTTATGCTTTTTTATAGGTAGTGTAACAAAACCTTGGCGATGATAGCAAAACAATGGCTTTGAATTACCCTCACTTTCTTTCAACCTCTTAACTACTTCAAACAACCACGTAGTAAGTGTGATCGGACACTGCATGTGTGTACTTTGATGAGCTTAAACTGTTCTTGCGGCTGTTAACTTGTTGCCTCTATGTTTGGTGGAGAAAGGGTATATAGAGTCAACTGTTTTATTACAACATTTTTCCCAATTTGAATGCATACTTGCCTGCAAAGATATTGATTCCGCTATTTCTATTATATAATTATACATCAGTCACAACACATCACATCACATCAACAATAATAACAGAAGTTACAAAAATTTGAATGATGCTACAGCTATTATAAATTTTATTGCCTAAATCTTACAAATTGACCTATAACAAAAACTAAATTCAAGATATTTTATCTATAATTGGAATAGAGCTCTTTGGTGTCCATTTTATTATAATTTCAAATATAACATATTAATTAATTGAAAGTGATTGAATCAAAATCCAAAATAATGAGGATTAAAAAGTAAATTGAATAAACCTGGCACCTCCTGGAGTCTATGATTTAAATCACCATTCCCATCTTTGTAACTAATTATAAATAGGGGAAAAAAATCAATAAATCTCAAATAAGATTCTTTGGTCTCCGATTGTTTATCTTTTAAAAATAACCCTATTATTTAATTTAATGAGATTTAATACAAATTCAAAATAATAATGATATATAAAAATAAAGTGAATAATTTAATATCACCCCCAAAAAGAAAATCCACTAACATCATTTAGCTCTCTTTCTCTAATTTCGTTTTTCTTTGCATTTAGCTTTAATTAAGGGACAAAACAGAAAGATTGAGAAAAAGCTTCAAGTATTATATGTGAGGAGGAAAATCATACAATATTTGGGAAATATAATAATGTTGCAATCTCTCATCTCACATGAATAATGAATCTCACCATGAATTTATGTGATGAAAAAGTAGTATTAAGTTATGGAGTACAATATTATTTTACTCATGAAATATTATATAATTACTTGTGTGAGGAAACTAATATATATATATATACACACACACTAATTACATTATTATCATTTCAATTTGTATGCTCTTTATAGTGAATGAATTGTTTTGATATTTTTCTAAACAATTCTTCTACAACTATATAGTTTATCACAGCTTTCATATGTATCAACTTGTTATTAGATTACATCACCTATGTATGGATTCAACTTAGATAGTTTGCGAAAAATAATACAAATTATACAATCACGATAAGATACCCAACACTTATATTTTTCCAATCCCCTTTAAAAAGGAGCTGCTCTATTATAATAAAATAAAAAATAAAAAATAAAAAAAAATAAAAAAAAACCTAACTAACTAACTAACTAATAACAAATGAATACGGCTTTAATTTCTGTCGAATTTAACCCCGACAAATTTATTAATTATTCCCACAGCCACAACAAGAACAGGTCTGCATTAAATATGGGCTCTACATATCTTCTCTTGGCTTGCCTAATTAATCTCACTATATACCTACTTCCAGAACTTTTTTTTTTTTTCAAAAAAAAGAAAAAAATCCGTTTCCTTTTCCTATTCTTGCAACCATATCTTCTTTTCTTTTTTTTTTTTTCTTTTTTTTTAGTTATAATGGTAGAATAGAAATTTCAATTGTAAATATATCTATGTGCATGCATTTGACGGTACCAAATACTAATAAGTTGAGTTACAAAGATATTAACAACCATACCCCAATTAGTACAACTCTAATTTTGTAATAGCCATAAATGGTAAATATAATACTGATCTGACGTTTATATAGTATACAGTCCCTGACTTGGTGCCATACTGCCAGGGTAATCAATACAGCCCATATTTACCTATAATTAATTAAATTCCGATATTCCCCACAAAGGTGTCGTGGTGTAGTTGGTTATCACGTCAGTCTAACACACTGAAGGTCTCCGGTTCGAACCCGGGCGACGCCATTTTCTTCACCGGTTTTTTTTTTTTCCCCTAGATTTTCTGAGCTGGGCTTTTCTGTGACTGGCCCATCTAGAATTTTCAAAAAGGTAATTAAATCCTTAATAAACCAAACCAAATTAACTAGGCTCAGACTAAAATTTTAAAGCACCGTAGTGTGATGACCAGCCCAACTAACTTCAATCCCTTCACAACAGCCCAACAATTTTTCCTCCACAGGAAAAGAGAGTAAATTTTATTATACCATAAATTATGTTACATCATTATGTAAGGCCTCAGTTTAGGAAGCTAGGGTTTTCTTCCACCAACACGATCAGTTTCAACAATCCTAGTTTTCCTGGCTAAACAAGTTGGCTACTTTGTAAAATTTTCTGTTTGTAAATAATTGATTTTCCATGTACCGTTAAATCCAATCACAGGCTATTCAAGCCTCATCTATAAGAGCAAAACTTAGGTACAATTTTCTTCAATTAGGCTTAGTAATATTGGTGCAATGACTGATGATTGAATTTAATTGTCATTAGGAGAAGATAACACAATCTAAGGCTCATGGGTTAATACAACCATGTGGCTAAAAGTTTAATTATGGAAATCGTACAACATTGAAGTCATTGTAATTAAGTTTCCATTGTTGGAATGCCTCAATGATGACATGTAAGCCAATGTCTCTCACAAACTAGATATAGCCTGCACAGAAGCTTGGCATTTGGTCCTAACATCAAAGACCAATTTCCTTCTTTGAAACATTGCTGCAGTAACCCTCCCTATTTCATTTCAATTTATTATCCAAATGCATATGCAGTTACTGTCCTCATTAAGATTGCATCCCAATTGATTTTATAGTAGCCACTTGGGAGAGAAATTCCAACTTGTGCTTTCTATTCCTCATACCTAATACTGCTTCTGTTGTGGATTCTTATGAAGTTGTTGATATTCCTGTAGGTTCTTAGCCTGTTTTGGTATGGCATTGCAATCTGCTAGGTGTCTGCTATGCATGAAATGATTCCTTTGATTCCAAATGTGCCAGACTATACTGAAAAACAACTCCATTATATCTGGTTCCTTTGCACACACTTCTGGACTTTGGGAATGCTGGCAGCATAAACTCCACTTGTAGATGTACAACTCCACATAGCATGTATCATTTATTTATCCTATTGTTTTGCACATATCACATTTGCTCTCCACATGAATAGCTTGTGGTTTTTTTGACACGTGTTCTCTCCCATAGGAGTATTCCCCTACTCTTATCTTCTTGTTTCAGCTTTGAGGCAAGGAAATAGACACTTTTTCCTCTGAACATACCTGAGGAGTGAGGAGCTACCCAGATTAATCTACCTTGTACTTGGAGAGAGCATAAAGGCATTAAATTCAACAATGATGTGGTGTAAAACTCAAGTTTTACCCTTTCAATCTCAACATGCCATGTCATCATATTACATATTAAAGAATAGACACAATCACACTCAATTAATTCTAATACCCATTTGAAAATCCAACTTTTTTTTATTTTTAAGAATACTAAATATTTTTAACACACACACGGGAAAAGGGGAGAAGGTTTTTGAAGATCCAACTTAATTGTGAGTTTATTGAGATGTTATTATGTGTGGTAGAATGTATTAAGTTTTAAGCAAAAAGCTGATATGACAATCTCTTATTGATAATGTAAAATATGAATTTTACACTCCATCTTTGTAATACATAGTACAAACTAAAAATATCAAAATGTAAAACTAGTACTATGCTATTAGTACTATGCCATGTACACCTCTCTCTACCAATTAGCACATTGATTAGCCTCACAGAAGAAATGCCTAAACTTAAAATCGGGAAAGATTCTTCAACAATCACTTTGTAGTCATTTACAATTGGACTATTAATTAGTCACTAGTGGAAAGTCTCTAATTTTTCTCTCTCAACTCTTTCTCTCCATTTATTCTCAAACTCTAACCCAAATCCTAAACTCTAACTAAATCAATTCCAAACCACCGATAAAGATGACATACCTGTTGGAGAGCAGTAGACAGAGGTGTGCTTTTTTTTTTTTTTTTTAAAGACTTCTACAACTAATTTTTATCTTTTTATCTCTACAAATATATCATTCTATTGATTTTGGTATGTTTGATTAATTTTTTTTTTTTTGAGGTGATTCATATTTTTCCTAATTTCTATTATAGTGTGATATATTTGTCGAATATAAAACTAAATTTTATAAGTTTCAAATTTATTATTCAAACTTCTCATCTCTTAAGTAATAAAGAGATTATCATGATAATTAAAACTCTTCACATAATTACAATGTTATCTTGACCAAAATTAAAATGAAACCAAAGTAATAAAATATAGACTTTATAATAATTTATTCCTCAAAAAATTGGTAGGCACATTTAAATTCATAGCCTTGTAAATTGTGTTTGATACAAAATCAAATTCCTATTTCCAAATAAACTAAATATTAACGTAAACCAAAATCTAACTAAAGCTATAAGAGGGAGAAAGAATACTTTGTGATGGGGAATTAAAAAAGCACAACACCTAAAAAAAAAAAATCATTAGCCTAAATTATAGTTAAGAGAGAGAGAGAGAGAGAGAGAGAGAGAGAGAGAGAGAGAGAGCACTTATATTTTTTGTATGAGAAGAATGGATTGAATGGGATAAATGATACAAAATTTATACAAAATAATATAGGGAAAAGAAGAGTAAAAAATATAAGAAAGATAAAATAATGAAGGAAGTGTAATAACAAAGTAGAGAATAGTGGGAAGATAAAGAGGCAAAGAGGGAGGAGAAAGGCTTGAGGAAGTGTAATAGTGTGGACTTATAGGGATAAGATTATTATTATTATTATTATTATTTTGAGAATAGGGAGTAGAAAAGTTTAAAAAGAAAAATAAGATGTTGAAAATAAGTAGATGATGTAGCACAATGATATAATAGCATCCAGTTTATATATATATATATATATATATATATAGTAGTATTACTAGCATGTAACCTATACAAACGTATGGATGCATTTAAAATTAAACACAATTTTTATTATGAAAATATAAATAATTAGTCAAATTATTAAAAAAAATGGCATGTAACACATGTATACGTATAGATACATTTAAAATTAAATACAAATTTTATCATAAAAATAAAAATAATTAGTCAATTTATTCTCTTTTAAGTAAACGTAATTAGTCAAATATTAAAATTCTTGCCTAAATTTAATACTACTTATGATTTTTTTTTCTAATTTTTAATAAGATAGAATGTGTGGTGATCTTTGTTGTGTGATGATTTTTATTGAGTATATGTGATTGGTTTTATTTATTTATTCAATTTTATAGTTTATTAATATTCGATTCTGAATGTTTTGAACTCATTAACTCACTTGGCACAAATATTTAAAAACTAAAGTGGACACATGGCACAAACTTAAGTAGATAATTATAGTGTGGTCTTCACATAAATTTAGACCCATAGGAAAAAATTGGATTATAATTTTGAATTATAATTGAATTTTGTCTATTAATATATATATATATATATATATGCCCGTGCGATGCACAACTTAATCAAAATGCATATGGAGTTACTGTCCTCATTAAGATTGCATCCTTTGCGGCTAGAATATATTTAAAAATATTTTAATTCAAATTAAATAGATAATAAAAAAGTAATCTTTTACTCTATTTTTTTTATATAAAAGTAATCTCTTACTTTAAGTTATATAATGAATGCATATTGCGCAAGATTAAGTTTTAAAAAATAAAATAAAATAAAATCATATATAAGTACAAAATTAATTGAATGGAATATGGTAGATAACTATGCAACTAATATAAAAGGAGATGCCTAAAAAAATATAAAGGGAGTTTGCATAATTAAAGCTCAAGTGCATAATTAAATGAAAAAACTTGAATTCAATAATTAAAAAAAATAATTGAAAGCATATTTAAGTGGTAACATCAATGTAATAGTTAAGAATTATGCATAACCCAAATTACTAAACTATAAAAAATAAAAGTAGATAAACTTAACTAAGAATTGAATTTTTGTCTTTGAAAGTGAGGTAGGAGGCACCAAATTTCACCCTATCAAAACAAAATAATATAAAACAACATGAATAATTAAAAAAAAAAAAAAAAAAGCAAATTTGGGAATTTATAATTTGAAGCAAAGAGAGACTGAATTTGAGTGAAAAACAAAAAGAAAATCACCTAAAAAATGATAGATACTTGGATGTTCAAAATATTAATAAAAAAAATTCATGAATCTGACCTTATTATTTATAGTGACCTGAAAATCTAAAGATGAGGGTCATGGTATAATAAAACTATTATCCATAATCATTCTTATATTTATCCAACAAACAAAATTTTAACCATGGTAAACTTCAACCAAAAAATAAAAGTTGATAAGAAGTTGTTTCTATTTAAAATAATAATTTTAAGTTGTAAAGAAGTTGATATAAGAAAAAAAAAAAAAAAAAAAAAAAAGAAGGAAATCATTTAAAATCAAATACCATAAAAATCAAGTTGTTAGCGTTAATTATAATTTTTTTTTTTTTTTGGTTATACTGTAAAAATCAAGTTGTTAAAGTTATTAGCTTTTTTTGTTTTTGTTTTTTAGTCATCCAAAAATTTGATATTTATCCAAAAAAAATTAAAACAAAGTATATTTGAAAAAAAAGTAGGTAAAAAAATTTATTATTAATTCCTCCCCGTGTGTATATCCTCCCAATGAAAGTTGGTTTATATATATATATATTTTTTTTCTTTTTACATGTAGTGTAGTAATTAGAAAATAAGAAAGTTGCTACTTTTTTTATAATAAATAAGGATTAGATGAAGAATTTGGATTATAATACAATACACTTAAAAAATAAGGATTAGATGGATTAGATAAAGAATTTAGATTGTAATCAAATTAAAATTTGCTAAAGCCACTTGGCGCAACTACGGGTTCTAAGCAAAACTTTTATTATATAGTATTATGCCTGTGCGATACACGGTTTAATCAAAATTCATATGTAAACTATTTTTTATATTAATTTAATTAAAATTAAATAATAAAATAGGTAATAAAAAATAAATGAATATTTTACTTTTAGGTTATACAATGAATGCAAATTGTGTGAGACTAATGTATTATAAAAGGCATATATATATATGTGTGTGTGTGTGTGTGTGTGTGTGTGTGTGTGTAATAATTAAATGGAAGATGGTAGATAGCTATGTAACTATTATAAAAGGAGATACCTAAAAAAAAGATAAAAGGATTTTACATAATATATTGAGATTTAAGGCTCAAGTAATATTTAAATGGAAAAACCTTGAATTTAATAATTAAAAACTATCCAAAAAAAAAAAAAATGATTGAAAGCATATTTAAGTGGAAACATTAATTCAATAATTAAGAACAATCTAAATTAATAAACATTTAAGAATTTGAAGTGGAGAGACTTACATGAAAATTTAAACTTACATATGTAAGTCTCTCTATTCAGAGCTGATTTTCATTTTGAAGTAGAGAGCATTATGCTTGGATGTTCCTTGGATGGCCATTGAAACAAATTTTTCTAAACTTTGTATCTTTTGTAGTTTAGATGAGCATTTCTATGCACAATTAAGCAAGTGAGCTTTATGACTCGTGTTTGTGATGAGTAAGATTAAGTAATCTCTTGCACTTAACACTCGTATCACTCTTTTTGACGGGAATGACTAGAAAATCCTAAGAAAAATGTATAAATAACCATCTCACCACTGTTGCCCGCCAATCATGAAATGACATTTGTATGCTACAACGTAGCAAAAGTGGAATGTCAAGTGCTTAACATTATTGGGTAT
The DNA here is from genome assembly GCA_023736055.1 of Quercus glauca. NCBI lineage: Eukaryota > Viridiplantae > Streptophyta > Magnoliopsida > Fagales > Fagaceae > Quercus > Quercus glauca. The sequence goes on along the minus strand of CM043316.1, from coordinate 69,778,247 downwards.
TTCTTTTCTTTCTTATATGTCATGCATGGTTTGCTTAAAAGAAACATATGCAAAGAAAAATAAAAGCAAAAAGAATCAAAATGCTTTATATATGATTGCAAGAGTGTATTCTAGGAGATGTGGGAGCTATAGGATGTACCTCGAAGGTGATAGTCCTCATCAAACAGTTATGATTGTGTGCGAGTTAAAATGATTTTCTCACATCTCAAATCGTCATATCATGTAGACACTTATACAATCTTGCGATGTTTTTCATACACAACACGCAATATTCTTTGCTACTTTTGATACATATGTAGGTACAATATGATTTGGTCATCACAAGGAATACATATGTTAATGTATGCTCACTAAACTATCTTAACTTGTTTTTAAAATATAAAATTGGTTAGACTTGTTTAGTGTGTGTGTGTGTTTTGGATCTATGTGCTTGAGAGTTTAAAATGTTGTTTGGACCTTTGGTTGTGTAGCATGCTTGATTGCATTCATGTCTGTATTTTTCTCTTTTTGAAAAACTGTTTTTAAGCAATCTCGATAGCTGCTGGACACCTTTCGACAGCTAGGCTATCTATCGAGCCCTTTCAACTTCTTTTTATTGCATTCTCGATAGCTACTCGATCCATTGAGGAACTTTCTGGATGCTTGATAGCTTCTCGATCAATCGAGACCCTTTTGCTGTGGACACCTCTCGACAGATCCTAGATAGCTAATTCATGCATTTTTATTCTCGATAGCTCTCGACAACTCTCGATGCGTCGAGAAACTGGGATTTCTATATATAGGGTCTGCACGACATTTCTCTCATTTCTCCTCTATCTCTTTCAATAGTTTGCGTCTTTTCACCTCCCAAACACTCCTCTCTCACTCTAAACTTCATTCCTTTGTGATTTTCGGCCTAGATCAAGAGTTTCTTCTCTGGTAAGGGTCCTAAAACCTTCATTCTTCATACATTTCACGCATTAGACCTAGGTTTTTGGGTTTTTGAAGAATTTTTGGGGTTTTTCAAAATTGATGAAGTTTTGGTGAAATTTTTGTGATGGGTTTTGTATATGATCTTAAATGTTCATGCATTGCATCAGATTTGCATTTTAACTATATTTTCATGCATTATAGATGTGTGCTGTATATGTTGAATTGTTGTGTGCTATTAGGTTTGGATTTGGCTAAGCCCATGATGTTTTTAAGTGTGCATGTCACATGTTTATGCATCTTCATGCATACGTACCTTCATTTATCCTTATATTGATATTGATATTGTTGGTGCTTTTCTACGTGTCTATCTTTCTCTCTCTCTCTCTCATTGTTGCGTTAGTTTGCTCTATGACACCTAAACGCAAATCTACTCCATTCCACAACCCTCTTCGTTCGAGGGCATCTTCCTATGATTCTACCCCCTCCTATGTCTGGTTCCATGATGAGAAGGCCAAGTTGGACTTCTCGGAGAACTTTTCACGACGCGGCATTCATTCAAAACACCAAGTCGTTCTATTAGATTTTTCCGATACTAACCTTCCCGTTGTCATCTACCTTCGGGGTCGAGAGTCACTGTGTGGCATCCCAGTCACTTGTCCCTCTGTGATCATACAGGATTTTTACTCCAATATGCACTGATTCGACACTTCTGTACCTCATTTTATCACTCTCGTTCGAGATACGCGCATCATAGTTACTTCGGATATTGTATCCGAGGTACTACACGTTCTTAGGGTAGCGCATCCTGACTACCCAAGCTATGATCGTCCGAGGACTATGTCCAAAGACGAACTCTTGTCTCTATTTTGTGAGACACCTTCATCTTAGGATGACCGTCAAAACACCCCTTGCTTGAGCTTTGCAAAAGTTCCGAGATTCCTTAACATGGTGATGACATTCATTTTCCATCCATTGTCTCACTATAACTCCATCACAGAGCCTCGTGCTCGATTTTTGTTATCACTTCTTGAGGGACTTTCTATTGATTTTCCCTTTCACTTCATCCTATCCCTCATAGATGTCTATAGAGATATGGTGACCCGTGATAAACTCATTTTTCTTTCGGCTATCACGCGGATCCTTCTTTAATTTTCTGTCTCTTATCCCGCGTCCCCTCATTTCTCGGTCATGTGTGCCATAGATCTAGCTACCGTTCAATAGAGTGAGGTCCAGCTTCAACCGAAACGGCCACGGACAGAGACAGTAGCTCCTCCAGCTTCTTCCGCTCCTTCTTCATCAGCGGGTGGTGTGACCCTCGAGGCAATCATGGCACAACTTGAGCGCATGGATGCTCACTTTGATATACTCACTACTAAGTTGGATCAGGTGAACACCCATGTCAGCTGTATTGCTAGACGACAAGCTCGCCTTGGTGGCTTCGTGGAGTCTCCTTTTCCTTCTCTAGAGGCATCTGAGGACGAGGACGAGGATGACGACGGTGACTCCGACAATGATGATGATGATGAGGATGAGGATGATAGCTCGCCCAGTGATGATGAGATATCCACTTGATGTACTTACCCTTTGTCACTCGTGACAAAAAGGGAGAGTAGTTTTGATATGAGAGTAGTCATATACATAGGGGAAGAGTTAGTATAGGAGATTTTTGTTAGGGGAGTTTCTATATTTTTTAGGGATGTAATGAGGACTTATGTTTTTTTTTTCTTTTCTTCTTTTAGATATACATTGTTCTTACATTGTGATAGCAAACCTTGTACTTATAATGTTATATATATGATGAGGTTGTTATTACAGTTCTTTCACCTATCTTTACATAGGGAGAGTAGTTTTGATATGAAAGTAGTCGTATACATAGGGGGAGAGTTAGTATAGGAGATTTTTGTTAGGGGAGTGTCTATATTTTTGAGGGATGTAGTGAGAACTTATGTATTTAATTTTTTCTTTTCTTCTTTTAGAGATACATTGTTTTTATATTGTGATAGCAAACCTTGTACTTATGATGTTATATATATGATGAGGTTGTTATTACAGTTCTTTCACCTATCTTTACATGTGTTGTTCATTTTCCCTCTTTATGCACATGCTTCTTATATATTGTATGCAATTTTTTATTTCTATTTCACACTAAGATGTTGTGATGAGTTTTGTTTAAAGTATTTCCGAAATATAAGTTGTCAAAGTCTTCTTGCCATGAACTCTCTTCTTGCAAAGTTTTTCAAGAGTTTGTGTTAGGATAAATTTTATTGTATTTAACAAGTGAATATGAGTTGAGTGATTTATGACTTCTCTCATATGTTCATTTGTTTGTTGTGGTTTTGTCAGGGACTGCCAAAGGAAGAGATTGTCAAGACATAAGTGATTCATTGTTAGGAACATATGTCGATATAAAATTGGCTAATCTTGTGACAAAACATACTTTACTTGTAATTGGGTAGATCTATGATGTGTTTAATGCTTTAAAGAACAAGGTTTCAAGTTCAAGTGTTAAAACCATGCAAGTCTATCCAAGAAACAAGTGAAGAAGTGCTAGATTTTAAAACTCGACAATTATCTCGATAGCTAATATCTATCGAGGTTTAAAAAACTGCTAAAACCCGATGCTCGATAGCTAGCTCGACAGATAAGCTATCTATCGAGGTTTATGAAAATCAGTTTTTCAAAGCTAAATTCAATCCAATCTGTGAATAGATGTTTGGGATTTCTTTTCTCATAACCCTAAACATATATAAGGATTGTTTTAAGAGCCGTCACTACTGATGCAACTTAATGCAAAAGTTTTTCACAAGCATATTGTGAACCGGAGACATATGCCCTAGTTCATCTTCCTATTCAAGAAGCTGTTGTGTTTGTACACCGTAGGGTTTTGTAATCAAGGAGTTTAGTGATCTTTATCGTGTGATGAACTGAATAACTTTGCAGCCAACATCTTTCTTAAGTTGGTGAGTAAGTCACGTACTGGGATTCGCGCATCGAATTGGTTAGTCACGTAGTGGGAGCCATGCATTAAAATGAGAGATTGTCACTACAGAACAAGTCAAATTGGGTATTGGGGTAAAGGTTCAACTGTAGGTTGGTATAAGGTACTGAGATTCTTTTACTTGTAACCGATTATTGTGATAATAGTGAATTCTCGGGAGTGGTAACCTTAAAATCACCCGGTGGGGTTTTTGCCATGTAAGTTTTCCTCATTCGTAAACAAATTGCCGTGTCATTTAATTTCCGTTGCATTTAGTTATTTGATGATTTGTTTGTGCTACCATGCTTATTGCATGCAAATTGAATTAATGAATTAACTTGACTAATTAATTGGTTAATTCATCACAAGGGGTTAATACATTCTTGGCCTATCAAGTAGAGTTCTAGATATATTTAGAGATATTTATGATTTTAACATTTCAGATTGATTAGCCTCCATTGAATTGTTCTTGGAGATAAATATGATTTTAGCATTTTAGATTGATAAGCCTCCATCAAATAATTCTTTATGATCTAATCTAAAGTTGTTGATAAACTTGGAGACGGAAAGGAGAGTAAAAATTATTGATAATTCATAAACTTGAAAAAAAATGGCTAAACAATGCAGGAGATAAAATTGTAGTTTATGTAAGAATCAAATACATCCAATAAAAAATACTGATAAAAACAAATAAGGGGTTGTTTTTATCTAAAAATTTGCTTTATTTCTATTTATTTAATTTACTGCAATTTGTTTAATAAGTGGTTACTACTTTTTTTTTTAAATACATTTTTATAATACACTACGTTGCAAAAATAATGCAGTAGACCTTTTTTTTTACACTATGTTTATGTTGCTGTAATTCAAGATGCATTAAACCTCTTTTTTTTAGTGTAATATACGTTACTGCAATTTAAGATGCATTAGACCTCTTTTTTTTAGTGTAGTATACATTGCTACAATTTAAAATGCATTAGACTTTTTTTTTTTAAATCTAAAAATTTATAAAAAATTCTGCAATATGGTAAAGCCACTTGGTGCAACCACGACGTCTAAACCTAACTTTTATTAATTATTTTAAGTGATAGGCCAAGAATGTATTGACCCCTTAAGTAAATTAACCAATTAATTAGCCAAATGAATTAATTAAGTCAATTTAACATGCAATACGCGTGATAGCACAAACAAATCACAAAATAACTAAATGCAGAGGAAATTAAATTTAACACAGGTGATTTGTTTATGAATTGGGAAAACTACCGAGGCAAAACCCCATCGAGTGAATTTAAGGTCACCACTCCCGAGAATCCACTATTATCAAAACAAGCAATTACAAGTAAATGAATCCCAATATCTTATACCAACCTACAGTTGAACCTTTACCCCAATACACAATTGGACTTGTAATGTAGTGACAATATCTCCTTTTAATGCACGGCTCCTAGTACGTGACTAACAAATCGATGCACAGATCCAAGTACATGACAACACACCAACTTGAGAAAGATGTTGGCTGCAAAGTTCTTCAATTCATCCACACGATGAAAATCAAGAAGCTCTTTGATCACAAAACCTTGCGGCATACAAACGCCGCAGCTTCTTCAAGAGAAAGATGAACTAGGACAAATTGTCTCCGATCACAATATGCATGTAACAACAAGTGCAACAACCTTTGCATAAAGTGAGACGGCCTTTAAAATAATACTTATATATGTCTAGGGTTGTGAGAAAAGAAAACATAAACACATAACTTGGATATGCGTGAAAAACAAATTTGGAAATCTGAATTTTGTAATTCTCGATAGATAGGATATCTGTTGAGCAGCTGTCAAATATCGGGCTAAAATTGCCTTTTAAACCTCAATAGATACAATCTATCGAGTTTTAAAATACAACACTTTTTCACCTGTTTCTAGAACAGATTTACATGGTTTTAACTCTTGACTTGAACAACATGTTTCTTGAAGACTTAAACCATCCTCGATCTACTCAATTACAAGTAAAGTGCATTTTGTCAAAGAATTAGCCAATTTACATAATATATGTTTCTAACAATATCCACATATGTCTTAACATTAAGTAATTAATAATTGCATTGGTATGCTGTTGAGACACACAATCCAAAAAAATTTGTAAAAGAGTCATGAAGGTTGTTACTAAAGACATATTGAAACAAAGGAAAATTTTCTACTTTTATGCTTGGAGTTTTAATATCATTGAAGAATTTCTTAATCTTTGACATAGTTGATGTTAAGCTCTTTTGGAAGGTAAAACATCAAAATTTGATGATTTTTGATGCATTCATTCATCTTATGCATTTAATTGTAGGAAAAGGAAACTGGGTAGCTGATTATTTCAAGAAACAAGAAAGGGTCCTTGAAGGTTGTTTGGGTATGCTCTCTTCTAAACACACAAGAAATATATGGTTATTGTTTTAAACCAATATTCTGTTTTTTATTGTTTGAATGGAGGAACATGAGTGAGTTTGAATGTTAATGTTGATTATAATTTCACTGTACTGATTCTAATGTTGGGTTTCTCCCAGTTATGAATATTCATTGGTTAGAAAAGTAAGTGAACATGATTGGAAACGCTTTTGGCATATATCACAAAATTAGTTATATTAGTTTTGCAAATGGAGGATCTTGGTCCATTTAATGTAGTACACAGTAGCTCAAAAACCAGTTTATAAATGGAGGATCTCAATTTATTTCATTTTAGGTTCATTACACTCAAGTAAAAAGCTATGAATGTTTTTTTGCAGAAAAAATACTGCTTCATGGTTTATGTTTTGACTGTTTTAAGTTCAGACTTAGAATAGTTTGAATTTCTTAGCTTTCTTTTTGATGGGATAACAAAAAATTACATCTATAGCTCGTCCAGATGGGTCGTCCATCTCGAATGGTTAGCCAAACATCCAAAACCATCTCCTATTCGTCCAGAACTCTCGTCCTTGAGAAGTTGACCAATTGAATAAACCCCATAATCAAGTCGAAGGAGTCGCCCACATGTGAAGCGCATGGATGACCAAACAACGGCATGACAAAGGGTTGTCCATAGGCATTGCACATGGACGACCCCACAACACTTAGCAAAATCTGGAGCGGATAACCAACCCGTGTTCATCGCCGCCAATTCCTCCCAAGTATGTAACTTCCAGCAACGGTTATGGTTTCAATAGCAGTTGAGGTCTGAATTCCAAGAATCTGGGGGAAGTTATCCAAACCAATAACCGCCTCGAAGTACCCTATATAAGGACCGGTCTGAACCATGCAAAGGTAGGAGAAAATTCTAAGATATTACTCCCGAAAAGTTGGTACTATATTTTCCTTGTTAGAAAACTAACTTTATCATCGGAGGGTACTTGGCCGGTCCACCCCGGTCACCCCTTAATTGTTTCTTCTTTTCAGGCCTTCGCTACCGCCGTAGCCCACCGAAGCCGAAGTGTTCAACCAACTGATTTAACACATCATCACTTTTAGTTTGGATTTTTAAGCATGGATTGAGGTTGCAAATTCTTTTTAGTTTGATTGCTTTATGGTAATTACCTCTTACCAAAACACTTCTCTCTAATAAAGAATAAGATAGTAGGGGTGAGAAAATTAGATGGGGTAGATTTTTTGTAGGCCATGTGACCCAAGTTTTTGGAGATTGTAGAAGTATAAGAGTGTTTAAATTGATTGGGAGACCGTATGCAATTAAGAGCATGATTTATATGAATAGGTTACCTTTTAGATAATCTTAATTTTTTGGCAAGTTTTTTAATTGTTACTAATTCATGTTGACAATGACACTGATTTTGGGTTTTTGCTCAGTTAATTGGATCTCTAATATCATCCTATATTAGCAACTTGAATCATGAGAAAGTGAGGAAATTGTTGGAACTACCTTGCTTGAGATGGTTCTGTACAAATTATAGGGAAATTAAAACTGAATTTTCGATTTTTAGTGAGTTTAAATATGAATCAGCATAAAATATGCATTTTACATCTAAAATCTGCACTTTTTTACAACCAAAATCTGCACTGCACCGTTTCACAAAAATCTACACTGCATTGTTTCATTAAAATCTGCACTACACTGCACTGTTTCAAACTTTCTGTACTACACTATTTCTCTTCTATTAATGTTTCTTGAATGTTGGCTGAAAATTGGATTCTTATCGTTTTGTAGGTAGGGATTTGGCATTTTGTTATCTGGGTTATTTGGTAATACAACTACAAGACGAGGACAATCTGGTATTTACCATTATTTCCTTTATTCTGTACTGTTTCTTGCATATTTATTGGTAACATGTTTCTAGAAAGAATTTGAAATTGGAATGTGATTGCATATTTAAGTTTCTTGATTATCTCAAATTTGGTTTTATGTTTGGTTTAATTGTTTCATCTCAAGATTTTCATTGTTTTAATTACTTCTATGTACAATTTGTATTTTATCAAATAATCATATTTTTATGTTTTTTATTTATTTATTTTGAAGTTAATGTGTGAATGCTATATTTTTCTTCTATTTTCGCCCCTTTCTATAACATATAACTGTTAATTTGTAATATATGTTTTTGCTATATAGTTATATTTTGTGAGAGTTTCAGAGACTTTGGTTATATATATATATATATATATATATATATATATATATATATATATATATATATATATTCTAGTCGCTAACCCGTGATATGCATGGGAACTTACCTATTTGTGTGGTAGACTAAATTAATTTTATAAAAAATTTAAGAAACTAGCCAATTTCATGATTTGCTCTTGTATGACTTCAATTTGTGTTACAATTTGATGAAGAAGCCATTGACTCATCCATGCCACAAAGAGTCAAACAAGCAGCAGAACATGCAACAGGACCAGATAAACCTGCAGGCAACGGCAAACGCATGAATGCCACAAAAGCAATGGACTTATATGGGGAGTGGAGCATGCAAAAGACTCAGGCACCACCTACTTGTACCTAGCCAATATAGGGGAGGTGGGCCATGGGTCAGAGGTAAGAGAGGGTGTGGTCTAGTGGTGGGGAGAGGGGAGAGCCTATTCTGGGGTTCCCGCTTAAGCTCTTTTGGGGAAAATGTCCTACTGGGATGACATACCACCCAAAAGTGGTAAGCATGAGCTGGAATCACTAGGTACATGCTATAAGAGTTAGTAAGAGAGAAACCTAGCCCTTATTCGGATGAGAATGCCAAGAGAAGCAAGAAAACAAAACAAAACAACTTTTGTCTGGGAATGAAGCATGGCGTGGCCAACACAGGGTAGTAGTGATGACTAGGTAGCCAGCAGACCAGTGGGCAGTCTGGGAAGGACACCCATAACAGGCTAAAAGTAGTTGAGGGGTAAAAATGGTAAATCTTATCACGACAAGCAGTATAAAAAGGCCTTAGCCGTGCACAATAAGAAACAATAAGAAGGGATAGGAGAAAATACTAAAAACAAAGAAGTAGAGGAAACAAAGAAAACAAAGAAGACAAACAAAGAAAACTAAAAAATCGAGAGTGAGTAAAGAAATAAGAGTGATAGGAGTGAAAGAGCATGCACCAGTAGGCTATCCATTTCTCTCCCCCTCAATAGCCCACTCTCTAATAAGTTAAGAATCTGAGGTTAAGCCACCTAGGCCCGTTCTCCAACGTGAGCAATTTCCATTGCAGGATTCCCCTGTGAGGTTATCCACATTGGAGATTGATTCCCTTCTTGGACTTGAATCTGCCAAGGAGCCAAGCTTAGCAGACTAATTCTTTCCTTCTTCTGTTACGATTGTTCAAGGACTAACGCATTTTTCTTGTTATTAATTCACTCTTGCCATACTTACATTATCGTATTTTCCTTTTGTGAAATTGTTTAAGCATAATCTTTGTCAGTAGCAAGTGCTTTAGTTAAAACAGTTTAGTTATCCTGCCGTATTATGTTTCTCCTACTATAACACTTTTTGTGACAGTATTTCCTGCCATGTACCCGTGATTCCATCAAGATTCCTACCAAAGGTTCTAACTTGCGCACAACTGGCTTAAGGTGAGTTTCAATTAAGCCAGTCCTGACTCTCCTACCCCAGAATCATTGGGCCGCAATACGGCAAGAGCAACCCAGCCTAGCACATAAAAAGGCCTACCACAACCTCTACTCGGCTTTTAAAAAAAAAAATATTGGGGTTTGCTTTACTTTTATAATGTTCATGATTAACCTCGCAAATTTGGAGATAAATTATCAATATTTAAGTTTGAGTTAAAGTTAAAGTTGGACTTGTTAGAGAGATAGAGATTTTATTTAAATAAAATGATAATTTTATTTAAATATTGTGTTGACATGAAAAATTGTGAGAGTTTCAGAAGGTTTAGTTATATATATATATATATATATATATATATATATTGTGGGGGCGAGCCCAACGCTGCGAATTGGGCCCAAGGCCCATTTTTGTATACACTTATTTGTCCGAAGAGATGAAAGGGATCAGGGCTGGGCCCGTTTGGTGGAAATGCGCTTGAAGAGAAATACTGGGATTCGTCCGAAGACAATCCTGTTTGTCCGAAGAGGTTCTATCGTCGGATCATCATGGTGCTTGATCAATCAAATGTGCTGGGGGCAAAAGCGACCTTCCCAACTGATTCCATGGAGGAGAGCAAATCCTAGGCGTGCCTGGAGATGAGGGGATCATAATAATATCTTGAAGGAAAATCTGCTACAACTGCATTTAATGCACTGCAGCAGCTTTCCTGGCCGCATTTATGTGGAGAAGACACCTGAACAGTTCAGCCTCAGCTACCACCACTCACGGCATACTAAAGCAAAAGTTTGATGTGACATGTACTAAAGCTAATACTTGGATGAAGAACAAGTGTACGGTGAGTATGAGAAAGGAAGAGTGTATATAAGGGGAATAGGTCCCTGAAGAGAGGAAAAAGAAAAATTGTATTAAGAAACTTGACAAGTACCAAGTCTCTTCGGACCCAAGAGAGTTTTTATCGAACATTAGTCTGAACATCGTTTTACTTTTACATGCATGCATGAACTGTTGCTAAATCCATAACAAGCCCAGCTGTTTAACCCATTCTCTACAAATTTATTGTTGGGATTCGTTGGGCTCACAATACACAAAGTTTGTGCCTAGTCCATCAAATTTCAACCCTACATATATATATATATATATATATATATATATATATATATATAGATGATATGATATGATATATAGATTGAATATTTTAATTTTTTTTTATATATTTAGTATTTTTAAAAGTAGAAGAAAATAGAAAAATTATGACTAATGTGTTTTCAATGAAAATTATAATAGCAATTATTATGATTGGTGGGTTTCAATTAGCTAAAAGAATTTGTAAAGTCATATTTAGCTAAAAAATGATATGAACGATTAATAAGAGTACAATAACATTCAATGTTATATTTTAAATTTTAAATATTATATAAATATAAATTAGTATTACTTTTCAGCTTTTAAATATTACTATATAGATATAAATTATAAGAAGAATGGTTCCTTGTTCAGGTTCGCGACTTAGTCTGGGAACATGTTAAAAAGCCTAAAATCAAGATCCCATCCCAAGTACGCCCCCACCATATCCGACCTTAATTTCTAACTAATTTCAGAGTGAGGTTAGCTTAAAGTCGGTCAATCATTTTTTTTTTTTTTTTTTTTTTTTTTTGAGAATGAAGTCGGTCAATCAATTGATTCAATTTCATTAAAAAAAAAAAAAACACAGTCAATCACTCTTGAGTCTGACTTTGAACAGTTATTGGTTGGCATAATTGACGGATATCTTTCTTTTTTTCTTTTTTTTTTTCATTTTCATTCCACAGTGGCACACCTCACACAAAGCTTTTACGTTATTTATTTATTTATTTATTATTATTATTTTTTAGGAAGACTTCAAAGTTCAAACTTCATTAAGAAAAAAAAAAAAAAAACATCATTTACATTTTTTTTTTTTGATCCAAAAACATCAGTTACATAGTTACATTCTAGATAGTGGATAAGAAAATAAGGATTCTTCTAATATATTGCTAATAAATGAATAGATCGAACATGAGAAAATTCAACTGTCTAAATTCATAAGATGAAACTAGGATGCCATAGATAATGAAGCTTTTACAATTTGACTATAAACACAATAACAATACTAGGGACTAGGAAGACAACTATTTTTATAAATTTTTAAAAAGATCATTTTTATATAGACTGTTATTAATATTACTTTTAGTATACACAGATTATAATAAGATATATAGACAAATAATATAAGTAAATAATTATGAAAATTTTTGTATTTTCAAATTCAATAATAAGATACAACAAATTTTTTTTAAAAAATTCACAATATTAAGATGACACGTTGTGATTAGTGCAACATCACTTTTATATGATACCATTGTTTTTTGCTTTATTTTTTGTGGAAATACATCACACAATTGTTGACGTCATTTTTATTTTTTATTATATCACAATCCCTCTCCTTAACCATTATAAAACCATAAATGAATAAATAAATGTGAATTTTTCTTTTGAGAATACTAAATATTTTTAACACACACACATAGGAAGAGGGGAAAAAGGTTTAAAGAAACTTACAGTGGTGTATATCCAAAAGGGCTTAACTCTTAAATATAAATGTGAAATTTGTTATGTATCTAAACTTATTACCATACATCATATATTATATTATAAAAGTTGGGCTTAGAAATTGTGGTTACGTGTGTGTGTGTTATAAAATACTTAGTATTCTAAAAAAAAAAATTCTCCTTAATTATTTTATCAAAAAAAGAATCTCATTAAATAGGATAATTCACTTTAGATAAAATTCTTTAATTTATTTTATTTTATACAAGATAAAAATTGTACTTTAACCTAATCTAAGTGTATATATGTGTGAAGCTCCCTTCTAGAAATTTGAACTCCAGCCCTTGCTTCCCACACCTTACAAGCACTTATACTTGTGAAGTAACCATAGCGCCAAAGGAGCGTAGTGGTAAATTCTATTTTCAAAGTTTCAAGAAATTAAAAATTCCACTCCAACCATTATCCAAGTTTAGGTAAAACTCTATTAGCTAAGTTAAAAAAAAAAAAAAACAAGAATTTATTATTATTATTATTATTATAGAGATCATAATAATTTTTTATTTTAATATAATAATCAAATTTACACATTACATACCATTATTATGTTAATAAACTCAATATATGTTTACATTTTTATAATTTAATATTAGATTAAATCTATTAAAATTTCAAATAGATCACTAAAGTTCTGATAATATTTTTAAAATACAATTTTTTTATATAGAATTTTCAATTAATCCGGGCATCACAAAGAACATACTGTTCTTTTATTATAACCATAATCACAAACAATAAATTTATAAACGCAAAAAAATTTCATAATTACCATATGTATTTAGTAATGGACTTGAATGAAAATCAATAAAAAGTTTTAATTCAATTGTTAGAAAATAAATTATTGAAGCAAGTTCCAGTTAATCTTTTTGTTTTTTTTTTTTTGTTTTTTTTACAAGATAAAATTTTTACTCTAACATAATCTAAGTGTATATGTATGTAAAGTTTCCTCCTGAAAACTTGAACCCGAACCCTTGCCTCTCACACCCCACAAGCATTTATACTTGTGAAGTAACTACTGCACCAAAGGTATGCAGCTGTCTCAATTAATCTAATTGGTAAAATTTTTTATTATCAAGTAAAAGATTTGTGGTAAAAAAAAGAGAAGAAAAATACTGAAAATAGTCATGTCTATGACATTTCTAATCACAATTCACACATTCAACCATTTGAACATGGCCACGAAACCCACCTCTAAGAAAAGGGTACATTTATCTATGTCCATAATATTTTTACAATAAATTATAAATGATTAGTTATTATTGATTCAAATTTGTACATAATACTAAGATTAGTTTTTTACTCCAACAATAATAATAAATAATAACTTGCCACTTAGAATTTATTGTGAAAATATTGTAGAATTTCTCCCCTCCTTAAGCACCTCCACCTCTCTCACATGTAACAACTATTGGCACACGTGTGCTCTCTCCGAACTTGACGCGTCTTAATGTCAACTTCTACAAATCAAACCTTAGCAGCTAAGCTTAGCTTCTCGTGTGAACAAAACCTCTCCTTCCACACCTTCTAGAAATGTACAAAAAGCAAAGTCCAAATCAAACTCCCCCCACTCACAAACACACACACTCACTCCCTCTCTCTCCTCCTCTTAACCCGCCACGTTGGCATTTCCATACTTATAATACGCGGTTTTGCCGTCATCACGCTACTATTCGCTCAACTATATAAATCAATCATAATAAACCTTTATTTTTGTTGTCAAAATTTTTTGTTTTCAATTAATTTTTTTTCTATGTAAAACTTTTCAACTTTGACAAATCCACACGCAATCTCATTTTGGCCTCTTTCCTTGTAATTTCCAATTTCATTATAACTTAATCTAATTCACTCCCATATATTTAGCTGCCTCTTCCTCACCCACTATCTCTCATACTCACAAAACAAGTTTCAAACTTTTTCACTTCCTCCTCTGTTTTCTCTTCTTTCTCTCTGTTTTTTCTTTACTATTAGTTATATAAAGTTGAGATCTTTGATATACCCAGATCGAGTTTTGAAGTAATTTGAGGTGGGGATGGAGAATAATCAGCAATCTTTTTTTCAATTCAGTGATCAGCTTCGAGTTCAGACTTCGAATCTGGCTAATCTGTCAGTCAACGACTCGATTTGGAGCTCTAATATTCCGACAAAGAGGACTGAGGAAAGGAGGAATTTTGATATAAGGGTTGGTGGAGAGGTTAATTCTTCTCTAAGCAACTCCAATCCAAAAGGGTCAGATCTCAATGGTTTCAATGATGGGTGGAACAGTCTGAAGCCTAAAGTGTCTGATTTCAATGGATTCAATGATGGCTGGAACAATCTTAATCTGAAGCCTAAAGGGTCTGATTTCAATGGATTCAATGATGGCTGGAACAATCTTAATCTGAAGCCAAAGGGGTCTGATTTCAATGGCTTCAATGATGGGTGGAACAATCTTAATCTGAAGCCAAAGGAGTCTGATTTCAATGGCCTCAATGATGGTTGGAACAGTTTCAAAACAAAAGGAACTGATTTCAATGCTTTCAATGATGGTTGGAAGATGGGGTCTAGCGGTGTTGGAAATAGTCTAATTCTTGGTGGATCTCAGAAGAATGGTGGTATTAATGGGGGGTTCAACAAGGGTATTTATTCTAAGACTGGAAATTACAATATTAACAACAATGTTAATGTGAAGGGGTACAAGAATAATGGTAAGGGTGAGGATGATCATGGAGGGAAAGTTGGGAAGAAGAATAGTAATGGCAAGAAGAATAATGGTGACAATAATAATAATGATAGTAAGAGTGGTGTGGACAAGAGGTTCAAGACACTTCCACCATCTGAGTCTCTGCCTAGGAATGAAACCGTTGGGGGATATATCTTTGTCTGCAACAATGATACTATGCAAGAGAACCTCAAAAGACAGCTTTTTGGTAAGTCCCTCTTCCTCTTTCTCAACCTGTTTTTGCTATATAGACTTGTTTTTATTATTTATTTTCTATTTAAATTCAATTTTTGTTTATCCTTGTTTATACAATATTGGAATTGTACTTGTTCTATATGGATTTGCTCTCCAATTTGCAATTGAAGGGCTCTGATTGTGTGTCTGTTGTGTTGGATGTTCAATTTGTGTATTTCAAAATGATTCTCTTTGGATGAAGGAGTATCCTTTTTTAAGTCACAACTTATTTTAGAATTTGGTTAAAATTGAACCAGGAGTATCAATCCAATTTTCTCATTCCTTGGATCTAAAAATCTTATTATTTTTTATAAATGAATGAATTTTTCCATTTTGCTTTTATAAATAAGTATTCGTTTTTATTCTTTGCTTCTAAACATATGCTTTGAAATATTTCTAGGTCTGCCTCCACGTTACCGTGATTCAGTTCGGGCTATAACTCCAGGCTTGCCACTTTTCCTTTACAACTACTCCACTCACCAACTCCATGGAGTATTTGAGGTTTGTATATTCCTTTTCATATTTAGTATCTTTTTATGAAATTTTATGGTGCATGTTTAATGTTTTCACAGTTTGGCTAATATCAATTATCAATATGGTTTGTTCAGGCTGCAGGCTTTGGAGGAACAAACATTGATCCAACGGCTTGGGAAGACAAAAAATGCGCTGGTGAATCACGCTTTCCTGCTCAGGTATTCATAGTGAATAATAATTCTTATGTCAAATTATGATATTTTTTTTAGTAAGCATATGAAAATAACTATCCTATGCTTGTATCCTGTTTTTATTCATTACTCTATTTGTAACAGGTACAAGTTATAACAAGGAAAGTTTGTGAGCCACTTGAAGAGGATTCCTTCAGGCCAATTCTTCACCATTATGATGGTCCTAAATTCCGCCTTGAACTAAACATACCAGAGGTATTGATTGCTAAAATTATTACCAATTTTACTACAAAATACTTACAAATCGACATGATTTGGTTTTCGTGGTCAGTTTGCCTAGTCTAAACAATCTTATGGTTTTAATTTTTTGCAGGCACTCTCTCTCCTGGATATATTTGAAGGGCAGAATTGAGGGCTTGAACAACACACTACACAGGCATACTGGTACAAGTAAAGATAGTGAAAAGAAAAAAGAGCTGATGGAAAAGAATAGCAGGATAGAGAGTTTCTTGACTTAAAATATTATTATGGAGTTTACACAGAGATAATTTGGCGAACAAATATATTTTTAGGACTCGCTTGAATATGCAGCCTATGTCATGTATTAAGCTGTTTTTGCATAGAGGCTGTTGTGTATGGTTGTCCTTTTTATTGTATTTAGAGTATAAATATATATAAAAATAACTAATAAGATATAAAAATGAACTTCTCTATTTGTTTGGTGTTATAATAAATCGAGGATTTGTGGCAGTCTGAATGCTAAAAAGTACCAGACCCTCAGAACCATTTGCATATGAATGCTTTGGGCAGAAAATTTCAGAGGCTTTTGTTGTATTCATTTGGAAGTTGGTTGTGGATTGTTAAGATATCCTCATGCACAATAAGAATTTTCTTCCTGTGAAACATCTTTGTTAACACATCCCTTTAGAGCTGCTTGGTTCGAGTTTTCATTCTTAGTAAAAGTGAATATACAGTTTTTAAGAACTTTACAGATATCAGATATGGTTTACTCTAAATTCAATCTTTCTTTCCTCCTTAGGTTTATGGTAAATGGTCTATCTATTTGCAATCAAATTTACCTTTCTTTTTGTTTTTCCAAAAAAAAAAACCTATTTCAGATCACAACTGTACTTTTATCTTAAAATTTTTGCAAGTATAATAAATCAACAAAAAGCAAAGCTGTGCTTTAATCTACTTAATTTTTAACCAAAATAAACAAATAAAAACAAGCTGTACCATTAAAAGGGTTATCATCCAGTTTGTACAAAATTAGTAAAGTCTTCAAATCTCTTAAAATTAAAATAGAGAGAGAGAGAGAGAGAGAGAGAGAGAGAGAGAGAGAGATTAATAAAGTCTTGCAATGAATTATTGGATATTTCCCATCCTTAAATATTTCTACATAAAAGTGGTTTTTTTTTTTTTTTTTTTTTGGGATGAACTACATAAAGTGGTTGCTACTTGCAATATGAAACATAAAATTAGCTTTCATTTTCATGTGTTTAAAATGGTATCCAAGTTTCTATATTGGCATATTCCTGTTTCCAGAGGCAACAACCAAAAATCTAAGCTTATCCTCACTTGACCTTTATAAAGTGAGCTGTTTTTCATAATTGGCATGTCGTTGGATACCATTGCTGGGATTAAAGCAACTAATGAAAGTCACGTTTTTTTTTTTGGGACACGAACGGTTCTAAATTGAGCTGCAACATGGACTCATAATGACCTCTGGATGGTACTTTTTCTTTTGGTAAAAGCATGTATCAAAGGGAAAAACAGAAATAGGATTAATGAAGTGGTTTTCGGGTTCTTTTAACCAATAAAATACTATTATTTATGTAAATGTGATATCACTTAAAAATTTGACTCGCACATTTATGTAAGAAGTTTAATTTCAATAGCAGAGAGGACCACTTCAATAGTCTTCATAAAAATGAGTCAAGAACAGCTACCAAATAATTAAAATTTGGAAAATTTTCCAATTCACTCCATGATTTGATTTCTTTTCATCATAAGTTCACAATTTTTTTTTGGAATTGACCCTTAAAATTTTGGATCAAAATGAAAGTTTCAAAATTTGTATTTTATAAACAAATTATCAATTACAAATTATCTTTGTGTGGATCAAGCCTATCATAGTTTATTCCTACAAAACATTTTAGTGTTACATCTTGACCCCTAAAATTTGGCTTAAAATAAGATTATTAAGAGGTCTTTCAATGAAATCTTATGGATTTTTTTAATCAAAACTTAGGGTGTCCAATATAACTGTTGAAAGTTTCTAAATTAAATTGTGATAAAGTCAAACAAAAAAACAGAAAGGATAAAGAAAGAAAAAAATTAAAAAAATTAATTTGTGTCTTATTTTCTTGTCGTCGGTAGATGGGATATTTGAGAACCCTTTGCATGTTTCTGGTTCACAATTTCTTACCAAATACTTTATTCAATTTTTCAAGCCAAACATAAGGAGAGCTAGTGATCACTTGTTTTTTGTTGGTGAAATTGGACTGTGTAGGTTAGAAACAGTCCATACAATACAAGGGGTGGGCCACTGCTTTTGATTATTTAGTAAGTTTTAAAAAAACCAATATAAACCCAAAAACCCAACAGCTGTCATCCATTATTACAGCTTAACCCCCACGGCAGAAATTGGGTTAACCCCTCTTTTTCAACATTATCTTCACCTACTAGAACCTCCTTATATTTTAGCATTCTCTGACTGCTTCCAAAGATGGTGATGAAATGTCTCAACAAATCGGATGATTGACTATATTATATGTTGCAACAACGAGCTAAGAGACTTTTTATCCTGTCTCATTTGGCCGGCTGGACTTCATCAAATAGACGAGGTTATTTACTTTAATGAGATCACTAAAAAGCAATTGTTCTCAATCATATTCTATAATAACATATAGCAACAATAATATTTCTTCTATGAACCAATGAAGTTGCTGGTGTTTTTTTTATTATGGAAAGTTGCTGGTGTTGAATCATTATGCACTTCACCTCAATCTATCATTAGTCATTATAAATTTGGTGATCCTACTTGGGAATATAAATATATATATATATATATATATGGATGACCATACCCATTGAGTAATGAATATCCTACATTCTTACCTTACTTGATCCAAACGTTTTGAGTAATACCCAGTTCTTCATGGGTAGAACCTAATCGGGTAGGGTATGGATATTATCCTTACCCGACTCGTGTATATATATATATATATATATATATATATAAATAATAAAAAAAACCCCTAACTCTCTCACTTTCTCTCACACACACTCTCTCTCTCCGCCTCTCCTCAGTCCTCACCATCACTCTCTCTCTCTCTCTTACCTGAGCCTCCATGGCCCAGTACCTTGAACTAATCACTTCGATCACTAGCACCACCACTACAGTGGTCTTCTCCATCCCCGAACCAACTCTCTCAACCTCAAAATCTCTCTCTAATCCTCAGATTTGAATTGTCTCTCTATCTTAAACCACCATGGCAAAAGCCTCTTAAGCTCATCACCGCCACCATCGAAGATGGTTTCACATCTCAAGCTCAACTTCTTTCTAAAACCGAAACATATAACCTCTCTCGAAAACTGAAACATATAACCTCTCTCGATTTAGATCAGTCTCACCCTCTCTTCGATCTAAACGAGGCACAGCCTCCAAGCTCCGTTGTGAAGCCCAACTGCCACCACCAAGATGGTGGTTCCCAACCTCTCATCCTTTCTCTCTCTAAACCTGAGCCAAACACTTCATATTTATCCGATCTCTCTCTCTCTCTCTCTAAAATCTAGAACTCATTTTCTCAATCAACTACCTAAGAGAGCCCCAAATGGTGCGTGGAACATGAATTGGTGTTGTGGAGGCTAAAGGCTTCACGGATTTGCCAAGAATCGTGGCTGTGGTGGCACATGAGCGTGTGAACAACATAGGTATGACAGAGGGTAAGTTATTGGGATTTTTGAGCTCATGTGCTCTATGTTTGTGAGGCTTTGTAAGCATGTATCAGAGAGTGTATAATAAAATTTTATCTAATAAAATATCTATCTCTATCTAAGAAAAAAAGAAGAAAAAATAAGTAGATACATCTGATTTCAAAGTTATTGATTAGTTTTTTCTTTTTTAAGATAAATTTATTGGTTAGTTTTTAAGTTAAAATGTTTTGGATTTTAAAAAGAAAAAATTAAATGGGTTTTGGGTAGGGTATGGATATCCATGTATAATAAATCTGGGTAAGAATTGGGTATGTATACTAATGGGTATTGGTATCCGGGTATCCATAGGCAAACATTTCGGGTAGGGTATGGGTATACCCAATCCATACCCCACCCATGGCCATCCCTCTCTCTCTCTCTCTCTCTCTCTCTCTATATATATATATATATATAAGCGAAAATGTAGTATTTATTGTTGACATCAGGGACTACATCATCCACTTATTTTCTCCATTTTTTTTTTTATTTTTCTCTTTTTTAACTTTTATTCTTCCTATTCTAAAAAAAAAAAAAGTTTCTTCTCCCTATTAGTCATTGTTGCATTTCCTCTAACTTTTCTCCTTCCTCTTTACCTTTTTATCTCACCACTACTCTCTATTTCACCGTTACACTTCCTTCATTCCTCTTTTTTTTTTTTTTTTTTTTTTTTTTTTTTTTTTTTTTTTTTTTTTTCAACTCTTCTTCTTCCCATTTTATTTTGTATAAATTTGATATTATTTCTCCCATTTAATCCATATTTTTTTTCACAAAATAACTATGAGTACTCTCTCTCTCTCTCTCTCTCTCTCTCTCTCTTTATATATATATATATATATATATATATATATATATATATATATAATTACTTTCTTTTGGTGTGATTTTGTTATTTCTTATAATTTTGATTAAGGTTGATGATTTTTTTTTTTTGAATATTTGTTTTGGTATTGCGCTTTTTAAATTTCTCTTTAATAGTTTTGGTTGAATTTTTGTTTGGGTTAAGACATAGTTTTTTTGGAAATAGGAATTTGAGTTTCTATCAAAACATAATTGTAGGGTTGAAATTTGATGGGCTAGACACCAACTTTGCGTATCGTGAGCCCAACGAATCCCCAACAATAAATTTGTAGAGAATGGGTTAAACAGCTGCGCTGGTTATGGATTTAGCAACAGTTCATGCAAGCGAATAAGGGTAAAAAGGCATTTAGACTAATATTTAGTAAAAGTTCTCTTTGGTTCGAAGAGGTTTAGTATTTATCAACTTAGTGAATACAATTTTTTCTCCCCCCTCACTTCAGAGGCCTCTGCCCTTTATATATCCCCCTCCTTCTTCATTTTCACCGTACATTTGTTCTTCATTGAAGCGTCCACTTCAGTATACGTCACATCAGACATCTGCTTTAGTATGCCTTGGGTGGTGGTAGCTGAGGCTGAACTGTTCAGGTGTCTTCTCCACATAAATGCGGCCAGGAAAGCAGCTGCAGTGCATTAAATGCGGTGGTAGCAGCTTTTCATTTAAAATATTTTTATGTCCTCCTCATCCCCAGGCACGCCTGGGATTTGCTCTCCTCCATGAAATCAGTTGGGAAGGTCGCTTTTGCCCCCAGCGTATTTGATTGATTAAGCACTATGATGATCCAACGTTGGGATCTCTTTGGACAAGAAAGATAGTCTTCGGACGTATCCCAGTGTTCCTCTCCGAGCGTATTTCCACTAAACGGGCCCAGCCCTGACCCCTTTTACCTCTTCGGACAAACTATGGTATACAAATTGGGCCCTGAGCCCAATTTGCAGCGTTGGGCTCGCCCCCACAATAATCTATAGGGCTATGAATTTGAATATGCCTACCAATTGTTTGAGTAATAAATTATTATAAAGTCTAACTTTTATTTCCTTTAGTTTCATTTTAATTTTGGTTAAGATAGTATTGTAATTTTGAGATGAGTTTTTATTATTATGATAATCTCCTTATTTCTTAAGAGATGAGAAATTTGAATAGTAAATTTGAAACTTATAAAATTTAGTTGTATATTAGGCAAATATAACACACTACAACAGAAGTTAGAAGAATATGGTTCACCTTAAAAAAAATATTAATCAAACACACAAAAAAAAAATGAATGATATATTTGTAGAGATAAAAAGATAAAAAATACCAATAATTTTTTTTTTATATAAAAAAAATAGATAATACTTGAAGTGATTGTTACTATTTAAATATTATACTATATTATATAATATTTATATATTTCCACGCATCGTATGCGGCTAGTGAATTATAATAGCTATTTACTTGTTGAGAAAGCAATATCTAAGAGGCCTAGATGATTGAGCTATAGCCTCACCTTAGCTACACATAAAACCAAGCATAGGGCGTAAAGATTTCAAGCTCAATAGGCCAAACTAATGCTATGTTGTCACTCTCAAAAACTTAGGCTCAAAGACTTTTTTTTTTTTACAAACGATGGTAAACCTTTTCGAGTATCTGATTATTCTCTTAAGTATATGCAGTTCTCCATTTCACACACACTAAGTTATTTAGGTTATTACAAGAAGAAATCCTTTAAGAGTGGTTCCAAGATGCTGGCAAGAGATTTCCAAATGTCATGAATATCATAAGGCCTTAGAATCTCATGGACTCTAAGACTTGCTCTATACCAAGACCCTAACAGTCAATCACCACAACTTCACTATTTAGTCGTATAGTTTGAATAACCTCCCAATCAACAATTCATTTAATCCTCATGCACGAGACTTCTTGTGAGTGTTGTAATGTACTTTAACAAGTTAATTTTGTGCTCATTATATGACCCGATGGATTGCTTTCTGTAAAGTTGTTGGGCCTGCCTTTCTCTCAAGATCACCACAATAAGATGGGTTGGCTCTATCACTATAGGAAATACGTTCTTCTGAATGTGTTTGTTAATTGTTTTGGGCAGTATTGTTATAAACTGACCAGCTTGAACTAATTAATTGAATTATTTGGCTTTAACGCATAATGTTGGTTTCCTAATGGTTGAACATTTTTTTGTGTTTGTTAACTGTAGTAAGTTTAAAATTAGCCAGTATTGACGGTAGTAGAATAAATTCAATCCCTAAGGCAAGGATTCTTAATGTCAGAGAGTGACAACTCTTGGTTTGTTGCTCACATTGGCAGCCACTGTCAAAAGTCAAAAAATATAGCATACATAAATTTTTTTAAAAAGCTTGTAATCACGACCTGAGCTAACGTAGTTACAAGATTGGCATTTCTTTTATACACCTTGAATGAAAAAATGTGATGACACATAAAGCAAGACCTAATCATGAACAAAGTAAGCAACGATGACAGTTATATCATCAACTTTGCCACCGGATCTATGCCTTTTTGACTTGGAAGAAGCTAGCATAAATGGTGTAGTCGCATTCTTGTCCAAGGAAATTTGATAAGCACTCTCAGCTACTACCCGAGCCACCTGCGCTGGATCAGTACCTTCTTCTGTCGATTTTTCTGCAACATCTTTGATTTGATTCTCAAACATGTTATCAAACAACCCGTCTGTGCCGACTATAAGAATGTCTCCTGCTTCTACATCAACCTTATATTGCTGTGTGTAAACAAACAATAAGTCATGCATTAATAAACATCAAAGGGAAAATACAATTAAGCATGTTGATGTCACATCTGCATTATACGGACTAGTCACAAACAATCTCTCCCACTTAAATCTCTAATGCCTCGTTAGGGCCCATTTTGTGAGATAGTGTCTTCGAGCTCACATGGTTTATCGGGCTAGCTCTAATACAATATATAAAGACCCAAAGAAAAGCACTAGTCACGTTTATATTATACTTTAAAAGAAACAATCACAATTGAAGCTGTTTGTAATAGTTAATAAAGTTTAATTCAACATAGTATATGCTCGATGTAGGATTCATCATACACACTCACAGAACATGCACAATCAATTAGATTGGGGTATCACAAGTTGATATGAGTCTTGCAAAATCTTTATAGTAATTGTTTTTTTTTTTTTGGGGGGGGGGGGGGGGGGGGGTGTTCTAAGTTCACTTTATTATGAGATATTGTATGTTACATTGATACTCATGAGAAATGGATGAGGTGGTACTTTACACTAATAAAAATTGTTGCTCATATGAACATAAATTAATAAATATAATGAATTTCATCCACTGATGTAGCAAATATCTTAGGCATGCCGTTTATTGGATACAAACAACTCGGCCAGCCTTGTCATTATCTTACAAGTATGAGAAAACCCTAAAATAGTAATCTTCCTCATACCTAGATAACATAGTTACAGAAAAAGAATACTGAACATTTAGCAAAGATTGAGAGTGAAAAATAATAAAGGATAAGAAAGATTTAGACTAATCAATGTGTATTTCTATCTAATAAGTTGAGGAAAATGACCTATTTGTAGATTTGGTGAGTTACAACAGGAAGATTAAATAGGCCACTAAATACGAAATAACGCATATAAGTATGTCAAATTAATATAGATTAATGGGCATAAAAAAAGTGAGTTTGATATAATTATAAATCTCGAAATAAAATTCCATTAGTAAGTAAAAATTTATGATCAAAATTTGATTTTTCAATTAATGGGAAAATAAATTGTACTTATCATCTCTTATTAAAATATCTCAACAATCCCCCACTTATACACACACACACGCACACACATACACGCGCACACACACATCTAGGTAAATATGGAATATTATGCATTAAGGGTGTCATTGGCTTCATATTGTTATTGAGGACCAGTGGCTGCTTCAGGAATATTTTTGAGGATAGTCATTAAGAAACTTAAATTATACAAAATCTAATAAAAAGAGAACTTCATACATAGACAAACACACACACACACACACATGCAAATACATAAAATCTTACAATTTCCTTCTACAAGTTTTTTCATTTTGAAATCATTACAGATAGTTTTATTATCAATGTTGCAAGATACATCTCTTCAAAAGTTTAGTTAAATAAAATTTATGTTGGACTTTTTCTTTTTATTTGTAAGAACCTAATTTATTGTTAAGGGGATCAAAATTTAAGAACAAAATTTGGTTACAAACTTAGTTATAGTCACTCTCACTAAATGAATTAACATTGTTACATTTTTTGAAAATCTAATCAATGAATTGCATGTTCTATATGTTCTTAAAACACATCAAAATTTCATGCCAATTAGATGTTATTTATCATTCGATCCATAAAATTATTTTTTATGTATAAGTTTAGACTACAAAAACTTGAAATTTAAATATTTGATTGACGACATAGCTATAGATTTTTTTTTCTTTTTGAAATTTCGCAAGTATGGATGATTTAAGAAGAAAATGTAATTAAATGGTGGATTTGTTAAAATTCACATTCAATAAAAACATATTGAATAGAGTTGTAGCCTTAGTTTACAACCAAGCTTATTGCCAATTTTGTCCAAAGTTTAATTATGTTGGCCCTAAAAAAAATTTAGGGTGGTCACTAAGTTTTTTTAAGGACAAAAAAATATTAAAATATTAAAATTTATACATAATAATTGTTTCTTTTTCTAGGCCTGTGACCACCCTGGACTCTATGTAGAGCCGCCCTTGTTGAGGACAACATACATGCCTAGAGAAAGAAAATGAATCACAAATAATGTTTATTTATTTTTTGCTGAAGAATCTCTCTCTCTCTCTCTCTCTATATATATATATATATATATATATATTTATAAGTAAAACTGAGAGAAAATCCAATTAGATTTCAAGTTTGAGTTCAATTAGAGTCTAATTTTGCGACACGTGTTCCATCTAATTTAAGTTTTTAAATTTTTGTGCCAAATTAGTTAATTCAGTGTAAAAATTGGAATTCAATTATAGTTAATTTTGCGCCACGTAAATCGTATAATAGAAGTTTTTAAATTTTTGTGCCAAGTGAGTTAATTAAATATAAAAAACAAGGAGTTCAATATAAATGAACCATAAAACATAATATATATATATATATTAGAGAAAATTTAATTAGATTCAAAACTGAATTATTCTTTTGTTAGCTTTCCATACAAATTAAATTGTTTAGATTTTTTCTCTAAAATAATTAACATATTTTTTATACTGTTTCTATTCGGATATTTTGTATGTCAGGATTTTGAATGTAAAAAATTGTAATTGAGCTGAACGACCTCATGCCCCTATCCCTATTCAATTTAGGAGACACTATTAGACTAATTTATTCTTTTATTTTTTGTTGTATTTGGTAGAATTTCATGGATAGTGATTGTGAATTAATATTGTATATGTAGTATCCAATAATGATTTTTAAAATTATATATATAATAGCAGTGTAATGAGAAACTTGGCATAACTAATATCATGAAAATTGTAAGAACAAACTATTTTAGTATTTTCAAATATCCTGGTCGAACTAATATCCTATATGTTTTATAACTCAAGCTAAAATCAATAGTATCACTACAATTCATCATGCCCGTGCATAAGCACGAGTTCCATGGTAATAACAAATAATTTAAGCTAAATAAGAGAAGAAATTGAAAATAATTTAAGCTAAATTGTTCGTTTAATTCCTAAACCATTATAAAAAAAAACCAATGATAATATTTTTCAACTGCAAGAATTCAAAATAAATTGACTAATACAAAATATTCATTTTTTAGAGGATGAGTAGTGCAAACTTAATAAACATTACACAACACATACAACTAAATTAAAACAAGAAAAACTGAAGGTATGTACCTGTACCGAATCGAGAACATCGGCATTTAATTTACCCAACTGAAATGGATGATTAAAAGAACGTTGTTGAATCTCTGATTTGTATATACCTCCTCGTTTTCTAATCAACATAAAACCACTATCTCCCACATTTGCAACATGTAAGCACTGTTTACCAAAACAAAACAAAAGATAACAGTATGTTTGCAAATTTTATAAACAAACTATATAAGCTGAATATATATATATATATATATATATATATATATATATATGAATGATTGAAATTGTACAAATTTTAGACGGAAAAATATTCTTACACATTTGTTAATAATTTCATACGCGTTATCCACATTTTTGAAGCATATGTTCACACTTAAAACATGATATGCATGATGAATATAGATAATATACAATATACACTAACAAGTGTGCAGTAATTAGTATCCTTTTTAAGAAGAATGTACATGGAGTTTGTACTTTGAGAAGGAAAGAAAAAGACATACATGGTCTTTCAGATTTATTATGCAAGCAGTTGATGATCCTTTAGCATTGGTGTCTAAGAAAGCTTGATTCAAAACTCTTTTTAGATTAATTTTTCCTTCTGGTTCCATTAGAATTGCTTTAAAAGAGTTAATCATTAGTTGCCGAGCATATTCTCCAGGGTCAACACCTAACTTGGCCCAACCACCCACACCATCTGCCACGCCAATTGTTTGTTTTTCTCCACATATGAAGTAGGCATCATCACCTTGAGCTGTTGAATTTGCTTTGTTCTTTGCTATGTAGAATGCTCCAGCAATCATTTTCAACCTTCTTTCCTTTGGATCATCTAAAGCACAATGTGGTACTAAAAGCAAGGGAGTCAATATCGTACCGGAGGCTATACCGGTTTGGTCAGCGGTACGATATATTTCGGATACCGGTCAATACCGGTGTACCGTTATAGATTTATCGCTATTTTTTATATTTATAAATAAATAAATAAATAAATAAATATATATATATATATATATATATATGTGTGTGTGTGTGTGTGTGTGTATTATAATAAATATAAAAGTTTACCATAAAACATTTTCTCAATTTAGAACTAATTGTTCATGATTTTAGACTTTAGTATCAATTAAAAGAAAAAAAAAAACACAATATAAAAAATAGAAAGCTTAAAAGTTACCATTGCATACTAAGAAAACAAATAATACTAATAAGTTAATGTAAATAAGTTACCATTTTGTAATAACAAAAATTCAAAAATTACAAAACTTAAAATTTTTTTTTTTTTGGTACCGGCTAGTATTGCCTGAAATTGGCCGGTATGGCCAGTACATAGCCGGTACGGCCGGTATTTAAATCAGTACGAAACGTTAACGTTTTGATACCGGTATGGTACGTACCGGCTGGTACAGCCAGTACCGGTACGGTATTGACTACCTTAACTAAAAGAGAGTCATTCACAAAATTAAGCAGAACGTGGTAATAAAGAAAGAGTCATTCACAAACTTCAATGTCCACTCACAGCGAGCTTTTGAATGAGTTTATTTTGTTACTGTACAGAATTTCAGCATTACATTCTTTTCTGAATGAAAATAAGCTCATCCAAATAAACTTGGGCAAACCTTAACATTCATCTATACGACAACAAAGACCAAAAAAAAAAAAAAAAAAAAAGGGAAAAGAAAAGAAAGGAAAATATTTACACACCAATCTTGTATCGTTGCAATGTGCCAAATCAATACATCATCAGAAATTTTTTTTTTTTTTTTTTTAAAGGTGCCAAATTTTGATTCTAGTTGCAGAGAATCTTTTAATACAAATTGAGACTTGGACTGTAACTTGGGGAA
The DNA here is from genome assembly GCA_023736055.1 of Quercus glauca. NCBI lineage: Eukaryota > Viridiplantae > Streptophyta > Magnoliopsida > Fagales > Fagaceae > Quercus > Quercus glauca. Next base: position 69,749,579 of record CM043316.1, on the reverse strand, counting down.
CGGGAAGGAGGGGCTGGCTTGGCTTTTGTCTTTGTACAGGTGCAAATAGCCTTAATACTTGGCATTAGCCATTAGGTGATATTTAGTGTACAAAATTCTCACTTTTACAGGACTGTTAAAACGTTCTATGTTCGAGTCTACATACTATTACTAATTAATAGGTAACTTTAAATTTAAATAGGTAACTTTATCCCTAATTTTGAAGAGACTAATTCATGTACTAATACATACTATTACAAAAAATTTAAATAGATGAGTTTTATTATTCCCCACACCTTCCATTAGGGGATTCAACAAGATCCCGACCTCAAGTAAATAAACAACTAATAGAAAGATTCATAAATAACAAACAAATATTAGGTTCTATTTTACAGGACTGTTAAAACGTTCTATGTTCGAGTCTACATTAAAGTAGACATAGTTGCCATGTTATTTGTTTCAGAAAACAAATATGTTGTTTAAGAATTTAAGATATTGATGAATATGTGGTACATATATGAACACAGAAAAATTATTTTAATCTTTCTCCCATGTACAAATAAGCACAAAACACTGGTTCCAATATTGGGTTGTTTTATTCATCACTAAATATGATTATTTTTCTAACAAAAATACGATTATCAATATAAGGTTGGGTTCAAGTTAAATTATGTGTAACTCTTTGTGATGTTACATTGCTTCAGAATAAAGTATTTTGATAATTCAATTATTGAATTACATTGCAGAGAAGGGACAAAAAAAAAAAAAAAAAAAAAAAAAAAAAAAAAAAAAAAAAAAAAAAAAAAAAAAAAAAAAAGGAAAACCTGATCAAAGAGAATCCCAAAAAGATTGTCATTCCAATTAACCAAGGCACTCATCAATATTGAATAAAAATAAAAAAATAAATTAACTCATTGGGAGAAATATACCTATCAGGGATAGCTCCTTTGGTTGCCTCTGTGGAATCAGCCATAGAGGAAATAGTTTGGTGCAACTGCAACAGTTCATCCCCCCCTTAGGAAGAAACTTGGAAAAACTTACACAAAAAATCAGTGACAGTCAATACGGAAGAGAGAAAGAGATACTGTAGGAAGTAGGAACTTGTGTGAATTTATGTAGTATTATTATTTATATTGAGTACATAGGAAGTAGCAGTGGTTTTATGAGTCCAATTTTATATATTTTTTTTTCGCTGAATTATGAGTCCAAATTGAAGTAAAAAACCTAGTCCGAAGAAGATTCTCTAGAGTCCAGATTTATTTATTTATTTATAAATTTTTTTTGATAACTTTTGTTTATTTATTTTGATAATCAAAATCCTCCAGATTCGTTTTGTCCAACTATAAAGGAGGACACAGTGTGTGTAACTCAATCTTATAAAAAATTATTATAAAAAAATCTCATAAAAAAAAAAAAAAAACTTCTGTTTCGTTGTAATTTTGAGAAGGATATAGATTAATATTCCTAAATGATTAAAAAAAAAAAAAACAGATTATCATTCCAAAAATTGTTTGTATATACATTGTACATACTACAAACAATATATAGCATAATCTTTAAAATCAAGGACTATCGTTGTGTACTTGATTTTTTTTTATTTTTTTTTTATTTTTTTATTTTGGGGATAGAAGTTGTGTACTTGATTTTAGTCTCAATCAATGATTTTTTTGTTTGCTTTTGTCAATTTTATCGATGTATTTTTAGAGAGTAATTATTAGATACTTCGGAGTATGGCGACATTGTACTTCCTCCTTTCATATTTATAATGGGTCTCACTAATTAAATTCATTGTAGGATCCATACACGTGAGAGAAAAGAGCACTACGTCACCATACTCCCGAAGTAGCTAATAATTTTCCATCTCTCACTCTAAATTTTGAGCATTCTAATAGAAAAGGTAATAAGGTTGCTCATTGCATTGTGCAATATGCTTCAAATATTTTTGACTTTGTTATGTGGATGGAGGATGTTCCACCACTAGTTTTCGTTGTAGTTCAGGCTGATGCGGCCAATTTATTTTAATAAAAGCTAAGTGGGTTTGTTTCTCAAAAAAAAAAAAAGAAAAAAAGAAAAAAAAGAAAAAGGTTTAGAGCATTCTAGAAGGAGATTAAATTTTGTAAGGATATAGTGTAAAATCCATATTTTACCTCTCTAATTTCAACATGCCACATCATCATATCATATATTTAAGAATAAACACAATTACATTCAATCAATTTTAATACCCATATATAAATATAACCAAATTGAAAGTTTATTGAGATGTTATTAGGTGTGGTAAGATGTATTGAATTTTAAGTAAAATGCTGATGTAGCAATCACTTATTGGGTGGTGTAAAACATGAGTTTTACATCTTATCCTTATCAAACTTGGACTCAGAAAGAGATACAACAAATGCATACTCTTTCTCCTCACATAGTCAAACACATTCTTTGTGTGAGATGGAGTACCAAATACATATTTATTGTACTACGAGAATATTCTATAATTTTCAGTATCTTTCTATAGAAAATACTTTTTTTTTTAGATTAGTGAACATAAATACGTTGAATATATACACGTTATACAAATACAAATCTTTTGTCCCATTTTTTTGTGTTTCACTTTATACTCTACTAATTACAACTTTACATATATTCTTTTTTACTTTCCCTATAAAAAAACTAGAGTTTGAAATGGAAAGAAAATCAAACACATGACATACCACAATTGGAAGAGCATAAATCTCTCTCTTTATCTCTATGTGTTTTTCTTCAAGTTTCTCAAAAAAAAAAAAAAAAAGTGTTTTTCTTCAACCAAATAATAATAATAATAATAATAATAATAATAATAATAGCACAAAAGCATCTATCTATAATATTAATGGGAAGATAAATTTTTTATATTCGTTTATTTTACTCTTAAAAATAGCCTTTATTTGAAGTCTCCCAAAATATTATCTATTTGTCTCTCCACATAATTTAGATAAGACAAGAAATAAAAGTGATACATAAATTGGTAAATCATGAATCTAAATGCTGAGAGGCTGTTTGGTACCAGTTTTTAAACAACAATTTTTAGTATTTAAACAATAATAACACTTTTGACACATATTTTCACGACACAGAAAACTGATCAACATTTCTAAAAATCTGCAATCAAACGGACTTGAATGTCTGAAGTGGCTTGTTTCATTTGTTTGAAAACAGGTTGGTCCAACCCATATTGGATTTATTATCAGGCCCATAAGGTTTGGTCTCACAGCCCTTAAGATGATTACCCAAGAAAAAAAGAAAAAGAAATCGGCCCATTAAGTAAGAGATTTATTCGAGTACAATGTAATACTACAACGTTGTCGTATTTGTCATTCTCACCGTCTCTGGCGTCTCTCTTACGCTCTCTCAATCTCTATCTGTTCTTTTCCAGGTTCTGCAAAGCTTAAAACCAAAAGGAAAGAAAGAAGAAGAAGTTGCAGGAGGTTCAAGTTGAGCTCGAAAATGTTTTATTTTTCAACAAATTTTATGTTTATGATGACCGTATTGTTGATTTCCATGGTGTTATTGTTGCCATAGAGTTTGTTTGGTCGTGTTTGAATCCGGGTGTAGAAAGTGAGTCTTTTTTTTTTTCTGGGTTCATTGCAATGACTATTACCCTGTTGTATGTATGTGTGTTTTATCATTGTCGTGGTCATGGTGACCTTCATTGTTGATTCCCATGGTGTTAATGTTTATTTGGTTGACTTTCAATTGGGATGTAGAAAATGAGTTTTTTTTTTTTTGGGCTAATTGGGCAGTGGCTTGTATAATTGTTGTGGTCGTGGTGACCATCATTATTGATTGCAAAGGTGTAAATGTGGATTGGGTTTGTTTATATAGATTTGTAGAGAGGATTTTTGTTGTTGATTGCAACGGCTACATAGTGGTGTGTTTAGCTTCTTGTTTCATGGAGATAACTTTTTTTTTTTTTTTTAATTTTTATAATAGTTAGTGCTCTTTCTTCTGCTATATTATTAGTAAATTATGAATCTTTAGCATTATTCTGTTGTATGTACATGAATCTTTAGCTTGTTTCATGCAATTTCAAACAATTTCCTTTCATGTTAGAAATACAATGGTGGATACCCTTTTCTGTGATTAACTAGAAAAATCGGATCAAAATACTTGTAAGTGGAGTCTTGACTGTTTGTTTGATCATATAGTACAGTTGGAAGGTAGTTAATGCCAAGGGTAAATTACATTTTCAATGTTCAGATATTATAAATCATTTCAAACGATTACATCTAAAATCAGCAATAATGCCTTCTTATGCTTTCAATCTATGAAATTGTTGCCTTTCATTCTAGCCTTTTGCATTGTATCAATAGCTTTGTATGAGGATGTTACTATTAGGAATTAAATATTACAATTGAAAGTTCAGATTCATCAGACTGTTCACTTTGAAGTACAATGAACGGTTTTCCATTCTTATATACAGTTCTTAAAATGTTGCCATTTTGGTATTGCAATTTCAAAATATGATAAGGTGATGTTAGAGATCTTCTAACTCACTGGGTGGGTCAAACAGATTAAATTAGACAGCAGTTCTTAATCTTGGGTAGGGAAGACCAGATCGGAGTATAATATAGCCTGGCTAGAATGATGGAGACACATCGACCGTTCAACAATTACATATCAGGAAGGAGGGCAATGTGAGAAGTAGATATCAATGTTTTGTACTTATCAAAAAAAGATATCAATGTTTTGTGAAATTTAGTAGTTTAAAGGGAGTCTGAATGATTAATTTGAGAACAGTTTTTTTTTTTTTACATGTATATTTTGCATAGATCATATGGCTTTTTCTGATGAATGGTCATTATCATTTAATGGAACCTATTATAAGTACTGCAGCATTGGGATTTTAGCTATATTATAGTTAATAGTTGCAGGTCCTCTTTCTCAATATAAGGGACGCTCTAATGTCCAAGGATTTTTTTTTTTTTGGGGGGGGAGGGGGGGTTATTGGAGAATTATAAAAAAATTCAATGGCATTATGCATTGATAAATTTACAAGTAATGCTACATGGCCTTTTTGTCATTGAATATAATCTTTCATCCTATGGTTTTGTTGGTACAACAATCCAGTTTGAAAATTTCTGTTTGACTGTTTGTCTTATAGAATTTAATTGAGGATGATATGGAGAAGATTAAAGGATTTCCAAAAGATTGCACTGTTCCTTTTAGAGAAAAGTTAATCGTGGCTGCGGTATTTAACCCTGAGGATCTTCACTTGAGTTCTGCTGGAAGGAAGCTTGCTCAGGCTTAAAATGAAAAGCCAGTCCTTTCACTGCCTCAGCACAATTTTTATAGGGTAATGTATAAATACCTAACTATCTCCATTCTTTGTGCCAAATATGTTTTTCCCTTTCTTTGTGGCAAATAGCTCTTTATCATCAGTAGTAAAGTTATGGTCTCATGCTTTTTCGTTTGCTTTTGCTTCAATGTTCACTCATTTCATTGCTCATATGCATATGCACTCCCCCACTCATGACCTCTGCCAAAGAGGGGCATACTTGTAGACACCCTATTTGGTTCCTTAAATGTGATATATGTTGATAAATGATTTCAATAGATGCAGTCTGTTATGAGCAAGCTACATCTTAGGTTCAAGTTATATTTTATATTTAAAACTTTTAAGTTATGTTTTTACGTGAGAGCCTATGTGATTGAGCACAAATTTTGTTTTAATTTGAACCACATTTTCAAATGGGAAGGAATTTCTTGATCAAGAAAGAAAGCACCAATTTTGGACAAAACTCTCATATTGATCATTTTAAGGTATTTTGGTATGTGCTTTGCACTTATGAGACGAAGCAACAGAAATTATGCCAGGGTAAGCAAACTCACAGAATGCCTCGATACATACTGTGCTTGGTTAGATCAATGTGTTAGTTTGGACAAGTCTGGGATTTTTGCTTCAAAAGGAGTCCACAACCAGTTTCTTAAGGAAATCTAGAATGTGTTTGGACTAGAGAAACTCTGTCAGACACAAAATATGTGGGAGTCCTACTGTTCCTCTCTAACAACAAAAAGAAGGATTTTGCTTATTTTAGAGAGGCTAGAAGGCAAAACAAGTGGTTGGAAAAACCGGAATCTATCCCTGGGCTGGACGGGTCATCCTTAACAATGCTGTGGCATAGGCCACTCCATCCTATACCATGACTGCAACAGCATTTATCCTTCCCAAGGGACTTTGAGCAGTTGGATGCAATTTTTAACTTAATTTTGGTGGAACCCGGAAAGATTCCAACAAGTTTCAAACACCTATGGCTTGGTCAAATTTATGTCAATCAGAAAATCAGGAGGCCGGGATTTAGAAGATTTGGAGATTTCAATGTAGCAAAAATGGCTTGGATGGTCTTAACCTCGAAGAACGGCCTATGCACCAAACTTCTGGTTTTGAAATATAAGGGTGAAGCAAACTGGCTAAATTGCAAGAACTCTCACAAAGCTTCATGGACATGGTGCAGTATTGAAGAAGCCGAAAATGTAATACTAAATTAGCCTGCATTCAAATTGGCAATGGAAATAGCACTAGAATCTGGGAGAACCCTTGGGTCCCATACTTTCAGGATTCATTCCCAAACCCAGAAGTGATGAAGCTCAACCAACTTATCTGTTGGTATCTCAGTTGATGCAGCAAGACCATACATGGCTTGGACATCCAAAAAATTCTGTCAACTTTTGATCCGTAATCAGCCATTGCCATAATGAAAGCTCCAATGAGCTTGAGAGAGCTACAAGACAGATGTGGGTTTTGCATTGTCCCTTATCTTCAACAAAATCCCTAAAATATTGAGCCAATACCCTAAATTGTCTCACATAAAGAAAACTTGCTATGAGTTTGTTGTGAAAGTGTCAAATAATAATTGAAGATCAATTTTTTTTAACTAGTAAAAGAGATAGTAATAAAACCTAAGTTCAAAAACTATATTAGCAAATTTGTGCTGACCTTAAATTTTCTACATATCACTCACCCAAACTAGTGTAAAGCCAATTTAAAAATAAATAAATAAAACTAGTGTACAAGCCCCAACAAAAATTTGAGGATGATGCATAAACCCACGTTTTTGTCATTAACAAAATTCATTTACATTATAATTAGTGGCTAACCCCGAACAATTTCATGTTTAATTATTAATAGGTTTAATAAATAAAAAAAAATTAGAGAATTTGAAGAAAATAATTGATCTAATTTAATTAAAATTTGTTTAAAGAAGATCAAACGTAATTTAATTAAATTTGTTTTATGTTAGGTTGCTTTATTACGGTAAATTCTAAATAGTTTAAACTAACATAATTTAACATTATTTGTAACCTTAAACCGAAATAAAGAATATATTTGAATATTAACTTGAAATTATAATCTTTCAAAAGTTTATATAACAACATTAGAAAAAATAAACAAAATCAAAGACTTTATATATAACATGTACAAGGCAAGATTGGTTTGCTCTTGGGACAGTAGAACAAACTCATGAGATAATTAGAGGTACTCTAAGAGCAAAGAAAATAAAGTTAAGCATAGGCATGAAACTTGGCTTTTATTTGCCATTATCAAGTGGCGACTTGAAAAGGTTCAGGAGGGTTGGCTTCCAACTCATTCCCCAAGCACTCTTTGTTCTCTTTGGTGTTAGGCTAGCAGAGCTTGCAACCATTCTCATTTTCTCAATCAATGCCTCAGTATTCACTTGTTCTGACAAGATTTCCTCCAATTGTTTTGTGTCAATCACCAACTTCACTCTCCAAACTCCATCTCCAACCGTTGGCAGGACTTCAAGAGCTGAACCATTTGCTAAGTTATCAACAAAATCTGATGCAGCATATGATGACATCTTAGCTGGCTCAACCACACTCATCCACTCAGCCTCCAATTGCTCTATGATCCCAATGTTTTGCACTTGCTCAGTGACCCCATTTTTACAAAGCTTATGCTCCTTGCTTAGTGGAAGTAGATAATACAATCTGCCACTAATTAAGCACTCAAGGTCTTGCAATGGTGATGAAGCTTGACCCTGCCGGAAAAGGCCATACCCCGGGTGATCATCGAGGATGTCCCGAGCTTTAATCGGGCCTTTGAAATCTAATACAGCTCCGGAATCCGTCAAAACCCGGATAGAGTTGTGACAGACCCCAGTGACTCCTTTGAGAGAACAGTTCCCCATTGCAAAATTTTCTACATCTTTCACAAACTCAAGCACATATTTAAGTTGTAGAACCTATAAGCAAACACTAGTGGAGAGACAATGAGGGTGTGTCAGAAGAGACATTTTATGGCCTGTGAATTTTTCAAAAACCTTGAAACGGTGCCATGTGAATTGGACCGTTGGGACAATTATTTAAGCAAAAATTGAAATGATCCAAGGTAAAGGAATAGAATAAGAGTTAGATAGGTAAAGTAAAAACAGTAGGAAACGACAACTGAGAAGCAGACCAAGCTCAAATTTCTTTGCTAGGTGATGTGTAATTTTTTATGTTTGATTCCATTTTGATCCAATAGGTATCTAACAGATTTCAATATTATTTGAAACCATAGGTTCAGTGTATCAACATCAAGAAGAAAACTTGGCTAATCATTGACTTTACATCAGTTAATATAATGACAAAGATGTCATCATCAGGAAAAAAATTGAACGGAAATCATGGTGCACAGCTCCACAGTTAAAATAATTAAAAAGTTACTATCATTTCTCTTCCGTGAATTGCCTTGCACTCACGGGGCTTGAAGCAATATTCTCAATGAATATAATATAGATATGACTGTGAACAAGTGGAAGTGAGCTGAACATGGGATGGGATCCTTTTCTGAATATGTTTATATATATATATATATATATATATATATATATATATATATATCAGTTTAAATTTGTGTTTTATTTATCATTTTTATACAATCTAAACTTCTTTTTTGGGTATTAATTTCATTTTATGAACAATTTTATTCATTTTTGAATTTTGGTATAGGTGGGTTTATGTTATTTTATTTTTACAATATAAAAATTCTACTTTAACCTAATCAAATAAAAATATTCTTTCAAGAATTCTAGAAATTTACACCAATAGCCTCTTTCCCGAAGAAAAAGAAAGAAAAGTTTTCAAATGATGATTAGTCCATGGCTTAAATTAATTAAGCCCAAGCCCACAAAAGCAAGCCAGCATACCCCTCTTCCCCAAAACTAACCCTTTGTTTGAAGTTCATTTTGCCGACTTCAAAAATGCCAACTTGACATTATGCATGCACCATGTCAAGTTGACATTATGCATGCTATACTTCTCAAATCAATAAGTTCCACGTGAATCCAAAAGAATATTACAGCTCAGATGGAGTTCGTAAGATTAGTTTTGGTAAACTATTTTAATGAAGGAATGATCATAATTTCGATCTATATGTGATTTATTTAGGATAAAATGTGGAATTAATTTTTATATTGTTAATTTCGGTGTCATAAATGGATTTTTTTTTTTAGAAATTTTTTTCCTTATTTCTAGAGAGTAGGGAGTTCGTTTTTAATCAAGTGCGGGCTGAATGGTAGAAGTAATAGAAGTGGTCGCTTAAGGCCCTAATAAAAAAAAGGACCCAAATTTTGACCAATAGGGTTATTTATAATCAATAAATAAAATAAAATTTTTTTTTTACCAAATGAAAAACAAACAAAAAGAAAGAAAAATGCTACGTCCACAATATTTTTCACTACATTTAAACAATAAATGCTAAGTAGCAGATTGTTACAGCCTGTTATTGATGGCAAAAAATAATAATTATAGTGGTGTTTTCAAATAGAAAACAAGAAGCAACTTAAAACCTAAGATTTGTTGTGAAAAATATTGTGAATTTTGCACTTCTAAGAAAAAAAAGAGAATAATAATAAGAGTTGAATTAAGCAAACTTTTACTAGTTCTCATCTAGGTCTACTACTAACACCACTCTTTTACTTACCACTATCAATCTGCCACATTAACAAGTGCCAAAAGTTTTGTATAATTTTTTGTGTCTGTAAAATTTCTAAAAAAAAAAAAAAAAAATTCTACGTAGCTCATGTTAATTAGTAATAATTTTGCATCTAAAACAAGATAATCAATTTTCACCTTAGGCCCTCAAATGCATTCAATTGCCTCTGATTGTATGATAGCAATATATATACTAACCTTTCTAAGGACAATTTTTGCTTGAAACCTTTATTAATTTTAGCAAAAATGTGCATCTAAATTAGAATGAGATGTAGCCATTTCACGCATATTTATCAATGCAACAACAATAACAACAAAACTTTAGTCTCAAAATTTTGGGATGTGCTATGAATCCTTAAGATTAATTAGTTAGGGTTTGCCATATGTATATTCTTTTCTTCTATTCTATTATATCTAAAGTTATATTATTTATTACTTCTTTAATTGACATGTCTTTTTTTTTTTCTTCTTTTTTATTACTTCTACCAAAGTGATTTTTGGTTTCCTGTACCTTTTTTGTTCCCTTGACTTTGATCATTTCACTCTTTTTTCCACTAGATGCGTTTCTCCACTTCATTCACCTTGCTCATATCCTATAATTCATCTCTTGACCATTAAGTATTACTGCCCTTTCATTTTTGTTTCTACTTTTACTAAACTTACATTCTTTGTATTCTATTTTAGTCATACTTAATCGAAAGTTTTTAGATTCTACAACATCTTGCCAAATTTCTAATTTGGCATTAGTCCCACTTCTAATTCCATCCGCCAAAACTATATCATCTATAAAATACATACATTAAGGGACTTACTCTTAGATCAATGTGATGAGCTCATCCATTATTAGTGCAAAGATATATAGACTTAATGTTGATCCATGTTATGTATGCAATAAATTCACCCATAGAAGTTTTTTTTTTTTTTTTTTTTGAAAGCAACCCGCAGGAACTTTCCTTTACTTAAAGGTTAGGCGCGGGCTTTAGAATTCATTATGCAAAATTTAAGCGAAAAGGGAGGGCTTCAGAAACTTCATAGAAGATTACAGAGAAAAGAAACTCAAATATAGAAAGATCTTTCAATTATATAAAAATAAATAAATAAGAAAAAATTCTCAGATTACAATATTATATTCTGAACATCGACCCTGTAAAGATTCACATAGCAAGAGTACTAGATAAAATCTACTTTGAAAAGAATATACCCCATCTAGAAGAGATTCATAAACTCATTATTTATTCCTAATAATATTATTTGGGGTAGTCGCTTATTAACATGTCTCAAATATTCTGAATAAAACAACACATATATAAATATTTTATAAACTCTTAAAAGAGATGGTGGTGCTTCTTTCCATGAGCCTTCTCTTCTTTCTTTGCTTCTTTCTTCTTATGATGCTCATGGAACGCATACCCACCGGCTCCTACTGCAACTGCTGCTGCAATCTCCTCCTTGATCTTGTGCTTGTGGGCATGCTCTGGATCTTTCTTTGCCTTATGCTTTTCATGCTGAAACAATAATTGAAACAAATTAGAGTTCTAGTACGAATTTGAAAAGGGCTAAAACAGCTATACACAAATAAATTTTAAGGTCAATTGGATTCAACATAGATAGATTTTATTTCCATCAAGAAATCCCGAATATGCATGCATGCGCACAGAAACTCCTGATAGAGCTAACACAACACATGACTAAATAACTAATGAAGTGCTATGTATATACTAGCTTTGCTGCTTTTAATTTGTAAAAGGTTTGTTTGTTTGTCTTAGCAGCAAGTTTTGTTTGTTTTCTCCAGTGTATATGTATTATGTGTAGGATCATATATGCTATTGTAAAGTGCTTTGTTTTCTATGAAATCTCTCATTGATCCCCCAAAAAACATTCTTTTCTATAGCGTTTTCGATTAATTAAAGATATTGGTTCATGCTACTCGAGATCAAAAACAGTATCTGTAACAATAATAGAAAAACTTCAATACAATGAAAATAGCAATTTTTAAAACGTAAAAACAGGCAATTATATAAAAAAACTGAAGGAATTAAAAGGAAAAATGGCTACTAGACGAGGAAGATTACCAAGGCATAAGCTCCAGCAGCAACAGCACCAAGCTGACCTAGGTGCTCGCGATGCTTGTGGTGCTTCTCTTCCTTCTTATAATCAACAGGTTTTTCCTCATCTTTATTGAGGTGGTGATGGCGGTCATGGTGGTGGTGGTAAGCCATCGTGGTGGTAAAGTATTATATGTGACTTGAGAAAGCACAAGAACTGCAATGCCAGAAATCAATGAGAAAGGTTATTAATTGCTCTGTGATGTGGATTAAGGGTTTGGGTTAGGGTGATTATATATAGTGGTGATCATGGTCAAATGACTAAGCCCTCCCCCAGGCCATGAATTTTGTCATGAAAGGTCAAGACTTAAGGAGTAAGTTATATCTAGAATCTATAAGCGTGTGTAATGCGTGTGTATATGTATAAAACTTAATCTCTAAGTCCTGACCTATGATGACAAAAATTCAGGCCAATATATTATAGATTATAGATATAACTTACTCCTCAAGTCTTGACCGTTGATGACAAAATTCATGGCCTGAGGAGGGCGTAGCCATTTGACCACTATATATAATCACCCTAACCCAAACCCTTATTAATCCACATCACAGAGTAATTAATAACCTTTCTCATTGATTTTTGGGCCAAAATGGGCAAATGCCTTTTTCGTGTAAAAAAAGTGGTGTTTTGCTTTATTTTCCAAACTAATTAGGGAAATGCTCATCTTTTGTAATTCGATTTTCTCAAAATTGAGTTAAAAAAAAAAAATTTCCTGGAACCCTTTAATGGCGTTTTAAGGAGTCTATAGTGTTGTTTTAAGGACCTATAGTGGCGTGAACTCGAGTTATAAGCAATTTTTTAAAAATTTTTTTTTTTTACCTATAACTTGATTTCATGGAGCTCGAGTTCCAAAACGCTACTATAGGTCCTTAAAACGCCACTATAGGCTCTTTAAAAACGCCACTATAGGGCTTAACTCGATTTTGAGAAAATCGAATTTCAAAACAAGGACATTTCCTTAATTAGTTTGGGAAAATGGGCAAAATGCTGGATTGTTTGTGCGAAAAAGGTATTTGCCCATTTTAGCCTTGATTTCTAGCATTGTAGTTATTGTTTACATTTTTTATCCCAACAACTTTAAAGATCTTACAAGCAAATCATATGTTTGATTTAGTTAAAAAAAAATTCATTTTATTTATTTATTTATATAAATATTTCAATTTGGCTAAGAATATTTAGTTAAAGAATTACCAAAGTTATAGTTGTAAGGAAGTTTAGCTTAAGCCACATGACTTTGCACTTTAGAATTAAATAGCATAATCTAGGCTTTTGTAAAAGGTATTCAATTGAAATTCAATTTGTATATTTACGTTCTGTTTGTTTTGAAGTAAAATATTTTTAAATGTAAAATATTTTATATGTAAAAATTTCTATATATAAAATATTGTTAGTAAAATATTTTCAGGTGTTACGTATGACAAGTAAAAATTTTCAAGTAAATCATCAAAGCGATGGCTCAACACCAAAGCTGTTGGTACCAAAGGTTTAGTGACTAGACCACTAAAACTAGCAATCGGAGCAATAGCATCGATGACTGGACTACTGAGAATCACTGTCGGAGCAGTATCTTAGGTGATTGGACCGCCAACATTGATTGACAAAATGACATCTTCAATTGTCGGACCTTCGACACTAGTTGCGGGGTCGTGTTTTTGGTCATCGGTAGCCGGTGAGGTGTCTCCAACCATCGAAATACCAACATCGATCATCAGTAAGGCGTCTCCAGCCACTAGACTGCTGACACCGATCGCTGGAGTTGAGTCATTAGCCACTACACTGCCATCATCGTTGAACTTGAGTTTGTTTCTTAGTTTCCTAACCAAGCAACTTAACATCTTTCCCATTTCCCTCATTAATTGTACAAGACAAGATTGGTTTGCTCTAGGGACAGAAGAACAAATTCATGAGAGAATTAGAGGTACTCTAAGAGCAAGGAAAATAAAGTTAAGCATAGGCATGAAACTTGGCTTTTATTTGTCATTATCAAGTGGCAACTTGAAAAGGTTCAAGATGGTTGGCTTCCAACTCATTCCCCAAGCAGTCTCTGCTCTCTTTGGTGTTAGGCTAGCAGAGCTTGCAACCATTCTCATTTTCTCAATCTATCTTGTTCTGACAAGATTTCCTCCAATTGTTTTGTGTCAATCACCAACTTCACTCTCCAAACTCCATCTCCAACCATTGGCAGGATTTCAAGAGTTGAACCATTTGCTAAGTTATCAACAAAATCTGATGCAACATATGATGACATCTTAGCTGGCTCAACCACACTCATCCATTCAGACTCCAATTAGTCAATGATCCCTATGTTTTTCACTTGCTCAGTGAACCCATTTTTGCAAAGCTTATGATCCTTGCTTAGTGGAAGTAGATAATATAATCTGCCACTAATTAAGCACTCAAGGTCTTGCAATGGTGATGAAGCTTGACCCTTCTAGAAAATGCCATACCCTGGGTGATCATCGAGAATGTCCTGAGCTTTAATCGGGCCTTTGAATCTAGTACAACCCCGGAATTTGTCAGAACCCAGATAGAGTTGTGACAAACCCCAATGACCTCTTTGAGAGAACAATTCCCCATTGCAAAATTTTCTACACCTTTCACAAACTCAAGCTCATATTTAAGTTGCAAAATTATATTTATGTTTTTTCACATACTAAAACATGGTATTTAAAACATTGAACCAAACACATTTTTTACTTTATGAATATTGTAAACACGTGTTTTCACAACATTTTTTAAATCACAGTTTTTAGTCCCAAAATTTTGGGATGTGCTATGAATCCTTAAGATTAATTAGTTAGAGTTTGCCACATGTATTATTTTTCTCCATTAGATTATATCTAAAGTCATATTGTTTATTACTTCCTTAATTGACATGGCTTTTTTTATTACTTCTACCAAAGTTAATTTTGGTTTTCTCTACCTTTTTTGTTCCCTCAACTTCGATCATTTCACTCTTCCTCTACTGGATGTGCTTCTCCACTTCATCCACCTTGCTCATATCCTATAATTCACACACTTTTCAATTTCTTCACCTTTATGAAATATTGATCTAAGAAATAGAAAACTATCTTTCTTTAGTATCTCTTGACCATTAAGTATTATTGCCCTTTCATTTTTGTTTTTACTTTTACTAAACCTACATTCTATGTTTTCTATTTTAGTCATACTTAATCAAAAGTGTTTTAGATTCTATAGCATCTTGCCAAATTTCTAATTTGGCATTAATTCCATCCACCAAAACTATATCATCTACAAAAGGTATACATTAAGGGATACTCTTAGATTTATGTAATGAGCTCATCCGTTGTTAGTGCAAAGAGATATGGACTTAATGTTGATCCGTGTTATGTATGTAATAGATTCACCCATAGGAGTTTTTTTTTTTTTTTTTTGAAAGCAACCCGCAAGAACCTTGTTATGTCCTTTACTTAAAGGTTAGGAGCTGGCGTTAGAATTCATCATGCAAAATTTATGCGAAAAGGGAGGACTACAAAAACTTCATAGAAGATTACAGAGAAAAGAAACTCAAATATAGAAAGATCTTTCATTCATAATAAATAAATAAATAAATAAGGAAAATTTCATAGATTAGGATATTATATTCTGAATATTGGCACTATAATATTTCACATAGCAAGAGTGTTAGGACATTGCAAGCATGTATTCTAGGAGATGTGGGAGTTATAGGATGTACCTCGAAGGTGATAGTCCCCATCAAACAGTTATGATTGTGTGTGAGTTAAAGTGATTTTCTCATATTTCAAATCGTCATAACATGTATACACTTATGCAATCTTGCAATGTTTTTCACACACTACACACAATATTCTTTGCTACTCTTGATACATGTGTAGGTACAATGTGATTTGGCCATCACAAGATTTACATGTGTTAATATATGCTCACTAAATTGTCATGACTTTTTTTTGAAATATAACATTGGTTAGACTTGTTTAGAGTGTGTGTGTGTGTGTGTTTGTGTTTTGGGATCTATGTGCTTAACATTTTTTTATTGTTAAGAGATGTTTTTGAGAAGTTAAAATGTTGTTTGGACCCTTGGTTGTGTTGCATGCTTGATTGCATTCATATTTGTGTTTTACTCTTCTTGAAATTTTTTTTTTTAAAGTAATCTCAACACCTCCTCGACACCTTCCGATACCTAGCTTTTCTGTCGAGATCTTTAGTTGATTTTTTTATCGCAATCTCGACAACTGTTGATAGCTAGGTGGATCGATCGAGAAATCTCCTGTCTCCTCGATAGCTCCTTGATACCTCCTCAATCCATCGAGCTTGTTTTGTGGACACCTATGGCCACCTCTCGATAGTTGCATCTGTCGAAGCTTTTAAGTCTCAATCCTCATTTCCTCGATCTCTCTCGATTTGTCTGTGGCTGTTCATCTCCCAAACACTCTCCTCTCTCTCTCTTAAACCTCTTCCTCAAGCAATTTTTGAGCTTAATCAAGTTTTTCCTCACTTGGTAAGTCTCTAATCCCTCATTTTCATGCATTTCATGTTTTGAAACCTAAGTTTTTGGGATTTTTGCAAAATTTGGGGTTTTTCAAAATAAAAGAGGTTTTTGTGAAATTTTTGGGATGGGTTTTGAAGATTTGATTTTAAAAACTTCATGCATTGCATTCCATGAACATTGTAACAGTATTGTCATGCATATAGATGTGTGCAACTGATTGTATGCTGGTAGGTTTGAATTAGGCTGAGCCCATGTGCAATTATCTTTGCACGTCACATGCTAATGCATTTTCATGCATACGTCCTTTACATTCAATATATTTTTATATATTTGAACTGATTTTGGGACTTTTCTGAGTGTTTCTTTCTTTCTCCTCACTCTCTAGTTTTTCCGTTAGTGCATCAATGACACCAAAACATTAGTTTGCTCCATCTCGAAACCCTCTTCATTTCGGGCATCGTCTTCTTCTGATCCTACCCCCTCTTCTATTCGGTTCCATGATGAGGATGCCCGAAAGGACTTCTTGGAGAACTTTTCTTGGCGAGGTGTTCATTCGGAACACCAAGTCATTTTGTCAAACTTCTTCAACACTAACCTACCCACTGTCATTCACAGTTGGGGTTGGGAGTCACTATGTGACGTCCTGGTCACTTATCCTTCCGTGCTAATCCAGGAGTTTTACTCCAATATGCATGGACTTGATTATTCAGTACCTTTCTTTCATACTCGTGTTCGAGGTATGCGCATAGTTGTCACACCGGAGTTGGTATCCGATGTGCTTCGTGTCTCGAGGGTAGAGCATCCTGACTACCCCGAATATGAGCGTTTGAGGACTGTGTCCAAAGACGAGATGATCTCGACTTTCTACGAGCGCCCTTCTGATTGGGGTGATCGTCAGTTTACACCATGTTCAAACTTTGCTAAAGGTCCCAGATTCATAAACATGGTGATGGCATTTGTTTTGCACCTTCTTTCTCACTATAATTCTATCATAGATTCTCGTGCTCGATTTTTTCTTTCCTTGTTAGAAGATCTTACTATAGATTTTCCTTCACATTTTATTCTTTCTATTATAGATGTGTATAGGGATATGGCTACCCGTGATTAGCTTATCTTCCCTTCAGTTATCATGCAAATTCTATGCCATTTTTCTGTTTTTTTTCCCTCGTTCGACCACTTCTTCGTCATGTGTGCTATTGACTATGCTACTATTAAACGGAGCGAGGCACAGTTTCGATCGAGATGATCCGGTACGGCAGGTCCTCCCACTTCTTCAGCTCCATCCACCTCTGCTCCCTCTACTTCAGCGGGAGGTGTGACTCTGGACGTGATTATGGCGCAGCTTTAGTGCATGGATGCTCGCCTTGACACTCTCATTGATGAGTTATGTTAGGTGAACACCCGTGTAGGCCATATTGCTAGACGGCAGGCTCGCCTTGGTGGCTTTGTGAAGTCTCCCTCTCCTCCTCCTATGGCACCCGAGGCCTCCGAGGACGACTCCGACTCCAATGACGATGATGGTAAGGATGGAAATGCTAGCTCTTCCAGCTCTGACAAGATGTCTACTTTGACACTCTGACCCTTTGTCACTCATGACAAAAAGGGGGAGTAGTTTTGGCTACGAGAGTAGTCATAGTTAGGGGGAGGGTTAGTATAGGAGATTTTTGTTAAGGGGAGTGTGCACTTTGAGGGATGTAGTGAGGATTTCATGTATCTTTTCTTTTCTTTCTATTTTAGATACATTGTTCATGTACCTTAGATCTTGTGATCATTTTATGATAGCAAACCTTGTACTTGTTTATATATATATATATATACACATTTTGAGGTTGTTATTACAGTTCTTTCACCTATCTCTCCATGTGTTGTTTCTTTTCTTTCTTTATATATATGTTTCTTATAATTGTATGCAATCTATTAATACTATTTCACACTAAGATGCCTTGATAAACATATACAGGTTGTCAAAGTCTTTCTTGCCATAGGCTCTCTTCTTGCAAAGTTTTTCAAGAGTTTGTCTTAGAATAGATTTTATTATATTTAACAAGTGAATATAAGTTGAGTGATTTACGACTTCTCTCATATGTTCATTTGTTTGTTGTGGTTTTGTCACGGATTGCCAAAGGGGGAGATGTTAGGACATATGTGATTCACTTGTTAGGAACATATGTCACTATTTTATGTATTTGGCTAAACCTTTGACAAAATGCACTTTACTTGTATTTGGGTAGATCTAGTATATGCTTAATACTTCAAGAAACTTTGTGTCAAGATCAAATGTTGAAACCATGCAAGTCTATCCAAGATTCAAGTCTGAAAAGTGCTTGTCATTAAAACTCGATAGCTAGCCATCTATCGAGCTTGAAGAGCTGTTCCAGCCTTGTGGCTCGACAGCTAGGCATCTATCAAGGTTTAAGAAAAAAAGAATTTTAGTTTGGTTTTGACTTCAATCCTTCATTGTATGTTTGGGGTTTCTTTTCTCACAATCCTAGACATATAAAAGGATTATTTTAAGTGCCATCAAAGGTGGAACAAGTTGCACAAGTGTTAAGCAAAATTTGTTTAAGCAAATTGTGACCAAAGACAGAATTTGCCCTAATTCATCGTTCTTATGAAGAAGTTGTTGTGTTTGTACACCATAGGGTTTTGTGACCAAGCATCTTTTGGATCTTCATCGTGTGATGAACTGAAGAACTTTGCAGCCAACAACCTTCTCTAGTTGGTGATTGAAGTCGAGTACTGGGATCCGCGTAATTGGTTAGTCACGTACTGGGAGCCGTGCATTACAAGGAGAGATTGTCACTACAGAACAAGTCCAATTGGGTATTGGGGTAAGGGTTCAACTGTAGGTTGGTATAAGGTATTGGGATTCATTTACTTGTAATCGCTTATTGTGATAATAGTGGATTTTCGGGAGTAGTGACCTTCAAATCACCTGGTGGGGTTTTTGTCGTGTAGGTTTTCTCCATTCGTAAACAAATCACCGTGTCAATTTAATTTCCGTTGCATACTTAGTATAATTGGTGATTTGTTTGTGCTACCACACGTTTGCATGTTAATTTAATTAATTAATAAACTTGGCTAATTAATCAATTAATTCATCACAAGGGTTCAATACATTCTTGGCCTATCAAAGAGTACTAGATAAAACCTACTTTGAAGAGAATATACCCCATCTATATTAAATTATGTTTCTCTGTTTGTTTGTTGGTCTGTTCTTCACATGTTGGATTAGGGTTCCTTTATTGTTTTTCTTTGTTTTGTCACGAACACGCATTCATATGACCATGCATTGATGCATAGGTACTTTGGTGGAGCGAGGTAAGTTATGCATTCACATGTACGTGCATCTAGTTGTGGATATGATGGATATGATGTTAGATATGCAATCTAGGTTTGCTATAAATATGTGAACATGTTGTTTTGATCTTGCCATGCCTATTTTTCTACCTTGATTTGATATTTACATGTTTCTGCCTTGGATGTAATATAATGCTATGTGTGATAGATGTATGCTAAGATATAATATGAAATGCATGATAGATGTATGTTAGGGTTTGGGATAAAATGCCATGTTTGTTTGTTAGATGTATGTTAGTGTGTGTGTGTGTGTGAGTCAAGAATGGAAGTATTGAATATGCCTTTAATAAGATTAAGACGTAAGACACAATGAATGGAAGCTGACCCATGGGTCAGGCGGTCTTGGATGCTTAACACCTTCCTAAACTGTGCCTAAACTCCAAACCCATACTCTAGTAGTAAGATCAGTCCTTCCATGAAAGACGCTATTTATATGGTTTCTAGACCTAATCTAGGTCCACTAGGCCAAGGCATACTCCCCTCCCGTTGCGCCCACACTACCCATTAGGCTTTAGGACATTGGAGCAAGGAATGTGGATGAGCCATAATTGTGTGCCCAACCCTATTGAGGACGTTAGTGAGCATGAGTCGAGAGCATGAATTTATTTTCCAATCGCACCCCATTGCAGGATTCAACCTGAGACATCTACCTCTCAAACCCTTAGGAGTGAGCGGACTTACATATCCAAATGTCAACTTCCTATATAATATTTTAATAAATATTCTTGTTTAGCAGTTTTCTCATATACACACACATCCATTCCAACTTT
Source organism: Quercus glauca (assembly GCA_023736055.1). NCBI lineage: Eukaryota > Viridiplantae > Streptophyta > Magnoliopsida > Fagales > Fagaceae > Quercus > Quercus glauca. The sequence continues at coordinate 69,728,927 of CM043316.1, read as the reverse complement.
CTATACATCTATATGTCAACTTCCTAAATAATATTCAACTATCCAAGTAATTTATAATTATTTTGTTTTCTACTTTTCCCATATTCTTAGTCTTGCCGGTAATTTGGCTTTTGTGAGAAAAAAAAAAATATTTCTAGTCTTGTTGGTAATTTGGCTTTTACAGCTTTAAAACTCGAGAAGAATATAATGGAAGGAAGAGAAAGTACTATATTTAAAAAATAATAATAATAATAATAATAAAAGAAAAAAAAAGAAAAAGAAAAGAAGAAGATACAAGGAAGTTTGAAATTTTTTATTAATCTTCTATCATATATTAGGGGCGGAGGTAGGAGGGCCTGGGCGGCCCTTGGATTTTTCTAAGTGCCCCTCACCCTCTATTTTAATGTTAAAAATTTAAAATTTTGAATAAATTTTAAGTAACGGTCCCCTTTTATTTTATTTTTTAAAGTGTAAATGTTTTTTAATTTATTGTTGTCTCATTTATTATCTTTTTAATATTCACTTTTTTGTCATATATAAGTTATTAATTCTAAGAGCATTTAAAGCATAATTTTATAAATATATATAAGTAAATCTCTTTAGCAAAAAAAATTTATTTTTATTTTTTCAAAAATAAAGTCATTCACATTTATATTGAAAAAGTTAAAGCTACATAATACAATCATATATTTGGCTTGAACCCCCCTTTAGAAAATTTTATGGCTTTGCCATTGCATATATCGTTAGTACTTCTATTTCTATGTTCACTTTTCCTAATTTACTAATAATAAGCAAGAACTTTTCTATGAAATAATTAGCAAGAACTTTTCCTTTATTCTTCTCTTATATATAGTCAAAAATTTGTTTGAAATATTTTTAGTTGGATTGAATATATAAAATTTTATGGAAGAAACTACATATGATAGGACAGCACCCTACCAAAGCTGATTGGATCACACAATATTTATTTATTTAAAATGGTCAAATTATTTATAGATCTAAAACTTTTAAATTAAACTAATCTATAAAGAATGAGGGTAAATAATTTTCAAACTTCGATTGAATTGGTAAGCAAATATATATATATATATATATATCTTTACTTATATATGTATCGTTAATATATTGTATATATGAACAAAATAAAACCTTTATTTTCTAGTTAAAATATAGATTTATAACCTACTAAATCCTTTATTTTACAACAGAACTTTAGTATTATGCACAAAAAATGGTAATGGCAATCAATCTTTACAAGACACTATCTTGGGCCAAAATAGGCATTTGTCCTTTTCGCCCAAAAGATGTAGAAAAATCCTCATATTCTGAAACTATCTAGTAAAATGCTCATGTTTTGAAACTCAATTTTTAGAAAATTGAGTTTCAATGAAAAACTCTATTCGTTGAAAATTGAGTAATGTGAGAAAAACTCGAGTTTCCATGTTTTTTTTTTTGTTTTTTTTTTTTTTTTTTTTTAAAGTTTGATTTCACATAACTCGATTTTCTAGAAACTGAGTTTTTCATTGAAACTCGATTTTTAGAAAATCGAGTTTAAAACAGAAGCATTTTGTTAGATAGTTTCAGAATATGGGCATTTTATTGGAAAGTTTTGGCGAAAGAGACAAATGCCCATTTTGGCCCACTATCCTGTATTAGTTTCTCCTAGCTTTTATTGTGTTTAAGATTAGAAAGGAATTATTACAAGTTTATTCTCATTTTTTTTTCGCAGGAAGTGTATTGTCATTATTTTTATTATTTAATATTACCTTACAATTTTCTTTTTGTAAAAATTATTCGTGTTCTATAGTTGTTTTCTTTCAATATTGCCCTTCCTCAACTAAATTTCTAGCTCTGTCCTTGCTCATGTTTTCTTCATATAGATACAAAAAATGCCAAATTGACATTATGCATGCACCATGTTGCCATACTTTTCAAATCAAATAAGTTCTACATAAATCCAAAAGAATGTTACAACTCAGATGGAGTTCATAAGATTTGTTTTAGTAAACTATTTTAAGAAACGAAGGATCATAATTTCAATCTATATGTGATTTATTTAGGATAAAATGTGGAGTAAATTTTTGATATTGTTAATTTCGGTGTCATAATTGGATTTTTTAATATTTTAGAATTTTATTTTCTTATTTCTAGGGAGTAGGGAGTTCGTTTTTAATCAAAAGAGTCATTGTATGTCAGAAATATTTACTAACCTTTCTAAGGACAGTTTTTGCTTGAAACCTTTATTAATTTTAGCAAAAATGTACATCTAAATTAGAATGAGATGCAGCCATTTCAAGCATTTTGATCAATGCAACAACAATAATAACAAATTTTGAGTCCCAAAATTTTGGAATGTGCTATGAATCCTTAAGATTAATTAGTTAGGGTTTATCACATGTATTTTTTTTTTCCTCAATTCTATTATATCTAAAGTTAAATTATTTATTACTTTTCTTAATTGATGTGTCTTTTCTTATTTCTTCTACCAAAGTGATTTTTAGTTTCCTCTACCTTTTTTGTTCCCTCGACTTTGATCATTTCACTCTTCCTCTAGTGGATGCACTTCTCCACTTCATCCACTTGCTCATATCTTACGATTCACACTCTTTTCAATTTCTGCATCTTTATGAAATATTGATCTAAGAAATAGAAAACTATCATTCTTTAGTATCACTTGACCATTAAGTATTACTGCCCTTTCATTTTTGTTTCTACCTTTCATTTTTGTTTCTACTTTTACTAAACTTACATTCTATGTATTCTATTTTAGTCATACTTAATCGAAAGTTTTTAGATTCTACATTGTCTTGCCAAATTTCTAATTTGGCATTAATTCCACTTCTAATTCCATTCACCTAAGGACGGAACTAGGATTTGAAGTCGAGGGGGGCAAATATAAATTTCTTGAGGGGGGAAAATATAATTTTTCTTGGACTTATTTTCTAAAATCTTAAATATATACTTCCTATTTAATATTTTAAATAAATTTTGGGGGGGAGGGGGGGGGGGGGGGGGGGGGCACAACTCCCCTCAACTTGTACATGGTTTCGTCCCTGCATTCACCACAACCATATCATCTACAGAAGGCATACATTAAGTGACTTACTCTTAGATTAGTGTAATGAGCTCATCTATTATTATTGCGAAGATATATAGACTTAATGTTGATCCTTGTCATGTATGCAATAAACTCACCCATAAAAGTTTTTTTTTTTTTTTTCGTGAAAGCAACCCGCAGGAACTTTCCTTTACTTTAAGGTTAGGCGCGGGCCTTTGAATTCATTATGCAAAATTTAAGCGAAAAAGGAGGGCTTCAGAAACTTCATAGAAGATTACAGAGAAAAGAAACTCAAATATAGAAAGATCTTTCAATTATATAAAAATAAATAAATAAGGAAAAATTCTCTGATTACAATATTATATTCTGAACATCGACCCTGTAAAATTTCACATAGCAAGAGTGCTAGATAAAATCTACTTTGAAAAGAATATACCCCATCTAGAAGAGATTCATAAACTCATTATTCATTCCTAATAATATTATTTGGGGTAGTCGCTTATTAACATGTCTCAAATATTCTGAATAAAACAAAACATATATAAATATTTTATAGACTCTTAAAAGAGATGGTGGTGCTTCTTTCCATGAGCCTTCTCTTCTTTCTTTGCTTCTTTCTTCTTATGATGCTCATGGAACGCATACCCACCGGCTCCTACTGCAACTGCTGCTGCAATCTCCTCCTTTATCTTGTGCTTGTGGGCATGCTCTGGATCTTTCTTTGCCTTATGCTTTTCATGCTGAAACAATAATTGAAACAAATTAGAGTTCTAGTACGAATTTGAAAAGGGCTAAAACAGCTATACACAAATAAATTTTAAGGTCAATTGGATTCAACATAGATAGATTTTATTTCCATCAAGAAATCCCGAATATGCATGCATGCGCACAGAAACTCCTGATAGAGCTAACACAACACATGACTAAATAACTAATGAAGTGCTATGTATATACTAGCTTTGCTGCTTTTAATTTGTAAAAGGTTTGTTTGTTTGTCTTAGCAGCAAGTTTTGTTTGTTTTCTCCAGTGTATATGTATTATGTGTAGGATCATATATGCTATTGTAAAGTGCTTTGTTTTCAATGAAATCTCTCATTGATCCCCCAAAAAACATTCTTTTCTATAGCGTTTTCGATTAATTAAAGATATTGGTTCATGCTACTCGAGATCAAAAACAGTATCTGTAACAATAATAGAAAAACTTCAATACAATGAAAATAGCAATTTTTAAAACGTAAAAACAGGCAATTATATAAAAAAAACTGAAGGAATTAAAAGGAAAAATGGCTACTAGACGAGGAAGATTACCAAGGCATAAGCTCCAGCAGCAACAGCACCAAGCTGACCTAGGTGCTCGCGATGCTTGTGGTGCTTCTCTTCCTTCTTATAATCAACAGGTTTTTCCTCATCTTTATTGAGGTGGTGATGGCGGTCATGGTGGTGGTGGTAAGCCATCGTGGTGGTAAAGTATTATATGTGACTTGAGAAAGCACAAGAACTGCAATGCCAGAAATCAATGAGAAAGGTTATTAATTGCTCTGTGATGTGGATTAAGGGTTTGGGTTAGGGTGATTATATATAGTGGTGATCATGGTCAAATGACTAAGCCCTCCCCCAGGCCATGAATTTTGTCATGAAAGGTCAAGACTTAAGGAGTAAGTTATATCTAGAATCTATAAGCGTGTGTATTGCGTGTGTATATGTATAAAACTTAATCTCTAAGTCCTGACCTATGATGACAAAAATTCAGGCCAATATATTATAGATTATAGATATAACTTACTCCTCAAGTCTTGACCTTTGATGACAAAATTCATGGCCTGAGGAGGGCGTAGTCATTTGACCACTATATATAATCACACTAACCCAAACCCTTAATCCACATCACAGAGCAATTGATAACCTTTCTCATTGATTTCTGGCACTGTAGTTCTTGTTTACATTTTTTGTCCCAACAACTTTAAAGATCTTACAAGCAAATCATACGTTTGAGTTACTTAAAAAAAAATCAATTTTATTTATTTATTTATATAAAAATTTCAATTTGGCTAAGAATATTTAGTTAAAGAATTACCAAAGTTATAGTTGTAAGGTAGTTTAGCTTAAGCCACATGACTTTGCGCTTAGAATGCATAATCTAGGCTTTTGTAAAAGGTATTCAATTGAAATTCAATTTGTATATTTACCTTTTGTTTGTTTTGAAGTAAAATATTTTTAAATGTAAAATATTTTATATGTAAAAATTTTTATGTATAAAACATTGTTAGTAAAATATTTTTAGGTGTTAAGTATGATAAGTAAAAATTTTCAAGTAAATCATCAAAGCGATGGCTCAACACCAAAGTTGTTGGTACCAACGGTTTGGTGACTATACCAATAGAACTGGTAGTTAGAGCAATAGCTTTGACAACCAGACTATTGACTATCACTGTTGGATCAGTATCTTAGGTGATTGGACCGCCAAAATTGATTGACAAAACGACATCTTCAATTATCGGACCTTCGACACTAGTTGCGGGGTCGTGGTTTTGGTCACTGGTCGTCAGTGAGGTGTCTCGAACCATCGAATTGCTAGCATCGATCATCAGTAAGGCGTCTCCTGCCACCAGACTGCTTACACCGATCGCCGGAGTTGAGTCATTAGCCACTACACAACCATCACTGTTGAACTTGAGTTTGTTTTGTAGTTTCCTAGCCAAGCAACTTAACATCTTTCCCATTTCCCTCATTAATTGTACAAGACAAGATTGGTTTGCTCTTAGGACAATAGAACAAACTCATGAGAGAATTAGAGGTACTCTAAGAGCAAGGAAAATAAAGTTAAGCATAGGCATGAAACTTGGCATTTATTTGCCATTATCAAGTGGCAACTTGAAAAGGTTCAAGACGGTTGGCTTCCAACTCATTCCCAAAGCACTCTCTGTTTTGTTTGGTGTTAGGCTAGCAGAGCTTGCAACCATTCTCATTTTCTCAATCAATGCCTCAATATTCACTTATTCTAACAAGATTTCCTCCATTTCCAACCATTGGCAGGACTTCAAGAGCTAAACCATTTGCTAAGTTATCAACAAAATTTGATGCAGCATATGATGACATCTTAGCTGGCTCAACCACACTCATCCACTCAGCCTCCAATTGCTCAATGATCCCTATGTTTTTCACTTTCTCAGTGACCCCATTTTTGCAAAGCTTATGCTCCTTGCTTAGTGGAAGTAGATAATACAATCTGCCACTAATGAAGCACTCAAGGTCTTGCAATGGTGATGAAGCTTGACCTTGCTAGAAAATGCCATACCTTGGGTGATCATCGAGGATGTCCCGAGCTTTAATTGGCCCTTAGAAATCTAGTACAGCCCCAGAATCCATCAGAACCCAGATAGATTTGTGACAAACCCCAGTGACCCCTTTGAGGGAACAATTCCCCATTGCAAAATTTTCTACACCTTTCACAAACTCAAGCACATATTTAAGTTGCAAAATTATATATATATATATATATATATATATATATATATATATATATATATATATATATATATATATATATATATATATATATATATATATATATATATTTTTTTTTTTTTTTTCACATACTGAAACATGTTATTTGAAACTGAACCAAACACATTTTTTGCTTTATGAACATTATAAACACGTGTTTTCACAACATTTTTTAAACCACAGTTTTTAGTCCCAAAATTTTGGGATGTGCTATGAATCCTTAAGATTAATTAGTTAGAGTTTGTCACATGTATTATTTTTCTCCATTCGAGTATATCTAAATTCATATTATTTATTACTTCCTTAATTGACGTGGCTTTTTTTATTACTTCTACCAAAGTGAATTTTGGTTTTCTCTACCTTTTTTTTTCCCTCAACTTTGATCATTTCACTCTTCCTCTACTGGATGCGCTTCTCCACTTCATCCACCTTGCTCATATCCTATAATTCACACACTTTTCAATTTCTTCACCTTTATGAAATATTGATCTAAGAAATAGAAAACTATCATTCTTTAGTATCTCTTGACCATTAAGTATTACTGCCCTTTCAATTTTGTTTTTACTTTTACTAAACCTGCATGCTATGTATTCTATTTTAGTCATACTTAATCGAAAGTGTTTAAGATTCTATAGCATCTTGCCAAATTTCTAATTTGGCATTAATTCCATCCACCAAAACTTTATCATCTACAAAAGGCATGCATTAAGGGACTTACTCTTAGATTGATGTAATGAGCTCATCCGTTATCAGTGCAAAGAAATATGGACTTAATGTTGATCCTTGTTATGTATGTAATAGATTCACCCATAAGAGTTTTTTTTTTAATTTTTTTTTTATTTTTTTTATTTTTTTAAAGCAACCTGCAGGATCTTTGTTGTGTCCTTTACTCGAAGGTTAGGTGCTGGCATTAGAATTCATCATGCAAAATCTATGCAAAAAGGGAGGACTACAAAAACTTCGTAGAAGATTACAGAGAAAAGAAACTCAAATATAGAAAGATCTTTCATTTATAAAAAAATAAATAAATAAATAAGGAGAAGTTCTCAGATTACGATATTATATTATAAACATTGACACTGTAATATTTTACATAGCAAGAGTACTAGATAAAACCTACTTTGAAGAGATATACCTCATCTATATTATATTCCATTTCTCTTTTTGTTTGTTGGTTTGTTCTTCACATGTTGGATTAGGGTTGCTTTATTATTTTTCTTTGTTTTGCCATGAACACGCATTCATTTGACCATACATTGATGCATAGGTACTGTAGTGGAGTGACGTTAGATATGACGTTAGATATGCAATCTAGGTTTGCTATGAATATGTGAACATGTTGTTTTGATCTTGCCATGCCTATTTTTCTACCTTGATTTGATATTTACATGTTTCTGCCTTGAATGTTGTACGGACCCTTTTGGTACCGATCTGTTTGTGTGATTTGGGCCTTGGTCCAATGATGGGACCCAAAGGCCTAACAACTGGTGTCCCCATGAGTTCAAACCCAAATCCACCTATAAACGGGCTTGATCCAAACGCCATCCGAGGACCCAAACCTTGTGTCGAGCATAAATATAACCGCTAGGGTGGTCATCCGGTTTGTTTTGCCAAACGTTGCTACATCTGTTCGGATACACAGCTATACGATTGGCCGTTGGTAACTTAAGAGTAACGCTGCCATACACATTTGCTATAGTGGGGATCATTCCCAAGGCCACTCCCACCTAAACCCCCCACTAACCCCTCACGAGATTGGACCTCTCAATCTAATAACGCTGGGGGTAATCATGATCACCCCACTAGTAACCTATTATAAATAAGAGAATCAAAGGAGAGATGGGGGTTGGAAGAAAAGGGGAGAAGAAAAAGAGATAGAGGAGAGAGGAATGGTACATAAAGTGAGCAAAGGGGTGTTCTGAACAAAGGAGAAAAGTGATCTTATTGAGTCTCCTAACTACGAACAACCAAAAGTAGGAATCCCTAACCCACCATACAAATAGGTTGTGGGTCGGAGTGGGGTGAAGCTTCCTGAAGCCTCATCTTGACCCTGCACAGATGTAATATAATGCTATGTGTGATAGATGTATGCTAAGATATAACATGAGATGCATGATAGATGTATGTTAGGGTTTGGGATAAAATGCTATGTTTGTTTGCTAGATGTATGTTAGTGCGTGTGTGAGTCTAGAATGACAGTATTGAATATGCCTTTAACAAGGTTAAAACGTAAGACACAATGAGTGGAAGCCAACCCACAGGTCAGGTGGTCTTGGGTGCCTAACACCTTCCCAAACCGTACCTAAACTTCGAACCCATACTTTGGTAGAAAGATCAATCTTTCCATGAAGGATGCTTTTTATATGGTTTCTAGACCTAATCTAGGTCCATTCGGCCGAGGAATACTCCTTTCTCGTTGCGCCCACACTACCCATTAGGCCTGAGGATACAGAGCAAGGAATGTGGATGAACCATAATTGTGTGCCCAACCCTATTGCGGACGTTAGTGAGTATGAGTCGAGAGCATGAATTTATTTTCCAATTGCTACCAATTGCAGGATTCAACTTGAGACATCTACCTCTCAAACCCTTAGGAGTGAGTGTACTTATGTATCCATATGTCAACTTCCTATATAATATTTTAATAAATATTCTTGTTTAGTAGTTTTCTCATATACACACACATCCATACCAACTTTCTATACATCTATATGTTAACTTCCTAAATAATATTCAACTATCCGAGTAATTTATAATTATTTTGCTTTCTACTTTTCTCATATTCCTAATCTTACTGTTATTTTGGCTTTTGTGAGAAAAACATATTCCTAGTCTTGTTGGTAATTTGGCTTTTACAGCTTTAAAATTCGAGAAGAATGAAAGGAAGAGAAAGTATTATATTTTAAAAAATATAATAAAAAAGATACAGGTAAGTTTGAAATTTTTTATTAATCTTTTATCATATATTAGGGGCGGAGGTAGGAGGGCCTGGGCCGCCCTTGGATTTTTCTAAAATGGCCCCCACCCTCTATTTTAATGTTAAAAATTTTAAATATTGAATAAATTTTAAGTAATGGTCCCCTTTAATTTATTTATTTTTTTAAAGTGTAAATGTTCTTTAATTTATTGTTGTCTCATTTATTATCTTTTTTATATTCACTTTTTTGTCATATATAAGTTATTAATTCTAGGAGTATTTAAAGCATAATTTTATAAAAATATATAAGTAAATCTCTTTAGCAAAAAAATTTTATTTTTATTTTTTCAAAAATAAAGTCATTCACATTTATATTGAAAGAGTTAAAAGCTACAGAATACAATCATATATTTGGCTTGAGCCCCCCTCAAGAAAATTTTATGACTTTGCCACTGCATATATCGTTAGTACTTCTATGTTCACTTTTCTTAGTTTACTAATAATTAGCAAGAATTTTTCTATGAAATAATTAGCAAGAATTTTTCTTTTATTCTTCTCTTATATATAGTCAAATAATTTGTTTGAAATATTTTTAGTTGGATTGAATATATAAAATTTTATGGAAGAAACTACATATATATGATAGGACAGCACCCTACCAAAGTTGATTGGATCACACAATATTTATTTATTTAAAATAGTCATATTATTTATAGATCTAAAACTTTTAAATTAAACTAATCTATAAAGAATGAGGGTAAATAATTTTCAAACTTCGATTGAATTAGTAAACAAATATATATCTTTACTTATATATGTATCGTTAATATATTGTATATATGAAAAAAATAAAACCTTTATTTTCTAGTTAAAATATAGATTTATAACCTACTAAATCCTTTATTTTACAACAGAACTTTAGTATTATGCACAAAATATGGTAATGGCTATCAATCTTTACGAGACATTATCCTGGGCCAAAATGGGCATTTACCCATTTCGCTCAAAAGATGTAGCAAAATGCTCCTGTTATGAAATTATCTAGTAATATGCCCTTGTTTTGAAACTCAAGTTTTAGAAAATCGAGTTTCAGTGAAAAACTCGATTTAATGAAAATCGAGTAATGTGAGAAAAACTCGAGTTTCCATGTATTTTTTTTTTTTTAATGTTTGATTTCACATTACTCGATTTTCTAAAAATTTAGTTTTTCATTGAAACTCAATTTTTAGAAAATCAAGTTTGAAACAGTGGCATTTTGTTAGATAGTTTCAGAACATGAGCATTTTACTGGAAAGTTTTGGCGAAAGGAGCAAATGCCCATTTTGGCCCACTGTCCTGTATAAGTTTCTCCTAGCTTTTATTATGCTCAAGATTAGAAAGGAATTATTACAAGTTTATTGTCATTTTTTTTTTTTTTTTTTTTTTTGCAGGAAGTGTATTGTCATTTTTATTATTATTTAATATTACCTTACAATTTTCTTTTTGTAAAAATTATTCGTGCTCTATAGTTGTTTTCTTTCGGTATTGCCCATTCTCAACTAAATTTCTAGCTCTGTCCTTGCTCATGATTTCTTCATATAGATATAAAAAATGCCAAATTGACATTATGCATGCACCATGTTGCCATACTTTTCAAATCAAATAAGTTCTACATAAATCCAAAAGAATGTTACAACTCAGATGGAGTTCATAAGATTTGTTTTAGTAAACTATTTTAAGAAATGAAGGATCATAATTTCGATCTATATGTGATTTATTTAGGATAAAATGTGGAATAAATTTTTGATATTGTTAATTTCGGTGTCATAATTGGATTTTTTAATATTTTAGAATTTTATTTTCTTATTTCTAGGGAGTAGGGAGTTCGTTTTTAATCAAAAGAGTCATTGTATGTCAGAAATATTTACTAACCTTTCTAATCAAGGACAGTTTTTGCTTGAAACCTTTATTAATTTTAGTAAAAATGTTCATCTAAATTAGAATGAGGTGTAGCCATTTCAAGCATTTTGATCAATGCAACAACAATAATAACAAAACTTGAGTCCCAAAATTTTGGAATGTGCTATGAATCCTTAAGATTAATTAGTTAGGGTTTGTCACATGTATTTTTTTTTTCCTCCATTCTATTATATGTAAAGTTATATTATTTATTACTTTTCTCAATTGATGTATCTTTTCTTATTACTTCTACCAAAGTGATTTTTGGTTTCCTATACCTTTTTTGTTCCCTCGACTTTGATCATTTCACTCTTCCTAGTGGATGCGCTTCTCCACTTCATCCACCTTGCACATATATTACAATTCACACACTTTTCAATTTCTTCACCTTTTTGAAATATTGATCTAAGAAATAGAAATCTATCATTCTTTAGTATCTCTTGACCATTAAGTATTACTGCCCTTTCATTTTTGTTTCTACTTTTACTAAACTTATATTCTATGTATTCTATTTTAGTCATACTTAATCGAAAGTTTTTAGATTCTACATTGTCTTGCCAAATTTCTAATTTGGCATTAATTCCACTTCTAATTCCATTCACCACAACTATATCATCTACAAAAGGCATACATTAAGGGACTTACTCTTAGATTAATGTAATGAGCTCATTTGTTATTAGTGCAAAGATATATGGACTTAATGTTGATCCTTGTTATATATGCTATAGATTTACCCATAGATTTTTTTTTTTTTTTTTGAAAGCAAGCGCTGGAACAAGGGAGGACTTCAGAAACTTCATAGAAGATTACAAAGGAAAGAAACTCAAATATAAAAAGATCCTTAATTTAAAAAAAAATAAATAAATAAGGAAAATTTTCAGATTACAGTATTTTATTCTGAACATTGACATGGTAACATTTCACATAGCAAGAGTACTAGATAAAACCTATATTGAAGAGAATATGCCCCATCTAGAAGAGATTCATAAACTCATGACTTATTCCTAATAATATTATTTGGGGTAGTCGCTAACTGACGATATGATTAACATGTTTCAAATATTCTGAATAAAACAAAACACATATAAATATTTTATAGAACTCTTAAAAGAGATGGTGGGGCTTCTTTCCATGAGCCTTCTCTTCTTCTTTCTTTGCTTCTGTCTTCTTATGATGCTCATGGAACGCATACCCACCAGCTCCTACTGCAACTGCTGCTGCAATCTCCTCTTCTATCTTGTGCTTGTGGGCATGCTCTGGATCTTTCTTTGCCTTATGCTTTTCATGCTGAAACAATAATTGAAACAAATTAAAGTTCTAGTCCGAATTTGAAAAGGGCTAAAACAACTATACACAAATAAATTTTAAGGTCAATTGAATTCAACATAGATAGATTTTATTTCCATCAAGAAATCCCGAATATGCATGCATTGCGCACAGAAACTCCTGATAGAGCTAACACAACACATGACTAAATAACTAATGAAGTGCTACGTATATGGTAGCTTTGCTGCTTTTAATTTGTAAAAAGTTTGTTTGTTTGTCTTCGTAGCAAGTTTTGTTTGTTTTCTCCAGTGTATATGAATTATGTGTAGGATCATACTATTGTATAGTGCTTTGTTTTCAATGATATCTCTCATTCATCCCCAAAAAAACATTCTTTTCTGTACGTAGCGTTTTCGATTAATTAAAGATATTGGTTCATCCTACTCGAGATCAAAAACAGTATCTGTAACAATAATAGAAAAACTTCAATACAATGAAAATAACAATTTTTAGAACGTAAACAGGAAATTATATATAAAAAAATAAAATAAAATAAAATAAAAATAAAACTGAAGGAATTAAAAGGAAAATGGCTACTAGATGAGGAAGATTACTAAGGCATAAGCTCCAGCAGCAACAGCACCAAGCTCACCTAGGTGCTCGCGATGCTTGTGGTGCTTCTCTTCCTTCTTATAATCAACAGGTTTTTCCTCATCTTTATTGTGGTTGTGATGATGGTCGTGGTGCTGGTGGAGGTGGTCAGCCATCGTGGTGGTAGGGTATTATATGTGACTTGAGAAAGCACAAGAACTGCAATGCCAGAAATCAATGAGAAAGGTTATTAATTGCTCTGTGATGTGGATTAAGGGTTTGGGTTAGGGTGATTATATATAGTGGTGATCATGGTCAAATGACTAAGCCCTCCCCCAGGCCATGAATTTTGTCATCAAAGGTCAAGACTTAAGAAGTAAGTTACATCTATAATCTATAAAGCCCCTAAACCTTACGCTTAATCGGAAAAAAACTTTAGAACAACCTCATAAAAATATATTTCCAACTCTATTTAAAATACCTATGAAATAGGATACTTTCCTACTAATTTATGTCTTAAAAAAAATAAAAATAAAAAAATAAAAAAAACTTCATCATACGCACAAAACGCGTATAATAAGGCTAATATGTGTGTATATATATTTATAAAACTTAATCTCTAATTCATGACCTATGATGACAAAAATTTAGGCCAATATATTATAGATTATAGATATAACTTACTCTTTAAGTCTTGACCTTTGATGACAAAGTTCATGGTCTGGGGGAGGGCTTAGTCATTTGACCATGATCACCAAAATATATAAAAATATTAATCACCTTAACCCAAACCCTTAATCCACATCACAGAGCAATTAATAACCTTTCTCATTGATTTATGGCATTGTAGTTCTTGTTTACATTTTTTGTCCTGACAACTTTAAAGATCTTACAAGCAAATCATACGTTCGAGTTAGTTAAAAAAAATTTCATTATTTATTTATTTATTTATATAAAATTTCAATTTGGCTAAGAATAGTTAGTTAAAGAATTACCAAACTTATAGTTGTAAGGTAGTTTAGCTTAAGCCACATGACTTTACACTTAGAATTAAATAGCATAATCTAGGCTTTTGTAAAGGGTATTTAATTGAAATTTGTATATTTACATTCGATTTGTTTTGAAGTAAAATATTTTACATGTAAAAATTTTTATGTATAAAATATTGTCAGTAAAATATTTTCAAGTATTAAGTACGACAAGTAAAATTTTTCAAGTAAATCACCAAAGCAATGGCTCAACACCAAAGCCGTTGGTACTGAAGGTCCTATGACCAGACCGCTAGAACTGGCAGTCAGAGCAATAGTTTCTATGACTGGATTACTGACAATCATTGTCAGAACAGTATTTCAGGTGACTTGGCTGCCAACACCGATTGACAAAATGATATCTTCAATTATCAGACCTCCAACACCAGCTGAGGGGTTGCGTTTTTGGTCACTGGTCGCCAATAAGGTGTCTCTAGCCATCGAACTGCCAACATCGATCATCGGTAAGACGTCTCCTGCCATTAGACTGCTGACATCGATCGTCGAAGTTGAGTCATTGGCCACTGCACTGCCGTCACCGTTGAACTTGAGTTTGTTTCTTAGTTTCCTGACCAAGCAACTTAACATCTTTTTCCCATTTTTCTCATTAATTGTTTCTTATTGTATCATAATTTCCTAACCACATCATCAGTTTAACAAATTTGTTTTGAGTATCCTAGTATTAAGATTAACTCTTCGTCATGCCAGTATGCAAATGCAAATACTTCTCTTCCACCGGCCGGTGTTAAACTCTATCATGTAGCCTCGGAATTTGATTCTCACAAACTCACCCATTACCACTTCATCAAGCACGTCCTCTAAGCCCTGGAATTTTCCAAGCGATTAATAACCAAGCAAAACTCTTTTTTTTTTTTTTGATAAATTGCTTCAGTGGACGAAAATGTGAAGTTTTTCAAACTAAAGATTCTTTAGTTTTTCAAATTAAAGATTTTTTTTATTATTATAAATATCACACTCTTGATGCGATGGTTACTCCTAGTATAAATACTTGTGGGGTGGGAGAGATAAGAAATAGGGTTCAAATCTCCAAGAAAAAATTTCATACATATATATACTTTAGATTAAAATTTTTATCTTGTAAAAAAAAAAAAGATTTATTAGGTGTGGCCTGCACTTACAGCGGATCCAGGATATCTCTTAAGAAAGTTAGCATATTACAATTTGTTAGTTGTAATGGTTGACGGCATTACTTTCATAAGATATTTTATAAATAAAAAAAAAAAAAATCATTTAAATGGCACAAGCCCACCATCAGCATAATCTCATTTGCTGTGCGGGCCTGTTTGGTAATATTGTGTAAGTGTTGTGAAAATATATGAATAAAAAGGTGTTAGAGAAATACGTGTTTTGTTATTTAAACAACAAAAACTGTTGTTTAAACAACACAACCAAACAACCGTGATATATGTATCTTAATCCTAACTTCAAAAATATCTCACAAATGTTCTTGTGACTGACTAATCAAAGCAATAAAAAATGTCCACGTACATGTTCTTGTATATTAATTTTATATTATTATATAAATAATATAAAGGGAGAGAGAAATGGAAAGAGAAATGGAAATTAAGGGCACACACAGGCCGGCTGATAATGGTAAACAATTAATTAATGTTAGTCAATCAGTTTTTTTTTTTTTTTAATGGATGATTTTAAAAATATATATTGTTAAAAGATATTTAAATTTTATGAGTAATTATTAGATATACTCTCTTCCATTTGTTATGGTAAATCCTACTAATTAAATTTATAATGTAGTCATATAAAAGTAGGGAGTAACATAGTATTTACTCTAAAGTAACTAATAATTTTTCAAATTTTACCATATAACATTTATAAATTAATATGACAATAATTGTAATCGATGGATTTAAAAATCATATCATATTATCATATTATTATATAATAAAAATTGGGCTTAAAAGTCACGGTTGCGCCAAGTGGTTACTCTTACTAATTAATAAATTAATTTTATATTATTTGTTAGGATATATTTCCTCAAATTAAGGAATAATATTTAAATTTTATTCTAACTAAAAGTCTATTATCAAAATTTTCTAAACTTAAATTCCACACAACTCACGTTTTGGTTTTTATTTTTTCCTCTAGATGCATCTTCTTAAATTAATATTTTATTAAGATATTATACTACAAGGCTCTTAACTAAAGATAAGATTTAACAATAATTTAGTTTAGATAAAATTTTATCATCTAAATTTTAAAATTAAATTTTATTTCAATTAAAAGTCCATTGTTAAAATTTAAATTCTACTTCAACCAAGAAAAAAATTGGTATTGAGAAACTACTTTGTTTATCATTTTTTGTGCTGGCTAGGAGTCTAGGACATAGAAATAGGAACGATCAAAAGCATACCACATCTCATGTTAAGAAATTAACAAAAAGCACAAAAATAAAACACTAATAAAGTCTAAACTCTAGAAAATTAAAACTTAAAATTAAATTTTCATTAAATTTGTTTACTTATTTTATAATTTATTACTACTATTTATTTAATAATTTAGTTTTAATTATTTTTAAAAAAAATTGGCTTACATGTGAAAGTCAAAATTACTTTTCGTGATCGTCGATGTGATGAAATTTGTACTCCCATAAAAAATTTCTTGTATTACTCTATTTTTTTAAAAAAATTTAAAGTTCACTTGGGTCAAAATTTTAATAAAATGAAAAGAAATAATAAATTGCTTAGATAACATCAAGAAGATTTACTGATATGATAGGAAAATATTATTCTTAACATTACACACAAAGAAATCGGATGGCAAACAATGAACAAGGACACGTACCAACCAAGTAAGCATTCATAAACTCACTCTCTCGCCCACAAAGTATTATTTAGGGTAGTTGCTTACTGGTATAAACACAACACAGCTCAAAGTAAATACTGGGAAAATAAAAAATAAAAACACATTGAAAGTGAGATCTAGAGTCTAGATGGCGTGTCTTGGATGGATGGATGGATCGATCGTGTTGTTTTCAATCAAAAAGGTGGTGGTGCTTCTTTCCATGAGCCTCTTCGTCTTGTTCCTTTGACTCTTTCTTCTCATGATGCTCATGGAAGGCATATCCACCAGCTCCAACTGCAGCCGCTGCTGCAATCTCCTCTTCTATCTTGTGCTTGTGGGCATGCTCTGGATCTTTCTTTGCCTTATGCTTCTCGTGCTGAAATATATCATTATCAGGAAAAAGAAGAAAAAACTTTAGCCTTATTATTAAAGATCGCCATATATAAACTATATATATAGGAGTATATATATACAACAAAGGTAGGGTATTACCAAGGCATAAGCACCAGCTGCGACAGCACCCATCTCGCCAAGGTGCTCGAGATTCTTGTGGTGCTTCTCTTCCTTCCTGTAGTCAACTTCAGACTCGGTGGAGATGGTGGTGGCACCATATCCTACTGTGGTCGACTCACCGTACCCAGTCTCAGCATAACCAGTAGCAGTCTCAGTGTAGACAGTTTCAACAGGCTTATCCTCGTCCTTTTTGTGATGGAAAAGGTGGTGGTGGTGATGCTTCTCTTCAGCCATGGAATTGGAGTTTGAAGTTGAGTTAACAAAGCTAGCGTTAAATTAAGGAGAGAATAAGAAAGAGAGGTGGTTGATGGTTTTTATACTGAAGTTTGGGTAGAGAGCTCATGGTATTTATAGGGGATAGTGACCAAGTGCCACATACTCATTTGCTGGACATTATTATTATTATTATTATTATATTATTTAGAAACAAATACACTACGACACTTGGAGAGATAAGAGTTTTAACATAAAAATATATCTCAAATTTTCCTTAAAAGTTATGATAGTTAACTTTTAAGTAAGGGCAGAACAAATTATATTACATATAATACACTCTTTTAAACAATATTAGATAACTACTTTTTTTTTTTTAAAAACAAACACATATATAAAATTAATTATTTACCTAATTTTTTCTCCTTCGGTGTATACTGCATAATGACCACCTGGTTGATTCGTTTTACCAACAAAAATCATATATTTCATTAAAAAATAAAATCATATTATATATACCATATAATGGATAATAAAATAAAAGGTTTGACCTAGAAGTAATTAAATTTTAGATAAATAAAACAACTAATTTGTTCATATTATCCTCTCAAAAAAAATTGTTCATATCAAAAAAATTTTTTTTACTGCCTTATATTTATTTTTTAGGTAAATAAAAAAATTATTAATTTTTTTATATCAATTTTTTCTCTACTTTATCTCTTCTTTGAATCAATTTTTAGATAGAAACAACAAATTAAATATTTTTATCTACTACTTTTTTTAAAGATAGAAACAATAACTAATTTTTGTTATCTACTACTTTACTTTTATCTCTAATATCTTTTCAATTATTTAGATAAACACAAAAACTTAATAATTCATATCAACTCTTTTTTTCTCACTTTTTTATTCTCTATCTTATTTGAATTTTGAACTTGCACAAATTTTATTTTACTTTTTCTAGTTCACGGTTTCTTCTTACAATTTTATTTTATTATAAAATAAAATATTAAAAATAAAAAAATTAGAAAAAATTAAAAAAAAAAAACGTTTTAATGATATCAACGCGCGCCCCTCTTTTTTGCCTTCACTTCGCCACCTGTATTGCTTTAAAATACACTTTAAAAAAACTATTTATTCTAATCTATTAACTTAACTAGTATGTAGCTCCGTGCTACCGCACGTGAATGGATATATTATTCATCATGAGTTTATTCATGTTTAAAAGGCTTAGTTAAGTCTAAATTCATATTATTAACCAGAAAATTTCATTAACAAAACTTAGCAGTATATATATTTTACACAGAAAGATGAACCTTGGTGACAATGTTTATCCAAAAGATCCATTCATGCTTTTGAATCTTCAATCTCTATTGGTGATTGAAATTTTCGTAGCTTAAAATTTTTAAAATTTAAAAAAAAAAAAAAAAAAAAAAAACCCTCAGAGTTGTACTCATTTTGTAGTTTTACGATGGGTCATTTTGTAACATGATGGGCATTTGTGTTAAGAAAAAACTTCTGAAGTTCTATGGCTAACAAACGAAATTTTCTCCAATCTCTTTTTATAAAGAGATGGGTTTGTGCGTGTTTTTATACATCCTTCATGGTTGTATTATCACGAACCAGGTCCAATGAATTTAGATTGGTACTACTGATTCCCAAAGCATGAGTGTTTAATGTGTTATTAATTTTATCTCATTGGCTTTTACACATGACAGCAAAATTAAAAATAATTAGATTGTACACGTGTAAAGTAAAATTGTACTCCAATTTCAGATTCTAATTGAACAATTGGAATGATAATATATGATAGTAATAACAATAGGAAAATTCAAATAAAATTTCGGATTAAATTGTAACAATTTGAATAAAAAATTCCAGTAGAAAGACAGGGTGGAGTGATCCACTCCAAAAAGGCGACCAAACTTGCATAAATATAGAATAATAAATTTCTCTCTGAAAAATTTACATTGTTCATAACCTTTACCTTCACTGAAAATTTTAAAAACATAGTGACTCACATCTGCCATCCAAACATCTACAGCTGGGTCCTCTCCAATTCGCGTGAGATTCCATTGATCACTAAGTTCATTTGCAGCCTGCAAAAAGTATCATCCATCGGTTCACAGCAGTACTTTCTTCATTGTTATAGGTGCCAAACCTGAACAAAAAGCAAAATATAAGGATAGTGAATTTTAGGCATAATATGCATCTAATCACATATTAGTGATTTATAACAAATGTAAAGATGCAAACTTTGTAAGTGAATAATAAACAAAACTCAATGTCAAAACCAAGAAGAAAGCACTTTAATCCGAAACTCAGTGCAAATGTAAAGATGCAAACTTTGTAAGCAATTTATAACAAAGATGCAAACTCTGGCTTTGCTATCTTTTTGGAAATTATGCAATGTACCCAAACCAAGTTCTTATCACCGATATTAATCTCTTTAGTTTTCACGTTTGACTGCAAAATCAAGAAAAAACTTAATTAGCACAGTAACTCACTTGGCTCGATACATAGAAGTGGTTTTAATGAGAATAAGCCCACATACATTTAGCCACATGATGCAAAATTCAAGTTCAATTTCACCAATATTAATCTCTTTGGTTTTCACATTTGATTGCAAAATCAAGAAAAAACTTAATTAGCATAGTAACTCACTTGACCTAATACATAGAAGCGATTTTAATGAGAATGAGCCCACATACATTTAGCCACATGATGCAAAATTCAACTTCAATTTCAGATTCTAGACACATGGCACAAAATTAGAACTCTAATTAGGAATTCTAATTTGGTGTATACACGTGGCACACAATTAGAGTTCTAATTGGGAATTCAATTTCACACTCTCTCTACTTCACCTATTATTATATATATAGATTACTGCGCAAGAACTCCAGATGATCTTAATATATATATATATATATATATATATATATATATATATATATATATATATATATATATATATATATATATATTTTAAACCCGATAATCTTAATTAACAATAAAGACACATTGAAAGAGAGATCTAGACGGTGTCTTAGATTTGTGGATTTTTTCCATGTGAAACTAAAATAAGAGAAAATGTTTGAGAGTGCAGGTGCAATTGTTATTATTTCCTATTCCTCACGTGCATTTGGGATAATACCCCATGCCACATGGTCGATCTTCCTACTCATTACTGGATCAAACTGGGGGGCTCGTTTTATAAGGGAAGAGACCCTTTCCAGGCCAAGATTGACGCTGAGACTGAGTAACAAAACCATTGGCACTAATCAATGTGATTTAACCCAATTATTGTTTTTGGCACTAAGAATGGTTGTTCTAGACTTCTAGTTAGTTTATACCTTACCAGATATCACCTTTGTGAGATTCTTCCTAAAGTGAATCTTCTTTTCTTTGATTTTATTTATTAGTATTACATGTGATGTGATTATTGCTTTATTTTTGTGATAAAGTTGGCATCCAACGATGCAGCTGAAACATGTACACATGTATTGCCTAGTAGCTAATTAACAAGTTCCCATCAATCAAGCACCTCTCCTTGTGGTCATTTAAATATTTTAAGTTTAAGATCCATTTGGGTTTCTGTAAAGATTATGTGATCACATTTCTTTGCTTACAGGAGAAAAAGAGTTTTGTCTTTTAAGAGTTTTCGTGCTTAATTAAGTCAAAAGGAAGCGTATATGCAATAGAAGTGACCTTGTCAACTTTGATGAAGTGCCGTCCTATTATAATTTATCTCTCTAGTCTCTACATATGTCATGTGTGCACTATGTATCTATACGTGAAGTGATTTTATTTGCCCATACTTTCTTCTAAATTTCATTTTATATGGGATTATTTTATCGGCCTAATAATACCATCCAAATCTTCAACTTCACTCTACCAGAAAAACTACCTTTATATAAATTTTGAATTGTTCAATGTCCTTAGAAATATATATATTTTTTAAATGTAAGAGATGAGTGGACTGGACTTATCACCTTAAAAGTGTTAATTTAACCTTGAACATAGTTTAGGCACTTATAAACAGATCTAGTCATTTCTCAAAAAATTTAGACGTCCCTTACAAATTGTGAAGAGAGCAAGGGAAAGGGGTGGGAGACAAGGAGAGGCAGAAAATGGGCACAGATTTTTCAGCATAAAACATTTTTGGAAAATTTAGGAGTGTTTTCATTCGTCAATCAAAAATATTATTGGTTTGACCAAAATTTTTAGCTGGATTAAATATCTAGGAAAAAAAAAAGGTTTTACACCATTCTAACACTGATTGAGATCTAGAGTAGAGTTCTTTAAGTTTCCATATTTCTTTTAAAATAAATGGTTAGGATACTTCCTCACCATCAATCCATTAATACAACCCTAAATTGGTTAAACTTATATTTTAATAACCCTTTTATTTTCTTGAGAAATCAACACAAAAACACACTAAAGCAAATTCTCCCAATTAATCTGAATGACATTCTGAAAAAAAAAAATAATAATAATAATAATCATCCAATATTACTGCTCTACTTAAAATTTTCAAAATTTTAAACCACAAATAACAACATCCAAGAAAAGCCATGATTTACAATTCCAAACTCTGGTAGAATTTTCCATTTTATTACTTTTCTTGTAGAAAAAGAAGCCATCAAAGCAAAGGGAAAAATATATATACAAGAATAATTCAAAGAAACTTTTTTTTTTTCCTTGGATATTGAAACATCACTTGTTAGTTTCTTTCTTTGAGGGGAAAAAATATTAATTCTTTCATTAAGGGGGGTAAAACTAATATGAAAAATGGTCACTTGAGCTCTTTCTTCTCAATCTCCGTGGAAGTCAACCCCATAGGCCACAACCTAACCCTTGATCCAAAAACTCTATCTTGAGCAGCGAAATTAGGGTGTTATTTTTAAATGAATTTGCAGGATTGATTATTTTAGTGTAAAATTGGTAGGGGTGTTTTTTTATGTTAGTACTTAGCAGTTAGTAGTCTAACTTTAGTAGAAATATTTGATTGTTTTTTTTTTTTTTTTTTTTTTTGAAAGATAGATTTAGGCATGTATTAATGGATTTATGGTGTAGAAAATAACAATATCTTGACTATTTATTTTAAAAAGAAGAATTAGGAATTAAGGAATTGATCAACCGGATAGAGTATTCTAAGAATTTTAGAGGATTTGAATCCATCAAACATAGCATAAGTGATTTAAATTACCATAATTTTTAGAATATTACTTTGTTTAGATGGATTTTGAGATTAGGAAAATTATAGAATACTATACATCTCTCTCTTGGGCCTATGGTCCAATGGTGACTTTTTTTTTTTTTAGAAACTTTCAACTTATGACGTCCGCTCTTAGTAATAGCTTTTTATCATCAGACTAAGACACTAATTAGTTTTTTGTATAGGTGATGATTGAAACCCAAATATCTTATTCAATTATCAGAAATTTTACTACTTGAGCTAACTTGAACTCACAGTCCAATAGTGACTTAAGTAAACAATTAGGCTCAATGACAAAACAAGTAAGCTTTCATTGAAATATAGGAAGAGAAAGTCTCAAACCACCCACCACCTTTATTTCTACCAAGCTTATTTCTATAAAAATTCGAATGGTTTCATTACCCGATTCTGATTCAAATAACACTTCCAACACCATATAAGAGAGAACCATAAAGGATGACTAATTCTAATCTAATACTTCATAAGATACCATGGACCATCCACAAATGTCCTTGACAAATTAATTGAACACAAATTTAAACACTCAAGCCAAACCAACGTCCAAATCCCATTTGCACAAAATCAACAAGACTTTGGTAGCTTTTAATCAAAGTAAGTAACAAGAAAACTATTGCTATTAGAGCATTCCCATCAAGGGTTTTAAAAATTTTAGCATTTAGCATTTAAAAACCTAACTTTATATCATTTAACACATTATTTTTCAATACGCCTAACATCAAAACTTCTATTTTTTTTACTACTTTATTAAAATATTATTTATTTATCATTTTTTATTCTTTTTTATTCTCATCACCCAAGCGACCACAAACTCACACAAAGCCACCACAAACCCACAGCACAACCCATAGCATCATCCACGGCACAACACTACACTACCCACAGCACAACCACGACATACCAATCCACGGCACACCAACCCACTTTTCCCTCTCATTCTCTCTCTGCCTCAACCCACGGCACACCAACCACAAACCCACCACTGTTACCTAGCAACCTAGATAAAAAAAATAAATAAATAATCACCATCAGTAGCCCAGCGAGACCCATCGAGCAACACCACCCACCGCCCCTCCCTTGTTCTTCCATTCTTCAAATTAGTTTTCTACACCCAAAACCCCAGCCAAAACCCACCCTAGCCACAAAAATAACCACCACCCTAGTGGCCCAACCTCTCCAATCTAAACTCCAGCCAAAAAGTCCAACGCCAACTCAAGAATGTTGACCATGAACCCAGAAAGGGAGAAGAGAGGCACTGAAAAAAAAAAAAAAAAAAAAAAAAAGGAAGAAGACTGAGACCGGATTGAGAGAAATAATAAGAAGATAAGAAAGTGGGCCCCACTTGAATAAAAAAATAATATAAGTTTTACCATATGTAAATAGTACGGTCTCAAATATGAGATTACACTGTTTATCAATGTCAAATATTATTGTATTTAAAACACTTAAGAAATATGATTTTTTAGAGTTCGGTGGGTCAAATGTCAAATATTTAATATTTGACACATTTGACGAGAATGCTATTAGGACCATCCTAAACTTTAAAACTTAAAACCAGCCACAAAACTTTCAAATACACAAACGTGTCCAAAATTGAACTTATTCCCACGTGGCTACTATCTAAAGGTACAAAACCCAACCATCTCGTACACCACACATCATCCCAAGGCTTACAACAAAAGACCCAAATTTCCAAACTAGATAAAATCCTTCATCACATCCACACAACACAAACTTCCCTCCTTAAAAGCAAAGTACAAGCCTTAACCCCCCCACCCCATTGCATAACTAAAAAATTTCATTTGCATCTCACTCCCAAAAAAAGCAAAACTCATCCAACGGCCCAAAATGGGTTGCAACAATTCCAAGTCCCATCGAATCAAGGCAACCGTCGATGTGTACCGACCAGCTCCCACGAGCTTTGCAGTCTTCGACATCGACGCCATCCAAGAGCCCTGGCTCATGATCGACCATAAGCCTCAGGAGCACCAAGAAAAAGAAGATAAGCCCTCGCACGTGCCAGTCCCTATTCTCGAAAAGCTTCACACGCTCGAAAAATCCGACTCCCCTCTCTCCTGGGATGAAGTCAGCAAATCCGTATTGTCGGACCTCAAGCCCAAACCAGAGCCCGAGCCCAACACTAAAACCCTTTCCACGTCAGCAAAAGCTGAACCGGCTCCACCCAATAAGAACGCGCCACGTAAGAGCATGTCTTTTCACACGGTGGAAGAGCTCGACGCCAAGGCGAAGAAGAAGCAAATGACTCGTAATAATAAGCCGGCCGAGTTGAGAAAGACCGAGTCGATGCGGGCTGAGTCGACCCGGACTGAGTGGACTCAGACCGAGTCCGTGAGTTTGAGGTCGGTGAAGGAGAATATATTCGTGGTGAGGGATAGGATGGAGAGAGAAAGAGAAGGGAAAGTGGCGAGTTTCAATAAGTGGGACCCACTGAGCGAGTTCCCAGAGAAGTGTCCCAAAAACGGTGGGGCCGACTCGGTGGTTCTCTACACGACGTCGTTGCGAGGAGTTCGTCGCACGTACGAGGAGTGTAACCGCGCGAGGACGATTTTCGAAACTCACCGAGTCGTGTTTGACGAGCGAGACGTGTCGTTACACTCCGAGTTTAGGACCGAGTTGAAGGAGTTGCTGGGCGAGTCTGACTCGGTGAGCGTGCCGAGGGTGTTTGTGAAGGGAAGGTATATTGGGGGAGTAGAGGAACTGGTTGAGTTGAACGAGTCGGGTCGACTCGGGAAGATACTGAGTTACGCACGTGTGGAGAGAGGGGTGGGGAGGCAAGCGTGTGAGGGGTGTGGGGGTATGAGGTTTGTGCCGTGTTTGGAGTGTAGTGGGAGTTGTAAGGTTTTGAAGAATGGGGACAAGGAGAGGTGTGAGAAATGTAATGAGAATGGGTTAGTGCAATGTCCAGCTTGTAATTAGGAGAGACCTGGTGGGTTGATTGTAATGGGATGTGACTTAAAGTTGGGGGTTTTTAATTTTATCTACCAGTTTTCAGGATATTTCATGGGTAAGAAGTAGAACAATCTGGCCAAAGGTTTGAACATCACTTTCTTATAAGGTTTGATTTTAGTTTTTGAAAAAAAATAATGAAAAATCAAAAGCTTAAGAAATTTGGGAAATTGGGGGTTTAGTAGGTATTGTAGGTTGTAACTATTGTTACATGTATAAGGACTGGGTTATGGCCAAAAAAATGTTGATGCTTGCGGTGTAATTTAACAATGACTAGCTCGAATTTATGAATGGGCTTGGCAAAGATATTAGGGTACTCTAGGAAGTTAAAAGCTGAAGTTTCTTCCCTATTGGCTATGTATTTTCATGCATTTCTTTTTGCTTTTTTTTTTAGGGGGGGGGGGGGGGGGGGGGGGGGGGTTGTGTCATGATTTGGCATTAGAGCTTCTAATAAATCGTATACTTCCTTGTTAATGTTTTTATTTTCTTTGTAAGTTATTGAACTAATATATTATCTTATCCTCTTCATTGAAAATATCAAGGTCTTCGTTGAACTAGAAAGTTCTTAGTTACTGGAGGAATTATAATGTCTTAAAACTCATCATTTAGAGAAAAAGAAGATGACAACAATTCAAGAAACATATTTTCATTATGTGGTGAATCATGCTTGTGAAATGCATGGCTTAATTAAAAATTATAGGTAAATTAATTGAAATTATATTAGTAATTAGTGAGCAAGTTGAAATTTTAATAAAGTTTTACTTAAAATAAATTAAAAATTTTAATGAGTAAATGACAAAAAAAAAAAAAAAATTAGGATGTACTATATGCATGTATCAAATCACTTGCACACGCACATTATGTGGTGTGTAAATTTTACCATTTTCAAACATAAAATTATGAAATATAACTGAATTAACTAAAATTAATATTAATTTTTTATTTAAATTATTTAAAACTTTTCGTAATAAGGTTATAGAGTTTTATGTAGACTAAATTACTGGTATTTTTTATAACAAAATTTTAGTTCAATAGAATTTTATATTTTTTGAAACTTTTAGGTAATAGAGCTTTTATTAAAAACTAATTAGGTAATGGTGCTTTTGATAGAATAAACTATTGGTAATAGAGTTTAATTGTAAAAAAAAACTATCTTAATAATTAACGTGAGAATAGAAACTACTTGATGCAACTACAACTTCTAGAAACCAACTTTTATTTTCATTAAAAAAAATTATTATATAGTATATGACATGATTTTATATATTCCCTCAATGCATCGGTTCTTTATCGTTGGTGCATACACTAGAGTTTTACCTAATAATTAATTACAAATTAAGTATCAGTAATATGAGTTTTTTATCTGAATCGTTCTCACACCGAGAAAAGAGAAAACATAAAAGTAGTGACCTTTTTTTTAGGATAGTTTAAGAATTAAAAAATCAATTTAGCTTAAATTATTTATTTTGTTAGTAAATAGAAGTTGATTATGCGAAGAAAATCAGTAGGCTGAATGCTCCGGACTTCAATGGACTAATAATCGCTTGGAAGGCCTAAAAAAGGAAAAACGCGATCAAGGGTGACCGGGGTGAACCGACCAAGAACCCTCCTATGCTTAAGCTAGTTTTCTCTCTTAATTTCTAGAGTTCCAACTTTTTAGGAGTTGTCCAAAAACTTACCTTCATTTAATGTGAATGTGTGTTTAAATAGTGTGCTCTTGAAATGGTTACTTGTCTCATAACTTCCCCTATATTTGAGGAAGTCAAAAAGTTCAGGTTTAACTTCCACAACCGCTATAGGAGTTAGAATATTCAATCTTATCTTCTATAACTGTCATTGGAAGTTAAGTACTTAGTAGGAAGTTATAGCAAGGGACTAGGATTTTACTTATGCCTTGAAATAATAGCACGTGGTTCAACTCACTAGCTCTTATAGATAAATCTTTCTGGAATTTTTCCTAAGTGTCGGGGGTCATCCAAATGCTTTCCTCATGGATGACCCATATGCCTATGGACAACCGTCTTACTGGGTATAACCATTCTTGTCTTCTTGACCTGGACGACTCTTATGGACGAATTGGAGTTGGTTCAATTTTCAGTTCACCATCAGTTACCCCCTTGTCCAAGGGTCGTCCAGAGCACTATAGAGTTTGTTGTTGTTCTTTGGACGTACGTTTTTATGTCAATGGTTAGATATCAAGCCACATGTCATGACTTCATTAGTGACTGGACGCGTTGATTTAACTTTTCGAGGAATATGCCACGTGTCACTCTCTGGTTGGTCACGTCGTTTCAAATGCCAAATTTCGCTATCTATAAATAGTAGAATTCCTCTCCTACCCTTCACATTTCCAAAATTTTCTCCCTTGACATTCCTCGTCCAGTGCCTCGTCTAGAAGTATTTCTGCTTCTTTAGTCTTTTTCCATCTAGAGCCAGGTATTCTCCTTATCCTCGTTCTTAAGTTTTCCTTCAAATTTCAAGATGTCTGAGGTTGTAGTTTCTTCGTCTAGTAATAGTGTAGATAAGGCTATAGACAAGTATCATGACTCCATCACTTATAGTGGTTCTATTAGTAGTAGTAGTGAGGGGAACACCGCGGACGAGGAATACACCTCTGGTGTTCCTAGGGTTCCTCTAGAGGTTTTCCAGGAGCATTTTAGGACGAGGGCAGCTTCCAAGCCTCGAGCTAGTACCTTAATGAGTGTTCCTTCGTCCCCTCCTTTAGACGAAGTAGAGACAGTGTACAGTTGTGCTGTAGGCATCCCTTTTAAAACAGATGAAATGAGACTTACTACACTTAGGAGTTGGTATCAAATCCCAGATGACCTTAACCCTAAGTTAGCCGTCCGTGGGAAGTGATGCTATAACCCTCAAGGAATCTATGAAGCTTACCTTTTAGGGGGACTTAGGTTACCCCTTAATGCCTTCGCTAGGGAATTACTCGCTAGGTTAGGTTTGAGAGTGTGTCAGTTTAACCTCAATGCATGGAGACTAGTTTTCACTATGCAAGTTTTGTGGAGGAAAGTGTTTAAAGGGGATTGTCCTCTCACTGTGGACGAGTTCCTCTTCTGCTACAAACCCTTAGAAATTAACCAATCCCTTGGATTTTATCAATTCATAGCCAGGGGTAAAGATTGTAAATTAATAAAGTCTTTGGTAACGTCTGACAGAAACTGGAAGACGAAGTTTTTCTTCGTCTTTGGTCTCTGGTCTGGGCACCCTGTTAAGGTTGGCAGGGATCCATTTGCGCTTTATACTAGAGAATTAGGGAACTTTTGTCCTGAAGGTATGTTTTATTTTATTTATTTTATTTTTTTATAGTGTTTTTATCTTTTGCTTATAATCATCTAACCCTTCTCTCTCTCTCTTTTTTTTTTTTTTAATAGCTATTGGACGACCATCTTTAAGCAAATTTTACAATGACCGCATCCATAGAGCTCGTCTATACGCTGATAGAAGTTTTCATTCGCTGGTGACCCGTTAACATCTTGCCACGTGGGGCCTCGGTCCTGAGTCATCTGCTGAAGCTATTGCTCACGAGCTTACTATCTGTAGACGTGATTTTTCTTTTTACTTAGAATTTATTTGACTACCCTGGCTGCGATTGTCTGAGGACTGTGTCCAAAGACGAACCCTCGTTTCTCTTCTATGAGACACCTTCTTCTTGGGATGAACGTCAAAACACCCTTTGCTCGGCCTTTATAAAAGGTCTGAGGTTCTTAAACATGGTGATGACATTCATTCTTCATCCTTTGTCTCACTATAACACTATTACAGAGCCTCGTGCTTGATTTTGCTATCCCTCTTAGAGGATATATCTATTGACTTCCCTTCTCACTTCATTCTATCCCTTATAGATGTTTATAGGGATACGGCGACCCGTGATAAGCTCATTTTTCCTTCAACTATCACGCGGCTTCTTCTCTACTTTTCTGTCTCTTTTCCCAAGTCTCCTCATTTTTCGGTGATATGTGCCATAGATGTAGCTACCGTTCAACGGAGCGAGGCACAGCTCAGACCGAGGCCGCCTCGGACAGAGACGACGACTCCTCCTGCTTCCACCACTCCATCCACCTCCGCTCCTTCATCTTCTGCGATGGAGTGACACTTGAGGCCATTATGGCACAGCTTGTGCGCATGGATGCTCGCCTTGACACTCTCAGTGATGAGTTATGTCAGGTGAACATCCATATTGGTCGTATCGCACGACGACAGGCTATCATGGGTGGTTTCACTGTTACTTCTTCTCCATCTCCACCAGCGTCCGAGGATGAGAGTGATGATGGCTTCAGCAGTGATGATGCTGCTAAGGATGATGGTGCTAGTTCGCCTAGTTATGATGAGATGTCTACTTGATGTACTTGCCCTTTGTCACTCGTGACAAAAAGGAGAAGTAGTTTTAAGATGAGAGTAGTCATACTCATAGGGGGAGGGTTAGTATAGGAGATTTTTGTGATAGGGGGAGTGTATATGAAGGATGTAGTAAGGATTTCTATATCTTTTCTTTTCTTTCTATTTTAGATGCATTATTTTTTGTACATCGGTCTTGTGACCACTTTGGTGATAACAAACATTGTACTTATCTCTGATATATATATATATATATATATATATATTCGATGATGTTGTTATCACATTTCACATATCTCTCCATGTGTTGTTTCTTTTCTCTCTTTGTACACATATTTCTTATTTACTGTATGCAATCTATTATTTTTGTTTCACACTAAGATGCCGTGATGAGTTTTGTTTAAAGTGTTTCAGAAAAACAGGTTGTCAAAGTCTTCTTGCCATGAACTCTCTTCTTGTAAAGTTTTTCAAGAGTTTGTATTAAGATAGATTTTATTGTATTCAACAAGTGAGTATGAGTTGAATGATTTATAACTTCTCTAATATGTTCATTTTTTTGTTGTGGTTTTGTCACAGATTGCCAAAGGGGGAGATTGTTAGGACATATGTGAATCATGTTAGGAACATATGTCAATATTTTATGTAATTGTCTAATCCTTTGACAAAACACATTTTACTTGTAATTGGGTAGATCTATGATGTGTTTAATACTTCAAGGAACAAGGTTTCAAGATTAAGTGTTAAAGCTATACAAGTCTGTCCAAGAAACAAATGAAGAAGTGTTGGATTTTAAAACTCGAAAACTATCTTGATAGCTGGTATCTATCGAAGTTTAAAAGCTGCTGAAGCTCGATGTTCGACAGCTAGTTCGATAGATAAGCTATCTATCGAGGTTTATGAAAAACAGATTTTCAACTCTGATTTTCATCCAATCCGTGTGTATATGTTTGGGCTTTCTTTTTTCATAACCCTAAACATATATAAGGATTATTTTAAGGGCCATCAAAGGTTGCATGGGTGTGTAACAAAGTTTTGTTCATGCAAATTGTGACCGAAGACAGAATTTGCCCCAGTTCATCTTTCTCTTGAAGAAGCTGCTGTGTTTGTACACCGTAGGGTTTTGTGACGAAGGAGCTTCATGATCTTCATCGTGTGATGAACTGAAAAACTTTGTAGCTAACATCTTTCTCAAATTGGTGATTAAGTCGTGTACTAGGATCCGCGCATCTATTGGTTAGTCATATACTAGGAGCCGTGCATTGAAAATGAGAGATTGTCACTATAGAACAAGTCCAATTGAGTATTGAGGTAAGGGTTCAACTGTAGGTTGGTATAAGGTACTAGGATTTCTTTACTTATAACCACTTGTTTTGATAATAGTGGATTCTCGGGAGTGGTAACCTTAAAATCATCCGGTGGGGTTTTTTCCGTGTAGGTTTTTCCCATTCGTAAACAAATCACCGTGTCAATTTAATTTCCGCTGCATTTAGATTAATTGGTGATTTGTTTGTGCTACCATGCGTATTGCATGCTAATTGAATTAATAAATTAACTTGGCTAATTAATTTGTTAATTCATCACAAGGGGTTAATACATTCTTGGCCTATCATTTAGGACGAGCTTCCAAACAGTTGCCTTTTAGGTTTTATTTTATAAGGATGACGGTGGTCATTTACCCTTTTCTAAACTTTTATGAATGAATGTTTATTTCCATCACTTTTTCACTTGCTATTGAACATTATTGTATGGACGAATTTTCCTTTATTTACATCATCCATTATATTGGTTTCAAGTGCAGTCTGTCCACTCACAAAGGCATTTGGCTCGACCATGATAAGAATCTCCTCATGTTCAACATCTTCACCATTCTTTAAATTTTGCAAGTATAACTCGTCTGACAAATGGCATTGGTTTTACCAGCTTTAATCGTCCAAAGATTTGATAGCCGGTTCTATTTTTCGTCCACAAGACTCATCTTTTAGGCAAGACGTTTCCAGCTTTTTACTCGTCCAAAGGTTGGATTGTTTTAGTTGTTTATACTTATCCATGGACTTTGAATATTCCTACATGCACGCATTTTCACGTCCATTGGTTGGACGAATACGCTTCAGGCTTTCTCTCGTCCATTGTTTAGACGAGTGTGCCTTAAGCTTATTTTTCTTTGCTTTATCCCCATTTTAAGGAAAGCTTAATAGACATTACCTCCCTGTGTCCAGAGATTTTACTCGTCTTAGGCCGTTAGCCTTCTTATGGATGAAATCATGAAAATTAGAAATTCATACATCACATATATTGGAAATCCAAACTATATATATGTAACATAAACATCGTCCACAGGCATGGCACATGCTTTAGAAGCTAGTGCCTTTTAGGGAATTAAAAATACATATGGATCGTCTATGACTTCGTCGACATCGCATAGTTTAAAAACAAATACATCTTTAGGGAATTAAAATACAACACATAGTGCTAATAAAGAACACGTAACAAAAAGCAACAAACTTTATTTCGCCTAGAGTGACAACGTCTAGGATGATTTCATCCATGATGCTCGTCCAGGCTGACCTCTTACTGATAATATTTTCTTAAATGCTCGACATTCCAGGGGTGCTCTATCTTTTTCCCGTCCAGGGCTTCTAAGTAATATGATCCTTGCCTTTTGCAATTAATAACCCTGTAAGGTCCTTTCCAATTAGGTCCCAGTTTCTTATAGGTTGGATTTGTGGTTGTCAAATAAATCCTTTTTAGGACGAGGTCTCCAATGTTGAAGTGCCTGGGTTTGACCATTGCATCATATTGTCTAGCCATGAGGGTTTTATACTTTGCTGTCCTTTGCTTTGTGTTCATCCTTACCTTGTCTATCAGATCAAGGTTGAGGCGAAGTTGCTCCTTGTTATCCTTGTCCTGATACTTCATCATCCTGTGGTTTGCCATATGCACTTTTACAAGTATCACTACTTCACTTTCATAGGCTATTTTGAAAAGAGTTTCTCCTGTGGGGGTCCTCACAGTCGTCCTATAAGCTCATAAAACTCCTGGTAGCTCGTTTGGCCACACTCCCTTTGCCTCCTCAAGCCGAGTCTTGATATTTTCAACAAAGATCGATTTGCCACTTCTGCTTGTCCATTTGCTTATGGGTGGGAGGGTGAGGAATAATGATTCTTGATTCCAAATTACTCGCAGAAGTCCATAAAAAGTGTGTTGTCAAATTGCAGTCCATTGTCTGATACTAGGTACCCCAAACCTGCATACAATGCTCTTCTAGACGAAGTTTTTGACATTCTGCTGTGTGATCTTTGCTAGGGGCTCTGCTTCCATGTACTTAGTGAAGTAATCAATCCCTACTACTAAAAACTTCATATGCCTGGTTCTAAGTGAAAAGGGACCCAAGATATCCAATCCCCATTGTGCAAAGGGCCATGGGGCTATCATTGGGGTGAAATACTCCAATGGTTATCTATGGACATTACTGAAGCATTGACATTGGTCACACACCTTGACGTAAGCCTTTGCATCTACTTGAATAGTTGGCTAGTGGTAACCTACACGGACGACTTTATGGACTAGTGCTCTTGCTCCTGAATGGTTTCCGCATGCTCCTTCATGTACTTCCCTCAACACATATTCTGATTCGTCCGGAGATAAGCACCTTAAGTAAGGCTGAGAGAAGCCTCTTTTGTATAGTACCTTGTCTATAAGGACATACTTGGCAGCTTTAATCCTCAACTTTCTAGCCTCATCCTTGCCCTCTAGAAGCCTTCCATCTTTAAGGTAAGTTACTATTGGAGTCATCTAATTTTCTTCTCCTTCAATCTGTTGTACCTCTGGAAGATCTATGCTTGGCATGTATTGGACTTTACCATACTCGTTCATAGCTCCCCCTATTAAAGCTGCTTTTGCCAAAGCATCTACTTCCATGTTCTCCTCCCTTGAGAGTTAAACAAAACTGGTTTCTTTAAATTTCTTGACAAGCTGATTTACCTTGCTAAGATACTTCTTCATCCGATCTTCCTTAGTTTCACACATTCCATTCACTTGATTGATAATCAACTGAGAATCTCCTTAGACGAGCACTGATTCCGCCCTTAAGGACTTAGCCAATTCCAATCCTTTAAGGACAGCTTCATATTCAGCTTTGTTGTTAGTGATCTGGTATAGCAGACAGGCTGCGTATTTCAACCTATCTCCTTCCGGGGACTTGATTATAACTCCAATTCCTCCTGCATGTAATGTGGATGAGCCATCCACATCGACGACCCACCTCTGTGCTTCATCCACTCTGTCTAGCTCGCCTTGACTGGGAGTGAACTCTGCAATAAAATCCGCCAATACTTGTGCTTTTATCGCGCTCCTTGGTTGGTACCTGACATCAAACTCGCTGAGTTCTATGGCCCATTGGATTAGTTGTCCTGCGGCTTCTAACTTGTTCATCGCCTTTTTTAGTGGATGATCTGTCAAGACATTTATGACATGAGCCTAAAAGTAATGTCTTAACTTTCTAGAAGCTGTGACCTAGGCAAAGGCTAGCTTTTCCATCATGGGATATCGTCCTTCTGCTCCTCTTAATGCTCGCCGTGTATAATAAACCGGCTTCTGTATCTTTCCTTCTTCTCTAATCAGCGCTGAGCTCACTGCATGCGGGGAAACCGCCAAATACAAATATAATTCTTCACTTGGTATGGACGGGCTTAGCAGAAGAGCTGTGGTAAGGTAGGTCTTGAGGTCTTGGAAAGCCTTTTGACACTCGTCCATCCATCGAATGCCTTCTTAAGAACTTTAAAGAATGGTAAACACATGTCAGTGGCTTTTGAGACAAATCTATTAAGGGCGGCAACTCGTCCGGTGAGAGATTGGACTTCTTTGATATTCTTTAGTGGCTCCATATTCAGTATCGCTTGGATTTTATCGGGGTTTGCTTCAATTCCCCTATGTGAAACCATGAACCTAAGAAATTTACCTGATGAAACTCCAAAGGCATACTTGCTCAAATTCAACTTCATGTTATATCGTCTAAGCATATCAAAGGTCTTTTGAAGGTCGTCCAGATGCTTTTTCTCGTTCAAACTCTTTACCAGCATATCATCTACATAAACCTCTACATTCCGTCCAATCCGTGGACGAAATATATGGTTAACCAACTTTTGATAAGTCGCCCTTGCGTTCTTCAAACCGAAGGGCATCACCTTGTTGCAAAACAAACCTTGGCTGGTAATGAAAGATTTCTTTTCCTAGTCCACCTCTTCCATCTTTATTTGATTATAGTCTGAGAAGGCATCCATAAAACTTAGCAATTTATAACTTGCAATTGAGTCCACCAGTTGGTCAATGCGTGGCAACATATAGCTATCTTTTGGGCAAGCCTTATTCAAATCGATGAAGTCCATGCACATCCTTCGCTTGCCATTTGCTTTCTTGACCATCACTACATTGGCCAACCAGTCCGAGTAATAAACTTCCCAAATAAACTTTGCCATGGTCAACTTCTAGATTTCCTCTTTAATAGCATTATCTTGTTCGGGAGCAAAAACCCTCTTCTTTTGATGCATGGGCTTGGAAGAAGGATACACATTCATACGATGGGTGATTACACTTGGGTCAATACCCAGCATGTCCTCGTGACTCCATGCGAACACATCCATGCTCTTCTTTAAAAAATGGATAAGGTCTCGCTTCGTCTTCATTTCCATGCTTGCTCCAATCCTTGTGAACTTCTCAGGGTTGCTTTTGTCCAAAGGAACGTCTTCGAGTGCTTCTGTGGGCTCCGTGGTAATCCTTCTTTTGTCTATGCTCATCGTTTGTACGTGCTCGTCCGTGGCCAACATGGCTAGATAGCATTCCCTGGCGGCTAATGGGTCTCCTTGCACTTGACCTACTCCATAATCTATTGGGAACTTAACAAACAAATGGTAAGTAAATGTTACCGCCTTCTAACTGTTTAAAGTCGGTCTTCCAATGATAGTGTTGTATGACGATGAACAGTCCACGACCAGAAAGTTTACTTCTTGGTTATCTCCTACCACCACAGGTAACGTAATAGTACTCACGGGCTGCACTTTCATCCCTCCAAATCCTACCAAGGTTGAATTTACTAGATGAAGTTGATCTCGTCTAAGCCTCATTTGCTGGAAGGCAAGGTAATATAAGATGTCCACCGAACTTCTATTGTCTACCAACACCCTTCTAGTCGTATAATCAGCAATGAGCAAAGTGATGACGATCGTGTCGTCATATAGGTGGTGAACCCTTTCAACATTTTCGTCCGTGAACGTAATGGCTTGCTCGTCCGTTACCCCGTCCTTGGGGATCGTCTAGAAAGTTGTACATTTTGTAGTACCTTCAAGAACGTCTTCCTTGACTTGGAAGATTGTCCTGTCGAGATCCCTCCTATGATAACTCTTATTTCTCAATGTGGGGGTCATAACGACTCTTCTAGCTTTCCCTTCAACTTCTTGTCCTTGTGATCTCGTCCAAGGAAATTTCTTAATTTTCCTTGCCTGATGAGATTCTCGATCTGCTGCTTTAAATCAAAACGCTCGTCTATGTCATATCCATGACTTCTGTGGAAGCAGCAATACTTGTTTCTATTGTGCTTGTTGGGATCTCCTTTCATTTTTTCCGGCCACTTCAAGGAAGGATCATCCTTAATTTGCATAAGCACTTGTTCAAGTGGCATGTTCAAGGGCGTATATTGCTGACTTCGTGCTGAAGAACTTGCATTCTTGTTGTCTCGATCTTTCTTCTCTCCCGTTTGGGCCTTCTTTGAACGAGGACCCTGCTCAGGATGGTGTGGGAAATCTGCTTCCATTCGCTCGGCTCTCTTCCTCTTCTTAGCTATAATTGCATCCTCTGTATTCATGAAGTTTTAGGCCGAATGGACGAGTTCAGCCATGGTTTGAGGCTCTTGCTCATAAAGTTTATGGATGAACAAATCAGAGTTAACTCCATTATGGAAGGTTGCCAATAACAACTTGCCGTCCATCTTGTTCACCGTCATGGCTTTCTTGTTGAAATGAGTAATGAAGGACTGCAAACTTTCATTTTTCCCTTGCTCTGTGGTTAATAGGCTGGACGAAGAACATTTATGCCTTTGTACTCTGATAAAATTGTTGACAAACAACTTACTCAATTCTTCGAAAGAACCCACAGTATTCAGAGGTATCTTGCTGAACTACACTCGTGTTGGCCCTTTGAGGGTGGTAGGGAAGTCGCTACACATAATCTCGTCTGGAATCCCTTGAAGGTGCATCTTAGTCTTAAAAGTAGCGAAATGATCAAAAGGGTCACGCGTTCCATCATATGAGTCTAAGGAATGCATCTTGAACTTAAGAGGCAAGGGATGATTGTTGATGGAAGCCATGAAAGGGGAGTCTGTTCGATGAACTAAATCATCTACAGGATTCTCCTTTCTCATGCTCTCCTTCATTTCGTCCATGGCCTTCCTCATTTGATCCATTTCCTTCTTCAAGTGTGGCACCCTTCGTGAAGTGGTACCCCTCGACTGGTTCTCTGGCTCAGCATTTTCTCATTTTCTAACTTCTTGACTCTAGGCTTGTCCTTTCACATATCTTTCATAGTGTTGCCTCCTTAGACTGATTTCCCTAGTCAACTCTTGATTCTGACGGGTTAACTCCGCCATGACAGCTGCCATGGACTGTATGTGTTGGATGAAAGGCGGTTGCGTGACAGGTGCTGACTAACGATCACGATGGGGATTGCTAGAAGCATTCCTACTCTCCTGGTGGCCTGAACTAGTGGCCATTGATCTTGTCTGAACCATGCAGCTTTTTTGTCGCAGCAAGATAAATTGTGAAACACAATTAATTGACTTCCCACAGACGGTGCCAACTGATAATGAGAAGAAAATCAGTAGGCTGAATGCTCCGAGCTTCAATGGACTAATAATCACTTGGAAGGCCTGAAAAAGGAGAAACACGATCAAGAGTGACCGAGGTAGACCGACTAAGAACCCTCCGATGCTTAAGTTAGTTTTCTCTCTTAATTTCTAGAGTTCCAACTTTCTAGGAGTTGTCTAAAAACTTACCTTCATTTGATGTGAATGAGTGTTTATATAGTGTGCTCTTGAAGCGGTTACTTGTCTCGTAACTTCCCTTATATTTGAGAAAGTCAGAAAGTTCAAGGTTAACTTCCACAACCGCTATAGGAGTTAGAATATTCAATCTTATCTTCAATAACTGTCATTGGAAGTTAAGTACTTAGTAGGAAGTTATAACGAAAGACCAAGATTTTACTCATGCCTTGAAATAATAACACGTGGTTCAAATCACTAGCTCTTGTAGATAAATCTTTCTGGAATTTTTCCTAAGTGTCGGGGGTCGTCCAAGTGCTTTCCTCATGGACGACCCATATGCCTATGGATGACCATCCTATTGGGTATAACCATTCTTGTCTTCTTAACCTGGACGACTCTCATGGATGAATTGGAGTTGGTCCAATTTTTAGTTCACCATCAGAAGTCTACCTAAGAGGCCAAGACCCTTAACATAATTAAGGTTAAATTATAAATTATACCATTTAAGTTTGACCTATTTTCAATTTAATTTATGAAATTTTATTTTTATCCATTCCGTCCTTCAACTTTTATTTGTTTCTAATGTAGTTTTTTCATCCAATTCACACCATTAAGTCCACCAAAATGAAGTTGTTTTAGAAAGTAGAAAATATTAAAACTAATAGTGAGATTAAATGGAACTAGAAAAAAAAAATTGAAAATATATTAAAATTAAAGGACTAAAAAAAATTAAATTTTAAGACTAAATTGTAATAGGTTAAATTTTTTTTTTTTTTTTATAAATTTATGAGACAGTTAAATTTGTAATTTAACCAATAGTTAATGTAAAATTTCACTATATTCTTTATCATTTAGGACAAGACAAGTAATGGTTTATGATGGTGTCAGCATGCTTAATTGAATTCTCTTAATGGTTTTGATTAATTGCTTATCATTTCTATAGAGATTAGGGGCCCAAATAAGGATATTGGGCTGTGGGCTGCGCCTGAGGACGCCAAATAGCCCGAGGACATATAAGTACTAGCAAAGGCAAATAGATTATTGGGTTAAGGAAGAGATTTGGTCATAATGAGCAGGTGACGTTGTCCGAGGAGCAATCCCTCCTCGGCCAACAGAGTGGAGGCCTAAAGTTTGACCACCCATCAAGTACTAGGCAGAAGGCAACCGTGCTTGGGAGGATAAGCTTTAGAAAGAGATGAGTCAACAGAGATTTGAGAAATATCTAGGAAGAAAGTTGCTATCACCGCATTAAATGCTCTACATTTAACCCCTTGACCGCATTAATGTGGAAGTGATATCTGAACAGTAATTTTCAGTCTTACAGCTACCTCCAAAGATTTTAGAAAGGTGCTGATGGGACAAGTATCAAAGAGATTAGCAATCAGATCTACATGTGAAGGGTTGAGATGAAAGAGGGGAAGGGAATATATAATGGAAGAACTCCATTACAAGGGGGGGGATCAGAAAAACCATGAGGAAATTCACGGTGTAACCAGGTACTTGAGTTTTTGTTTAAGTCTAAGAGAAATATATAAAAACATATCTTTCTTGAATTTGACCAATGAGTACTTTTCTTTTTCAAACTGTTTGTCTTGTTTATTCTAATACTAACTAGCCTATTGCAATCAATATTTTAACTCATTGAACGTTCAGTATCAAGCCCACTCTCTAACAAATTCATTGTTTTGGGCTCATTAGGTCTTTGTCCAAACCCCTTGGGCCAAGGATCAAAACTAGTCCTTACAATTTCTTTACATGCAGATTGTTTAAGTTGATGTAAAACCCGGGTACATGTTTATACTGTTATACAGGCTATTTGATAATATGTTTGAGGAGCACATTAGAGATCCACAGCAAGTGGCTTGGGCAGTAGCTGAGCATGCTTATTATATACCCTTGTACAGGAAGGCATGCACACCATTTATGCAAACTTCTTTGAATTCTGAAAGAAAATTTTCCAGTAGTAAAGTTGATGATAAACCTTGCTTACATTATTGATGCTTAGGTCCTGCTTCATATGCCTGCACAGTTTTCAATCATGGTGGATGAAAGCAATGAAAATCTTGTAACTACATTAGATCAAACAGTGATTTAAAGGTTTTTTTTTTTTTTTTTTTTTTAAAATAAAAGAGAAGAAAAAGTTATGGATGCTACTCTTGACACTGCCTGCCAATGTCAGCAATGGACAGGAGTTTCACATTTTACGCTAAGGAACCTTGCTTCAGATTGAATTTGCTCTACTACAATCAACACAGCATATGCTTCAATCTTGAACTCGGTATAAGTTAAGGGAAAGGGAAGGAACAAGAGAAGACAAGAAAGATAGTTGATTCATTTAGAACTTTAATATGTGCTGTGCAATTTAGATGGGCTACATTGATCTCAAAAGAGCTATGGCACTCCAGCTCCAATTTAAAACATTACAGCATCTCAAGTTCTAAACAAAATGTTCTACCATCAGGAAACCAATATTATGCCCCATAAGCAAAGCCAAATCATTTGATTAGTTTGAAGATCACATTTCAAAATGGCTGCAAAATATCTTTCTCCAGAAAACATTCTCACATCTGTGACTCCATCTTTTTAATGGCTTTCTCTATGGCAGGAACATTCTTCTTGAAGGTTGACCACTGCTCCTCTGTCAAGCTTATTCCTGAGGATACAAAAGAAGGGATAATTTTGTACAGCCTTAAACTATCAAAATCTTGAAAATTTAAACATAAATGGAAGAGCAAAAACAATCTAGCTCTGTGATTTCACATTAACATTCCACATCACCAAGAGGAAAATAAGAAAAGACGATAGGTGAAGAAACACAAACCGTCATGAAAAACATACTAATGAAGAATAATAAAAGATGATATGGTAAAACCCACAAACAACTGTCAATTTCAGACCAATAAAGGAAAAACGAAAAGAAAATAAAAATATAAAATGTAGCATATTTTTTAATTATAAGCAAAAAGGACTGTATTCTAGTTAAATTTGGTACTTTAGAATGGACACATGCACGACTTTTTTTTGGATGATGTGAAACCTCATCACGTCCCTTTGAACCCACCCATGGGGAGTAGACCACAGATACACAATAGAATACTAGAGTTTCTAAAATGAATCAAACTTATATGCGTTTCCATGGAACTTTCAATTATACAATAGGGATGTCACTATCCATCAAACAATATCAAAGAGACACTATCCAAGGGAAGTATTGGGACTGTTACTGGAGAAATAAAAGTGCTAATTTGGTGCCTAGAAATAGAAGAATGGAAGTTTATAATTCTACACACAGAACATGAGTCCAGTGAACATCTAAAACCAGTTTGCCATTCTAGGTTCGTCGTAAACTCCAGTCACCGTGTTTGTCACTTTTGAGTTTAATAACTTAACTGAGCTTGGTTCACTAATGTTCCTTGTCAATAAAAATTTGTTCACTTCAAGAGAACAACATAGGTCAATATAGCTGGTGCTTTTCCTCATTCACCTTTCTTAATCTATGATCAATATATAGCAGAAGCCTTAACATAATATACACTCACATATCATCAGAAGCTTGTGGATGAACCAAAAGAAAATACTTAAAAAGCACTAATACAGATTAATATGAAAAAAAAATTCTCCATCTTGTCATTGTTATGTTACCGCCAACACCTATCAGCTCTTAAATATGGTTCACTGTTCTTTGATAAGTATCTGTTTCGATTTTTCTTTCACCATTAGACAATAAGAAAAGCAATACCAATCAAAGGGCATCTTCTGTCATCGCTACCTTCATAATAATGGTGACTAAAACTGGTTCTTGAAAATAAATAATAGAAGGCAACTGAAACTGATACACCATGTTAGGGAGGTGCCATAATTAATTCATGCTCCAAACATACAGTGTTTGAATGAGGCATT
Organism: Quercus glauca; assembly: GCA_023736055.1. Lineage (NCBI taxonomy): Eukaryota > Viridiplantae > Streptophyta > Magnoliopsida > Fagales > Fagaceae > Quercus > Quercus glauca. The sequence goes on along the minus strand of CM043316.1, from coordinate 69,686,612 downwards.
ACACAATCATAGGATATTAGCCAATGAACTAAAAAGTGAAACATTCTACAAGTTTATGCAAATTAAGTTTAAAAAATCCTACTTGTCCTAACATCCTCATTGTCCACAATGACCAGCTACTTCTTTTTTAATTCAGCATATCTCAATTGCATGTGCCAAAACAAACCACAACCTTTTTATTCCTTAAATTAAAACATTTGTTAAATTACTCATTTTGCTTGTGCAGATCATTAACAACAACAACAACAACCAAGCCTTACTCCAAAAACTTTGGGGTCGACTATGGATCCCTAACAAACTAATTAGGCTAGGTTACATATATTCTTTTTCATCATTCAATACTATCCAAAAGTACTCTGAAATATAAATATGAGAAAAGACAGAACAAAAATACCAAATCATATATGCAGTAACCACCAAATCACTTACAAGGACAATCAGAAGACATTACCAATGAACTAAAAAGTGAAACATCTCTACAAGTTAATGTAAATTTAAGCAAGTTAAAAAAATTTGCTTTGTCCAAACATCCTAAATTGTTCATGATGACCACCAACTTCTTTGTTGATTCAACGTATCTCAGTTCCAAGTGCTGAAACAAACTCGCAACCTTTTCGTTTCTTGAATATCATCGTCATCATCAAGAATAACAACGACAACAATAACTAAGCATTTCTCCAAAAACTACGAAAAAAGACAAAACAAAAATACCAAATCATATAAATAGAAACTACCTTTAGAAGTAGGAAGCTCTTTCCCTTCTTTGCTATAGTATTCCCTTATTGACACCAAAGTTTTCCCTCTGAAATCTTGAATCGTCACCCTTCGCTTACTCGAAAGCTAAACCAAAACCAACCAAATATATTGATTAAAAAAAAAACCTAAAAAAGAACAACCACCATTTTTTTTTTCTTCTTAAATTTCTCACTCTAATTTCAGACTAAATATGACAACTAAAAATAATTTCATCCACTTCAAATATATACTCAATTATTTGAATTAAATTTCAACTATAATTCTCTCTAAACTATGGTAGCAATTTCAACATACAAGTTACAATTCAAACCTTTTGTCATCAAAACCCTAATTCAAGATTAACTCATAAACTAAAAATATAATTAATTTTCTCAGCAACCAAACAGTAATAAGAGGAGTGGTATGAAAATCTGACCCTGCAAATGATGAGATCGCCGTCATCATCGTACTCCTTACGACGACCACCTTGTTCTTCTTGTTCCTCTTCCTCTTCTTGTTCCTCTTCTTGTTGTTGTTCGAGGAAAGACTGGACGACCTGTCGTACAAAGGCCTTGTACGGCGGGTCAGAGAGGTCGAGGTCGAGTTCGTCGGAGGCTTGTTTTCGGATCTTGTGCTCAGTCATCTTTTCCATGTCCGATTCTTCTAGAATCTTCCGCACCGCCTTTTCGATTCTCTCCTGGATTTCCGGTTCCATTGGGTTTTCTTTTTTGGTTTGGAATTGGAAGCGTCTGAATTGTAAGTAACGGTGTGTGTGGGAAAAGATAATTTTCTTTCCTGATTGGGGAAAGTTAACAAACTACAGTAATAGTAGCAGTAGACATGAAGTACTGCTTTTCTGTCAAAAAAAGAAAAAGAAAAGCAGTAGATTTGAGAGAGTCAAAGGAAAAATGGTTATTTGCGTGCCCTCACAGGGTATGATGCGATAGGAAGACGTGCGTTTGTTTTACCTAACTCTCGTGAGGGGAGGTAGTGTGATAGGAAGAAAAATTTTCACACATTTTTACCGGAAAAATGTACGGAAAATAGATATTTGGTCCCTAATTTACAAATTAGGTAATAAAATATTATTGTTTTGAAATTATTTAGTAAAATATTCTTCCTTTTTAATTTAATTTTAACAAAATTAATTTACGCGTAAAATTTAATATCCTCAAAATCAAGTTATATATATAATTTTAAGTGAAACTTAACATTGCTAATGTTGAGTTCCACTTATTAGTCGATTTTATTAAAATCGAGTTTTAAAACAAAGATATTTTGCTGCATAATTTGTAAATAAGGGGCAAATGCCAATTTTTTCTGAAAAATGCACACTTCACTTTTTTAATAAATTTTAATTGGTAGATTGTTACAGGTTATTACTGGTAAGTAAGAAAACAATTTTTGTAGTGGATTTAAATTAAAAACTCATAACAACTTGTCACTTAAGATTTATTGTGAAAGTGTTGTCAAAATATTGTAGATGTAACAGTTCTCTTTTTACAAGTGCCTAATGAGTTTTTTTTTTTAATACAAGATAGAAATTCTACTTTAATCTAATCTAATTGTATATGTGTGTGAAGCTCCCTCCTAAATACTTGAACCGCAACCCTTACTCTCCACACCCCACAAGCACTTAATACTTGTGGAGTGACCATCGCGCCAGGGAGCGCGCTGAGTGAGTTGATTGTGAGTGAGTTGTGGAAAAAAGTAACAAGTACATGCGGAAGAAATAAACACTACTATGACCTAAACCACAAAATCATGTATAATATCAAGCTAAATTATAAAAATGTGATGACCTATATAAAATTGTAAAAATGACCGTCCATCAATCATAGTTTACCACATAAAATAATTATAAAAAAGGGTATGAAATTAGTTTTAGGTCCTAGTATAACTCGTGTTACTAATGAACACCCATGACCTAAACCATAAAATCATATATCATATTAGACTAAATTATAAATTATATATTCTTATTTTGCTTAAAATTTAATTTAGTTCTTTTAAGTTTTAAATTTGTTTAATTCTATAGTTCACTTTTGCTAAAAGATTGCCGTAAAGTATAAATTATTAATAAAAAAAAATTTCTCAAACAAAAAAAAAAAAAAAATCAATTGTTGAATATACCTAATTTATGCCAAACAAAAAATTCTTAACACAAAGCAAAATCCAAATAATAATAAAAAAAAAATCGAAATCTTTTCTGAAGCTCAGACATCCAAGATTTTGAAAGAGGGAGTGAAGCACAAAGTTAAAAGTATGTCTCTTAGCAAATCAAAGCAAAGATAAGCAATGGTCATTAATTTGGGGGGAATAGGCAGAGTAGCTGTGTGTGGGGGAAGTAAGTAGTAAGTTAGGCAACGTTTGTAAGAATTAAGAAAAATAGTATCTCGAGTTTTAGAAACTCGAGATCCATATTAAAAATCGAGTCTCAAAGACTCGCTTTGCGAGTGTTTTGTTGGGAAAATGCCACACAAATCTCGAGTTTTAGAAACTCGAGTTCTATGCAAAATAATTTTTAGTGTGATCAATCCTATAGTGGCGTTTTTTAAGTCCTATAGTGACGTTTTAAAGCCCTATAGCGGCGTTTTCCTACAAATTTTTTTTATAAAGTGCCCATACCAGATTCAGGGAGCCCTATAGTGACGTTTTTAAGCTCTATAGTGACGTTTTAAAGCTATATAGCGGCGTTTTCCTGCAAAATTTTTTTCTAAGTGTTATACAGGGAGCCCTATAGTGACGTTTTAAACCCCTTTAGCGGCGTTTTCTGGAACTCGAGTCTTTAAAACTCGATTTCTACTTGGATTTTTTTCCTCATCAAACCCATCCGCTTACAAATCGAGACTTAAAAACTCGAGTTTTATCTTGGAACTCAAGTTTTAGACACTCGAGATGCTAGTTTTCAACATTGTTTTGAAACGTGACAACTAACTAAATTTTTTTATATTTATTGTTAAATGGAAAAAAAATTCCATTAATTTGCTATCAACCTCCTTCACCTCCAATGAAGCCCATCGTGGTCCGATTATTCTTGTGATTGACTTAAAGGTCTTAATTCCTACATCAAGGTAAGTCTTTTAATCGATTTAATTTTTGTAATCTTCAGGCATTACATGTAGATTCAAAATCGAGGGTTTATGTCACTTTGAGGTTTTTGTAAATTGCGGTTATGGAACACTAATTCGTGGTTTCTTTAATCTATTTCTAGTCTTTTGCCTATGAATTTGAAAGAATGTGAGCTTAATTTCTATAATTTGGATATTAGGGGCCTAAATTGGGTTTTTTTTTTTTTTTTTTTTTTTTTTTTTTTTTAAGGTTAAACTTTTTTCCATTGAACATTGACTTAAGTTTAGTTCTATATCACTTCCACTTATTCATGTTAAATATGGTTTGTGTGGGGACAGGGTTTTGATAACCCCGGCCCACTTCATACTAAGCCCAAGGCCCACGCCAAGGAAGAAGAAATGTTCGAGGACGAATCGAGGAAGATTCAGTTACCAAGAAGCACTGCTGAGGACAATCCTGTCCTCAGGTAGCTGAGACCATGGAAAGGAAGAACAAAGCACAATCAGAGGTGGCCCTTCAGAGCGTCTCCAAAGAAAGGACAAGTACAATGGGTCAGCCACGGAAGCATGGTGGAGAAGCAATTCCAGGAGGAACTGTCACCTCCACATTAAATGCCCACACCTAACGTTCTGGCTGCATTAATGGAGAAGTAGCTCCTGAGCAGTGCTGCCGTAGTTGCTGCAACCCACAAAAAGAAGGGAAAGGTGACTGATGGGACAAGCACTCAAGTGGTGACCTGCATGACCAATAAATGGAGGGCCAAGATTAACCAAAGGAGGGATATATAATGTAAGAAGTCCCCTAGAAAGGGGGACGGGATTTTGAGAGACAGAAAATGTTGTAACACTTGTATCAACCCTGTAACCAAGCATTGAAGAAGTAATAAGAACTTCCTGCCCCTAAGAGGAGGGCCGAGGAACCATATCTTACTCTTTAGCTTACATTCTTGTCGTCCAACCCATTCAATACCGTGTTTAGTTGTTACAATCCTTATTAGAGTCCAGTTCTTGAACCCATACTTTACAAATTCATTGTATCAGGCTAACTGGGCTTGAGTCCATTCGCCCCATAGAGGTAGTGCTCAAACCCGATCCCTACAATTGGCGCCGTCTGTGGGAAGAACTTGTGCGTTAGTAAGGGCAACGATCAAGCTGTTGAGAAAAGGATGCGTACCTTGATGCAGTGCATTTCAAAACCTTGACTTGAGAAAACTTTTAATCTTCATCTCAATTCCACATGGTGCCCAAGATTTGTGGTCTCTCAATCAGTCTTTTTGTACATAGATACTCAAAGAAAATTCTTCTTTTTCTCCTTGTGGAGAAAAAATGATTTCTTTTCTTTTCATCTTACGTACGTTAAAACTATTCTCTTTGTTTCTTTATTTAATAACTCTTATTAAATAATGACTGATTATCTAATTGGGTTAGCCTTTTGGGCCTACCCAATTGGGCTTTAGTTTGCGGTTTGAGATGGGACCAAAGGGAACAAATAAGACTCTAGCTCCAATGGGCCTTGGGCTTTTCCGTCAACTCTTGACAAGTCCAAAGTTACCATTAATTATATTCAATACCACTATAAGAATATAATTGCACTCTAGGCCTTATTAATAAATTATATTCTAAGACTTTATTATACATACAACCCCTTCATTAAAATATTCGTAGTAATACAAAGTCATAAATATAGACTACCATTTTGAAGATTACTACATCTTAATCTTTGAGTACCCGGTTTAATCCTCTAAGTTATTCAATATATATTTACGAAATCCAATTTCATAAATACATATACTTTAGTAACTCCTTACTAAAGTGGTTGGACCCAACACTCTGAATAACCAAACTCATTAAACTTATCTCAAGGGAATATTTTATATCTCTGTTAAGAGATTATGAATTCCATCTTGAAAATATATGTTCCATCAACACTAAATATGGTTGCCCAACATACTAAGGTTTTGACCGTAACTTATAGATCTCACTCCTGATATATCAAAGCAACTTACATCTCATGATCAGGTTTATTATTCTCTCAGGATTTAGAGTTGATGTAAATAGAATTCGTGAGATTTATTATTTATTTGACAGTCATTAGGAGAATAATAAATCTCACAGTGGTCCAGTTCAATATGTCTTAACTCTTAAAACATATCAACATACCAACTAGAAGTCTCTACTTCCATGATCAAGAGAAATCATCTTAGTTGATATATTATAGTCTTCACAGATAAAATGCCCAATTTCATCACCGACTACGAACTAAAATTCTGAGTTTACAAAGAACTTGTGATTTATATCTTTCTGTGACTTTTTACATAAATCACATACTATGCATCTCATGGACTAAGATAATGTCACATTAGTTCATTTATAAATAGTCTCATATAACTAAACAATTTAATTATTTATGACATGCCATTAAATTGGATTTTTAGGGTAAAAACCCCAACACAAGCATGGTAGGGTCAGGCCCTCATCAAACAGGCTCCCATTAGCCTGAACCGGCTAGATCACAACAGCAGGGTAACTTTCTCAACTCTGGGCAAGACCAAAATGAAGAGAACGAAAATTTTCGAGAGGGAAGTATGCACACCTCACAAACCAGCGGAAGCCACACTCGTAGGGGCAGTCATGCACCCCAAAGGCAAAATAACAGCCAGGCTAGGCAATCAGAAGAGGTTAAAAGTCACACATCCTAGAGACAGGATGATAAGGTGGCCATGCAGCAAGAGATAGACGATTTGAAAAGAAGGCTACACCACGCACAGCGAGGGTAGCCTCGTCCCAGCCCTGACATGCCCTCCGACGATGAAAGTGACAATGACTACAGGCGAAGATCAAGAACTCCTCCAAGCGAGACCTTCTCTCATGAGGAAGAGCACAACTGGAGGAGTAAACGTAGCAACTCGTCTCCCAGGGGCTTGGGAAGTGATGCCATGAGCAAGGCACTGGACCAACTCTCGAAATCACCTTTCACACGCCATATAGAAGAGGCTATGCTTCCTCGGCGATTCCAGCAGCCAACCTTCACTATTTATAACGGCAGAACGGACCCTATAGAGCATGTGATCCAATACAATCAAATGATGGCCATCCACTTTAAAAACGAAGCGCTGATGTGCAAGGTCTTCCCCTCTAGCCTTGGACCAGTGGCAATGAGATGGTTCAATGGCTTGAAGATGAGTTCTATAGACTCGTACAGACAGCTGACCCAAGCCTTCGACTCCCGCTTCGTTACAAACAGCAGACCTTCTCGGCCCTTGAGTGTGTTGCTGTCCCAATCCATGCACGATGGAGAAACTTTGAAGGTCTATTCAGACAAATATTGGGAGGTGTATAACGAATTGGACGGCAATTACGATGATGTCACCATCAGTACCTTCAAGAATGGTCTTCCAACTAGGCACGGCTTGAGGAAGTCTCTGACTGGTAAGCCTGCCACCAGTGTGCGCCAGCTGATGGACCGAATCGACAAGTACAAACGGGTAGAGGAAGATCAGCTGCAAGGTAAGGGAAAAGAGAAGGTTATCCCTCAAGAGATGAGGGATTTCAGGTCGGACCGGTATAACAACAATCGCTCAAGAAGGGATTTTACAGGCCAATCTGGGGCGACCAACATTCAAACAGTCAATGCTGTATTCCGAGAACCAGTGCACAGGGTGTTAGAGAAGATCAAGAACGAGACATACTTTAAGTGGCCAAATAAGATGGCAGGGGATCCCACGAAGCGCAATCAGAGCCTTTATTGCCAATACCATGAGGACCATGGACATGTGACGGAGGACTGCAGGCACCTTTGGAACCACCTGGAACAACTAGTTCGAGAAGAAAAGCTGAAGCACCTCTTGTATCATTCCAGTGGTCATCAAGGCCAAACTCATCAAGAGCCCCGAAGAGACGCCGCGCTGAGGCCACCTGCAGGAACGATCAATGTGATCTTAGCTGCACCAGGGAGAACAGCCACGCGCCCCTCGCGAGTATTGTCCGTGGCCCAGATGCCTACTGAGGAGACCCAGCCAGAGCTGAAGAAGGCTAAAAGGAACTTCCACCCGACCCGGAGTTTTTCAGAGGAAGACAAGGTTGGGACTATCCAACCCCATGACGATGCACTGGTGATCACTCTTAGAATCGGGGACTACGACGTGAAAGGGTGATGGTGGATGATGGCAGCGGGGTCGAGGTCGTGTACCTTGACCTTTACAAGGGACTGAGGCTAAAACCAGAAGATTTGGCATCCTATAGCTCCCCATTGATGAGTTTCGATGGGAAACTAGTTACCCCGAAGGGAATGATTAGGTTGCCCATCCAGACTGGCCTAGAAGTAGTGGAGGTGAACTTTATAGTGGTGGACACCTACTCCCCGTACACCACCATTGTCGGCAGGCCGTGGCTCCACACCTTGGGAGCTGTGTCCTCCTCCTTACACCAAAAGGTGAAGTTCCCGTCGGGAGATCAAGTTCTTGAAGTCCGTGGTTGCCAGTCCACAGCAAGGCAGTGCATGGTCGCAGCCATATTGCATCGACTCGATGCAGGGTCCTCGGCCACTGCTGAAGGGGGCGTATGTGAAGATGTGAAGATCTTGAGAAGGAGGTCGTTGGAGACAATCCAGAGAAGTTCTTCCGGGTCGGGGCTCAGCTGCCTCCCTAGGAGAAGGAAGAGTTGATCGAGTTCCTAAAAACAAACATTGACGTATTTGCATGGGACGCCTGTGATGCCCCAGGGATTAATCCAGCCTTTATCTATCACCATCTCAATGTTAACCCATCCATCGTTCCCAAGAAGCAGCCACCTCGGCGCTCATCAAGAGAGCACGCCGATGCAATTAGGGAGGAGGTGAAGAAACTTAAGTGCGCAGGGGCTATCAAGGAGGTTTTCTACCCTGAATAGTTGGCCAACACCGTGGTGGTCAAGAAGAAAGGTGGAAAATGGAGGGTTTGTGTAGACTTCACAGACTTAAACAATGCGTGCCTAAAGGACCCATTCCCTATGCCTCGGATAGACCAGTTGGTAGATGCAACTGCAGGACATCCTTGGATGAGTTTCTTAGATGCCTTTTAGGGCTATCATCAAATACCACTAGCACTGGAGGATCAGGAGACAGCCTTTGTGACGCCTATTGGGAACTACCATTATAAGGTGATGCCGTTTGGCCTGAAGAATGCAAGGTCCACCTATCAAAGGATGATGACGAGAATGTTTGAGCCGCTGTTGGGTAAGAGCATTGAAATTTACGTTGATGATATGGTGGTGAAAAGTAAGGTGATATCTGAGCATTTAGGAGACCTCGGCTGTATCTTCGACGTCCTGAAGAAGCACAAGCTAAGCCTAAATGCCTCTAAATGTTCGTTTGGCGTGGGGTCCGGCAAGTTTCTAGGCTACATTATTACCCACAGGGGGATTGAGGTTGATCCCGACCAAATCAAGGCTATTCATAGCCTAAAGCCTCCGCAAAATCCCAAGGAAGTCCAGAAGCTCACTGGAATGGTTGCGGCCCTAAATCGATTCATTTCCAGGTCGGCTGATAGGTGCAAGCCTTTCTATCTCCTAATCAACAAGTGGAAAGGATTTGAGTGGTCCGAGGAGTGCACCGCTGCCTTCCAGCAGCTCAAGGAATACTTGTCTCGGCCACCTATCATGTCTAGTCCTAAGGTCGACGAAGTCCTATACGCGTACATCGCTGTAGCCCTTCATGCGGTGAGTTTGGTGCTAATACGGGATGACAATGGCATCCAAAAGCCAGTTTATTACGTGAGTAAGTCACTGTACGAAGCTGAGGTCAAGTACTTACCCTTGGAAAAAGCCATATTAGCCGTGGTCCATGCTACACGAAAGCTTCCCTATTATTTTCAGGCTCACACGGTAGTTGTCCTAACCTAACTACCCTTAAAGTCTGTGCTGCGGATCACTGATTACACTGGAAGGATCGCCAAGTGAAACACAATTCTGGGGGCTTTTGACGTCAAATACATGCCTCGGACCTCTATAAAGGGTCAGGTTCTGGCTGACTTGGTGGCCAAATTCGCTGAGCTGCTAGTAGAAACAATAGCAGAAGAGGAAGACATGGATGGAAAATCAGTTGGGGCAATCTCCGTTCCAGGGCCCCCATGCTAGAAAGTGTACGTTGATAGCGCCGCGAATCAAAGGGGGTCTGGAGTGGGTCTAGTCCTAATATCCCCTGAGAAGTCTATTGTAGAGAAGTCCCAAAGACTTAGGTTTTCGGCCACAAATAACGAAACCGAGTATGAGGCCTTGTTACAAAGGATGGCCATGGTACAAAAAATAGGAGGGAAAGCAGTGGATATGTTCTCAGATTCGAGACTGGTCGTGGGCCAGGTGAATAGAGAGTTGGAAGTCAGGGATGTAAGGATGCAAGAGTACTTAAGCCAAGTCAAACGCCTGCAATATGACTTCGATCTTTTTAGCTTGCCACATGTCTCCAGAAGTGGGAATACCCATGCAAATTCATTGGCCACACTAGCTACCTCCTCGGCAGGAGATCTACCTCGGATTATCCTTGTTGAGCACTTGGAGAGAGCGAATGAGGTGGCAAAAGGCATGGCTCACGTCCACCAAGTTAGGGTGAGCCCTAGCTAGATGGACCCTATAGTGAGGTTCCTTAAAGATGGTACTCTGCCTGAGGAGAAATCAGAAGCTGATAAAATATGGAGGAATGCTCCTCGGTTCTGGCTGTCCGAGGGCCACAAACTGTATAGGCGCTCCTACTCTGGACCATACCTACTGTGTATCCACCCTGAGGCATCAGAACTACTGCTTGAGGAACTGCATGAGGGGATCTGTGGGAGCCACACAGGAGGAAGATCCCTGCCGCACCGAGCCATCACCTAGGGATATTGGTGGCCGGGGATGCAGAAGAAGGCCCTGAAGTATGTTAAGAAGTGTGACCAATGTCAAAGGTTTGCCCCAACTATCCATCAGCCAAGAGGGGTACTTAACCCTTTGTCCAGCCCATGGCCGTTTGCCCAGTGGAACCTGGACATTGTGGGTCCTTTCCCCAAAGCACCAGGAAATAAAAGATATCTGTTGGTCAGCACAGATTATTTCACTAAATGGGTCGAAACCGAACCACTGGCCAACATTAGAGACGTGGATGCTAAGAAGTTCATCTGGAGGAACATTGTCACCCGATTCAGGATCCCACATACCCTCATTTTGAACAATGGGCTCCAATTTGACAGCAAAGCCTTCAGAAGGTACTGTTGCGAACTGGGGATCACAAACCGGTACTCAACTTCAGCTTATCCCTAGGGAAATGGTCATGCCGAGGTTGTCAACAAGGTCATAGTCAATGGGCTTAAGAAGAGGCTGGATGACGCCAAAGGAAGATGGGTAGAAGAGCTGCCGCACGTCCTGTAGACTTATAGGACTACGCCACAGCGGTTAACAGAGGAAACACTTTTTGCCATGACTTCTGGAGCTGAGGCTATCATCCCTCTAGAAGCAAACTTCCCAATGCTGAAGACGAGCTCCTTCACCCCGAGCAGTAATGATGGGCTACTAGGGAAGAGCCTAGATCTAATTGATGAACGAAGGGAAAAGGCAATGATCCAGCTGGCCTACTACCACCAGAAGCTCAAACGGGGATATGATGCCAACGTGAAGCTAAGACCACTGGCGCCAGAGGATTTAGTGTTGAGGAAGGTTATGGGCGTCGCCAAGAATTCGTCCTATGGGAAGCTAGGACCCAATTGGAAGGGACCACACCGAATTACTTCAGTGGCAAGAGTGGGTGCATTCTACCTAGAAGACTTAAATGAAAAACCTGTACCTCGTCCTTGGAATGTAAATAACCAGCGAATGTATTATTATTAATAAAAGCATTTCTGTTAATCCAGACTCTAAGTCTATTATGATTGTATGTCTCGCGCTCAGACAACCATCTAAGTACTAGATAGAACCAAGGCCTTGCATGGTCCTCGGACTCAAGCCTATGGGGAAACTAGTCACTTCAAAAGAAAACTAGGTCCTAGACAGAACCAAGGTATTGCATGGTCCTCGGACTCAAACCTGTGGGGAAACTAGGTACTTTAAAAAAGAAAAAACTAAGTACTAGACAGAACCAAGGCCTTGCATGGTCCTCAAACTCAAGCCTATGGGAAAACTAGTCACTTCAAAAGAAAATTAGGTCCTAGATAGAACCAAGGTATTGCATGGTTCTCGGACTCAAACCTGTGGGGAAACTAGGTACTTCAAAAAAGAAAAAACTAAGTACTAGACAGAACCAAGGCCTTGCATGGTCCTCAGACTCAAACTTATAGGGAAACTAGTCACTTCAAGAGAAAACTAGGTCCTAGACAGAACCAAGGTATTGCATGGTCCTCAGACTCAAACCTGTGGGGAAACTAGATACTTCAGAAAAGAAAAAACTAAGGATTAGATAGAACTAAGGCCTTGCATGGTCCTAGGACTTAAGCCTATAGGGAAACTAGTCACTTCAAGAGAAAACTAGGTCCTAGACAGAACCAAGGTATTGCATGGTCCTTGGACTCATACCTGTGGGGAAACTAGGTACTTCAGAAAAGAAAAAACTAAGTACTAGACAGAACCAAGGCCTTGCATGGTCCTCGGACTCAAGCCTATAGGGAAACTAGTCACTTCAAGAGAAAACTATGTCTTAGACAGAACCAAGATATTATATGGTCCTCGGACTTAAACTTGTGGGGAAACTAGATACTTCAGAAAAGAAAAAACTAAGTACTAGACAGAACCAAGGCCTTGCATGGTCCTCGGATTCAAGCCTATAGGGAAACTAGCTACTTCAAGAAATACTAAATACTAGACAAAATCAAGGCCTTGCATGGTCCTCGGACTCAAGCCTATAGGGAAACTAGTTACTTCAAGAAAATTCTAAGTGTTAGACAGAACCAAGGCCTTGCATGATCCTTAAACTCAAGCCTATGGGAAAACTAACTACTTCAAGAAGAACCTAACTGTGGGATAGAATCAGAACCATGCCTGGTCCTTGGGTCATCTGCTTTGATGATGATGATCTTTCCTATAACGAAATCTAAGGAATTAAGCCCATGAAAAGCGTTTTAGGATGCCATGGACTTGGTCCTAGTTGAACCCACGCCTAGGGAGTTTCCTCTTTCCATAACCTTGAATGTTTATTAAAGGGCCGAAGGATTTCGTTACTTTGGCCTACCTTGGCTCTAATTCAAAAGCAAAAGAAGAGTATATTTCCATTGACATAAACATACTTATGTTATCATAGTTATATCTGTAATAGGCAAAGGCACAATTAGAGTTACGATTGGGCAAGCGAAGAGGATAAATAGCGCAAGTAAGGGAAAATAAAACGCGCACTACATTAGATCCACAAAGGTCACACAACAGGGGTCACATTACAATGTTTAAAAAACACATACGGCGAAATGCCATTACATTGTTAAAAAAAAAAAAAAAAAAAAAAAAAAAAAAAAGGGGCAAAAGTGCCAAGGAGCCTACTTCTTCGACTTAACCTTTTTCGGCTGGTCTTTGGCCACATCGGGATTCTCAGGGCTCTGACTTAAAGAAATGGCTTGCAGAGGCAACGCAGAGAGAACTGTCCCCTCAGCGGGAGAGGCCTGGGCGTCAGACGAGAGGTTTTGCAGCCTCCTAGAGTGCTTCCTCGTTAGGACCTTTGGCTTTTTCAATTACCCTAGGAGGATTAGATTCCTTGGCAAGATCCTCGGAAGTGGTAGTAGTCGCCTCAGTGACCACCACAACCTCCTCAGCCGCTTCATTTAAGGCAACCCCCACTTCCTCAGAAACCACCTCAGCCTCGAAGCTAGATGGAGCAGCCTCACGGATGGCCGGCGAGTAGTACATGTTCTCCACCTTCCACAGGTCAGATGAGGTCTCAACGCCAGCTTGCCTGAGGGCCTCATTCCAAACTTGGGGACAGTAGAGTCGGCATACACCAGGCACTTGAGCCTTGAGGGCGGCCTCTGTCTCAGCCACACCTGAGTCATAGGCAGCCTCCTCGGCCTCCTACTTAGAAGCCAGGGCCTCAAAATCTGCCTCGTCCTTAGCCCTTAGACTTTCTTCCCTGGCAAATTTTGCAATGCCCTTAGCTCTCTCCGCCTCAGTCGCTTTCTCCTTTAGATCAGTGATCTGCTCTCTCGCAATCCTCAGTTGGTCCTCCACCTCGAGCAGGCACCTCGTCTGGTCCTCGGCCTGCCTTTAGGCGCCTTCCAAGCCTGACAAGGCACTATTCCTTTCCCTGGTCATATCTTTAAGAGCCTCATTGGCCTTTTTAAGGTCAGCCTCGGAGGTCTTAAGGGTCCGAAAGGCGTCCAGGTGCTTGTCACGCTCACTATCCAAGGCCCTGCTCTGGCTGTTGGCCTCCTCCTCCAGCCTAAAAGTGGCCTGTATAGTCTGCCAATTGAAACCAGCACGCAATTAGTTTGAAACCCAAGAATAAAATCCATTGAGTCAACTGTCAGAAGTCTTACCATTCCTAAGTACCTCTTAAGGTCGAGGAAGACCTCCTTACTCCTCAGGCCCTCCAATTCGGCCATATCCACAGGGAGCAGCAGGGACCTCTCCAATGCGTCGGCCACGTACGTGCCTTCGCCCCTTCGAAAGTCCCTGAGAGAGGCATCATCCTTCAAAGGCTCCCCATGGAGCATTGGGTTAAGAAGCTAGGCCTAAACCTCAGACTGGACGGAGACCTACTTATCCTGGCCTTAGGGCCCTATCTTCAATTATTTTGGGGGCCGCCGAGCGTCGTCCTCCCCCTGGGGTGAACGAGAATTGTCACCTTCCATAGTCCTTTTGCCTTTGTCCTTCTTCTACTTAGGACCAGTGGACTCCGGCCTAGGTGGCAAGCTCGGCTGAGGTGGAAGAAGTGGAAGCTTAGGCTGGGCAGAATTGACCTAGTTTGGGCAGGCTGAGATTTAGGAGGAGGGGGAGGAAACTTGGGCTGAGACTTCCCCGGCTGCCCCTCAATCAAATCGAGTAAATTGGATTGGGGTTTTCGCTAGTAACCCATCTCTGACCGATGAGAAGTCTCCACGAATAAGAAGTCTGCCTCGGTTAGGTTGGGATCACCCAAGTCTCTAGAAGGATCCTCGGACAGGTGGACTTGTTCGAACATGCCAAATTCGTCCTCGGACGGACCTAAACCAGCAGCTCCTTCTACTGTTTCTCTATCCTCTCTCCCAACCTTCGTGGCCTGGTGGGTGGCAGAAGAGTTCGCCAATAGGGTACCCTCTGAAGTGGAAGATTCCTCCGGAATTGAGAAACCGTCCTCGGATACAGTAATCTTCAAAAGTCGAGGATCCTTTACCCTGATCACGTACTTCAGCACCCCGAACGACTTCTGAATGGGGTCGAATCCCAGGATCTTGTGAGCGGCCCTAACTTGGTTGTTGGCCTCGTTTACAAAGATCTCTGCCGTCAATGCAGTCTCCAAATCTGCCTTATTTACAAAATGGAAGTGCCGCTGAAAAGCGTGCGGATCTACAAAAAAGAGGGCACGTGTGTGTCAACAATCAAGCACTACAAACTTTGATAGTACAAAATATTAGACCCCCTCATATTCTAAGGCACCCCACCTGGTGTCCCCTCCTCTGTCGGACAGTGGAGGCCGTCGTGCCACTCTCTAGACACAATGAGGAAGTCCTTATCCAGACCCTTGCTGGACGAAGGGAGGCACTGGATAAGCCGCACCCTATCATCCCTCGTCTTCATGTAGTAAGACTTGCTCTTTAGGTGCTGGAGGTTGTAGCACCAATTCACATCATGATGGGTCAACCTTAGCCCCATCTTCTCGTTTAAGGCGTCTACACAACCCAGAATCCTAAACATATTGACACCACATTGGGTGGGGGCTAGCCAGAAATGCCTAAGGTAACTCATCATCACCTGACCCATGGGGATCCGCATACCGCCCTCTAAAAAGGCGATTATGGGAATCACCACCTCGCCCTCCTGCCTCCTAAGTCTCTGCTCTCCCTCTTTACAGTACCTTAGACCTACATTACTAAGTATCCTATAATCAGCGATGAACTTCTCCATCGCCTCTTCAGACTCAACCAATTTCTTGAAACTACCCATCCCTAGAGACAACTAAGAGACACGAAGAAAGAAGTTTAGAAGAGGGGAGAACGCAATTTAGAGAGAGAGAAGAAGACTTACAGAAATGAGGAAAAGCTCCTCAGACAGACTTTTTGTGTTGAAGGGAGTCGTGAGTTTGGTTGGAGATTTGACCGAATTCAGGGTATGTGCGCAAGAACTCTTGAATGCAAAAGTAAAGAGGTAAACCGGTTCAAATGGGTATTTATACCCCCAATTAAAAATAACCGTGTGAGTTTTCCCGCCATAAAGTCAGGAAAATTACCACCGTTTGATCATCATCACATCGTTGAACGTGGGGAGCATGATGCCGCCAAAATTTAATGAAAGCGCTTCGCATACCGAAGCGTCAGGAACGTGCATTGGACAGATGAAAAGACTCTGACACTAATGGAGGACAAGACTTGGCAAGCCATGGTAAAGGCCCGAGGACATCAAAATCCTCCTCTCTGCCCGAGGAGCCTGACAGTAGGATTTTAAGGGACTATTGTGGGGACAGGGTTTTGATAACCCCGGCCCACTTCATACTAAGCCCAAGGCCCACGCCGAGGAGGAAGAAATGTCCGAGGACGAATCAAGGAAGATTCAGTTACCAAGAAGCACTGTCGAAGACAATCCTATCCTCAGCTAGCCGAGACCATGGAGAGGAAGAACAAAGCACAATCAGAGGTGGCCCTTCAGAGCGTCTCCAAAGAAAGGACAAGTACAATGGGTCAGCCACGGAAGCATGGTGGAGGAGCAATTCTAGGAGGAACTGTCACTTTCACATTAAATGCCCACACCTAATGTTCTGGCCGCATTAATGGAGAAGTAGCTCCTAAGCAATGCTGCCGTAGTTGCTGCAACCCACAGAAAGAAGGGAAAGGTGACTGATGGGACAAGCACTCAAGTGATGACCTGCATGACCAACTAATGGAGGG
Organism: Quercus glauca; assembly: GCA_023736055.1. Classification (NCBI taxonomy): domain Eukaryota; kingdom Viridiplantae; phylum Streptophyta; class Magnoliopsida; order Fagales; family Fagaceae; genus Quercus; species Quercus glauca. The sequence goes on along the minus strand of CM043316.1, from coordinate 69,669,808 downwards.
CCAAGATTAACCAAAGGAGGGATATATAATGTAAGAAGTCCCCCAGAAAGGGGGACGGGATTTTGAGAGACAGAAAATGTTGTAACACTTGTATTAACCCTGTAACCAAGCATTGAAGAAGCAATAAGAACTTCCTGCCCCTAAAAGGAGGGCCGAGGAACCATATCTTACTCTTTAGCTTACGTTCTTGTCGTCCAACCCATTTATTATCGTGTTTAGTTGTTGCAATCCTTATTAGGGCCCAGTTCTTGAACCCATACTTTACAAATTCATTGTATCGGGCTAACTGGGCTTGAGTCCATTCGCCCCATAGAGGTAGTGCTCAAACCCGGTCCCTACAGTTTGAATTAGTCAACTTAACTTGGTGGAAATTTGACAAAATTACCTTATGGTACACTGAACTTTTGGGATGTCTATGTGACGTTTTGTTTTTTTTGTTTTTTTGTTTTTTTTTTTTTTGCTGAAGTCTATGTGACGTTGTTTGTTGCATTATGTCTTCATGAAAAAAAAAAAAAAAGACATTCGTGTAGACTAGGTTGCATCATTGTACTTACGAGTACGTAGGATGGATTTCATTTAGTGTGTGAATATATTCCAATTTTGTTCTCCTAAATCGTGTTATGATTAATTCACTGTTTCAGATCATCATGCCTCCTAAGAAATCCACTAGAGGTTCTTCCTCTTCTCTTCATCCTTCTGAACTTCATTCTCCCTTGCATATTGAGTCCCCTAAGCGTTTTCCCTCTACTGATGAGTGAGAGAAAACTTTTCTTGAAATTTACTTTTAAGCGTAAATTTTTTGCTGAGAGACATGTTCTGATTGATCAGTTGGGTGACACCATTGTCCCCACTCTCTTTCATGAGAGAGGTTAGTTGTCTCAATTTTCTGGGTTCCCTACTCTTGAGGATATTGTTCTGGAATGTTGCTCTTAGGATGACCAATGTGAACAAAGAAAATCTTTCTTTCGAACATACCATTCATTATAAGAACTTTTCTATCAATCCTAATACAGTGTTTGAGGCACTTCATATTCCAAGGGTTCCTAAAGTTGGCTATCCTTATCCCAATGAGTCCATATTTGATACGAATGAACTCAACCCTCGACCTTGTGGTCATACCTATCACGAAACCAAAAAATAGAAAAATTTTATTTTCATTAATTAGAATCAATGATTACAAGCAGTATATATATACAAGCGTGAACAGTAACTACCTAAACAGACTTGGAAACATCTTCACACGTGCTAGCTACAAACTATCTCACGTATCAACACTTAAGAGCTTCTAATTAACAAGTAAACTACATGTCGTATATAGAAAAAAAAACTCTAATGCAGAAACACTGTCGTTTTAGTTTTACTGCTCTGTACTTAAGGCTTTGTTCTCTGCTCTTGCATCTGATTTGATAGCATCATCTTCTCATCTTTACTCTGATAATACCACTTAGTGGATCTATTTTCCTACCACCTCTACTTCCTTGTTTGCTGATGAGGTTTGTTTGGTGAAATTTGTGTCACAAAATTATGCCTCACTCTCACATAAACACCGTCACCATTCCTAGACTGTTTTGTCTTTATGCTCTTACGATGGGTGCCTCCATTGATCAATTTGCTCCCTCATTTGTCGGTGTATATTAGATGTTGATGCAACAACTACTCTTAATGTGGATCGTGTGTTTTCGGCGTACTTGTATGCCACTCTCCACCATTTTGGTCTTCCATCTATTTCTTGTAAACTTGTATCTATTCTTGGCTCTATTGGACTTTCTACTTACCGGAGAGCAAGAATATATTTCGTGCATTAACTGTTGCCAAACATTTCCGCATCGATGATCCAGCTTTGGAGGAGGATGATGAGATGTTAGCAGCCGAGAAAGCTACATATGGTGTTGTTGATGATGTATTCCCTGCCTCAACTTTTGATATTGTTCTCCCTGCTGCTGCTTCTACTGCTTCTAGTTCTCATGCTTCTGCCTCTACCTCTGTCGGAGATCTTCTTTAGTAGATCATTGAGACCTAAGCCCAGCAAGCTTGCCGAGACTAGTACATGCTTCGATCGCTTGACACGTTAGGTTGAGTATCTTGCAAGCGACATGGCCTCTATTTGCGCTTTTCTTCCAGTACCAATTTATCCATTTGTTCATCCATCTTCTGATCATGATGCTATAGATTTAGATTACAATCCATGATCCCTTTGTCTCTCATGACAAAAAGGGTGAGAGTTTTTATTGAGGGAGAGACATAGATTTTTGTCATATCTGCTATGTAGTAGAATTTTTATATTTCTATATACATTTCGGTTTTTTAACCAGTTATTTTGATATCACATATGCTTAAATGATTATATCTACTGATTAGAATTAGTTTCCATTTGTTCTTTTGGCTTCTCAGGGAAATTGAGAACACCTCTCTCTATTTTATCTTGAGCAACATTTCTGAATTTCTGAATGTTATACCATTTTTAGTGGCATAAGAATATGAATTATGTCATTTACAATAATCTCTTCCTCAAAGTTCTTCTTTTGAAGGCATCTTATGCTTTGGGTGTACCTTAATTAACCTTGCCTCCAAAAAGATATCAAATATTCTATCTGATCATTCAATATCAAAAGTAAGTTTGCATAGGTGCTGCTGGTTTATTTGAGCCTTGTGCTTGCACATTCTTTTTTAAAGAGTGCTTTGTAACTATTTAAAGTTTGATCACTGAAACTTTGTTTCGAAGATTGATTAAACCCTTTCAAACACTTGTTGAAAGCTCTAAACATTTTGTACTGGGATGGAGGATCTGAACTAGAGGAAAAGTTATTTCTCATTTTATGAGTTGTTATTGGCATATACTCCCATTGTAGTCACTAATTTGCTTGAAAATGTTATTTCTCATCCTATGAGTTGTTATTGGCATATACTCCCACTGTGATCACTAACTTGCTTGAATGTAAGGTATGACTCACATAGTTTTCTTTTCATCAAAATAAAGGTGTCAATTTCACTAACTACTCTTGAGGTTTGGGCTAATGCTAACGATGTCCAAAACATTTAAAAACTGACAATTTCAATCCCCAAGTCTAAACGGATTGTAATGCCGTTAACTCAGTCCTCTCGTCCTTTTCTCTGACTATCTCTCTCTTCTCTTTCTTTGAGAATAAAATAAAATATGAAGAAGGGAAAAATGACTATATACCCCCTGAACTTTAAAATAGTGGCCAAGACCCCCTTGGACTTTCATTTTGGCCAATTTACTCCTTAAACTTCACATAATTGCCAAATCAATACTTCTGTTGGTCTCAGTTAAAACACTAACAGAAAGCTCACATGGTATCTCACGTGAACTTAACAAATACCAAATACAAAGGTTGAACCAGTTGAGAGGGACAGAGAAACTAAGAAACCTTCGGCTCAATTAAGAGAGAGAGAGATGATCGGACCAAAACTATCAACACCAGAGTTCTTTTCCCGGCATGGTCTCGCCCTTTGTGTCCCTACGGCGCCCATTGTGGTCCTGCCGAGCGGTCGAAAGCCACCATTGTTACCACCATCGTCATGCTGCTAGTTTTTTTTTTTTTTTTTCCTGATATGTTTTTCCAATCCTCCGTGTGCGAGTCTCTATTGGAATTTCATGGGTTTGAAATTTATCACATTGTTGTGGCCAGTGATCTAGTGAGCATGTATGCAAAAATTCATTGCTTTTAAATGTGTCTTATAACTGTTTGATGAAATGTTTGAGAGAGATATGACCAGTGCTCTAATGGGGTTTGGATGTTTGGTAGGATTTTAGTTGGGTTTTTAATTTCTTGACGATAATTTAAGTTTATTTTGATGCATTTTTACTAACTTTTGCAGGCTAAAAACTTCATTTTGATTTTCAATGCCTCCAATGGTGCTTTCCATTTGTGAACACTTGTGGTACTGTACTTCTCCCAACAATCTCAGTCTAGGCATCCTTAATGGCTGAGTCATCGTCTACAAGATACAAATTGAATGTAATCAAACCATGTGCATAGATAGGTAGTGTAAATTTGTTGTTATCTATTTAATAACCTTTGCTACCAATTGTTATGCCTTTGGTTTTACTTTAATTGTTATTGGCTTCCTATACAAAAGATCCTTCATTATTATCCTTTTTATACTAATCATTTTTATCAGTAAAGCATTTGTACACATACCTTATTCAATTGCTCTGATTCATACATTGAGCTTAAAAATGTAATAAGCACTAAACACGTGTCTCCAAATAAGGGAAGAATGTCTCAACCAAAAAATGAATGTTTCCCAATGTACAATGAATTGAAATATCAATAATTTTTTATAAGTAGTATATTGTTTCACAAAAAAATAACACCCAATAAATCAATCATTACATTTTTTTTTTTCCAACAATATTAAAAAACAAAAGTATATTTGCTCATCACTATCCTTATTGTATTTTCTATCCAAGTATGATCATCCCTAAAGAATGCCAAATATTTCTTGGCCAGTCATCTTGAAGAAATCTTACCATTCTTATGATCCTTTAGTGCCTCCTTGAAGACTACATGTGATGCAAATTTGAGTCCATGTGTTAGCTGCAAATTCTTCATGCCATTGTGCTGTTTGTTGCATATTCTTATTGATGTCACCACAGTTGCTGAACCAATCCAACTGATCTTGACTGCAACTCACTTGACAAGTCCTTTGCAAACTTTAGGTACCTAATACAAGAATCTAAGGCTTTGGCAAGGCAACTCAACAGGACAATATTCTGTGTATCAAAGGACTACAACAAAGCTACAAGAGAATTTGGCTAAAGATGCAACAATATGAAAGACAGTAGGAGCTTAGATAGAGAATATCCCCCCTTGTATCACCAAATATATATTCATGAATGCAAAAACTTTTTCACAATTTTAATTCCATTCTACCATTTTGAAAGAAAAGGGGGACGGGGTTATTTAAGTCATGAAAAATGAAATTACATGTACATTAAAAACAACACCTTCCTTTGGAAAGGATGGGAAACATTTGCATTTAAGATCATAATATTCATACATACATCACCCATTATATTGCAAATCCCCACTTTTATCATTCAACTCCCAAAGAGCAACTGTGGTGGCATCAATTGGTCATATCCCTCTTAGGCATTTCATCAAACAATTGTATAGCACTTAAAAGTAATGAATTTTTGCATACACGCTCACTTGTCACTAAAGCATTGACCATAACAATGAGTAGAAAGTTTAGAGGAGCTTGATATGAGTGGAACTAATATAAGACAAGTGTCTTCTTCCATTAGTCACTTAAAAAATCTTAAAATGCTATCTTTGCATGAATGTAAAGGGTTATCATCATCTAATAACTCATGGTATGAGCTCCTCACTTTTATTTAATGCCAAGAAATCTCGATCCCATAGACTTTCTATCATCTTCTCTATTGGGTTCATGTTCTTTAACTAGATTGGATCTGTCAAACTGCAATCTCAAGACAATTCCTGATAATATTGATGGCTTATCATCTTTAGAATATTTAGATGTAAGTGGAAACAATTTTGATTACCTTCCGGAAAGCACTAGTAAACTATATAATCTGATGTGGATGTACATGAATAATTGCACGAGTCTTCGAAAATTGCCATTTCTTCCATTTACCATTAAAGAAGCTTTTGCTATCGGTTGTATCTCATTGGAAGTGTCAACATATGAATCAATCCTTCTTGCTGAAAGCTTTATTGACATGTTTATAGCAATGATGAAAAACCACCATAAGCTCTCTCTCTCTCTCTCTCTCTCTCTTAGCTCTAAACATCATGCTTTGCATGTTTCAGGGATCCTCTTTTCTACATCTACAGAATATATATTGATAAGGGTATTTTTGTAATAAAATTGGGACCTTCAAACAACAGAGCCCATCCAGGAAAAGGTATCGTATCAACAATAGAGCCGACGATCTCAAAGAACCGTCGACCCCAAAGAAACCATCATTTTCTTTGGGAACCGTCCAGGACCCCGCACCCTACACTAGTAGGAATGCCAACGGTTACGCAGACAGGACCATATGAAGCTGATGGGTGCGTCCCCCTACTAGACCGACGGATGGCCCCTATTGACGGAGAAGCATACCGACGAGTCCTATGTGGCATTACGTGGTCTACACAATATTCATATGTGGAAACATCTTACGCACCACGCACAAAGACCCAACCTCACGATTTTCACCTTCCCAAAATGGAAAGTATCCCCAAGATCTTGATAGCATTAACTTCGCCTTCTCACTATAAAGAAAATCCTTGTATTCTCGGGATCTAAGTCTTCTCTCCACCACTATATAAGCACCAATCCTCCTCTTTCCCCAGGTACACAGAAAATCCCTAACTCTCTCATTATAGAGTTCTTTGAGATTTCTCATTCACTGACTTAACCCTCGGAGGATCTTTGGCTAGTATCCCACCGATGCCTTCTGTTTGGTTCTTTTTTTTTTATCCTTCAAGTACCCATCGGCGTAATCAAGAGCCATTAACTCACTGATGATTTTCGTGCGTCATCATATATCGATTTGTTATTTGTTGGAGTGAAATTCCAGAGTGGTTTAGCCATCAAAGTATGGGGACTGAAGTGAATATAAAAGAAGCTTCTTCTCATTTGTGTAATCAGTGGATGGGGATTGTTGTTTCCATTTTGTTTTGTATGCCTCAGCAACACAAAATCTACAACAATGACCATGCACTTTATTGTTTGTTGATAGCTAACGGAAAAGAATTGTCTGAAGCAATATTCATTCACGGAATTGGTAGTTATATATCATATGATCAAGATTTTGTTTGGCTAGGTTATAAGCTTCATCATTGCTTCAATGAGTACGACAAAAAATTATTGTGGGAATGTGATGCCAATGGATTCAAACAGATTGGCTTTAGAATTTGGACCAAAGGTTCAACCCTGAAGGTGAAGAAATGTGGGTTTCAAATGGTAGACAAGAAAGACATAGAAGATCTCAAACAAACTATGTTTCAATGTTTCAACAACAACATCAATCCACGTAAGGGTTTGAATGTTCTCTATTATAACATCGATAATTCGAAAGTTATAGTGGAAGGTAACAAAGTCAAGCAGAGCCATGATGACTATGATGGGGTAGGACCTAGTGGAGAAGGAAACTCTAATGACATGCCACACCCAAAAAGGATTAAAAGGCTCACAGACTTTATGGCACTTGGCAACTCTGGTTATGAAAAGTCAAGTGAGGAATGTGGTGAGGAGTTCAGTGAAGGTTCATTTCCTGTAAGTCACTTTCTTCTAATTTATGTTTTTAGGTGAGGAATGTGGTGAGGAGTTCAGTGAAGGTTCATTTCTTGTAAGTCACTGTCTTTCTTCTAATTTATGTTTTGTTGGTTGCTGCATTATGTTTTTCCTTTCATTCTTTTAATTTTAACTTCCAAATAGTATTTTGGTAGCTTGGTGTATGATGACTTTCTCAAAGCTCTAATGAAGAAAAGTGTTGACAGAAATCTATGACAAAAGCAGTGGATATAAGTTGTCCAATTGTTTAGGAGTTCTCAAATGGCATCTGAAGCATGGATTTGGATCCAATATTGATGTAAGAGCAAGATGCATGATTATATATATTTAATCTCTCTTTATTTATTTATTTATTTTCTCAGTTTAGGAATTAGGATGGTTTTCGGTTTTCAAGGTATAGAAATGAACATGTAGTAACATCTTGACCTTCTTATTGTACATTTAATAGATTGCGCACCATTTGTTTGATTAGAATTGTCAATGAGACTCCAACCAATTTGACTAGAAAGAACAAAAAATGGCAAGAAAAAGTTTTTTTTTTTTTTGTTGGTGTTTTAAAAGCAACTAAAATCATGAAGCTATCTAGGTTCTAATTTAGTTGCATTATAATATAATATCCATTATTTTTCAAATTTTGCACAGATAACCACTCATAAAGAATCAAATCTCCAATAATTAAATTTCCAAAATTTTGAGTTGATAGGCCACAAACTGAATGACCTCTTGTGATTAAAACAATTAATTAATTAGCCAAGTTATTAATTAATTAATTTATCATGCAATTGCGTGGCAGCACAAACAAATCACCAATAAACTAAATAAGCAGCGGAAATTAAATAACACGGTGATTTGTTCACGAATGGGGAAAACCCTAACGGCAAAAACCCTACTGGGTGATCTTCAGGTCACCACTCCCGAAACTCCACTATTATCAAATCAAGCGGTTACAAGTAAAGGAATCCCAAGTACCTTACCAACCTACAGTTGAACCCTTACCCCAATATCCAATTGGACTTGATCTGTAGTGACAGTTCCCACCTTTGATGCACGGCTCCCAAGTACGTGACTAACCAATGCGCGGATCCCAATATGCGACTTCAAACACCAACTTAGAAGGAGAGGTTGGCTGCAAAGTTCTTCAGTTCATCCTACACGATGAAGATCAGGAAGATGCTTGGTCACAAAACCCTTTGGTGCAAATACACAGCAACTTCTTTAGAGAAGATGAACTAGGTCAAGAATTTCGTCTTTGATCACAATTTGCTTGAACAGAGATTGCTCAATGCTTTTGCAACTTGTGTACTATTTGACGGCTCTTAAAACAATCCTTTTATATGTTTAGGGTTAGAAGAAAAGAAAGCCCAAAAACATATTCACGGATCCCAAGAAATCAGATCATAAAATCTGACTTTTTAATTCTCGACAGATAGCAAGTGTCGAGGAGCTATCGAGCAGGTGTCGAGCTTTAATGATTTTGCACTTCAGCTTGTTTTTCTTGAACAGACTCGATGACTTCAACACTTGATCTTGAAACCTTATTTCTTGAAGTATTAAAAACACCTAGAACTACCCAATTACAAGTATAGTGCGTTTTGTCAAAGGATTAGCCAATTTACATAAATAAGTATGACATATGTTCTTAACATGTGAACCACATATGTCCTAACAATCTCCCCCTTTGACAATCCATGACAAAACCACAACAAACAAATGAACATATGAAAGAAGTCATAAATCACTCAACTCATATTTACTTGTCGAATACAATAAAATCTATCCTAACACAAACTCTTGAAAAACTTTGCAAGAAGAGAGTTTATGGCAAGTAGACTTTGACAACCTGTATTTCTGAAACACTTTAAACAAAACTCATCAAGGCATCTTAGTGTGAAACAGAAATAATAGATTACATACAAATAATAAGAAACATGTGTATAAAGATAGAAAAGAAACAACACATGTAGAGATAAGTGAAAGAAACATACATTAGCATATAAAGAAGATAAGCACAATGTATGTAAACTTGGTCACAAGACCTAAGGTACAAGAAGGAGGTAAGCTCTCCCCCTAACAAGATGAAACACAACTCCCCCTTACAGAGGCATGTATTTCTCCCCCTAACTTGTAGAATCTTAAAAAGAAACCACATATTCTCCCCAATTTCTCCCCCTTTTTGTCATGATTGACAAAGGGTACAAGAAACTAGAAAGTTTCACCCGAGAGACATAAAGATGATCAAGGATGATCAAAGGGGTTCAAAGAAATCAATATAAATGCATGAATGTAATAAAACAAGATGCTATGGATGACACAAGAAGATGCAAAACACACACACACACTAAACAAGTCTAACCAATTTTATATTTCAAAAATAAGTCAAGACAATTTAGTGAGTATACATAAGCATATGTAAACCTAGTGATAGCCAAATCACATTGTACCTGCACATGTATCAAGAGTAGCAAAGAATATTGCGTGTTGTGTGTGAAAAACATCGCAAGATTGCATAAGTGTATACATGTTATGACGATCTGAGATATGAGAAAATAACCTTAACTCACACACAATCATAACTGTTTGATGGGGACTATCACCTTCAAGGTACAACCTATAACTCTCACATCTCCTAGATTACACGCTTGCAATCATATTTAAAGCATTTTTGATCTTTTTGCTTTTTATTTTTTTTTTTTGCATTTTTCTTTTTAAGCATATCATACATGGGCATATAAGAGAGAGAAAAGAAATACCCATTGATATTTGACATTCCAATTTTGCTATGCCGAAGCACACAAATGTCATTGACATCACACTTTTGCTATACCGAAGCATACTGATGTCATTAATGATTGGCGGGCAATGGTGGTGAGATTGCTATTTATGCCTTTCTCTTAGGATTTTCTAGTCCTACCCGTCAAAAAGAGTGATATGAGTATTAAGTCTAAGAGATAACTTAATCTTACTCATCACAAACAAGAGTCACAAAGCTCACTTGCTTAGTTGTGCATAGAGATGCTCATCTAAGCTACAAATGATACAAAGTTTAGAAAACTCTGTTTCATTGGCCATTCAAGGTACACAAGTACCAAAGTACACAAACACACACTGTTTTTATATCGAGGAGGTGTTGAGAAGGTGTCGAGCCAGCAATTAAAAGCAGTTTTTCGAGAAGTGAAAAATACAGACATGAATGCAATCCAACATACACCTCAACCATTGATCCAATCAACACAAAAGGCTCTCAAAATCATCTCTCAAAGAAAATTTTAAGCGCGTGGATCCTCAAAAACACACAAAAACATGTTAACAAAGCAAAGCATAAAACTAGACTGACTCAACAAAAATGCAAAACACACAAGTAATGCAACAAACAAGAAAAACAAGAAGGGAGAAGAAGGTGATGAAATCACTTAGAGTCCTTTTTCTTCCACACCTTGGAAAAACCTTTTATTTGATTAAACCCGTGAACCGGCGGCGAGGGGGAAGAATTGAAACCATTTAAGTTCAAAAAGAACATGAGGGCTTTTAGAAGATCTCCAAGAGGAGCAAGAGAGGATTGAAGCTGATTTTGGCTTCCAGATGCTATCATGCCGTTGCTCTGTTGAGTGGCTAGCCACTTATAGCAATTTGGTCGAGTATGACCAGCAGCTCCACAATAATGACAGAGATGCTGCTTCTTTTGTTTAGGCTTTTGAGAGTTAGCCTTCTTAGCCCTAGGGTTTTTAGCATCTTTCTTATCTTGCTTAAGGGGTGCTCTTAAGATAGATTTACCTTTGTCTAAGTTCTCACTAGCTAATTCAGTTTTATTATTAGTGTTCTCAACTTTAACAATATTAGCAGGAGGAACAAAAACAGTAATACTAATGGAAGCAATATTAGAGGAAGAAAGATCATACCCTAAACCTATTCGATCTGAAGCAGATTTCTGAATGATGAGCATCTCATCAAGCTTTGCACTTGAAGTCCTCTCCAATTGAACTCTAACTTAAAACAGCTCTGCTTCAAGCTTCTTGGTCTTCTCAGCCAAGAAATTGTTCTCAAACCTCAGTGCTCCAATAGTTTGATTTGCCTCATCAAACTTTGTGGACAACTCTTCACGGTCAAGTTCCACATCACTGAGCTTTTTGGTGGCCAGCCTATACAATTTCTCATGCTTCTCAGATAGCTTGTATAGTTTCTTATAGGCTGAATAGATATCATCTTGATCATCCATCTTCTCACACTTGGTGTCCATCAATTCTTCTTCTTCATCCACTTCTTCAACAATCCCTTCAGTAGGATTGACTGTGGCAGTGAAGGCATTTAAGATTTCGTCATCCTCATTGTCAGAATCATCCTCGGGATCAGTGTCACTCAGGGTTGCAGCAAGTGCCTTGCTCTTCCCAATGCTCTTGAGATATGTAGGACACTTATTCTTCATGTGTCCAAACCCATAACACCCAAAACACTTAAGTCCTGCGGGAACAGTGTACTGACCACCTTCCTTTGCATCGTTCTTCCCTTTGTCTTGGCTCTTAAACTGAGCAGAACTGGATTGCCTGCGGTCCTTGTCGAAGCTTTTCCCATTGGCATTCTTCATAAACTTCTTGAACTGCCTTGTAATGTAGGACTTCATCTTGGAATCTTCATCATCAGAAGACTCATCTATATCACTGCTCTTTTCCTTCAAGGCCATGCTCTTGCCTTTGCTTGACTTGCCAATCCTAGATAACCCTAGCTCATAGGTTTGCAAGTTTCCAACCAGCTCAATCAAAGGAATTTTGTCAATATCATTTTATTCTTCTATTGCCGTAATCTTGGCATGGAATCTCTCAGGTAGAGATCTGAGCACCTTCCTTACAACCTTGGGTTCAGGGATGGTTTCCCCAAGATTGAAGGCTAAGTTCACTATGTCATTGAGCTTGGCATAGAACTCATCAAACGACTCATCCTCCTCCATCTTAATCTCTTCAAAGCTTATAGTGAGCCTCTGAAACTTTGAATCTTTGACAGCCTTTGTTCCTTCATAGGTTGTCTAGAGGATGGTCCACGCCTCCTTAGCAGTTTCAGTTAAGGATATCTTCTTGAACTCCTCATTGGTGACCGCGCTAAATAGGGCATTCAACACTCTGCTGTTGAAGTTTGCCGCCTTGATCTTGGCTTCGTCCCAATCGGCCGGTGCTTCTTTTGGCTTAGTCCAGCCAATCTCAACAGCTTGCCACACCTTCTCGTCTAAGGACTACAAAAATGCTCTCATGCGTACTTTCCAGTAGGCATAGTTAATCCCATCAAATAAAGGAGGTATTTCTTCTCTCTCTCATATATGCCCATACATGATATGCTTAAAAAGAAAAATATGCAAAGAAAATAAAAAGCAAAAAGATTAAAATGCTTTAAATATGACTGCAAGCGTGTATTCTAGGAGATGTGGGAGTTATAGGATGTACCTCGAAGGTGATAGTTCCCATCAAACAGTTATGATTGTGTGTGAGTTGAAGTGATTTTCTCATATCTCAAATCATCATAACATGTATACACTTATGCAATCTTGTGATGTTTTTCATACACAACACGCAATATTCTTTGCTACCTTTGATACATGTATAGGTACAATGTGATTTGGCCATCACAAAGGTTTTACATGTGCTAATGTATGCTCACTAAACTGTCTTGACTTGTTTTTTAAAAATAAAATTGGTTAGACTTGTTTAGTGTGTGTGTGTGTGTTTTTGAGGATCCATGTGCTTAAATTTTTTCATTGAGAGATGTTTTTGAGAGCCTATTGTGTTGATTGGATCATTGTTGAGTTGCATGTTTGATTGCATTCATGTCTATGTTTTTCACTTCTCGAAAAACTGTTTTTAAATGCTGGCTCAACACCTCCTCGATACCTTGTTATCTGTTGAGCTTCTCAAGCTTTTTCTTATCGCAATCTCGACACCTCTTCGACACCTGGTGGATCGATCGAGAAAGTTCTTGTCTCCTCGATACCTTGTCGATCGATCGAGCTTCTGTTTTGGGTTTTGGTGTCTATTCCTTGATACCTTCTCGACACCTGTAGCTGTCGAAGTTCATTTTCTTGACACCTACCTCGACACCTGTCTCGACACCTCTCGATACCTCAGCTGTCGAGAATTACTGAGGTTCCTATAAAAGGCTCTGTCGTGATTCTGTTCTCATTTCTCTCGATCTCTCTCGATCTGTCCGCGGCTGTTCATCTCCCTAACCTCTTTTTCTCACTCAAAACCTTCAATCCACATGATTTTCGGCCATTCCTTGCTTCAAATCACTTGGTAAGATCTCATTTTTCTCTCATTATTCATGCATTTCATGTTTTGAATCTTAGGTTTTGGGGTTTTTGAAAATTTTGGGGTTTTTCAAAATTAATGAGTTTTTCTTGAAATTTTGGGTTGGGTTTTCACTTAAATGTGTTCAAAATGTCATACATTGCATTTCATGTGCATTAGAATGATATTTACATGCATTTAGATGTGTGTTCTATGTCTGTGTGCTGGTAGGATTGGATTGGGCTGAGCCCATAATGCTGTTTAATTTTCATGTCACATGTTTATGCATCCCCCATGCATACGTACACTTTGTTCAATATATTTGATATATGTGAATTGTTTTGGGACTTTTCTGATTGTCTCCTTCTTTATCTCTTTCTCATTCTGTTTACGTTAGTAGTGTCTATGGCACCTAAACGTAAATCCACTCCTGCTCGGAACCCTCTGCATTCTGGAGCTTCTTCATCTTCTGATTCTGCTCCTCTAAATCTTCGGTTCTGTGATGGAGACGCCCACAAGGCATTTATGGAGAACTTTCTAGACGAGGTGTTCATTCGGAGCGCCAAGTCATTTTGGCGGACTTCGCTGACACTGACCTTCCCTCTGTCATTCACAGTAGGGGAAGGAAGTCACTGTGTGACATCCCGATCACATGTCCTCTCGTGCTGATTCAAGAGTTTTACTCCAATATGCACGGGATCGATCGTTCAGTACCTCTCTTTCACACTCGCGTTCGAGGTACGCACTTTGCTGTCACACCGCAACTAGTTGCGGATGTGCTTAGGGTTCCTAGGATAGATCATCTTGACTATCCCGGTTGTGAGCGTCTACAGACTGTGTCCAAGGATGAGCTCATATCAGCTTTTTGTGAGCGCCCTTCTGATTAGGGTGAGCATCAGTACACATCATGTAGACCTTTTGCTAAAGGTCCTAGATTCCTAAACATGGTGATGACTTTTGTACTTCATCCACTCTCTCACTACAACTCCATCACAGAACCTCATGCTCGATTTTTGTTATCTCTTCTTGAGCATCTTACTATAGATTTTCCTTATCATTTCATCCTTTCTATCATAGATGTTCATCTAGATTCGGCGTCACGTGATAAGCTCATCTTTCCTTCCGCTATCACGAGGATCTTACGCCATTTTTCTATCCCTTTTCCTGTGTCTGACCACTTCACTCACATCTGTGCCATAGATGCCGCTATCGTAAAACGTAGTGAGGCTCAGTTTAGGTCGAGACAGACGGATTCCACTCCTCTCTCCCATTCTGCTCCATTCAGATCTGCTCCATCCACATCTTCTCCTTCTTCCTCTACGAGCGATGTATCTCTTGGAGACATCATGGCGCAGCTGCAACGCATGGATACTCGCCTTGATACACTCTCCATTGAGTTGTATCAGGTGAATATTCGTGTTGGTCGTATTGCACGACGACAGGCAACCATGGGTGGTTTTTCTCCTGAGGCTACTCCTTCACCACCTTCTCTTGCGACTTCTGACTCTGAGGATGATGATGATGATGGTGATGACGATGATGTTTCGGATGATGATGATGGAGATGCTAGCTCTACTGATGAGATGTCTACATGACACTCTACCCTTTGTCACTCGTGACAAAAAAGGGGAGTAGTTTTGGGTTATGAGAGTAATCATCTTAGGGGGAGAGTTAGTATAGGACTTTTTTGATAGGGGGAGTGTTGATATTTTGAGGGATGTAGTGAGGTTTTGATGTATCTTTTCTTTTCTATTCTTTATAGATACATTGATCTTGTATATGAGGTCCTGTGACCAGTTTTACATACATTGTACTTATTTTCTCTCTATATGTGGATGTATGTTTCTTTCACCTACCTCTTGCATGTGTTATTTCCTTTCTCTCTTTATACACATGTTTCTTTATTTGCATGCAATCTATTATTTCTGTTTCACACAAGATGCCTTGATGAATTTTGTTTAAAGTGTTTCAGAAATATAGGTTGTCAAAGTCTACTTGCCATAAACTCTCTTCTTGCAAAGTTTTTCAAGAGTTTGTGTTAGGATAGATTTTATTGTATTCGACAAGTAAATATGAGTTGAGTGATTTATGACTTCTTTCATATGTTCATTTGTTTGTTGTGGTTTTGTCATGGATTGCCAAAGGGGGAGATTGTTAGGACATATGTGGTTCACATGTTAAGAACATATGTCATACTTATTTATATAAATTGGCTAATCTTTTGACAAAATGCACTCTACTTGTAATTGGGTAGTTCTAGGTGTTTTTAATACTTCAAGAAACAAGGTTTCAAGATCAAGTGTTGAAGTCATCAAGTCTGTCCAAGAAAAACAAGCTGAAGTGCAAAATTATTAAAGTTCGACACCTACTCGATAGCTCCTCGACACTTGCTATCTGTCGAGAATTAAAAAATCAGATTTTCTGATCTGATTTCTTAGGATCAATGAATATATTTTTGGGCCTTCTTTTCTTCTAACCCTAAACATATAAAAGGATTGTTTTAAGAGCCGTCAAATTGTACACAAGTTGCAAAAGCATTAAGCAATCTCTGTTTAAGCAAATTGTGATCAAAGACGAAGTTCTTGACCTAGTTCATCTTCTCTGAAGAAATTGCTGTGTATTTGCACCAAAGGGTTTTGTGACCAAGTATCTTCCTGATCTTCATTGTGTAGGATGAATTGAAGATTTTTGCAACCAACCTCTCCTTCTAAGTTGGTGTTTGAAGTCGCATACTGGGATCCGTGCATTGGTTAGTCACGTACTTGGGAGCCATGCATCAGAGGTGGGAATTGTCACTATAGATTAAGTCCAATTGGATATTGGGATAAGGGTTCAACTGTAGGTTGGTAAGGTACTTGGGATTCCTTTACTTGTAACCGCTTGATTTGATAATAGTGGAGTTTCGGGAGTGGTGACTTGAAAATCACCCGGTGGGATTTTTGCCGTTAGGGTTTTCCCCATTCGTGAACAAATCACTGTGTTATTTAATTTCCGCTGCTTATTTAGTTTATTGGTGATTTGTTTGTGCTGCCACGCAATTGCATGATAAATTGATTAATTAATAACTTGGCTAATTAATTAATTGGTTTAATCACAAGGGGTCATTCAGTTTGTGGCCTATTAAGTAATAGGCCACAAACTGAATGACCCATTTGAGTTGTGTGCAACAGCTACCAGCAGCAATGTACTCAGCTTCTGCAGTGGATAAGGAGATGGAGTTCTGCTTTTTGCTCATCCAAGAGACAAGATTATTGCCTACATAAAAACAACCCTCCGAAGTACTCTTCCTACCATCAGCATTCGCCCAATCCGCATCAGAATATCCAGCTAAGACATCATTTGTGTCCTTGCTGTACCACACACCGAACTCAGCGGTAGTTTTGACATACTTTATAATTCTTTTTAAAGCAGTCATATGTTATTCTTTGGGATTACACTCTTGCCTAACACATCTACAGTGAGTTTAACATTTGGGCTCATTGGGGTTCGAACAGAACTAGCAAATTCCAAGCCAAATTTTTTCACAAGATTCTTAGCATATTTAGATTGAGATAGAAATATACCTGAATCTTGTTGACGAATCTGCAATCCAAGGAAGTGAGTCAGCTCTCTAATCATGCTCATCTTGAACTCGGCTTGCATGAGTTTTAAGAAGCCATGAGCAAGTTCATCTTTAGTCGACCCAAAGATGATATCATCAACATACACTTGAGCAACTATTAACTCGCCATTTTCCTTTTTGACGAAGAGAGTTTGGTCAGCTTTTCCTCTTATGAACCCATGTGACACCAAATATTGTGTGAGTTTGTCATACCAAGCTTTAGGGGCTTGCTTCAACCCATAAAGTTCCTTTTTGAGGTACAACACATGATCCAGAAAGTGTGGATCAATGAATCCTTTTGGTTGAGCCACATAGACATCCTCTTTAAGTAGCCCATTCAAAAAGGTGGTCTTCACATCCATCTGATAAAGTTTGAATTTCAGATGACATGCTAGGGCAAGGAGAATCCTAATGGACTCCATTCGGGCAACTGGGGCAAATGTTTCATCACAGTCTACTCCTTCCATTTGTGAATATCCTTGAGCTACAAGTCGAGCCTTGTTGCGAATCACATTGCCTTCTTCATCAGTCTTGTTGCGGAATATCCACTTGGTACCGATGATGTGCTCACCTTAACTTTCTTGGGTTCAACCTGTGACAAGCAGCAAGAATAAGACACAAAGTTAGCAACACATTTATCAACTGTATGTTTCGTTAATGTGAGTTCATTCATGTTTCCCACAATAACTTTCGGAGGATGATTTAATTTGATTCTAGAGGAAGGTCATTTTTCTTTATAAGACTCGGAATCTAGTGAAGTAGGAGCATCTGCAGAGTCTTCCACAATACTAGGAGTACTTGGGGACACAGGTTCTAGTTCAACAATATCTTGAACTTCCCTAGGCTTAGGAGGAAGAATTTCTTTAGGGAGTTCCTCAATGCCTTTCTCAGAACTGGAATCTGAAGACTCATCAATGACGACATTTACTGTTTCCATTACCTTCATAGTTCTCTTGTTGTATACCCGATAAGCCTTGCTTGTAGACAAGTATCCCAAAAATATGCCTTCATCGCTTCGAGAGTCAAACTTTCCCACATTCTCTCTATCCTTAAGAATGAAGCAAGTACTTCCAAAGATCCTGAAATACTTCACATTTGGCTTTCTTCCTTTCCATAACTCATACGGAGTCTTTTTGGTACCGGGTCTGAAGTACACCCTATTCACTGTATGACATGCAGTGTTTACGGCTTCTCCCCATAAGTTTCAAGCCACATCTTTGTTATGAAACATGGCTCTGGCCATATCTTGAATAACCCTATTCTTTCTTTCTACCACACCATTCTGCTAAGGCGTAATAGGAGTAAAGAATTCTTGAGATGTACCTGATCTTATGCAGAAAGACTCCATGTATGAGTTCTCGAATTCTTTACCATGGTCACTTCGAATTCGATCAATCTTTAAGCTCTTTTCATTCTGCAATCTTGTGCACAAGGCCTCAATGTGCTCAGAAGCATCAGACTTGGATCGTAGTAAGATAACCCAAGTGTATCTAGTGAAGTTGTCTACCACAACCATGATATATCTCTTACCACCAAGAGACTCGGTTTTGGTTGAACCCATAAGATCTAAATGCAAAAGCTCCAATGGTCTGGAGGTAGCTGATGTCTGAGTGCCTAGATGCTTAGCTTTTGTCTGTTTCCCAAGCTGACATGGTCCATACACCACATTGCTCAATCTACTAAGCTTTGGTATCCCCAAGACTGATTTATGCTTAGATACAATGGATAGATGCTTGTAACTAGCATGTCCCATTCGTTGATGCCATAGATCTTCATTTGGCAAACGAATGCTATTACACACTATATCAGAGCAGGCACACTCTGATTAGGTTTAATATTTTGGCAAACGAATGCTATTACACACTATATCGAGCTTTAATGATTTTGCACTTCAGCTTGTTTTTCTTGGATAGACTTGATGACTTCAACACTTGATCTTGAAACCTTGTTTCTTGAAATATTAAAAACACCTAGAACTACCCAATTACAAGTAGAGTGCGTTTTGTCAAAGGATTAGCCAATTTACATAAATAAGTATGACATATGTTCTTAACATGTGAACTACATATGTCCTAACATGAGTTACAAGTCATCAGAAGAAATATTCAAAACTGAAATTGTAAACAAACTTTAGCGAAAATTGAAGTGGACTTGCTGTGGCCGCAAAGGAGAGTACGCCTCGGCCAAGTGGACCATGACGGAGAAAAAATGTAGTCGCCACCTAGATTAGGTCTAGGAACCATATTGGGCCTTTTGGGTCAATCACTTACATGCATGGGTCTGCATACCAGATTATGGGTCCGAATTTTGGGAAAGACTTGAGAAGGTATTAGGCACCTAAGACCGCCCAGATTGTGGGTTGGCCTCTATTGTGTGTTGCTAAGCCATATTTAATTAAAGAGTTTAATAAGAGAGTCTTAATCCTTAACCTAAACATACATCATGCACTTAAGGAAATAACACACACAACATATTAAAGATCACATCACAATATAAAAAGAAACAAATAAAACACAATCAAACAAAATAAATTAAACATGGAAAGTTGACAATTACATAAAACATACAAGGAAAAAAATATCAAATAAACCAAACATGACAAAAAGACACAAACAAACATGGAAAAATAATTAAACACAATAATTAACCTAAAACAGAGTCAAACGAAATCAAATTACATGTGAAAAAAGATTAAAACAAATAAAAACAAGATTTTACCCTAATCTGGGTTCGGGGTGCGTGCACATACTCAAGTATGCGTACGCATGGTTGAACTATGCGTGTATGCATCCTTTAGCACAGATTTGAAAAATTATATTTTTACAGATTTAATCATTCAAAGATATAAACAAAGAAATCAAATAAGCATGTTAGAACCCCAAACACTAAACTAACATTAAGCAAATAAAACAAACATCAACATAAACAAATAATCAAAAAACAAATCAAATAATTATACTAAACTAACATAAAAATAAATAAACATGTTAAACTAACCTAGGAATAAAATAATATAACAAGAACAACTAAAATATATTATAAAAAACCTAAAATCATATTAAAACATGGATAAAAAGATCATAACATTAATCAAATATGGTAAAAACACTTAAGATAACATCAAACAAAGAATCATGTAAATCCTATGTAGCAAAGTGAGGAATCATGGGAAAGAGACTCACCTTGCTTTAGAATCACAGATTTGAAGTTGTTTAACTAACCCCTCAGTGCCTACAACACAAAGATTAGATTGAGGGAACAAGAATAATTAAAGAACTCAACAATAGTTAGTAATCACAACTCAAGAATAAGAGATTTTGAAAAGGTTTTAGAAAACAATTTGGAAAACAAACTTTCTACCTTAAAACTAACTAAAGAGAGGTTTTAATTTTGTAAAAATGTTCTAAGGTGCTGCCCTAGGGTTTTGAAAAGGAAAAAAAAAAGGGTTTTAAAGAATATGGAGGCCAAAAAATCACTCTCTCTAGCTCGGGTTTCGATTGGAAACATAAGATGAGTATTTGAAATTAAAATTAGGGTTTGGGGGGCTTTTTAATGATCTTTGGACGTTCTCAAAGGTCTATGGGCCGGCACACATCAAATCATGATGTTTTGGACCCTTAAAATGAAGTTTTAAAACCCAGAAAATCGAACTACCCAGTTGGCCCAATGTCAAATGGTCATAACTCACTCAATATAAATTCCAATTAAGCAAAATCTGTGTTCAAATTGAAACTCAAGATGTCTACTTTCCAATGAAACAAACCTCACTCAAATTCTGTGTGGATCGATAAGTTATGGTCAAAACAATGAGCAAGTGTCATTTTTCAGTATCGATTTCAAAGCGATTTGAGCATTTTTGAGTTGTGATTACTTCCAAACTATTATGAACTCTTTAAATATTGTTGGTTGACATATGTCAAGCTCATCATTGAAGCCGGAGACCAAAATTTATTAATGGGTACAAAATGCGGTGTCTACACTTGCTATTTCAAGTTTCAAGTTTCAAGTTTCAAGTTTCAACTCTTGATTCTCAACTATGCTTTAAACCAAAAAAAAAAAAAAAAAAAACCTTTTATCACCATATCACCAAAGAAATCAATTCAAATTTCTCTACTTCATGTGTGCAAAACACATTTTTAGACCAGCAAAGTTTGGAAAAAAAAACCTGCAAACTCTATCCGTATCTTTTTATTGAAAGTGAATCTTGACAAATCTATCATTAGATTGCATTTTTTTATTATATCCTTCATGCTTACAAAAGTTTAAGAAGATTTAAAATAAAAAATTATGTAATCAATCAAATGTTTAATTTTCAAGTTTTTAAAGTCTTAAATTTTGCATAAAAATAAGTTTATAGATCAAATAATAAATAACATCCAATTTGAATGAAATTTGACATACGTATTAAGAATATAAAGAATATGCAATTCAATGGTAAGATTTTCAAAATATGTAGCTATATTAATTTTTAAGTAATAATTTGAAAGGTTTCTCTCATTTTTTGACAGCAGCATTTTTTGTGTTTTTGTGAAGGATTGTTGAACCTGCAAGCTTTGGGTTTTCTCTCTGTCTGTGTTCTTAGAAGGAAGAAAGAGGTGGCAGAGCTGATGGACATTCAGCAGTTGGAACCACTTGACAGATGTTTAGGTTCGGACAGGTGGATAGACATCTTTGGTAGAGCCTCAATCTCTAGCAACCATTGCTTCTACCTTCTTTATGAGCATTGGCTTGGATATCACACAATGGACTCCTAATCTTGAACTCTTTTTTCTCCCAATAAAATTTTTAAAAAAAAAACTTGAACTCTTTTATTCTAGTGCTGTTTTTGTTCCTTTATATTAATTTACTAAAAAATGTTTATTCATTTGAATCATTGTCGCCATTCTCTCAGAACATTTACATTTTTCAATAATACAAAGGAGTATATTTTAGGAATTAAGTGCTTTTGATGGACCAAGAATCCTACTTTGCGCCGCTGAACCTAATGAATTCCTAGAGCATTTTTTTTCTTCATATTTCTTCTAGTCTGTCATCTAAATTAGTTATGTTACAACTTAGTTCTCTTTGGTATTCAAATCATTGAATTGTCATGAGTAATAGACTTGTTTGAGAATCAAAGACTTTGCTCTTAAGCTCAGACACAGTACTCACATAAAATAATAAAGTTATGCCTTTATTACTAGCCAGCTCAGACAAAGTTTTGCAGTACTCATAATCTCAGACAAAGTTATGCCTTTATAGATAAAGTAATAAAAGTACAAAACCAAAACCAAAAAAAAAAGTCACAAACAGTCAAACACAACACAAACTACAGTCACAACTCACACCAGTCCCTAAAAAAAGCAAAGGGCAAAGGCAGAGCAATAGAGCAGAGAAAAAAAAACACAAATATGAACTGAAGAGAGGAGAGAAATTTCTCAGATTCACCATACCTTAGCCGATTCAACTCGTGTGTGAGTGTGAACACCAACAGATGTAGATCGAGGATTTGAGGAATAGCAGCAACAACAAGCCAGCAACTGTAGATCGGATCTGATATAAGGAACAATACAGCACCAACAGCAGATGGCAGTGATGGAGGCGTTGAGATTTTTTTTTTCTAAGAATTGGAGGCATTGAGGTTGAGTGGAGAAAGAATGAGGTAGAAATTTGGGACTTGTAATTTAGGTTTTCTGAAATTTATTGTTTTGTGCGTGATTTTTGTTTAGTCCATATTTATTTTTTTATTTTGTAGTTAGGGCATGAATTTTATTTTTTTATTTTTTTTGTAGGTCAATATGTAAATATTTTAGAGGAGGAAAGCCAAAAATATATATATTTAAGGGAAAATCTTAATTTTTTGTATACCAATTTTTTTTTTTTATTTTAGGGGGGGGGGGGGGAGGGGGGACATGGCCCCCCTCTCTGCCCTACTATAGGTCCGTCTCTACTGGTACCATTGTTGTGTTCCTTTGGGATTTTCTTCCTTTCCACTGGTTTCTTATTGTAAGCTTCCTGAAACCTGAGCGGATAATCCAAGAACAAAATTTTATAATTTATAATTTTATATGAAAGAATGGTTTAGTACACCATATGCAATGAATAATTTCACGTGCCCTAAAGTTTTAAATCATTTATAGAAAAAATAAATCTAGGGACACAACTTTGTTCCACAGCTTGCTAAAATGGAAAGTATGAGTGGTGAATAATAAAAGTGGTGTTAGTGGTAATTATATGTAAAAGTGATTGTTCACCATTCACAATTTACCATTTCAAGAAGTTGTGTAATAAGTTGTCCATAGCAGAGTTGAAACGAAAATGGCAAATGACTCTAGCTAGCAAAGAAAATCCAATACCCTTTCAATGCATAATTTCCCACATTTTGTGATGCAAGCAGACAAAGTCTAGCTCCAAACATGTTTGTAGTCTTAGGATTCAACCCCCTCAATAAGAAGATGGCATGTGTCATTGTCATGTATAATGCATATAACTCACTTAATCACACTTAACCCAACTAAGTAAATGAGTTGTGTGCAATACAGGGACATTTGCCATCTTCCAATTAGGGTTTGAAGCATAAGACTTAAACATGTTCCAAAGTTTTTCTAATACAATATGATAAATTTATCTTAAGAAATCTTTTAAGCTCAAAAGTTTGAAGAGATAACATATACAGGAGTGTTGGGGTTATAAATTGACCCTAGTTATATTAACTAATTACCAAGTTAGTTAACTAGTCAAATTACATGCAAGGTCCAGTTAATGACACAATCACATCACCAATCTAGAGCTAAGTGTAGCAGAAAGTTAATTTGACACAAGCAATATGGTCAAAATGGGGAAAACCTTCGCAAGAAAAACCCCGACAAGTAATTATTTAAGTCACCACTCCTAAAGAATCCTCTAAAAAAGATTGAGGTTACAAGTAAAATGAATTTTACCTATCCTGAAGTACCTACCTTAGTAGAACCTACTGATCTATCCAAGCTCAACTCAAACCCAATTGGACTACTCATCTTAGCAAATTTCTTCTATACACGAATCTCCAATTTGTGACTAACTCCTATAACAATCCTTGATTATTGCAATTAGTTGGTGCAAAACAGTTCACAACAACAAGTTCCAATATGAACAAGTAGCAGCTCGATACAAAACCCTAAGAGTCCGTTTGGTTGGAGGAGTGGAAAAGTGGGAGGATAGAAAAAATTTTTAATTTCCCTCCTTTTTGTTTGGTTAGAAGTGAAAAAGTGGAGGGATGGAAAAAGTGAGTTTGTATAAATTTACTCATGTACCCTTGTTAAAAATGATGGTCAATTAAAATAAAAATAAAAGTGACAAACAACCAAAAAACCAAACACAAAATAAAGCAAAAGAATATGAGCAACGTACACTTAAATCAAAATAAAAAATAAAAAAAAGAGTCAACGTGGGAAGAAAAAAAGAAGAAGAAAAAGGAGAGGAGGCAACGTCCAGGAAGAAGGAAAAAAAAAAAAAAAAAAAAAGGCAACATCCAAGACGAAGAAAAAAAAAAAGTGAAGAAGAGCAATGTATAGACAAAGCCTATGTGCAAGTGCGCACAAGAGAATTTTTGTCCATTAAGTAGCCTCATTTTCTCCCTTTAGTTTTCTTTTCATTATAGTAGAAAACTTTTTGGTGGGCTTGGAGAAAAAACATCTGAGCCTCACCATTTATTTTCCTTCCTCCTCACCCGGCCAAACATACTCCAAAAAAGTTTTCCTTCTCATTTTCTCTCCAAAGTTTTTCATTCACCCTATTTCACCTCCAAATAAAGTATACAAAGTTGCAACAATTTCTTAGTATGCGTGTCTCCTTTCTATGTATGATGACAGCTGAAAAGTACTGTTTTTATACCTTTGGAAACCTTGGTGCACGAATCCTAAGACGAGCCAAGTCATCATGGGTTGGAATAGACATTGTTCTGAAATATCGTAACTCAATTGGTAAAGAGGTGCCGAGCCAGGAATCGAGCTTCATTAAGTCTAGATAGATTGACATGTATCAAGAGTTATCGAGGAACCTACTTCAGTAACTTTCTTGAGCAGTTTTCTTGTGTCTTCAACACAGATCTTCAATATAATACTAGTCACTAAAAACTTAAAACTCAAAATACATATAAAGTTCATTTAGGAACAAATTTGCCAAAATCTAAAAATATGACCCTAATAAGTAGTTTTCTTCAAAGATATTTATAGGACAAAATACCATGCTGCTTCGGTGTAAGCTAGTATTTGTGCGTGTGGAGAAATAGTCTAGCAATATACCCAGCCAACATTTTATTTTTCTTGGAAAAGTAAATTTCAAAAGAATTACTTGGAAAATGACTCAAAAGTACAAACAAGATCTCAAGAAAAGAGGTTTTTCTGTTATCATGCTACTTGCTAGCTATAGAAACAAACATGCGTAGGGTTTTAAATTCCAAAGTAAGAACAAAACGAAGATAAAAATGGATTACAGAAAATTTACAGTAAGGGTTCCAAAGGTATTATGATCTTGTAAGCAGCTGATGACAGCTTCAACTCCATAAAAAACCAAAAAAGAAGAAGAAGCTATGCAAATTAAGAAGCATACAAGAGTGATATTGGTTCGGCTCATCTCGGAGAGCTTTGGGTGTGAAGGTAGAAGACGAGCCGTACCAATATCACACCTTGTCTACTTCCTTAAGACTGAGTTTTTAGAACTTTCTCCTCCATACTAGGAAAGTTAGAGCCTCGTTCCTATATATAGGGCTGAAAATTAAGGGTTTGTGTTGGTGGGTCCTAATGGTTTATGATATGCATGCATATATGGATTGTAGAGCATCTACCATGATCTAGATTTAGGAATCCCACTATCGATCGCGATCGCTATCTTGTTTTATATTTAAATTCTTTATAATGGAGGATTAATTCGATCTTTAGTTAGGGCATGAAATCTAGGATGAAGATATGGCAAGCCACATCACCAATTTCACAAAGATGCATGCGATATATGGCTATTGAATCTTCATCTTAGAGCATTAGCATTGGGGAATGCAAATGTCAAATGTAAGGAGAATTTGGCATTTGTAACCCCAAAATGCCTTGCATCAGAGAACTCTAAACTCAGGTATTGCAAATTTTTTTGCAATACTGCTACAGTACAATTCTAAAGATAGAATTGCACTGTAACAGTATTGTAAAAAAATTAATAATATTTTATGATGCATTTTTCCCCCGAAATTTCTCTCTCATCTCTCTCATTTTTGTTGTTCTCTTCTCTCTCTTCCTTCGCTGTTTCTCCATCTGCTCTCTCCTTTCTTTAGACCCAAACACCATCACACACCATCCTCCATCACTGAAGCTTCACCAAGCCTCTCACCCATCTCCATCGCTAAAGCTTCACACGGCCTCTCTCTCATCTCTCATCGCACTGTAGCTCAACCAATCAGTGGGTTTGGATCGGTTGATCGGTGGGTTTGAAACGGTGGATCTGTTGATTGGCTTGGATGATGATTTTTTTTGAATGGGTTTGCTCTGGTGGCGTAGGTTTCTGATCGGTGGCTTGGGTTTGCTGATCGACTGCCTGAGTTTCAAATCGGCGGCGTGGGTTTCTGATCGGTGGCTTGGGTTGATCAGTGGCTTGGGTTTATTGATCGATGGCCTGAGTTTCAAATCGACGGCGTGGGTTTCTAATCGGTGGCTTGGGTTTGCTGATCGGTGGCTTGGGTGGTGGGTGTGGTGGCCGTTGTTGGCTCCAACTGGTTTGATGGTTTGTGTGGGCTCTGATGATGGTTTGTGTTTATGGGTGTGTGGCTTTGTTGATGGTTTGTGTTTGTGTGTGTGTGTGGTGATGGGTTTGGATAGGTTGATTAGTGTATCATGGGTCTATGTGTGTGTGTGGCTCTATGTGTTGAACCGATGCTAGAGGTTGAGGGAGAAAGAGAGGAAAAAAAATGACTGTTGGAAAGCCCAAGAAAATGTGACGAATCATAAGGTCTAACGGTTGGAAAGAAATAATAAAGAAAGATTAAAAATAATATTTTAATAAAAATAGAGTTTTGGAATGCTAGAGGTATTGTAAAATGGTATGATATAATGATAAAGTGGCTTTTTGGAATGGTAAAATAGAGTAGAAATTCTTTTACTATGGTTGATAAATCATTGGGCAGAAATTCTCGAACTAATTAGTTCATGGCTTCATGATCTGTACGTAAAAATGTTACAATTTATGAAAAGGGGTCGAGAATTGGGTTATTCCAATCTTTTTCTAGTAATTATTGACCTAATTTTCTAGTAGAAGGGTGTGGATTTCAATCCATAACGAATGTAGATTTATGGGGTTTAGGTTCAATTATTTTGTCAAAAGGAAATATATTTTTTTTTAAACTAATTCATTTATTATTTGTATCTTTGAAATTGTCAATGGCCTTACAATATCTTAACCTTTATAAACATAATAGGAGTTAAAATGCTATTTTTTAAAACATACCAATTAATAATTTTTTAATTGCTTGTGAGATCTTTGTTAGGACATATGTGACTCACATGTTAAGAACATATGTCATACTTATTTATGTAAATTGGCTTATCCTTTGACAAAACGCACTCTACTTGTAATTAGATAGTTCTAGGTGTTTTTAATACTTCAAGAAACAAGGTTTCAAGATCAAGTGTTGAAGTCATCAAGTCTGTCCAAGAAAAACAAGCTGAAGTGCAAATTCATTAAAGCTCGACACCTGCTTGGTAGCTCCTCGACACCTGCTATCTGTCGAGAATTAAAAAGTCAGATTTTCTGATCTGATTTCTTAGGATCCGTGAATATGTTTTTAGGCCTTCTTTCTTCTAACCCTAAACATATAAAATGATTGTTTTAAGAGCCGTCAAATTATACACAAGTTGCAAAAGCATTGACCAATCTCTGTTCAAGCAAATTGTGATCAAAAGGCGAAGTTCTTGACCTAGTTCATCTTCTCTGAAGAAGTTGCTGTGTATTTGCACCAAAGGGTTTTGTGACCAAGCATCTTCCTGATCTTCATCGTGTAGGATGAACTGAAGAACTTTGCAGCCAACCTCTCCTTCTAAGTTGGTGTTTGAAGTCGCGTACTGGGATCCGCGCATTGATTAGTCACATACTTGGGAGCCGTGCATCAAAGGTGGAAATTGTCACTACAGATCAAGTCCAATTGGGTATTGGGGTAAGGGTTGAACTGTAGGTTGGTAAGGTACTTGGGATTTCTTTACTTGTAACCGCTTGATTTGATAATAGTGGAGTTTCGGGAGTGGTGACCTGAAAATCACCCGGTGGGGTTTTTGCCGTTAGATTTTTCCC
Source organism: Quercus glauca (assembly GCA_023736055.1). Lineage (NCBI taxonomy): Eukaryota > Viridiplantae > Streptophyta > Magnoliopsida > Fagales > Fagaceae > Quercus > Quercus glauca. Next base: position 69,641,383 of record CM043316.1, on the reverse strand, counting down.
CATTCGTGAATGAAGAGGATAAAATCTAGAAGTAATGGGCCTGACGGGCCATCTTCCTGACGGCTCATCCCCTGTGGGCCGAGACTGGATGGGCCCTATATCTACGACACTTGAGAGGAATTCTAATACAAAGTGGAGTTCTAGAAGGTGTCTCATTAATAGGTCTCTCCACAAGGAAACAGCTTGTCAATCACGTAAAGACTCCTATAAGGAAAAGACTTCTACTCCAAGGAGGAGAGGTCAACCCTCGACTACTATAAAAGCCCCAATACCCTCACAAACCAAGGTACGCATAATTTACCCTCTCTAGCACTCTAGAGTTGTGAGAATACTTCTGACTTAACCTTCGGGGGGTATTCGGCTGGCACCACACCGGTACTCTTGAGAGGAATTCTAATACAAAGTGGAGTTCTAGAAGGTGTCTCATTAATAGGTCTCTCCACAAGGAAACAGCTTGTCAATCACGTAAAGACTCCTATAAGGAAAAGACTTCTACTCCAAGGAGGAGAGGTCAACCCTCGACTACTATAAAAGCCCCAATACCCTCACAAACCAAGGTATGCATAATTTACCCTCTCTAGCACTCTAGAGTTGTGAGAATACTTCTGACTTAACTTTCGGGGGGTATTCGGCTGGCACCACACCGGTACTCTTCGCAAGGTTTTCTTTTCTCTTTGTTGTGTAGGTTCATATTCGCGCGCGTAGGTATCGTGTGGCTCATTGGTGAAATTCTTGACTTCATCAGTTGGCGCCGTCTGTGGGAAAGATTAGTTATAGTTGAAATTTACAACCATACTATTGTTTCCCGGACTATAGGGTTACATAGTACTCACTCGCTCGATGGCAACCACCAACGACGTTCAAGGAGAAGAACCACCCACGACCGCCCTCGAGAGACAAGTTCGAACTCTTGCTGTGGCCGTGGAGTGCCTCACTAAGCAAAACAACGACTTGGAAGAACAGCTGCACCAGAAGAATGCAGCACCGAACGACTTACAAGAAAACCAAGAAGGGACCAGCGCTACAAGAAAAAACCAGGAGAGACCTGAAGCCAGCCACGCCCCAAGCAGGCCGGAGAGACAGAACTTAAGCATGCCATCCCTCATGGATGCGACTCCACCACACATTGTTGCAGAGATGCAGGCTATGAGAGAACAGATTGAGGTTATGATGAATGCACTCGAGGGGCGAGTTTCCAGTGACCTTGATGATCTAGTCAACCGCACTGATTCGCCTTTCACTGCAGCCGTGAACTCCTTCCCCCTACCACACAAGTTTCGAATGCCACAGATCGACAGTTATGACGGAATAAAAGACCCTCTAGATCACCTAGAGACGTTTAAAACCTTGATGCACCTTCAAAGGGTCGCAGATGAGATAATGTGCAGGGCTTTTCCTACCACGCTAAAGGGAGCCGCAAGAATTTGGTTCAGCCGGTTGACACCAAGCTCCATCAGCACTTTCAAGGAGTTAAGCGCCCAGTTCACGTCTCACTTTATCGGGGGACATAGGTACAAGAAGTCGACGGCGTGCCTGATGAGCATCAGACAGCGAGAAGACGAAACACTGAGATCCTACATAACACGCTTCAATAAGGAGGCACTTTCAATCGATGAGGCCGACGATAAGATACTGGTAGCAGCCTTCACAAATGGGTTGCGAAAAGGTAAATTTTTGTTCTCTATATACAAAAATGACCCGAAAACCATGACGGAGGTCCTTTACAGGGCCACCAAGTATATGAATGCGGAAGATGCATTGTTGGCCCGGGAGGACAAGCCGAGGAAGAGAGAACGGCAGGAAGACACCCGGCAAGACCCAGAGCAGAAAAGACTCAAAACTGGAGACCGAAGGGACGACCGGCGGTCTAAGCCCCAAGGAAGAAAATTTACAAGCTTCACCCCATTGAATACCCCAATAGACCAAGTCCTAATGCAGATTAAGGACGAAGGGGCTCTAACCTTTCCAGGAAAACTTAAGAGCGATCCGAGCAAGCGATCCAGAGACAGGTACTGCCGTTTCCACCGCGACCACGGTCATGATACGTCTGATTGCTACAACCTGAAGCAGCAGATAGAGGTCCTTATAAGGCAAGGAAAACTGCAAAAGTTTATCAGGAAAGAGAGGACGGATCCTCCACCTCAAGAGCAGCAACCCCGAAGGGAGAATGAGCGTCCTAGACCCCCAGTCAGAGACATATGGATGATAGTGGGTGGAACTGCGACAGCAGGCTCATCCAAGAAGGCCCGAAAAACTTACCTCCGAATGGTTCAGAACGTCCAGATGACGGGCTCGGTTCCAAAGATAACCCGTAGGGATAGCCCAATTATTGGGTTCTCGGAAGAAGATGCACGACAACTTCATCATCCGCATGACGATGCACTAGTCGTCACCCTATGAGTCGAGGAATATAACATGCACCGAGTGTTGGTCGACAACGGCAACTCAGCAGATATCCTATACTATCCTACATTCCAGCAAATGGTGATTAATAAGGAAAGACTGATACCAACAAACGCACCGCTGGTGGGGTTTGGAGGAACGAGAGTATTCCCGTTGGGTGCAATCACGCTTTCGGTGACGGTAGGAGATTACCCTCAGCAGATCACTCGATTCGTGACATTCCTCGTAGTTGACTGCTCGTCTGCATACAACGCTATCCTTGGATGACCAACTCTTAACGCATGGAAGGCGGCAACCTCAACATACCACCTGATGATTAAGTTCCCCACGGAGTATGGGGTCGGGGAGTTACCGGGGAATCAGGTGGCTGCCTATGAGTGCTACTTAGCCATATTGGAGATAGAGGATCACCAGCAGGCAATGTGCATAGAAGAACAGCAACTCACTGCTGAACCCGTCGAGTAACTGGAAGAAATAGCTCTAGACGACTCAAAGCCTGAACGAACGACTAAGGTAGGGACATCGGCCAGCCAACCCATACGGCAGGCCCTCAGAACGTTCCTTAAGATAAATCAGGATGTTTTCGCTTGGAGCCACAAAGACATGCCCGGGATTAGTCGTTCAGTCATGGTACACAAGCTAAATGTGAACCCTAAGTTTTCACCCGTAAGATAGAAAAAGCGAGTATTCGCCCAAGAGCGGGATAAGGCAATAGCAGAGGAAGTAAAAAAGCTACTCGAGGCAGACTTCATCCGAGAGGTGTATTATCCCGACTGGTTAGCCAACGTAGTGATGGTCAAAAAGGCAAACGGGAAGTGGCGAATGTACGTCGACTTCACGGACCTCAACAGAGCATGCCCAAAAGACAGCTATCCGTTGCCTCGGATAGATACATTGGTAGACTCAACGGTGAGACATCAACTCTTGAGCTTCATGGATGCTTTCTCCGGCTACAATCAGATCAAGATGGACGAAGCCGATCAGGAGAAGACCTCTTTTGTCACAAGCCAAGGGCTCTTTTGTTACAAAGTAATGCCTTTTGGGCTCAAGAATGCAGGAGCGACATACCAAAGACTAATGAACAAAATATTCGCGCACCAGATTGGGAGGAATGTACAGGTGTACGTCAACGATATGTTTGTAAAAAGCCTTCTGGAACAGGACCATCTAAGAGACCTACAAGAGACCTTCGACACTCTCAGGTCGTACAATATGAAGTTAAATCCGAACAAGTGTGTATTCGGAGTAACGGCGGGGAAGTTCTTGGGATTCATGGTATCCCAAAGAGGAATTGAGGTCAACCCAGAGAAAGTGCGGGCCATCATGGAGTTAAAACCACCAGAGACAGTGAAAGAGGTACAGAGCTTGAACGGCAAAATTACGGCTTTGAACAGATTCATTTCTAAAGCGACGGACAAATGTCTACCGTTCTTCCACACCTTGAGAAAATCTTTCAGATGGACGGATGAGTGTCAAAAGGCATTTGAAGACTTAAAGAAATACCTGGCCTCTCCACCGCTTCTCAGCCCAGCCGAACCAGGGGAAGAGCTCTACGTATACTTAGCGGTTTCGCAAGCAGCGGTCAGCGCGGCCTTAATAAGAGAAGAACAAGGAACTCAAGTACCCGTCTATTTCATAAGTAGGGGTTTTCGGGGGGCAGAAGAAAGATACCCCCAGATGGAGAAGCTGGCCTTCGCACTTGTAACTGCAGCCCGAAAGCTCAAGCCATACTTCCAGGCGCATACCATTGTAGTCTTGACAGATCAACCCCTGAAGAGAGCCATGAGCAGCCCTGAAGCTGCTGGACGAATGGCTTTGTGGGCAATAGAACTAAGTGAGTTTGATATACAGTATCGCCCGCGAACTGCAATAAAAGGCCAAGCCGTGGCAGACTTCATCACCGAGTATACCCCGTTAGAAGGCAAGGGGGCAGACACACTCAGAGAATGGAGCATCTACACAGACGGATCTTCAAACAGGCAAGCTGGAGGAGCTGGAGTGGTAATTCAAACCCCGGACGGGGACAAAATCGAATGCATGGTCTGATTGGATTACACAACGACAAACAACGAGGCCGAGTATGAAGCATTAGTGGCAGGATTGGACCTCGCAACGGCAGCAGGTGCTGAAGTCATGGTCGTATATTGCGACTCCTAGGTAATAACAAGTCAAATTAACGGCATTTACGAGTGCAAAAATGAAAGGATGAAGAAGTACCTGGAAAAAGTCAGGAATCGGATCGACGGCCTCAAAGTGCGGTTTATTCAAATCTCAAGGGAGGAGAACGAATGCGCCGACCGTCTGGCAAAAGCAGCCTCCGTAAAATCTATGCTAGTCCCAGATCAAGTATTGTCATTAATCCAAACGTCCTCAATTATTGACGACGGAGCAAAAGTGCATGAGGTTGATTCAGAGAACGATTGGACTGCGCCACTTTTAGCCTACCTGAGGACGGGCACACTACCAGACGAAAAAGAGGCAGCCAGAAAACTAAAAGTACAAGCCTCACGATTTGTGCTAATCAAGGACCTTTTATACAAAAGGGGATTCTCACGTCCATATCTAAGGTGTTTGAATCACGACGAGGCAGACTACGTTATGAGAGAAGTCCATGAGGGTATTTGTGGAAACCATTCGGGTGCGCGATCCTTAGTGCACAAATTGATCCGAGCAGGGTACTACTGGCCTACAATGCAGAAGGACGCGCAAAGCTATGTCAAGACGTGTGACAAATGCCAGAGATTCAGTAATTTAATCAAGCAACCAACCGAGGAGCTGACACCCATGACGGCCCCTTGGCCGTTCGCCCAATGGGGACTAGACATCATGGGCCCCTTCCCGACTGCGGTAAGGCAACTAAAATTTCTGGTGATTGGTATTCGACTACTTCACCAAGTGGGTGGAAGCAGAGGCCCTGGCCATTATCACGAAGAAAAACATTTCGAGAAATATTATCTGCAGGTATGGGATACCAAGAGTGCTTGTCTCTGACAATGGAAAGCAGTTCGACAACAGCACATTTAGGAACTTCTGCTTGGAGCTGGGTATCAAGAACCATTATTCCTCGCCCGCACACCCGCAGGCCAACGGACAAGTCGAGGTTACGAACCGAACCTTGCTCAAGATAATCAAGGCCCGGCTCGAGGGGGCAAAGGGCATCTGGCCTGACGAACTACCAAGTGTCTTGTGGGCATATCGTACAACTGTAAGAGTGCCTACAGGAGAAACGTCGTTTCGGCTGGCATATGGGACTGACGCGGTCATACCAACGGAGGTAGAGCTTACAAGCTATCGCGTGGAGAATTACAGCAAGGATAAGAACGAAGAAGCCATGCGGCTCCAACTAGACTTGGTGGACGAAGTACGTGCTATAGCAGAGCAGAGGTTAGCACGATACCAGAACCTAATGGCAAAATATTACAACTCCAATGTCAGACATAGAGACTTTCAGATCAGGGATCTTGTACTACGGAAAGTAATGGGAGCTGCCAGAGACCCCTCTCAAGGAAAGCTCGGGCCCAACTAGGAAGGACCATACAGGATCTCATCATGGCAAAGAAAAGGAACCTACCACCTTGAAACTCTGGACAGGCAGAAGCTGCAGCACCCGTGGAACACAGAGCACCTATGGAGATACTACCAGTAGAGGCGATGACGTGAAGAACAACACCTATCTTTTTATTCTTAGCTTTACTGATTTCCGCTACAATAAGCCCAACGGGCACGTTTTTTACTTTGGTTTTGCTACAATATGTTTTTAAGCCCAAGGGGGCAAGTACCTTTCTATGAATGCATGATTTTTATTCAGATTCAACTATGTTTACCTACATGCACTCTTAAAAGTCTTAATTCCGCAATATAGACGGACAACCCCAAGAGGGTTAAAAACTTTATCAAGTCCATAAAGTGGACGGACAAAGTCCATAAAGTGGACGGACAAAGTCCACAAAGTGGACGGATATCCCCAGGAGGGATGAGATCTTAAATTCGCAAATTAGACGTATAACCCCAAGAGGGTTAAAAATTTTTATCAAGTCCACAAGGTGGACAGACAAAGTCCACAAAGTGGACCGATCTCCCCGGGAGGGATAAGAACTTAAATCCGCAAATTAGACGGATAACCCCAAGAGGGTTAAAAATTTTTATCAAGTCCACAAGGTGGACGGATCATCCCAAGAGGATGAAAATCTTCCTAAGAAGGACGGATAAAAACTTAGTCCACACAGTGGACGGATACTACAAAGTTCACTAAATAGACGGATACTACCAAGTCCACACAGTGGACGGATCCTACAAAATCCATAAAAAGGATGGGTCCTACAAAGTAAAAAGTGGACAGAGTAAAATCCACAATGTGGACGGATCTCCCCGGAAGGGATAAAAGCTTAAAAGTCCGAAAAGTAGACGGACCACCCCAAGAGGGTTAAAATTAATAATGTCCGCAAAGTAGACGGACCACCCCAAGAGGGTTAAAAATTGATTGTCCACAAAAATGACGGACAGCCACAATTGAGTTTTAGAATTGATTGAGTCCACAAAATGGACAGACCACCTAGAGTGATAAAAACTCTGCAAATCTATAATTTGAACAGAGTCCACAGCTTGGACGGACTACCCTAGGATGGTTAAAAACTAACATCCTCAAGATGGACAGATTTAAGAAGACACCTCATCAAATAAAACGATGTTTTCTTCAGTACGACGGACCCAAGGGCAAACGGTACAATTCATTAACCAAATCAAATAAAGTTCACAGATAAAGCAACAGAGTATATACACCGAATGAATAAGAAAATATTGACGGACAAAGTACCCATAAAAGGGAAATGTTTGATAAAAAGAAGAGGACGGAATTATAAATTGTTCTCCAAAGACCTTTACATATCAAAAATTAAAATAAAAAGGCGAAATAAAGTTTAAACTACAACGGGCGTTTCCTTCTCTTCGTCACGACGGGTTTTACCGTCCTTAGGTTCGCTCTCAACAGCTGGTTGATCGTCAGGAGCATTTTTACCGTCCTTGGGATCGCTCTCAATGACTTGATCTCCAGGAGCACTAACGGGTGGGTTCTCTCCAAAGAGTTCGTCCGTGTCTTCAGAATGGGCAGGACGGGTAGAAGTAGGTTCTTGAGCATTAATATTGACGAACGACAAATCAAAGTCCGGATATAATGCCTTTACTTGACGGATAGCCTCGTCAAAGCCGTCATTGAAAGAATCCCCAAGCTCTGACAATAGGGCGTCGGCGTCACGGTACTCTTGGACAGCAGCATCCTTTGCTAGACGGAGCTCCTTTTCTTTATCTTCAAGGACTTTCCTCAACTCTTCCGTCAACTTATAGCACTCGTCCCTATCCGTCTCAAGCAGCTTAAACTTTTTCTCTTGGACGACCTTCCATGCCTTCAGCTCTATAAGCTCTTCCTCCGTCAGCTTGGCTTTCTCCCGAACTCGGCCTAAGGTTATCTCATGATTAAGACACCGTCCCATAAGGCCCTTCACCATGACCATGGTCTAAAATGTGGAATAGTTCAAAAATCAAAAGCAGTAGTAAGACGGAGAGAGAATAAACGGATATGAGTCGGACGGGGGTTACCTGAGCTATGCTGAATAAACTTGTCTCACCCATGGCCGCCGTCGAGTGATTACCCAGGTCTTCGTAATCCTCGGTGGTGATAATGGAAGATAGCTTTTCCAAAGCATAACTGGGGTCGTCCCGAAGAAGGGGAGGTGGTTTCTTAAGGTTGGAGGACGGACCCTTCATCAGCCCTTTACCAGCCCCATGTTTGGTTGGGGTGACCGTCTTGGCTCCTTCAGCCATAAGCCCCACGACAGGCTCCAGGGGGACCTTAGGCTTCTTAGGAGGACGGTCTCCCTTGGACGGCTACTTTCGCTTTGCGGAGACCGTCGCTTCCTTTGGTTCTATAACATTGGCCGTCCTATTTTTTGCGGCGTTAGTTCGTATAAGTGCCCTTCTCTTTGCGATATCCATTTCTGTAAAAATGAACGGATAAAATTAGTTTCACAAGACAGAACCCATTATTCAAGCAAGAGGGGTATGACAGACATACGCTGACGAATTCTTTTTTCGTACTTAATTGCTTGGGGAGAAGGTACAGGACCGTCACAATACCAACAAATTGTGTCAAGATTGACCAATTTTGCCCAGGTCCTTTCTTCCGGTGTGGTCTTGTTGAAAATTCTTTCAAGAAAACTGAACTCCTCAATACTAACTTGTGGGCGCCGTCGGACTGCAAATAAAGAGGACGGTTAGAAAGGTTTTAAAATAAACTAAACGGTTTTAAAAAAAAAAAAAAAAGGATCCTCGCACACTAGGATGGACACATACCATTCTCAGATAGTATGCCCCATGTTATATCGACAGGCATGTGGTCTGTCTCTCCTGGACGGCACATCCATCCGTCACCCTCTAAGAAAAAGTAACGACTCTTCCAGTCTCGGTTGGAGTCTGGGGTTTCGTATATTACCTTAAGCAGCGAACTCCTAGGTACAAAACTGTATATACCCCTAGATTTATCGATCTCATCTGGACGGTAGCAGTGTAAAAACTCTCGTACCGTTAACGTCCTAGCTCCATCCGACCAAGCCTCGTATAGAATCTCCATTGCTATGAAGACTCTCCAGGCATTGGGGGATATTTGGTTGACGGACAAACCCAAATACTTTAACAGCTCACGATGAAGGGTGCTCAGTGGGAATCTGAGTCCTGCCTTCAACATTTGCTTATATATTCCGATACCGTCTACCCCCTCATAATAACATTTCTCCGACTTGTAAGGCAGACGGATTGGAATATGATCCGGAATCTGATAGTTGGCCCTAAGAGTTTTGAAGTGGCTCTCCTTAATGGTTGATGTAAAATCATTAACCGTCCACTTTGGAAGTATGATGAACTCCCTTGGTCCATTGGCCCCTACGACGGGTTCTAATTGTTGCTCCTCGCTATCATCAAACTCTACTTGTTCAACCAATTCCATATCCTCATTTGTTGAGGACGGAAAAGAGGCGGACGGACTCCTATCGTCGCTGGGACTGCCTAGGTCTTTATGACCTGACGGGTATACATCCTCATAGCCCACCTCGTCACAGACAAACGATTGATTACTCGACACACTAGACATTGCCTAAACTTAAGACTGACGACTCTATAGAAAGGGTGACGGATGTATGAAGTGAGGTATAAAAAATCTGATGGATGAACTAAATGGCAAAAAGTACTTACCAGTCAGTATAATGTGAACGGAGAAAGTTTGACGGTGACGGATGCAAATAACTAGGCAATGAAGTCTGACAAGGATGACGGATTGCGCTCTGATCAAAGTATTTCTGAGCAAAAGTGGAAAATGAGAGGTGAAGGCTTGATATTTATAAAGAGATTACACAGGAGACGAGGCAACGCCTCGATCCAAGACAACGCCCAACGCGTGTCATATGACTCTTATTTGTCATAACTCTTACCCGTCAAAATTCGTACCCGTCATGCCTATTGCCCATCATGCCTTAGCCATCTATTTTCACCTCGCGAGCCCTATAAATACTGACGAACTCACGGTGTGAGGGGGCAACTGAAGAGGATAAAATCTAGAAGTAATGGGCCTAACAGGCCATCTTCCTGACGGCCCATCCCCTGTGGGCCGAGACTGGATGGGCCCTATATCTACGACACTTGAGAGGAATTCTAATACAAAGTGGAGTTCTAGAAGGTGTCTCATTAATAGGTCTCTCCACAAGGAAACAACTTGTCAATCACGTAAAGACTCCTATAAGGAAAAGACTTCTACCCCAAGGAGGAGAGGTCAACCCTCGACTACTATAAAAACCCCAATACCCTCACAAACCAAGGTACGCATAATTTACCCTCTCTAGCACTCTAAAGTTGTGAGAATACTTCTGACTTAACCTTCGGAGGGTATTCGGCCGGCACCACACCGGTGCTCTTCACAAGGTTTTCTTTTCTCTTTGTTGTGTAGGTTCATATTCGCGCGCGTAGGTATCGTGTGGCTCATTGGTGAAATTCTTGACTTCATCAGTGAACAAATCATCGTGTTATTTATTTTCCACTGCTTATTTAGTTTATTGGTGATTTGTTTGTGCTGCCACGCAATTGCATCATAAATTGATCAATTAATAACTTGGCTAATTAATTAATTGGTTTAATCACAAGGGGTCATTCAGTTTGTGGCCTATCAATCTTGAAAAGAAAAAAAACAAAAAATAAAAGCATGCATATATTTTGGAATCTAACTGGTCGACCAAATCTAAATGATTTTGCAAGGTGAACGACAGAGTTCGATGTATGGGACATATTCTTATTACTTTAAAACTTAATTGGCCGTAGATGTGCTTAGATACAAAAGCCAGCCGCTTGACATTATTTAAAATTCTATCAAATCAAGTTTCAAAGTATGGATGAATCATAAAAAAATTAAATAAAAAAAAATTAATTCACATAAGAGTTTTAGACAGAATTTAAGAGTTATACATCGGACCTACTTACAAATCCTAGAAATGTAAACGTTATTTCCGAAATTCAATCTCTCTTTTCTCTCTCATGAAATTATAAAATAAAATAAAAAACATTAACCACATCTATACTATACCTCAAAATTATTAGTATAGTTGCACTTAAGATTCTTTGTGTAATTGTTCATAAAAGCCCAAATCAATCCAATGTATACTTGTTGTGAGACTTAGTGCACACATACACAATACACACTTGACTAATTTAATATCAATTTAGGGCATCACTATTTCTCTCACTTAAATCATTGATACCCTCATCAGGGCCTACGTTGAGAGACAATGTCTCCTAACCCACATGGGGTTACTAAGTTGGCTTTGATACCATTTGTAATAACTTGAGAAATGCACTAATCATATCTATGCTATACTTAAAAACAAAACTTGTCAAATTACAATTAGGATTCCTAATAATCACTTATAAACTCAAGATCTATCTAGTAAATACCTCAATATGAGACTCAACACATATTTGCATAAAACACATTCAAACAATCCACTCTTATAAATCTGCACATATTTTGATACCCCAAATTGTTGTAGATTTGATTGGATTGAATTGTTTGAATTTATGTTGTGCGAGCATGTGCTAAGTTCCACATTGGAGAAAAAATAAGTTAATCGATCAAAGGTTTATAAACAACCACAAAGAATCTCAATTGTGACTAGACTAGTCATTTTGGGGTATAACACAAATTTAGTTAACCTTTACCTTAAGTCATTACAAATACTATTAGAGCAAACCTGATAATGTCATTACAAATGGTATTAGAACAAATTTGGTTAGACCTTTTCCTTAAGTCATTACAAATGATATTAGAACAAACCTAATAATATCATGTGGCTTAGGAGCACAACGTGGGTGGTCTTAACAAGTGGATTTGATTGGATTTTTTTGAGTGTTTATTGTGCACGCGTGTACTGTGTCTCACATTAGTTAATTTTTTTTTTTTTTTTAATGTGTACTTTAAATTTTTTTAGTTTGATTTATTTTGAATTTTGAAACTTAATTTAAATTTATTAGTTTAATTTATTTTGGAATTTTGAGACTTAGTTTTGAATGAAATTAGAATATTATGCCCAATTGTGTAAATTACAACAATTTATTGAATAATAAGTTTAAACAGTTGAATAAAACTCAGTTTTTTAGACCTAATTGAATGACTCTAACCCAACAAGCCAATCCAAATTGGAGATTTCTCAACCCAAAGTAAGGTTGGGTTGATAAATACCACAAACCCAACCTAACCCAACCCAAAATATAAACATATTAAGTTAGTCCTTTTGTAAAGTTGTCATTAATAGAACACCAAGTGCCTTCGTAAAATTTGGCCTCGTAAGTAAGAATATAATGATAAGGAAATGGAAGGACTCACTTGGTACATTTACACTTTTTTTAAGACTAAAGTCTAAAATAGAACCTGAGCCAAATTTTATGAACTAAAATAAATTTTTTTTCAAATTTTTATGGTATATAAGACATATTTTTACCTTTTTAAATATAATGTTAATAAGAAGGATAAATTACATTTGATCTTTTTTTTTTCTTTTTTAATTGTGTAGACCTCAGAATAGTATATGAAATAAATAAAAAAATATTGACCTAAACCAAAGTAGGATTATCGCGACGCTAAAATAGACAAAGTCGCCTTTATAAACATATTTCACACAATACGAATTTCAGATGCACTTCCGAAGGGAAGGGCTATTGCATTACTGAATGCCGTTAATTATAACAGATGGCCACTGGAACTAATTAAAATTATTCTAAAACCTATTATGGCGACATTGACGAGGACTTTTGCCTTTATATTATTATTATTATTTTAGGATCTTTTGCCATTAAGCTAAAATACTTGACACAACATGATTTGCACAACATGATTTACAACATTTTTTACAAATTGTTGATGTGGTGAGTAATTATTAGTAAGTGAAAATGTGATGTTTATGATGAGTTTAGATAAAAAACAATAAGAATTGATCACATCAACAGTTTGTAATAAAGTTGTAAAATAGTTTGTTGCTATAACATTACTCTTTTCTCACAAGGCTTACTTGTTAGCTTTAGAGCTTAGAACTTTTGTCAATTTAACAATCTAACCCATAGTTCACTAGTTGTTACCCTAGTTAGTAGTTGTTACATATAGTTGTTATATAACCTATTGAATAAAAAATGAGAATAGGAAAAGGAAACGGAAGCGGAAGCGTAAAATGTGATTTTCTATTATTTGGTTGAAGTGAAAAGAGAAAGGAAGGAAAACAAGGTGGATATAATTTTCCACTTCGCCCCATAATTTTTTTTTTTTTCCTTCCAAATTGAGAAGAAAATGGGAAGGTAATGATGTAAAAAAATTACAAAATTACCCCTCTATTTTTTCTGATCTTTCACTATTAATAATAAGGGCTTACTAGTAATTTCCTTTCTACTAAACACACATGGTAGAACATACAAACATTTTCTATCCTCGCACTTTTCTAAACTTCCAATATTTTCCATCGCCCTGCCAAAGAAAGTAAGAAAGGAGAAAGATAAAATTATAATTTTCTCAATATAATTAAAAAAGAGGGAAAAAAAAAAAAAAAAAACATATTCATTGCCTTAATGGTTGTTCATTTTCATTGGTTTATTTGACTTAAAAGATAAGTAGGTAAAAATATAATTTACCTAAACAAAAAATATGAAGTCAAGTTTTAAAAAGTCAATACATGTACCAAATAAGTTGAACTGATTGACAAAAGGAATCAGCTCCAACTGAGCAGAGAAGTAACAGACCTTTCATACTATTAAGTATAAGTGTCCATATTGGTATTTGAGAATTCAAAAACAGTGAAATGTTCACATTTCAAAAACCATTACAGAATATTGAATTGTCGGCTTTGAAGAACTAACCCACCGAATCTCATTCCAATTATCTTGATATGTTGCGAGGAAAGTAAACATTTCTCCATCCTATCTTTCATATCTTCCTTCAGTGCTTCAACTATAGCTGCAAATGTATCTCCCTCCCACATATTTAAGTGGGCCTGCCTTGTCTTAATCAAAATCCTTTACCACACAAGTTATCTCTTAAATTTACTTGGACCTTGACTTTTCTTGCTGCACGAATATGTGTAATAAGGAGTCAAGGATTAAGGGATTCAATACTTAGATTAGAAAGTCATCAATACTTTTCCAAAACAAAGGCATAACACACAGGAATATAAGATTCTTATTTCTCTTTTTAACGAATAATAATCTTATTTCATCAAAACTGAATGATGCACAGCCAATGCAGTTACTGTCACCAATAACCAAACACCTACTTTAAGCTCGAAAGAATATATACAAAGATTCTTCCTTTATCCACGAAATGTGCATGAACTTTCTCTCTTTGTGTGGACTGCTAAAACCATTGTTCTCAATGACACTTAGCAAAAGTAATATATCCACCATTCGGATTGGCAATGCAAGTGTATGGATTTTGATTTGAATTCTATATAAAATATTCTTTCCTCCTGGTCAATATTCTAATTGAAGAGGAAAATGAAGTGACACATGTAGAGTGTCCTAACTTTAACCCAAAATTCTCACTTACAAAAATGTAATCAACCTCTACTAGCAACACAATCCAAATTTCACATATCTCTTATGCGTTTAGATGTACCATAGTCATCTGTAATGACAGTGACAGCATCCAGAGACGTTAAGACCAATTCATAGGAGAGTAAGAAATGTAACAAAACAAAGAAGTCTTACCTTGACTGAACCTCACCGCTAGTCCCCACAGCAGCTCCTCTCCCCCCCCTTCCAAAGGCAACCTCATCCATGCTTTGCCCACGTCGTGTATACCTACCGCCAGATGCCACAAATCCAGGGCAAGGCCTGTAAGCCTTTATTGGCCACCAGCCAAAGCCCGGAATTGTTGCTATCCCACCTTGAATCCTACCCTCACCATTGCATCCATTCTCTATTTCTTCCCTCCCACAGGCCTTACAACCCCTGCAGGAAAGTAAGTTTGTTTACAGCAATAGAATGGAACATTGTTCGTATTTATATCACCAATCACAAGAAATCAAAGTTAGAAGTTAAATTTCTTCCCAATGCTACAATGGTCAAGCCAAAAGGCTTTTTTGCATATCAAAATTTAAATTTATCAAGTAACAATTCATTGATTCATTAACTAGCACAAGAAAAGAAATTATGTTACCCAAATTACTCTTTAAATGAAGATTGACCTGCATCAGACCAGTTTCTTCCAAAGATCAAGTAACCATTTAAAAGGATTTTTTATGCAAGAGAAACCATATAGACCAACTAGAGTTTCCTCTGTAAGAAAAGCTTTCAAAAGCATCAATCAGTAACCAGTTTTGATCATATTATTGCACAAACATGCCTAGTCCAAAACCATCAACTATTATTAGCAAGTATATCTAAACCCAATTGCTATCAAAATTTCACACAACTCTAACACTCAGAACCTTCATCCCTTGATACATAAGTTGCTAAACAACAACAATGACAATCAGGCCTTATTCCCAAAATCTTGGGGTTGCCCACGTGTATTCTTCATAAGTCACTAACGATCTATGAATAAGAGTCTATGAAATGTGACATTGACAAGCTTCCACATTTGACAATTATAAAATATAAACGTGCTTTTAGTCACAGCCCCCTTTAACTCGTATTACTTCCTCATACCTAGTGCAACAATTTGCCTCATCCGTATTTAATCAACTCCATTTATTTTACCCATTGATTAGACCACCGAATTGAACAATCATACTAATAATTAAAATTGAATTTCCAATTTGCATTTGATAATAAGGGAAGTGTTTGTAAATTTGTCAAGTATAATTCATATCAAAATACGAGTTTAACTTGGTGTAACTTACTCTAATCAAATATATGGATAAAATGTGTTTTAAAACCAACCCAGCAAAGACCCAAATATCACTCAAAATGAGCCTCTTGCAACAATTTGGCTTGCAAAAGTATAATTCACCTCAACATATGAGTTTTTCTCAATCAAAAAAAAAAAAAAAAAAAAACCCCTCAGCATTTGAGCTTAACTTTTTGTAAATGTTGTAACCTATTCTAATCTAATGTGTGTACAAAAATTTTTCTTAACCCAACCCAACAAATACACTAAAACGAGCCTCTTGCAACAATTTGGCTTAGATGAGATGACGATAATTCTTAGGACAAAACCATAACACTAAATAAAAACCCAAAACTTGGGCCATTTTTTTTCACTTTCCTATGGCTTTCTTAGAGACTCAAAGAAACAAGCTTTAGGAAGATAATTGGTAATGATTTTCCAAGTTAAAAAATTTATCAATATCCAAACCGGGTTGGCTGGAATTCAAAATAAGAAAGTTGTAGTACCTCAGAGGGAGCTTGTCAGTGTCATTGGTGGCAGATTCTGACTGTACAGGAAGTGAATCAGGTGGTGGAGGAGGAGTAAGGCCTTCTTCTACAACAGAAGTAGAAGAAGAGCAGTGAGGGATGGTGAGTTTAGATGGGTATCTAATGGAAGTAGTTGCTGAGCCATGCAACCATGTGTTGCTGCTAATGTTTGGACGTTGAGAGAGTAAGCTCTGATGAGGTGCTGGAACTGAGACTAGAGCAATTCCCATTCTCTCTCTCTCTCTCTCTCTCTGTGTCTGAGTGAACAGGGAGAGGATTGGATAACAACTAGTAAACCTTAGTTTTGTTTCAAACGTAAGGCCCAGAGAGTGGGGAGTCAGTAAGGAAACTAAGATCACATATTTATCAATTACCCATTATTGTAATGTATTTCTAAAACGATTTTGTTAATGGATGCTGAATGGATTGTTATTGAAGTATTTTTGAAAAAAATTTATGAGAAAAGAAAAAAAGAATTTTACAGTTTTTTATTATAAAAATAATATTAAAATTTTATTAAAATCGTCCATTAACAAATACCATAAACTAAATGCAAGTTAATCAGGCTCTATCTCTAATATCCACGAACAAAATTTTCTAGGCATCTTCACCCTCACATCAATTATCGTAAATATCATGATTGATGTATGATAAAAATAGTGTTTGTAATTATTTATATATAAAAAAATTGTTGGTGTTTGTGGTGAATTTTTATGAAAGTAATATAAATGTTGTTTAATTCTATTTCGATAGCCATTTTGATTTGTCCATTAAAACGGAATATTTTGATATTGGTCTATTTCAAACTATCATTTTGGCCCTTTTGGGGTTACTCTATGCATACAAAATAATTATACCTAATTCTTCAACAGATAGTGTTCTACCATATCATGTATTTATTCACAATCATAATATAATACACATTCTTAATAACATCATTATAAAAATAAATTAAGGAAATACGTTATTAATGAGAAATAAAGAAAAAGGAAACAAGTCATACTTGAGTTATTCAAAAAAAAAATGGTCATACTTGAGTTAAGTAATGAAAAAAAAAATTAGTTAAAAAAAAAATGAACTAAAGCTTTGTTCAAATTCCAACTGAAATGATGGTACTGATAAGAATTTAGCATAATGGGACCAAATTAAATGGTATAAGGAGTGATGCATTCTGGTTAACTAATTAAAATGAAAATTTGCAGTCGAAATAAAATGAATTTGATAGCAATGAGTGATATTGCTCCCATTATATTTTGCCACCATAATAAATTGCAAGAAAGATTGTGAAAATAATTATTCTCCTAGCATTACTCTCTCTAAGAATATCTCCACATTCATTCTTCTCAACAAAAAAAAAAAATATATATATATATATATATATATCCACATTCATGATAGGTAAAATTGAGAACCTACATAGAATTGGTGGACGGGTCTCTTAGATTAAAGTCTATGAAGGAATTGAGAATTATAAGATTTTGCTTTTCATTAAAAAAAATAAAGTGATGAATCTTCTTTAATAGAAAATAAGAATGATAATCTACAATAAATCAAATATATTTTATATAGAGATAAAAGTATATGTCATAAAATAACATCTTTGAAAACATGAATTTAATAATAAAAAAATGAATTTAATTAATCATTAAATTGTGTGTGTGTGTGTATATATATATATATATATATATAATTTCTCTTATGTGCTTTTAGTACGCCAAATGGAGATGTAATAGAGTTTCTCATCTCATATATAAGATGCAATTAGAGTTAGAGATTTGTATGGAGAACTCAAGGATTAGTTACAAAATGTCTTATAAATTTTTTTTTTTTTTTTTTTTTGGGTCAAATAATGGGGCAATCTATATGTATCAATCTAGGATCGAGAAAGAGGGGTATAAAAAGGATATTTGAAAGTATGAGGGCCTTATTTTAGGTATTCAATAAAAATTGGGGCTGTGAAACCGACAAGTTTTTGAATAAATGAATAACAAAGTGCAAAAGAGAGGTTCCACCGAGATTTGAACTCGGGTTACTGGATTCAGAGTCCAATGTCCTGACCACTAGACCATGGAACCTTGTTGCTTTCTTTTGTCATTTAAAATTATATATCTTGTTCCATGGAGCCCATTAATCAAAAAATTTTGAGTCGTCTACTCTATCGTTGATGGGCAGCATTGAAATTTGAAACTTTGTTGTCTTCTTTCTCACTCTAGAAAGGATAAAATCCAACAAGTTTGCAATCCAAAAACTAGAAAGAAAGAGGATTGATTGATCAACCAGATCACTTGTCATCCAAGTTTGTATTAGTAAACTAAAGTCTGCGTGAAGATATTGCAACAAAGCCATTCAAGCATCTCTAGTCTACACTTCTTACAAAGCCAATCCCTATTATGTACAAATCATGTAGTTTACGAAAGTAGAGTTGCACAATTCCTTTTTGCTATTTCCACCACATATGGTTCATTTCCAGTTCAACTTGTACATATTATCCCTGAATCCACCTTCTTCCCTCCGAATTTAGTTTGAAAATTTGTTATTTGGAACTTCCAGTAATTTAATCCATGTGAAACTCTTTAACGCTCAATCCCATCCCACTCGAATTTTTTTATGTAAATAGCTCTAGCAACTTGTAAAACCAAAAATAAACTAAAGATTAAGAGGGAAAAAGAAGAAAAAAAAAGGACCTCTTTTTACCACGAAACAACCAAAACTGAGGTTGACAAAACTAATAAGGATAATCCAAAGAAATCATAATGAAATTTCATGCAAGTTGCTCCAGCTAGCAAATACCACCACTATTTTTTTTTGGGTGACTAGTATTTAATATCTCATTGGTATCATCTCTTTTGTTATGCATGCGCAAGCTGTTGCTCCACGTCTCCATCAATGGTCATCACAGAGCTGTGATGATGCACCATATACCACCGTCCGTTATGGAACTCAAAGGTATTAGTTACATTGAATGGCCCGGAATCCATGTCAACGAAGGTTTTCATGGAAACCCAAGCCATTTCTGACATAACCCGAGCCCGTACATCTCGAACTTGAAAGTTGAAACCTTGATCCCAAGTAAATGCAAGCTGCCAACTCTGTATTACAGCATTATACCTGAAGGAGGAAACAAAAATGACTCAGCTCCTGTTTAATTCCAATCAAATTCAAATGTAGAAAAGCAAACTCAACAGTAGAGATCAGATAAAAAGTTGAAATCCCAGCAAGCCCTACAGCTTTTGCAAGTATGAAAACTTAAGAGCATATAACTATGCATTTCTTTGTTGAAAGCCAGTGCTGCTTGGGTAAGGTAGATAACATGCTATGATGTTCTTACTTGTGCAGGAAATAATTATAAAATATCCAATGCTAGAACTCCACCATACCCTTCTCTCAGTTATTAGAAGTTTAGAACAGAAAGGACTGTCTCAAGATCCCATCTAATTAGCATTCTATATCCAGTGCTCAAATATTTCCAATGTTTCCACCATTAAAAGAAAGCATTCTGCTTTTAAAGAACTCTCTTATATACTTGACTTCAATAAATAGGTCAAAAATCTATAACTATAAAATTATTAAAAACCTTAAAAAATTTAAATGTCCATCAGATTCAGATATCTTAGGGAAGCAGGGCCAGAAAACATGGAATTTCAAACCAAGCAAACATATAGCACCTTAATGAAAACTGCCATAATGCTACAAATTGACCTTTTCCCTTTCACAACTATGGATCAGCCTGTTGCTTCACCAACAAACTAAATGCTGATGCTAGAAGTCTATGCGATGCAACTCTGAAGATGAACAAATTATAGCAAGTGGCAGAAATAATCCCAATCAGAATCACATAAGCAAACATACACACACACACACACATATATATATATATAAAACCATATACGTGTATGAATTTGCATGTATATGCACATGGAATGCATCTAAGCATACATTCTACATAACAAACACATGAAAGAAGTTCGGTATGATATATATACATAGTTCTGTACATGGGCAACCTTTCCTCAAGTGTAATCTTTGACACACATGTGAAGGGTATTTTTGTGGCTCATCCACTTCTACTAGGCCATATCCTACATGAACACCATGTCAGATCTCAGCTAGTGAAAGCATCAGTCAATTAGAACCAGGCATTTCTGGACTCAACCAAGTAGAATCATGCTAACTTACTCACTACATAGCTATAGCATGGTTGCAGCAACCCAGATACAAGAAGTACACAGTGCAAACTTCCCAACAATTTCCACCCCCCCCCCCCCTCCCTGGCCCCCTTCTCTCCCTTTTCATCCCAGCAACGTAATACATACACACATACATATTGGTAAGAGAGAGTGAGCTATGCAAAATTACAGTAAAAAAAATTATCACGATTGAAACAATGTCACAATTTTACTGCAAGCAACTTATAGGCTAGGCTACTTGGAAAAACAGGGCACACACAAAATAACAGTATAAAAAATATAAAAATATGTACGCACACAAACACAATATAACCTTAACAGAGAAACATATTTGAAATTTTATTTTTCTGCAATCAAAGTATAAAGCAACATAAGCTTAGATAAACCATATTTTTGTAAGAAAATCTAAAAAACATCATACCCTGAAAAGAGTTCTCCTGATGCATGAATACACTTCACAAAATCTGCATTTAGCCAAAAACGACTCATTGCTGGAAGAGACCTTTCTCTAATGATGTTGAAGAATTCAGTATTAATATTCACAATGGCTCTTGTAGCAGCATAGTAAGCCTTCCACCCATTGGCTGGTGTCACACTATCCTGTTCCCATGTGAAGTCCTAAAAGAGAATTTGAGAAACAAGAAGTTCATTGATACATCCAAAACACAGGTAGTGATCGGTAGATAAAACAGCAGGTCTGCTGGTGACACATACATGACATCGAAATAAAAAATAAATAAATAAACCTAGCAAACATGAGGAACATGCCCCCCTGAAAAGATGTATCTAACACAGCCAACCACTGTTGTCAGCTACAAAGACAATGCTCTGAATTCCTAAAATTCCAAAAATAGTAATCAGAATACACGGTCTTGCATACAAGCATAATACAGAAACGTAGAGACAAAAATACACTAAAACAGGCATCAATATCAAATCCAGATGGCATGATCCAGACACATTCCCCACCACATGCAGATTTCAAAACCCCAAAATTGCCATTTCCTTTATTTTCTTCTAAGGACACCAAGACAATTTGAGCTAAAACTGACAGATAAGGCCTGTAGGCGAGACAAAGAAGAAAACACCAAAAAGGAAATCCACTATAATTACAAGTTAAACAGCTTTCTTGACAACAATAGGATATACTTTTTAACGATTTGTCCTTCCAAAGTTCTTATTTATAGGTTGGAATAACACCCCCACCCTCCCCCCACCCCACCCCCCAAAAGCTTTCAACCCTACGTTTCCCCAAGTCAACAAACCCACAATGTGGCTGCAAAACCAAGAAAAAACTGGAAGGAAAGAAACTTTGGTTTCTTATAAATTTGACAACTTAGTGGAAACTCCAATTAAACAAAAAAAAGTACTAACCCCAATTTTATCTCAATTTGATCTCGCCAGTAGCAGGTGATCCCAAAATAGCCTAATCTAATCATATAACACCTCAAACAACACCATATACCCAATTTTATCTCAATGTGATCTGACCAGTAGCAGATGATCTCAAAATAGCCTAAACTCATCATACAATACCTCAAACGACACCAGAAACCCAATCCTAACCCCAATTTTATCTCTATTTGATCTCGCTAGTAGCAGATGATCTCAAAATAGCCTAAACTCCTCATACAACACCTCAAACGACACCACAAATTTAATCCACATTCCAACTCTATAAAACACAACAATATATGCTAGTGGGTTCCAATAATTTTTTTTTTTTTTTTTTTACTTCTAACTTATAAGCTTCTCATGCATTGAATAGGTTTTGAAACCCAATCTCACCAAAGATATTAGTTGTTGGGATAAAATCTTTTAGAGCTCTTATAGTAACTCCGTCATGAATGTCCTAAAATCCTATCCATCCATTTTAAAATAAGTGGATTGAATTTTACCATGTCATCAAAATTTAAATAAAGGTTAACAATCACCAATTTGGTATCTATTTAAATTTTTGATAAGTTGAAAAATCCAATCCATTCATTTCAAATTGAATGCATAGGATTTTAGGAACTCTAAGATAGAGTTACCCTCAGAACTCTTGAGGATTTTAATCCAATGTCCTCAACTCAATTGTGCCCAAAAAAAAAAAAAAATTACTCCTCAACACACCCAACTATCCTCAATCAACGGTGCAATACTCGTTACAGTTGCAATTACTGCCAATTCCATGCATTCTCATCATTCAACAAGATTAGTAATTTCTAATTCCCATTTCCCAAACAACGCAACACTCCACATAATGACAATTACTTCTTACCATGCAATATCACCATTCAAGTTTAAACACATTAGTAGCAATAGCCATATGAGTAAATTCCCAACAAATATGTTCTGTACAATCACATTTACAGTTACCGCTTTCCACAATGCTTTATCATTGTTTCAAAAAAATTACTAATTGCTAAATTCCCAACAATGTAATGCTCCATACCATGTAAAAATTTACCGAATTTCCTAAAATGATTAAAATCCGAACAATACTCTGCTCCTTAAAATCACAATCACCAATTTTTCCATGCATTACCGTCGTTTTAAATTACTAGTTGCTAAATTCCCAACAATGCAATACTCAATAATCTCTATTCAACAATATTGCTAGATACCCAAATGAGTAAATTGAATTTCCAACAATGCTATGGTCCTTAATCTCAATTATAATCACAATTACACTCACAAATTTAGAAATTTACCTTGTGATAAAGTGCTTTCCAAGCGTTGTCGTCGTTGGCGGCTTTTCGCATAAGTGAATTCGTCATCGAGAGGCGGCAAAGGCTCGGATAGTCCAAGTAACTGAGCGCGTGAGTGGTAATCTCCGGCACGAGCTGCTCCATCATCGACGCGCCGGTCTGCCTCTCCGCCGCAATAACCGCCGCGGAATTCAGCTTCTCCACCATCTCCGGCGAAGTGCACTTGCAAACGCAATCACAAGCCCCACCTCCGCCGCCCTTCTTGTTCGCCGACGCGGCGAAATCGCAGCCGTCCACGTCCGATTTAGAAGCTTTGGAAGAAATCGATCGGACGGTGGTGAAGGCGAAGAGAGTGAGTAGCAAACAGAGAGCAGTGACTATTGTGGGCACAAAGAACGGTTGAGACGAGAGGACCGTAGTGAAACTAGAGGCAATCTCCATTCATACGACATCAAAGCTTCTTCGGAGAAAAACATGAAAAACCACCACCAAACCCTAAACTACCGTACGTTCGATTTTTCGAATAATTTAGTATTTATCGAGGATTCTAATTTTTTGGGTTTTTTTTTTTTTTTTTTTTTTTTTGCGCTGTTTGAGATGAAATCCAAAAATCGATTTGCAGACTAGGATTTTGGGGGGAGAAGAAGACACCAAGGATGGTAGTTTTTTTTTTTTTTTTTTGTTGGGTGAGAAATCAAAAAACCTTGAAGGTGGACCGAGGAGGAAGTAATTCCGGTTTTTCTTGTTTTTAGGATGGTTTTGTATTTTTGATTTCTTCACATGTTGACTAACTTCCATTAAACGACTGGTCGTTTTCAGCACATCTTTGAAATATTATTGGAAAATATACCTTAGAAAAATAATTCAAATATTTATTTATTATGTTATTAAAATGACAACAACTTTATTAGAAAAAAAAAAATTTTGCATCAACAATAATCATTGTCATGTTAATTTGTAACTTTTTTGCACTAAAATTGATAGTAATTGGAGCATTACCATTTGGGTGTCCAAATCACCTAAATTGCTATTTTAGAACACCAATTTAAAAAATAAAAATAAAAATAAAATCAAATCAAATCAAAAATCAAAAGAAACCCTACTACCTGCTACATCCAGTTTCTCATACTTAAAATTTTTGCAACGTGCTACAGTGAAGTTTACCCACTTCTCTTTCTCTCTCAGGTGGTGTTGTGGTGGTGGCGTGGGTTATACAGTGGTGGTGTGGGTCGTAGTAGTGTGGAATGTGGGTTTTGGGTTTTTATAGTTGTGGCGGCGATGGGTTGTGGCTACTGTGCTATGATGAAGAGATAGAGATGAAGAGGAAGAGAGAGACATCGCCATGGTGAAGAGAGTGACAATGAGGAAGAGAGAGACAGAGAGAGTGAAATAAATAAATAGTGTTAGGTGTAATGTGAAAATAAAGAAATAGGGATGTAAGGTGAGTTGTAAAATAGATTGTTAAAATAGACAAAGTAGTTTTTTAGAGTATAAAATGAGTATTTTTTAAGAAATCCGGATGCTAATGCTCTAATTATTATATATTCCTTCAACAGCCCAAAACTCATCTTAAGGCAATACACTTGTAGAGTAAATAAAGTAATTCTAATCTTACTTGTAGTCTATATATATATATATATATATATATATATATATATATATATATATATATTTATGTTTATGTTTATATTGTGGGGCCCAAAGATTTGGCTACCCCGGCCTACTCCATATCGGGCCCAAGGCCCATGCCGAGGAGAGTACAGAATTTAAGGATAAGTGGAAGAGGCCCAAGTCATCAAGAAACTTCGCCGAGGATAACCACATCTTCGACAGGCCGACATTGAAGAAAGGAAGCTATTATCCATCCATTAAATGTACGCGACCAACACTCTGGCCGCATTAATGGTGAATTGACCAGCGAACAGTGATGCCTTGGTTACTTCAACTAACAAAAAGCCTGCAAAGGCGGCTGATGGATCAAGCCCTCAGACACAGGTTCAGATGACCAACAAGTGAACGGCAGAAATCAACTAAATGAGACTATATAATAGAGCGAACCCCCAAGGGTTAGGAGGTCCTTCGGTTAGGAGGTTAAGGGATTTTCGGGGTGTTCAAGGACAACCCTTATATTCATTAGTTCTAAGGGAGGAGCTCCTCGGATTGGGCCGAGGACGAACTTTCCCTTAGAACACTTAGCCAAATCTCAGTTATTGATCTTGTAAACCCATATCGACTGTTGTATCTTTCGCTAATGCCTAATCCTTCTATCCACTCTCTATAAATTCATTGTACAGGGTTGCCTGGGTTCTGGTCCGCTCATCCCTATGAGGGAAGTGCCTGAACCGGGTCCCTACAATTGGCGCCGTCTGTAGGGAGGACTTGTGCATTAGCAAGTGCGACGGTTGGTGTGGAAAGATCAATAACAACACTTCTTTCAAGTTCATAAAAAGAAAAAACAATACAAACAATAGAAATGTACTCATTCAGAAGGCAATCATCACAAAAAAAAGAAAGATGCAAGAAGTAAAAGAAACGAAATTGGGCTACTTCTTTATTAAGTGAAGAAAAGTTACATTATACAACAAATGCCCAAGCAGGCTTGTTCTAAAGCTAACTACGAAGGTGAAAGCCCAAGCAGGCTTGTTCTAAAACTAACTACGAAGGTAAATGCCCAAACGGGCTTGTGCTGAAGCTAAAAGAAAAAGAAAAAGGGAGGGGCCTAGGCAGGCATGTTTTAAAGCCAAGCCAAGTGTTGGAGGGAGAGGTGGAGACAGGCCTATGCTAAGACCGTCCACAGCTCCCCAACCAACACTTGCAACGCTCTGAAGGAGAAGGAAAAAGAGGCCGCGGCGCCTGACGGTTCCACCTCAAGGTTTCTCCTGGTTTCCCTCCCAGTCCCCGATGACCGGGAGTCGGAGAATCACTACCAGCTTTGAGGGCCGATAGATCCGCACACGGAGGAGAGACGTTACGTTCCTTTCGAATCCCCCTCTAAACTGCAAGAGGAGTCCCATCTCTGGCTAGGTTGAAAAGAAGAAGAATTTTCGGCCTTTGCTTATTCTGCCTCCATTGTGTCGTCCAGGATTAGAGTGGCATCCTCGGCTTTGGAAAGGGGCTCGGCTTCCTTGTCACCGCCCTTTCCCAGGGCCACTTCATCTCCTCAGGCACAAGTTGCTGTTCTGGCAAGGCCCTTGAAATGCCCAGAAAACGGTGTGTTTATGAGGTTTGAACCCAAGTGTTTGTGAAGTTTGAAGAAAAGACTACCCCAAAATGCCTTATATAGAAGGCAAAAGCTGGTGAAAGCAGCCCACACAGAATCCTAAGGAAAAATTACCGGAGATATTAACTCCACCCAATTTCCAAGGGGCTGATCAGCTGCTGGATCCTCGTAAATCCGCAAGGATATTAATAAGGAGACGCCTTGCGCACCGAAGCGTCAAGTGCGTTACTCGAATAGCCCAAAAGACGCCTTGTAATCAGAAGAGGCGCGCCGGACGAAGGGGCTAGACCGAAGAATGGTCCCCCCTCGGCGGAGCAAGCTCAAAGCCACTACCACTCTAGAGGCAGACTCCCCAACGCTGAGGATGAGCTCCCTAGCTTCAAGCAGTCTAGAAGAACTAAGTGCTAGATAAAACCAAAGTCTTGTATAGTCCTCGAACTCAAGCCTATAGGGAAACTAGTTACTTCAAAAGACAAGTGTTAGACAGAACCTAGGCCTTGCATGATTCTCGGATTCAAGCCTATGAGGAAACTAACTACTCAAGAAGAACTAGGTGCTAGACAGAACCTAGGTCTTGCATGGTCCTCGGACTCAAGCCTATGGGGAAACTAGTTACTTCAAAAGACAAGTGTTAGACAGAATTAAGGTCTTGCATGGTCCTCGGACTCAAGCCTATAGGGAAACTAACTACTAAAGAAGAACTAAGTGCTAGACAGAACCAAAGTTTTGCATAGTCCTCAGACTCAAACCTATGGGGAAACTAGTTACTTCAGAAGATAAGTGTTAGACAAAACCTAGGCCTTGCATGGTCTTCGGACTCAAGCCTACAGGGAAACTAACTACTAGAGAAGAACTAAGTACTAGACAAAGCTTAAGCCTTAGCATGGTCCTCGGACTCAAGCCTATGGGGAAACTAGTTACTTCAGAAGACAAGTGTTAGACAGAACCTAGACCTTGCATGGTTCTCGGACTCAAGCCTACGGAGAAACTAACTACTAAAGAAGAACTAAGTACTAGACAGAACCTAGGCCTTGCATAGTCCTCGGACTCAAGCATATGGGAAAACTAGTTACTTCAGAAGACAAGTGTTAGACAAAATCAAGGTCTTGCATGGTCCTCGAACTCAAGCCTATGGGGAAACTAACTACTAAAGAAGAACTAAGTGCTAGACAAAACTAAGGTCTTGCATAGTCCTCGGACTCAAATCTATGGGGAAACTAGTTACTTCAGAAAACAAGTGTTAGACAGAACCTAGGCCTTGCATGATCCTTGGACTCAAGCCTACGGGGAAACTAACTACTAAAGAAAAACTCAGTACCAGACAAAACCTAGGCCTTGCATGGTCCTCGAACTCAAGCCTTTGGGGAAACTAGTTACTTCAGAAAACAAGTGTTAGACAAAACCAAGGTCTTGCATTGTCTTTGGACTCAAGCCTATAGGGAAACTAACTACTAAAGAAGAACTAAGTCCTAGACAGAACCTAGGCCTTGCATGGTCTTCGGACTCAAGCCTATGGGGAAACTAGTTACTTCAGAAGACAAGTGTTAGACAGAACCAAGGTCTTGCATGGTCCTCGAACTCAAGCCTATGGGGAAACTAGCTATTAAAGAAGAACTAAGTGCTAGATAGAACCAAGGTCTTGCATAGTCCTCGGACTCAAACTTATGGGGAAACTAGTTACTTCAGAAGACAAGTGTTAGACAGAACCTAGGCCTTGCATGGTCCTCCGACTTAAGCCTACGGGGAAACTAATTACTAAAGAAGAACTAAGTACTAGACAGAACCTAGGCCTTGCATGGTCCTCGGACTCAAGCCTATGGGGAAACTAGTTACTTCAGAAGACAGGTGTTAGACAGAACCAAGGTCTTGCATGGTCCTCGGACTCAAGCCTATGGGGAAACTAACTACTAAAGAAGAACTAAGTGCTAGACAGAACCAAGGTCTTGCATAGTCTGAGGACTCAAACCTATGGGGAAACTAGTTACTTCAGAAGACAAGTGTTAGACAGAACCTAGGCCTTGCATGGTCCTCGGACTTAAGCCTACGAGGAAACTAACTACTAAAGAAGAACTAAGCACTAGACAGAACCTAGGCCTTGCATGGTCCTCGGACTCAAGCCTATAGGGAAACTAGTTACTTCAAAAGACAAGTGTTAGACAGAACCAAGGTCTTGCATGGTCCTCGGACTCAAGCCTATGGGGAAACTAACTATTAAAGAAGAACTAAGTGCTAGACAAAACCAAGGTCTTGCATAGTCTTCAGACTTAAACCTATGGGGAAACTAGTTACTTCAGAAGACAAGTGTTAGACAGAACCTAGGCCTTGCATGGTCCTTGGACTCAAGCCTACGAGGAAACTAACTACTAAAGAAGAACTAAGTACTAGACAGAACCTAGGCCTTGCATGGTCTTTGGACTCAAGCCTATGGGGGAAACTAGTTACTTCAGAAGACAAGTACTGGACAGAACCAAGGTCTTGCATGGTCCTCGGACTTAAACCTTTGGGGAAACCAGTTACTAAAGAAGAATCAAATACCAGACAGAACCAAAGTCTTGCATGGTCCACAGACTCAAACCAATAGAGAAACCAGTCACTCACGAAAGACCAAGTGTCAGGCTAAGCCAAGGTCTTGCATGGTCCTCGGCGTCATACCTGCAGGGAAACTAGTTGCTTCAAGGGAATCCAAGTACTAGACAGAACCAAGGTCTTGTATGGTCTACGAACTCAAACCTATGGAGAAATTAGTCACTTCAGGAGGATCTAAGCACTAGACAGAACCAGGGTCTTGTACTATCCGCGGACCCAAACCTACGGCGAGGCTGACCACTTTAGTTCTAATAATGAGCACTGCAGAGGATAGTGACCTTTCCTACGATGGAATTTCCAGACCAAGCCCATGAGCATCACTTAAAGCATCAGTGTGATCGGTTGAAGCGCAATTAAAGCCAGAATCGTGCAAGTAAAAAAAAAATATATATATATATATATATAATTATAATATAGTACAAGCAAAACGAATAAAATGAAACAAAATATGCACTTCATTGAATCTTTAAAAAGTCATACAAGGCAAAGGTGCCATTACAATACTAAAAAAAAAAACAAAACAAAACAAAGGCGCAGTAGAAAATCATTCCTTCAGCTCTATCTCAACTCCTCCCTCAAGAGGCTGGGCAGAAGAAGTCTCTAGGTCCTGATAACCCTCGCTTGGGACTGCAGCCTGGGAGGGTCAGCCGGATGAGATATCTCCCCAATGAGAGGGGCTTGGACATCAGCTAAGGGGTCCACAGCCTCCCAAGGCTCATCAGTGCTTGTCTCAACGGCCTCAGGAGGATCAACTTCCTTGGTGGGCTCGCCCGAAGTGATAGCAGCTGGGACGCATTCCTCAGGAACAACCCCAACTCCCTCAGCAGCCACCTCGGCCTCAGAAATTGAAGGGGCAGCCTCGCGGATGGCAAGGGGATAATATACATTCTTCACCTTCCACAAGTCGGATAAGGCCTCAACCCCAGCTTGTTTAAGGGCCTCACTCCAAACCTGGGAGCAGTAAAGTCTGCACACCCCAGGCACTTGGGCTCTAAGGTTGTCTTCTGTTTCAGCTACCCCTGCCTCATAGGCCTCCTACACAGCCTTGCCTTTGGAGGCCTCAGCCTTGGCCTTGGCAAACTCAGCCTCTTCCTTGGCTTTCAAAGCCTCATCCCTAGCAGACTCCGCAGCGCCTCTGACCCCCTCTGCCTCAAGCACCCTCTTCTCTAGTGTCGCGATCTCCTCTTTGGCGACCCTCAGCTGATCCTCCGCCTTAAGCAGGCCCTCAGTTTGGTCTAGGGCCAACTTTTCAGCGGCAGTAAGGGCCGACTCGGCGGTGTCTCGAGCCCTCTTCATCTCCTCCAACTGGTCCATCACTTTTGAAAGATCAGCCTTGGAGGCGTTGAGGGTCCGCACAGCGTCCAACAACTTAGTACGCTCCGAGCCCACGGCCTTACTTTGGTTACTGGCCATGTCCTCCAACCTAAAGGTAGCCTGGATAGCCTGCCAATTGAAACCAATGCGCAACAGATAAGGAGCCAAGAAACAGGAAGTAAAGAAAATTACAAGCGATTAGGAAACTTACCATGCCCAAGTATTGTTTGAGACCGAGAAAGACCTCCTTACTCCTCAGAGCCTCCAGCTGGGCCATGTCCGCAGAGAGTAGTAAGGACCTCCCCAATGCATCAGCCACGAGCACACCCTCGCCCCTTGAGGGTCCCTGAGGGAGGCGTCATCCGTCAAAGGCTTCCCATAGAGCATAGGGGCAGGAAGCCAAGCCTGGGCCCCGGGTTGGAAGGCGGCCTGCTTTTCCTAACCTCGGCACCCTATCCTCAGCTGTTTCGATGGCTACCGAGCGTCGCCATCACCTCGGGAAGGATCAGACTCTTCACCCCCCTTAGGCCTCTTGCCTTTGTCCTTCTTCTGTAGGGGACTGGTGGGCTTGGACCCAGATGGTGAACTCTGTTGGGGCAGGGGAGGAGGAAGCTTGGGAGAAGACTTCCTCGGCACGTCCTTCCCCGGCTGCCCCTCAATCAAGGCCAACAAGCTTGCTTGGGGTCGCTTTTTGAAACTCATCTTCGACCGAGGAGGGGCTTCTTCGAATAAAAAGTCCGCTTCAGTTAAGCTGGGGTCACCCAAATCACCAGAAGGGTCCTCTGGTGAATGGAATTGGTCGAACACGTCAAACTCGTCCTCGGATGGACTTGAGTCAGCAACCTCCTCTTCCCCTAGCTCTCCCCCTTTAGCCTCGGCAGCTTGAGCTGATGAAGAGGTACCCACCAACGGTACGCCCTCGGGAATGGGAGACCCTTCTGGGATCAAAAATCCGTGCTCGACTACAGTGATGCTATGCAGCCGAGGATCTTTAGCTCGGATCACGTACTTTGGAGTCGAGAACGATTTTTAGATCAATTCATACCTTAGGATCTCGTGAGCAGTTCTAACTTGGTTGTCAGCTTTGTTCACAAAGATCTCCGACCTCAGTACGGTCTGCAAATCCTCCTTGTTGACTAAACCGAAGTGACGCTCAAAAGCACGCAGATCTGCATAAAAGAAAGCAAGTTCCTATCAAAAGCCAAGCAAAGCGGAGCGCGAAAACACAAGAACTTAGACCCTCTCTTAGTCTAAATGCCCCACCTTGTGTACCCTCCACTGTTGAACAATGAAGGCCTTCGTGCCACTCTCCAGACACGATGAGGAAGTCTTTGTTCAAACCCTTACTAGACTCAAGGAGGCACTAGATGAGTCGGACCCTATCATCCCGCGTCTTCATGTAATAAGACTTCCCCTTCAAGCGCTGGAGGTTGTAGCACCAGTTTACATCGTTGTGGGTTAACCCCAACCCCATCTTCTCATTCAGGGCATCCACACAGCCTAAGATCCTAAATACATTAACCGCACATTGGGTGGGAGATAAACCGAAGTGCCTAAGGTAATCCCTCATCACCGGCCCCATAAGGATCCTCATACCACCCTCCAGAAAGGCGATTATAAGAATCGCCATCTCACCATCTTTTCTCCTAGTGCTTCACTCCCCTTCTCCACAGTACCTCAAACCCACTGTATCAGGGATCTTGTAGTCAGCAATGAATTTGTCCATTGCCTCCTCAGACTCAAGTAACTTCTTAAACCTACCCATCCTAAAGAGCTAACAAGGGGCTCAGGGAAAATGAAGGAGAGAGAAAGAAGAATAAGAGGACAAGGAACTCAGGCGGAAAAGTATGAACCAGAGAGAGAAGAAAAGTTACAGAAATAAGGAAATGCTCATCGGACAGGCCTTTTATGTTGAAAGGAGGCGTAAGGACGATTGGAGACTTGATCGAGTTCAGTATATGTGCGCAAGGGCTCTTGAATGCAAAAGTGAAGGGTCAAATCAGTTCGATTGGCTATATATACCCCCA
This sequence comes from Quercus glauca, assembly GCA_023736055.1. NCBI lineage: Eukaryota > Viridiplantae > Streptophyta > Magnoliopsida > Fagales > Fagaceae > Quercus > Quercus glauca. The sequence continues at coordinate 69,609,027 of CM043316.1, read as the reverse complement.
ATTAAAAGTAACCGCACGGGCTTTCCTGCCCAATGAATCAAAAGCATCCCTACCGTCCATTCATCATCACACTATTGAATGTGGAGGACACAAAGCCGCTGAAATTTAATGAAGGCGCGCCCCAAATACCGAAACGCCAAGAACGTCCCTTGGGCAGTTGAAAGGATTTTTGACACTGACAGAAAGACAAAGTTCGCCAGGCCAGGGCAAGGACCCGAGGATATAAAAATCCTCCTCCCTGCCCGAGGAGCCAGGTAGCAGAATTTTGAGGGGCTATTGTGGGGCCCAAAGATTTGGCTACCCCGGCCCACTCCATATCGAGCCCAAGGCCCATGCCGAGGAGAGTACAGAATCCGAGGATAAATGGGAGAGGCCCAAGTCATCAAGAAACTTCGCCGAGGATGACCACGTCCTCCGCAGGCCGACATTGAAGAAAGAAAGCTGTCATGCATCCATTAAATGTACGCAACCAACACTCTGGTCGCATTAATGATGAATTGACCAGCAAACAGTGATGCCTTGGTTACTTCAACTAACAAAAAGCCTGCAAAGGCGGGTGATGGGACAAGCCCTCAGACACAGGTTTAGATGACCAACAAGTAGACGGCAAAGATCAACTAAACGAGACTATATAATAGAGCGAACCCCCAAGGGTTAGAGGGTCCTTCGATTGGGAGGTTAAGGGATTTTCAAGGTGTTCAAGGACAACCCTTGTATTCATTAGTTCTAAGGGAGGAGCTCCTCGGACTGGGCCGAGAACGAACTTTCCCTTAGAACACTTAACCAAATCTCAGTTATTGATCTTGTAAACCTACGTCGACTGTTGTATCTTTCACTAATGCCTAGTCCCTCTATCCATTCTCTACAAATTCATTGTACAGGGTTGCCAGGGTTCGGGTCCGCTCATCCCCAGGAGGGAAGTGCCCAAACCAGGAACAAGTTAACGAATGCCCTAAGGGTATTGATTTAGAAACTTTTTTATGGGAAAAAGAAAAAAAAAAAAAACGACTAACTTTTTCGTACAATTTTTTATATTTCTTACGAAAGTAGTATTAGAACTTTCCTAAAATGGTTCATTAACAAATGCCCTAAGGGCACCCCCTTAATAGGACCCTATATATAAAATTAAAAATCTAAAAAATAACCTACACACATGCACAAAATGTGTTTGTAACATGATTTAACAAATGCTATTTTCTTACATATAACAAAGTGTATTTATAACATTGTTAAAAATTAAAATATTTTTAGAAAAATGTTATATCCATAACATTTTCATAACAAATCCTAATTGGTTGTTATGAGTGAGCAAAAAAGTAATTTAAGTTTGTGAATTCAAATTATAATCAATAACATTTTACCACATATGATTTGTTGTAAAAGTATTGTGAAATTGTTATGGACATAGCACTTTTCATAGTTTTAACTCCTAACCATGAAATAAACATTCATTATTTCTTCTAAAAGGAAAAAAAAAAATAACGTCCATATCTCTAATTTTCTAAATGGAAAATTAAAATTTAAAAAAAATAATAAATATTTTTATTAAAAATATTTTTTTATACAAAATAGAAATTCTACCCTTGCCCAAAAATATTTACTTATATATTTCTATGGTTTACTATTATGGTATAAGAGTAATTAAAGGAAAGAAACAATGCATTAATAATATATAAATGTTTCTATTTTTATGAAGTACATTAAATATACTTAGAATTAATGAGTTTTTTTTTTTTTTGAAAATAATTTATGAGTTATTTATGGTATAAAAGTAATTAGAGGAAATAGAAATGATGCATAAGTCATCTAAATAAATGTTACATGTTTTTAGTAAAAATTTTAGGGGAGCTATTATTTAAATTTATGTCTAAAGTTGCATTTTTTTACCAAAATATAAGAGAGGGAAGGAATTTTATTTTTTTTTTTATTTTTTTTTTTTTATTTTTTTTTTTTTTTCTGATTGGAAGAGGGAAGGAATTGTTGAAAAGTCAAAGAAGGCAATCCCCTCCGTCTAGTCCATTTAAATAGTAAATACTAAGGTTGGTCAATTAATAAAACTTTAAAAAAAAAAATCGCTGTGGACGTGACTTCTACCACCACTTTTTTGTTCCCAATCCGAATAACAATTCTCATTTTAATATGATATCATGACTATGATTAACAATTTTAAAAATATTTATTTAATAAATACTTACTTTTCAAAGTCAAGTCAACTATGGAAACCATATTTTTCAATAATTTTAACAATAGTTGTAGGATAATTTTAACAATAGTTAGATTTCAAAGTTAACCACACAAATGTTTCTCCAAAAAAAAAAAAAAAAACACCCACAGAAACTATACGTTGTGAATGGATTATTAAGGGGGAAAATCTTGTGTTTTTTTTTAGGAAAGAAAGTATGAGGCAACCAAAGGTAGTTTTCTTATATGGGCAACTTATAAGTATAGTCTAATACTCGTGTGTGTGTGTGTCTATATATACAGAGAGAGAGAGAGTTTGGGATAAGGACTTGTATCCTAAATGTCTCCATTGAAGAATTTGATGGATGATTCATTGAATGCAAGGTCTTCATAGAGTAAAGGCACCCATTTTCTATATTACGCTCCGTTTGTTTCAATGGAAAATATTGTATAAAAATAGTTTTTCGTGTTTTCCAGTGTTTGGTAACATTACAAAAAATGAGTCAAAGGAAAATTACCTTTAATCAACATAAAAAGTATGGCTTGTTTTTAGAGATTGTTTTTCACTAATTTTTTTTGGAAAATAACAGTAAACTAAATAAGGAAAGTTAAAAGATTTTATTTCAACTTATTTAAAGTTACTACCAAACATAGGAAAATGAGATAGTTTTATAGAAAACATTTTTGGAAAAATGACTCATTTTCTAGAAATCATTATTGCCGAAACAAACAGAGCGTTATTGTCAGACTTTGTTATGTCTATAGACAAAGTGTAAAAGAAAAAAAAAAATATTAGACTATTTACGTAAGTAGTGTGGTTAGTTAAGTAGTAAAGTCACATTAAATAATAATAATGAGTGAACAGTTAATATAACATCACTAAGTCCAAACTCACAAAGGATAAGCTTTTGCGTCAAGTGATTTCCTTATATGTTATATTAGGTATTATCTCCCCAAAAAAGAAAAGTATCATGGTATTTTGCTAACCATTGTAGCCTGTAATACTTTGTATCCCCAAAGGAACACAAAGAATAACATGATACACACCAGCCTGTTACGTTGGCCGGTGTACCCCTAAGCCATAAAGATGGGGGAAGTTTGGAGACTCCCGTTGGAGTAGCAGACCCCCAAGGGGGGAGGGGCTAGGGGTAGATTTAGGTAGATTTCTAACCAAAGATCAAAAAAGAAGAAAGAATTACATGATAAACATCATCCAAATATCCAGTTGCTTCAATATAGACACCCTGTACAAGACTTACCTGAATATATATATTCAGGTAAGATTAGTAGTGTCAGCGTTTAGTCAGGCATAAAGCAACATGAAACGTTTATACAAGACCATACTCTATATAGAATCAGTAATTACAAAGAGGCCCAAGATGCAAACAGTTTTATTTACTAAGGCTACAAAAAATGAGGGACTAGTTATAGACCAAGGTAATCAATATGGTCATACTACTGCTAATAAGTATCAAAACCCAACCTCTACTTGTCTCGCAAACTTGATCAGACTGACAAGCTCCAAAAAAGTTGAAAATTTGTGCTGATGCTAGCTTGAGAATTGCAAAGCACACAAATAATAGACTCACTGCCAGCACAGCAAGCTCTCTACTTTCCAAACTTGTTTGATTTTTTACAACATTTTCAACATCTAACCTGTGGCAATAATGGAACAAGAAACATAAAACATGTCAGACACAGTAAGTAGAAAAACAGGAAAATATGGAAAGCAAATAAGGAAAAAAAAAAAGTACCATATATTATACACAATAAAGAGTGTAGATGAAATAATATCTATAACAAGTTCACTAGTGTTATTACAGTTGGTTCTGATTATGGTAAACAGTTAAGAATTAAGGATTTATTGATTTTCAGTTGAGTTGAATATTAGAGAAGTCTGACGCTATTAGAAACCATTTAACTAACATCGTAAAGAATAGCAATTTTAGAATTATATCTTGCCATTTTTTTTATCAAGAAACATGAGATGTTTTCTTTGTGCCACTTTAGGAACTTTGTCTCATCTAAGAAGTGGGTTATTGATTGAACACTTCAAACTGATAAAATGGGAAATATTCCATCAAATAATAGAAGACATTCTAAATATAAATTTTTAAAAAACATAAGGGCAAACAACTTGAAGAAATCAGTTATTGCAGCCTTTAGATAAGATAATTAAGAAATGAATGAAGAAGGTAAAAAGCAATTCAGATGATAAGATACACATTCCCAACCTTAAAATGTTATTTTCTCTGACCAATGCATTCACTTGAGATGAGACAAGAGCTTTCCATGACTGAAGGTCAGTAATTCCTTTTTCCTGCAGAAGGGAATGATGCCAAACAATTAGTTGGATGCATAAAGCTCCTTATCCCCAAAGAGAGGAGAGAAAGAGAGAGGAATGTGGTCAGACAGTACCATGTTCTCCTTCCACCTTAAGAGATCTTTAATCTCTCTTTTGCTTTTTTCCATAAGAGATAATATTCTCAATAGATCCTTGTCAATCTCTGGCAGAATATCTCCTTGTCTTCGACTCAATTCTTTGACATACTCCTCCAGCACAGATAAATTCAATTCAAGCGACCTCACCTTCTGCATCAAAATCTTCAGAACAGTGTCGCCAGGTATCCTACCATTTGGCTGTGGTCTAACCTCCATTACAGGATCAGGAATACCATTCAAAATCACCGAAGGATTTGTTGTAACAACATTGAGTTTTTGTGCATCATTGCTACTCTCTGTCCCTGCACCAGCAGTCTCAGTTTCATTTTGAACTTCACCATCTCTTTTGCTGTCAACTGGACCAACATCTGGTTTTAAAGAAGGCAATGCAGTTGAATTAGGCACTGGCAATTCGCTGGGAATAGGTTCCGCAGAAGTCACAATGAGATCTTCAAGCATCCGCTCAATTGCATCAACACCATACACCTCTAGACAACTTAGTGTGCAGTAAAACTCTGAACCATAATGACTAAGTAAATTTAATTTCAAGTACCGCACCCATTTAGGTTCAGGAAGCTTAAAGCATTGTGCATGCTTCACATTAGCAGCAACAAAAGTTCCCAAAGGGGACCATGTTTCAGTCGGATAGCTTAAACTGCCAGACAAACCAAACTCCTTGAAATTAGAAGAATAGTGTTCAAAGTTTGCAATTTTGACAGAATCAACCAGAGTCTCTTCTGAAAGCTCAATTACCACAAACTTCTCTGCCACTGAACAAGGATTCCTCAGGTACTTGTCATGATCCTTCCCCAAAATGTTACTAGCTCCTTTTGCTTCCTTGTTTTGAGTCACCACTTTTGCACCCTTAAATGCAGAGGCATAGTTGTACTCAGTTCCATCAGGTTCAAGCCGGTGGGTGATGTTAACAAGCTGATTAGGCATGGCCTTACCTTTTCCTTGCTTTGTTATGTTTCGGAACTCATCAAAATTGAGATAGCTAGAATTATGAGTCCTCCCACTTGAAAGTTGTTCTACTTGAATTTTTTCTCCTTCTTCTTGTGCTCGTACTTTACACACTGATGCGGCATAACCTAAAACTTTGAAAAGTACTTCTTCCAGTCTTATTGTCTCTGGGAGTGAACAGTTGGAATTTTCAAATCTTTGAAGAACATTGGAATTGTTACCATGAGTTGACATATTAGATTGTAACAACATTCCATTTGTGTGAGTGTTGCTTCCATTAGCGATATATGAGTATGCATGGTCACCAAGCCTATCATTGCTAACAATAGGACAGAGTGTGCTCCTGTTATCAGGAGGTGAATTCCCTGAAGTACATCCTTCAATCAATATAACATCATGTAAGGTATAAATAAGTGATAAAGCCCCAACATTCAAATAACAAAAGCCAAAGATCATGCAGTTGTTAACTCCAAATGTTTTAATTTATTAAAAGCAAATCACCAAATTTTATAATAACAACTATGACATATTAAAGGCAGCAATAGAAGAGACTTTACTCTACTCCACACTTGAGCCAAAGGACAATGAACATGGAACATAGAAGATCAAGTACAGCAACAGAAAACAAGAAACCACAAAGGGAGGAGACAGAAAAGTCCTTGGAACATTCACTCTCTAGTCTATAAAGATGAACATCACACAACCAAAAATAAAAAAATAGCATTCAAGAATTAGAGAATAAGTAACCACAATCTCTTTATAACCTGCTTTAATTACCACAAATTTGCAGGAAAAAATAAAATAAATCAAATCTTACATATAGCACTCCAATCACACCCCAGAATTCCATGTTTCAATTTTTTTTCCAACTGTCTACTCAGCTACAAAGATGGAAGGAAAAGAAAAGAAAGGCAAAAATTTAAAAAAAAAATTTTTTTTTTTTTACAATGAAAAGCTTCACCCAAAAAAAAAAAATGCCAAAATATGTGCTGAACAAACAGAAAAGTAAGTAAATTAAGGGAAAGCAAAATAGAGACAAAGACAGAATAATAATTTAACCCAACAAAAAAAAAAAACCCAAAAGGCCAAAACCCAATAGTCTAAAACAATTGAAAATTAACCAAAAGTGGAAAAAGTAGGAGGTGAGTGAGAAATGGTGCAGAACCCATATATAAAAAGGAACAAAAAGGGAAGAAGAATTACCTCCATTGCCATTGCCGTGGCCAAGGCCAAGTTTAAAGTAGAACAAGAAGACAAGGCACCAAAGAGAGAACACCAAAGAAGACAAGGAAAGCTCACAGAAGCTCCTTCTAGTCTTGCTGTTGTTGCTGTTGTTTCTGCTACACTTGCTTCCGTTTTCGTTATTTTCATTGCTGTCGTTATTATTGATGTTTTGGTGGCATTTGGTATTTATGAAGGACCCATCCTGAGGTTTCTTCATAGTTTCTCAATCAATTCTCATCCCCACAGACACACAGGGTTGTGAAGTCGGCAGTTTTATTTTGTGGGTCTCGCTTGTTTCAACAAGGAGAGAAAGAGAGAGAGAGAGAGAGAGAGAGAGTTTTCCTGAGATGTTAGAGCACGTAAAGGAATTTTTTGTGTCAGGTTTTTGTGGCTATATTAAGTTCTTTACTCCCAGTTTAGCGTAAACTACTTTGTGCCATCTAAATTGCGCTATTAGCCCGGAAAGTTAATCAAAACCCAATTTTCAACAATAAAAAAAAAGGTTGTTCAAAACCCAAAAAGATTCTTTCATTATAACCTCTATTTTCAGTGGCCGTTTGAGTCTGACACAACAGTTTTGAATTGAACTCTCTCTATATACGGCTTTTTTCAATAATTTTATTTTTTTTAAAGTTAGAAAAATATGCTACTCGTATGTTACAATCCTTGAGTGACACTTACGAGGATTTTTTTTTTTTTTTAATTCGATAGTTATAATAAGAAAGGACACGTTCAACCGGTGGAGGGGGATTTGAAATCTATATAATTTTTTTAGAAATATTACGAAGTGTTAAAAAAATCTTGACCCTTTTAATAATATTTTAGAATATTTTTTTAAAAATGATCTTGGGTGCCAATTATTGGAACTTTGATGGACCAATTTTGTGTTGCAATGATTATCTTATGTTAAAAAAAAAATTGTGTGTTGATGCGGGAATCAAATTAGGTGTGCCCATCTTCTAAAAAAAAAAAAAAAGGTGTTCACAATTTGAGCTACATTGGGTAAGTGAATCAATTTAGTTTGAATAGTAATTTATATGTACCAATCATATATAATCACCCATTTATATAGTGGTTCAACCCACACTCATGTGAGAGGAAGATCACATATGACTGATATACCATGCACCGTCTTGATGGACAACTATTTTCTCCAATGCTTATTTTATGAAAAAATATCAGTGTAGGGTGTTTTAACTAAATTCCATGTGAACAATTTGAGCTACATTAGGTAATTGAAGCAATATAGTTTCAATACCATATAAGCTTAGCTTGTGTTAGGTGCTTTACTTGTTGCTGATAATGGCATAAGGAATGATGGTGTTTGGGAAGCATTAGGCCAGTCATATGGTTTTATGTTTTCTCAACACATTGATAATTCCTCATGCCAGATTAGTAATCCTCCTAAGGGCTCTTTGAGGGGACATGCCTAGCCTCCCTATTCAAGTTGGATCAATGAGTAGCGTGAGGGAGCAGCATGTGGAGGCACCTCGCTCCATATGATGCTCCAAAGCCATGGCAGAGTAGGACCATAGTAGGCAAAGTTGGTTTTAAGATGGGTGGCAGCAGGTGGTGTCAACCCTTAAGTGATGTACATGGCAATGGTGGCTTGATGGCTAGTTGCTTGTGTGTGGGCTTGGTGGCTTGTGTGCAAGGCAGGGTTGGGCTACCATGATGATGTGTATCAGATGTTGTGTGCAAGGCATGGGCTAGTGGGTGTTGGCCTAATGCATGGACAGATGCTAGTGGGCTTATGATAGCTACCTTGTGTGTGTGCTGCTTGTGGGCTGTGTTGGTTGATGGGGGATAGCTTAGGCATGGGTCAAGCATCCCAAAACGTCTATTTAGATGTTGAGGGGGCTGTTGAGCGGTGGACAAAAGCCCCATGATCTGCTGAGACATGGGCTGTGCATATGCTGATGTGCAAGAGTAGTTACCAAATAGTTTCTAGTTTTCCTGATATTCAAACCTGCTATGTAGGGGCTAAAAACATGGAAAAGCAACCAAGACAGCAGCAGTTCAAAGTGTCCTAAATCAAACCACAAGTGTCAAATTGTCCAAGACCCAAGCAGTTATTAGGCAATAACTGCCATAGCAATTATTTCTGTGTATTTGACCCTAATGCTGTTGGGGTGTCAACAACAGAATGTATTTTACCTTAGAGAGAATTTTGTGTGTTTTCTCCAAGTTTGTAAGTTTGTACTTGAGATTAAGTAATAGAGGTTGGAGGTGGGTTCCTTGTAAACATAGCGTGTGTTGTGTAAGTGTGTGTCCCTAATAATATGTTCTAAGTGTTTCTTGCAGTATGTGTGTAGTGTTAGCTGAGACTAAGTCAGAGACTTAGGGCCATCACAAGAAGAAAATCAAGTAAAAAATTTGACCCTGTGACAGCTTTTTACCTTAGTCATCCAAAGTCCAAGTTCCCCATGGTACTCGTAGCATTGTGATTTTATCCTAACATAAAGCTTGGTGCAATTAGAGTACAAGAAAATGTCTGCGGTGCACGTGACGTGATCCAGATTATGGAACACAAATGATGAGAGGCATAAATGAATAAGTACAACAGTAATCAGCTCATGTCCTTATTCTAAATTTCATGATTGAACACTAAACTGTTTCTGCCAAAGCAGCCAAACTCCAATAAAAAGAGTGCAAAGATTGACAATAAAGCCATTAAATTAAATTGGACTTTAATATAATTACCTACAGAAAAGTATGCTAATTTTGAATCACATCAAATAATTAACACCTTTTGGGAGTGAAATATGTAACAGTAGATATCAATCTAAACATTTATATTGATAAATGCACCAAAATTGGAGGATGGCATCTCTCTCTCTCTCTCTCTCCCCCTTCTTGGGTGTATGCCATGTCAAATTCATGCTCTCCAACCCAATAAGCTGCCAGTGTAGGTGTAGCCTTTGTTGCATGCTCCAGCTGAAGTGGGTAGGCCAAGTTGATGTCTAATATGAAACTGCACCTTGCATCAAATTCACTAGGTTTCTCCTTTGGATGGAGTTAGTAGGGCATACTCCAATTCTTGCTCTTCTTCTTGTTTATTGAATGGAAGACTTCCAGGATTTTCCTCCTCTAAAAGGAGACTTATAGGGGTTTGTGAAGGGTACTTGTTCAGGATGAAGTCAATTTCTTTCCCACTTATTTCCTTCTGATCAACAAGAACCTGAATGCAAGTCCATAGTGAGATCACAAGTCAGTTTAGTTACAGAACCACTGTAAAAACTAATACAAGGGTGATGGAAGATTAATACATTTCTTTTCATGGGAATTTTATTTTACTTTCCCTCACACACACACACAGAGATGGGAGTAATAATACAATATAATTAGCCTCTATCATTATGATATGCAACAACATGAAAAGCACAACTGATTATATTCCTTTTGAATCAAGATTACATGGTATTTTCAAAACTTAGTCTATGCTAAATGGAAAAGGATCCTTTCCATTTGAAATTGATCCATTTCATACTTCAAATTAAATTTACAAATCAAAAGGTGTGCATACTGCCACATTATTTAAAATTTTAAATGATGTGACAATCTTAACCCTGAAATGGACGAAATAAAAAGGACTTAAAATATAGAGAATTGTGTTCTAACTTCTATGCTCAACAGCTTTGAAAACCCAACCAAAAAAAAAAACTTAAAATATTTAATAATGAATGCAAAAGAACGTAATGCAACCAAAAGTCTACAGAAACCACATCAAACTACCTTCACAGCTTTGAGCAACGCTGCATGGTGCCTCCTAAGCAAATCAACTGTCCTTCCGTACATGTCCCTGATCAGCCCTTCGGTCCTCTCTGCAACTTGATCATCTAAATTGAAGTTGACTGGAGGTTCAATCAGACCATAGTCATCATAAAGAGATCCTTCAAAGTCCAGCCTTGGGCCTACAAATTTAACGTTCTTCCTCCAAGGTGGTGGTTCTCCGTGTACGACCATTGGATTCTCCAAGTTCCATCTGTTGAAAAGGAAGAAAGGACCTGGCATTAGAAGCATCAAATCAACCAGAAACTTAAAGAATACTGAAGTAAGGGACCAACATGGTTAAAATTTTACGGGCAAGCCAGGATGCATCTGCAAGGTAGCCAACTGATGCCATAGATGTGTCCCGTCCATAAATGACCTCTTCAGCAGCCCTCCCTCCAAGTAATACCTGTACATAGGAAGGAAATCAATTTGAATGATGATGCAATCCAATACAGAACTACCAGCTCAAAACATGAGGTGCACACCTGAAGGCGATGCAGCAATTGAGGCCGGCGTTCAAACATGTATGATTCGTCATCAAGTCGATTAAATACAAGTTGAGACAATGTCTGCACAAATCATTTCAAACATGTACACCATGAATACCAGGAGACAGAAAGATATCTAAGTCAAATACAACTATAAGAAAGTTTCAAGAAAGCCACACATCACACCTCTGGATAGTGAACTCCTTCTGGGCAGATAATAATAAACTTAAAAGTAATCTTATACGAATATAACTTTCATCTCTGTGAATAACCAGTGCTGTAATACTGAACACAGGTATCATCAGAGCTATTCTGTGTGCCAAATGTCAATAGATATTTTCTAGTTGTAGCCCTGAAATTAGTGGGCACAATTTCGATTTTTGGCTTAGTTCTGGATGGAACTCGGACAATGTCCACAACATATAAAAGTTGCATTCATTATTTATAAGAATTTTTTCTGATGAAAAAAGAGGAAAATATAGGTAGGGAAACAGAAAGAGGACCTGACCACGAGGCACAATTGAAATGCGATCACAGCATTCAACTTTTGCATTCTCATATCGCCGGAGCAGATGGGAAGTCATTGCGACTCCCACTTCAGTAGTAGCCCTACGACATTGTCCCTGATGACCCAATTCTATTCCAACACGTTTAGGTCCCACTGTAAGTCTGTCTACTGCATCATCCATGTCCGACTGAAGAATTGACCGATGCCCTTTCCTAACTGCCACAAGAGCAGCCTCTTGGACCAGCTGAGCCAACTTTGCTCCCGTCCATCCTGATAATTAGATACATGGTTTAAGATATGGAAATGACAACCCTGACAAAAAACTGGAGAGAAACACATACCAGGTAGGTTCTGAGCATAGACGGATAAATCAACAGTCTCTGACATTTTCACTTTGCTTGCATGAATCTTCAGAATCTCCGTCCTCCCTTTTGCACTAGGAGGGCGAATTCTTATCTAGAAGAGAAGAATCCAAATGATAATGAAGCACTAACCACCCTTTGTTAGAGCTAACAAAGAACTTGAGAAAAATCTAGCATGAAACTGATCTAATTGAATACACGACATCATATTCATAAATAATTTTGTAAATAACTTTCATGCATGATAAATCCAGCCAACGGTTGGTCAAGTACATCACTAGAAAAGCGACAAACAAAGGCACCATAATAGACATGATAGCAAGCATAAAAAGAATGGTTACATCTCTGATCAAATAACAATATCTCAACTTTTTGTTTTTTGGTGTTTTTTTCCCCTTTTCCGCTTCTTTTATTGAAGCAACATAGATTAGCTAATAACAGCACCCCACTCAGTAACGAAAACAAACCTTGCGATCAAAACGACCAGGTCGAAGAAGTGCAGGATCTAACAAATCCCTACGATTTGTAGCTGCTAAAAATATCACTCCTTTTCCGGTATCAAACCCATCAAGCTCTATCAAGAGCTGGTTCAATGTTGTTTCCCTCTCTTGAGTGGCTGCATTATACAGGTGGTCGGTAGATTCCTTGAAAATTCCTTGACGCCTGATCATAGAAAAACAAACACACGATCATTCATTTCATTCATGTGCATTTTGTAGTTCATCATTTTATGATCATTTATCTTGATGTGTCACCTTCAACTATACAGCTTGGTTAGTTTTGCAGCCATTTGTAAATCATCTGTAAATTTGTTTTAAGTGTTGATGAAGAAACATTGTGAGAATGCTTCCCTATCTAGACTGCTCTAATGTATGCAGAGCATCACTTTCACTCTCATTAAATGAAATTGGAACCCAGGTATGTCTTGTAACTCAACTGGTTGGCACCTCCTAGTGTGTCCATGACATTCATGGTTCAACTGCCCCCTCCCCAATTGTAACTTTGAATTATCAAAAAATATAGTCTTGTTTAGGGATGCAAAATCGTAGCTGAGCATATCCTAAAATAGTGTTTAACACCCACCCTAGCATTATGAATTCACGAACAACATAAACCATGGAACCTAAATCTACATGGTTCTGACCCATTCATGTATGATTACATGCAAGAAAAGACAACGGCTTGGTGCTAACTACCAAAAGCAAACCTACTCATGAGTTCCAACACACCATTTCTCCACTATCCATTGTGCTAGGTCCAAACTTTAGCAACATTTTTTCCAGATGTGTAATTGTGTGTTCACATATAACTTCAGCTTGAAAGCTTTGGAGTTCAAGCAACCAGAGTTAGAATTGGGCATAAGATTCCTCCATGAAATTATTATCATTATCACAAAAATACCCACAAACACACCCACACACATCCATACCTAGTTGCCAATGCGTCAATTTCATCAATGAATATAACTGATGGTTTATTCACCTGCACAGGGGAAACTCTGATATTCTCAAAAAAAAAAAATTTCAAAGTAAGCAAATATACCAGCACTAATTTATGAAAGGAACTGTGCAATTGACATCTAGAAATCAATACAGCTTATTCAGAAAATCATGAGACTTACTACTATGTTATTAACATACAAGGATGATTCTGATGGCCCCAAAACTTATTCTAGACCACGATTGAAAAAAAAATGTGGACCAAGAGGACGCAATCACAATGATGAGAAACAAGTCACAAAAAAAATCACATCCAAAATGGGTAGTATATATCACCTTGGCTCTTTTAAATAGATCCCTGATACGAGCAGAACCAACACCAACTAAAACTTCAACAAATTCAGATCCAGCCATTTGGTAAAATGGAACACCAGCTTCACCAGCTATGGCCTTTGCAACCAGGGTCTGGAAAAGTATGAGTACATGTCAGAATCTGAGTGGCAATTTTCACACACACAATTTTCAAAACTATAGGATTATAGCTAACCTTGCCACATCCAGGAGGGCCTTCCAAAAGAACTCCATGTGGAGGTTTTATTCCCATTTTGTCAAACAGATCTGGGTTCTTCAAGTACCTCACCAACTAGTCATCAAACATTACCGATGTCAATAAGCTTTTCATTTTAATTACAATCAGGCATTACATTTAAAATGAAACAAAACATAAAACATATTTCCCATACAAAAAGTATGAAACAAATAGCATAAATTTACCAGACATTTCAAGAAACATAAAATAGAGAATCAAGATGAAGGAAAATTTGTTATGAACAATTGAAGAAAAGAAGATAACCATCAAACTTTTCAACCAAAAAAAAAAAAAAAATTCAGACCTTTAAGCAGTTTGAAATAACGTAATTGAAACAATATGGAAAAACTGCCCAGTAGTTTGTTTAGAACTAACAACCATTAAGAGTATTATCATAACATTTTTCAATTAAAACTTCATCAAACAGTAAAAGGAAAAGAGATAAATCACTTCTCTCTCAAAGAAAGGAAAGCAAGCATGCACAATTATTTATGATGTCTCTACAAGAATGGCATATTCAAAACCTCTTGGAGTTCCTCTACCGCTTCATCTATCCCAGCCACATCACCAAACTTTACTCCTGTAGAACCCTGAAAAAAAGTCATTCCAAAAATAGAAAATTAAGAATACAATCTATAATTTTTAACAAATTTGGAACAATGAGCAAAGGAATATTCTTAAGAAACTAACATCAACGCGAGCTTCTGCTTTAGATCGTGAAAAATCAATCCCTTGCCACAGATCCTGAATGTTGAAGAGAGCATATTAAGTAAGATCCTTGCTGATGAAATCCATGGTCCAAATCAATCATATAATTAGCAAATGAAAGATAAAATTAGGAACTAAACAAATTAAGCAACATTTACCCACTTCCTGAAGTTCTTAGGTCTTCTCGAAAGTGTGAAACGAACAAGAAGAACCATAGTCAAAAGGACAAGCAGAATTGGTTTTGCCATCTCAAGGCTGGCAGACACACCGCCAAAAGTGTAAAATTCATTGATCTTAGAGAAAATTCCTCCATCACTGAATAGATCAACAAGATTATCCCAAACTCTCTCCAAAACTCCAAATATGAGACCAAGAAAAAGCTTTAGAAAGGGTTTGACTACAGGCCACACAACATATGCAGTCACCACAAAGATGAAACTGGTAACAGCAAACACAGCTGATGCCAGGAAACCTCCTATGACAATTCCTGCAGCAGCCATCACAGCTGTCACAACTCCAAGCTCTACCATCATTCTGCTAGATATGGAAGATGCCACTGGATGAGGGTACTCTGGTACTTTTCCCACCCAAGACTGCAGCAGAAGATTCAAGAAGGAAAATATATATAGTCAAAAGAAGGATCTCCCAACTTCTTAACTTATGTTTTATGTCTAACTGTCCATGCCAACTCACAATGTATTGTATGATGCAAATATTGTGTCAATGGAATATTGAGGTGCAGAAATGGCTGCAACACTGAATCTAAGAGAACATAAACCAACTCTAAGTCAATGCTAGATGCTGAAATAAAGATCACCACACCAAACCCCCCCCCCCCCCCCCCAAAAAAAAGAATAAGAAGAAGGTGTTTATGTGCAAGAATTTGAATTGATTTGCATATTGAAATAAAACATTCATTCAATCTTCCATGTATTCTTTAAAGATTTTCCACTTGAACTTCAGTTTCAAATTTCAAGCTTCTTTGCCTCTGTTTAGTCACTCACTCGCCACTTCATACAACCACTAATTATTTGATCCACA
Organism: Quercus glauca; assembly: GCA_023736055.1. Taxonomy (NCBI): domain Eukaryota; kingdom Viridiplantae; phylum Streptophyta; class Magnoliopsida; order Fagales; family Fagaceae; genus Quercus; species Quercus glauca. Next base: position 69,593,308 of record CM043316.1, on the reverse strand, counting down.
AGTAATACTTAGCTTTAGCAAATCGATTTCAATAGAGTTTTTTTTTTTTTAAAAGGATTTATCACCATAGTATGTCTCTCAATTTCATATCGTGGACCTGTGTACTCCTCCAAAAGAGCTTGAGCTTCATTCTCATCCAGTCTCATGGCCCTACAAAGACACAAATATTATCAACAAACTGCATACAAAAAACCACAAAAACATTAACTTTTAAGTTGATTGGTGGGGAATCTTTACCATTTTGTTCTATGCAACCTCTTGTCACCCGGTATCTCTTTCAGCTCCACAATAAATTCCCTATACCCATTAACATACAATACGCTGTTATCCTCCTTCAAAGCCAATAACTTAATTTTATCATTCTTCATTGCTTTCTGAAATTCCTCAAAGCTCATTCTCGGCAACTCCTCCAAATTCTTATCGAATTCCTCTTCTTCTGATAACTTGGTCCCGAAAATTTGCTCAGGCACATAGAGCTTCCCTCTATACTCCCTCAAAATATCCTTCAAATACACAGCTTCATCCACCACTCCACTCTCATTCCCACCCTCCATGCTCTCTTTCTTCGCTTTCGACCTCAAATTCAACCTTTTTGCCACGAATTCAATAACACCCTCATTGGAACTCTTGCCCAAATCCTCTTTTTCTTTCAAAGTGTACAATTTGTTGCCTCTTAGGTACTTGGGCTCAACCTGGCTTGGGTTCTCCTTCAAAACCCTGGTCACAAAATCATCTTTTGTGGTTTCACTAGTCTCACCAGGCTGTGAGGAGGACTCTGAGTTGGACTTACAAAAGACCGTGAATGAACTAAGAAACAAAGGTGAATGAACTCGATTTCTTCGGGTGAAACTTAAACCTTTGGAGTGAATGAGAATTGGATGTGGTCTTTTAAGGTGGGTGTTGGGTTTGGAGTGGTGTAGCTTAGAAATTGATAGAATACCAATGGAGGTCATTGTTTGAGCTGAACTGGGCACTAGGGTTTATCAAATTATGGGTTTTTTATTTTGAAGACTTACACTGAGAATGTGTCGCTTTGTGCTCATTTTTTGAGTGAAATGGGCGAAAGGGTTTTATGAAATCGGGGTTTTTGATGGTTGAATTGAGAGTGCGAACAGGCAGTCACAGAACATTGTGTCTAAGCAAGACTGTTGGAACTTGGAAAGTTGAAACGTTGAGAGGTTTTTCTGTTTTATCCGAATCCGAGGTTCCTAAGCGGGTATGTGGCTTTGTGGGTCGGGCTGTAATGGGTAATTGGGTATTCTATATTTCTGTTGTGTTCGTAACTTCGTATAAAGTTGCAATTTCAATTATGTTTTGTAAGTTTTAATTTTGTGTCAATTTGATTGTATTTTTTCAATCATTTCCTTGTATATTTGCGGGATTCAATGTAATTGGTTAGTATGTGAAATTGGTGAAAAACTATGAAGACAGAACATCTCGCAGTTGACTCGCGAGTAGAGTAACCCACGAAAGGTCATGTGAGGAGCACATGTTGCGAGTTGAAAGGTTCAAATGTGATGGCATCTCGCTAGTGGCTATCAACTTGGCCAACTCGTGACTTGATTCGCGAGATGCACTACCATCCTGTTTGTGTGTCTTTCCTTATTTCTTTACCCACACTATATAAACTCACATTGCTCACGAAATTGTAAGGAAAATTTCAGAGAAAAAATCCTAGAAATCCATTTAAGAGTTAGAGATTGCATACCTACAATCTTCTACATATTTTTCTTAGTTTTCCTCTACTTCTACCTCTCTAATTTCATATCTTTTAAGAGATTCTTAGCCGAAACACATACCTCGCACATTCTGAGTGTTGTGGGTTGTCTTAGAGCTTTTGGGAAGATATTTTTTTTTTCAAAATAACACTGAATCTCAAACAATTTCGTTAGTCAACACATTTTTAAAACAATTTAGCAAACTAACATCTCAAGTATAAGGGAGTCGATTTTGTTGTGGTAAATCGAGTGTGACGAACTCGAGTTCTGCGGAACTCGAGTCTTCAAGGCTCAATTTCCCTAAGATTTCCAACAGAACATCATCAAACCCCTTTCTAGAGAAGAAAATGAATGACCCAAAGAAGAATGAATGACCTAGAGAAGAAAATGAAGAAATTAGAGGAAAAAGGAGCTTCGTCGCCACCACTAGAACCTTCGCCATCACTGCCTGGGTTCAATCTGAGCTAAACGATTTGGGTTAGGGAGATCTGAGTTTGTTGTTTCTTCGTGTTTCTTGTTTGGTTTCTTCGGATCTTCGCGTTTCTTGTTTGTTTTTCTTCTTCGTTGGTCTGGGTTTCTGGGTTCTTCATTTTGGTTCTTCTTCGTGTAGTTTGGGTTTCCTCATTGTGGCTTCGTTTGATCTCTTTATGGAACTCGAGTCTATAATGCTCGATTTCTACGCATAGAACTTGAGTCATAATGCTCGATTTAGCACTACAAAATTGAGTTCCTTCCACTCGAGATGTTAGTTTGCTAAATAGTTTTGAAAATATGCTAATTAGTTTTGAAAATATGCTAATTAACAAAATTGTTTGAGTTTTAGTGTTATTTTGAAAAAAAAAATCCTTTTGGGAAGCATTGGGTCATGCCATTCTATGGTGCATGCAATTGGAGATAATTGCGGAATTCGAGAAGCCAATGAAGACAAGGCTCAGTGAAATCCGTTGGTAGTTGGGATTCTGAGGGTCTAAGTACAGAAGGTAGTAGTCTAGGCTTGAAGGGTATATATTGTAATCCTTGTACTCCAACTTATTCACTAATAGATTGATTCGACTTGGAGGGCCACGGAGAAGTTTTTACGCCGAGCACTTCGGTTCTCCTCTTCGATAATACATCACCGTGTTATCTTATATTTGCATCTCTCTTTCCTTCCTCCTTGTGTTTTATACTTAATTGTTAATTTTGTATGCCCATGCACTAGGTAGTAGTCCCCGTTAATTGCACATTGTTTACTCTTATTCCACACTTAATTAAGTAGATTAAAAGCAATTAAGCCGTAATTAAACAAGCTTTAGTAGTTTTACTATCGAGCTTTCACTTTGGTTTGTCTAAGGATTTTTAGCAAACAGCTTGTGAGACATAAAATGCTTGGAAATTTGGAATACTGTCAAAACTTTACCTATGCTTCTTGGTGTTTCAACTTTCAAATATAAATTCAAATCTCCCAACTCTAATTGTAACTATCAAATTATCTAAAATAAATGTTGTTTGTTCATTTAACTTGAGCTTATAAGCTCAATTTTTAATTTTTAGCTTTTATATACAACTTTTTAAAACCTAGTTTTTTTTTTTTTTTTTTTTTTTAACTTTTTCAAAATACGAGTACACTTTACCACACTCTTAACAAAAAAAAATTTCAACAAAAAACTAAATAAGTTGTTCCCAAATAGACACTGATGTGTGATAAAAAAAAAATATATATATATATATATATACACACACACAATATAGACATATGGTTACCAATCAACTTTAATACAATATAATTCTGAACACAACAATTTTCATGATTTTTCTTATAATTGCTGACATAATATACTGTGATTAATGCTAATAAAATTGATATCAATATATAGACTCATGTGGCCAAGAACCTTTGTAGCTTAAGTTGGCACCTCTGTGAGTTAAGAACATTTAGAATAAAAATTTTTCATTTCGGTTGTAAGTAGTTGTAACTATAAAATTATCAAAATATAATAGACTCATGTGAAATAATTATTATTCAAAGCATAATTTATCATGTTAATGTTTAATAAGACGAGTATAATAGTCAATCAAGATTTTTTTTTTTTTTTTTTTTTTTGAGAAACAGTCAATCAAGATTTAAGATCACATAACATTTAGCAAACATTCCATGAGATAATAGATAAATATGTGCAAAGAGTCCTAGAGTAATATGACATAAACACCACGTTAGTCCCTATAGTTATAGTGTCTTTGAAGTGTTTTTGGAGTGGTTTGGCTTTTTGAAGATGTGTCCTACTTTTGAACAAGATATTGTTAAGAAAATCAAAATCTCATTGTAAATCAATGGTGGAGTTGAAAAATGCTAGTATCAAATTATCAATTATACACTAGTTAAAATCGTGAATTTTCATTTTAATTGGATCATATTATTTTAAGCCTTATTGCATACAAATGTCATGTATAACCTGAATAGATAGAATCTATATATTATATGGACTAACTACTAAAAAAAAATAGTTGTAATTGTCATATTCAGGTGATTATCATTATGACTAACACTTGCAAAAATTGTGGCATAATTTTCTAAAAATTTAAATTTTCTTGGCTAGAAAACAAACCTATCCATATGAACTATAAAGTGCGAATAAAGCAATGAATATTGAAATATTCTAAAAGCAAAACCTATTATGATGGGACACATGTATTAATAAAACATATTGTGGTCATAATGATTTGACAAATCTTGTTCTATAAATTTGCATAAATAGCTATAATTCTCTATAATAGGTCATATAGTCCGTTTAGATATAACTTATTTTGCTGAAAACTAAAAACTGAAAACACTGTAGTAAAATAATTTTTAAATGTGTAAAAAATTACCGTTCACACTTTTTTTTACTGTTCATATGCCTTGGTGCACTATTCATGTCCCGTAAACAGTGCACTAGGCGCTGGTCTTAAGAAAAAAAAAAAAAAAAAAAAAGAGGAGAAAACGCGCAAATGTGGACACAGAAATGTGGATCCAAACTGGGCTATAATGTAGCACGAGGGATTGGGTTATCATTATTTATTTTATTTTACTTTTATAATTGGGGTTATCAAGATCAAGTCAAGAACCCTTCTGTCTGTGACAATATCCATTCATATTCCACACCTTCCGCCCTCAAAATACTATTTAAAAGATTATTTTTGTTCCTAAAATATGGGTTATTTCCTATTTTCAGAATTAAAATTTAATTTTCATCCCTAAAAGTTTAAAACAATCTATATTTCATCTTTTCATTCAATCCTATTAAGTTTTAGGGAAAAATTGAACATAAATTATTTTTCAAAGATAAAAATAAAATCTAAACTATATTTTTTTCACTAAAATAAAATATAATTTTGGGTTTCATGAAAATATGTTAGATACACTAAACAATAAATAAATAAATAAATAACATGAAAAGATAAAGTAAGTGACAATTTACATTTTCAAGAAAATTTTTTTTTAAAAAAAATTAAAAGATAAAAATAGAACGTGTACCATGTTCCAAGCACTCACTAAACTAATAGTACTATTTTTGACATCATTTTTGGAACAAGAAAATTTTTATAATAATGCAGTTTGGCCTTTTGTTCCCGGCAACAACTACTTTTTCAAAAAGTAATATATTTTTGGCTAGTTAGATGGTGACTCTTTCTGTCTTGTTTAACAAAACCTCCCAAGAAAAGCATATCTGAAGTGTTAGTTCCCTCATCTCTCTCTCTTCCCTTTCTTTCTGTGACTGCTTTTCAGTTTTCAGTTATAGTCATAGACAACATAGAGGCCTAGAAAGAAAGAAAGGAACATATAGTTTAAGAAATACCCATTAAACTATAAGTGAATGCTTCTTTCTTTCCAGTTTTGCATAGTTTCTTTGTGCATAATTCATTGGTTTGGTAGTATTTATTAGATTGGTATTTATTTTTCATGGAAAGGGATAGCTTTGAATGCGTGTCATCTTTGGATGGCATCTATGAGGAAGAGATACATCAGCACCTTCAATTCTCGTCCTTAGTGAAGTCACAGAACAATGTGGTCGTGCAGGAAAACTCTCCAACCAGCGTCCATGAACTTCTCGAATGTCCCGTCTGTACCAATTCTATGTACCCTCCAATTCATCAGGTGTGTCACTCTTCAATTATATTAATGGGTTGCTTTCAAATTTTGATCTTTATTGTTATTTTAGTACTTTTTGCTGGTTCCATTTGTGTGATTTTGATGTGGGAGATCATCTAATTGGTTTGGGTGAGTGGAAATGTAAAATTTGTGGGATTTGGGGATTTTAATGATGCAAGTTTGTTTAGAGAGAGAGAGAGAATCGTGGCATGTATTTATCAGTGTTCTATTTCATGAGAAACTTTTTCAGTGGTTTGGGATTGGAGTAATTTCATGTGTTTGGGGATTTGGCGAACTGGGTATGGGATTTTCTGCATTTGAAGAATATGGTATAATTGTAGAATGGATCTTTTATCGTAATGGAACATGGGCTTTCTAATTTTCTTTTTCTTGCTTGAAGGATGTTGAGAGTGATTTATGTTATGTCTTGCTTTGAATGTATGCAGTGCAACTATGATATTAAAGATAGATTATTTGTTTGATGGTAATGTTGATTCTGGGGGGAAGTTTTTATATCTTCTTTATTTTGTTTGGCAGCCGGTTCTACATCACATTCTGGGGGATGCACCTAATGGGAATTATCTATTGTAGGAAATTTTTTTATATTGGATTTAGGGTCAGGAACATATAAACGCATAGCCTTATTGTAACATTTTAATCTAGCCATTTTCATTGCCATGTTTTGTGTATTTATTTTCCTTCGTCTCTTCTGTGACGCATATACTTAGATACTTGCTAGATTTTAAGCATACCCCTATCTTTAAATTACCATTTGAGATTTTCACTTTGAAATTATCTTCATGATATGACTAAAATATATATATATGATCAAGCATATTTGAGCTTTCTGTTGAAACATTGTTTAACTTGTATAAGCCTAACATTTTAAACAAATTTAGGAAGCTTTTTCAAAGATGCAATGCTTCACTCTCATATAATCATCCTTCATTTGTTTGGTCCAAGCCACTATCATTTCTTAGAAAACTATTGAAAGTATATAAGCTATATAAGATCGCATTTGGTAGTGCTGAAAAGCTGTCTAACTTCACTAATCTTGTTTTTAAGAGCGTCTCTGGCTGCTGTATATTCTGATCATAGCATTCAATCTTAAAAATTCAAGGTTTTCTTTATATGATGTAACTTATGTTCTTCTTAGTTCTGCTTCGTTGGAAATAGCTGACCGCTGACTTTATATTTTTGCAGTGCCATAATGGACATACACTGTGTTCTACCTGTAAAACAAGGGTACAAAACCAGTGCCCCACTTGTAGACAAGAGCTTGGAGATATTAGGTGTCTGGCATTGGAGAAGGTGGCAGAGTCACTTGAACTGCCCTGCAAGTATGACTTCTTGGGATGCATAGAGATTTTCCCTTACTACAGCAAACTTAAGCATGAGGCTCAGTGTAACTTTAGACCATACAATTGCCCATATGCTGGATCTGAGTGTCCTGCTGTTGGAGATATCCCTTTTCTGATAACCCATCTGCGGGACGATCACAAGGTAGACATGCACTCTGGCTGCACATTCAATCACCGCTATGTCAAGTCTAATCCCCGTGAAGTAGAGAATGCAACCTGGATGCTTACAGTAAGTGGAGATTATTTTTGAAGTTTCCATTTGGTGATTCAAAATTTTTTTTTTTTTCAACTTTCAATTTGCCAGATTTTTCTTCTGCATCTTAGAATATTTGCAGGCCCTCCCGGCTCCAACCACATGCTTTGTTATAATGTGGTGACATTTAAGGATTTAGGAATCAGAGGCACCAGGATCAAATATGGAAAATGGTGTGATAAAAGAGACAATTAAGCATATTTTTCTCTTAAATTATTCAAGAAAACAAATTAAATTTAAGAGTTTAAGAAAAGAATTAATTTTGCAAATAAGAGGATTATGATTGCTATCCATTCTTTGTTGCTGTTAAGGCCATGTTTAAGATAGGCAAGAAAAAAAGGAATAATGCATTGGTGGCTTTAGACAATGGCTACCAATGTCATATACACATGCCTGGAAGAAGTAAGAACTGACAGCAGCTTTTCCCTGTATTTTGTATAAAATTTTTCTTTCAATTAATGCAAAACTTGACATAACCTTGAAGCACTCCAATCTGCAAAATAAGTTTTAACGAAGATTATTGATTATTTTTGGCACTAATGGAACTTGGTATGATGTTTTTGCATTCCTAAGTTCCGACCTTCCTTTTTTTTTTTTCCTTCTTTTTTGGTCAGGTTTTTAATTGTTTTGGTCAATACTTCTGCCTGCACTTTGAGGCCTTCCTGCTTGGTGCAGCCCCAGTTTACATGGCATTCCTTCGTTTCATGGGTGATGAGACTGAGTCCCGGAACTACAGCTACAGTTTAGAGGTAGGGGCAAATGGCAGGAAACTGATATGGGAAGGCACCCCTCGAAGCATTCGGGATAGCCATAGGAAGGTTAGGGACAGTCATGACGGCCTAATAATCCAGCGAAACATGGCACTTTTTTTCTCTGGTGGAGAGCGAAAGGAGCTAAAGCTTCGGATTACAGGACGTATATGTAAGGAACAACAGAATCCAGATGGAGGGGTGTGCATACCCAATGTTTGCAGTTGAGGTATCTCAGTCTTCCTGTATTAGTATATGGTCCGGTATGTGTTGATGCTTGCTGCATCTTTTTGTGTCAAATGTACACTAAACCCATTTTGTTGTTGTAACTGATTAGATACTGAAGGATTCAGTTTTTGTATAATTAAAAAAGCTGCTTTTTTCTTTCTTTTCTTTTTCTTTTTCTTTTTCTTTTTTCTTTTTGTATTTTGTAGTTGTATTTACACTTAAGACGGCTTACATAAGATGTAATTTCTCCCTCTCCCATCACAAACACACAAGATTGCCAGGTGGTTGATATAATGGAATACCTGCAAAGATGCTTTCGAGAAACATTACAAGCCAAGTGCAAACATTTACTTGCAGTGATAATTTTTTAGCTGTCCATTAGGATCATAGACAATATCTGTGCACGTACAGTTTGTAAACAATTGTATATCATCATATACATGAGAGCTTATTTCTCCCAACATCTCATTAAGTGAGTGATGCACTGAAAATGGCATTTGGACAAAGTATGGTTGGAACTTGGCCACCAATATTTTAGTTAGAATGTCCAGTTTTTAGAACATTGTTTTTTAAGGACTAGTACCTTGAAAGTGGTTCAACAAATTCAGTTACAAAAGCAACTCTACATGCAAAAACCATGGCACTTCATAAATAGTCATTATCCTATTTTCATAAGCTTGGAAATGCATTTTTGAGCAATAAGAGGGTAATTTATTTCAGAGAACTCAATCTACTCTTTACAATTTACAAACTATCCTAGCCCTGTCTATTACTTCACCCCTTCATTCTTACTCTGCTATTATTCTATGACCACTTGGGACTTCAGTGAGTTAGGACTGGGGTTCCTTTAATCACATATTACAGCAACCACAAAACCTATATAGCGGTAACAAAACTGGAGGCAGGAGGTATATCATACCGCACAGCAGGTATCAAAATTTACAAGGGGTCTGGACTCCCTTTGAAATCTCGTACTTGCTTTTAAGCTGTTTCTTCCCCTCTACAGATTATATATTTCACTGTCTCTTTCTCTGATGGTTACTATCAAACTCATTCCCTACAAATGAATTTTTTTTTTTAGTTTCTTTGCCCTCTAGTTCTTGAAAGTTGAAACACTACATGCTTTTACAGTAACTATACATGAAATTTGCCGCATGTTTTGGTAAAAAGTAAAAACTACATTGCAGAGCTCTTTTTTTATTTTTTTAAAGTTAAAACCTACAGGACTTTTGAGTTAAAACTACATTGCAGATCTCATCCAATAGATTGCATTAAAATTTACAGTTTCATAAAATTCTGTTTTTGTAGCAAACACCTCGGCATGAAGCAATGGAGCTATGACTCCTTGGCACTACCATACAAATTTACATTTACGCCAAGTAGTACCATACAATTTACATTTAGGCAAAGCCCACCTAATTATGGCTCAAAGTTCTTATGATTCTCATTATATACAAATGCCTATATTAATGCTGTGCTGGGCCAGATTCCATAATGCTGTTGAAATTGCGAAAGATGAAAACAGCTGCTATTATAAAGATTTCACCTTTTTCCTTCTGTTGGGCTGCCTCAATATACTGCTCTGCCAGTTTCTTCACCTTCAAACCTTCCTTGATGAGAAAATTAGCAATCTTGGCTTTTCTGTGGTACTTCATAAGGCACCTTAGCATTCGTGATAGCCATAAGATTATAAGAAGGTTAAGGACAGCCACAATGGCCTAATAAAAATAATCCAGTGTAACATGGCATTTTTTTCCTAAGGAACTAAAGCTTCAAATTACTAGACGTATATGGAGGGAACAACAGAATATAGATGGAGGGGTGTGCATGCACGCTGTTTGCAGTTGCAGTATCTCAAAATCATGTTGTCCTCTTGTATCTTTGATGCCTGCTGCTTCTCTCCAATGCGTTTGTATTTTGTTTAATGAAGCTGGCTCTCTCTCTTTCCTTTTTGTATGTTGTTGTGCTGTAGTTGTTTTGACACTTAGACAATGCACATAAGATGTAATTTCCCTCTTATCAGTTATCACACATTTGTAATGGCATAGTTGCATAGATGCGTTCGAGAAGCATTACAAATCAAGTGCAAACAGTTACTTGCAGTGATAATTTTTAGCTGCCCACTAGGAATATCTGGGTACATACAGGTTTGTAATAAGGAGCGGTTCTAGGATCACAACTTTGAGGCTGTGGATTTTCTCTTGTAACAAGTGTTGTGGACATTTAACTCTTTACCATTGGATATTTGACTCTCCTGAATCTCCCTGCTTAATCTCAAGGTGGTTTGCCACCACCCTTTTTCCCCTAAGTTCTTCTATGGACAAACACTCTTGCACACACTTTGACATAACTTGCACATTTGTCAATGTGTGATTGGATGACATCAGTTACACATGAAGACAACCACTGATACTTGTGAAAATTAATACAATCACCAATTGACATATGTACTAGTTGTGGCAAAGTCTGTGCAAGAGCATGTGTCTCAAGAAAAAAAAAATGCCCTCTCCCTTCCTCTCTACCCAAATCTAAGCATTTTTTACCGTCGTCGATATCCACAGTTGAGAATGAATGGATGTGGATAGAGAGAGGGAAAAGAAACCTGTGTGAGATTTAGCGGTAAGAATTAGCTAAAGTTGTAGCAAAGAATAATTCTAGTACCACACACTTTCACACACTTTTGGTCGCTGTCCTATGTGATAGACTATGATTGGTTGTTTGTCACTTTCACATGGACCCACTATTTTTTCTCCACCACTCAAAGTCAAGCACGTATGACAGTTGTGGCAAAAAGTTTGTGAAAGTGTGTAGCCCTAGAATTATTCTATAGCAAATTGGGTTTTTGATGTTTCGGGATTTTCTAAGTCTTTAAAATTCTAGTGAAATAAGTCCTATGTCATTTTGCATTTCTACAAGCCCAATACAATAAGTATCTCAAAGTTGAAAAGAGAAATTTGATTTCAACAGTATGTTTTTTATTTCGGGTACTATGATTAATGTAATATGAAAACTTTGATTGTATTGGATCAAAAAATCCCAGGGGCATAGGAAAAAGTTTTTTCTATGCCCACTGGGTGTTTTGACCCAATATTAGTACCCCAAATAAAACCTTCAACAGCGGTTGGTCTTTTATTTGGGGGTACTAAGATCAATGTAGAATGAAACTTCAACAACTTGTATTCAATGGTATACATTTAAAGGGTTTTACTAACGTATATGCTCTTAGGGCATACATTACCAATCTATTTTAGAAAACTTTTTATGAGAAATTCAATTTCCCATAAAAAGTTTCCTAAAATGGATAATTAATTAATGCCCTAAGGGCATACATTATTAGACCCTACATTTAATTCAAGTTTTGTTGAGTTTTAAAAAGCACAATAACCGAACATTCTCAAATTGTTGAAGATTGATTTAAAAAAATTTTGAGAATCTTTAATTATTGCATTCATTATAACTCAAAAAAACTCAAGTTAATATATACAATTGAGCAATGCTAGGGACACAAAAAATTTCACAACTTTTGCCACAACTTGTCATGTGGTGAGTTATGAGTGGTGGAGGTGTGGACCCACCATTTGACCTTCACCATTCACAGCTTGCCATGTGACAAGTTGTGGCAATAGTTGTGGGATTTTTTGTGTCCCTAACATTTTCCTATACTATTTGGTATCAAATTGTTGAATCTTTTTATTGTACATTGATACTACCTGATGCAAAGCTTGTATTTTTCACTCTTGAGACTTTGATACTTGAATATGTACTACACTTATAGAATTACTAAAAGAAACTTATTAATTTAAGATATCTTGGCCTGAAATTTTATTCAAACGAATTCATTGCAAAACTTAACTCACTTGCTGAATCTATGAACTTTGGATGCTCTTATTGAATATATAAAATGTTTCTAAAGGACGCTTCATTGGAAAAGGAAAAAATATGAATCACTTGGCATTTCATGGTTAGAGAACATTTCTAGTGAGATAGGTCTCATTGAAAAATAAAAAATGTTTCTTGTGAGACTGATCTCGTTATATGTCAAGAAGTTGCATGTAAGATACAAACAAGAAGAAGCACAAATCTTATGGAGATGCAAACAAATGTTTGTCTATGATGGTATAAGCTTTAGACATGACTACAAGAATAGTAGACCAATAGTACCAAAAAGATCACTTTTAAGTGATCAAAAGAGTCAAAATTGAGGAGGTAACTTCAGATTTTGCACAAAATCAAATTGGAGACAAAAGTAGATAAGGTGAACAGATTGAGGTTTTCCTCAAACCTCAAAATCTGCACAATTTAAAAATGGAACCTTAGAAGTTAGCGAAAAAGAATTTGGGAAAAAAAAAAAAATATATATATATATATATACAAGAGAGGATTCTCTGGATATGTTGCTGAAACTTGAAAGTCTATCCAGAATACAAAAACTCAATTCAAATGTTTCTCATTTTCAGCACAACACTCACACAAACTATCAAAAGTTTCATCATATACAACTATAGATCAACAAAAAAGGACCAACACTAAAAAAAAAAGAGATCTACAGCCATTTCAGTGGTTTATAATCAGCACAACACCCACATGAAATATCAAAGTTTCATCATATACAACAATATATCATAACAAAAAGACCATTACTTAAAAAAATTTGAGATCTACAGCCATTTCAGTGGTTTACAAAATCTCAATGGAAAAAAAAAGAATTTAATTAAACAAATCTACCAGTATAAGTGAAGAAATTCAATGGCATCTATCACAGTGAAAACTCAAATAACCCATCTAACATGATGAGATCCCATTCAAAAATAAGAATTGAACAATCAAAATTTCATGACACAACCTAACAAAATCCCCCAAGCAGCTTAAGCCCAAATCATACCACACAAAACCTAGCTAAACACCACAAATATCTTGGAATCTAGAGCTTCTTTTCCACTTCTAAGTTCTATAAGTTAATAAAGAATATTTTTTTTTTCAAAGTAACTTTTTTTAAGCTTCAATTATGCAAATATACAATCTTGAATTAACAAATGCTGCAACTTTATACAATTAATTCACAGCTAAACCCAAAAATATAAATAAAAAATAAAGAATTGGTTCTGGGTTTTGAGAAACGTACAAATCAGCAGTATTTTATTGCAGCAAATCCTGGTGCAAAGAGAAAGAACCCCATGTCGATTTCTCTTCTATCTGGGATAAGGAAAAAAAAAAAAAAATGGGATCAGGGTTTTACAAAGCTTCAAAAGTTGAATATAAAAAAAGGAACCAAATGCGAGAAGAAGTACACGCCATTTCATTTTTCGTCGAGAGCTTTCAGTTTGTGTTCTTGAACCTGTCTCTCTCCTGCTTTTTGTTCTTGAAATTATGAAGCTCTACTTAAAAGAGAAACTGCATTGAGATCCGGCGCAGCATGAAGTGAAAATTAAAAGGTTGAGATTAAAAATGTTAAAAGTTACTTTTAAATCCGGACCTTTCATTTTGTCGGCACCAGTCTATTTCAGTGAATTCATTTCAGTGTACCGTTTGAGAGTGTTTCGGGTTGCATAACATAAATAAATATATAGGTAAACTACGTAATTGGTCCATATCTTATACACTATATTTTAATTTGATCCTTAACCTTTCAATTGTGTCAATTTGGTCCCTAAAATTTTAGTATCGTGTCAATTTAGTCCCTACTGTTATCTTTTGGATGAAAATTTATGATGTGTCTAATGGTTAAAACAAAAAATTAGCTTACGTTGATGAGACAATAAACTTAAATTTTATTTTGACTGTTTATCATGTTAGCAATTTTCATCTAAGATATAACATTAGGGACTAAATTGACACGACATTGAAAGGTTAGGGATCAAATTGACACAATTGAAAGGTTAGGGACTAAATTGAAATATGGTGTAAAGGTTAGAGACCAAATATGCAGTTTACCCTAAATATATTCTTATTAAAGATAAAATTATCATTTCAAAGAAGTAATTATGGTTTTTAAGTACCGTTGTGATATATCTTATTTCAAAGAAGTATTTATAGTTTTTAAGTAAAGTTGTGATATGCTTTTATATTAGAATTTTTTTCTTTTTTTTTGTGTGTGATTATTTATAAATAAAAAAAATCAAAGAAGTAAATAACTAAATATCATATAATATAAATAATTTAGTCTTCTTAACATTCAAAAAAAAAAAGGTATTACATATTTATTTTTTTTAGTTGAATAATAATACAAGTTAATGAAATAAATATTAAAAAAATGCTTAATTAATTGATGAGAATCTTTTATTTATTTATTTTTTATTTTTTATGTCAAGATAAAGCTAAACAACTATAAAGCATACTATTGAGATTGTTCTTCCCCCTTCTTTCTTATTTTTTTTCCTTGAATAACCCACCACATTCAATCATTCATCATTGAGATTGTGTAAATAAAAAAGCAATAAATTTGTCAAAATATCCTCCCCATTTATTACCCTACCTACCCCCACGACCCATTCTACGCATCTCTGCCTCTCTTTCTCTCTCTTAACTCTTTCAAGTTCAAAGTCTTGTCTCTCAAAACTTTGAACAACAATGGAGAACTAACTAGCTCTCCTTCTATTCACTGCCTCTTTCTTGATGCCGAATGCAAATAAGCGTGTATTAAACTTGTTTCTTCCTTTTGTTTCCTCTCTATCTCACACAAGCACTCTCTCGCATCACACCCATTCCTCAAAACCTCTCTCTCTCTCCTTATATTCAGACCCATATCCTCAACTTATACCGGCTAAATCTTGTATTTCGGCCAAAATTGACCGAAACAGTTTGGAACACCTAAAACTCACTGGAATAGGCTGAAATTTGATCTGAGGTTAAACAGACTACTATTTTGGTTTGTATGCCGGTACGAAATTTTTTGGCCATTTCGGCCAGAATACAACGAAATTAATAATAATGCTTTTAATCTCAACCTTTCAATAAAAAACTATTTCTTTTGAGAGTTTCAATCTATGAACTATTGCGTTCGCTTTTAATAATAATGCTTTATCATTAAATTAAGATACTGATGGGATAACAAAAATTACATCTATGGCTCGTCCAAGGGAATCGTCCATGATCTCCAGTCAGCCAAATGGCCAGGCCATCTCTGATTCATCCAGCTGGGTCGTCCATGAGTATTAATCAATTGAATAAGCCTCAGGCAATCAGGTCGGAAGGGTCGTCCATATGCAAAGCTCATGGACGGCCATACAACATCAATTTACATACAAAGAGTCGTCCATGGGCAAAGCACATGGAAGACCATGTAACACTTGACAAAATTCTGGAGTGGTTAACCAACCCATGTTCATCGCCAGCAATTTCTCCTAAGTATGTAACTTCCATCAGCGGTTACTACTTCTATAACCGTTGAGGAAGTTATCTCCGTAATTTCGGACTTCTACGAATCTTGGGGAGGTTATTAAACCAAGTAACTGCTCAAAGGTTCCCTATATAAGGACCGGTCTGAATCAGGCAAAGGTATGAGATTCTGATATTTTTACTCCCGAAAAATTGGAACTTCATTTCCTTGTTAGAAAGCTAACTTTGTCATCAGAGGGTATTTGGTTGGTCCACCCCGATCACCCCTTGATCGTTTCTTCTCTTTATAGGCCTTTGCTACCGCCGTAGTCCGTCGAAGCCGAAGTGTTCAGCCAACTGATTTCCTACACTATCAGTTGGCGCCGTCTGTGGGAAGTATAAATTGTTTTACAATTTGGCTTTCTGGGACAAAAGGTTGAATGGTTTAGACTAGGTCGAGGGCTACAAGCCCAGGCCATCAGGGAAGCAGAGACGCTTCAAGCAACCCCCATCGCGATCGCCAATCCGCACTGGTCATGCAGACGCCCTCTGTCCAACATGTTCAATCTATGGCGGCTGTAATGGCGGAGTTAACTCGCCAGAACCAAGAACTAAGAAGGGAGATCAATTTAAGAAGGCAGACGCATGAAGAACAGGAAGGACAAACGCATAGGCGAGAAGATGGAGAGGATGCGAAAATTGGAAGTCTGTCCAAAGGCATCGCTTCACGAAGGGTGCCACACTTGGAGAAGGAGATAGGCCAGATGAAGAAAGTGATGGAAGAGATGAAAGAGAACCTGAGGAGGGTTAATCCAGTAGAAGATTTGGTCCACAGAACCGATTCCCCCTTTATGGCTTCCATCAACGGTCATCCTCTACCACCAAAGTTCAAATTGCCTTCCCTGGATTCGTACGATGGGGCACGAGATCCTTTTGATCACACAGCCACCTTTAAGACCACTATGCATCTTCAAGGAGTTCCTGATGAAATAATGTGTAGAGCCTTCCCTACCACCCTCAAGGGGCCAGCGTGAGTGTGGTACAGCAAGATACCTCCAAACACAGTCAGTTCCTTTGAAGAATTGAGTAAGTTGTTTGTCAATAACTTCATTGGAAGACAAAGGCACAAACGCTCCTCTTCCAGCTTGTTGACTATAGAACAAGGAGAGAATGAAAGTTTGCGGCCCTTCATCACTCGTTTCAATAGGGAAGCCTTGATAATAGATGAGGTGGACGACAAGCTACAATTAGCAGCCTTCCACAACGGGGTTAACTTGGACTTATTCATTCACAAGCTGTATGAGAAAGAGCCCCAGTCCATGGCCGAACTCGTCCATTTAGCCCAAAACTTCATGAATGCAGAAGATGCAATCATAGCTAAGAAGAGGAAGAGAGCTGAAAGAATGGAAGCAAACCCCGCCCATCATTCAGACCAAGGGCCTCATCCAAAGAAAGGACGAATGGAAGATAAAAAGGAATGAGACAGAGATAGTAGGAAGGTAGGCCCTTCAGCGAGGAATCAGAATTATACACCCTTAAATGCCCCACTCGATCAAGTGCTCTTACAAATTAAGGATGATCATTCCTTAAAGTGGCTAAAGAAAATGAAAGGAGATCCGAACAAGCGCAATAAGAATAAATATTGTCGCTTCCATAGAGATCATGGGCATGACACGGACGAGTGTTACGACTTGAAACAGCAGATCGAAAATCTCATTAAACAATGAAAATTGAGGCATTTCGTTGGAAGGGACCATAAAGATGAGAAGCTGAAAGGGAAGATGGAAGAGTCAATAAGGATTATCATTGGTGGGAGTTTGACAGGACAATCTTCCAAAGCCAAGAAGACGTACCTCAAAGTGGTGCAAAATGTCCAACTATCTGGACGATCCCCAAGGACGAGGGAGACGGACGAGCCAACCATCTCTTTCACGAACGAAGAAGCTGAGAGGATCCATCATCCACATGACGATGCAATTGTAATTAGCCTACTCATTGCAGATTATACAACCAGGAGGCTGTTGGTGGATAATGGAAGCTCAGCGGATATATTGTATTATCCTGCCTTCCAACAGATGAGGCTTGGTCGAGACCAACTCCGTCTAGCATGTTCACCACTGATAGGATTCGGAGGAATGAAAGTCCAACCCGTGGGCCTCATTACATTGCCTGTGGTAGTAGGATCATACCCACAGTAGACAACTAAGGAGGTGAATTTCCTTGTGGTGGATTGTTCTTCCTCGTACAACGCCATCATTGGAAGACCAACCTTAAACAGTTGGAAGGCAGTAACATCTACCTACCACCTATCAGTCAAATTCCCTACAGAATACGGGATTGGACAGGCAAAAGGAGATCAGTTGGTGGCCAGAGAGTGTTATCTAGCCATGTTGGCTTTGGATGAGCAAGTGCAAACTATGAGTATAGAAGAGAAAAGAGTTGTTGCGGAACCTACTGAAGTATTAGAGGATGTTTTATTGCAAGAAGGTGATTCTAAAAAGTTCACTAGAATTGGAACAAGTATGAAGGTGAAGGAGAAAGAGGACCTCGTCCAGTTTCTGAGAAAGAATACTGATGTTTTTGCATAGAGTCATGACGACATGCCTGGTATTGATCAGAGTGTAATTACTCATTGGTTGAACGTGTTCCCCTCTTCTAAGCCTATTCGGCAAAAGAAAAGGGTGTTCGCTTCTGAAAGAGAAAAGGCTATCAAAGAAGAAGTTCAGAAACTGACCACAGTGCAATTCATCCGGGAAGTCTATTACCCGGATTGGTTAGCGAATGTGGTGATGGTGAAGAAGGCAAATGGAAAATGGAGGATGTGTGTAGACTTTACTGACTTGAACAAGGCTTGCCCTAAGGATAGTTATTGTTTGCCACGAATTGATCAGCTGGTAGATTCTACAGCTGGACATCAGTTGTTGCGCTTCATGGATGCCTTCTCGGGATACAATCAGATCAAGATGGACAAGGCTGACCAAGAAAAAACCTCCTTCATTACCAGTCAAGGTTTGTTTTGTTATAAAGTGATGCCCTTCAGTCTGAAAAATGCAGGGGCAACTTATCAAAAGTTGGTGAATCACATGTTCAGTTCGCAGATAGGACGAAATGTGGAGGTGTATGTAGACGATATGCTTGTGAAGAGCTTAGACGAGGGAAGCCACTTGGATGACCTTCAAGAAACTTTTGAAACACTTAGACGATACAAGATGAAGTTAAACCCAAGTAAGTGTGCATTTGGAGTATCGTCAGGAAAGTTTTTAGGATTCATGGTTTCACAGAGAGGAATTGAGGCAAATCCAGACAAGATCCAAGCCATCTTGAACATTGAACCACCGAAGAATATCAAGGAAGTCCAATCCCTCACTGGACGAGTTGCAGCTCTGAACAAGTTTGTTTCAAAAGCTACAGACAAGTGTTTACCCTTCTTCAAAGTTCTTAAGAAGGCATTCGAATGGACGGACGAGTGTCAAAAGGCCTTCCAAGATCTAAAGGATTATCTTACCACGGCTCCATTATTAAGCCCATCCGTGCTAGGAGAAGAACTCTATCTGTACTTGGCAGTGTCCTCACATGCCGTGAGTTCAGTGTTGATTAGAGAATAAGGGAAGGTGCAAAAGCCTATGTACTACACTAGCTAAGCACTCAGAGGCGCGGAAGGAAAATACCCGTTGATGGAGAAGTTAGCTTTCGCCTTGATAACAGCTTCCAGGAAGTTAAGATATTACTTCCAAGTTTATATCATCAATGTCATGACGGTCCATCCGCTCAAGAAGGCAATGAACAAACTAGAAGCTGCAGGACAACTAATACAATGGGCAGTCGAGCTTAGTGAATTCGACATCCGATACTAACCAAAAAATAAAGCTCAAGCTTTAGCAGATTTCATTGCAGAATTCACTCCAAGTTGTGAAGGCTTAGGTGAAAGAGGAGACAATAACAAGTGGGTCGTCCATGTAGACGGATCTTCTACACAACATGTAGGGGGAATAAGAATGGTTTTGCAGACACCAAAAGGAGATAAATTGAATCACAAGGTTCGCTTGCAGTATCAAACAACTAACAATGAAGCGGAGTATGAAGCCCTTCTTAAAGGGTTGGAGTTGGCTAAATCTGTGGAGGCAGACTCAATACTTGTCTTGGGATATTCTCAGTTGGTCATAAGCCAAGTAAATGGAATGTGTGAAGCCAAGGAAGACAGAATGAAGAAATATTTGAAGAAAGTGATACGCCTTGTGAAGAAATTCAAAGAAATTAATTTTGTTCAAATCCCAAGGGAAGAGAACATAGAAGCAGATACTCTAGCGAAGGAAGCCTCCGCTAGTGAAACAATGAACAAGTTTGATGAAATACAATACATGCCAAGCATAGACCTTCCGGAGATGCTGCAGATAGAAGGTGAGGAGAATTGGATGACCCCAATAGTATCATACCTGAATGACGGAAGGCTTCCAGAGGGGAAGGACGAAGCCAGGAAGCTCTGAGTTAAATCAGCCAGATACATCCTTATGGACGAAGTACTGTACAAAAGAGGTTTTTCACAGCCTTACTTGAGATGTTTAGCTCCAGACAAGGCGAACTATGTATTGAGGGAAATTCATGAAGGAGCATGTGGTAATCACTCGGGAGTTAGATCACTCGTCCACAAGGTCATCCGTGTAGGGTACTATTGGCCAACCATCTAAACTGATGCTAAGGCATATGTTAAGGTATGTGGTCAATGTCAACGTTTCAGTAATATTCCTAGACAGCCATCAGAGTATCTTACCTCGATGATGGCCTCTTGGCCTTTTGCACAGTGGGGTTTAGATATTTTAGGCCCCTTTCCAACTGGAACTAGACAAATGAAGTTTTTGGTGATGGGAATAGATTATTTCACAAAGTGGGTGGAAGTTGAACCCTTAGTGAAAATTATACAATAAAATGTCAAAAATTTCGTTTGGAAGAGTATTGTATGCAGGTTTGGAGTACTAAGGGTACTAGTATCTGACAATGGACGACAGTTTGACAACACCCCCTTCAGAGAATTTTGTGAACAGTTTGGAATCAAGAATCATTATTCCTCATCCTCCCACCTACAAGCTAACGGACAAGCAGAAGTAGCAAACCGATCCTTGTTGAAAATTATCAAGACTTGGCTTGAAAGGGCAAAGGGAGTATGGCCGGATAAATTACCAGGTGTTTTATGGGCTTACAGAACAATAGTGAGGACTCCTACAAGAGAGACTCCTTTCAAACTGACTTATGGGAGTGAAACAGTCATACCTACAGAAGTACATATGGCCAGCCATAGGGTGGTGAAGTACCAAGAAGAGGAAAACAACGAACAGCTTCGTCTTAACCTCGATCTCATAAACGAGGTAAAAATGGACGCAGAGCAGAGAACAGCAAGGTACAAAAATCTCATGGCAAAGCAGCATGATGCCATGGTGAAACCCAGGCGCTTCAGCATTGGGGATCTCGTCCTTAAAAGGGTTTCTTTAGCCACCAAAAACCCAGCCCATGAGAAGCTGGGACCAAACTGGGAAGGACCTTACAGAGTCATCAACTCCAAAAGACAAGGATCCTACTATTTGGAAGCCCTGGATGGAAGGAAGCTGGAACACCCTTGGAATGTTGAACACCTAAGAAGGTACTATCAATAAAGGATGATCATGGATGAACATTGCTGCAGGACAAATACCATGGACGATGTGAAGCATGAAGTATTGTTTTCTTGTGTTTGCTTATTACTACTATTGTGTTTTAAGTGTATAAGTATTTTATGCTGCTCATGGACGAAGTTATGTTGTATTGTGTTTTTTTTAATTCCCTAAAGGCACAAGCTCTCAAGCATGTGCCATGATTGTGGACGAATGTTTACACAGTATGGATTTCCAAATATATATATATAATGTGTTTTAAATATATGTATGATTGTATGGGAATCCTCCATTTTATGTGATTTCATTCAGAATGATCCACAGAAGGCAAAAAGCCAAAGACGAATAAAATCCTTGGACGTAAAGAGGTATCGTCTGTAAGGTTTCCTCCAAATAAGGGTAAAGCAAGAAAAGAAATCCAAAGGCATGTTTGTCTAAAACTTAGACGAGATAAATCCTAAGGCATGTCCGTCTAAAACTCAAACGAGATAAAACCTAAGGCATATCCGTCTTAAACATAGACGAGATAAAACCTAAGGTATATCATCTAAACCATGGACGAATAATGTGCGTGCAAAAACACTACAAAGCCCATGGACGAGTCTGACAAACTAAAAGGTCCAGTACATGGACAAATAAATTGCTGAGAACAATTTTACTAAGGACGAGTAAATATTCGTCCTAAATATGAAAAATAAATTAGAAAAAAGGCATTCATTCATGGACGAGCTGTACTTGATGGCAAACATGAAAAAGATTCATTCTATTCTATTTTGGCAATACAAGAAGAAATTCGTTCATATGCTCAAGACGAGATAAAATGTTTCCTAAGTGGGTGAACCCCACAACCATGGAAATGGCATGGACGATACAAAAAAAGCTTGTTCATAAAGTTTATAACATGTTCAAACATAATAAATATTGAAAACAAAAAAGCATTCATTCATTCATAAAAATCAAAAAAGGGTAGACGACCACGGTTCAAAAACCTTTGGAAGTGTAAGTGATTACAAGTAAAGCTTGTCCAAAAATCTTGGATGAGGAAATTGTACTTGAATGAATTCTAGATAAAAAAAGTAAAGGCCCAAAACAGAGGGCATCTCCAACAGAATGAAACAATAAAATTTTCGAAGGAAAGGAAAAATTCACTTGGATAAACCACTGACAACATTGCCACCAGACTTGGGATCGTCCTAAGAAACTTCATTGTTGGCATCGTCCATGACGTTGACGTCTTCAGAACTCGTTTGCAGCAAGGAATTTTCTGTAGCAAGGGGAAGCTGGAAGGAATCAAAATTCAACTCAGGGAATGCCTCCTTAGCATCAGCACGGAAGTCCTCATAGCCAGCAGCATAGTGGCTGTCGAGATGATTCTTGTATTCGTCAGACTTCTTGAAGGCTGCTATGGCTTCTTCACGTGCTTTCCCCAAGGACGAGGCAAATTCTGAAGCTTGTCCTTCCAAATAAGCGATGCGAGTATCTTTTTCAACAGCATCTGCTTTGAGTTCTTCCACCTCGTTCTTTAACTTCGTCTCATTTGCTAGCAAATGATTGAAGTCGTCAGTCAGCCTGATCACCTCCCCATTTTTCAACAAAATTTCATTGTTCAGCTCTTTAGCCTTCTCTTTCGCCATCTTGGCCTCCTCAGCAAGTTCCTTGGCCTGGTACGTCGCTGTGTAAAACTTTAACATAGCCTATGCATTGGACGAAGGAAAGTTAGAGATTTTATTTTTCAAAAAAAAAAAAAATAAAAAAAACTTATTGAAAATACACAAGGACGAATAAAATTCCTACCTTAAAGAGGTCATGAATGCCAGAACGTTCAAATTCCTTCACAGACATATTGTAACATTCGTTAACTTCATTGTCAGTGACGATTCCTTTGAACGTCCTCCATGCATAGCCCTCGTCCAACACCAAGTTGGAAGGACAATCAGATGGCTCTGACGAATGAGGCTTGCGAGGAGTCTTAGCTGGAGGGGGAGTAGGATCAGTTTGAACAGGATGAATTACTTGGACGGACTCCACATTGACAGGAGGGTCGTCCAAATTCACCGTCGGAGGTATAAATTTGGGGACCTTGGGAAGAGATAAAGTCTGAGTGGTTTTTTGTTTTTTGGAGCCTCGACGACTAGGAAGGTCGTCCAAGTCCACATCACTAGAAATCTTTTTAGATTTTCTCTTCCCAGCCTAGACGGGAGCCTTCTGGACGACTGGTGGCACAGGAGCATCCTCGTCCCCACTAGTTACTGTTTTTTCCTTATTTTCTCTCATCGTAATTATTCCTACAACAGAGGAAGTCAGTTAAAAAAAAAAGGGAAAAAGGAAATAAAGTAGGGATGGACGATACTTACTTTTATGAGTAGTTTCCTCGTGGCCTAGGTTCTCAGTAGTAGGTTCTGGACCAAGCCCCCACGTAGACAAACTGCTAAAAGTTACTAGATCATGAAAAATCCTTCTAAGGAAAGCACGTACTTTGTCAATTCGATCCAGGTAAGATCTATCCAAACGTGGACGAACAACAGCTGTACCAATAAAAAGAAAGGTGGTTAGACGATTGAAAGATAGAAAAAGTGTAAGGAATAAAAGAAATAACATGAAACGAAAAACATACTTTCAGGACGAAGGCAACCTATGGGGTTGGTAAAAGGAGGGAAGGGGGCATTACCAACATCTATTGGGTCCCCAGCCCAATTTCTAAAAATAATAAAAAACTTTTGTTTCCAGAGCCTATCAGACGAGCTCAGGCCCTTTATTAAGCTATAGTGAGAGCCTCTGGACGAGAACTGGTAAAAACCAACAAACTTTTTTATCTCTGAGGGCTTATAACAATAAAAGAACTCATCCACTGTTAAAGGACGGTCCCCTTCCAATGCCTCACACCATAACACTTGCATGGCAACTACCGTCCTCCATCCATTGGGGTTAAGCTGGTTAGGTCCAATACCCAACATATACAGAAGACCTCTACAAAAAGAGTTCAAGGGAAATCTAAGGCCAGCCAAAAGGTAAGATGCATATACTCCTAAACCAGAAGAAGGGGAACATCACCATTCCCCTTCCCTGGGTAGACGAGGGTTGAATTCCCTAGGAATCTGATATCTATTTACAAGAATTTTTAACTTGGGGGCGTCTAAGGTAGACGCTACTTCAGGAGCGCATCTATATATCACATTCTCCTCCTCCTCGTCTTGAGAAGGCTTAGGTGACCTTCTGGACGAGCTAGTCCCAGCTCCAGAAGCCATCCTACGCTGTATTTCCTAGAATTCCTCTATAGAAATACCAGGAACCCCATACGAATAATGTTCGTCTGAAGAACTATCACTACTACTACTTGTGTTACCCTCACCACTCTCATAACTATCCCCACTTCCAGAAGAAACATCCTGATACTCGTCTATCTCTCTCTCTACGCTATCACTAGGCTCAGACATGATTATTTGAAAAAGAATGATTAAGATGAAAACCTAAGGAAGAGGAAAGGAGAATACCTGACAAAACTAGAAGACAAAGTCTAGACGAGAATCTTGGACGAGATGCCTGAAGGGAGATTATGAGAAAGGCGAAGGGTAAGAAAGAGAATGTGCCTATTTATAGGGCCCAGAAGTGGGACCAACGAAGTGACACCATCCATTAAGATGACGACACGTGGCAATCACCTGGGAAAAAGTAATTGACACAACGTGTTAACCAATTAAACCATGACACGTGGCTGCGTAAAAGCGTGGGTTAAATCCCCACAATATCCTTGGACGATCCCTGGACAAGGGGGCAACTGATGGGATAGCAAAAATTACATCTATGGCTCGTTCAAGGGAATCGTCCATGATCTCTAGTCAGCCAAATGGCCAGGCCATCTTTGATTCGTCCAACTGGGTCATCCATGAGTATTAATCAATTGAATAAGCCTCAGGCAATTAGGTCGGAAGGGTCGTCCATATGCAAAGCTCATGGACGGCCACACAACATCAATTTACATACAAAGAGTCGTCCATGGGCAAAGCACATGGACGACCATGTAACACTTGACAAAATTCTGGAGTGGTTAACCAACCCGTGTTCATCGCCAGCAATTTCTCCTAAGTATGTAACTTCCATCAGCGGTTACTACTTCTATAACCGTTGAGGAAGTTATCTCCGTAATTTCGGACTTCCACGAATCTTGGGGAGGTTATTAAACCAAGTAACTGCTCCAAGGTTCCCTATATAAGGACCGGTCTGAATCAGGCAAAGGTATGAGATTTAGATATTTTTACTCCCGAAAAGTTGGAACTTCATTTCCTTGTTAGAAAGCTAACTTTGTCATCGGAGGGTATTTGGCCGGTCCACCCCAGTCACCCCTTGATTGTTTCTTCCCTTTACAGGCCTTCGCTACCGCCGTAGTCCGTCGAAGCCGAAGTGTTCAACCAACTAATTTCCTACACTATCAAATACTAATCAGTTATTGGTGCAAACGGAAATTGAACCGCAGATTTCTTATTTAACTATCAGAAATTTTAACAGCTGAGCTGGAACCCACAAAGATAAATAGAATAACTTTGTTTAAAGGAAATGAATAGAATCATTTTATGATAATATTATTGTTATTCCCTTAATTTAAAATAAATGAATAAATATATAGGGGTATGTGGGGCCCCAAATATTTAGCAACCCCAGCCCACTCCACCTTTGGCCCAAGGTCCATGCGAAGGAGAGGCAGAATCCGAGGATAAGCGGACGAGGCCCAGGTCGTCAAGGGACCTTGTCGAGGATGTCCACGTTCTCGGATTAGTGACGTGAAAGAACGGAAGCTGTCACCCACTCATTAAGTGCATGCCACCAACACTCTGGCAGCATTAATGGTGAATTGACCAGTGAACAGTGCAGCCTTGGTTACTCCAACTAACAGAAAGCCTGCAGAAGTGACTAATAGGACGAGTCCTCAGACATAAGTTCAGATGACCAACAAGTGGACGGCAGAGATCAACTCAACAAAACTATATAATAGATAAAAACCCCAGCGCCAAAAGGGAGGGGGGGATTCTCCCCCTCTGAAGAGAGAAACGTAAAAGTAGTTTTCAAGGGATCCGAGGACAACCTTTGTCTTTGTCAATTCTAAAGGAAATAGATCCTCGGATTGATGCCGAGGACGAACTTTATTCACAAACACTTAGTCAGATTCTTTTATTATGATTATTCCTAAGAATTTCGTGTCGACCATTGTTTACCTTGCTAGTGCTCATCCCTTCTACCCACACTCTACAAATTTAATTGTTTAGGTCCCATACAATTTGAGTCCTTACAATTGGCGCCGTCTGTGGGGAGGACTTGTGCACTAGCAAATGCGATGGTTGGTGTGAAAAGATCAAGAGCAACAATTCTAAAAAAAGAAAAAAAAAGAAAAGAAAAAAAACAACAACAACATTCACTCAGAAGGCAACAATTACAAGAAACAGAAAGAACGAAAAATAAAAGAGATAAAATAGGTCTACTTCTTTATTAATATATGAAGAAAAACTTACATCTTACAATTGATGCCCATGCAGGCTTGTTCTAAAGCTAACTACAGAGAAAGACGCCTAACAAGGCTGGTTGAGAAGTAAGAGAAGAGGAAAAGAAGGAAGGAAGGCCACGTTGAAGGAAGAGACCGCGGCGCCTGGCGGTTCCCTCTCTCCGTTCCGCCTGGTTTCCCTCCTAATACCATCACTGCCAGCTTAAGGGGCCGACAGATCCGGGCCCGGAGGAAGGAGGTTATGTTCTTTCTGGGTCCCCCTCCAAATAGTAAGGGGGGCTCCATCTCTAGTTAGGTTGAAAAGAAGAAGAGTCTTTGGCCTCCTCCTACCCCAACCCCAGCATGACGTCCAGGGTCGTGGTGCCATCCTCAGTTCCTGAAAGGGGCTAGGCTTCCTCGAAACTGCCATTTCCAAGGGCCAATTCATTATGGGGGGCTCAAACTGCTATTTTTGCAGAACCCCTGAACAATGTGTTTGTTAAATTTGAATTCGAATGTTTGTGGAGTTCGAAGAAAAAGGTTGTCCCAAGAACGCCTTATATAGAAGGCAAAGGATTGGTGAGAGCCAACTCGCATTAAATCATAGGGAGAGATTACCGGAGGCAATAACTCCGCCCAATTTCCAAGGGGCTTATCCGCCGCTAGATCCTCGTAAATCCGCAAGGACATTAATGAGGAGGTGCCTCATTAACGAGGAGGCACCGAAGCGTCAAAACGCGTTACTTGAATAGCCCAAGGGACGCCTTGTAATAAGAAGAGGCACGCCAAACGAAGAGGCTAGAATAGAGCATGGTCCCATCATCGGCGGAGCAAAAAAGAAAACTAAGTGTTAGATAGAACCTGGGCATTGCATGGTCCTCGGACTCAAGCCTCTGGGGAAACCAGCTACTTCAGATGAAAAAATCAAGTGCTGGACAGAACCAAGGCATTGCATGGTCTTCGGACTCAAGCCTCTGGGGAAACCAACTACTTTAGACGAAAAAACTAAGTGTTAGACAGAACCTAGGCATTGCATGGTCCTCGGACTCAAGCCTCTAGGGAACTTAACTACTTAAAAGAAGAAAACTAGGTACTGGACAGAACCAAGACATTGCATGGTCTTCGGACTCAAGCCTCTGGGGAAACCAGCTACTTCAGATAAGAAAACTAGGTACTGGATAGAACCAAGGCATTGCATGGTCTTTGGACTCAAGCCTCTGGGGAAACCAGCTACTTCAGACAAAAAAACTAAGTGTTAGACAGAACCTAGGCATTGCATGGTCCTCGGACTCAAGCCTCTGGGGAAACTAACTACTTAAAATAAGAAAACTAGGTACTGGACAGAACCAAGGCATTGCATGGTCTTCGGACTTAAGCCTCTGGGGAAATCAGCTACTTCAGATAAGAAAACTAGGTACTGGACAGAATCAAGGCATTGCATGGTCTTCGGACTCAAGCCTCTAGGGAAACCAGCTACTTCAGACGAAAAAACTAAGTGTTAGATAGAACCTAGGCATTGCATAGTCCTCGGACTCAAGCCTCTGAGGAAACTAACTACTTAAAATAAGAAAACTAGGTACTGGACAGAACCAAGGCATTGCATGATCTTCGGACTCAAGCCTCTGGGAAAACCAGCTACTTCAGACGAAAAAACTAAGTGCTGGACAGAACCAAGGCATTGCATGGTCTTCGGACTCAAGCCTCTGGGGAAACCAGCTACTTCAGATAAGAAAACTAGGTACTGGACAGAACCAAGGCATTGCATGGTCTTCGGACTCAAGCCTCTGGGGAAACCAGCTACTTCAGACAAAAAAACTAAGTGTTAGATAGAACCTAGGCATTGCATGGTCCTCAGACTCAAGCCTCTGGGGAAACTAACTACTTAAAATAAGAAAACTAGGTACTGGACAAAACCAAGGCATTGCATGGTCTTCGGACTCAAGCCTCTGGGGAAACCAGCTACTTCAGACGAAAAAACTAAGGGTTAGATAGAACCTAGGTCTTGCATGGTCTTCGAACTCAAACCTATGGGGAAACTAGTCACTATAGGACGATCTAAGCACAGTACAGGACCAGGGTTTTGTACTAACCATAGGCCTAAACCTACGGCAAAGCCAACCCCTTTGGTGCTAAGCAATGAGCCCTGCTAGGAATGAAAACCAAATAAAGCTGAGCGCTAAAGCACAACAACTTAAACCTACCTATCCTAGGAAAACTGGGAAAGAACTCGGGCGGAAAAGTATAGACTAGAAAGAAAAGAAGACCTACAGAAATAAGGAAAAACTCTTCGGGTGAGCCCTTTGTGCTAAAGAAAATTGCAGGGGCAATTGAAAGGATGGATACACTGACAAAAAAGCAAATTTCAACAGGGCAAGACAATAGGCCTGAAAACGTCAAAATCCTCCTTTCCGCCCTAGAGGTAGGATAGTAGAATTTTGAGGGGCTATTGTGGGCCCCAAATATTTAGCAACCCCAGCCCACTCCACCTTTGGCCCAAGGTCTGTGCGAAGGAGAGGTAGAATCCGAGGATAAGCGGACGAGGCCCAGGTCATCAAGGGACCTCGCCGAGGATGCCCATGCTAAGGATGCCCATGTCCTCGGATTAGTGACGGGGAAGAACGAAAGCTGTCACCCACTCATTAAGTGCATGCCACCAACACTCTGGCAGCATTAATGGTGAATTGACCAGTGAACAGTGCAGCCTTGGTTACTCCAACTAACAGAAAGCCTGCAAAAGTGACTAATAAGACGAGTCATCAGACATAAGTTCAGATGACCGACAAGTGGACGGCAGAGATCAACTCAACAAGATTATATAATAGATAGAACTCCCAGCGCCAAAAAGGAGGGGGGGAATCTCCCCCTCTGAAGAGAGAAACGTAAAAGTAGTTTTCAAGGGATCCGAGGACAACCTTTGTCTTTGTCAGTTCTAAAGGAAATAGATCCTTGGATTGATGCCGAGGACGAACTTTATTCACAAACACTTAGTCAGATTCTTTTATTATGATTATTCCTAAGAATTTCGTGTCAACCATTGTTTACCTTGCTAGTGCTCAGTCCTTCTACCCACACTCTACAAATTTAATTGTTTAGGTCCCATACAATTTGAGTCCTTACAGGGTATTTTTGAAATTTTAGTAAAAAATTTCATTAAATTTAATTCAATTCCCTTTAATTCCTTATAATTTTGTGAGAAATGAAAATTTGAGGTTTTGAGAGAATAAAGAAGAATGATTGCTTCCTTCTATTTATTTCATTCTCTCTTAAACTTTTTATTCTATCAATTAAAACTCTTAAACAAAAAAATTAAAAAATATTATAAAATTATACTTTTCATTCATTTCCGTACTTACTGTTAGTTTGGTGTTGCAAAGTGCAGGCATACTCTACTTTTAGTTTCTCTCAGGACTTGCTTGCAAATTTTTTATTTTATTTTTCAACAAACCATTTCTATAAGAGTAATTTTAGTACTAGGACTTTTTCCACATGGTCACTTAACATGGACTCATTATATTTCTTTCCACTATTCTAAGTTTGTCATATCAGAGTTGTGATAAAGTTGTGCCACATAAGGTGTGGTGTTTGGTAGGTAAGTTCAAACACACTTTTGAGCATTTTAAACACACTTACACATATTTCTACACACTTTTTCACTCACACATATATCAAAAGCACTCAAACAATATTACTTAAACTCTTCTACCAAACACCCCATACCGAAGTCATGTAGGTTAAGTACATTCTAATGTTTCCAACTAAGATAATTGAGTTGATAAGTTTATATTGAGTTTTTTGTTTTATCTAAAATATCACCCTACGAATTCTAGAGTTCTTACTAAGACTCAAATGCATGGAAATACTCCAAGAAATATATATATATATATATATATTATCAAAATAAAGTCCTGGCCTCTCAAAATTACCTGCTGAATGTTTTTAATTCATAAATTTTCAAATTTGCGCTTTTAGTTCTAAAAAGTTTTAAAAATGATCGTGGAGGGACTAGAATGTTCGAGGTTCAAGCCCAATTAAGAATATTGATTGATTTAAAGTCACAAGGTTAAATATCCTAGCATTCTATAGGATAGTCAAACTAGGCAATAGAAAGTAAATCATGCATGACCATAAAAAGGAGGCCAACTTGAGTCTTGGACACGCCGTGTGGGCGAGTTGTGACACAAATTGTGCCATTTTATGTGGCATTAACATTACTCGTGCATTAATAACAGTCTCATCCACTTCGCTACAATTGATAGACTCCAGAGAATTTGAATGGATAGGTGTTAGAAGAACAAGTTACAAAGACCTTGGAACATGCAACACTGAAGAGCACAAGAATGGTATACATATGGCCAGCCTAAGAAGAGAGTTAGAGAGGTGTAAAAAGAGCACTTCTACATACACAAAAAATTGCACAACATTTATCACAATAATTGAGTTGACAAACTTTTATTAGTTCTTATCTAAACCTACTTCTAATATCACTTTTTTACCTACCACTAACAATCTACTACATCAATTGGGAGTAAAATTTTTTGTCTATAGACTTTCTAGTATAAAAATTCCTGACTAAACCTTCGACCATATTAAAGATTCCAATCATGGCAATCAGATCCCATGGCTATCAAATTCATTCCCTACATGGTATTTTTGTAACTTTCTTTGGCCCAAAGTTCCTTAAAGTTGAAACACTAACTAGTTTTATGGTAACTATACATGAAAATTCACACATGTTCCATTAAAATCTACATAGTTTAACTCATCCAACAGATTGTATTAAAAACTTTCAACTGCAATTTACAATTTCATATTAAGTGTACGTTTGGTATGATTAATTTTGCCAACTTATTTCACTATTCAGCTTATTTTTGCTACTATTCATGAGTCCCACTGCACTTTTTGATACTATTCATTAATCCCACTATACTATTTCAGCTAACTTTTTTTTTTTTTATCTATTTAACTCATCCAACAGATTGTATTAAAAACTTTCAACTGCAATTTACAATTTCATATTAAGTGTGCGTTATGTATGATTAATTTTGCCAACGTATTTCTTTATTCAGCTTATTTTTGCTACTATTCATAGGTCCACACTGCACTTTTTGGTACTATTCATTAATCCCACTACACTATTTCAGCTAACTTTTATTTTTATCTATAGTAGTTTCAACAAAAAATTTTCAATTTCAATAAAATAAGCGGATCTCAATGAGATCCTAAGTTATGTTTTCTTAGCACAAGCAACTGGGCATAAAGTAACGGAGCTATGACTCCTTGGCAGCTGGCACTACCATACAATTTACGTTCAGGCCAAGCCCTACGGCCCTACCCGGTTATCAAGTAGGGTCAAAGTTCTTGCGATTCTCATTTTATACAAATGCCTATATTAATGCTTTGTTGGACCAGACCCCATAACTATCTACAGATTATTAAAGAGGGGTGCAAAAATATGCAGAACTTAAGAAAGATGAAAACAGCTGCCATTATGAAGATTCACTTTTGTCCTTCTGTTGGGCTGTCTCAATATACTGCTCTGCCAGTTTCTTCACCTTCTCACCTTCCTTGATGAGAAAATTAGCATTCTTGGATTTGCTGTGGTACTTCATAACCTTATCAGTCGTTTTTGACACAGCCCACCTATACTGTTCGGCTGTTATCACACCACTCTTGCACAGTGGCCTGATGTGCTCTTTGATGTAGGCTTCCACCTATACAGAATTAGTGAGACTGATCAACTAAAATCTATAAGAAGAAAAGTTGGTAAACAAGAACAAGTAATGGACAGAACTGAAGACTGGAACAATTTACATAGAGCTGTAACACGGAGAAAAACGAAAGGAAAAGATAAGAACATGAAATCAAAGAGATGATGAAAAGAGGGTCTTCTACTACCTTCTTGAATACATGATTGAAGCTATCAGACTGCTTGTTAGTCTCAAGGCTAGATTTCTTCTGCTCACTTTCAACATTTTCCCCCGTTTGAAAATGGTTGGGTGAATGTTTCCCACCAGGAGAGTTGGGATCAACAGCAGCAACAAGCATGTTCTCTGGACAGCTCTCACTCCCGACTTCAGATGTTTTCACCATTTTATTTGACACGCAATTTTCATTTCCTATAGGGTCTTTGTTCTCAGCTAGAGCTACTGTTTCAACCTGTCCAGATAGCTTTTGTAAAGCTACTTTGGGAAATTTTTTAATGAGTGGTTCTTTGTCTGGGCCATACAGCTCTTCACATTCTGCAATTGAAGGCTCTTCACTGTCTTCATTGATTAAAGGTTCTGGAGGAACACAAGAATCATTGGTCTTACCCTTTATGGTAGTGCTTCTGATTCCTGCATCGCTATGATTCTGGGGCAAGTTGGAGTCCTTTGGTGCTTCAACATTCCCTGACTTTTCATGATCATCGGAATTTAGACCATCATTCAACCGTTCAGGGTTAAGCGTAGAGAAAACCACTTTCATTTTTGAGGCACCTTCTTCTGGTGGTATCTTAAAGATGTTTGTTGAACTTACACCAATGTAGTCTTCATCTTCCAAATCATACTCAAAATCACCATAAATATCCAGTTCTGGATGAGAAGCCATGTCAAATACATTATCCAGTTCTTCCTCTCTTTTGGAGGGAACATCATCAAGGACTTGCTTTTCCGGTTGTGGACTATTTGGAGGAGAATCAGACACAAGGCCCGCAGTTTTCAATGCTTCTAAAATTACAGGATCAGTTGAAAGTTCGGTGGTAGCTTGTTCAGATCCATCAACAGGGACTTCTGACAAGGGTGAGGTATTTGATTCAGTGGCTCTACTGGACTTAATGTTATCTGAACGATGCAATAGCTCCTGGGAACATAAATTTACATATACTAATTTGCTGTTTGACCTATCAGCAACCTCTTTTTCAATATTAATTGCATCTGCAACTGCCAACTCTGTTTCTGCAGTTCTGCAAATGACTGGCAAATTTGCCTTCCTCAAGAAGTGCTCTGTCAGGCGGTAAAGCTGTGCCTGTATAGCAGATGTCATCGATGAGTATAAATGACCAGAGAACTCAATTCCAGTATTATTAAGAAAAGAACTAGTATAACATTTGCTAGTGAGAGATGATTTTGATATATAGAAAACTTAAACCACAGTGAGGAAAGTTTTAATATAAAAGAATGAATGTGGTTTAGAAATCCAATTATGTTGTGTAAATAAATCCTTGTTTTACTGTGGCATAAGTCCTTGTTAAAATTGCCTCCAACTCCATTTATATAAAACCAAACCATGAATCCTAACTGCTCCAATTCCAAGCAAACAAATTATGGAATTGATTTTTTTCTTTTTTTCTTTTTGGAAGATTTTCTTTATAACTTACAGAAGTAGGGATGGTAGTGACAAATGAAAAACAGTATAGCTAGCATTGGTGATGGTCTGATGAAGGTAGTCAAGTTGGCGTTGACACAGTTGTTGTGGTGGTGTAGTGGTAGTGATGAGTAGCAAACAACAAAGATAGAATTGGTGATGTAAGGTGGTTGAGTTGGTGTTGGCAGTGTTGCAGCAGTACTGCACTGGTAGTGATGGTACTCGAGGTGGCAGTAGCAGTGGGAGCCGAAATGATGCTGGGAACTGCATAGTGGTATGGTGGTGTTAGTGGCTGGAGCATTGGTATTGAATAGTTGATGATTCTGATTTCTTCCACATGGTGGGAGCATTGGTTTGATATAGTTGGAGATTATGATTACTTCTATGTTAGGAGGTAATGAAGAAAATCTACCATAAAAATGCCTAGTAAGGATTAGGGGCACAATTTTTTCTCAATTTTGTTACAAGAGTATCCACATCCTTTTCAGCTTTTCTAAATTTTTATCCAAAGTCAAACAGAAAATAACTTCTATTTCCATTCCCAAATATTTTTACATTAAAAGGGAACTTAAATGCTTAATGTCTTTTACATTAAAATATTTAGTGTAATTTTTTAAGATTCTCTGTGTTCATCATTGTAAACATGAAATCTTTTTATTCATTACTTATCCAAAAAATAAAAAGGCAACTTCAATAATAATCCGAGGAGAAAGATAATCCATTTGTAGTAGGACATATACTCAGCCTGATTACGATCAAGTGGAGACAGCAAATTACAGCATACCTGCCTCACAGATAAGGGAATTTTATTATGGCAACTGGGTGCCAGTACTGGTCTCATGTCTGCTGGTAGTTGCGCCTGGTCACACCAGTCAGAAAAAGGAATCGTATCAAAACAAGTTTAAAGGCATGAAACATCCTTTCAGAAAACAAACTATTACATACCAGTAATGGATAATTTCCTTTAAGCACTGCATTGTCTTCCTTTGAATCATCTCTTGAGTTCCTGCTTGCAGCAGCTGCTTTCCTAGAAAGGACCTCTAGGGCCCATTTTCTTTTGTCACTCTTTACATCATCAGATTTACCAACTGTCTGCTTCTGAGCATTAACTTTAGAGTCACTTAATGCAGAAATGGTTGGCCCTTCTGGGCGTCTGCTTAAAGGTACTTTGCTAGAAGTAGAAGCAACCTCACTCTTTGAGGTTGGAACAATGTTCTTGTTTTCATTATTTTCAAACGAAGGAAGCCCAGCCTTTGCCAAAACCTTACTTGATTCTGTGGATTTCATAGTATTACTATCAAGAGATGACTTCAAACAGTTTTCTGAAGAAATGAGCTGTTCTTTATTCTGCTCTGAATTGCCTGTAACTTTAAGAGCTGAGAGAGGCTTGATATCATCCTTTCTTGGGAATATAGATGTATCTGCTAAATACAACCTGGAAAGAATTGGATTTGTGGCCTGTGATTCAGACCCCAGATCTGAATTATCCAAACTGTTTCTTAGGAGGCCAAGAACTGACTTCAGAGTCGCAATCTTTTCAGGCTTCGTAGCTCTCATGCAACGATACTTCCAAAACTCAACTTCACAGTCCCGATCCCAAGCACGTTTTCGTCTTCCATTGGATGATGCATATATCTTTTTTGTTAGATTCTCACGTACTTTCCCCTTCTGTAACATTGACTTCTTTGTCTTTACAGCTAAAGGTGATAACTTCTTAGCAGGTTCAGTTTTGGGTCCTGCTACAGCAGCCCTGAAGGCAGCAAGAAGCTTTGGATCAAAAAGGCTTTCCCCAAAATCTTTTGAGGATTTGTTACGGACAGCTTCTCTTATTTCTTTTCTTAGTTTTTGGACTACCATGGATGACTCATTGTCCTCAGAATCTCTCCTCATGATCTTTTTCACTCGTAAGCCAGCCATATTTTCTCGTTCTATCAATGATTTATCAGCAGGATTTGGGTGTCCAAGCCCCTTGGAAGGTCTATGTTTTGCCCCTCGAACTATGCTCATTATATCAGAGGTAGCATCTTCCTTATCTTGATGATGTTTCAACCTGTCATCTTTGGGATCTGCTATTGGGGTTGGGAATTTCTGAGAATTATCTGACACAGATGCATTGACTTTGTCCCTTTTAGCCACCTGTTGAATCCTCCCTTCAGCTTTAATTTTCTTTCTAGAAACTTCTGTCACAATCTTGTGTTTGTTATCTCCATCATCAGTACTCATACACACTTGCTCGCTTATAGTTATAAAGAAATCAGAAAGACAACATAAAAGAATAGTCAGAATTTGATACTACCTGCATTGAATGACATAAAGCTTTCACAATATTCAATTCAAACAAGCATGTGTTTAAGAGGGAAAATGACATTTAAAGAGATGAACATAGGATACATTAATAGACTGCTCAGCAACACTATAATTTAAGATAAATGATAAAATTCGGTGACCACCCACTCTGAATTACTATTCAAGAATCGTCAAAAATATTAAGCATAGTTTAAAATGCAACATGGTATGTTTAATAAAGATGAAACAACCACAATACAGCAATAAAAGAAACTTTTCCTCAACCCATGTATCCTACAAAGCCCATGTGTTCTGCAAGCTGAAAGGCCTAAGAACCTCAATGAAGAGCAGAAACACAATGCAGAATATAAATGAGGATTACTGGACCAGGAAATAAGCAAGCAGCACTGGAAAATTTTGACATGGGAGTAGCAGTAACAAATCCTAGGGTAACATAGTTACAAGAACTTACTGCAAAGAACAGTGAGAGAATCAATGGAGACTTGAACGATAAGTTACCTGCCATCTGTAGGCTTTCTCTTTACACCAACCATTCTGGCAGCATCCTTATTAGCATCCAGTTCAACTTTGTCAACTGAAAACATTTCAGCAATGAGGCAATGAAACAGGATACTCATATCAATGCCTTACTAAAAACCTAAACTACCTTTGCTAAATATATTAGCTTTTCTACAGCCCATTAAAGGCCAAAAAATAAACAAGAAGAAGAAGGAAATATTCCTAAACCACTTTCAAACCTTTTTCCAAAGAATCTTCTGAAGGAATTTGCTGCTGGACATCTTCAGCAACTTGATCTTCAATTCCATCATTCTTTTTTTCATCAACTAGAAACACATTAAAATTGATGACAATGAGATGCTCTCAAATACACAAAGCATGTATATACTTTCAGCTGCCTGCTATCATAATGATGGAATTGTAGCTATAAAAGTAATGGTAGGGAAAAGTTGTACACAAAATTACCAGATAAAAAAGCGCCTACAGATAAACCAAGATGAAGGCCTATACTGGATTCATTTTCAGATTGCCTGTTTCCAGTAGAGGACTCATTAATAAACTTTTTTAAAGGATTTTCAATGCCATTATTGCTTCTTAGTTCCTTCATTGCTTTCTCAGCACAACTTGTCTTCGACTCACTAAGCACCAAGGAATTAGAAGCTGAAATAAAGGATGCATCACGTGATAAGGACAATTCGAGTTCCTTTGCATCAAAGATTGGTTGAATGATAGTCTTCCCCCCAGACAGTGTTTCCACCTTTTGACTAATGGCATCAGAGCTCAATATCAATGTTTCAGTTTGCAAGTCCTTCTCAACTTTAACAGTTGCCTTGTGACTATTGGCATCGGAAGTCAATAGCAACGTTTCAGTTTCCAAGTCCTTCTCAACTTTGACAATTGACAAAAAGTTCTCATTTGGTTCTCCAGTACATTGATTTTCATCAACCATTGAGACCACAAGAGCTGTTTCTCCGGCATCAGCAACAGAAACAGACACCTTTCCAGATAAAGCATCCTCAATGAAACATTCACTATTACCATTTTCGGAGCCACCCTGATTATCAGGCCTCTGTATTGAAATTACATCTGATTTTTGTGGCACACATCTACAATAATCCACAAGCAAGAATGTTGAAAGAAATGAAAAGGGAAGTTACATTTAGAAAAAGACACATTTTTGACATTTCCATTTATCCATGTTTCAAGCCTAGAATACTTGTGGAGCTCCAAAGCTGCATTAATTATTTTTAACTTAAGGAGACCTTTACTTGACAACATCAGATGATCATGAAACAGTTACAAGGTTATTTATCTCTAAGCCATAGATGCGGTGGTTAATGATCACCTGGCAATATTGACGATTGTTAGTTACCTAACTATACTCCAAGCAGAGAGGTAGTTGGTATTTAAGAGGGTTTGCAGATTCATAATGCATGCTAGTTAATTGAATAACGCATGTGAACCTCAAGAAAATCCATTGGCTTTTAGACTTAGCCAGGGAACCAACAGTCCAGCACCAACCAACAAACAATCATCCTCTGAAAACTTACCTTGGGCATAACCAGGTACTCTCAGATGTGGCTTCAGGATCAAATCCCACGCAAAATGCATGATACCTAACTCCATGCAAAACCAAACAAAAATTGGTTATGATGCCTTTTTCTCCTTCAAAGACAATAAGAAATTTCACAATTTGTTCACAGAAATATTTAGGAAAATCAACCTACTGAAACTTCACATCTCAACATTTAGAAGGGAAGAAATCCCTAAATGTCATTCAATGTATATGTAAGACCTTAGTAATCAAATTATTTAGATCAAATATACCATATATCACATGAGTCACAAGCAATTGATGTATCAAGATTGGAATCTCCCTCAATAGTTGCTAATCCACTTCGAATTTTACAGCCATCTCCATCCAAGCAGATAACTGCCTACAACATGATAAAGTACATAAGAAAGAGATTAAGACGTAAATGCCTCTACAAATGAAAATGTGTGGAAGGCAGCCTTGAGTTTATATGGTAAATGTGCCAATAACACTGGCATGAGAGGTCAGATCTTTTACAAAAGCCACAACTAATCTCAGAAACCTCAAAACATTTCAATAAACCTTATGAGATTACATATGGAGGATAATTACATTTTCATCAATATAGTAGGACGGAAATGAGAGAGTATTATTCTTCCCTTCAATGGACCATTCATCATCTCTGCATATATGAACGGACAAAAAATGACAATTAATCAGTGCTGAAAACATAAGCACAGTCAAAACATGAATAATTTCATCATTATTTAAAATAAAATATGATAAATTCTACGGGCCACAGATTGTCCACATGGCACTCAAACTCGTGTAATGCAAGCTATAATTCTTTCTATGTTCTATTTCAATCTCTTCTAACAAAAGGAGCTTCATAACTACACTATTAGAGGAGACCCATAGCAAGAATTCTATCACAATTAATTGATTTTGAGGCTCCATTAACATCTATAACTGTAGCGATATTGCTTTGAGTCAAAGATGACTAAACAATAAGATAACGGGTAAAATGAATTGCTATTACAAGAAAGTAGTGTCTTAGAGTGAAGTCTTAAGTTTTCAGTAAGCAATGCTAGTATCATGTGGAGCTACAAAACCAAGAGGAACAAAGCTATGAGACAGGAAAAACAACACAAGCAAAGTGCATAATTTTTTTTTTTTTAAATTTTTTAATACCTGGAAAATGAGTCTTCATCAGCTTTGTTGCTACCAATAGTATCATAGACCTTCATAATTGAATGAAACTAATTAAACTTTAGCTTCCATTTGGCACCAAATTTTAATTACAGATAGAATAGAAGTTCAATAGAAAATAGGCAAATAAGGTTCTGAATGTATATCAATTACAGCAAGAGTAATAGCAACCAATGAAAAAAAAAAGTCTTCAACAATGTTGTAACACTAACCGGAACACATGTGATCAATTGAAATTCATTCTGGCAAAGCGGGCACAAGTTTGTGATGGTAGACCAATTGTCAATGCATAGAAAACAGAACCTGAAATCACATGATGATGCCAGATAATGAAGTCAAACTTGCTACATGTCCAAGCAAATATAACTTGATAGGTGGATAGTGGGGGAGAGGGAATATGTGGGGTTCAAACCACAAACATGGGATACCACAAAGGATACCATTATCGCTGGGTTATCACTTGAAGCCCCCATGCAAATATAATTTGATAGAAATGAAAAAGAGTTCATAGTTTTCCTCAATCTGAATGCACAACAGATATATGTGTGTGTGTGTGTGTGTGTGTGTGTTTATTTATTTATTTAAAAAAATAATTATTAAAAAAAAAAAAAAAAACTAGCACTATCATTGACTATATAGACAAACCATAGGGAACATGGATAAAGGAAGATAAATTTCATTAACACACACATCCAACTAAAGAATCTCTTTTAAATCAACTAAACTCTACGAGAATGCATGTTTCAACAATCATAAGTGATGAAAGGAATATGGAGATACATACCAGTGCTGGCAGCAGTCAAGAACCCCTCTGTCTATGACAACATCCATACATATTCCACACCTTCCGCCGTCAAAATTAGCATTTTCCTTTCCACATTATAAATAATTTTGGATTTAGATTTAAAAAGAAAAAGAAAAAAAAAAGAAAAAAAAAAAGAAAAAAAAGACATCATATATAAATAGCTATTACCTAAGCTTGAGTATCCATAAGTACCAGAATAAATGCAATCCAACAAATTGTTCCATAAGCTTCACATTTTTTTACTAGTGCAACACAAAGCAAGTAATTGGAGCTTGAGAACAACATAATTCACAGAGCAAAGATTACCTAAATATGTTACAAAGGTTATACGATTTTTCAGGAAGCTATTCGTTGAATTTTAAAAGCATTGTGGATTGTTCTTGCATGTGTAAATTAAATGGGAAGACCATGGATCATTTATTCCTTCACTATGATATTACTAGGGTGATATGAATTGGTCATTTATTCTTTATTTGTACACTGTAGTGCATTCCAAGAGGATTCAGCTGATGGTAATGAGGCTCAAACTTTTGCTTTTAAGGTCCCTCAACACAAGGATTCC
Source organism: Quercus glauca (assembly GCA_023736055.1). Lineage (NCBI taxonomy): Eukaryota > Viridiplantae > Streptophyta > Magnoliopsida > Fagales > Fagaceae > Quercus > Quercus glauca. The sequence goes on along the minus strand of CM043316.1, from coordinate 69,552,206 downwards.
GCCAATTGATTTACTCTTGTCTTCAAACTTGTTAGAGTCCTAAAACTACTTGGAACTTCAAATGTTAAATTTGGTATCAAAGTGTTTCACTTGTATACTTCCAGTGTACCTAGGTTAGCTTATCCACCTCATTGCACTTTTTTATTAATGAAATCTATAACTTGTTAAAGAAAAAAATGACCCACATGTCTATTTCTTCTTTAGTGATCTTTGTTCCCCTAAATTGAAAAGATTTGACAACTAGAGATTTGTTACTAGACACTCACCACCCACCCAAATGCCCAAGTATAACCGAATCAAAAAAAATAGATAACACAAAATTCAACGCAACAGAGACAGAAATTTTAGCTATTTCACGAATTGTGACTTAAATAATAAGGCAAAACAACATGGGCTTACAATATTATTGCTATTATCATCAACTTCAAAGAACTCTTCCTCTGCAATGCCACTTGTAACAAATTCCACCTCCATTTTCAAACCCAACACAACTTGCCAACCCAAATCAAATTCTAATAAAAAAGTAAAAAATACATAAAAGATGGTAAGCTACTGATAAGTGAAAGTAGTTGAAAAAAAAAAAAAAAAATGAACCCAGGAAAAAAAATTGAAAATTGGTGATGGGAAAAGTCAGATTTTCATGGAATTTGAAGATCAAGCTCTTGATGCTTGGAAAAAAAGAAAAAAAAAATTGGAAGAGTCAAATGGGGAATAAGCAAAAAGTTGAGGGTATATAGGTAATAAAAAATGGGAGTGTGTTTTTTATACCTGGGACTGAGAGAAAGAACCATTTGTTTGTGTTTCTTTTGATGTAGACGATGAAGAAGAAGTTATAAGAGAATACATATATAAAATTTCTAATTCTACGACCATGGTTTCGAGCTCAGGCCTTTTCGTTTATGCGAAACGTTTTTTTAATAGGAATTTAGAAACTCATGAATTACTATTATTCAATGTAGAGTAGCAGGCTGCTTAGGAGAGATTGGGTTAAGCCCGGCCCATAGCATGTAGTTACAGTACACACTCAGCTTGCAGCCCAACCTTTAACGAGCTACTGACTAATAAACCCAATATAAATATGTGTCGTTTTGTTTTTTTTTTAACCAAAATTTTATTAAGAATCAAAAGGCAGTACATGGCTTCAAAAAACAAAATAAAATTAGACATGACTTGTGAACCTGACATAATATGAAATTAGTAGATTATGGGTTGAGATTTAATGAGTTTGTGTTATGCTCGAGTTGACATGACTAATTCATTTAATAAAATGGGTTGGGTTAGTGTACATCACATGAAACTTGTTTGACCTGTCTGACCCATTTAATTAAATGACATTTTACCAATATACCCTTCAAACCTTAAGTATATAAACTTATTAGTTGTTATGGTTTATTTTCTTTAACATATTATGATTGATTATTTGTGATATTGAGATATGCTTTAGTTTTGAATAATTATTTGTGATGCAGTTACTCGTTAGTTCTAAATTTTATATTAAAAATATTTATTTGTCTGGTTTTTCATAATTCATATCCATCTGGTTAATACTAAAATTAGTTTTTTTTTTTCTCGTTTTGATAAAATTTGATAAACATGTCAATACGATTGACCTGTTTAATAAATAGGTTGTGTTAAGGTTGAGGAATCTTGACCAATCTAATAAACATGTCGGGTTAGGATTGACCCATATAGTCGAATACTCATGAATCGATACGACACAAACCCGACACGCGAACATGAATTACTACCCCTACACATGCATGCTTTCAAAACTACAATTACAAGAGAAGTTAGCTTTAAGAGTAACAAAAATTTTAACAGCATAATGAGTTGTTGAGTTTAGAAATCTTTTAACCCAACAAAACTCACGGCTAACGAAAGACAATTAAATAAAAAACATTACTAATAACAATAGAAATAGACCAAACAGTTGGATCTTCTTCTTTAAACAGGGCATAAAAACATTCTTTTGCATCTCCTTCCACAATAACGTTGCACCAATTTTTAGACCTAGCCAAGTTTAAAGCCCACAAAATTCCAGCTTCTTCAACTTGACCTAGAGTGCATAAGTCATAATTCTTTATGTCATTTTGTTAATTTGTGGGGAAACCCCAACCCCAATCTAGATTCTCTCAACCAAAGTTTATAGATGGCTACCCACTCGTGGTGGGTGGGAATGCCCCTTAACTCAGGGCAAAGGGGGCACATTAAAGATTACTCTACAATGCAGAGGTTAATCCAATAGGTAACCATATCCGACCTAACAATTTCAACAGACTTCATCCACTTTAATCTCTCACTTGATTACAAGCTTATATTACTAAACTTGGCATCGTTGTGTCGTTGTGTCATTGTTTGTATATTGATAGTTTAGTAATGTACTAGATGAAATATATACAATACGTAATATATATTGGGGGGGGGGGGGGGGCGGGGTGGGGCGGGCGGGGCAGGGCGGGCATAAAAATGAAAATTAAAGACTTGCGTAGTACGTACAAGTATATTACAAATTTAAATGAAAAATCCATGACTAAAAGAATTGTTAAATATGTCCTTTATTATATTATAATATAGTAGCATACTTATGTTATCTCAATGTAATTTCATGAGAAATTTTCAACCAAAAAAAAAAAACTAATTAAGTATTGCATATACGTTTTCAAATTTTGGCCAAGCAAAACAACGAACAAAATTATTTATTGTCATATAATTTTAATTTTAATTAATTTGAATTTTATCTATGTAAAATGAAATACACATCTATTCATGCATACTAGTATGTAGCCCCGTGCTACCGCACGGGAATGGATACATTATTAATCATGAGTTTATTCATGTTTAAAAGGCTTAGTTAAGTCTAAATTCATATTATTAACCAGAAAATTTCATTAACCAGAAAATTTTACACAGAAAGATGAACCTTGGTGACAATGTTTATCCAAAAGATCCATTCACGCTTTTGAATCTTCAATCTCTATTGATGATTGAAATTTTCGTAGCTTAAAAAATTTAAAATTTAAAAAAAAAAACCCTCAGAGTTGTACTCATTTTGTAGTTTTACGATGGGTCATTTTGTAACATGATGGGCATTTGTGTGAAGAAAAAACCTCTGAAATTCCATGGCTGATAAAAGAAATTCTCTCCAATCTCTTTTTATAGAGAGATGGGTTTGTGCATGTTTTTATACATCCTTCATAGTTGTATTATCACGAAGCAGGTCCAATTGATTTAGATTGGTACTACCGATTCCCAAAGCATGAGTGTTTAATGTGTTATTAATTTTATCTCATTGGTTTCTACACATGACAGCGAAATTAAAAATAATTAGATTGTACACGTGTATAGTAAAATTGGACTCCAATTTCAGATTCTAATTGAACAATTGGAATGATAATATATGATAGTAACAACAATAGGAAAATTCAAATAAAATTTTGGATTAAATTGTAACAATCTGAATAAAAAATTCCAGTAGAAAGACAGGGTGGAGTGATCCATTCTAAGAAGGCGACCAAACTTGCGTAAATATAGAATAATAAATCTCTCTCCAGAAAATTTACATTGTTCATAACCTTTACCTTCACTGAAAATTTTAAAAACATAATGACTCACATCTACCATCTAGACATCTATAGCCAAGTCCTCTCCAATTCGCGTGAGATTCCATTGATCACTAAGTTTCTTTGCAGCCTGCAAAAAGTATTATCCATCGGTCCACAGCAGTGCTTTCTTCATTGTTATAGGTGCCAAACCTGAATAAAAAGCCAAATATAAGGATAGTGAATTTTAGGCATAATGTGCATCTAATCACATATTAACAATTTATAACAAATGTAAATATGCAAACTTTGTAAGTAAATAGTAAACAAAACTCAGTGTCAGAACCAAGAAGAAAGCACTTTAATCCGAAACTCAGTGCAAATGTAAAGATGCAAACTTTGTAAGCAATTTATAACAAAGATGCAAACTTTGGCTTTGCTATCTTTTTGGAAATTATGCAATGTACCCAAGCCAAGTTCTTATCACCGATATTAATCTCTTTGGTTTTCACGTTTGACTGCAAAATCAAGAAAAAACTTAATTAGTACAGTAACTCACTTGACCCGATACATAGAAGTGGTTTTAATGAGAATGAGTCCACATACATTTAGCAACATGATGCAAAATTCAACTTCAATTTCAACGATATTAATTTCTTTGGTTTTCACGTTTGACTGCAAAATTAAGAAAAAACTTAATTAGCACAGTAACTCACTTGACCCGATACATAGAAGTGATTTTAATGAGAATGAGCCCACATACATTTAGTCACATGATGCAAAATTCAACTTCAATTTTAGATTCTAGACATATGGCACAAAATTAGAACTCTAATTAGGAATTCTAATTTGGTGTGTGCACATGGCACACAATTAGAGCTAATTTGGTGTGTACATGTGGCACACAATTAGAGTTCTAATTTGGAATTTAATTTCACACTCTCTCTGCTTCACATATTATTATATATATAGATATGTTATATATTGATTATTGGCATTAATTTATGAATAATCTAAGTTAAAGAAAAATATTAACAGATAATGTTTTAAAAATTATAATAAAATATAAAAATGTTTATGTTTAATATAAAATATACTCCTAAATAGCTAAACATCATATCATATACTATATAGGCGTAAATGCACTTTTAGTCCCTACATTTTGACCCGATTTCTATTTTAGTCTTTTCATTTTATTTTTACAACTTTTAGTCCCTAAACCAATTAACGCGTGACATTTAAGTCCTTACCGTCACTTAACTAATAGAAAATGCTGATGTGGCAGACGGAACACCCTATTAGTTGACATGGCAATTAAAATATTATTAAAAAAAATATTATTTGGCATTTTACAATTTAAAAAAAAAACAAAATAAATTAAAAAACAAAATTAAACTCAATCCCAAGACCTAGAAAAATTAAACTCGATCCCAGGACTTCTCAAACCCAGACTGGTCTGTAATTTCCTAATATTTTGTTTTCTTTACTCTATTTAGTACCAAAAAAGCTGAGACCTTCCAAATCTGAATCTCAAATCAGTGTAAAGTCTTCTCATTTTTTGGTTGTCTATGCTGAGTCCCATTTTTGGCGTCGAATTCCATCTGGGTTTGAAGTCTAATCCCAGTTTTCCTTGTCTGCAAAGCCATCAGAGTCCACAGATTTGATTCTTTGCCTCAACTTGATCATTGACAAGAGAAACGCTTCTTTTTTTCAATCTGGGTATTGAGAAAGTCACTTCATTTATAAGTCTTGTAACCTCTTTCTACAAGATTTTTTATGTTCACATCTGAAAGCTTGAATTGAAAATTTCTCTATCAAACATGGCCAATCTTGTTCCTGCATGTACCCGATCCACCAAGGCAAAAATCTCCCTCACGTCGGCGAAGCCATACCCACCTCCAACATCTCCAATCTGTCGCCGGCGAAGCCAATCTATGGGTTTGGGTTTTGATTTGTGGAGGAGGAGCATGACTGATTTAGGTCTGGGTTTTGAGGAGTGAGATGTGTAGGTTGCGATTTGGGTTTTAGTGGTGGTCAATCTGAGATTTTGGATTGTCACGGTGGACATCAGCGTGGGGTCGTGGTGCTGTGGGTGGACCTGGGTTCGTGGGGCAATAGATCAAGGTTCTCTCTTGATGCGGAGAAAACGATGGGAACAATGGATTTCGTTGGAAAAATGAACTCGACCTGGGTGAGAGAGAACGATGGCGTTGGAGCCCCAGATCGGAGTGGTCGAGGTCGCTTTGCATGAGGAGTTTTCCATCGGAGAAGAAAGGTAGAGAACATTGGTGCTTTTGTGTTGTTGATGGCGGATTTGGGTTTGTTGATGGTGGATTCGGTGTTGTTGATGGTGGATTTGGGTTTGCTGGCAGCGGATTTGGTGTTGTTGATGGCGAATTCTAGGTTTGTTTGTGTTTGTGTTTTTTTTTTTTTTTTTTTGCCCTTGATGTTCTGGGTTTGTATGTGTTCTGAGATTTTGCCCAAATTGTTTTGGGTTTTTTTTTTATGCGGATTTGTATATTTTTCTGGATTTATGGGTTTGATTTCCTTGAGGTTTCAGTGTTGATTGTGTTGGAATTTTTTGTGCTGAGGTTGATTTTGAGTGGGTTAGTCAATTGGGTTTGTCTTGATTTGGAGAAGAACATGAAGAATGACGTTCATGTTCTGGGTTGGAGGTTTCTGGGTTTGACATTTTTTTGGGTTGGAGGTTTGATGATTTTTCTGGGTTGGTTTTCTCATGTGGGTTTGGGTTTGATGATTTTTTCACGTTCTAGAGGTTTGGTGGAGGATAGGGATTTTGTATGAAATTTTGCATTGTTCTGGGTTTGATTGTTCTTGGATACCAGAAGAACATGAAGAACAAATTAAAATTAATAAAATTAATAAATTAATTTTTTTTTAATTTAGATGCTGATGTGGCAATTTTTTAATGTCAAAATAGATTTTTTTTAATTATTATTTTACTGTGCCGTTAGCTACATCAGCATTTTCTGTTAGTTGGGTGACGGTAAGGACTTAAATGTCACGTGTTAATTAGTTTAAAGACTAAAAGTTGTAAAAATAAAATGTAGGGACTAAAATAGAAATCGGGTCAAAATGTAAGGACTAAAAGTGCATTTACGCCTACTATATAATAAAAGTTGAACTTAAAAGCCGTGGTTGCACCAAGTGGCTGCACCATATTGCAAAAAAAATTTTAGATTTTTAAAAAAATATATAATTTTTCTTTCCTATAATTTCTGAGTTGATAAATATCTTAATTCAATTACAATTCAAATTATTCATATGATCCATTTAATCCTTATTTAATTACTATACTACACGTAAGAGAAAACATTTATATGTATTAAAAAAAAAGGTAGTAACGTGTATTAAAAAAAAAAAAAAAAAACCAGCAACGCGTATTATTAAAAAAAAAAAAATGCAACAACATAGTGTAATCTAATCTTTCTCAAATTTTTCATCTAATCCATCTAATCATGATATAAAATTATAAAAAAAAAAAAAAAAATTAGCAACATGTATTATAACAAAAAAAAATATGTTGAATTCAGTTATTTTTTCATGCATATACACAAACATGTAGTGTGATTTTTACTTTTGATTATATAATTGTAATTCATTTAGCTATTATTTTTTTAATAAAATTATACGTTTTATGAGTTTATATTCATAGGACTTAAACTTCAATTTTTAGTGTTTTCTTTCATGCTTTCAAAGACAAAAATTAAATTCTCATGTGAGTCTCTTTACTTCAAAAATTTAAATATTTAGTAATTTAGATTGTTCTTAATAATTGAATTGAGGTTTTCACTTAAATATGATTTCAATTGTTGCTTTCGATAGTTTTTAATTATTAAATTCAAAGTTTATCCATTTAAATACATGTGATTAATTGAGCTTTAAAGTTCAATGTATTATTAGTGGCTTGCCAAGAAAACCTCAAAGTTTGGAATCGAACCACATTTGGCTATGTCCGATCTGCTCTTAAAAGGAAGTTGGCTGATTTGAAGGAAGCTGAAGAAGGGGACTGTTATAGAACTGATCCAGGTCGAATTCAGTTGCTTAGAAAGGAAATTGGCAGCCTTCAATCTAGGGAAGAATGTATGTGGAAGCAAAGGGCTCGAAATTCTTGGCTTAAAAAAGGTGATCGTAATACCGCTTACTTTCATTATAGAGCTAATCAACGGAATAGGAGGAATTTGATTTTGGGCTTGGAAGATGATAATGGGGTGTGGGTTGAGGATGAAATCAAAATGGGAGGAGTGGTAGAGGGGTATTTCAAGAATATCTTTTCCACCTCAAACCCCGTCCGGATTTGATAGTATTTTAAATGGAATTCCATGCCCTGTGGACGTTGATCTTGATTTGACTGTGGGGGGTGATTTTCAAGCTTATGAGGTGAAGCAAGCTCTCAACCAAATGGCTCCAAATACTGCCCTTGGCCCTGATGGTATGTCACCCATTTTTTACAAATCTTTTTGGCACATTGTTGGTGAGGATGTAACTACAGTTGTCCTCCATGCTTTGAATTCAGGTATTGTCCCAAAATCCCTTAATGCCACATTTATCTCTCTGATTCCCAAAATTAAAAATCCTAAGAAAGTTTCGGATTTTAGGCCCATAAGTTTATGCAATGTTATTTACAAATTAATTACTAAAGTGGTGGCTAACCGGTTGAATTCAGGTATTGTCCTAGAATCCCTTAGTGCCACATTTATCTTTCTGATTTCCAAAATTAAAAATCCTAAGAAAGTTTCGGATTTCAGGCTTATAAGTTTATGCAATGTTATTTACAAATTAATTGCTAAAGTGGTGGCTAACCGGTTGAAAAAGTTGTTGGCTAAAATGATTCCAGATTCCCAAAGTGCCTTCCTATCAGGGCGGTTGATCACTGACAATATCCTAATGGCTTTTGAAACCCTTCACTTTCTAAAAAGGAAGACTCAAGGGAAATTGGGGTATATGGCACATATGAGCAAAGCGTATGACCAAGTGGAATGTGTTTTTTTGGAAAGGCTAATGCGCCATCTGGGTATTGAGGAAAGGTTGATCAAATTATTATGGCTTATGTGCAATCTGTTTCTTATGTAGTTCTCCTCAATGGGCAGCCGGTGGGCAATATTAAACCCACAAGGGGGATTCGTTAGGGGAACCTCCTTTCTCCATTCTTGTTCCTTTTCTGTGCCATGGGATTGCAGAGCTTGATTCACCAGGTTGAAGTGGATGAGCATATTCGGGGGGTGGCTATTTGTAGGAATGGTCCTAAAGTTTCCCATTTATTCTTCGCAGATGATAGTGTGTTGTTCTGCAGAGCTACGGAGGCCGAATGTAATAAGATCTTGGAGATATTTGAGGTATATGAAAGAGGGTCTGGCCAAAAGATAAATAGAGAGAAAACAAATATTTTCTTCAGTTCAAATACCCCTTTGCCTTTGCAAGATTGGACTCAGCATCTCCTAGGTGTCCCGGCAATCCGTCAGTATGAAAAGTATCTGGGATTACCAACTCTAGTAGGCCGAGCAAAAAAAGAAAGTTTTGTATTCCTAAAAGAGAGGGTGTGGAAGAAATTGCAATGGTGGAAAGAGAAATTATTGTCTCAAGCGGGGAGGGAAATTCTCATCAAGGCCGTTATTCAAACTATCCCAACCTACACCATAACTTGTTTTAAACTTCCCAAGGGTTTGGTTAGGGAGCTTAAAAGCCTCATCCAGAAATTTTGGTGGGGTTATAGTGGTGATTCGAGAAAGGTGCATTGGGTTTGTTGGTAAAAGCTATGTGAAGCGAAGGAGGTGGGTGGCATGGGATTCAAAGAAATTGAAAAGTTCAATGATGCACTCTTAGCAAAATAAGTTTGGGGGATGATAAATAATCCGGCTTCGCTTTGCTTTCGAGTGTTTAAAGCTAGGTTTTCCCAAACTGTTCCATTTTGGAAGCGAAAGATTCCATAACTGGGTCCTATGCTTGGAAAAGTATTCTTAGTGCTAGAGATGTTATTCGGAAAGGTATGGTTTGGAGAATTAGGAATGGCCAATCAGTGCGTGTTAAGGAAGATAAATGGTTGCCTAGAAGAGATAGCAGTTCCATCATATCCCCCTTACCTACTGTATTGCCTGGGACAAGGGTTAGCTCCCTCATTGATGCTGATCGGAGAGGTTGGAAAACTGAGGTAATCCAAGAGATGTTTTTGCCTAGTGAGGCTTCGGTAATTATGGGAATCCCTTTGAGTATTAGGAACACAAAGGACTGGGTGATTTGGGCTTACACTCGTTCAGGGGTTTATTCTACAAGCAGCGCCTATAAGCTGCTATCTGCAAGAGCCACACCAGGAAGCTTGAACCAAGTGCCTCAAAAATGTTTTTGGAAGGAAATCTGGGAGTTGCGAGTTCCCCACAAAATAAAACACTTTGTTTGGAAGGCTTGCCACAATGCCCTCCCCACGAAGTGTAAACTGTTTCAGCGGAAAACCATCTCCTCGGAGTTGTGTGAGCTGTGTAATGAAGGACATGAGGATGTTTTACATGCTTTGTGGAAATGTAGGGTGGTGGAAGGCGTGTAGAGCTGCCACAGTTGGTTCCAACAGGCCTTAAATCCCCCTACTCTAACATTCTGTGATTTATTTGATCGTTTTTTGCAAGTGACGGATGACTTTAGGAAGGAGATTTTTGCAGTTTCGGGTTGGTGTTTATGGAATCGAAGAAATGCCCTACACTTTGGGCGCCAAGTGCAACCAATTGCTAATATTAGTTCTCTAGTAAGTAACCTGCTGCAAGATTTTCTAGCTGCCCAGGAAGATGAAGCTCAGCCGATGCATATGTCTATCATCCATCACCAATGGAGGCCCCTAGAGCAAGGCTACTTCAAAATTAATTTCGACGCTGCTGTGTTCAAGCCTCTTAATTTGGCAGGAATCGAGGTTGTCATTCGAGATTGGCGTGGAGAAGCAACTGCGGCTCTGTCAATGCCAATAGCTCTACCCTCGACAGTTGCTGATTTGGAAGCCCTTGCATGCCACTGTGTCGTGATGTTTGTTGCTGAAAGGACCTGCAGAATGTTATCTTTGAAGGAGACTCAGCTTCAGTGATCAACGCTGTTGGGTTCTAAGAAATTAGGAATTAATGTATTAGAACTTCAATTTGTATTTTGTTGGCAAACCATGATCAAAACATTTAGTCTAGGTTTAGGCTTGCTCAAAGTATGTTTATTTGTAAAATTGGAATCGAGTGATTGCAGAATTTATTGGACTAAATCTGTAAATCTCGATCGATCGAAAATTAGACTCGATCGATCGAACCACGTACAGATTTATTTTTCTGCAGAGTTCCAGTTCAGCCCAAACTCTATTTAAATGTCTTGGGGTTCAAGTAAAACTCTTATATATATAAGGGAAACCCTAGAACGTTTTTGGGACTTTTAGAGAGAGAGAGATTAGAGTGCCTCTTGTGCCTCCTTTTATTAGGGTTTTGTACCCAAACCTCTCTAAGTCTTTGTTGCTCATATTTGCTATTTATGTGAATCTCTTGTGAGATCTTTGAGGAACTTTCCTTCACATAAACTTAGGATTTTCAAGGTAGAGATTATCTACATCTTGATGATCAACAAGGTTGCTACCATTGGAACTTAAAAGAAAAACAAGCGGGGAGCTTGTAGCTGATTGAGGAGTTCAAGAAAGAAGTAGTCCGTGGACTCGGAGCCTGCGCGTGATCGTGTCAGGAAGTTTTACTGGTGGGTAGCATTAGGAAGTCAAGCGGGGAGCTTGTAAGTCCTTTTGTATGAACTTCGATTCTTTCATAGTGGATTCAGGTTTGCCTTAAGGATAGGTGGGTCAAATCCTCCCCAGGTTTTTCCGTGTGGTTTCCTGGGTGATCATATCTTGTGTTATTTATTATTTCCGCTGCTTTATATGTTTTATATGTATGATATGATTATTTGATTGTTTTAACCTAGAATTGTTTAATTTGACTAAGTAACAACTTGGCTAATTAATCTAAGCTACGCAATCTAATTGTGGTTTAAGGGGTCTAAAACCCAACAAACACTATCTCCCAAGAGAGCTCGATGTTGAACTCGTATGGAGATATTGTGGACGACATTCGCTCCTTAGTTTCTGATTTCCAGTCATTTAAATTTGTTTATGTTCATCGGTCTTGTAAATTTGTAATGTGGTTGCCGATGCGTTAGCTAAAAAGGCCAAATGTTCAGTGGGGTCTCAGGAATGGTCGAGTGGCCTACCTGCAGAAATTACCCAACTAGTTGGCTTTGATGTTCCTTGAACTATCTTTTTTCTTATTCCAATAAATTCCCAGTTTAATTGGCTGGCGTCTAAAAAAAAAAAAAAGTTCAATGTATTATTGAAAATTGTTATATATATATTGTTGAGGGTCATTTTTTTCGAAATTGACAAAGGCAGCCCAACCCAGCAATGCGGGCAGCAGAGAAGCGGCAGACCAAGCGAAAGAAAACCATTAGGCCCAAGCGGCAGGAACAATGGATCACAGGCCCCTCAATACGAATGAATGGGCCCTGAAAGAGAGAAAATAGCACCCATGGGCAGTATGTGTTGTGAAAAAGAGAGAATGGGCCGCGGCAGACCCAAAGGAAAGTAAACAAAGAAAGTAGGGGATAATGGCAAGCCCATGAACCCCAAGGATGAGAATGAGGAAATTGGGCCGGGGAAGCCCAATTAAGTTAGTAAGAGCCCATGGGATGCGGAGTTAGTAAATGGACCGAGGACGTCCAAAGAAATGGGCCAGAGAGGCCCAAGGGAAAAGAAAGGGACATTGGAGCCCATAAGTAAGAACACCAGCGGCCACATTAAGCCACTGGGGGAAAATGGAACGGCAGGCCTGATAAAAGGCCCAGCAATAAGAAAATACGGCAGGAAATGCTAAGTAATGCCATTGGAAGCAAAGGCAATTAGAAATTGGGTTGAAAGGAACGCGAAACCCAAATACCGAGCAAAAGCCTAGATTCTAAGGGAGCGGGGAGTCTGAGTAATAACTCGCGAAAAGCCAAAAACGGACGGCAGGCAGGCAAAGTCTCCAGTCCACGGCAAATGCATGAACAGCAAGCAGATTTCAGACATATGCATGCGCAAAGTCCAGGCACCACCAGCCTGTACCCAGCCAATACAGGACATGGTGGGGTCATGAGGTCAGAGGTAAGAGGGCGTGGTTTGGCGGTGGGGAGAGGGGAAGTCCTGTTTTAAGGTTCCTGCTCAAGCTCTTTTGGGGGATACGTCCTGCTGGGATGACATACCACCCAAAAGAGGCAAGGCTGAGTTGGAACCAATAGGTGCATGCCATGAGTGATAGAGAGAGAGAAACACCACCACGGCAGGTAGAAATGCCACGGCAGACTAACAAACAAAGTGGTTATCTTTGTCTGTAACAGGGTACCCGCAAACGGAACAGTAATGGTCGGCAAGTACGCCCGGGCCAGACAAAGGTGGTTGGAGGGTAGAATAGTAAAATCCGTTCACGGTAAGCACTATAAGAAGGGAGCCTCTGCCGTGTACAAGGATGGGGGGAAGAAAAGCAACACAAGAGAAAACTAAGAAAAGAAAAAAATACTCTGTAACACACTTAGGAAAACAGGGGAAGCACAATACTAAAAAACCAAAAGAGGGAAATCATTAAGAAAAAAGAAAAGATAGAAAGAAAAAGAGTGAGAGTTAGTGGCATGCACCAACAGGTCTCTTCCCTTCTCTCCCTCTCAAAACCCAGCTCTCTTCTATACTTATTTCGGGTATTGTCCATTTAGCTCCGCCTCCCTCAACCCATTAACTTCCACGGCAGGATTTCTTTTCCTCGGAGGTTAATCGCGTTGAGAAGAGGCGTTCTTCCTCTTTGGCATTAATCCTGTAGACCGAACTGAAAATTTGCTCAATGCCTGTTTGAATAATTTTATTACTAATCTCCTTTACTATTTATTTGTCAAAGGTTGATTAATGTTATTATAGTTATGGGTTATTTGGTCATTTCCCATTAAAAGAACTATCTGGTCATTCCAGAACTCATGGTTCTGTTTATCAATTATATCTGCTTGCCGTAAGCTTTTTTTCCTCTGAAACAGTTCCGCCTGCCGCAAGCGTTATAGCTCTGCTCGTCGTAAGCTGTTCTCTATAACAACTCAGCCTGCGGTAAGCACTCCCCTGGCAAACGAGGCATAATTTGCGCGCAAGCCGGCCAAGTTGAGTTCCAATTGGCCCGGTCTTGACTCCTGCAACCCAGAACACTTGGGCCTACAATCACAAAGGGGCAGCCCAGCCCAACATAGCAAAAAAAGGCCCCACAACATATATATATATATATATATATATATATATATTATGATACCTTAAGTCTCACACAATATACATTCATTATATAACTTAAAAATAAAATATTTATTTATTTTTATATATCTATTTTTAAGTAAATTAATAAAAAAATTATTTACATATGAATTTTAATTAAACCGTGTATCGCACGGGCATAATACTAGTGTAACGATAAAAATATAGATCTTTGCACATTATTAAGTTAAGTGCCAATTATAAGGGTACTAAAATTTAGTTAAATTTTAATTTTGAACAAGATTAAAGAGCGTTTAATAAGTGTTTTATAGTCTATAAAAATATTCATTTTATAGTTTTTAGTGATAAAAAAACGTATATTTTTCAAAATATTTTTTTCGTTTGATAAACTTTTCTTTTAATAATTTGTACGTGCATGTAGCATACTGTATATATATTACAGTATTAATTGTGTGTAACACAATTGACAGCTTAAAAATATAATTGACCTAAAAAGGTTAAAGGTCTATTAGATGTATTTTTTGAATCATGAAAAGGATATTATTTTCTTTCTTTTTCTTTTTTTTTTAATAAACGAAAAGGGTATAACTAATTTCAAGTTACCAAATATAGATACACCCTAACCGTTCGAGTTTAAACTATTAGAATGGACTGTTAAAATTTATTCAATTGTATTTTTTTTCTTAAAGACTGTTAAGATTTATTGGTATTTTAATAAGAAGTTGGATAATACTATTTTTTTTTCCTAAAATTATTTAGAGGCTGTTTGGTTGGCTTGTTTCCGTAACTCAATTTTCTGTTTCCATAACTCAATTCTCAAAAATGATGGGACCCATAGCAAAATACTCGTTTGGCTGCACAATTTCTTTGTTTCCATAACTCTGTTTTCATCACTCGATTCTCTACTTTTTGAATTATGAGTTGTGAAAACTGAAAACAACTTTTTGCTGTTTTCAGTTTTCAATTCTCTGTTTTCAATGGCAAACTTGTAAATAACATTACCCACCCGGTCCCACAGTCAGACTTTTGCTCCCTCTTTACCTTCTTTTCTCTTTTTTTTTTTTTTTTTTTTCTTTTCTTTTTGTCTTTCACAGGTCTGGGAACACCCACCTGCTCCTCTTCTTCTTTTTTTTCTTTTTTTTTTCTTCTTTTCTTTTCTATTCTCCTTTCTTTTCTTTTCTTTTCACGTTGGTTGCTGGGTTTGGGTTGTTCTTTTTTTTTTTTTTTTTTTTTTTTTTTTTTTTTCTTTTCTTTCACCGGGTTCACCGTCCTTCTTTCTTCCTTCATTCTTTTTTTTTTTCACCTGGGTTCACCGTCCCTGTTCTTCCTTCTTTCTTTTTTTTTTTTTTTTTTTCCTTTCTTCTTTCACTGGTTCGGGTTTGTGGGTACTGGAAAAAAAAAAAAAAAAAAAAAGCTGCACCAGTGATAGGTATGGACCCACAAATAGTGTGAAAAATATTGAGTAATGGCAAATGAGTGATGGTGCCAAACAACCTTTGTATTTTAGAGTGATGAATGATGAAAATTGAGTGATGAAAAATGGTGAGCCAAACAACGCTTATTCTCGTATACACATCACCAAGAATCTGTGTGAATAGTACATTAATATATATAAACTTTGGTCATCTCAATAAAAGAAGCATAAAAAGTTTGATGGGAACAACAATAAATAACTTATTACAACTACCAACAATGAAGACTTGCTTTCCATTGTTGACAGGCAAATGGAGGACATGTTGGCTGGACAAGTGTGTGAAAAGACTAGTTTGTGATGCTACTTGCTAGTTACACTTAAGTACACCTTTTTATCCTTAAAATTTGAAATTGTTTTTATTTTAAGTTTAATTTTTTTTTTTCCTCCACCAAATTTAATTTCATTTTTAAAATGATCATTTTGATCATCTCTATAACTAATTTGGTCGTTAAACACTATGGTATCCAAATCGGTTTTTGGGCCTTTTCGACCTTTTTTTTTTTTTTTGGGGAGAAAGGGGCCTTTTCGACTTGAATGCAAAAGAGGGGCGTAAAGCTCAAAACTCATTCTAATCTTTTAAAAGGTGTAGGCTAATGGTGCACTGTTAAAAATTCAAAGGTTTATTGCTCACCAAAAGAAGCATCAAGTAGTAATAATTCTGTCATAATGGTAAAAAAAATCATTCTAATGATGCAAATAATTGGGGGGAAAAAATAAATTAAAGATAGAGAGAGCACTAATTGTGCTCTCTCACACCCAAAATCACCCTATAAAATTTGCTGCTTCTAATAATCAAAAGTTTTGGCCTAAGTTAGAAATATAAATGTGGATGGTGAGGTAGATATAAATCCGATTAATGATTGGCTCGGGACAAGGCTTGATAGTAGATGAAAGGTACGTCTAATATCCATCCCTAGGTAATGTTCAATAGTTTTATTTGTTGGATTTTTGAAAGAATGGCAAATTTGAGCTGTGAAATTTTTTAAAAATTGCAACAATTTGGTTTGCTACTAAATTTGGATAAAGCAAGTTAGCCAAACTTGCTTTGCTGAGCCTATTTATGAGGGACCTCGTCAGTTAGCATTAAATGTGGTCAAAAAGCTTGTTCATGGCTTAAGGTGATTTTAGGCCTTTTGGAGATATATAATATATAATAAATGACAAAATTTAAGTACAGGACTTTAAATGTTGTTCGTTAGATTTTTCTATTAAGATTTATCTATGTGGCTACTTAATTAAAAAATACACTTTCATCCCATGAGAAAAAATTCACATGACAAAATCTTAACGGAAGAACCTAATAAACAGCACTTAAATACTGTACCTAAGTCTTTCCTTATAACAAATGACTTAAGTGTTACGTGGCTCACAGATGGAGAAATTATTATGTATGTGTTTGGATAGCCCTCAAAGTTGCGTTGCGTGTTGAGTTGCGTTTTCATTTTTTTTTTTTTTTGCCGAATTTCTTGACTTTTTAGAGAAAAAATTACTGTTCATGAACAGTACGTGCACTATTCACGATTTGTTCATGTACTGTTCACGATTAAAAAATATTAAAAATGAGTCCCACGGTACTATTCATACATTTAAAAATTATTTTACTACAGTATTTTCAGTTTTCAGCAACTTTCAGCAACAATAAGTTGTATCCAAACGGACCCTATATCTATGTGGCTACTTAATTAAAAAATACACTTTCATCCCATGAAAAAAAATTCACATGACAAAATTTTAACGGAAGAACCTAATAAACAGCACTTAAGTACTGTACCTAAGTCTTTCCCTATAACAAATGACTTAAGTGCTATGTGGCTCACACATGGAGAAATTATTATGTATGTGTTGGGATAGCACTCAAAGTTGCGTTGCGTGTTGAGTTGCGTTTTCAGATTTTTTTTTTTTTTTTTTTTGCCGAATTTCTTGACTTTTTAGAGAAAAAATTACTGTTCATGAACAGTACGTGCATTGTTCACGATTTGTTCATGTAATGTTCACGATTAAAAAATATTAAAAATGAGTCCCACGGTACTATTCATACATTTAAAAATTATTTTACTACAGTATTTTCAGTTTTCAGCAACTTTCAGCAACAATAAGTTGTATCCAAACAGACCCTATGTCTACCACTAGGAGGATTGCTAACATAGTCCTCCCAACTAATGAGACGATGTCATTTATTCAAATGTATGAGTGAGCTTCCTAATCAGTATAAAGAATAAAAAATAAATTAAAAAATTACTAAGTGATGTCACATTTGCATAAATAACATCACTTTATTTGTTGGAAAGTTAAGGAGGACCAAGTCAGCAGTCTTCCTAGTGGACCTAATAATTTCTCCTACACATAAACTTACTCATGCTGTCATGCATCAATGGACTTTTGCCAAAGTTAGCCCACTTGGCAAAATTTGGTTCTTGGAATTATGGGTAAGCTCAAATCGGCCTTACTCCTTACCCTCAAAATTTTTTCCACAGAAAATTTTCCATGAAAAATTAAATGGACTTGGACCATGTATAAATTTAAGAAAATAAAAGTAAGTAATGGGCACAAAATAATTAGGCAATGGCTTCGAGACATCGGGGAAAAACAAAAAAAAGGAGCATTATAAAATTTCAAACTAAACCTTCAACAGTTTCTTAAAATAAAAAAAAAATAAAAAAAACCTTCAACTCATATTAAACTCAAAAATACAACATTATTACAGCCCTAAAATATAGGGTTCAAAATATAATTTTTTCCATTATTAAAACTTTATGTAATGACTACAACAGCACACCCTTGGCGCGATGGTCATTCCATAAGTATAAGTGCTTGTGGGATGTGGGAGATAAGGGTTGGGATTCAAGTCTCTAAAAGGGAGTTTTACATACATATACACTTAGATTAGATTAGAATAGAATTCTATCGTGTATATAAAAAATAAAATAAAAATTATGTAATGACTATTTAATTTGTATATGTCACAAAAAAAGTCAGGAAAAGTCCAAAAAAATCCTTTAATTTATTCTTGTAACAAATTAAACTCCATATTGTCAAATGAACCATTTCAAATCCCGCAATTTTTGTTATTGTGCCAAACACTTAAAAATTATAAAACAATTGAGACCATGGGTGGGGTTCTGTTTGGCACAATAACGAAAGTACGAGGTTAAAAGTGATGCATTTCTCATTTAAAAATAAAGGGTTTAATTTATCACGAGAAAACTATAGTTTTTATGGGGTTTTTGTGGGGGTGGGGGGTGGAGAAATAGATGAATAAATTTCATTAACTCAAATAAAAAAATCACTGCAGAATTCGTAGCATCAGGAATATTCTCAAACCAAACGTGAGTCTACCTTCCAACTCCCGTGCTTTCTCTAAAAAGTGACCGATCTTTAAATGGACGGCACATGAAAATTTAAGAAATGTTATTTTTATAATATTTTTACAATAAATTATAATTGATACTTATAATTAATAGAAAAAAAAAAAGTAAAATCAGTAAAGATTTAAATTAAAACCAATAACAAATTATAACTTATGATTTGTTGTAAAAATATTATAAAAATGTTGTGAATTACAAAACCCCTGTAAGAGTTGGCTCCACGAATCACAGTGATAGTAAACGGTCTTAAGCCTATAGGAGCTGGCTTGGACTTTTGAATGCCTGAAATACTACTTTTCAACGTATTATTAAGGTAGGTTGAGTCCAGGTCGAACCTAACTAAATATAATAAAAGTGACATTATGGACTTTAAAGTTAAAATATACAAGTTTATATTATAGCAGATACATGCAGAAATAAGAAGAAGAAGTGCAACACACAAGTCCTGCAGATTGAAAAGCTGTGAAACTGTGCAAGAGAACAGCTAGCTATTGAGGACTACCCAGGTCAGTTTTTATTGCCCTCATCAATAAAAACTATCAAACTAGTTCTTTCCATTCTTCCATCATCAAGTTTAGCATACTGTTTTACATTCATATATAGTTTTTTTTTTTGGTTTGCTTTAGATAGACATTCATATATAGTTTATTTCTTTCATCAAGTCCAATTTGAGTTTTGTTTTGTTTTGTTTTTTTTTTTTTTTTTGTTTTGATAATGAGATCAGAGGAGTTGGTATTTCGTATTCATGAAGAGGCCGGTTGTGTTTATTTACTTTGTGCTGGTTTGACTTCAGTGTTTTACATTTTTTTTTTTGGCTTAACTTGGGTCCTACACCAATAGTTACAGTATCACTTTTGAATTATGTTATATATCTCATGCTTTATAGTTTTGATGTTATAGTTGGCTGGTTTTGAGAGATTCAATCCGGTATGGCAACTGGGTGCTTATGATTTTTGACTTTATGAGGTCGAATTTCTCATTTCTTGCTATAACTTTCACAGTAACATATTCATGATGGATGCCTTATAAAAGTTAGACTTTGATCCTTGAAATTTGGGATAAGTTCGATTTTGGTCCTTTAATTTAAAAAACTCGGATTTGATTCTTGAAATTTCAAAAAGGAAAAAATTCCATCTCTCTGTGTCTATGAAACTGGTTCGATTTTGGTCCCTTTTGGTCCCTTAAATATGAGGTTGGTTCGAATTTGGTCCCTTACAAATATGGTAATTCAATTAATTCTCTTAAAAATGGGATGCCTTTGCATACCATTAGTTACTGAAACAAAAAAATAGATGAAGGGAGATGAAGGAGCAAATTGTTCCATTTCTAAAATTTCAGATAGCAAATCTGAAGTTTTTAAGTTTAAAGGACCAAAATCAAACCTACACCAAATTTTGGGAGGAAAAGTATAATTTATTTCCTCCCTCTTAAAAGCAAGTACCGGTAGTTTCTTAAATACCAAGGGCCAGTGGTCTAGATTGGGCCTTCTCAGAAAAAAAAAAGATGCTTGAAAGGTTGAAGTTTCTGATATCTATGTCTTTAGATGTGTCATGTTGCCATCCAAGTTGTGAATCCACATGGTTTGTTGCGTAGTGATAAATACATGACTCACCATAAATGTTTTTTAGGTTTTTATTAATTGGATTCATCAGCAGTGGAAGCACAAGTGCCTATGAAAGGCCGCGACACTCTAGAGAGAAAGAACAGCAAACTATTCATCCTATGGATCAAACTTAAACAGTTTTGGACATGCTTGAACCTTGCATGAGATAGAACGAGTCCATTTATTTGCAATTGGATTTGACATGCATTCTTCAGTCATTTCGTGAAAATTTAGAAAACTTTCCTTTAGTGCAACAAAATTGGCATATTTCATATGTTCACTAAATCAAAATAGACTCAAATCAGATGCTGTGTAAAAAAGAATAGAACAATATTATATGTAATAAGGATTTAAATTGTCTTTCCATCAAAGAGAACTCCAGCCAAAAATGAAAATCTACTAAAATACATGAATGTATGTAAGCTTATCTCTTATATTGAAGATTTTTTTTTTCTCTTTGGATGTTGCAGTTCTATATTAAAAAGCATCAGCTCGGTATTTGCATCATGCGTGCTTTTTTGAGCTGCTTCAGCTTGAAGAAGAATATGCAAAAACCTCAGTATCAGGAGGCTATCATTCTTGCGTCTGAAACATCTTGTAAGTAGAAAATTTGAGCTGACTTGATCAATTTTGACTTACAAATGAAATAATCAGATCAAGGACAGACAGCTTTAAGTTATCAAATTTATTTCTTTTATATATCCTAATTAGGCCCTGCTTCAGTTTTTCTTCTTTTTGGCCTTGAGTTCTATACTTGCTCTCAGCTACACAAACAAGTGGAAATATGAAACTGAAACAGAGAGCATATTTATTCAGAGTAAGGAAGTCTATATTCTAGCCTATCTAGGAAAAGATTTTTCAACTGGCTTTTCATTCGCTATGCTGTCAAGTGTCTTGGTAGTTATTCTCAGCTGCCTGTAGGATATGTCTCCTTTTATTAGTTAGTTAACCTGCTAGGCTAGGACAGCCACATATGCCATGCAACGCCCGCATTGCATCGGCCAATCAGTTCATGCATTTTGAATCAATGCTAGTTTACTTGATAATGGTTGGTCCATGTAAGTGCTAGCTAAAAGCTTAGCTCACTTGATTTTTTTTTAAGTACTTAGCTCATTTGATAGGTTTTTGACTTTTTGCATTAGTTTACTTTCTCAACCTCATTCCCTGTCATTCCTTCGCAATGGCCTACTTGAGTACTTATTTGTGTGGCATATAACTATGGAAGTGTGCGTATGTAACCAACTGGCTATTGTCTCAATGTACGCTAGCATTGTGCTTATGGATATTTCTCCTCAAGCTATACTCATGCCATTATCAACATGGCATTGCCTGTATTGCACCCACAATTCAAGTAGAGAAAAACTCCCTCATGCCTCTAAAGTAGATTGAACCAGGTTGTTAGTAGGAACATCAAGTTTGTTCATGCCTTTATTTTTTACCTAATACAAGTCTGCCAGTAAGTTGATTATAGGTACTGCTTAATGCACCATGCTTGTTTCCATGCTGCACATGCCAGGGTGTTTCTCTCCTCTGTCTTTGAAATTGCCCTTGCATTGGTGTAGCCTTGGTGTTAGTTGCTGCAAGCATTGTTGTTTAGCTCATTTTCCACTTTGCTTGCCAATATCTTGACTCCCTTGCACATTGTGTGTTGGTTTTGGCATAGGTGCAAGGTGACACCATCTACTTCTATGTCCATCCACCAAGGGAATAACACATATCTAGTTGAACGTGTTGCAGTACATATACTTCTAACCTACCTGTAGGGAGTAAATGCTTTTTCATCATGATTTTTAGAATCTATATGTTAATTTTTTAGAAGTTTTTTAGGTGAAAAAACCATTTGCTAAGATCAAAGTTCTGTTAGTAGGGGTGGGGAACTACTCCTAAAGGCATAAGAAAAATCTGGTTTTCTTTATAAGGAACTTGTAGAGGCAATGCTGAGAGCTGTTAGGGCAGAACAAATTTTCTTCAAAGAGACTATTTGTAATGCTCATTCGCTAAAACCTCAAAACCTTTTGCACAATTACTGGAGGGACTGAGGCAGCCACCATTGCCACAAAAAGCTGAAGATAAAAAAAGAAATTGTTAAAACTGTGTGTTTAATTTGCCATTTGAGATAATCTTATGAATTTTTAAATTTTTGACAGTTACAATCAATGAAATCAAGGCCTTGTATGATCTATTCAAGAAACTAAGCAATTGCATATATGATGATAATCTTATTCACAAGGTATATCTATGCAATGTTTTATTATGTAGCTTCTGATTTGTCTCTTTTCATGAGTTAGTGGTGGCAGCTTGGTCCACTTTCTGAAATCTGTGATCAATATGGTTGAAGGTTAACATAGACTTTTTAACACTTTGATTAGAACTTGAAATTATTGGTGCACCTGTGCTAATTTATTCAAATTCTATGGACAGGAAGAATTCCATCTTGCACTTCTTAGAAACAGCCATAAGCAGAATCTTTTTGCAGACAGGGTCTGTATTTTCTGCGTTGCACTGTACTTTTTGTTTCCTTTTTCTACTATTGTTGTCTCTTGTCACCTTGTATACTTGAGTTTCTTCTCATGTCAATTATTATTACTTATAATTTTTCTTTTAAATGTATACTCAATTGGGTAAAACGAAAGGTTGTATCTGTTTATCTAAGAAATTCAACTTGTCAATTTCCTGGAATTCAAAGTGAATTTAGAATAACAAATGGATCTAAAAATGTTTTCATCGTAAAACAAATGATAAAAAACTTTATTATCCATTGTAGCTTGTTGTCCATAATCCGTCTAATTGTCAACTGTCTTACTTTGTACATAACAAATTTCAGCCAGCAGATATTGAGCTATATGCATGCCTACACTAAAACATATTGCAGGTATTTGATCTGTTTGATGTCAAGCATAATGGGGTTATTGAATTTGAAGAATTTGTTCGGTCATTAAGCATCTTCCACCCAAATGCACCTAAAGAAGACAAAATTACATGTATGACAATTTGTCACAACAATAAATCATTTCATTCTTCTTATTTTTCATCTTGATCTATGTTTCTTGTTCCAGTGAAGATATAAATTGTATGTTGAAATATGCAACTCCCCCTTTATCTATCCAAGATCTTTTATGATTACTAAGCTGGGAAAGGATTCTTTTGCAGTTGCATTTAGATTGTATGATTTGCGACAGACTGGCTACATTGAGCATGAAGAGGTGAGTTACAAATTTTCTTTTTGTCCTCATTGTGTCCTAAAAAATATCACAAAATCCAATTGATGGCAACAATAATTGCTCAACTGTTGCTAATATTTATGTGGCTTTAACACTCACATGACCATATGCGAAATCTCTTTACATTTTTTCATATAGCACAAGCACTTCAAATTGGAGCCTATCCAGTAGGAGGGGGCCAGCTGGGTGTGGGAATTCCCCCCAATTTAATATCTAGTTAATCTGATATCAAGAATTTAATTGTAACCTATTGTATATGTTATTTTCAACCATATCCTGTAAGGCTTAAACTAGTCTCAATTCTAACCTTGGATAGCTGCCAATGGAAAATTTTATTGGTAGTTTACCATCACTTGGAGGCCAAAAGAATAATCACATCAAATATGTTTTGTTTCAGGATGGTCTTCAAAGTGACATATCTTTAATTTCCTTCAAAGATAAAAAGATAAAAATAAAAATTAAAGAAATCACAATACAAGAGTAAATAAGATATTAAAGGATTCCAATTAGATATCTAGTTCGTTATTTTCCTTCACAATTATTGCAAGCCTGATTATTAGACTGAGCAGTTCTCATTGTTGTAAAAAGGAAATTTTTGCAAAAAAATGTCACCATGAACTTCTACAAAGCTTTGCAGAAAGCTGATTTTATTTGGAAATTTCATTTATGGAATTGCAGAAGAAGTGTGAGTCATGTTAACAACTACTGTCTGTCATAGCTTTGTTCTTGCATACAATGTTACAGTTACAATACCTTTCCTGCAGCATATAAATCTTGTTCCAAACATTTTACTAAACATTCTCTACGAGCTTTCTTTAATCACTCAATTGTTGCGTCCTCTATCTCATGAACTACATTATTGCTACTCTTGAAGTTGAAGGAGATGGTGTTGGCTATTCTGACTGAATCTGAATTGACACTTTCCGATGAAGAAGTGGAATCAATTGTCAATAAGGTGTTACACATGCTACACTTCATATTTGCTGTATTTTCACTCAATGTCTATATCTAAATTTCCATTGGTTGTCAAATTTGTTTATTTGTTTAGACAATGATGGAGGCCGATTCAAAAGGAGATGGTAAAATTGATCAAGAAGAGTGGAAGGAATTGGTAGAAAAGAATCCAGCTCTGATAAAGAACATGACTCTTCCATATTTAAAGTAGGTCCTACTGTTGTATCCATGCATCATCTGTTGTTCAGTTCATTTTTTATAATGCTCGGTCATGATATCATTTTGGATTTAAACTCTAGCTAGTTACTGCTCTATATCACTAACCATACATTGAAACAAGAATCTTGAGATGGTTTGTATTAGAAGTTATGTTAGGAGAGAGAGAGTAGAAGTACATAGAGGTTAAAGTGGTTCAGCCTCTTGTCCTAACCCCAACAACATCTATATTGTCTTAAATTGTGTGTTACAATGAGTTGATTGGGGTATATATATAGAGACTAATCCTAGGCTAACCATATACTAACCTTGGGATTACTTTACTTGCACTACAAGTAAAATTAAGATTACTTTGCTTGCACTACAAGTAGGTCCTAGTATATTGAATCTATATGGCCTCAGGCCCTGAACCTTACTATATCTAACAGTTTGATTATTTAAGAGTAAAATATGCAATTCACCGGGGGTGGAAATACTCACTAACAAGATGAACTATCCATTTAAAATTGCTTTACTACTCAAACTATATAGTTATTCTAATTCTTCATAAGTGGTTCCCATTTTCCAGGGACATAACTCTGGCATTTCCCAGCTTTATACTGAACACTGACTTTGAAGAGTAGAAGTACTTGCCAAATAAAAATAGTTCCCCCATAGATGCTGTTCACTTCAAGGCACGTTCCCTGTGGACAACTTGGTCAATCATGGTTGCCGCTAAAGTGGCAGAGAGAGGAGCAAAGAACCAACAATCTCTGAGGCGCCTCCCAAGCACTTTTGATAGTGAGATCCAGCTAGTGTATTCTGTTTGCTATTCACAACAACAAATCTTAATGTTTCACCACATAGTTTAGTTTACATTATTTTTCCTTATCTGTATGGCATAAAGAAAAAGTTTCTAGTGAGACATGATATAACATGTTACCACCTTACCTAAAAGTTTAGGTACTGGTCAATTACATTATATTAATCACTTGTGACTTCCATTCGATATGAGACTCAACTACTCATACTGACACTTATATTTGTATATGCAACACCTCTAAGTTAACTGATTGTCATGCATTCATCATTCTTCTTGAGTTTTTCAAGTCTTTAGTTTTACATTATCATACATCCTGATTATCTTTACCCACGGTGCTGCCACTACAAGGGGGAGAATTTCATTGCTTCAGGATTACAACTCCATGAGGTTCGGTTGTCATTTTTAATGATTTGTTAATCGATCAGAATCATAGTAATTTGGTCAAGTTGGCATTTGGAACCATGCTTAGTCAACGTCCAAGTTGTACCTTTTCCCTTTCTAAAAGAGAAGAAATTGAAAACATAAAGATGAGGCAACCCAGACCTTATGCATGTCACTTTTAAGCCTGTCTCTCTTCTTTTATGTTTTTGTTTTGGTGCCTTGAACCTTTTGAAGGTGCATTGGTCTCTCTCTCTCTCATGAGTAAGTTATACACACCTTTATTAGGTTCTCTCAACCCTCTACCCAGATAAGAGGAGGAAGTGTTGTTTGAACCAAGGGTTATTGGCAGTTGCATTGGATTTATGCGCTTCACAAAGATAGTATTCTAACTTGCTGAAGCAACTATGTAATGGTAGAGCCAGATTGTTGTCAATGGTCTTGTCTGGACTATACTTTAAAGTACGGTAAATGACATGATAATTCCCTCTGATTAAGACTACAACGAGTTTATAAAGTCATGCTTTCCACCCCAGGAGGGGTGGCCCAGTTGGGAGAGATCCCGCATGCAAGCACAAGGTCCCTTGTTCGAGTCGTGGCAGGTACCGTGTGAGAGGAGGGTTCCTAGCTTGCATTGCGCCTCTCTTGTTGGCTCTCTTGGGGTGCTATGGTGAGGTTTGTGGTGACCCGATCATAGTAGCTATGGCTCAATCCAACATTCCTTAGCGGATGGGTGCCTCTATTAGGTCACGCCCTGGGGGGTTAGTCACAAATAGTCACTCTCGCCCCCCCCCCCCCCCCCCCCCCCTTTTGATTATCAAAAAAAAAAAAAAAAGCCATGCTTTCCATCCAACTTAATGGAAAATAACCCCCCACAAAAAAAAGGACTAGTGTCATGTGTATCTTTGAAAGAGAAGATGGATATTTTTGTCATTTTCTTAATCATTTTTTGTCAATCTGAATGAGAAATATGACATTGCAATTTTAGTCCAAGATATACGGAGGTAGAGTGTAACCTTGAAAAATCAATCGGGGTAAACGAGGGAGCTTTTTTTTTTTCCCCTGAGAACCATAATGTTGTCACTTACCATAATAATATTGCCAAATATTATGCCATTTCCTATATAATTCTAGATTCTTTTACCTTACAAATGATGCTACAAAAACTCATGCTCCTTTTTCTCATTCATCCACAAGTTGTTCCAATCTTCTAGAATCAACAAATGGAGAAAAATTGAACACAGCATAGCATGGAAAATTGCGTATTCCCGCAATATAATTCCACAGTCGGAAGCATATAGCTGTGCAGCGATTGGACATTTTCTAATCTGGTTAATTAAAGCAATGCTTGAAGTGAGAACCTCGTCCTCTACTTTAACAAGCTTCCATTCTTAGCAGCTACGAAAGAGAAGAACCAGATTCCAGCATCGAAGTTTAAAACCATGCTATATATTCCCAAAAAAAAAAATCCATGACCATTATAAGGGAATTTTCTTGTCATCTTTAAATCAGGAACCACGTACTACTGTGGAGGGTTGTCCTTA
Organism: Quercus glauca; assembly: GCA_023736055.1. Lineage (NCBI taxonomy): Eukaryota > Viridiplantae > Streptophyta > Magnoliopsida > Fagales > Fagaceae > Quercus > Quercus glauca. The sequence continues at coordinate 69,524,813 of CM043316.1, read as the reverse complement.
AGCACAGGATTCCAATTATACGGAAACATTGCGGAGGGTAGTAGTAGCACTAGCAGTCCACTTTGGTGTATACGGTAGTCCTCTATCTTTCCTGGTCACTGGTTGAAAAACCTTAAATTGATATTCCCTGTCACCAATTGATGTTGATAATTAATATTTTTAACGAATCAATCCTATTTGTTTTATGTAAAGAGACCATATCTTATGTAGATATCTCCTAAGTAGGGTGTACGCAGTTCGGTTAGTTCGGTTTTTTCTCAAATTTGTTACCGAACCGATAGGGATCGGTTTTCTCATAATTAAAACCAATGCATACCGATTAGGGTGGGTTTTCCAACCTATAGCGGTGCGGTTCAATCGGCTCAGTTTAATCGGTTTAGTTGGTTTGAAACATTAAAAATTCTATTTTTTTTTTAATAAAAAAATATGTTCAACCTATTCAGTATTCACACATAAAATCTGTTAAATCTTATCAAAAAAATAACAACAAAATTTGTTCAAATTTCACAATAACTTCATAAAAATATCTGTTCAACTTGTTTACACAAAATCTATTCAATCTGTTCAAAAAAAGAAACAAAATATGTTCAAATTTCACAAAAACTTCATAAAAAAATTTGTTCAACTTGTTCACACAAAACTTGTTCAATCTGTTCAAAAAATAGCAACAAAATATATTCAATCTGCTTAAAAAACAGGAAAAAAATATGTTCAACCTATTCACACAAAATCTGTTCAATCTGCTTAAAAACCAACAACAAAACCTGTTCAAATTTCACAGAAACTTCATAAAAACCTGTTCACACATAAAATCTGTTCAAAAACCTGTTCAATCTATTTAAAAATTTGTTCAAATCTGTTCAGTATGTTCAAATTTGTTCACACATAAACAATAATGATCTAAATTTCATCATTTCATTCACACATAAACAATTTGTGCAATTTTTTTACACAGCAAACTATCCAAATTTCACAGTTTCACACATGACAAACTGTCCAAATTTTTTCATTTCATTCACCATGCAAAAATGTTTTGAAATTGCCTCAATAAGAGTTCAACTCCCAAAACACTATCATGTAGCATATAATATCACTAGTGTCACTGTGTGTGTTAATGTCAATAACAATAAGCATTAATGTATTCACTTAATAACATATTACAGAACCATTTGTCACTATCCACAAATGCCGAAAGAAAGATATACAAATTAAATTAGCATTTAGGCAAAAGAATGCTAATTACTTGTATCCCCAATGATAATCCCTCTCATGAGTACCTAAATAACTACCATTAGTGAAAAGTCCACTACTAATAACATGTACAAATATAATTAACATATAGACAATAGAATGCTAATTCCTGTAAGTCCTTTGTCCAATAAGTCTGTGCACTATGCATCATTCTAGAACTCCTACAAAATACTAAACAAAACAAAATAAACACATGTTAATAACAATAAAACGTTTATGAACAATAAAATATTTATGTAAGGTTGAATTTATTCAACCATGTGTTGGCTTTATTCCGTGCCAAATTTGCTTGTATTTTAGCAATTAAATACCCTGTATTTAGGTGGGAATTATGTAAGGGTTGTGTGTGAGAGAGTGTGAAGAATTCAAGTGTGTGTGCATTCAAGAGGATTTCTCATGATTGGATCTCACAAGTGCCTCGCGACTGTTGACTCGCCAAAATACCACACGTGTGAAGCATACAAGAAACTGAAGGGTCACGATAGCTGGAGCACTACAGAACAAAAAGGACAGTCTGGCCAGTCAGTTATTTCGCGACTCAAACTCGCAACTCATCCCAGTCGCGAATGAGTCGCAAGAACACCTTATTTTGCAGAAAATGTCTTTTCACATTCTTCACGTACCCTACTATAAATATCCTCATACTCACGAAATGTAGAGAGTTTCCAGAGAAAATTTTGAGAGAAAAACCCTAGAGAACAACAAGATTGACTCATCCATAATCTTATATCTTTGATTCTCAAATTCCTCTACTCTCACTCTCTCCATTGACATACCCTTGAGAGGTTCATTATCCAAATCCTTATTTCACCATACTCATATCTATGATAATGTTATTTGGTGCTTGGGAAGCAGTTCAGAGATGACCAATTCATTTGGTTGATGCAATGGGCTTATTGCGGGATCCGGAAAGTTAAAGAAGACACAGTTAGGCTTAACCTTGTTAAAGCAAGAAACTTGGAGGACTTAGGTGCATTGGGTAGATTAGGCTTAGAGGGTCTATTACTATTCGTGTATCCCAACTTTATTCTTTAATGGATCATTTTACCGCTTGGAGGGCGGCAGAGAGGTTTTTCGCATAGTTCTTTGCTTTCCTCTTCGATAACACGTGCCAGTATTATATTTGTATTTGCATCTCTCTAATCCTTTCTCTTTACCTTTAATTGTTGTTGTGTTGTGATTAATTATGATTTAAAGTAATTTGTTTATTTGGATATTGCTTGTACTTATCATTCCGCACATATATTGTTTAAGTATAAGCTTGTATTGTTTTTTTTTTTTTTTTTAATTGGGGGTCTAAACATTCACTAGTTTTTTATACACCAAGTGAACTTTCAATTTATAATTAGCACAAACGAATGATAATAGCAAGTATACTTACATAATACTAACTACTAACTAACTCCAAGCCAAGAGCAGCACATCACTCATCATCATCCAACACAACGATGCTTGGATCCTCCTTCATAGGCATTGGGCAAACCGATGCAATTTCTACAATCTCATTCAAAACAAAATGATTCTTAAGCATTGAGCAAATAAATATATAAACAATTGATACATACAACAAACAAAAAGAATATATATATATATATATATTTTTACCAATGTCAATCTCAAAACAATCCATATCCTCCACATTATCCATGCACTCCCAAAACTTTATTGGTCTTTTTTTTCTTTGCATTCTTCAACCAATTATGGGTACAAATAAAGACTTCAACTGTTTTAGGAGATAGTGAACTACGGAACAAATCCAAAACACGCCCCCTTACTAAAAGCAAACTTGGATGCAACTGTAGAGACAGGAATAGCCAACACCTCATGGCTAATTTGGGAAAGGACTCGATATTTAGAAGAATTCATTTTCCACCACATCAAAATGTCAAAATCTTCCACATCAGGGTCCTTAAAAGATTCCAACAAATACCTATCCAACTCAGATTTGCTTTCCACACCATCCTCATCCGCCAAGTGTTACTTAAACCTATTATTATAGCTTTTAATGCGATCAAACAATGAAGCATTACCAACACTTGGCTTGGAGTTCCTAGACAATGAAGCACCACTACCACTACCACTAGAACTTAAAGCTCCATTTTGACCCACTCTCTCCACATACAACCTTTTCAATGTATCCTAAACCTTAGAGCTCATCACATCCCCCTTGTCCTTTCCATACCATTCCCTAAACTAAAACTTGACATACTTCAATCTATACCTTGGGTCAAAAATAACAGCAATAAAAAGCATTAAATTGATACTATCTATACTTCCCCAATACTTATCATATATATTTTTTTCATCTCTACCGCCATACTCCTCAAAAGTGGATCCCCATCAACACTACACAACAATTGCAATTGATCTTCAATGCTAATTAGCTCATTGAAGTATGTATTAAAAGTGACAAATAAGGACCTAGAAAATCTAAGCGTTGCCTCATAAAATATACCAAGAAATTTTACAAAGGTTTTGACATTTTCCCAATCAAGATAGTTAGGAGGACCAATGGGCTTTTTCCCATTTCCATCCACTTCACAAAAATAAAGTTTGTAATGTCCATCCTCCTCTTCCAACCTATCAAATGCTCTCACAAATATCAAAGCACAATCTAACGTGAGATAAGTCGAATTCCATCTTGTTAGCACATTAAGGGACAACAAACATTTGACTTTAATTTTCTCCTTTTCAACTCATTCTTGAAACTTCTCAAACCTTACGGGAGAGGCTCTCACATTTCGCATCGCATTCCGAACCTTCGCAATTGATTCATGAATGGACTTCAACCCACATTGCACTATCAAATTCAGGATATGCGCACAACAACGCATATGCATGAACTCACCACCCAAAATGCGACTATCTATTTCTTTTGTTCTCTTCTTCACATAATCAATTGCCACATCATTAGAACTAGCATTGTATGTGGTAATTGTAAACAACCTGTCTATACCCCACTTTAACAAACATGACTCAACCGCTCTACCTATGGTGTCCCCTTTGTGATTAGCTATAGGGCAAAAGTTCAAGATTTTCTTTTGGTAAGTCCAATCCCCATCAATGAAGTGTGCGGTGACTAACATGTAGTTCAAGTTTTATATGGACGTCCAAATATTCGTTGTCACACAGACCCGTTGCCCAACAAAAGCCCTTCTCAAAATATCCACCTCACTAGAATAAATCTTCATACAAGCCCTTGCAATGGTAGTGCGATGGGGAATAGGAAACCTACGCTCAACTATTTCCATAAATTCTTGAAAGTCTTGATGCTCCACAAATTTAAAAGGTAATTCATCAACAATGATCATCCTTGCCAATACCAACCTTATCCTCTCTTCACTATAGTTTGCAACCACTAACACGTTTGAACCACTTTCCCCTTCCCTCTTAGCTTAGAAAGACAAAGTTTTTTGCTTATCATCACAGGGAAAATGCCACTTTTTACACACCTTCATGTGTTGCAATATGCCCGAAGTACCATTTTTCTTACCATGGCAATTATATTGATTTTTACAATACTTGCATTCAGACTTAGGCTTCTTAGGATCAGAACCAACGAACTTAATGAAGTGCTGCCATACTATAAATGGGTCCTTACCACCTTGTTTAGGTGATAGTGGGGGAAGTGATGCACCAAGACTAATTGGTGCTGCAAGTTCAGGTGGATTAGGGTTAGCACTACCAGGAGGAGGTGGGTTAGGGTCCCTAGGGGCACCAAATTCAAGTGGAGCATCAACATCCATCTAATAAAAAAATTTCCAACTAACAAAAAAACAAATTTTCCACAACAATGTCAAATTATAATTTTTCCAGCAAATACAATATCAAATAGCTCACTCTTAATCAATGAATGTCACAACCAGATCCAATAATATTAATAACTAATTAGTTTATTTACAACAAGGCAACAATAATAGGCTAACAATCATTAGTCATTACTCAACAATTCATGTCACTAATATTAACAAGGAATTCATTATATGATTCTCAATATAAATATAAAATAAAAGTTAATTTTATATATATAAACTTAAAGCAATTGTTACTGAGTACTAAAAATTTAAAATGAAAATGCTGAATATAGTGAGTGATTAGTGTTTAGTGATTACCTCTCAATGAGGGATTGAAAGCGAAAACTCTCTCAATCTCGTCTCCCTCAAAAATTAAAATGCTAAAGAAAAAAAAAAGGTTAGTACTTAGTAGACTGTGACACACTGAGTCACTAATTAGCTAGCTCATGCAATGCAACTATGCAAGTAAGTTACTTAAAGAATTAAATGGGACTAAAGTAACAGTGTAACACTCCAAAGTCCAAACAAGTGCTGAAAGAATGATAAAAAAAAAAAACATGATAAGTATTACTAGTGTGGGGCCCTATCGCGCTCACTACGCTGGCCCACTACATGCGGCCCAAGGCCCGCGCCGAGGACGGTGCTAAGACCGAGGACAATGGGAAAGAACCCAGAACATCCAAAGGCCCGCGCAGAGGATGACCTGTCCTCGACGCACCGACTTCACTTAAGGGAAAATATCCCACCAACATTCTGGCCATTTTAATGGTGATGTGACCAGCAAGCCCAGTTGCCTCGATTACTACAACTAATAGAAAGTCTGCAAAGGCGGCTAAGAACTAACATAAAGCCTGCTAATTACAGACGATGGGGCAGATCCCTGTAGACAGAAACCAGATAATTGACAAATGGATGGTGAGGATGAAGCCAAAAAAGGACTATATATCTAAGAGGGTTCCCAGCAAAGAGGGGGGCGGGAACGAAGGTGATGAAAAAGACTGAGTCAAAGGAAGGGTCTTTCTGACCTGAACTTCTAAGTCCAGTTCGTTTAGAGTGATCCGCCCCAAAATACGTTGTTTGCCCGTTATATGCCTAGTCCTTCCTACCCATTCTCTACAAATTTTATTGTCTAGGGTCCATTACATTTTGAGTCCCTACAATTGGCGCCGTCTGTGGGGAGGACTTGTGCGTTAGCGGCACAACGTAAAGAAAACAAAACGATGAAAAGATGCAAATCCACACAGTTCTTAGCGACAATATTCATTCGGCAATTTACAACAACAAGAAACAAGCGCAAAAAAAAAAAAAAAAAAAAGAAGAGAGTATATACAATACATGAAATAAGTATACTTCTTTTATTGATATATGAAAAAAGATTACATCTCTTACAAGTAATGCCCAGGGGGCTTGTTCTAAAGCTAACTACAAAGGCAGACACATGACGAAGCGGACAGAGCAACAATGGCAGAAGAACAGAAGATAGAAAAGGAGAGTAGAGGAAGAGATGAAGAAAAGAAGAGATGAAGAACAAATATCAGAAAAAGAAGTGGAGGACGAGAGGAGGAAAGAAGAAAGCGGAAGTGAGAAGAGAGAAGACGTGAGAAGGGAGAAGGGTGGAGAAGATAGGAAAGCTACATTAAGGGGTGGAAGAGGCCGCGGAACCCAACGGTTGCGCTCTTGGGTTCCGCCTGGTTTCTCTCCGACCCCCACTGTAGCATGCTTGGGGGGTCAAAGACCCATACCCAAGAGAGGGAGGTTACGTTCTGTCCGGATCCTCCTCCAGGTGGTATGGGGGGCTGTGTCCCCGGTTAGGTTGAAAAGAAGAAGAATCTTCGGATCTCCCCTACCTCCACACCAGCGTGGCGGCCAGAGTCGGAATGCCATCCTCGGCTCCTGATGGGGGCTGTGCATTCTCTGGAGCGCCCTTTTCCAGGGCCAGTTCATGCGAAGGGGCTCGAATGGTTGCGCCCTGAAGAATTTTTGGCGATGTGTTTTTGGGGAGTTTCAGAATGAGTGTTTGTCAAATGTGAAGGGGAGGTTCGCCCTAGGAACGCCTTTTATAGCGGGAGAAACATTGATGAGGGCCGAATCCACAATGAATCCCAGGGAGAGATTTTCGGAGGCAATAATGCCGCCCCAATTTCCAAGGGGCTTGCCAACCGTTAGATCCTCGTCAATCCATGGTCAGTATTAATGAGGGGACGCCTCATTAAACAGGAAGACACCGAAGCGTCAGAACGCCTCACCCGGACAGCCCAAAAGACGCCTCGTTATCTGAAGAATCCCACCAAACGAAGAGGCAAGACGCGGCAAGGTCTTATCCTCTACCAACTTCACCATTTATTGTTATTATTATTATTCTGCTTGGAAATTGTAATTATTTAATGCTTAGTGTAAAACGCGGCAAGAATTAAAACGGCCGCGGGAAACCAGATACTTCAGATGATTAAAATGGAAAACTAGGTACTGGACAAAACCAAGGCACTGCATGGTCCTCGGACCCAGGCCTCATGGGGAAACCAGATACTTCAGATGATTAAAATGGAAAACTAGGTACTGGACAGAACCAAGGCACTGCATGGTCCTCGGACCTAGGCCTCATGGGGAAACCAGATACTTCAGATAATTAAAATGGAAAACTAGGTACTGGACAGAACCAAGGCGCTGCATGGTCCTCGGACCCAGGCCTCATGGGGAAACCAGATACTTCAGATGATTAAAATGGAAAACTAGGTACTGGACAGAACCAAGGCGCTGCATGGTCCTCGGACCCAGGCCTCATGGGGAAACCAGATACTTCAGATGATTAAAATGGAAAACTACGTACTGGACAGAACCAAGGCGCTGCATGGTCCTCGGACCCAGGCCTCATGGGGAAACCAGATACTTCAGATGATTAAAATGGAAAACTAGGTACTGGACAGAACCAAGGCGCTGCATGGTCCTCGGACCCAGGCCTCATGGGGAAACCAGATACTTCAGATGATTAAAATGGAAAACTAGGTACTGGACAGAACCAAGGCGCTGCATGGTCCTCGGACCCAGGCCTCATGGGGAAACCAGATACTTCAGATGATTAAAATGGAAAACTAGGTACTGGACAGAACCAAGGCGCTGCATGGTCCTCGGACCCAAGCCTCATGGGGAAACCAGATACTTCAGATGATTAAAATGGAAAACTAGGTACTGGACAGAACTAAGGCACTGCATGGTCCTCGGACCCAGGCCTCATGGGGAAACCAGATACTTCAGATGATTAAAATGGAAAACTAGGTACTGGACAGAACCAAGGCGCTGCATGGTCCTCGGACCCAGGCCTCATGGGGAAACCAGATACTTCAGATGATTAAAATGGAAAACTAGGTACTGGACAGAACCAAGGCACTGCATGGTCCTCGGACCTAGGCCTCATGGGGAAACCAGATACTTCAGATGATTAAAATGGAAAACTAGGTACTGGACAGAACCAAGGCACTGCATGGTCCTCGGACCCAGGCCTCATGGGGAAACCAGATACTTCAGATGATTAAAATGGAAAACTAGGTACTGGACAGAACCAAGGCACTGCATGGTCCTCGGACCTAGGCCTCATGGGGAAACCAGATACTTCAGATGATTAAAATGGAAAACTAGGTACTGGACAGAACCAAGGCACTGCATGGTCCTCGGACCCAAGCCTCATGGGGAAACCAGATACTTCAGATGATTAAAATGGAAAACTAGGTACTGGACAGAACCAAGGCACTGCATGGTCCTCGGACCCAGGCCTCATGGGGAAAACAGATACTTCAGATAGCTAAATGAGATCAAGAAACTCGATACTTCCAGCAAGAAAAACACGTCATCATGAAAGCTAAACGATAAGCAAAACCAAGGCACTGCAGGGTCCTCGGACCCAGGCCTCATGGGGAAAACAGATACTTCAGATAGCTAAATGAGATCGAGAAACTCGATACTTCCAGCAAAAAAAACACGTCATCATGAAAGCTAAACGATAAGCAAAACCAAGGCATCGCATGGTCCTCGGACCCAAGCCCCAGAGAGAACCAAGCGTAAAATGAGAAAACCGAGCACAAAGTAAAGCTCAAACGCATTGCATGGTCAAAGACCTCAGGTCAGCGGGAAGGAAATCTCCCCGTAAAAAATAAGCGCTAAGGAAAAGCAAGGTCTTGTACAAATTTCAGACCTAAACCTCTATGGAAATCGGTCGTTATGAAGCCGCGCAAACGTTGATCAAAGCCAGGGCTCTCACACGGGTCATGAGCTAAAAACTGAGGCAAAGCCAATCCCCTTTTTAGGTGCCGAATAAACAAATCCTGTCAGAGACAAAAAATCGTGAGGAACTGAGTACTATAGTGCAAACAACCCAAGCCCAACCATCCTCGGGTGACACTCTGCGCAAAAAGAAAACTGTGAAAAACGGCTACAAAAGCGATAGCACTGACGACAAAGTCGAGCCAATAGGCTGAGGAAAAACGCCGAGGAGGTCAAAATCCTCCTCCCCGCCCAAGGGGACGTGCAGCAGAATTTTGAGGGGCTATTGTGGGGCCCTATCGCGCTCACTACGCTGGCCCACTACATGCGGCCCAAGGCCCGCGCCGAGGACGGTGCTGAGACCGAGGACAATGGGAAAGAACCCAGAACATCCAAAGGCCCGCGCCGAGGATGACCTGTCCTCGGCGCACCGACTTCACTTAAGGGAAAATATCCCACCAACATTCTGGCCATTTTAATGGTGATGTGACCAGCAAGCCCAGTTGCCTCGATTACTACAACTAATAGAAAGTCTGCAAAGGCGGCTAAGAACTAACATAAAGCCTGCTAATTACAGACGATGGGGCAGATCCCTGTAGACAGAAACCAGATAATTGACAAATGGATGGTGAGGATGAAGCCAAAAAAGGACTATATATCTAAGAGGGTTCCCAGCAAAGAGGGGGGCGGGAACGAAGGTGATGAAAAAGACTGAGTCAAAGGAAGGGTCTTTCTGACCTGAACTTCTAAGTCCAGTTCGTTTAGAGTGATCCGCCCCAAAATACGTTGTTTGCCCGTTATATGCCTAGTCCTTCCTACCCATTCTTTACAAATTTTATTGTCTAGGGTCCATTACATTTTGAGTCCCTACAACTAGGTTTATAGTTTATACTATTACTATTACCATTGAGTCCAAACAACTGAAACCAAACAAGTGCTGAAAAAGTGATAAAAAACATGATAAGCTTAGTTTAAACTTTGTTTTTGCCGAGAGGTGAGAGAGGAGAGCTTATGGTTTCCGGTGGTTTGTCGCGGTGAGCCGGTGACTGGTGAGCGCCTGCTGCTGCTACAGAGGCCAGTCGAGCCAAGTAGGGAGAGCTCAAAGGCAAGGCGTCAGGCCAACAAGAGGCAAAAGAGAGAGAGAGAGAGTTAAGGTTATGAGAGAGAATAGAGTGAATTTATACTCAGGGTAGAAATTAGGGATGGAAATTTAAATCCGACCTGCGGATACCCGGTCCGGTCTGACCCTAATGGGCCGGATTTTACCCGGCCCGATAAAGAATAAGGTCGGGTATGGGTTTAAAAAAAAAAAAAAAAAACCCGAAACGGATCCGGGTCGGGTTCGGATTTTATCAAAACCTGATCCGAAACCCGACCCGGATAAAACCCGGTTCCCCTGAATTTAAAAAAAACCCCCTTATATATATATATATATATATTAAGTTGTAAACCCTAATCTGATCTCATTTCAATTCTCTTCTCACGCCTCAGACATGCCCTTAGCCCCTCACGCCCTCACCCTCACGCCTTAACCTCACGCACTCAGCCACGCACAAGAGCACGTTTGGGTGGGTTTCGTCTCTGTTTGGTTGCATAGAAAATTCAGTTTTCTCGAGAACCAGATAGAAAACTCGATTAGCGTTAGTTGTATAGTGTTTGATGAGCTCTTCATTGTGTTGTTGATTTTTTTTTTTTTAAATGATCGTTTTAGTAATATGTGTTTTTGATGAGCTTGTCTTTGATTTGTTGGAGAAATGATGAGATTGACTGTGAGCGATGGGAGATCTGTGGATTTTGAGCTCGATAATGCTATATTTGAATCAAACTCTCTCTCTCTTTAATTCTCTGTTTTGTTGCTAGAAAAATTAGTTTCCTCAGGAACCAAACGGAAAGTATATGTTGGTTTTAGTTCTATATAGTTCTGCGTTATTGAGATTTTTAGGTTCATTTAGTAACAATTGATTTGGGCCACGTTATATGGCTTGAATGGGCTTGAATCTAGGGAAAAAAAATCTTAATGGGCTTCAAAAAAAAAATTGTTGGGCTAGATTTGGGCCAAACTACTAAACGGGGCCCGCGGGGCGGGTCTGGGCCCTGAAAAAAAAATCCGATTAATAATCGGACCGGGTCGGGGTTGCGGGTCTTACCTCGCGAGTCGGGTCCGAGTATGCAAAAACCCAGCCCAAAACCGACCCGTTGACATTCCTAGTAGAAATCTGAAAACCTAGCATAAAACGGTGCTGTTTTGTTTTGTTTTGTTTTTTAACCCAATACGATGATGTTTTATTAAAAAAAATTAAAATGGATACTCGGTAAAATGATGCCGTATCCAAACATTTGAAAATTATACACAGGTACTGGTTCGGTTCGGCGAGACTCGGTTTTGGATTTTTTGATCTGATGACTGCACCGCATCGGCATGAGAACTCCCTTCGCGCTCTGATCACCGACATCAACTCCGTTGGTCAGTTGCAGTGGCAATGCGGGAAGGTCAACACCGGTCAGCTGGATCGATCACAGTGATTTTCTGCACACCCCTACTCCTATGTAAGGTTTACGTGTGTAAGTCCCCCACATAAAATAAAAAAATAAAAAAATAGTAGCACAACTCTTTTCACAACTTACTTTCATATAGACTTGTTGAGTGCACTGCACCATGGGTCCAGCCCACTTGTAATAGACATGCTCATTTAATGAGCTTGTCTTTCATGTCTCTTATAGCTTGTTTGGACGAAGGGAGAGTAGAGTAAAGGGAGAAGAGTAAATTAAGTTATCTTGTTTGGATATTTTTTAAGGGAGGAGGGGGAGGGATTTGGAGAGGTTTGGTGGGGTTCTAACTATTTCTAACCCCTCATTTCTAATTCCCTCAAATTTGAGAGATTTGGAGGGAGAGTAAAATGTAGAAATGCTTGACCAAATGAATTACCAAATTTACCCTTATTATATTAACAAAATTATAAACTATGAAAAGACTAATTATTTCCCTCACCCTTACTTAATTTTAAAAACATCCAAACAAAGTGAAGGATAACCATTCCCCTCTACTCCCCTCCACTTTCCTCTCCCTTTAAACTTCCAAACATAGCATTAACTTTTCTTCATCTTGTACAAAAGTCAAAATGAGTTATCAGGTTGGTTAGATTTTGGATTTATTGGGGTTGGTTGGCTTAGGTGTGTTAGACATGTTGAGGAGAAAAAGAGAAAAGAAGGGGGCTAATGCATTAAGGGTGTGTTTGTTTGGAGGTGAAATAGGGTGAATGAAAAATTTTGCAGAGAAAATGGGAAGGAAAACTTTTTTGTAGTGTGTTTAGTTAGATGGGGAGGAAGGAAAATAAATGGTGGAACCCATGTATTTTCTCTCCGGGACCACCAAAAAGTTTTTTCTCCAAAATGGAGAGAAAACTTAATAGAGAAATTAGACATCATTTTTAGACAAAAATGCCCATGTGCAGTTTCACATTGCTTGTCCACATTGCTCTTATGTACTTTTTTTTTTCCTCATGTTGGATGTTGCTTCTTCTACTTCTTCATCTTATTTTCTTCCTTTTTTTTTTTACTGGTCTGGCTTGTCCAGTGCTAATATTCTTTTCTTTTTTCTTTTGTATTTTTTCTTTTTATTTTTTTTTGTTTAGATGTGATTTTTTTTTTGACATGATTTTTTTTTATAATAAATTTAGGTGATTGATTTTTTTTATTATCACTTTTTTGGTTTTAATTAAGCATCATTATTTAACAAAGGTATATGCATAAATTTATACAAACTCACTTCTTCCATCCCTCCACTTTAGCACTCTCAACTAAACAAAAAGGAGGAAAATTAAAATTTTTTCTATCTTCCTACTTTTCCATCCTCCCACTATTTTTTATCCTCCCATTTTTCCACCTCTCTAATCAAACGGACCCTAAAGCTATTTAGCCTAAGGGAGAGCCGAAGAAAAAAGAAATTGTCTGAAGCAAAGTCAAGGCAAGTGGGTTGCATTTATTGTGAATTGATGTTGAGAGTGTGAAAGGAAAAAAAAGAAGGAAAAGATTTAGAAATAAAAGGAGAGGCCATTCGGCTAGTGAGTAAGTGGAGAAGTCCCAAAGAATGAGACTGAGGACAATAAAGTCTTGAAAAACTACGTGAGTGAGAGCAAGCAAAAGAGAAGAGAAAAAAATAGAAAGCAAGAGAAAATTGTGAGAGATACACAGTGAGGAAGAGAGCAATGAGTGAAGAGAAAGAGAAAGTTTTTTTGCTCAAGTTGTATCTCTAAGTATTGTAGTATCTATTTAATATAATGAAATTATTCGGAGGTTGTCCAACGATTTTTCCCTTCAAGGAGAAAGGGTTTTCACGTAAATCTTTGTGTTCTTGTGTAGTTGTAATTCCACACGCTGTGTTTGCTAAAATTTATTCCCACTTATATAGAGTTTTTCCCAGCAGGACTCACCATTATTATTACTTTCATTGTATACTATACTACTAATCACCACATACCACCTTGATAATTACAAAAAATTGTGTAAAATCTTTTTATGTCACTATGCTTATTGTCTTGGTAAAGCAAATGTTAGGGAACGGTAAAGTAAAAGAGTGTATCTCATACATTTTACATATGCATTATCCCACTTGCAACATGCAAGTTTCACAAAACTGTGAGACTCATATGTTAGGAGATGGATGACATATATATCGAAAGCATAAAATAATTATTGGTGGAGTAGTATCTGTCTTGAGAGATTGACACCGCCAAATCGCAGTACCATGTTTCCAACTTGGACGGTTGGAAAAGTGCACATAGTGACGTTACTGTTTTCTGTCTTTTTTGTTTTGTTTTTTTTTTTTTTTTTTTTTTTGGATCAAGACGTTACTTTATGTTGAACAAGTCACTAGTGCAGCCTTTTTTCCCAGGTGGACTACAACTAAAACAAAAAGTCATGCAATATCGGAAGCATAAATTAATACGCACAAAAGTATGTGACAGGTGCAGATTTGCATAGCTTCGTAGTTTGTAGGCAATTCAGTTTCAAAAACTTTGGCATCTTTTGAAAGCCTTTTAGGCACTTGGGTGAATGAAACCATAAAAACACAACAGGATTCTCATATAGGCAGCTCTGCTGAATCCTATTTTCCAAACAATGGCTATAGAAGTACTCATATTTGATATACCATATTGTTTTCCACAAAAGAAAGGCTTTTATTAAACATCAGAGAGCTTCACCTTCACAATGGGCTGCATGTGCATAAAGCAGCGAGTTAAACACGAAGACCCAGCTGTTCTCGCTTCTCAAACCTGTTGTAAGCTTCATTTTCTTTTCATTTACTCATTTTCAGGTTGTGATGCACGGGTTTTACTTGTTAAAAACATATCTATGCCTTATATTTTTGCAGTTAATGTGATCGAGGTTAAAAATTTGTATGAGCTATTCACGAAACTAAGCAGTTCTATAGTTAATGACGGGCTTATAAGCAAAGTAAGTTGCACCCATCACTAGTTCCCATGGCACATATGAATAAACATATAGAATTGTAATATACAGATGTAATACAAGTTGCTATGAAGTTGGCAAACTTGTTTAGATAATATTATAGGCGAAACTACAATCTTGGTCCCTCAAGTTTACTCTATATGCGCAAGTTTAAAATGAGCACAATTGGTTCTTTAAGTTTTGATACTCAGTTGTTTTAAGTTTGACTATTTGACTATGCTTTAAAATTTCTTTAACTAACCTTAATCCTTGTTAGAATAATGGTTAAATGATTAAATTCACCATTTCTTAACCTTTTAAAGTTTTGGAATAAGTGGTTGTTTATCACCCTTTCCCAAGTGTTTAAACTTTTAGAACAAGTAGTAGTTTATCACAGTTTGAATTTACAATCCAATACTAAAATATATAGTAATTAAGCTCTTTTCATATGGTAGTATGAGTATATAATCTGAACTTGGTTTTGAGTTTGCAGGAAGAACTTCAGCTTGGTTTATTCGGGAGTGTTAAGAAACAAAGTCTCTTTGCAGACAGGGTCAGCTTCTGGCCTTTATATTGATATTTAAGCTAAAATGTTTTTGCTTTAACTTTCTGATGGTAAAATGTTTTTGCTTGTCCCTATCTTAACAGATCTTCCAACTCTTTGACTCCAAACATGATGGGGTGATAGAATTTGGAGAGTTTGTTCTTTCTCTGAGTGTCTTCCACCCAGAAGCACCTCAAGCAGATAAAGTTGCTTGTATGAAATTCTTCTAATCTGTGTGTGCTTTTGTGCATGTTTAAAGACTGTACTAAAGCTTCATATCTGATGTTGCAGTTGCATTTCAATTATATGATATATGGCAAACAGGCTTTATCGAACGGGATGAGGTAAAGAGTGAGATTTTGCCCTTAATTCTTGTTCTTGTCTAAATAGATGTTACTGTTGTATACTGTATAATACATAAAGCTTAGAGTCCCCTAAAATGTGGTCAAGTTAAAAGATAATGTCAACAACAACAAAATAAAGTAACATAGCATGCTGCTCATCACTCAAAAGAGTTTTTTGAGTTAAATGCGATTGATTGAATTTATTCAAAGATGTTCACAATGGAATGTCTTCAATTTATCATGTTGTCTAACAAAATCTGTGCCATACACACTCATGAAAGGTCAAGGCAATGCTTTTGGCATTTATGAAGGAGTCAGACTTGATCCTTTCTGAAGATATAATTGAAGCCATTATTGATAAGGTACGGTTTACAAGATGGTGCAACATGTAAAACTCTATGTAATTGTGTTGTACTTAACCATACCTTTCGTTTTGTAATTGTATAGACATTTGAGGAAGCTGATTCAAAAAAAGATGGAAAAATTGACATGGAAGAGTGGAAGGAGTTTGTGTCTCGCAATCCATCCTTACTGAAGAACATGACAATTCCATATCTGAAGTAATTCCTTTTTATCCTGTTTCTGCGTATCTCTTAATGTGATTAATTTAGTCTTAATGTGATGTGAATTCTATTCACAACCTTCTATGGAGATCTATTGTGTAAAAAAGATTCATATAAGAATATCTGCAACATATCACAGTGAAATTTAACTCCATCCCAAATTCTAGAAAAATATGTAGTATTTCCCAATTGCTTTGTTTAGAAATTTTTGGAAAAGAAACGATTCATTAATGCTTAGTGATAATTATGATACTATGATTGTACTCTTGACCTTCATCTTTGTCTGTTTGGATGGTCTTTTTGTCATCCTAGGTAAAAGCCTTGAAAAACTGCAATAAATGAAAATGACCCTGACACAAATATTTTCCCTCCCCCCAACTCACCAAATGAGATTCTATGCAATTGTAGATTCACATCTTCATTACGTTACTATGTTGGGGGTTTTTTTTTTTTTTTGTGGGGGGGGGGGGGGGGGGGGTGGTTAGAGATATGTCGCATCGAAAGTACTTATGTCTAACAAACACACCCATCTATCTGGACTGTAAAACAAAGCAGTGTTTTTATAGTCTATGTTTACTACTATGGTTCATTTATTACAATTTTAGAGCTGATTGTCTATATAATTTCATTCATTGCAGGGACATCACAACTGCATTTCCTAGTTTCATGATGAGATCAGACTTTGAAGATTAACAATCTTTGAAAAGGATGACATTGGATTATTAAAAGAATGAAATATGCCCTATTATTTGCCAGCTTTACATGAATCAAATATTTTGTATTCTCACTCTCACATTTATATAGTGATAACATCGTCCTTACAGTCTCGGCTATGTATCCTAAAGAGTTTTTTACACCATGTGGGTTAGTAATAGATGTAGAGGATGTGTAAACCAAGGAAAAATTCCAGACCAAATACTAATCCATATTTGGAGTAGTTTTCATTCTTGAAGCCTTTTGCATTGGATCAGTTTTCCTTGGGAAGTACCATTTCCTTCAAGTTCATGGGATAGCACATTTTTGTGTGCAGGCCATTCCACACATTATCTGCTAGTATGGCATTTACTGCATCAGTTGGGTGGAACTGATCCCACCAGATATAGGTGGATGCATTACTGCAAGCCATTTGTGATGATAGGCACAAGATCCAACCCCTGTACTCACCCAACCCACAGCAAGCAGCAGTAGTGTCATTAAAACCTGAACATGAGCACAATTTATAGTATGAGAACAATAGAAAAGACAATTTTTGGGTAAAACAATATGAGGATTTACAACATCTCTCACCATAATTTTCATGGTTCTTTATTATGTCCATGGAGCCTTCAAACATATCACAGAAGATGATATTGGAACCGGGAAGTTCCTCACCAAGCTCCTCAATCATGTATCTCATGAGAAAGTTGAATTCCCTAACCATGTCATTTATCGACTCAATGCACTCTCCATTCTCACTTCTGTATTGCCACAAGTAGTGAGGTGCACAACCAATAGGTGCCAACCCCATGACCACCAGTTTCCTGACATTAAGGTCATACAGGTTCTGTCACATCAATGTTAAAATGTTAAGGAAGTTTCCAAACTGACAAATGCAAAGAAAACGAAATCCAATTGAGAGTTGAATGTTGGAAACTGTTCCAGATGATTTTGAATGATAATGGCTAAACATTTGAGAAGGAATAAAAGTGATGCATCTTTTGGGAGAGTTTAGGAGTACAGAAGGATATATTCTGTTGTCAAGACATTTTTGATACATCTTAAGTGGGGGCGGTCCTGGAGGATTCAAACACTGGACGTTTCTGTTGGAATCTAGAAACAGCAGGAAATGCCAATTGACCTAAATGTCATTGGCCTGTTGTCATAGACTAATTTGCTTCTATTTGGACTCCATTTGGAATGTTATACATTTATAAGATATTCAATGCTTTTACCGATTTGGGTAATAATGTTACAGTGCAATAATGATGCACACAAAAGGAATACTTAGAAGCACAAGGCAGCTAGATTATATTCAACATATTAACGCAAAAATACAAGGCATCCTCCTAAGCATATTAGTACAGAGATCAAAAGCATCCATCATCAATTATTAAATGCCAGGGAAACAAAGACTAGGAAAATTACCTTGATTTGCTGCCATATTGTAGAAGCTAAGAACTGGTTGAAACTCCACGGTAAGTAGAGATTTTGTACATTAGATACATTACGCAGATAGTAATGTATATAGTCATTGATTCCAACTGAAAGGTAGAACACTGAATTTGAGATGAGATCAGCTGCTCGATGCTCACCCATACTTAATATAAACTGCTGATAGGTATCTGTAAACTGTTGAATTTGCTCTAACAGCGAGATGTGTTGGCCCTGTAGTAATTTACAACAACCAATGTTTAGAAATAATACTTCATAGTATATTAGTATTCCAATTACTCAGCTCAGAAGATCATATGCAAAAACCAACACATGGGGCAAAATTTTAGATGGATGGAGATCCAATTTAACTTGTGATCCTTAAGGTTACCGAGTAAACATAAGGAAAATAATACACTCTGGTTCTCATTACTGATTGGGGTTAGAGCAGCTAATTGCTATATCAAAATTCCAAGTTTTCTTATACTTTTTCCTGACTTCGGGAGTAACTAAAGGCTGTCTAAGGCAGTTAATACACCATGATAGTTTACAAACCACAGTCAACAGTTAATACGTCATGATAGTTTACAACCACAGTCACTAAGTTCATTTCCACACACGCACATATCAAAGAACCCAATACCCTAGAATCAAACAATAAAATCTGCAATAAAATTAGAACATTTTATCAAACAACTGAAAGTCAATTTGTTTACTCACAAGCACAGTTAATCACTTCAGTGTTTTAATTCAAAGTTATCAATAATAAAAGTAATGAAAAGCATACCAATTCTGAACCACTTGTGAAAATAATCCCAGCACCAGCAGAGGCATAATTCACTCCATGGATCATATCTTCAACATTTCCATTCTGCCCAAGATAACTTGGTACGAAGGGAAGCCCAAGCCGCAAAGCTGATTAAAGTATCCAACACAGAAAAGCCTAATAAGAAAAATTTCATGAAACAAATCCAAAGACAATATCCACACTTTAAACTTCTGTTTCAAATAACAAGAACATATTCACGTCTTGTTTTCATTCTAGGCTCTCTAGCAAGAAACATGTATGCTCAGTATAGTTGCTGACAAAAACTGGTAAAACAAAAAGAAAGTTAGAACTTTAATCATTCAGATCCCAAGAAAATTACAATATCAAACGAACTAAAGTAATAACCAAAACAAAAAGTACCCGTAAGGCCAAAATTTATTATATTTTCTCTCTTTTTTTCTCAGTGACCAAACATAGGGTCACTAAATAGGAGACATGAACAAAATCAAGAAAACAGAAACATCCACAAGACTCAAAATTTAGAGTTTTTTCCTCTCTTCCTCTCCATTTTCTCAATAACCAAACAAAAGGGTCTTCGAAAAAACAAATAATCCCACAAGACTCAAACTTTAGTTTTGTTCCTCTTCATTTTCTCAGTAACCAAACAAAAGGGTCTTCAAAAAAAAACCAAAAAATACAAACCAACATTACCAAGATAATCAACCGGTATTCTTCCATTACAGAACCGCCCAGTTGGGCGGTGCGTGTCAAAGTCTCGACCATAAGGAAGGTGGTCGGCACGTGCCAGCGTGGCGAGGAAGTTGTTGGTGCCACAGTCAACGGAGGAGTCGCCAATGATGAAGAGTGCGGGGACAAGAGAAGAGGGTTGTGGAGGAGAGATTGAAGTGGAAGAAGTGGGTGAACTTGTGGTGGTGATAGTGGAGTGGATGAGGTTTGGCCCGAAAGCGAAGCGGTCGTGTTGTGAGTATTGGAGAGCTCTTGGTTGTGGGAAAATGGTGGAGATGAGAATGGAGAATAGAGAAACAAGAAGATTGAGCGCCATGGTTTCTTTCTGAGCAAGAGAGAGAGAGAGAGAGAGAGAGAGATTTGGCGGGTAAAAGATTGGTTGAAGTTTGTGAAATGTCAACAAAGTCCTTTTAGTTTTGCTTGGGCCTGAGGGACTATATGAATAGTAGCCCAATTTTGTGGCAAAAAGTACATTTTCCATCCTCTTTTTATGATTCTATGGGTCAAAGATTAATACCCATTTAAAATGTAGTATTTCAAACTTAGAGGAGACTTTATAGTGATTGCTCTTTATTTTTTTATTTTTTTATATAAGATAGAAATTTTACTTTAAAATAATATAAGAGTATATATGTGTGAAACTTCCTCCTAAAAACTTGAACCCTGACCTTTGCCTCCTACACCCTACAAGCACTTATATTTGTGAAGTGTCCATCACTCCAAAGATGCGCGGTGGTTTGATTGCTCTTTATTATTAGGCTAAAACACTAATCAATTTTTAGTGTAAGCGGGATTCAAATCTCAAGGTTATGTTTAGTAACTGTTTTTATTTTCTATTTTCAAAAACTTGTTTTTGGGAATATAAAGAAAAAATAATTTTCTTATATTTTTGAAATCAAAAACATGTTTGGTTAGTTGAAATTAAAAAGACAGTTTTTTTGAAGAAAAAAATAGAAAATACTAAAATATGTTGTTACTAGAATTTGAACTTACTAACTCATTAAATGAGACAAATTCATTAAATTAAATGCCTTTATTCATTGACTTTTGAAAATTACAAATTGAAAACAACCTTTTGCATGTTTTCAGTTTCCTTCACAAATTGAGTTTTGAAAACAGTTTTTGTTTTCTGTCTATTTTGGGTTGCCAAACAAGTTTTTTAGTCTCAAAAATAGAAAATTGTTTTTGGAAACAGAAAATAAGGAGAAAAAACAGTTACCAAACATACCACAAATCTCTTATTCGAGAACGAGAGACTTTACAAACTAAGTTAACTGGAACCTACATTGTGAAAGACATTTAGATTGCATTTGAGAACAATTTATTTGTACAGTGTTTATCAAAATATATAATTTTTTGTATTTTTTTTTTATGTTAAATGTGTGACAAAAGTTAAAAACTAATTTTCAAACAAGCTAAAAGTTAAGTTATTTGCCAAAAAAATAAATAAATAAAACAAAAGGCAAAAAAATAAGCTAGGGCCAAATGCGCTCTAAAATAGGTTAGGAATAAGATCATTCTACCATACATCTTTTTTATTTTATTTTATAAATGTACTATACTTACCTAATCTTCATTGTTCATCTATTATTCTAAAATATATATTAAATAAAAGGCAAAAATGCAAAACTGACCCTCTAACTTTCGCTGTTTTTCATTTCAGTCTTCTAACTTTCATTTTTGTCAATTTAGTCCTCTAACTTTCAATTTTTTGTCAATTCAATACTCCGTTATTGCTCAGTTACTCCTGCCGTCAAAACCACTAAAACAACACCGTTTTGCTTGTGGTTTTTTTTTTTTTTATTCGGAATTAAAATCGGAAAAATCTGAGAAAAAAAAAAAAAAAAAAAAGAAAAGAAAAGAAAAGAAAATATTAAGGGAACGACCCCTTCCCCTGAAATCAAAAGAAAGAAATCACTGAGAATTAAAAATCACCCAAAGATTTGCCGAGAGAGAGAGAGAGAGAGAATGGAGGAGTAGATCCGAAGCTTTTGTGGAAGCTTAAGTTCATTCTGCAACCACGTCGAGTCCAGTTGCGACGCTCTCAAGCAATCCAGCACGCCGTGTATTAATCGCAACCGACGATCTCAACCTCCTCGATTCCATGACTTTCGGCACCGTCTCTTTCGAAAAGCTCTTAGGTCACTGCAATGAGGTCTACAAGAAGAACCAGTCCGATCTCACCGAACTCGAACTTCGCCTCAAGGACTTCGGATACAGTCCCGGTACAATTTCACGCTCAATTCCTGTTTGATTTTTAGTTTCTGACAAATAATTTATACAAAGCATTTGCCAATGTTGATTTTGTTACTTTCTTATGTTGATTTTGTTACTTTCTTTTGCCATAGAAGTTGAGCTTGATGATGACGATGAGGTTCGTAGTACATCCTTCTTTTGATTTCAGGGGAAGGGGGAACGACTTAATGTTTTTTTTTTTTTTTAAAGATTTTTCTTATTTTAATTCTGAATTAAAAAAAAAAAAAAAAAAAAAAAAAAAAAAAAAAAAAACCACAAGCAAAACGGCGCCGTTTTAGTGGTTTTGACGGCAGCAGTAACGGAGCCTTGAATTGACAAAAAATTAAAAGTTAGAGGACTGAATTGACAAAAATGAAAGTTAGAGGACTGAAATGAAAAACAGCGAAAGTTAGAGGGTCAGTTTTGCATTTTTGCCTAAATAAAACAATACTCTACTTTAAGGGTTCTGAAAAATTGTATGAAATAAAGGGATAAAAACCTTTCCATCGCTAACTTAACAAATCTCAATATGGAGGTTCAAATGTCGATGTAATTCCCCCTTAGCTAGGAGATTTAGCTAATGGAGCCGTTACTTAATTAATCTCTAAGAAAATTAAAGAAACCTTAAAAAAGAGTACATGCTTATTGATAAAATGAAAAGAGTACAATGTGTGAACATTACAACACTTTGGACCTATGTACAACCTAAAAAAAAAAAAGTACAAGGTTTAGGTTGCGTTTGGCATGGCTTAAAAAGCTATAGCTTATTTTATTATTTAGTTTTTTTTTTTACTACTATTCATGGAACTCACTACACTTTTTGGTACTATTCATGGGTTCCACCGTACTATTTTAACTAATTTTTTTCTGTATCTATAGTACTTTCAGTAAAAAGTTTTCAGTTTCAGCTAAATTACCCAAACGGACACTTAGTTTCCTAGTTATAATATAAAGGAAGTAAAAGGAAATTACACAGTAAAGACCTAATCTACATTCCAAAATCTAGATTTGGGGGGCTAAGTTAATAAGTATATAAATGTGTTAAGACATCCCACCTGGCCAATATAAACAAATCTACTTATTCTCAAACAAAGGAATAATATAAATAAAGCACTCACATAAGCAAATAAGAAAAATTTATTCCAAGTGCACTAGAGGAAAAAAAAAAACTTTTATGGAAAAAGAGACAAGGCTAGTGATGACCCTAAATTATTTTCAAATCTTATAAACATTTTTACTAAAAATAAAAAGGACAAAGTATAGCAACAAAATTAGCTGTAATCTAATACTACAACCTTACTCAATATATTTTTATTGAATGTGAATTTTGACAAAACAATCTTTGAATTACATTTTCTTCTTATATTCTCCATACTTGCAAAGTTTCTAGAAAATTAAAGATCAATAACTATGTCATTAATAAGTTGTTTAAATTGCAAGTTTTTGTAATTTAAAATTATGCATAAAATAAAAATTTATAAATCACATAGTAAATAATATCCGATTGATACAAAATTTGATATATGTATTAAAAGCGTAAAGAACATATAATTCAACGATTAGATTTTCAAAATATGCAGTAATATTTATTTTATTAAGTAAGGTTGTAACCTTAAGTTACAACTAATTTTGTAACTAAATTTTGTCCAAATAAAAGATCTACCATATCATAACACTTTTGAAATATAACAATTTTTTTGTACTTTTTTTTTTCTCTTCAGTTAAATATTTTCATCTTTATTTTTTCTTTTTATTATTATTTTTAAATTTTGATAATTCAATAGTTGAAAATAAGGGGATTTGAACTGTACATGTTTCTGTTAAAAATACTGAAAGTACCTATAGGGTCACAAGTTTTCAGCCCAGGCTCAAAAATGATTCAGACGATGGTTTAGTGAGCCCAACATAATAAATTTGTAGAGAATGGGCTGAAGAGCTAGGTTTTAGCGATTTAAAATAACAGTTAGTAAATGTTTCAATGATGAACAAATGTGAAATGCGCGTGAGGCTTGATGAAAAGGTTGTCCGAGGAGACAGATTATGAGTCAACACAATATTTGTGAAAGCTGGTACAGCTCTTAATGTTACAGTAATTCTCTCTTTCCTTACACTTTTCTATTCTTTTTTTTCTCCTCTTACTTGTGGGAGATATTTTACATTATATAGGTCTTTTTAGGCTATCCTGATCATACACTTGTTAATCATCTGAACCCTCATTTGAGTACATATTCCATCAGACATCTTCTTTTGTTATCTATAAGTGGCGGTAGCTAAAACTGCATTGTTCAAAGGTCTTCTCCCTATAAATGCAATCAGAAAAGTTACTGCAGTGCATTTAATGTGGTGGTAGCAGTTTTTCTTTGAGATATTTCCGTATTGTTCACCCTTGTGCGTGCTTGAAGCTCATCCTTATTGTTGGAACTTCCTGGAAGATCACTTAAATCTTCTAAATACTTGCTTAAACAACATTCATACAATAC
Organism: Quercus glauca; assembly: GCA_023736055.1. Classification (NCBI taxonomy): domain Eukaryota; kingdom Viridiplantae; phylum Streptophyta; class Magnoliopsida; order Fagales; family Fagaceae; genus Quercus; species Quercus glauca. The sequence goes on along the minus strand of CM043316.1, from coordinate 69,500,254 downwards.
GAGGAGGTCAACCTCCTCGGACCATATTCCTCCATCATTTCCTTGCATGGTCCTCTATTACAAGGTCTTTCCTAATTATTTACTCTTCCTCGGACATATCCACATCCACGAATAGGGTCCAAGGTCTGGTATACAAATTTGGGCTTTTACCCCCACAGTACCAATTGAGCTACAAGTTTCTTGACACTAAAAAACAATTCAAACTTTCATTTATTAGGTAATTGGAGCATACTAATCATATTTATTATTGCATAAATTTGTAAGCTAAAATTCATCGGAAAAACTCTAGTGACAGACCTAAATCTACAACAAGGTTATATATCAATTTGTGATTGGTGAACCAAATTTATTTTTTTCACTAATTATTAATAATTGTCCCATATATCAGTCTTGTAATCTAATCACTAAGTATGTCACGAATTTAAGCGTGGATTGGGTGTGTCCGACTCAAAAAAAGTAGCCTAGCGTTTTCTGTCCAAAACACAAAAAGTCTTCCACCTTTAAATATGGGCCGCTCGTAAATTTATTCCATTTTTTAAGGTCCTTTTCAGTTCGCACCGTCCAAATCCATATGCTTTAATTTGAAATTAAAAAGAAAAAAAAGAAAGCACACACTACGATGGGAATATACCTAGTTTAATTTAATCTTGTCCCCCTATCAGAGATTGAAACGTTTGCAACTGTCTTGCCTACCACAATGGTATTTTTCTCACTAACGGCCAATCAAGGAGCCTCTTCTACCCATATAATAATCTTTTTTCTATCAATAAATAAATAAAATAATCTTTTGTGTCATCAAGTCACAAATAAGTTTTTTTTTATTAAAAAAAAAACTGGTTATTAGATTGTTTTGATATGAATGCCATGCACGTATTTCTTGACTTAAATTATTAAAAACAATCAAATAAATAAATAAAAACTAAACATGAATAAAGGGATAATATTTTGTCATATAATAGTCCCATTATTTTGCTGATTGTATAAGCATATATAATACCTTTATAGCTTATGCAATCAGCAAAATAATGGGACAATTATATGACTTAAAATGTAATCAAGTGATTCTTAGACCTGTTAGTACACTAGACTCCCTGTGTTCTAACTTAACAATTAATCCTCTAAAAAAAAAAGGTTGCTATTTAAAAAGCATAGAAGTTACAATATCTAAGAAACATATTATTAATAATATATATGTGGAATATTTATAGTCAAATGAGAAGTAACGTACCAACTACTATCAAAGAGAAAAAAGAGAGGCAACGTGTAATTGACTAATTGCATCGAAATAAATTAACACTTTAACACGTTAGTAAATGTCACTTTCTTAAATATGAATTGGTGTCTTTCTTAGAGATTTATAACGTGGTTAACGTAACAAGGAAAGTGACAGATTTGTTGAATTGTAAATGGTGTTTATATGTTATTATTATTATTACTATTATTATTATTATTTTTTGAGTTTTAATATTTCTAAGAATAGAGATATGGGGTCTAAGGCCCCCATGGCCACATGAAGAATCATGATAGGGCATTAGTGCCCATGAAAGCACTTCATTATTTTTTTTTTGGTACCATTTTTTATTAACAAATCAACATTTTCTTTCACCAAAAAATAAAAACCAACCTTTATCTTCAACGTTCATAATGTAACCACTAAAGGAAAACTCATAATAGACCTTAGGTCCACCTATCCAACCTTTTCAATTGCATGATAGTACATAATAATGCAAAGTACAGTTACCAAAGTTATGGAAAGTGGAAACCCAACACATCTTTTAATTTCTTGTTGCTTATTTCAAAGCCAATCTCAAAATTGATACTTTAGAAGTTAGAACTTGAAACCCACGTTCACTGCATCTACTCTCCTAGAAATTCTTTTGAGAAACTTTCCTTGCAAAAATGTAAACCTAAGTAATACGCACGGAATGAAAATAATTAAGGGATCGGTTAACAGGTCTCTTTAGATCAATTGTTAATAAACTATTTTAGGAAAATTTTTATACTACTTTTATTGAAAATATAAAAAGCCATTAGTAGCAATAAAAAGTATTAAAAAATTAATTTTTTTCTTATAATATAAGTTTTTAAAATGATTTTTTAAACCAATTTCCTTAAAGCATTGTTAACTTTTTTCAATAATTAAATAGATAAATTTGTGGAGACATCATTAAGCAAATGGCTGATATAATTACACCCCAACTTGTAATAATTTAATTTGTGGTGCCTATTGTTCATTTACTTACTCCCACTCTAAATTATAAAATTAGCTTCAATGTTTTTTTTTTCACAAAAGGGTACAGTTCATAATTTGCTGAGTGCTTTTGCAGATTTGTATTATGGATTCGGGACCCTTTTCTGGTGCACCGGCGATTAACTAGGCCTTTGTACCCAAAAAAAGGTTATATAATAAAAACAAAGAGATTAAAGGGGAATGAACCTAAAAAAAGATGCTTCATAATTCAATTTATATTTATAATTTATCTTAATTAATACTGGCCCAAACAACCCTCCTCTTTTGCTGTGAATCACAGCCAATTGATTTGCTTTCACTAACCGAAAGAGAGAAAAAATAAAATTCCTTAACTTAATAATAGAAGTTGCAACTTAATAATAGAAGCTCGTGTGTGGATGTGCACGTGTATAGCAATTATTGAAAATTCAGACCCTTTAAAAATTTGTTTGTACATGAATGTAGCCGATTAAAAATAAGTAAAAAGATTCTATTAAATGGCTTTTGATTCATGCTACGACAAATAGAACTGTGTAAGTATGTGCTTGAGCTAGTGTACAACTACAACCCATATGAAGGCTCCCTGCAACGTCGGCATTTTTAATATTAAAAGCTGCATTCATGATTATAAAATTTCTAAAGTTTTTACCATTTTTACTTCAAAACATTACCAACTAATGTGATTATGAATTTAATTGATGTTACATCAAAAATATAATTAATAAGTCCCATAAAAAAAAAAGAATAAAATTTATGTACAGTACTTTGGGTGTTATTCCTTAGGTTCTCCTCTTAAAATTCAGTCATGTGACTATTTAACTAAAAAATATACTTCTATTTCATGAGAAAAAATTCATATGACAGAATCTTAAGAAGAGAACCTAAGGAATAGCACCTAAGTACTGTACCTAAGTCTTACTCTAAAAAAATACTATAATAAGTTTTGTTTATATTGCTTTGAGTGATATTAAATATACTACAAATTTAATGCATAGTCTTACAAACTAATATATTTGTTATTTTCCCATCATTACTTTTTTTTTTTTTTTTTATAATTCGATAATTAGAGGAGAGAATTTGAACTTTAAATTTTTTTATTGAAAAATATCAAGAAATTGTAGTTAAGTTATAGGGCTCTTGACCCTAACATTACTCTTACTTTTATTAACTTTATGCGATCCGTAACATATAAATTTGTAAGACTTATTTAATAAAATATGTAATAGGCCTAACATTACTCTTCATGATTTTTCATACTCGTCTCAAAACAAATTACATGCTCCAATATTCACAAAGCCATGGCATGAATGAATACCATTTAAGTTTCAACTTTGATTTAAGACTAAAGCACACTTTTAACATTTAACATTTAAGATTGATTTTATTTTGACTCTTAACATTTTAAAATTTTTATTTTGATTTTTCATATTTAATTTTATTTTATGTAAACTCTTTATAGAATTCTTTTTTCTCTCATGTTTATCAACAGGGTAATGCAGTAACAGTGTAGCACATGCTAGTCAGGAGAGCAAAACTTTATTTACCTTTGTCAGTTTGAATGAAGGATATTCCTTCAAACTTGTTTTTATCTTGTTATGGCTAATTTATCAGCTGGTAGAATAAAATAACATACTGATTTCTATTTAAGGAACAAAATGGGCTTAGTCAAAATTTATCTTGAAAATTTTAAAATTAGATGATTTAAAATGTAATATAATATATAAAAAAATAAGAAATATCTGAACCAATAAAATTAAGCTTAATATAGTTGATTGTTATTGTGTGTGTGTGTGTACTTTTTTTAATACCATTTTGTTGTTATTGTGTTTTTTGATAGATTATTGACTGAGAGAGTCGATGAGCCACATCATTTTAGTTTCACACTTTCACTAGATTCGTCATTCAAATCCAACCTTTCACTCAACAATTAATATTGTACCACGTGGCAGGTCTGACAAGCAAACCCAACTGAAGTATCCCTGCATTCCAACCCGAGATTCTTGCCATCAAATTAAGATAACTCATTTTCAACAAACTAAATAGAAAAGCAAATTTATTCTATTTTATCCAATAAGAGGAGTGACTCATTGTCAAGTGTCAACTATGCTTGACATTGAAGATTAGCTGTACTATTTTTTTTGGAGTTGCATAGCATATATTGGCTATGTACAATTAGCTTCCCAACCGGATAAATCTCTTACAACTCATGGTATAGTGATTTATAAAATATTATTTACATGAATTATTTAAATAAATCACATGACTTATTAAAATGTTATGTAACTAAAAAGGAGGAAGCTTCAATTAAACTGATTTGAAGGTAGACTATTTCCATCGGCTTTATTTACGGAAATTAGTATGCTTTCTAATTTCCTATGTTTGATGTCATGTGTACGTTACAATTAATTTCACGTAGTACAATTTCAATACTCTTAAACTTCATTGACTATTCCTTCTAGACTTCATTTGCTATTCCATCTAGCTAAAATTTAGGGGAAACTTCTTTTTCTTTTAGCTCATGAGACCAGGAAAAAAAAAACATGTTATAATGTCACATGTTAACAATTTTTTTTATTATAAAAATTACTAATTTGGTCATTCAATTATGGTGCAATTTAATTTGATTAGTAATGGTATGGATATTATAAATTTCATTAAATAAATTTCACAAATTAATGTGTCACCATTACCAATCACAAAAAATAATAAACTATTTATTTATCATGCTATTGAAGTGACACTAATTACATTTATTGTCACTAATTTTGTAAATATTTTGTAGTAATAATAACTTTAACATTTTCCTTTTAGCCCATCAACTATGTACGTTTCAATTTGATCCCATAACTTCCAAAATCAACTCAATTCCTTCTTTGGTATTCCCTTCATTAAAATTTTAACAATTTCATTTGAAGTGGTCATATATACTCCCCCAACCAAAAAAAAAAATTTATCGAATGAACAAATTAAATTATAGCCAATAGTTAAAAGATCAAATTAATATTGTTTTACATTAAAAAAAATTATGTCAATTAAGGAGATAATTAATAATTTATTGAGAAATTTTTTTTCGAAATAATAGAACAACGAAAAAGAATATACATGATCGACCCTTGTTAGTCCCAATGCTTTGAAACTAACACTTAATTGTTGTTATTTAACCTGTTCTTCACAAGTCTTTAAAAAATTGACATTTTTTTAGAGATATTTTCAATTTATTGCTTTCGCGTTATTCTATTTTAGATCTTTTATTCAACGACTAGAGACTTTACTCGTTGATTTATGAGTGAATAATATATAGTTAACCTTAAATTACCCCAAAAAATAAAAATTTCTGACAAAAAATTTTACATTTATATTTAAGGAAAAAAAAACTTTAAATTTAGATTTTTTTTTATGGATTTAAATTTATATTTAGAAAAGTTTCAAACTTTCATATAACGTGGAGATCATATCTATTTAGTAGTTTAGATTATCTATTGGACCACATCTTTTCCTATAATTTTGGAATTAGCAGAAAAAAATTAGAAGTACTACATTCATAATATTTTCACAACAAATCAAATGTAGTAAGTTGTTAATTGATTCTAATTTGAACATATTACTGAAATTACTTTTTCATCCATCAATAACCATCGATTATAATCTGTCATTTACGATTTATTGTGAAAATGTTGTATATGTAACATTTCTAAAAAAAAAACACTCATATATTTTTGGGTTTATAGACCGACAACAGAAAAGGACATATTGGTAAGTAAAAAAGACTAAAAGTCTTCAATATGAATAGAGGAGGTCCGCTCCTTGTTTCCTTGAAAATGCTTCTCTATTTCCTGGAAAAACAAAAACAGAACCGTTAGAAATAAAACGGCATCGTTTTCCATTTTTGGGTCACGGTCTTAGTCGTTGGGTCAAACCTTCGAAACCATCTATAAATTTATAAAAGCCAACGGCTACAATACCGTTTCTCTCTCTCTCTCGCTCTCTCTGTGTCATAAGCGACATTTTTATCGGACCAGCAAACCTCGGAGAAAACCTCGGAGTCATCGAAACCGATGACTCACACGACAATCTCGGAAAATCTGGCGAAAAACCAAACCTCGGTTCAGTTCCTCGGCAATTAATCGCCACCACCCTTTCTTTTTAATTTTTTTTTGTTCGGTTCCTTTTTTTTTATTAAGCTCACATTTTTAGCCCATTTCTCCTCGGTTCTTTCTCTCCCCGTAAGAATCCACACTCTCTCCCTTCGCATTTCTCTTCTTTACCCACTTTTTAGTAAAGAGAGTTTTGTGTTGTGTTGTGTTGGGTTGTGGTTTGTTTTGTTTCTAATGGGGTTTGGGACTTTAATCTTTGTTAGATGTTAGAAAGCCAACTACAAAGATTTCATTTTTGAAGCCGGGAGATTGAAGAGTTTGATTTTCATTGTGTTTTGGGTTCCGGGTTTTGCATATTATTGAAAATTTCAGAAAAGATTTTGTTTGTTTGGTCTTGGATTCCTGTGATTTTGTATAGATTGTTTTTCACATTTTTGTGTGGTTTTCGTTTTTGGGTATTCTTTAGAAAGTTGGGGTTCTTTGATCAAATTTTGATTGAAGAGCCTGAAAATATCGATGGATTCGTACAGCTTTTCGAACGGAAAAATGTAATTGGAGTTAGATAACGAGAAACGGGTCCTGAGTTTCTTGTTGGGGTTCAAGTTATTTGAACACAATGTCTGCTGCTGGTGTTGCTTTGAGTCCGATTCGCAAAGAATCAGTGAATTCTGCCGGGCATTATCGGAGCGGGGAAGGATCCATTCTTGTATACCTTACTGTTGCTGGATCTGTGATTCCTATGCGAGTGTTGGAGTCCGATTCAATATCATCAGTGAAACTTAGGATCCAGACGTGTAAAGGGTTTGTAGTGAAGAAGCAGAAGCTAGTTTATGGAGGTAGAGAATTGGCCAGGAATGATACCCTCATCAAGGACTATGGTGTCACTGGTGGGGATGTTCTGCATTTGGTTCTAAAGCTCTCTGATCTCCTGTTGATCACTGTTAGGACCAATTGTGGAAAGGAGTTTGAATTTCAAGTTGATAGGTATCGAAATGTCGGCTATATCAAGCAACGTATTTGGAAGAAAGAGAAAGGTTTGGCTGATCTTGAGGATAAAGAACTTTTCTGCAATGGTAAGAGACTCGAGGACCAGGTTCTCGTCGATGATATATGCAATAACGATGATGCTGTGATTCATTTGGTGGTTCAGAAATCTGCCAAAGTTAGAGCTAAACCTGTTGAGAAAGATTTGGAACTTTTGGTTGTGGCAGCAACAGAAAATGAGAGGAGAGATGGAAGAGTTCAAGGAGAAAAGCAACCGGGGGAGCTTCAAGTTGTAAAAAGGGAGCCACCGGTTAGAGATTTCTGTTTGGAACCGATTACCATTAATCCCAAGGCCAAATTGCCCTCGTTTATGTGGGATATGATTAACTCTACATTTGATGGTTTGGAGAGAGGCAATCAACCCATCAGGTCCTCTGAAGGCACAGGAGGAGCTTATTTTATGCAAGATTCATTGGGTCTAGAGTACGTTTCCGTTTTCAAGCCCATTGATGAGGAGCCTATGGCTGTATATAATCCTATATGTCTACCTGTGTCAACAAATGGAGAAGGTTTAAAAAGGGGGACAAAGGTTGGAGAAGGAGCATTGAGAGAAGTTGCAGCTTATGTTTTGGATCATCCAAGAAGTGGGCCTCGTATCCCATCAGGTGAAGCGATAGGCTTTGCTGGTGTACCTCCTACAGCCTTGGTCCGCTGCTTGCACAAAGGATTTAATCATCCAGAAGGGTATGATTGCACATCAAAGAATGTTAAAATTGGCTCATTGCAATTGTTCATGAAGAACGATGGAAGTTGCGAGGACATTGGTCCTGGGTCTTTCCCTGTGGATGAGGTACACAAGATCAGTGTGCTTGATATAAGAATGGCCAATGCAGATAGGCATGCTGGGAACATATTGTTCCGCAAAAGGGAGGATGGTCAGACTGTTCTCATTCCAATTGATCATGGCTACTGCTTGCCAGAGATTGTAAGTATCACGATCTCCTTTTTTGCACTTCTCTACCTTATCAAAAGTTAAATTATTCCAACACCGTTAAGCTTTCACCTGCATGCGTTCATTTTGTGAGTGATATCTATTGGAATACACACGATTGTAGAATTTAATTTCCATTTCCTGTCAAGCCCTCTATAGACTCTCTGCATGCTAGACCCCAATTTTATTCATACTCTCATGGTAAGCAGAACCAAGAGCATGTGTGGACAAAATTGCATATCTTTGTGGTTTCATTTTTTGTTGTGATTTGTGGGCAGTTTCTCAAATTTGAGATGCAGGTTATGTTGAAATCAAAAGATGTGAGCCAATTGATGCATTTTGTAGTTATGTGACAATTGTTAACAAATCTGTTATCATGTGCCACTAAAATTGAGATCATTCAGGCTTTACTAATAAAGTTAATTTGCCCTCTTTGCAGTTTGAAGATTGCACCTTTGATTGGCTTTACTGGCCGCAAGCCCGTCAGCCTTACTCTCCTGACACTGTGGATTACATAAATTCACTAGATGCTGAGCAAGATATAGCACTTCTGAAATTTTATGGATGGGACATTCCACTTGAGTGTGCCCGCACACTCCGTGTATCTACCATGCTTTTGAAGAAAGGAGTAGAGAGAGGTCTCACTCCCTTTGCCATTGGAAGCATCATGTGCAGAGAAAATTTGACAAAGGAATCTGTGATTGAGGAGATTGTTCGTGAAGCCAAGGATTCCTTGCTCCCTGGCATGAGTGAAGCTGCGCTTCTTGAAGCAGTCTCCCAAATCATGGATTCCCAGCTTGACAAGCTTGCATAATAATTTTACTTTGGTTTATAAGGCATATATATTATATATGTATGTATTGATTGAATGGCTGGTCCACTTTTGGATGGACTGATGAAGATTGTACAAAATGCAGATGGCTTCTCTAGTTCTTCTACATTGGGCTGAAGCTTTTGTTTTTCTTCCACTTTTGTGAACTGGTGGTACCTGGGGTTGTATCAGTAGGTTGAATCGAAGTTTTAAGGTCGTGAATAAGATGTGTTCGGCAGGATTTTCTGAGATACTACAGGGCTTTAATGGGAGCTTAAATTAATGTGTACATACATGTTAATATCTAGATTTCTACCATGAAGGCGCATCAATTGGCCTCAGCTTAAGTGGTTGTGAGTTTTTATAGCCATTTAAGGTAGATAAAGTGTTTATTTCAACTGTTGTAAGCCTGAGTTTGTTTCTATGTGTATTGGAGGGAGAACATATTATATTGACCGGAATCTATGAATATTTATAAATTGGTGTACACTGTGCCCAAGTTCCTTTTTATTGCCTGACTTTCTTACATATTCTAGCTTATAATCATGTCAGTATGTGCGTAAGGTCTGTGTGTTTGAATTTCTAAGTATAGCCGAAGGTATAAAGTCCTTGTCATATGCGTATCTTACTCATTTTTTTGCATGTTCATTGTATAATTATAAGGAAAATGCTAGAATTACAAACTATTTTACAACATTTTTGAAAAACTTCTAATTTGGTGACTAGTTAATAGTAAATAAAAAAGTAATGTTAGCAGTCAGTCCAGATGAAAAGCAGTAAGAATTTATCACATGAACAATTTGTAAAAATATTGTAAAATAGTAATGGTTATAGCATTACTCTTATTATTATAGAAAAGTTCTCTTCTTTTTTTTCCTTTTCCTTTTGTTTTTCCTTTGCAAAGCAGCTGCATTTGGCGTTAAATGTAAAATGTGAAAAGAAACCAATGTTGGTGAAGTTGTTGGCATATGAACTACTCTGCCCGCATTATATCACTGCTTCTATAGCACCTTTTATGTACACCCGTTTGTTTCAATGAAAACCTTACATGAAGGTAGTTTTCTGCTTTTTTTTTTTTTCTAATACAAAATTGAAATTCTACTCTAACATAATCTAAGTGTATATGTATGTGAAGTTCTCTCCTAGAAACTTGAACCCTGGTTTTTGCCTCTCCCACCCCACAAGCATTAATATCTGTGAAATGACTATCGTGCCATTTCTTGTATTTGATAGTATAAAAAATGAGTCAAAAGAAAATTATCTCTTAACTTCCCTTATTTAACTTGACATGAGATACCACCAGCTCGTGTGCCAAAGTGGTAAGTGGCTGCTGTGTCCTCATCAGGTGCCCAGGTTCGACGCCCTATGCCTGCGCTGTGTGGGTTACACAATTTCAATGTGTGGATTAAAAACCAATGGGGCTTATGTGGGGTCAGGGTCTCTAAGCTCCACTTTCGGGCTAGTGGTACCCTTGGACTTACCCAACTGTACCTTGAGGCGTGAGACAATGATTGCACACGTGAGTCCCCTTTTTTTCTTTTCTCAAAAAAAAAAAAAAAAAAAAAAAAAAAAAAAAAAAAACTTGACATGAGATAGAGTTAATTTCCGATAAAAAATTTTTAAAAACAACTTTATCTCACTCGAAGCTAAAAAGAGAGGTCGAGAGATAATTTTCTAACTTATTTTATGATCACTATTAAATATAGGAAAATAAGATAATTTCTAAAAAATAATTTATTTTCTAAAAAATGTTAATGTCGAAATAAACAAAGCAATAGAAATGATGTCATTAATTGGATTATTCATTTGAAAATCTTAGCATATTACGAATTGACTTTTTTTTCCCCCACAAGAATAGAATCACTTTTGAATCAATCACTACAGGTACCAACAGTTGTGAAAAAAAAAACAAAAAAAAAAAAAACAAAAAAACCAAAACAAAACAAAACAGAAATGATATCCAGCGGCATTTTGCAGAATCCTCGTGATTATAGAGAGCTATTTATTAGTTTATTTTGCTTTGTAAGCAGCTGCAAAATGGGCCTCATGTGTAACCCTACTTAACAGATTACAAATGGACCTCATTCAAGCCTAATTTGTTTCTTCTGGCAGGCTTAGAAAGAATATCTTTAGCTTGACAAAAACGAATTCAAAGTTCTTTTGAAGCAGGAAGTGTAGTTCAGTCAGCAACTTCCTCGCGTCTTCTCTTTTGTGTTTGGTTTCAATTACGTTGTCATCATTCCTCTAATGAAGTGCATAAGCTTTTTTCTTCAATCAGAACTTATGGCACTGCACTGCCTTGCTGCTACAGTGTCATGTCAACAATGATTAAAGCCCATCCTCAGTTGCCTAGGCATTATTGGAAGTTGGTAAACTCCACTCTGACACCAAAAATTGTTCACATTAGTGTGACTTTGGTGCCCTGCCAATGCTCCTGACTTTCTCACCATATGACCCTCCATTCACATTCACAATTCCCCCCCTTGTCAGTCACACACTCAGCTAGAAACTTAAAAAAATTTCCCCCTAACGGACGATTGTCTGTGTTTGGTTGGACCGAATATTTTTCTAAAAAAGAAAATGTTTTCAATTATTTGATTGCGATATTGAAAATATTCTTAAAAATATTTTCAAGTATTTGATTGGATTCTTGAAAATGTTATGAAAAACATATTTTCTACTACTTTCTCATATTTTCTCTTTTCTCAAGCACATGTAAAATTGTAAGGTCCCAATTTGAATCCCAAGCTCAAGAGTCAAAAAGATCTTGGTTCAAAGAGCGCAATACAATGAATTTGTAGATAGTGGTTTGGAAAACTAGGCGCTAATAAGTTGAAACAACAATTAAAGTGGATCCAAATGACAATGAAACAAAAATAAACTGGTTTTGTTTAAAGAAAATCGTATTTGGCACAATCTGAGGAGACTAGTTCTAGTATATCTTTCTTTGAATTTGATTACAAGCTTACTTCTTGTTACTACAGTGTTTCTCTCTCCATCCTCCGATCCCCATCCATCTGGGTCTTCCTTCTATTTTATACTCTCTGCCTTCTCTTATCTTCACCCCCCAAGTGTACATTAGCTTACTAGTGTTGATCCCTGTCCCATCAGCACATTCCTAAAGTCTTTGGGAGTAACTATAAGACTGAAAAATACTGTTCAGATATCACTTCCTCATTAATGCGGTCAAAGAGTTAACTACAGAGCATTTAATGTGGAGGTAACGCTTTCTCTTAGATATTTCACAGCTTTCATTTGTCCTGTACGTTCATGATGCATATCATTATCGATAGAATTTCTTGGAATATTACTCTGGATGACAGAACACACCTTCTGACCTCTGTCTTGCTTAAACGAGGAGGTACTCCTCCTCGGCCAATCTTCCCTAACCTTCTCGGTCGTAGCTTGCTCGTAGAGTTCTGAGTCTTACATCTTTAATACTGTTTATCTGTCCTCTGACCACTAAGTGTCCTCAGACAAGATCCAAGGCCCAACATATATTCTTGGGCCCCTTATTCCTACAATAATTTTTTTTTTTTTAAAAGAAGAATTTAGGTAAAAAAATTTGTGATCGGCGGTTGGCAACTAGAGAACAAGGACATTAGTGTTGGTGGTGGTTGGGTAATTAAAAATGAAGGTGGGAGTGGAGATTCAATTGATGAGTGTTTAGTGAGGAAGAAATTGAAAATATAAAACATTTTTCGTTAGAAGTGTCTTTTTTTATAGTCAATCAAAAAATAATTTCTGATTGACCAACAATTTCAAATGCCCCAAACACCTGCAAATGCTTTTTCGAAAATCAATTTCTGTTGAAACAAACAAACAAAGCTTATCTTTGTCATAACAAACATATCTGATCCTTCCCCCTTCACACAGGTATGATGATTAGGAGAAATTCCTTATAAGTGACTCCAAAGAATTGGTTTACCTACTACCTAGTATGGTCTAAAAACCACTCAACTAGCCTCTTGAAGCCAGCTAGTAACATTAGTTTAAGGACAGTAGTTACTTGGAGAATTTTTTTTTGTTTTTTTGCTAAACAGTTACTTGGAGAATGTTAGTTAGAAAACTTATCCACGTTTTCATAGACCATATGATGCCTGGAACCCACTAAATCAATCTTTTAACATGAATAAAGAACTTGGATTCGAAGACAATTTGAAAAAAGAAAAAAATGTTAACTAGTTAATAGTCCACATGATCCCATAATCCATCACATGCGATTTCACCTAATGTTTTTGTAATCTTTGCTCTAACACTCACTCGGCCTAAAATAAAAGCTCTCTTTCAGTCTTCGTTATATAAAAAAATAATAATAATAAATGAATTAAAAGTTCCATAGTCTGAACTTATCGTTACTTCATTTTCCTAGTGGACCACCACTCATTTAACCTCTATCTGTGGCTGAAGATTCTTTCCCCGAAAGGACCACAAACCTCAGTCCGAGTACACAGAGACAATAGAACCTCCCATAAGACAAAACTCCCAACAAAGTAGATTATAACAACAAAATAAAACAGTGTCAAAGTCTCGCTTTCACACTCTCCTCTCAAACAACACCACTCTTTTTCTTTCCGATGGATTCCTTTTCATTTACTTTAGATACGGTAAATTTTATTTTACATGGGTTGAATATTGCAAAAATAAAGAGAATTATAGAGAAGGGAAGGCGAGAGTGAATGAGAAATACAAGGGTTGTGTGGCTCAGTCAAATGGTCTATGTCCACGGAAGAAGCTCATAGAATTTACATCATTACTAAGCATTCTTTGTTTTTAAAAATTCTAATAGGGTATTTATAGGAGTTAGGGTTAGTCATAACAATGCCTACGTTATATTGGATCTCTTGGACCATTACACATAAAATTATATCTTTAACACCCCCTCAAACTCAGGTAGATTCTTAATGATGCCTAAAATTGAAATAGAAATTTGAGAAGTCTTAAAGATGCCTAAAAGGTGACGGTGAATGATCGGATTAGATGGATGATGATTCATACATAATGGAGAAAGAACCACACAAATTAGAATTGATAAGGGTAATTATGTGGTTTTGATAAAGTCGTCCATGATAGGTAGAAGCGACGGTCCTAATGAACTCGTCAGCCTCGCTTGAACATTCACGACCTGAACAACAGAGCGGAATTCGACTGTTCCACCTCAAAGCTGACGGCTGCACCCTGAAGACAACAACCATCTGAATGAGACGACTAGAATATATTGACGGGATATGAAGCCGATGAGGGGAAGTTGAAGAGGATAAGCAAGCCTTTAACGAGGCTGACATGACTTGGCCTCCACACATAAACATATAAGGGAATATCTTGTGCACCACTCTAAACCCTAATCAAGAGAGTCCTATAAGGAAAAGATCCCGTAAGATATGTGAATTAAAGAAGATCTCTCCCATAAGGAAAGAACTTCTAACCCAAGAAACGAATATCAACCTCACGCTACTATAAAAACCCCTAGACCATCACAAACCAAGGTACACATAATTACCCCAGCTCTGGCACTCTAGAGTTGTGAGAGTTATTCTAACTTAACATTCGAAGGGTCTTTGGCCAGTATCACACCGGTACTTTACTAGGGATTTTCGACATCATCAAGAATCATGACAATGGAAGAATGCATGAAAGACAACTTCAAGGGCTCGAAAATGGGTGCATTAGTGACCAATGAGAGAAGCTACTATAGACTGAGAATGACTTTACTGATGGCCTAAAAAATATCGATGAAGGACGACATCATGTTGAAGCATATATTAGTGAGTTGACGAATTTCGCAAATGTTGGAACCAAAAAGAATGAAATATGGGCCAATGTCGGTGAGTCGTGAGCCTCATATGGGAAATCAAACGCCAAAATTGAAATCTATGCAACAAATGAGTAAGATTGGTCCAATTTTTTAGTAGTTTGACTCAGTTTGGATATGTAATTCTATAGCAAGTCAATACATTTTCTGATCGAGTCGAATCAACTCAAAATGTTAGCATATCACTTATATGGGTGTAAATAATATTTGAATTAACAATTTAAAAACAACCTCAAATTTAAATGATGTAAATAATACTTTAGCCTTAAAATTAAGACATTGAATTTCATACTTATGATCCATTTACCATCTCTCCACTCGCTTTTTCCGATTCACAATCTTTTCATTTGGTTTGAAATAAAAATACTCATTTCAATAACCCAAACATATATAGAGACAAAATTCTCACATGTCACTACAACTCCCATATAGATTCTTGTTCTAGATTTGAAATCTGAATTCTAGCAAAAGATTTGGCTCCAAGGATGATGTTTTGAGATTTAGTTATACAATTCACAGTATTTTATTAAGGTTTGAACTCCTCTTCCATCTAAAACGTTACTCTTTCAAGTGTATGTTACTTTTCACTTAAGGCATGCTTAGGTTAATTAGGCATTCACGTCATCATAAATAGCCGAGTTGCCAATTCATGATAATCGACTCAACTAATGTGCCACATCAGCGTCATACTCATCAACATAAAATTATATCATTCCTCCATTTTGTGACCTCAAAAAAAAAAATATCACAACATTGAATCATTGATAATGATATCACATCAATTAAAACCTCATTTTTCCCACTTGTCACCACTTTTCCTTTTTTTTTTCTCACCCTTATTAAATACCCCAACCCCACATCCAAACACGCCTCCTCACTCTTCACTCTATCACTCTCTCTATGACATAGATCAACCCACTCTCAAGGCAAAGGCAAAGGCAAAGGGAAAAGGAAAAGCAAAATGAACAAACCACAGAGACCCCCATCGGGCCGTACAAACTTAGCTTCATGCATAGTCGCCACAGTCTTCCTCATCTTCGTTATCATCATCATCTTCATCGTTTACTTCACTGTCTTCAAACCCCACGACCCCAAAATCTCCGTTAACGCCGTCAACCTCCCTTCCTTCTCCGTCTCTTACAACTCCTCCACCGTTAACTTCACTTTCTCCCAATACGTCGCCGTTCGGAACCCAAACAAAGCCTCCTTCACTCACTACGACAGCTCACTCCAGCTCCTCTATTCGGGTAACCGGATCGGGTTCATGTTCATACCGGCCGGCACCATCGACTCGGGTCGGACCCAGTACATGGCTGCCACTTTTGCTGTTCAGTCTTTCCCTTTGGTGGCCCCACAAACGGTGAGCGCAATGGGACCCGTACAAGGTGGCGGTGGGTATCGGGTCGGGCCGACAATGGAGATAGAGTCGAAGATGGAGATGGCGGGTCGGGTTCGGGTCTTGCATATCTTTACCCACCACGTGGACGCTAAAGCGGATTGTAAGGTTGTCATTGCTGTGAGTGATGGATCTGTCTTAGGTTTCCACTGCTAATAATTCTTTTTCTTTTTCTTTTTTTTAATGATTGTTAGTTTTTGTTTTGTATTTTTGTTAGTTTTGGGAAATTTGGTTGTATGGGTAATTTTAATTTGGATTACCCAATTTGTTTTGGTGGATGGTAAGTGTAAAAATTGATTTTTTTTTTTTTTTTTTTTTTTCCTTCTAGTTAAGGTTTCTAGGTTTTTGAGGTTGTAATGGGAATTTTTTGGTTTTGTTGTAAATTATTAACTTGATTATGAGCTCAAGTTTTCGTTAGTTAACTAAAAATTGAGGCTTATGGGAGCAGTTTTGGGAAAGTTTTTTTTTTTTTTTTTTTTTTTTTTTTTTTTTTATAAGCAAGGTTTTATGTTTCAAAGGCTATGTATTTTGTTTAGGTTTCCAATTAAGCTGCATTGACGAATGAACCAAAGGTAATTTGTTATTTTATCTTGGTGAAAATTAAATTAAATTATTTGATTTATATTGATCAATGTAATTATGTCCTTGAATTTAATTATGGAATGTAAGATATACTCCTAGTGTTTATGTCATTAATTTTACTTTGCATCATTTATTGTTCAATGTAATCATTAAATTTGCTTTCATAATTTGTATTTTTGGAATGTAGTATTTGGTGCTTTTTGTCGAGATTAATTAGGCAGTAAGTAAAGTTATGATGCGAGAATAAAAGTATATTTAGGAGACCGACCATATCGGATTCGGTCCAATTGTGAAGCAAAGCCTGATACTGATAGAGAGAGCGTGTGAATGAATGAGATGAGAGTGCAATCTTATTACAAAGATGCGTAAAATGCGGCTCTGTTTAAGGATTTAATATCATTTCTCTTTTTTTTATTATTAAGTATTATTGTTGTTGTTATGTGCTAATGCAGGAATTAAGAAAAGTGAGGAAAATGGCGTCGTTTTTGTGACTTTTGAGGAACAAAATGTGTAGCACGAATTTCATGGTCAATGATTGAGATAGTACTGGAGGGTGAGTGGTGGCCATGTGGATGTGGTGGTGAGTGGTGACGGTGATTTTTATAAAAATTTACTGCGGTGGCTGAGTCTAGACTCTAGAGAGGGGGAGTGAAAATGTAAGTGAGCGAGTGAGTTAAAAAAATTTTAACAAAAAGGTATAAATTTTTGGGACAAAGTGCAGGGCGTTGGGACAACCGGACAAAGGTTGCACTTGGTGTGGTGTGGTGATAATTGTCCATTTTAATGGGGATTCGAGTCTGCTTTTTTGACTTTTAATATAGGTGTCACGTCTGTCTGAAACAGAGACATAGACTTTGTCAGTGAACCCACGCATTTCCTGTAAATTCACCACGTGCACTGTTTGGAGCAATACATTTTGTAAAATAATCTGGCTTCACAAATGGCTTTGCTTTGGTATATACATTGTAATTCTGAAAATGATTGACAATATTTCCTTCTACCTCTCCTCTCTTTCTTGGAAATAATATAAGCTAATTCACAACAGAATGCTAGAGACACTTAACAGATTTTGTAGTTTTTTTTCGTGGTTGATTTTGACTTTTAATGCATTACTTTCACACTTTACTATTGAAATCTTTTTTTTTTAACACCAGGCATAAACTGTCACATATGCCTTTGAGATGTTTTTTTTTTTTTTGGATACTTTAGAAATTTTTTTTTTTGGATACTTGCATTTGAGATTTGTTATAACCGACTTATTTAAATTCCCAAATCAGTAGAATCTTCTTCAGTCAATTGGAAACTAACATAAATTTATGAAAGTAATAAATTTTAGTTGTGATTTTACTATATAAGGAAAAAGAATAAGTTAATCAAGTAAAAAATTAATAATAAGCATCATCAAAAGTAACATGTAAATGAGTTTAAATTTATTTGATAAAGAAATGAAATGAACAATTTAATTATGATATGAATCATTAATTATGAACGATTCAAGAAATTAAATCAACGATTCAATTATGAAATGAACGATTAAATGAGCTTTGCTTAACTTGGGTTCGAAACAAAAACAAAATCAAATGAACAATTCAATTAGTGTTAATTAGTAAGGTAAAATCTACAAAAGAGATATGCTAATCAGTGCTTGCATAGTAATATGTGAGTAATTACAAGGAAATATACTTTTTTGGAAACACTTTATGTGTATATATGTATATATATATATATATATAGGTCATGCTAATGAGTGCACTTAGGACACTTTTTAAGAATCCAGTTAAAGAAAGTTTTTATGGGAAAAGGAAAAAAAAGCAATTAATGTTTTGACAGTTTTTTTCATTTCCAATAAAAGTAATATCAAAACTTTCTTTAACTGGATTCTTAATCAGTGCCCTTAGGGCACTCGTTAACATTTCCCTATATATATATATATATATATTTGTTGACATGATTTATTATGACATGAGTAATATTACTTGGGAAATGCTAATGAGTGCCCTTAGGGCACTCTTTAAGAATCCATTTAAAGAAAGTTTTAATGGGAAAAGAATAAAAAGCAATTAATGTTTTGACAGCTTTTTTCATTTCCTATAAAAGTGATGTCAAAACTTTCTTAAAATGGGTTATTAAAGAGTGCCCTAAGGGCACTCGTTAGCATGACCCATATTACTTTTACTTTAATTTAACGTTAACACCACTTTTATTATACACATCAATCACAGATGAAAAAGGCTACGCATATAGTACTATGAAATAAATTCCATGAAATGAAAAAATCATCCAAACCTACTCCCAATACTATTGGTCAGAGACAAATTGAACGGGTGTTCAACTTTCTCCTAATGGCTAATGGTTTACTTTCGGCCAAACAACTAGACAAAATGTACCTCCCACAACAAGTATTTGAAATTTTCAATCCTGTGCGTCTTTTCAAGGTAAGTATCCAATTCAATGCGCAGTTTTACATGCTGTTAACACTCTAGTCAAAAATAGTTGCAGAACAATCACAAAGTGATAAATAAAGAATAATAAATCTAGCCCCCATAAATTTTGCTCTTTTAAGAAGGGAAAAAAAATTCTTTTTCCCAACAATTGTTAGATGACATATTGAGATTAAGTGTTAATAAAAATAATGTTGATTCGTATGAAAGTGATATCACTGCTTACAACATTTGATATGAAAGTGATGTTAGTCAATAAAGAATGTGTCTATGAACATTTTAGCTTAATAAGCCCTATTTTTTTTAAACTTTTCTCCAGGTTCTCCGGGCAATTGAATGAAGAGAACTACTTTTCAAAAATGAATAAATAAAGAGAACTACAGAAGGAAAGGATAATTTAGCTAAATATAGTTGCTTCTTCACCATTTTCTTTCAAATAGTAGATCCTACAATGTCAAAGAAAAACCAATTTGTGAAGATAAGAGTCATTCAACAAAAAAAAAATAGGAAAAATGGGACACAACATACACTTTTCCTCAAACATTGTAATCTTTTCACAACATTGTGATTGGTGGAAAAATGGATCCACCAATTCCATTCACTTTTCCTCAAACAATTACAACTTTATCATATTTTTACAAGTTAACAGAATATGCCTTAAAATCAAACATTCATCTTTGCCTCGCCTTTCCAACCAACAGATCTTCCTTGAAAAAAGATTTGAAATGAGGGTACAGTCAAACATAGCGTCCAGACTATGTGCGCTTAGCCAAGGATTTCAAAGAGACAGATCAAGTGTAACACACTTACACTTAGCTAGCCCATAAAAAATACAAAAGTAACCATAAGCCTTAAGCCAACAAATAGCAGCTGCGCTTTTACTTCTTGGTCTAATCACCATTCACCAAGGACTTGATGAAATCCAAGACACAAATTTCCCACAACACAAACCAATTTCTCTGGTTGCAAACTACAGTATTAACAAAAAAATGACACCAAGTACATGCAAATGTGCAATTCAAGTAGATGTGTTAAGTTCAGCCCATGAAAGGAATTCCTGGCTTCAAAACTCCATGCTTCAAACCATAGTCTCTGACCCTTTACATCCATAGAAATAAAACAGCTTGGATCCTTCTTCCTTTTTTTGTTTCAATTTCAATCTGATTGGATGCGATTAGCTGGTAACTGCTTCCCTGAACTATTAGAAGGAAGACCAAATTAATTACTCACCCAGACAGATATAAGATGTATCAGAAATAATAGTAATAATAAGAATAATTATGTCAACAATTACTTGTACTTGTAAAGCTTGGACTGCAATTGAAGATCAGGTTGCCACCACTGATGAATTCCATGAGCTTGCTTAAACTCCTGTGAAGGAGTTAGATTAACCGTCAGACTTGCAGAAGGAATTAGGTGTAATGGTGGCTCTGACTCCTTCCCCATTGCATGCATTAGTAGACCCCCAATCGTGTTCTGGGTCGCTAACCTCTCAATGCCTCCTGCCCCAATCTCTTCCATCTTTTTCCTATGTTCAAAATAGCCAACATACTCTGAACCGATATGATCTGCTGGATTCACAAATAGACAAGGGATCCATGCAGACAAAGCAGCAAACGGATCTTCTGCCTGGTTTCTCTGGTGGTTATGGTTACCCTTCATAGCTAGAGTAAGTCCTGCTGTGATCACACTGCTTGCAAATCGAATCCCATGTTTCACTTTTTTGTCCTTAATTCTCTCAATAGGGGCTGAAAAGAATGGTGGATTGAAGAGAAAAGATTCAATAAACATGCCATTCTTGACCATAGTTTTTCCAGCAAGCATTGCCATTGCTGACCCCAGGGAATGACCAGCTAACCAGACATTTGAATCGCCTACTGAAGCAACAATGTTTCGGACAGCTTGCATAGCAATCTCAAAGCGAGATGTCCGGTGAAGCCCATTTCGGACGAGGTGGAGATCCAACTCAAGATCACGTGAGAGGGAATCTGGTTTAGTTAAGGTGCCTCGGAATGCAATCACGTATCGTGGACTTCCATCTAGTGAGTCATTACAGTAAGATGCTGGAGGTTTGAATTCATAAACGGCACCAAATATGGAATGATCAACATCATCCACAAGATGACGAAGCAACCGAAAATGGAAAAACTCATACCAAGGAGGAGCAAGGACTTGGGAATCTTGACGCTTCTCCTGGCGATCTCGCTCAAGAATGTAGACAGCCTGAACCAAACTGGCAGCAACAGACCTTCGATGATGTGCACTCTCCCTGCATATGGCACATAACAAAATTTTCCCTCATCATCTAGCAAATACAGAAAGAGAACATCCAGAAAAACCAATATTGACTTAAAACTATTCCAATACTCGATGAAATTGAACAAAACATGATAACATCAAGCAAAATTTAGCCCATGTATTGGAAGTTTAGCATAAGAACAAAATCTTTGAATTCTTACTAGGCCCTAGGCCCCTAACAGGAAGACTACAGTTCACATCTTCATCTGTGCATTCTAGAGTAAACAAAGTGGACTCAAATTTTCACAAAAAAAGAAAAAGTGGACTCAACTGGAAGAATCCAAACTGATGTCAAATATGGTGCACCCGAGTCATGTCAACAAACATAGGCAAGATAATAACTAAGAAGGAAAAGAGCACAACACATATAATCAAATAAATAAGTAGGCTCCACCTTCTACATGCGTTCAATTATAAAAACTGGAGTGTGATTAGAACACATGCCACTTTTTTTTTTTTTGGGGGGGGTGGGAAGGGGGAGGTGGGAACCTACGAGTCATGGTTCCAATCTATGTTCCACCCATGAAAAAGAAGCTTTACTTCAGTAGTTGTAAGTTTGATGCAATTTCATTATACAGACATTAAATGTTTGCCATATTGTCTACTATACTTTGCAATAGAATGAAACAGCTTAGAAACAAGCCATCTTTACATTGTTTAATTATCAAGCTAGTATTACAATCATAGTCCACTTGCAGGAGTTCAATATATACCATTCCGGTAACTCCCTATTCTTAAAAGAACCTCAGAGGCCTTAGACCTATAAAGAAAAAAAGTAAATTTGAGGAGGGGGGGGGGGGGGGGGGGGGGGGTTAGGTTTGAAGGTCTCACCAGTCAACAGAAGTTAGGTGTAATGGTCCCGTAAGGCTAAAATCTTCCCTCTCAGAGGCCATTACACCGTGCGTTCTTCTCTCTTTCTCTGCCTCTTAATATCCTTAAAAGCTGTTCTGCATTGCCAAGGAAATACCAGAAAGTGTCCAGAGATCATAACAGATTTTCATTGTGGACACTAGATACAAGTACTAAATCAGTAAAAAAAATCATCATAACAATCAATTCCAACAAAATGTACTTTCAAAAATGTCCAAGAGCACCGAAGGCAATTTCTAAGTTATGTGACACAAGTTTTCCCATGCATGATTATCGTATTAACATCATTAGGGTTATGTACAGCCACATGCTTCTTCATTTTCAACAAGGGGAACTGGAAAAAGGTACACAAGGTTTTTCCATCCAACTTCATAAGGAGTACCAATATCCCTTTCTATACAAAACATGCCCTTCAGCCCTTTTGCAGGGGATCCATACACATTCAAGAAATATTTAAAACCATATATGCAATATAACAAGCATTCTTTGTCTCAAACCGTTAACCTAAACAACATTATTTTTTTCTTTCCACCTTTTTAAATTTTAAATGAGTGAGTTTGGTTTGGCCCCAATGGGAAGACAAGGGGAAGATTTAAACCAGTGACCAACATTTCATGTGGTGTAATCCCCAGCCAAATTTTGCCACCCCTTGGGGGGCTTAATCACATACTTTTCAATCTTTCCATGTAGACCATAACCCTTATTCCCCAAAGTTTACATTTTGCATACCAACTAATGGGCAACAAGCCTGTACTTAACATTAACTTGTCTTTTACACCTTGTAGTCTAGCAAGAATGATAATGGTTGCAGGTAGATAAATTTTAATAAAACAAAAGAAGATCAAATATTTTAGTTAAATTCATTCTCTCTTGCCCATAACACAAGCTGGAATAATTTACTCAACTTCCATCCAGACTAAAAACCTCTTCCTTTTTAAAATTTTTCTATTTTCTTCCTAGAACATCCAAATCATAATCAGCAGCCTAATTTTTGGCTCCTCCAACAGCGACAGTGTCTTAAAACTAGGACTATTTGATGAAACTATTCAGTGCACCTGGTGTACCACACCCTCCTCTCACATAAGGTGAGTTTCACACATGAGCTCACCTATATATGAAGACCAGGTGTACAAGAAATTATACAGTCCTCATGGTGGACCACGTCAGTTGTCCATCATTCCACTAAAAGATTCTCATTTGTTTAAAATTGCTAAGTCAGCTTATGATAAAAAAAAAAAATTTAGTTAAACTAACTAAGCAATTTTAAATAGAGATTTTTTTAGTGGAATGGTGGACAAGTGATATGGTCCACCATGAGATTTCTCCAGATGTACAAAATAATATCTCAATAAACAACAACCAAGCAACCAACCCTTTTTTACAAAATTTTGGGTCCCTCGTATGTATTCTTTTCTTTCTCATGCACTCTAAATAGAGGACACCCCAATATGTATTGTTGACTAATTGTCCCAAAAAAAAAAAAAAAAGGCTTCAAATCAGACCCATTAATTAATTCTAGCTCTCTCTCTTACACTGACTTGCAAAAAATTGCACCTATACACTCGCCAAAAAAGAATTATATGTTAAACTAACCTATTGTGACCACCTTAATAAAAATATTAAACACCCTGACTTGAGAATTACAAAAAGTTAGGTTCAACAAAAGTAAAAATAGTGCTACATTCAAAACATTTTCACAATAATTTTATAACAAATCCAATGTGGTTAGCTGTTACTGATTCTAATTTGGGCTCAATACTGATATTATTTTTTTACCCACCAATAATAGCTTTTTGCATAAAATTTATTATAAAAATATTGTGAACATAGCATTACTCCAAAATTAATTCTCCCCCCCCCCCCCAAAAAAAACATAATCCTTAATCCCTTTTATAAAAATACAAAAAAAAAAAAAAAAAAAAAAAAAAACTTAAATAACAACAATAAATATTAGCCCAAATAACAACAAATATAAACAAGATAAGACCAAACAACAAGAAGTTATCTAATTATTCAACAAAAAGCCTACAATAAAACAAAAAGATAAAAATCGCTAAACATTCAAATTTGTAGCTCGTTCAACCTATTCAATAAAAATAATCTCTAATTTCATTTTTCCCTAAAAAATGGTATCAAGAAAAATACTGTGATTGTCAGTTCCCCGTGACGAGAGTTATATTTTTTTTTGGCTTTGTAATCACAATAATTTTACCCTCCTTAGTTACTCGACTCATAATTGTAGCAAATATTTAATTTATTGCTTTATTAAATTTTTTATAATTTAAATTTCTTAGTGAGCACCCTAACAAAAATTCCTAGATCCGCCGCTGCTCCCTTATATGTATACTAAACACCCAACACAAAAGCTCTATCATTTTGGAAACTATGATTTTCTTACATATAAAGGCAATTCAAACCTAACCCATTTTAAGGTTCGGGCAGTGTCGAAGGTTGAATAATTAAAACCACCTCCTAGACTATCATTTTTGGAAACTATGATTTTCTTACCTATAAAGGCAATTCAAAAAAACACAACCCATTTCAAGGTTCCAACATTCTCGAAGGTTGAATAATTAAAACCACCTTTTTTAGGCTAAAAATTAATTAGCTATACATAAAAAGCCAGAAGAATAAAAGAAAAGAAAGAATTATAATAAATTGAAAACGAGAATGTATGAGTAAGAGAAATGTACCTATTCACAAAGAAAAGAATAGTAGATCCGATGGATTTTGCAGAAGGGTGTTTGTTTGAAAATTAACCTCGGAGTCGGTTGTGGTTGTGTTTGCGTTTGTGTTTAATGGACAATGACATATGTAAAAATACGTGAAAGCTATCTCTTTCGTAGCTTTAAAGTTAGAGAACGTTTTCTAGGAATTTCGGAATCTGGAGCAGTGGATGGGAGAGAAGCCAAAACGTTAGTCTGAACGATGTCGTTTTATTTACCTGGTAGTTGGCCTTTGCTTAACAGACCGTGTCGTTTTTTATGCTCGGGTTCGGGTACAACTGTGCAACTCTTGTTTTGATTCTTATTTTGAAATTTTTTTATGAGAAAATCAAAAACTAACTAATTTTTCTTTACAGTTTTTTTAATTTTTTATAAAAATTAATTTAGAAAAAGCAATAGAGAGTGGTGTAATTAACTCGCAAAAAACAAATAATACATCTTAAAAGGCTCGGCAAACAGTCGAACTAAAAATGCACGCTTGGTTATAACTACTAATCCAAACAATTGCCATTGGAGATAAATCGTCTTACTTTACTGCAGACAACTAGAAGTTTTGAAAAAATCTAAGATTGACTCCAACGTTTACACTACTGGTTGATTGTTGCTTGTATCTAAAATTAACAATTTAGCAATTGAATTTGAAACAACCACAACCACCATAAATGACCACAATCCAAAAATATAAATAAAGCAACAAATAAAAACATAAAGATTTTGGTGACAAGATTCTGTTTACTGCAATTGCTAACGTCCAGATCTCAAAAAAGGGCCTAACTTCTCTTATTAAAATGAAGGACTTTCCTCCTACTCCAAGAACTATTTGCATTAACAGATATTTCAATCTGTCCCAAGCAACACATATTGAGACAGCTCCAACAAAAATATTCTAAATAAACTTCATTATAGCTGCCCTATTTTACTCACTCAGTTTACAGTCCAACGCCAGTCTTTTTTCGGAAAAGTAACATTAGGTTTAGGTTTATCTACATAACCATTCCACAAGTAAGAATTACATTTCGACTCAAGCTTTATAGTATTTATAAAACTTCATATGATTCATCTCCATTCTAAAAATAAATGAAGTTGATTTTTTTCCCTTAATTGTCAACAGACTTAACATGATGATTCTTCTTTCTTTCTTTTTTAATTTAAAAATAATAATAATAATCATACGATGGTTCTTGAAAACACAATAATGTTAGAGAGTACTTACTTGAAACTGATTATTTCTTTTGACAACCCTAACCATCATTTTGGAGTGACTGGAAACGACAACGTCAGCTACACAATTTTCACTCTGAGATAATGTGAAATTTTGGTTTGAATTTCTCAGGAAAACATAATGAGAACAGAATATCAGCCATTAGTGTTTGTCTATACACTCACATCTGGAGTCATGCCGGTTTGGAAGGAATTTGGTGACAGATAAACATTGTTTGGGTAAATAAAATTGAAAACTGTATCATAATGGCAATATTCTCAGCCTTGTGCAAGAAAAGAATCGAACACTCAATATCACAAGAAAAATAAGGAGGTCAACATGTTATCTGCTTGGTCCATTACTTCGTCACAAGTGGTTTGCAATCTTTCTTGTTAGCTAAATGCTTTAATTGAATACGTTAATGTAATGGAATATAATCAAACATATAAATGAATGCAAGTCCGTTCTAACACTGATTATAATGAACATTATGCTGCCTTTTACATCATAATTTGTAATATAAAGAATTATATATATATATATATATATATAAAGAGAGAGAGAGAGAGAGAGAGAGAACGTCCACAGTTAGCATAACAACGAATGGAAAATAAAACGCATTCCTATATCATCTTGAATGTATGTATAAATGTATCATACATAAAGATGACGTAAAATATCACCTAAAAAAAGATGAAAATCACATCTAGGAAATTTAGTAACCAAAAAAAAAAAAAAAAAGAATACAACAAGCTACCTCACTCCCTTCTCCAATCTCCATCCAATGACATCACACCAAATTCCTCTCGTATAAAAAGAGATCATACGTAGTATATCACTCTACTTAGACCAAGCAACTGCATCAATGTCTACTTGTGCACTCCTGTACAACTCCAGCCTCTTTGCTAGAGCAGTTCGCCGCTCCATGATGGCTGGATCCTCATTCAATAATGATGACAAACGCTTGGGCTGCCAGACAATTTTAAGTCAATTAACACTCATCAATTGCCCTCAACAAAGATCAAATTGCACGAAAACATATAATATAAAGATGTGGAGGGATCCAGACTTACATCCATTTTTCCCAAATCTATGAAGAAATGGTCAAGTAGACTTCTTTTGGCCTCCCGCACTTGACAATAAACAATGGACTTCGGAATAGAATTTCGTAAACTTGCACATACCAGATTGACATAAGACAAAACAGTTGTTCCTGTTTATATGTAGGGAAAAGAGAATACTTATAATCAGTAGTGAACCATGCAGACTTTCTATTTGCACGATTTCAGCGTAACATTTGAAGGAAGCTTTAGATAAATAAGCTAAAAGGAATAGAAAAAAGATTTTTTTTAAAAAAAATTAAAAACCAAATTTAGACACAATTGCCAGCACAGCCTGCTAACATTAAGTTGTATGACTTACCAATTCGCCTGAGATATGAATCATTGTATCTATCAAAAATTGAATGTGTTGGATTGCCACCCTTCTCAATATCTTGAGGAAGCTTCCGGAAGAATTCAACTGTCAGGTAACTACACTCCATATCAACTAGCTGAAGTGTTGCTTTTTTACTTTCATCCCTCATTTGGTCGAGTGAGTCAATTGCTGCATTTCCAACCTCTACTCTGAGGCCAGGATACTGCTTTAACTCCTGTGAGTCCAATAAAGAAACACTTATAAAACAGCTTGAAAATTTATGGACTTAAATCCGAAGAGAATAATAAAGAAGAATAGAAAACAGGGGAAAAAAGAGTATCAAGTGTCCAAGGTCATTTATACAGTTGGAGAGAATACTCTGTGAGTATATTTCTGCAGCTGCACACTTTCAGATTTTTAATTGGCTTAAATGCGGTGATGCAAAATGTAAATTGTAAGGCTCATATCCTTGGGGTGGGTGTGCATGCATGTGCTGGTGCATGTTTGCAGGTGGTTGGGTGTGGGTGGACAGGCATGTGTATTGTCGTTGGCAAGGACAAGCAAGTTCTTAACTAAGGCCAAAACTTGTATCAGTATCTTCATATGACCTTCAACATATTTTACTAGCACAGATGGCAGACAGATTTCCCTAACAGGAGAGTTAAAGACAATCAAAGGTCTAAGCCACCAAATTTAAGATTATCTGTCAGTCGATTACGTCAAACGTCAACTCCTAAATTTTAAAATATGCAAAAAAAATATTCATACTTCTATCTCCAACAAATACTTTCGGTCTTCCAAAATTTTCTAATACTATACATTTTTTTTTTTTTTTGATAGGTAATAAAAATTTATATTCAAGAAGACCACCTTATGCAGAAAAACATAAGGCAGAGAGAAAAATACAAAGTGAAAAGAAAGAGTGTAAAAGGGAAAGAAAGGAAAAGAAACTAAGTACACAAGAGAGAGCTAAGAAACATAGGGAGAGAATCACTAGAGGTGAGTCTCCAAGCCCTAGACCAGTCAAACAAAGTGCCACTAAAAGAGGCTAAAAGCTGGTCATCCGAACTATCCATGTCCTCAAACGTCCTCCTGTTTCACTCCTTCCAAAGACACCACATTAAGCATAAAGGAGCTAAATTCCAAATGCTAGACAAATGCTTTCCAGGCCAATTCCACTAACCGAATAGAGTATCTGCAACCGATCTTGGCAAGACCCAAGAAAACCCAAAAGATCTAAACACTAAACTCCACAGCCGATAAGCCTTACCACAATGTAGTACCAAATGATCCACCGTCTCCCCATTACTGCGGCACATGATATACCAGTCAACAAAATCCCATCTACACCTCAAATTATCGCCAGTAAAGATCCTATCCCATACAGCAGTCCACACAAAGAAGGAGACACGCCGAGGAGCCTTAACCTTCCAAACACCTTTCCAAGGGAAAGTAATGGGCAAAGGACTTCTTAACTTATTGTAGAACGATGACGACGGCGGCAAGCTCGACGACCCAGATCGAGACGAGGGTTTGTCCGGCGATGGAAGGTCCCTTTCTCGATGGTTTTCACGACGGGGCTCCACCGGCGACACCAGATAGGGCTGTTTCAGCTCCTTTGAGGACAGATTTGGTGTCTGTTCCTCCAACCGAGCATTTGGGTTGCCATGCAAAGACGCTGGCAGAGGATGAGAGCCTTTTATCAGGTGGGCTTTGCGCCGTTGAGTCTCCGTTCTCACTGGGTAAGGTAGTAACAGAGGGTAAAAGGGCTTTAAAAGGCCTTGAGCTATCCAATTATGTTCTGTGTCCTCCGAGAGTTGAGATTGAGGTATGGGGTGCTCCGAGTGGAGAGGTGGGTGATCGGGTTGAGGGTGCGAGTGTTATTCAGGGGACAGACACCTCCCATGAGGCTAACCAGTCGGTGCTGGCATTGACTGAGGTCGAAACAAATTTGGTAGTTGAGGTTCTGGACGAGGTGGTGAGTTCTTCCCATTTGATGTCTATTAATCCTATGGGGGTGGTTGTGACGACTGAACTGAATGGTAATACTGAGGTGAGGAGGTTTGATAATACTTCGAAGGTGTCTAATTGGGTGAAACATAGACTCCTAGGTTTTAGTAAGATGATGGGGCTTTCTTTGGGTCGGCATGAGAAGAGATGTATTATGCTATTACAAAGACTTGAGACGGAGATTGAGGCAGACAAGCTGGTGCATAGGAAAGTAGCTGCCCATCGAAAAGCTGTCTCCAAGGACAAAGGGAAGAGGGAGTTGAGGATGTTGATTTCCTCAGTTAATTATGATGGTAGATAGTTTTCTTTTCTTTGGCTGCTTGATTGAGGTGTAGTAGGGAGTTTACAGTTTCAATGAAGTTAAGAATGGTGTCTTGGAATGTTCGAGATTTGAATGATCCGCGGAAACGCTTGGTAGTTAGAAATTTATTACGGGAATGGAGTTGTGATGTAGTTTGCCTTCAAGAAACTAAGCTTGCAGGCTTAGATAGACAATGAATTTTCATTACATGAATCCGTTCTAAGCTCTTATAACTCAATGCATATTTGAATGATCCCACAAGTTTTATAGTGGTAATTACAATTTCTGAAGGCTTTCAATAGTTTCCTTAAACTTCTAGAAAACATTTCCCCTTCATTTAAGAAAGCAAATTTCACGGGTGAAATTCTTTTTGTTACTTACACAACAGAAGCACTTCGCATGGTTAAAAGTAGTCATGGCCACAATAATATTTAATCAACTCAATTTTAGAAATGCTTCATGTTTTTTTTCTCCATTACTTTAATGTATATTGAGTTAATGAAAGGCATCTAATTTGAACTTTAAATAACACAATACAGACAAATTCAATGGTAGCCATAAAACTTGGCATGGTAAGGAACATACCAGAGTCTCACTGATAGCCTTGTGAATTAGGTCCTTCAGTAGGGCATGAACCTGGAATCATGAAAAAATAAAAATGGCTCATCAGGAAGTAGGCAGTGTCGTTCAGCAATGACTCAGGACTTGTGCATAAAGAAAATTCAACAACTTTTTGGCAGCCACAAGATTTTGCATAGTTTTCAATTATATACCAATGCAATACATGGGCCTTTTCAAAGGACAGGATTTGGGACTTTTCTCAACCCAAAACAGTAAGATCCGAATGCCCTCCATCAACGCTTTATCTTTCCATACAAACACCATCAAGCAATTGGGAAGGAACCTCTGGCATTGGCAGGCCCATCTACTGGGGCCATGGTCAACCTTTCTCTAATGGTTTTATCATGGGGGTGATACATGGAGAAAATTTTGAGCTTCAAAATCAGGCGTTAATAGGTTTGACATCCTTATCAAATCGGTATATATCCTAGACTATGAATGACAGTGATGCCAACAGAATACTCAGAAACTGTCCTTTAAAGGGTCTACATTAAGATGCCAAAAAGAATAAATGGTACCGACTGCATAAACCTTTTCTAGATGCGGATGCACAAAGGAGTAAAACACAATAACAACAACAAATACAACTAATTTTTAAATGAGAAGAAACAGGTGTCAATGTCAGTTTTTAAAGAATGTTCACATTCTTCTCCTAAATCCTAATGCCTACCGCATCAACAGCTGCCTCAGCAGGACCTCTGATGGAAATTATAGTAGATTCTATGAGACGACGATATCCTTGCTCAGGAGCTATTAAATGAGGTTGATAACCATCAGCTTCAGTTATGATCTTCCGTATATTTTCCATAGAAAGTTGTTTGTCAAACTGCAACCTTTTAAGTGCAGCAGGAAGCTGGTTATCAAAAACGTTGTAAATTTTGTCACCACCAGGGCGTCTGTGGACAACAATAAACACAACCAATTAAATTTATATAACAACATGGATACAACACAGAAGCCACATTGAACCAAGCTGGGAGGAGCCCCTGCCCATGATCAAGGAAGACAATGAAAGTACAAACTTACATGCCATCAAGATGCTCCTTGTATATTTGATCAAAAGCACGACAAATCTCCATGATCATGTACAACTTTCCCTGCATGTCAAAGCAAGCAATCACTATTAAATCGTCCAGAATTGAGGATCTGCTAAATGTGAAGGCTTAAACAAGGTAAGGATCAAACTTACTCCAGCATCTGTAGCAATAGGCTTTCCGAGACGACTCAGTTCAGTTTCAAGTTCAGAAACTGTTTTGTTAATAAGGGACTGGATGCCAGGGATTCTGGACTTGATTACAGTTTCCAAATGCTGAAATATTAACCATTTGATTAAGTCATGATACAAACTACTACAACAGTAAAAATATTTTAAAAAAACTGTCTTTTATTGTTGCAAGGAAAAAAAAAAACTAGAAAGGCAAGAATTTTGATTTGCCCACCTTTGAAAGCATCTTTGCTAGATGCTCAGAACCCATCCTGTGAGCTAGGTGCTTGTATTCTGGGGTACTATTAAAATACTCACGCTCTCTACGACGAGCAGCAATCATGTCAACATTCTTATTAATGTCCGCTTGTGAACGGTTCACAACCCCAACCCAGGGGAATTTCAACCGCATAGACTTCCCTTCTAATACCTAAGCAACCAAAGGAAAAAGTCAGAATTTAGAAATCTGAAAATCACATGTCATGCTTCTAGCCATAGGATCCTGTTAACTTACATCCACTGCATCAGTACCCTTGTCCATAAGATCAATCTTTGTCAACACTCCAATTGTCCTATCCCCTGCAAAATGAAACAGTAAGGTATTAGAAAGCTAAAAAGCCGCTGCTCATAGTCATATTGTCAAACGTGGCCACCATTACAAGGTTTGAACATATCACATCATACATCTTAGCATATATGGTCGATGATAACACTTACCCACGGGGGTATATTGGAGATGTGAAAAAAAAATAATAATAAGAGGACAAAGCCTAAAGAAACAATAAAGGAGTTACCTGTAGGGTCTACTTCACGTGAGATTTTGATAGCATCTGACGTAGCCAGATCTTGATTGGCAGGTGAAATGGCTAGAATTATACAGTTGGGCTGCATAAAATGTACAGCAAACAAAACAATGCAACAACTTAGAAATTTGGCCTTGCATAAATCATAAAAATTTAATAGGCTAAAATGCAAAAGAATTCTTTCTAACAAAAGTGATAATAAATTGTAAGTCATAACTCATGGAATTTACCCAGAGGACCAGCAAACAAAAAAAATTACAATGACAAAAAAAGAAGAATTTGTATATAAAAATGGCTGGTCTAAACAGTAAATGAAAGAACCATGCCAGAAGAGTATGAGCCACTGGTTCCTAGAATTTGAGTATTATAAATTATTGAAAATTTTCTATCCTCTGGTAAATGTGATACTAGATGATTAGCATAGGAGCTCTGTACTTGAGAAAATAACCAACATAAAAACCAAATTAGTTTTTAATTGTTCCTATTTCCCTCTAAGATTAGAGATGAAGCCAGAGATAAGAGGCCAAGTCCCCAAAGACATTCTCAGTTTTGAGGGACTGAAAGAATCTTTTGCAAAACTCATTCAGACTCCATAAAATTTGGAGTCCAAAGAAATCCACATATTAATCAAACATCATCTAATCTATTTGGCTATTTTTATAGCATTAAAAAAAGAAACCAAATAGTTATAATATTACCTTCTCAATGTAGGAGCGAACCATATTTTCAATGTCGTGCACAATACTGTCCGGTTGACCCTCTATATTACCCAGGAAAAAGTGTTAGTTAAAACATTATATAATTATAAAGAGGCAAATTTAGGCTGGTTTTGTTGAAAAGAAAGCCTAGGAAAAGAAAGGAAAACTTATAGGTTCCAACAGAAAGATGACCCAGCCAAACATTTGTACAATACTGAGTCAGTATATCAAATGCCAAAACTAAGAGACGCATGTAACTTACCAACAGCAACTTTCGTAAGCCCAGGAAGGTCAATCAGTGTCAAGTTCACAACTGCCAGAGGGAAAAAAATTTACAAAGTATGTTATGCTTCAACCAAAAGGGGTGCTACAGGATAATAGCACATCCAGAACATTTGCAGAGACTTTGATAAAACAGATGAAGGACCATGATTCAACAGATGGAATGATAATTGTTGGTAAAATAATTTAATAAATTTGAAAAATAATTATTAATGGGAAATACAACAATAAAGTGATAAAATAATCATATAGGTTGAAATAAAACATTTTAGATAATTCATATAACGTTTATATAGGCCCCTCCTTTTGCAATTTTACCACAAAAATTGCAAGTCAAGTCATTTTTATTTTTTGGATCCGCTAGGTATAAGTGCTTTCATGCAATATTATTTCTTAAATCTCTAGTAGCCATAATTCCCTATGACTAATTACTAATATTAGTTAGTAAGTCAATCACTTAATAAGTCTATAAGAATTAGTCAATATAAGATCGATGGATTGTGGAATGATTGCAATTCCAAATGGTTCTATTAGAATTAGTAAAGTTGGAGGGGTTGGGAAGTGTATAGCAGCGTTCCAGCACACCACAACATTGAATTTGGTATGAATTTAATAATAGCAAACCAATGGTTTATATCAATAGTGATAAGATCCTTTGACTACAATTTAATTTTGGTTTTTTATTTTTTTTAATATAAAAAAGTGCAAAAAAGCATGCTTCGACCTTCTTGAAAAAGTCTAAATAAGGCGCGTTTCTTTCAATGTTCCCTGCTTTATAGGCAAAAATCGCTGGAGGCTTGGTGCTTCGTGCTTAAGCATGCTTTTACCAACACTAAGCATGATTCTACATGACATTAAGTAAAAACAAAGAAAAGATTGCAAACGTGCATCAAATTTTTAAGGAAACCAAAACTACAACTTCTATGTTTTTTTTTTTATAAGTAAAACTACAACTTCTATTTGCATTCCTACTAAGCAGAGAAACAAAACTCATACGATTTCATAACCTCATTCCATTCCGTCAGTTTTAGATTCTCTTTTTGTTGTACTGTACAAAATTTTCTTTGTGTTGTTTTTTCTTTTTCTGTACATATGTTTTTTGGCTGGTTCATTCTTCTTGTATGAAGTAGTTTTTTGTTAATGAAGTTGTCTTACCTATCAAAAAAAAAAACCAATAAATTACACTATACTTTCCTATGCAGAAACACAACATTAATTAAAATGTATTATCATGTACAGAGGAATGAAAGCGACCCAATTTTCCAATTAGTTTACACCTTCTATATCTAGCTCTATAGCAAAACCACAATGAGTAAAGCATGTTTTCAGAATGGAAATAAAGGTACATCCAACTTCAGACAGATTCAATATTTAAAAAAAAAAAAAACGAAACAAAAAAAAAAATTTAAAAGAATAAAAACAAACAAACAAACATAAACAAAGTTATAATTCGTATCTTACCATTAGGAGAATGTATACTAAGATGGATTGGAACACTAGAGATCTGCTTTGTGCGGCCAGTTTCTCGATCGGTCTCATCTGCAATCTCCTTCCTTACAGCAGCTGCACAAAATACATATATAATTAATGATAACATGCAAAATGAAACAATCTCAAAAATATATACTTCTCCCTCTCCTCTATCTCTCCGTCCTTGTGCGGTTTGTGTGCATGTATTTGTGTGAGTGTACAGACTAATTTCACAAATAAAATATATTGGCCGCTGAATCACTGATGCATCTACATATTATGATACAACATGATGTAGTATATGGTGATTAGACAATAGCTTTATAGCAGCCTAATAGATAACAAGAAAACATAAATGGCATTTTCAAGTGACAATATCAATCCAAAAATTAAAAAAAATTTAAAAAAAAAAATCAAGGGAGGAAGAAGAAATCTACCAAAATCAGTGAATCTTTTCCGCGGAAGGTGAAGAAACTCTGCATATTCTCTGCTGCCTTCCTCTAACTTATGGAGCTGCAAGACAAGTGGACGCCGAGTAACAATCCCTACATATAAGTTGCACCATTATTTTTCAAATATTCAACAAGAAAAATCAGAATAAACGAATATACCAAAAGTATGAATGCCATATATATTACCAGATCCACGAGGTAAGAAGTCCTTTCCAACAATGCTCTCTAACACGGACGACTTCCCTGAACTCTGAGACAATCAAAAAACACAAAAATACAATACTTGCTCAGGCAATGTATAGAAAACTAATATTCATTTTACAACGTCGACAGGTCATCAAGATCCTGCCTCTTTCAAAAATTTCAAAATAGCAAATAGAAAGCACCCCAAATGCATAAAAACAAAACCACAATAACAACCCATCCACCTGACTCATCCTCATATTTCACAAAATACTTATATTGTTTGTTTGAGTAAAGATATTTAAAGAGAGAGATTTGGATTTCAAATTTTAATTTAAATGACTTGAATTGAGTATGGAATATCAATCCTTTTCTATTGATGAAATTTATGGATGGATTTGAGCTTTAAACTTATATCAAGCAATCTTTACTAACAATTGTTCTTCAAATCCATTGATCCTAAATGTTCAAATCCAAATGCAACCATAGCAATTTTTGAAGAAATATTAGTAGAAAACTAGAAACCAATAGATTGATTTGTGAAGCCAAAGTATAGCTTATATTTGAAATGGAGCACAAAGAGTTTGCAATAAAGGTAAAGATTAATATTCAAATCAAAGTGCCAAAACTCATTTTTCGGCTCACTGTCATTTCAAATTGTTCCCTATCCATACAACAACTTCAAATACAGAATCGTACTTAAAAATAAAAATAAAAACCCTCGTCTAAGTACTCCAAGAGCTACTAGCTTTAAAGATCATCTTCATTACTCAGTTTCGATTTAATCACCAAGTTTTACTTATAATCCACACCACATATGGAAAACCATTAATAATAATCATAACTATAAACTAGTGAACATAATTTCTAAGCTAAAATTTGTCAATAAATCCAAGTGAAAATACCTATTAGATCCTAAAACAATATGAATGAAATGAAACGAAAAAACATTGAATCAAACAAGAGCTACTAGCTTTAAAGATCTTCTTCGATCATTAAGAAGCAGCATAACTATAAGCTTGTTAATATCATTTCTATACCAAATTTTTGTATAAATCCAAGTAAAATACCTAATTATTTAGTTAGATCCTAAAAAAATTTGAATGAAACAAAAAAAAAAACAAAAAAGAAAAAAAGTTGAATCGTTCAAGAGCTACCAACTTTTAAGATCTTCTTTGATCATTAAGAAGAAGTGCAACTATAAGATTTTTAATATTATTTCTATGCCAAATTTTTGTGTAAATCCAAGTAAAATACCAAACTACTTAGTTAGATCCTAAAACAATTTGAATGAAACGAAACAAAAAAAAGGTCGAATCAATCAAGAGCTACATGCTTTAAAGATCTTCTTCTATCATTAACTATAAGCTTTGTTAATATCATTTCTATACCAAATTTTTGTATAAATCCAAGTGAAATACCTAATTACTTAGTTAGATCCTAAAACAATTTGAATGAAACGAAACAAAAAAGAACGTCAAATCGTTCAAGAGCTACTAGCTTTAAAGATCTTCGATCATTAACTATAAGCTTGTTAATATCATTTCTATGCCAACTTTTTTTATAAATCCAAGTAAAATACCTAATTACTTAGTTAGATCCTAAAACAATTTGAATGAAAATCGTTCAAAGGCTACTAGCTTTAAAGATCTTCGATCATTAAGAATAACTATAAATATAAGTTCTAAGCTAAATTTTTTGATAAATCCAAGTAAAAAAAAAAAGACCTAATTATTACTCAAATAGTATAGATCGTAGAACAAATTGAATGAAACGAAAACGAAAACGAAAAGTAAATAGCATAACAAAGAAGCATAGCTCTATGAAACAGTGAGAGAGAGAGAGTTGACCTGGCCACCGACGACGGCGATGGCGGGAAGAGAGTCCCAAAGAGTAGGCAATGCACTGGCTTCGCCGTGGTCACCGAGAGCGGTACAAGCTCTCTGGATTTTGTTGACGAGTGAGATCAAGTTCTCCATCTATCTCCGATCGGAGTATCGGTGACTCTCTGGCAATGGCGTCGATCAGATTCAGATCCGCCTGATCTGACGGCCGGAGATAGAGGGAGATAGAGAGAGATCTGAGAAAGCGATGCACCGACCGGTAGAGAGAGATAGAGATAGAGAGGAAGAGTCAGAGTGAGAGAGAGAGAGTCAGAGATATGAAGCGCGTAGAGTATTACTGAATTTCTATTTTGTTTAGAATTTTGGAATTGAAGGAGAAAAGGATTTGAAACTTGAAAAGCGCGTGCGAGAGAGAGAATGACCGGCCAGCTGCTAGCGAGTTTAACAGAGAAGGGGTTTTAGTCTTTACTCTTTTATTTCGCTCCGTTTGGTATGGCACACCC
The DNA here is from genome assembly GCA_023736055.1 of Quercus glauca. Classification (NCBI taxonomy): domain Eukaryota; kingdom Viridiplantae; phylum Streptophyta; class Magnoliopsida; order Fagales; family Fagaceae; genus Quercus; species Quercus glauca. The sequence goes on along the minus strand of CM043316.1, from coordinate 69,462,031 downwards.
GTTGGACTTGGATTCGAAATAATAAATAAATAAATTGTGTTTTGACGTAATTGCGTATAAGAAAAAAAATATACCGCCAACCACTTTCTAATATTTTCAGTTTCACCCAAAAATTTAATAAAAAACAATGTCTAATTCTAATATGTCACTTGGCAGATAGATTTTCGATTATGGGATAAATTAGTATTTAATTTTTTGGTTAAATAGAAATTAAAATATATATATATATATATATCATATTTTCGGTTAAATTGAGATATAAAGAAATTTGTAGTGTAGAATTCTTTAAAAAAAAAAACTCATAATGGTTATAAAAATTCTAAGTATCTATTTGGGAATAGTTTATTTAGTTTTTTGTTGAAAACTTTTTGCTCAAAATGTGTTAAAGTATATTTGTATCTTGAAAAAATTTTGAAAAAATAAGAAAATATAGAAAAAAATGGGATTTTAAAAAATTGTATGTATGGACTCAATTTGTAATGGACCCTTGACAATGAAATTTGTAGAGATGTGGGTAAAAAGGGCTAGGCACCAACATAGCAAACAACGGATGACATGAAAATCATAAGGATGATGGGCTATTCAATTTGGATAAGTATTTTCTACGAGGATAAGGCCCATGACCTTGATTAGGCGTTTATGATGATTTTGGCTAAATGTTCGTGAAACACATTCGTCCTCGGCTCAGCCCGAGGATCTATTTCTCTTTGGAACTGATTTTTCCCTCTTGTCCTTTCTTTTAGGATTGATAAATATCAGGGGCCCCCTCTTGGCGCTGGAAATCCTCTTGGTTATATAGTATTGTTACAGTTAATCTTAGCCGTCCATTTGTCGGTTATCCGGACACTGTGTATATGGGTTTGTCACATCATCTGCTTTTGCAGGCTTTATGTTAGTTGGAGTGACCAAGGTACCTGGGTCTGCTGGTCACTTTACCATTAAAGCGGCCAGAAGATTGGTGGCGTAAGTTTTAAGGGGTGAGAGATATTTTCATTCTATCAACGTCGGTTGGCCGAGGAGGTGGGCATCCTCGGCGAGGCCCCTTGAGGGCCTGGGCTTTTCCCTTTTACCCTCGGCCTCTATATTCTCCTCAGCGCGGGCTTTGGGCCGGCTATGGAGTGGGCCGGGGTTGTTTTAAATATTTAGGGCCCCACATTGTACATAAAAGTTAAAAACTAAAGTTGATACCAAATACACTAATAAGTCTCCCTTTAGGATGCACTCATCAACTAGCTTATTATTTACTTTTCCTACTATTTGCAAATACACACAATTCAATTACTTATTTTATTTAACTTTTACTTATTTTTTCTACTACTTACAAGTTCTATATGAGTCACTGTTTTTATTTTATATATCTATTATTTTTTACTAGTATTATGCCCGTGCGATACACTGTTTAATAAAAAAATTATATGTAAATTAAAAAAAAACATATTTTTTGATAATATAATCAAATTTAATAACAAATAAAATAGTAAAAATATTTTTGAAAATTAAGTTACATGGAAAATGTATATTATGTAAGTTTTTTTTTTTTTGCAAAAAAAAAATATTTTTTAAAATTTATGGCAAGTTTTAAATTTCTAAAAGCTATTAGTAGTAAAATTGTAATTTAATTATATATATATATATATATATTTTTAAATATTCTATAAATATTGCTGTAATTTAAGATGCATTAGACCTCATAATTTAGTGTAGTATATGTTACTACAAATTAAGATGCATTAGACCTCTTTTTTTTAGTGCAGTATACAGTTGTTGCAATTTAAGATGCATTAGACCTTTTGATTGAGTGTAGTATACGTTGTTGTAATTTAAGATGTATTAGACCTCTTTTTTTTAGTGTAGTATATGATTGCTGCAATTTAAGATGCATTATACCTTTTTTTTTAGTAGAGTAATTAAAAAATAAGAAGAATTAGATTATATTATATCTGCTTTGCTGCAATTTATGATGTATTAGACTTTTTTTTATGTAAATGTTTTCCTTTTAAAATCTAAAAAATTTATATAATTCAGTGCTACCACTTGACGCAGCCATGGCGTCTAAGCCCAACTTTTATTATATAGTATGATTACTGTACTTTGAGCAAAAATCTAAAGAAGACTAATGCTAAAATAAATATGATAAAGAACTATAAAGTACGAAATATTCCCTTTATTGCCATTTTCCCTTTATTGCAGCAAGTTTTTCTTAACTATGGTTGCGCCAAATTATTTGTTATTGTCAATTTCTTTAGATAAAGTAATAACAATTATTTTAACAAAATATGCAACATGCATTTTAAATAAAATAACAATAAGTGTTTTAACAAAACATGCAACATGCAATTTAGATAAAATAACATATACTATATGATAAAAGTCAAACTTAGAAGCCCTATGTAGGGACCGGGTTCAAGCACTATTCATTGGAAAGGAGTAGACTCAAGCCCAGCTAGTCCAATACAATAAATTTGTAGAGTGCAAGTCAAAGAACTAGGCCCTAGTAAAGATTGCAACAATTAAACATGGTAATGCATGGATTGGGTGGCAAGAACACAGGCTAAAACATGAAACTAGGCTCCTCAACCATTTTCTTGGGTCGTATATTTCTTATTCCTTCTCTTGTATTAGGTTACAAAGATCATACAAGTGCCACAATCCTTTCTCTCTTCTTCAAAAAACCGTCGTCCTCCTTTCTGAAGGATTTGTTACATTTTATATCCCCTTCTGGTTAATCCTGACCCTTCATTTGTTGATCATGCAGGTCACCACTTGAGTGTCTGTCCCATCAGCCACCTTCCCATCCTTCTTGTGGGTGGTAGCAGCTGAGGCGGCACTGTTCAGGGGTCACTTCTCCATTAATGCGGCCAGAACATTAATTGTGGGCATTTAATGTGAAGGTGACAGTTCCTCCTAGGATTACTCCTCCACCATGCTTCCATGGCCAACCCGTTATACTTGCCTCTGTCTTGGATTGCTCTGGAAGGTTATCTCTGAAGGCACTTTGCTCTTCCTTTCAATGGTCCGTGTGAGCCGAGGACATAATTGTCCTCGGCAGTATTCCTGGCGAATGGAGCTTCCTTGACTCGTCCTCGGACACCTCTTCCTCCTCAATGTGGGTCTTGGGCTTAGCATAGAGTGGGCCGGGGTTGCCAAATTCTCTAACCCCACACCCTAGGTTGCGCCAAAAGACTTCACTAAATTGCAGCAATTTTTTCTAAGTTGTGGTTGCGCCAAGTTATTTGTTTTTATCAATTTCTATAAATAAAGTAACAATAAGTACTTTAACAAAACATGCAACGTTCATTAAATAAAATAACAATAAGTGCTTTAACAAAACATGCATATTAGATAAAATAATAATAAGTGTTTTTATAATAATAATTGGGCTTAGAAGTTATGGTTATGCTAAATGGATTCACTAAATTGCAACAATTTTTTCTAAATTGTGGTTGCGTCAAGTGACTAATGATAGCTCTTTATCATCAGATCAAAACACCAATAAGTTTTTTGTGTAGCCGGGGATTGAACCTCAGATCTCTTATTCAACCATCAAGACTTTACAAGTTGAGCTAACTGGAACCCATAATAACTTCACAAAATTAAAGCAATATTTTGGATAAAAACATTTATTTTTAGATAAAGACAATAACTTATTTATTCTATTCATTTTTTTTTAGATAACTTAATAATAAGTATTTTAACAAAACATGCAACATGGACCTAAGTTTTAGTTAATGGAGACAATAACTTATTTGTTCTTATCGATTTCTTTATATAAAGTAACAATAAGTGTTTTAACAAAACATGCAACATATATCTAAGTTTCATAAATTTAAATCCTACTCCAACTAAAAATTTATTATCAAAATTTCAAAACTTATAAATATTCACAAATGTTCTTTCCATAGAATCCCTCTTGCACTCCACATTTTGGTTTATTTTTTTTATTTTTTTCAAGTTGCAACTTAAGCATATGTATTTGTATATAATAGTTTTGATTAAATAAATTAATTTTACTTACTGTTCTTTTTTTCTAAATTTTCATGTATGGATATAATGTCAAAGAAAGTCTTCAAATGACACACATTTAAGTTCTTGGTTTCTCTTAAGTAAGTTTTTTTTTTTTTTCTTTTTTTGAATTCTCAACTTTTGAATTATTTTGTGTGTTATAGGTTTTGGTTATTCTATTTATTTAGTTTGTACCCCATCCACCAAGGGTGGGTAGCTCTCAATAGCAAATATATAGTTTGTATGTGTTTTGATTTTTTTCAATTGACTATCACTACGAAAAAATCTGGTTCAAAACATGTCTTTCATGTGATGTAGTACAATTTGATTCCAAGTTACTTTTACTTATTGATTGTTAAGACTTTATCAATATTTATTTATTTTTATATTTTGAAATTATGTTTGTGCTTTGTCTTAATTTCTTAGTACGTGGAATTCCTAACAATATGCTTTTAGATCATATAATTTAAGGTTCTTGTGAACTTTTTCATGACTGTATTTCTTCGAAAGTCTTTGTTTGAAAAATTCACGAACTAAAATGTGAGTGTCGTGTCATAAGAAAAAAAGGATCGGGGAAAAGAATAAATCTTTTTTTAAATCAGTTCAAATTCTTATGTAAGTCTATCTTTACTTAACTTCTTTTTCAAATTTTTTTTTTAAGTTGAAATTTTGATTTTTTTTCATTAATGAATTGGGATTTTGGTTTAATTTTTTTGTCAAATGTTTTAATTATTATAGTTATTATTTTTTCATGTGTAATATTAATATATGTGTTCTTAAAGACTAAAGCACAATATAATTAGAAACATTACTCAAGTTGTATAAGTTAGGGTGTTAACAATTTGAATAAAATCAACACTAAACGAATGACTTAAATATCAAAATAAGACTTAAAAATGAAATTTATTTTAGGTGTACATATACAATTGAATTTTTAATTTTAAGTTTGAAATTAATTATTTTAGGAAAACCTTATTTATGCAAGTATTAAAAAAGATTTAATTGCTTGAGTTCAAATTACCCTCCTCATTAATAAAAAAGGAATTATAAAAAATAGAAAAGAAATTAGAGATGTTATATACAATGACAAATATACAAAATTATGCATTTTATATAATAATAATCATTCATTTAGTTAGAGACGAGTTCCAAAATTATGTAATAATAAATCATTTAGTATTATTTCTCAATATATATATATATATATATATAGATTGTGGTGGGCGAAAAGTGGAACAGATAAGTATGGTTGGTTTTAATCCAGTTACTATTCGCTTACACAATTAATTTATAGAGATAGGATTCAAAGTCAACATTTAAGTACCTGTTATAAAACAAAAGGTGAAATTCATATCAAAATTCCATGTGTAGTGATTAATATTCAACTGGAACAGCATAAAAAATGGCTAAGTGTTCGTCCTCGGGTTTAGTCCGAGGATGATATTTCAATGGGATGATTTCTCTCTCTCTTTTTCTCTTCCCAAATGGACCTCCCATTGATCCAAGTGCTTCTTGGCTTTATATAACTTAGCAAATATGCATTTGGATCTTACATTTGGAGGGTCATGATCAGACTTTCTTGATACTTGTCCCGTCAAGATCTTACTAAAAGGTTTTTACACTAAAGTATTAGCTGTGAGAACACTACTCATAGTCATTTTCCCTTTAATGCGGCTAGTTAAGTGGTTGTAATGCATTTAATGCGGAAGGGATGACTGCCTTGTCCTTCATTTTTCTTCTCTTCCTTGTTCAATACCAAGTTACCTTTGTCCCCCCTCGGATTGTACCATGCTCCCTTCATTCCTGATTCTTGGCCTTCCGAGGTTAAGTAGGAGTCCTCGACGCCCTTATCAGTTGCAACAATTCGAACTCTTTATTAGTTAGATAAATTCTTTCTATGGATACTTCGCAAAGTTCATCTCCTTGAAAATGCCCTTGCTTATTTTATCATCTGCTTCAGATCCTTGTCCCCCGACATATATGTAAAGAAATTTCATGACTAGAGCCGAGCAGCGTAGGGGACTTTTACTAGTACATACTAAAAAATAGTGTTTTTTTTTTTTTTTTTTGGAAATTCTTAATGGTCTATTTATTCTATTCTTTTGCTCCATCTACACCAAAAACCAATTAGTGCAATAACCATTATGGAATGAACACCATAAAAAAAAATCTCGAATATTTGTAGCACGATATATTGTTGCACACTTAGATTGGTATGTTTTCTTTATAAAAAAAAAGGGGAAAATTCTAGGCTTTTTCACAATTACATTACTCTTATGTTAAAAGAGAAGGTAATAAAGTTGCTTATCGTTTAGCTAGACATGCTATAAATGTTTTAGATTTGGCTGTATGGATGGAGGATGTTTCACCACAATTTGTTTTTGTACTTCAGGCTGATTTAGCTGGTTTTTCTTAATCTATTAGTTTATGTTTTCCCCCTCAAAAAAATACAATTCTTAGATTCAAAAAATGCTATGCCATAACTTCTTATTAAAAAAAAATAAAAAAATAAAAAAAATACTAGTTTGGTCTCTAAACTTTACCAAAAGTTTATTTTTCATCCATAAACTTTAAGGAGTTTATTTTCCATCCCTAAACTATTGAAAAGTTTATCATTCGTTTTTAAACTATTGAAAAAGTTATTTTTTTTTTCATTCTTATTTTTGTTTATAAACTATTGAAAAAACTCTCTACAAAGTTTATGAATGAAAAAAGAACATTTTTTAAATTTAGGGACAAAAAACAAACTATAGTTAAAGTTAGAGGCCAAAATAGTATTTTATCCTAAAAAAATTATAGCGTTAATTTTTTTTAATAAGATGTATGGCCCAAAAAAAAACTTCTTATAAAAAAAAATAGTTATGTGAATCTATTGTCGTTTTAGAAAGAAAAAAATTTGGTATTCCTTTTTGGTAACATAACTTCTGAATAAATGAATGCTTCAATAAATTTAATATAACAATTACAATCACATTTATGTATGTATTGTAAGTGTTAATATTATAATACAATTAATTAAGTAACGCTAGAAATAAATAGTGCTATAGGGAGACAACATGTGTAAACGAATATCAAAACATCATGGCACAACATTTAGTGAAAGTGTCTTTCTTTGATAATAAAGTGCAAAATCATTGATTCTCAAAAAAAAAAAAAAAATGCAAAATCATCAGAAGAAGATGTTATAAGTTGAAACTCTAAAAAAAATTGAATATGAAACTCCACGTTTTACCAATAATCATCAATAATTGTGGAGATCCCAAATATAAGTAAAGACTAACATCCTAAGCAAGAACAAACATCCCATATTGATTCTCCTTATTATTTCACATGTAATTCATTAGTTTAGGGTTCTATGCAGTCTTATTGAGGTGTTAATGCGTGCAAGTAGCTCTTTGTAAGTTGTAGTTTTCTCAATTAGATCTTGTACTTGTTAACTTATGGTGTTCGCTTCTAGATAGGAATCGGTTTTTGGTGTAGGCGGGGATTGAACTCCAGATTTTATTTCATGAATCACATTACGGTATACTTAGGATACTCTCTCCACCGATTTAGTTGTTACTTGGTATTAATCTCAATAATCAACGTAAAGCAATTAACATAGTTGTCATCAATACCATAGAATCACCATCAATAAGAAAAAAGTTATATTCATCAAGGCATAATCGATCCATACCGTTTTAAAAAATAAAATAAAAATCATATACGTATACACACATATACATAAAAGAAATCAAATAATAAAATTAAAGGTTTAACGAAGGTCATCGATGCACCTACAGCGATCAAATTGACATTTAAATTAAAATAATTACAAATAATATTTTTTATATTGTTTGGCACGGCATATATAGGTGCAAACTATCCATTGTTGAATTAACCATCATATACAAATTACAAGCTTTCGTGTTTTGTGCATTGATGCAAATTTCTAGTAATAAGTGTCCATTTGGATTGGGATGAAAGTCTCTTGTGTTTGCATTTCATGTTTTTAAATTTGGGACCCAGGGCTACAGTGTAGGAAGAGAAAAATGTTTTTAGCAAAATTATGCTTTTCTAGTGGGTTCGTGCACTGTTCATGGGATCTGCAAGTACTTTATTTAGCAAAAAAACTTTAAAACTGAGTCCCACGATATTATTCACACATTTAAAAATGATTTTGCTACAATATTTTCAGTTTTTAGTTTTTAGCAATAAGCAGTATCCAAACAGACTCTAAGTGTGAGTTTGGATGTTGCTGAAAACTGAAAGTTATGCGTGTCTGCTTTTTTTTGTGGGTTCCATGCGCTGTTCAATGGACCTGCAAATACGGATTTCAGCAAATTGTTCTTTAAAACTAGGTCTCACGGCACTATTCACACATATAAAAATTATTTTGCTACAATGTTTTCAATTTTCAGCAATAAGCGGTATCTAACCAGACCTTAAGTGTGAGATTTATTTTTAAAAAAATTATAAATTAAATCATATAGGAAGGTATTTTTGTTTCTAGAATAAATAACTTTCTTCTCAAAAAAAAAAAAAAAAATAGTGAATAACTCATAATTAATTCAAAATACCAGTTGTTTCTTTGTTAAACATAACACGACACCATTTTTTTGTTGTTTAGCTGAGAACAAAGTTAAACTCGACCATGAAGCTTCATCGCCGTCCTTGTTTTATTCTTTGGCCAAGTGGCACAACCTATATCATCTTTATTTGCCATGATCATAAGTTTGTCTGGCATTTAATTTTTTTTGTTTTCCTTACAACAAGTGGAGGCTAGAAGAAGAATTTGAATCCAAACCTTTTATAGAAAAATTGAATAGTGTTTAACTTTTTTTTTTTTTTTTTTTGGGTGAAGTTATGTTAATTGTTTAATTTTTTTGATTAACAGAACACGCCATCTCACAAAATTGCTAGCAGCAGTTGGAGATGCAGAGCTTTATATAAACACTACTCACTACACTCACACACCCAATGTTAATTGTTTAATTTATCACCCAAGATTCTTGTTTTTTTAAACCTTAATATAATAAAATTCTAGACATGTTCCATTGTATTTTTTTAATAATTTTTTAAAAATAATTATATACATAATTTCTTCATTTCATAAAGAATATTACAAATAGTTTCAGAAAGCGTCATTTTGATGTTCTTTAAAAATGCTCGTTTGGTAGAGGAGTTTGAGTAATGTTATTTGTAATTTATTGAAATACGTGTGGGAGAAAAAATGTGTAACAATGTGTGTAATGTTATTTAAAAACTGAAAATGTGTGTTTAAGATGCTCTACCAAACAAAGCATTTTACAAAGAATAATAATAATAGGAACCAAAATAGTAGCCATTTTAAAATTCAAAATTTGAACCATTCTTTGAACAAATATATACCAATGTGGCCTACCATATTTTGAATTTGAAGTATAAGTTTGCGTGCAAGCTCGGCACAAATGCCGGCGCTTTTTAGCAATTTATTTAGGCGATTACTTTATTGAGCTTCGTTTTAGGCCCTTGAGTTGCTTTAATGTTCATCCATTGATTAGTTGAATGGTCCAAAGTTCTTGCTACTATTGCAATTTTTTAAAATGGCAATTCGAATAGGCATGCACTATGAGTAATAAAAAATAAAAAAATAAAAAAAAAAAGGGAAAAGAAAGAAAGAACTGGCATGGACTTAGCATATACACAGAATCACTGATAGAATTTTATGCTACTTATCAATTATCATGAATCATTATTCAAATGAAGGTCATTATTGTAGTGACTTTACAGTCAAATATCTCATAGTCAAAGGACTTTTGACTTTGTTTGCCTGTTTGATCATGTTATGATACCGTTATAGTTTTGAATTCATAATTTCATATGTTCATATAGGGAGTAGAACACTTTACTATCATTTATATCTAAAAAAAATTAAATGAAATAAATAATAATAATGATATTAGGAGTGCCTATCGAAAAAAATAGGGCAGGAACAATGAAGATAAAAATGACGTTTATTTGCATTCACTTAAACTAATGCTATTTCTGCTCATAATTCTAAAAAGACATATGAAATTAAATGCAACAAATTGCATTGATGTGATTGGATGGAGGGAGAAGGAAGTGATGAAGAGAGTTTAAGTTACCTTGTTTTGATGTTTTTTAAAAGGGAAGGGAGAAGTGTTAACCTAGGTTTATCATGATCAAAACTACTTGTTAGAACAGTTCAATTGTAGCCTTTAAGATTTTTATATATAAAAAATAAGGTGAAGCCTTTAAAACTTCAAAATGTGCCACCATATTAAGAGAATGTATTTTGTTAACAGTGATATCAAGAATACTATAAATTTTACTATATAAAATTTATAAATTGATATGTCACAAATCACCAGAATCGTAAAAACTTTAGTATTTTCGTTTGTTATTGTTAACAATGGTGTTGCCTTAAGAAAATCAAAAGCGGCTATAAACAAGCTGTAGCCAAGCTTTCGTTGCAACACTCATATCATTATTTTTTTCCTTTTCCTTTTAATTTTAGGTTTCCAAACAACTTCCAAACACACTATCCCTTTTTTATTTTTTTTAATCATATATATATATATATATATAAAATATTTTTCCATCCAATCAAATTCAACCAAAGTGCCCAAACATTAAATCCAGATCCAATACAGTTGATGCTGCAGGAGATACCCCTCCACTAGTTGGTGCCTATTATTTTTCAAAGTTTTGAAATGTTCCAAATAAATTCTCCAAATATCATCATCTTTTGGAATTTCTGGGTTCTCTTTAGTAGTCAAAACTCATGACCAAACCATTGAATTAAGCAATATGTCCCTCCAATTATACTTAGATATAATCATATGAAAAACAAATTATATTTTGATAAAATGTCACAGCGAAGTTTTAGCAATGATTTGTGCATTCATCATAGATATCATAGCAAGTTTAGGATGAACATTAGTAAAAAAAAAAAAAAAAAAAAAGTTTAGGATGAACATTACTACGGCCTTCAAGTGATCCTAACTCTATTTCCTGACCACTTTTGTTAATCACGTATAAAAAATTCAGGTTGTTGACCACTTGCAATGAGCCATGTTGGTGGGGTTGGTGAAATCCTAGATCTTCCTAGAAAAATTTAAAACCGTTCTTTAAACAAAAATGGCCCAGTACCATCATTGAACTTGGAGTTCAACAGCTCATGCAACCAAGTTCCAACCACAACGGCAAAAAATGGCATCACTTTAGGCTTTTAGCTACACGTTTGGCTAACACTTTCTTTGCTTTATTGGGCTCATCATCCATGAAAATACCGTTGACAAGCAAAAGCTCCAGTTATCAAATCATGGTCTTTCAATTTTCAAATTACAATTTTTTTTTTTTTTTTTGGTTTTTGGCTCGAAAATGACAATTCAAATGCACTAGCAACGGTCTGCACCATTATTTTCAAATCTTTGTAGCATCTGGAAACTTTAGTACTTCAGATTCAAAAGAAACCAAAATAATTGCAATGACTGTATGGTCAAATATATCAACATCAACCCCACCTGTACGCTGTACTTGATATTCTGCTACAAAAATTGAATGAAGTCCCGCACATTAAAAACCCTAAGGCCAAACCACCACCCGTGATACAGCTTATGATATGATATCTACACTGCAGTGCCAGACTGCCAGTATCTATTTGCGAAGAGAAAGATACAACTATTTTCATAACATGCTAAGATGGTAAGTCGAAATAATAGAAGCAGAAATATATATATCACCTTAACATAGTTTATTACCGATACCACATTCATTATGCATTAGGTCATGTTAGCAATTGTGAAAAATGTTGTGTCCTTTGCAGACCACCACTGACACCTATTTCACGTCGTAAAAAGAGATCATAATACAAACCTAAGAGAGAGGAAATCAACATCTAACACAAAAAGGACTAGCTGCAGAACATGAGCAGCCAAAAATGACAACCTATCATCAATTCTATGCCTTCTCTCTTCTGCCTAAAACAGTTCTTTAGGGGGGGCAAAAAGCTTCCCATCTCTTCCACATCCACATACAATGAGAAATGAAACAGCCAAAGTCCCACCTAGGGGGATTGTTGGTGCCCTTGCTGGAACACATCTAGAGAAGGTCATATAAGGATTGCAAAATTTTATTGTACACATGTATAAGTCCATTGGAGCAAAAAATTTGAGTCCCATATATCATGAAATGGCTGCAAGCCCACAGGACTCCCGTGTCATTCATAGAGATGGAAGCTTGAAGTAAGCGACAAACTCAGCAAAATGTTTTAAGAAAGAAAAAGGTTGCAATTGTATTAAATAAATTAACTTAAGTCTCACCAATTTTGAAATGGACAATCTATTTCACCTTTATAACGAAATGTAGAAACCATTAATTACTTGGCTAGTAACCTAGAACAATTACACCACAATGATTATCAGCTTCAATGTCTGCCAAGTTCTAGAAAAAACTAATGTCAGAAGGCTGCAAAAGCATGACACCACGGGTGACAGGACAAAAATATGCGTTGTTTTAGTTGGTGGAGTCAGGAGATCCATAGCCATTAGTTTTCTTTTCTTTCTTTCTTTTTTCTATAAGTTGACATAAGGATTTTTGCTAGCCCAATTCCATTGATTAGTCGGTGGAATCAGGAGATCCATAACCATAAGGGTTTTTGCTAGCCCAGTTCCATTGATCCCGGCACATCTCATCAATGCCATATTTTGCCCTGCAAGGACGCCAAATGTGTAAGAAGAAAAATGTGACACAACTCTAAATATTGTGTCTAGACATCAAGAAAGCCATTTGGCTAAATATTGATTCCATGATCTGCATATTTAGTACTTATTTGCTTTTATATTAGCACTTACTTCCATTTCAATTCCTTTTCTGCTTTGTCTGTTGAAGCATAAACAATTTCAGCATCACCAGGTCGCCGCCCAGACGTTACAAGTGGAATTTTCTGGAATAGGAAAATATTTCACACGTTAGAGTGCCAAACTGAAAAGAAAGCTAAGTGAAAAAAATGAGAGAATCTTGCAATGTCTGTGCAATTCAGAGAAATAACAAGGCCTACACAATGCCTACACCAATCTAGTGGATTAAAACATCAAAATTTAACATTTACATAATGAGAACATCTATGCTAAGATGGGCCAACAGCACTCATCCAGATGGTGGCTATGTTCAGTCAGTATGGATAGGAGCTTGCTCACGGATCTCATTTTTGTCAACTTCTTTCCAAGCTTCACAAAGCACCCACATACAATGGACATAACTAAATGTTCGAGAACACCCAAGGTAATAATTGCCTTACATGAACTACTAGGGTTCAGTAAAATGAACCCCCAAGCAATTATTCTATAGAAATAAAAATTGGCAAGTAAAAAGTAGACAAAGAGTAGAATTATTGTTATTATTATTTTTACCTTTCCAGATGCCTTTTCAAATGCGGCAACCATCTCCAGAACTGATGTTCCTTTACCTGTTCCTAAGTTGTAAACCTCACAACCTGTGGAGACATCAGAAACATGTAAGACCAAAAGGAACTTTACCCTCTAAGTAATAAACAGCATATGAAATTTAGTTCCTGATTTACAATCAATTCATCAACAGCCTATTCTCAGGTTATGACCTTATATATATATATATATATAATTTTTAAATATTTACCACCAAATAATTTCCTTCAATACTTTAACCAAGTTTACTTTTTTTCGGGAGGGGGGGGGGGGGGGTTGGTGGGGGGTTGAGTCCAGAATTGAAGCAATGCATTATACACAACATTTCAAGACAAGCTGGTATTTTGGAGAATCAACAAGCACAAGATAAGCAAAGAAAACAAAGAACATGTCAATTTCATGGCACATACCTACAGTAGGCTCATCCAGCTTGCGCAAAGCAGCAATGTGACCATCAGCTAAATCAACAACGTGAATGTAGTCACGAACCTGAAAGGAGATGACAACTATCATAATGGATTCTCTAACAAAAGTAAGAACCAAATACTGGAAAGGAAAAAAATACTCCACACCACCCAAAAACCGTCACTGTCTCCCACCAACCCATACATATAGGGGGTGGAAGTGCCACTTCTCCCAAAGGCAAATGGCTTTCTAATGACCACACGTGTTCATCTACAATAATGAAGGATTAATCCACAAAATATGACTCAACATCTATTCACCATGTGCAATAGAGGAGGAAATGAATACTAAGGCCAATGAGCCCTTAGTCCCTTCCACAAATGGCACTTCCCTCTCTCACAAGCAATGGTGGAGGGCAAAGTTATGGGTCCAAACACACAAAGTGGGTGTGTAACTAACAGATAAAAAAATAGAATTAAATTAAATGAGCATACCCCAGTACCATCCTTAGTTGAATAGTCAGTTCCATAAACTGTCAGGGCTGGTCGCCTGCCAACAGCAACTTGCTGCACGAAGGGCATGAGGTTGTTTGGAATTCCACGGGGATCCTCACCAATATGGCCACTAGGATGTGCGCCAACGGGATTGAAGTATCTTAGCAACATGATTTTCCATTCAGAGTCCGAGAGGTAGATATCACGACAAATTTCTTCAATGAAAAGCTGAAAGATGAGACTCATCAGTTGTCATTACTAGATTCTAAATAAGACGATGCTTATCAATTGAACATTTATCTTTTATTGATTCAAAGAGTTTTTTTTTTTTCATTATTGTTCACTTGTTATCAGATACATGATCTGAGTACTGCCTAGTACTAAGCACCTAATAACCGTTCAATACATACCTTGGTTCTCCCATAAGGATTTGCTGCAGAAAGGGGGAACTCTTCTGTACATGGTACCTCCTTTGGCCAACCATACACAGTAGCTGACGATGAGAACACAAGCTGAAATAATTCAAGAACAAGGAAAGGAAATCAGTCAAGAATGTAAAATTCACAACCACTTTGTCATTTATACCATAAATTTTTAGGTGAGGAGAACCATCATTGGGGGTAAAAGGAAACTGGAAGAAAGAAAAATACCAATCATAAATACTACATGATATGACAATTTTTCATTGTTATGTTCAAAACCAACTGAGCAGTAATACATCAAGAACTCACAAATTTTCAACATAAAGGCAATTCAGGCCTCTGGACTTCAAGTTGAATCAACGAGCAGAGTAAAAAGCATTCACTTTTCCTTCTCTTTTTAAATGATGCAAATTAAGTTTTAAGAAAGATGGAAAAAATATAAGCAGGTCAGACTGCATATATTTCAACTCAACTGGAGACAAGTTGTGATGAACACAAGACAGTACCAAGTATTAAAAGAGCAGTGACAGAGCCAAAACAACACTGAAGCTAATAATTGAAAAAACAGAATCCTTGCAAACCATTTCCAGGATGAATGAAGGAACTCTAAATAGAGAAAATGACACAAGATAGCCAAAAAAATGCTTACTTTTCCTGACAATATATATGTCGGAAAAAATTAAGAACATAATGAAAAACAGAACGGAAGCAGAAAAATTGTGTTAAGAGACCTCAATGGTCCTGATTATAAATTCTAGAAAATATGAATCTTGTGCATGTATAAGAAAGTAATAAAAACAACCAGCAAAATGAGGGAATACCTTTTTGCATCCATGTGCAGCCATGACTTCCAACAAAGTAATTGTCCCAAATAAATTGTTGTTATGATAGAGCAATGGTTTTTGCACACTTTCACCAACAGCTTTTAGGCCAGCAAAGTGTATGACAGCCTCAAATCTGCAGTACAAAGAGACAGACAAGAAACCTTAAAGCCAGAATAATTAAGCAGGAGGATCATTTTTGGTAAAGTATTGCAAAATTAAGCACAGTTTTTTTAAAATCGTTTTGTGTGATAACAAACAAGCTGCTTATTGGTTGTGTAAAATCATAGTAGTCTAGTCATGCCTTATCATCTATGGTTATGTTTTCTTTCAGGTAGAAACATACGTGATACGTTGAACTTAAAAAGAGGTTTGATGGAAAAAAAATGGCCAGTGATTTACTCTTGAAAAATCATGTGTCAAAAGGAAAACCACCTCTAGCTAAAGAGTTTGATTTTTAACGACATCTGAATAAGATGAATGGATGAGAGCACAAAAGATGACAGTTAAAGTGATAGAAAATGTGCAGAACAATGAGAGGCCAACAAAGTAGAAAGCAGCTATTTGTTTTCATAGTTTAAAGAGACTGCAAAACTGTAAATTCAACCATAAACATTTAGTACTTACTTTGTTGAAGCAAAAATTTGTTCAAGTGCTGGTTTGTCCCGGAGGTCCACCTGCAAGTGGAAACAGAAAATGTAAAGAACTGGGGTCATCACAATCAACTTTTTCTTTTTTGATAGGTAGGCCATCACAACCAACTTAACAATGTAATATGAATAGATTAAATAGTAAAAAACAAAACAAAAAAAGAAACAAATTGAAAACTAGAATCCCCCCCCCCCCCCCTCCCCCAAACCCAAGAAAAAAAAAAGTTGACTAAAACATAAATTTGACCAAAAAAGCCACCAGACTAGAAACAGTGAGATTTAGCAGATCAGAGGCATGGTCTGCACAATCAAAATGTGACTTTACAAAATACAAGGTGCAGAATTAGATCAAATGCACAAAATTAGTAATTCCATGCTCAATTCTTCAATAAAAAGTAATCTAATTCAACTGAAAAAAACATATATGTGTGTGTATATATACATGTATAGATACACGTACATACGTATACACACATGTATATACCCTTATATATACAAACATATATGTATGTATAACAGAATAAGTGATCAGCCAATGACTAAACCTTTAGCACGCATAAACTACAATTTTGAGCGATTCAATCAACCAACTTTCAAAGCTTAAACCTTTAACACGCATAAACTACAGTTCTAAGCAATCTATCAATCAACTAACATTCAAAGCTTAAACCTTTCCAGACCCAATTAGCAACCCAAATTAAATAAAAAATAAAAACCGTTTGCACAGAATTCAATGATAATTCACCTAACATAAGAATTAATTCAAAAACAAAAAAATAAAATTAATTCATGTGAATATCAATAAATACAACAAAACGGTGAATTGTTAAATACCCACAAAAAAAAAAAAAAAAGCTGTTCAAATGAAAACATGCCTATCAATCAAACAACTTTCAAAAGCTTAACCTTTCCAAACCAAATTCGCAAACCCAAATAATAATTAAAAAAAAAAACTTCACTCAGAATTCACTAATACTTCACATAAAAGAGAATTACTTAATAAATAAATAAAACGACATATTGCTTTTTTTCTTTTTCTTTAAAAAAAAAAAAAAAAACAGGGGAAAGGAAAGCACTTATCAATCAAACAATTTCAAATTTCAAAACCAAATTAGAACCCCCCCAAAAAAAACACCCTTTATACAGAATTCACATATAATTCACATAACAGAGAATTAAATCAAAACCCAGAAACAAAAACCAATCTATACGATAAAAACAAAACGATTAATACAACAAAACGACAACTTTTTTTGTTTTTTAAGAATAGAAGAAGAAAAAAGAAGAACCTTGTGAAAGGAAAGGTTGCGAGCACAATCAGCGGCGAGTTCTTTGACTCGTTCAATAGCTATGGCGGAGGAGTTGTCGAGGTTGTCAACGACAACGGTGTTGAAGCCACCCAATAAGAGCTGGAGAACCGTGTGGCTTCCTATGTAGCCGGCCCCACCGGTGACCAGGATGTTCTTCTGAGCCATGATAACACACCTTCTTCTGTTACTGTTACAAAAAGCTAGACTTGTTCTTCTTCTATAATAATGAGAGCACCTTTTAGTTTTGGTCTTGGTTGTAATAGATACGAGAAAACGAGGAGCCCAATATATAGGAACTGTTACCAATGCCAGACTTGTTTTTTTGTTTTTGTTTTTGCTTTTGGGAGGACGAGAATCAATATAGTAGCAGTAACAGAAATACTCTATTAAATACTTCCTCTTTTTTGAGGTCATTAAATACTTCATTTTTTTTTTTTTCCCTAAGAAAACAATGTTTTCTTCCTAGTTTTTGCTAAGCAAAAAAAAAAAAAAAAAAAATATCTTGAGATGGCAACTGCTTTTGTGGTCAAATCTAGCTATTTTGTTGATAATTTATATTTGATCCTAAATTTTGGGATATAGATTTTGTTGTATTTTTAAGTTTAATTTGAATTTACTATTGAAATTATTCTCTTGCTCAATAGTAACAATAAGTAATAATTTGATACATAAAATTTGTCGTAAAAATATTATAAATATAATATTTTTTATATAAAAAAGAGTTAGAGAAAATTGCGGTGATAATCAACTTGTTAAAAAAAAGGGGTGGAAAAAAATTTAAAAAAAAAAAATGAAAGAGATTTTTATGGTTTATCCAGGGAAGTGGCGGTAGGGAACCAGATCAGCCACGTGGTGCTAATTTTGTCCGTGATGATGGAGGCTTCGCATCAAGTTCTACTTGCTCCTAGGACTACTCTGAAGAAAAATGTTTGTCACTTCTTTAGATGCTTTCTGAGATTGACTAAAGTACTCTTTTACTCACTTAACCTCGTTGTCCTTTTCTGATTGGTAGTTTTAGATTCTGTTTTTGACCTATAATGAGATCTACTTTTTTATGAGAGGGATGGTTTTTTTTATTGTTTTTTTTTAAAGAGAGGGATGGCTATTGGTTGGGTGGTTTTTGTTTTACATTATTATTATTATAAGAATCAACTTTGTTTGGTGAATTTGTTTATTTTTATGGAGTCTTATGAATTAGCTTTTATAGATCTTATGAATGTCCTATGTATATGTGGACTTCTTTTTAAGATTTCCTTGGTTCGCACATAAACTAGTTTTTTTCAAAAAATATGTATCTTGGGTCACTCTTATGAGATTTTTCTATGTAATAATTTGATGCGTGTGAAATGAGAAACGGCATAAGTTTGGACATCCTTATTTGTCAAAAAAAAAAAATGCATGACCTTGATCAATCATCCTTAAAATAGCAAGTTTTGGCAATTCAATGAAAAGATATGTGCAATAATGGGGGCGTTAGCTCATTGCCTAATTAATAATAGGGTCTTGTTAACGAGTTCCCTTTAGACAATTATTACTAAATAAAGTTTTAATACAACTTTTATGGAAAATATAAAAAATTGTCAAAAAAGTTAATTGTTTTTTTCATTTTTCCTAAAAAAATTTTTAAAAATATATTATAAACCAATATCCTAAAGGCATATGATAAATTTTCCCTTAATAATAATCTAAAAAGGGAGTCTTATCTCAAGAATAACATCTTTATAGCCTTTTATCTCACAAGAGAGTCAACTTTGTTTGTGTTGCCCAAAGCTCAACAGTGATACCAGTTGTATGACCTATTTCGATGGAGAAACCTCTTAATTAGTTGCTTATATGATCTCAGATTTTATTGCCAGCTCTTGCGAAGCTAGGGGTTAGGGATTGCCTTTAGAGCTCCGAGATCAATTTGTTTGGTAAATATTTAATTACATGATGTTATAGCATTTATCATATTTATTTTTGTGTAATAAGATTTTAAATGTAGTATTAAGGAAAACATATTTCCCATGATATTAGTGATATGACTGATATCTAACTTTTCTATTATCATATTTATTTTTGTGTAATAAGATTTTAAATGTCGTATTAAGGAAAACATATTTCCCATGATATTACTGATATGACTGATATCTAACTTTTCTATTATCATATTTATTTTTGTGTAATAAGATTTTAAATGTAGTATTAAGGAAAACATATTTCCCATGATATTAGTGATATGACTGATATCTAACTTTTCTATTTTCTTCTTTTTAAAAGAAGTAAATGAGTAATATATGTGAAAGATCTGCGAGGTTGAATACTTGAATTGCATGGAATCTAATACCAAATGGGAAATATACTTATTGACAAAAATTTACCTTCTTTTTCTAATTGACAATTTGGGGGAAATTGTAACTTAATAACTATACACAAATCGATGACATTATAGATACAACAATCAATTGATAGTTTGAGTTACCCCTAAATTTTCAAATTTTTATTTTTTACATAACCCAAATAAGCTGAATCAACTTGTAGGCAAACAGAATTCCAATCCCTCTTTCTTGATGTACTAATTCAATGAAATTATCTGATTTTTAATTCAAAGCATCATATCATACACCAATCATGATTATTATTATTATTTTTTTAAAAAAATAATCATCACCCACACCAATCATTCTGTAAGCAAAAAAGGGAAAAAGGGAGGAAAAAACTAGGTGTAATTTCGAATGATATTCTCATAAAGTATACAAAGACACCAAAAAAGTATTACAAGAATATATTCTGGGTTGGAAATATTTTATTATATATTCAACCTTTTTTTATAGTATGTCATAAATTTCAATTTTCAAGAATGGAAATCAGATAAGTGATATCTATAAACGGTGGATACGGTTTCTCAAAAAAAAAAAAAAAAAAAAAAACACGGTGGATACGTGTCAATGAGCAAAAGCAATTTTGCTTTCCCTACGACTTTGTGGTTAACACGGAATTGCACAAAAAAAAAAAAAAAAAAAACTGCCAAACGGCAAAACGTACTTCTCTCGTGAGTTATCGGGAAACACCGACCAAGTTCCTTTTCTAAAGGCGTCGGTGAGTCGGTAACGTTTTGAAAAGGTCAATGTATGATCATATACGTAACGTTGTTCACTTTCGGTTTGATTAGCTTATACTAATTTATAATTGCATCCTAATTCTTAATTCATAGGTGGATTAGGATTAGCTCACCTAAAACCCAATTATCTTGTTCCTAGGAAACACCCAGGTGGTAGAGTTAATAGACTCGAATAACATGTAGTAAATTCAAAAGTTTCACGTTCTATATATCCACCACATTTTTTATCCATAATTTTAGGAGCGTCTCATTGACAAAGAATTAAATGAGCCAGGCTTTTATGCAACCTATGTTACAAGAATTTTTATGCAAACCACTGTATAGCAGTTAAAAGTTATGTAACTTACCTAAATAATACTAGTCTTATCACACGCGGTCTGCACATATGCTGATGCTTTTTTTATTTTTTTTATTTAGAATTTAATGTAATTTTTCAATTTGAATTTATATATTGCTAGGGAGGTTATACAGAAAAGAATTTTTAAGAAACTAAAAATTTATAATTTGAAATGAAGTAAACGGTTGAGTTTAGTGTGTGCTAGTTTTTAGGGAAAAAGATGTATCAAACATGCGTGAAATATATTTAAATAAGAGAAATGATATGTCCACAACATTTTTACAATAAATTCTAAGTGGCAGTTTTTTTTTTACAATATTTTTTCAACAAATGCTAAGTGACAGTTTTTTTCCATAACATTTTAGGAAAAAAAAAATTTCTCTGGCAGTTTTTTATTTTGTTGAATTACAATTTTAACCCTAATTTTTATTTTTTAAGAATAAGGATTATCTAATTAAATTAGGAATATTTTTTACTTTTTTGAAGTCATAACTAACTTTCTGAATCCTCTTAATATATAGAGACTAGCCTCAACACACGTGCTCCGCACTTGCGATGAGGTTTTTTTTTTTTTTTTTTTTTTTTTTTTTGAGTTTAATGTAAATTTTTAATTTGAATTTGTCTATTTTCAGTGATGTTAAACATGAAGAGATTTTTAAGAAACTAAAATTTAGCATTTTGAAAATGAGTAAACTGCTGGGTTTAGTGTGTACTAGTTTTTAGGGAAAAAAAATGTATCAATCGTGTGTAGATATATTTAAATAGAGAATGTGTACTAATTTTTAGGAAAAAAGTTTCTCTGATAATTTTTTTTTTGAATTTTATTGAATTACAATTTTAACCCTATTTGAATAAAAGATTTAGGGTTCAATTCTCATTTACACCAAAAAATTTATTGGTGTCTTGGTCTAATAATAAAAAGTTATCATCAGGAGCGGACGTCACAGGTTGAAACTCTCTAAAAAAAAAATCTAATTAGATTATGGGTATTTTTGACAATTTCTGAAATTATAACTAGCTTTCTGAAACCTCTTAAAATATGGAGACTATATAGAGATAATATACACGTAAATGGTCTTTTTAATTATAGTGGTTTGCATTAAATTTATGTAACTTATTTAAATAATACATGTGAATGGTTTTTTTAACTGTCACGTGATAGTTTGTATAAAAACACATTCCTCTTAAATAATCTAGTCAAGAGCCTGTGTTGGGCAAAAATATTTTAACTTAACTTTTTTATAATAAAAAAATTAGCTTTTAGTTTTTTTTTAATCACACATTTAACATAAAATTACAATATATATATATATATATATAATATAGATACTATGCAAATAAACTAACAGAAAATATAGGTATAGTAGAACCTCTTTTATCAACCCAAAGGGTAACATAAAAGAAGAAAATAGGAAATACCAATTATCTCTTTGGCTTTTGCTTGGGGTGCGGTGAGGGCATGTGAAGGAGCCTTTAATACTTTTTTACTTAATCGATTCCATTGCCATCCTTGAAAGAAAAATGAACTTGACATAGAGTGACTGAAAAGAGAGTTTTTTCTTCTTCTTATAAAACGCGAATATTGCATCATAAATAGACATTAGTATTTCTTGTTATTGGCTTAAAGGACCCGTTAACTTTTTGGTTCTGTGTTTGCACTGTTGCATGTGATCCTTTCGTTCTGTTCTTTCACCTTTTTGCTTCATAAATAAACATTAATATTTCTCCCTATTGATTGATGGTTTAAAGGACCCCGCAAAGGTTCTGTTTTGCATGGTCCTTTTGTTCTGTCTCTTACTCATCGTATGAATTTTTAAATGCAATGATGAGGACATAATATTTCCTAATTTGCTAAAATTACAAATTTTTATATTCACCTACCTATTACATTATTGTATCTACTAATACAATGAATCACATTAACAATTATAAAAATAAAAATAAAAAAAATTTCTGAAAATTTTTTTGTCACTCAATTTATTGATTTTGGAGAGCAGCTTGTGTTATTTGACATTCGTGATCATACTAAAGTTTTAGTTTTCTAATTTATCCTAACCAAATGGTAAAAAAACTAGATTTTTCTTTATTTTGGATAGATAAAATAATTTTTCAAATTTATGGCATTCATTTTGTGATAATTACTCTTTATCGTCATGCTGAGATATCAATTAATTTTTAGTGTAAGTGGGAATTGAACTTCAGAATTCACATCTCTTATTCAACGACAATAAACTTTATTATAAATTTTTCTAGTGATTGAAATTTGATTTATTGTTTAAAAATTAAAAATAAGGACTCGTTTGGTAAGAAATTTCTAGTAACGTTATTTAAGTATTATGAAAATATATATAAGTAAAAAAATATTATGAAAATATGTATTGTAATATTTAAACAATAAAAACTATTATTTAAACAACAATACAAAACAAACTCTAAAAAGACCATAACTACTCTATTTGTAGATGACAATCTCCTTCATTTGTTTATGTGCTAGAACTTAGAAAGTTGGGCCGTCAAGTCACCACCACCACCTTTGCGCATATTTTATCATAAGCGTAATGTATACCCTTTTTTTTTTTCTCAAATTTTTTTCATAGCCAAGCTTTTTAACACATTGAAGTTGAGTTCATGGCACATCAACTCCAAATTATTGGATTTGGATTTTCTCAATGCTGCATTCAAAATCATGAGAAAGTGACGTAAAATAGGATTTGTGTCCATGAACCATGCAACCACGTGTAGTGCACAATATTTGGAACAAGTTTGTCTTATATTTTGATTTGATTAGAAGAGGACCCCACATTCTCTAATGGCACTTGCAATAATGTCTCATCCAACGTCTGGTTTTTGAAAGTAGGTTTACAAAAACTGTGGAACATGCCAAAGATTTCGTTTTAAAGTAATGCTTTAAAATATAAAAAAAGTAATGATATATTGTTTATATTTTCATTTTAATAGGTTTTTGCATTGTTTTCATCAACTCTCTCAAAGTGACGTGTGAGTTCGGTTTATTAGTTGGTTAAAGAACCTAAAATCAAATACTACCTACACTACAAATAAATCTTTAGTGTTTTAGCACGTGGTTTAGAGCAATTATGATGGAACAATGATATTTTAAATCCTATTATACATGCATATATATTAAAAAATTATGAGATGTAGGAGCTTTGTTTTTACTGATATAAAAAGCGATAGAGGGGTTTTATTAATTAGGAAATATCATTGTCTACAACTTAAAGAATATTTTTTAGAGAGTTCATTGAGAAACTTAAATTATATAAAATCTTATAAAAAGAGAACTTGAATATATTGACATAAAAAAAATGAAATATATAAAATTTTATAATTTCCTTCTATAAAAAAATTAAAAAGTAAAAATGATTGATGAGAAATTAAGTGACAACTGAGAATTCTGAGATGAAAGTAATAAAGTGAGAAAGAGTCTGAAATGATGATAGAGAAGAAAAAAATGGAGGAAGTGAGAGAAAGCAACAAATGATATATGTTATGATTGTGAGCTAAGCCACTAAGGAGAAGAGCTCCCAACGTCACCGAGAAGAACTCAAGGCCACAATCTTTCTCTTGGTACCCTTTTTCTTTTAATGAAAATGAAATTAGGGATTATTTCATTATTTTTATGGAATGGGTTGAACGAGAAATGAATAATTCAAGAAAATGAAATTAAGGATTATTTAATTATTTTTATGGAATGGGTTGAATGAATTACTAATTTGAATGATTAGAGTTTTTTTTTTTTTTTAATTTTTTGTTTTTCAGTGAGCCTTTGTTAAATAGTTTGTTCATTTGTTGTTGTTGGCCTAATCTTTTGTTTTTTGAGTTAATTTTGATGTTATTTGGCTCATTTTTATTATTATTTGAACTTTTATTTATTTATTTAAGGGGTCAAGATTATGTTTAGGGGCCAAGGTTATTTTTGTGAGTAATGCTAGAGATACAACAAAATGTCACAACAATTCCAATATTAGCATACAATAATATTTAAATTAGAGATTAAAAAAAAATCCCATGAATGAGTTGGCATGCTAATTTTGAAATATTGTGAAATTGGTGTGACATTTTATTGTGTCCCTATCATTACTTTTTTTTTTTTTTGAACCCAAATACTTGAAATTATTATGTCAAGGTGGTCAATATTTTTTTATAGTAGACAAAATATGTTAATTTAAATATAATTATGTATAAAGTTTTTTTTTTTTTTTTTGCAAGTTTATTATTACTTTTTTTAGGAAAGTCAGGGTGGTCCTGTGACCACCCTGAAAACTATGTGTAGCCGCTCTTGTGTCTACTATAGATTGCAAAAAGGAGGGGCATTTCCCAATGACTTATTTGTTCAATTGCTACCTCTTATCTTATTGTCCCCAACAATAACGTCTAGGGTTTGATTCTCCACTACTAACTTACCATGTATTAAAAAAAGGACAAAATTTAGTTACAAAATTGATTGTAGCATAAGGCTACAACCTTACTCAATATCTTCTTATTGGTGGTAAAGTTTGACAAATCTACCATTGGATTACATCTTCTTCTTATATCTTTCATGCTTGCACAATTTCTAGAAATTTAAATATCAATAGCTATGTTATTAATAAATTATTTAAATTGCAAGTTTTTATTGTTTAAAATTATATATAAAATATAAGTTTATAGATCATATAGTAAATAATAACCGATTGACACAAAATTTAACATGTGTATTAAGAACATAAAGAACATGCAATTCAATGGTTAAATTATCAAAATATGTAGTAATATTTATTTTATTGAGTGAGGTTATAGCCTAAAACTATAACTAATTTTATAACTAAATTTTGTCCTTATAAAAAAAAGGGGGTGGGGGGTCAGGGGAGGGACTAGGGAGGGGAATCCTGAAGCCACGCCTAGCTAAGGCCTTCCTTATGCCTAAACCTATCTCTCATTATTATCCCATTTATTAGTGAGTTTTGTTATACCTCTCATTAATGTCACCTTTATTAATGACTTTTGGTTTGGGAGGACTTTAAAGCATAACTCTTGTACAAATTGCGATTTGTGTGAGCTAGGCCTGGGAGGTGGCCACCTCTTCTTTAGGTTCTTAAATGGAAGAACCATCAGTTTAGTTTTATAACACAGTATCATACTTATATAATAATCTAAAATAAAATATATTCCATATCTATTGAATTTTTTAATTTTAATTTTTACAGAGTGAGATATATGTTAAATTTTTAGCTAAAATAAAAATATATCTATATACTTTTTTTTCCCTCTCACCTAACTTACATACCTTCTTCCAAAAAAAAAAAAAAGGCTCAAACACACCTTAAGGCCTTTCTTATGCCTAAACATACCTCTCATTAATATCACATTTATTAATGAGTTTTGTTATACCTCTTATTAATATCGCATTTATTAATGAGTTTTGGATTGACAAGGGCTTTAAAGCATATGTCTTATACAAATTGCCGTTTGTGTGAGCTAGGCCTTGGAGGTTAGGCATCCTCTCCCTAAGTGAAATTAATCAATAGCCTAAGGCCTGTAAATGGAAGAAGACCTCTCATTTTAGTTTCATAATATAGTATTATATTTATATAACAATCTAAAATATAGAAATAAAAATAAAAAATATTTTATGTAGAGGTTTCAATGTTTGACCCGACCCGTGAACATGACACAAATTTTTATAGGTTAAGGTTGGGCCTTAGTAGATTTGGGTCATAAACGGGTCGACTTATAAACGACACGATAAGAAACATGTTATAAGCGGGTCAACCCGCATGACCCGCAATAGACATGTTTGGCACGTCAATTTATTTGTGTCAATCCAAAATAACTCATTTAACACAACCCATTTAACTCGTATAACAAATAAATATTTATTTTATTATATATTTGTCAAAATTACCTTTTATGTCCAACCTATATTTTAAACTTAAAAAGAAAAGTGAGTAATTACAAAAACTTATAAGTTATATAATTATAAATTGAAACTTTACAGACCCTAAATCTCTAAACCTTCTTATAAATATCTAATTTTTTTATTAATCTTAAATTATTATTTAGTTCTTGTAACATTGTTGAGGCGTGATCATTTTTTGTAACTACTAATACTTATATATTTTTTAGGAACAAAATTGGAGGAGCTTGTGGAAAATGTTATGATTTTGGACATCAACAAAGAATCTATGGATGATACTTGTAGTCATAGTCATGATTAGTCTACTGCTTGCTCTAACTCTTTAAATATTAGTACTTAGCATTTGGCAAGTTCTGTGGATGTTATATTTTTGTTGAACTATGTTATTTTGAATTTGGGTTGAAGTGTATGCATTTCTTTTGGAGTGTAAAGAACTTATTTCTAGATGGATGTTTTATTTTTGTTGAACTATATTATTTTGGATGTGGGTAGAAGACTTGAAGTATATGCATCACTCTCGGGATGTAAAGAACTTATTTCTATATGTATATTATATTTAATATTAAGCGGGTTGAAATGGGTTGTGTCATATTCATGTTAACCCAACGCAACCTGTTTATTAAGTGTGTCAAGGGGGTTGGGTCTTGTCAACCCGCTTCATTAAAAAGCTGGGTTTGGGTTGAAGGGATATGACACGATTATTAAATGGGTCGGGTTTGGGTTGAAGTATTTAGTCGAATACTCCTACCTCGACACGACACAAACCTGACACGTTAACCTGAATTGACACCCCTAATTTCATGTCCGTTGAATTATTATTATTATTATTTTTAGAAAGTGATATATGTTCACTTAAAACTAAAATATATCTATTTACTTTTTTTTTCTTCCACTCAATTTAAAAAAGTCTTTCAATCGTTTAGAAAAAGCAAAAAAGAAAAAAGAAAAAAAAAAGAGAATAAAAAAAGAAGGGTCATTTCATCTTTCAATCTCTAAGCATCTCTTACAACTAGTCACCATAAAGCCACTCATAGATACACTTTATTAATATCTCTAAAAGCATATTTTATCAACAAGTCATCATCAAACTATTTTTTTTCCCCGTACCCTTGGGTTTGTTTGGTTAGGAGGATGGAAAAATGGGATGATAGAAAATAGGGAGAGGATAAAAAAGTGAGAGGATAAAAAATATTTTAATTTCCATCATTTGTGTTTGGTTGGAATGGTGGAAAAGTGGAGGGATGAAAAACTTTTTTGTTTAGTTGAAAAGAGAAATGAGAGGATAGAAAATGGAGTTTGTATAAATTTACTCATATGTAATGTAGGGTCCAAATTTTGTAGCTCAAGCCCAAGCCCAAAAGGTCAGGATTATGAGCCTAACAAACCCAGAACAATAAATTTGTAGAGAGTGGGTGAAAAATCTAGGCTGGTTGTGAATTTAGTAACGGTAAACTCTGATGTACTAGGATGAATTGACGTAAAAACACGTTTGAAAGCTAAATAAACTCAAATCAGAAGAGGCTTGTTATTGATTGAAAGATGAATACAATTCTTGGAGTTTTCTCCAGATTTTTTCCTCTCCCCTCTCTTTATAGGCCTATTACATTTATATATTCTTCTTCTCCCTCATCTTCACCGTACACCTGTTCTTCATCTAAGCATTCACTTAAGTACATGTCATATCAGATATCTGCTTTAATTTTCCGTGAGTGGTGGCAGCTGAGGTTGCACTATTCAAGGGTCTTCTCCACATAAATGCGGACAGGAAAGTTGCTGCAGTGCATTAAATACGGTGGTAGCAGCTTTTCCTTTTAGATATTTCTCCGTTCTTATCATCTCCAGGCATGCCCAAAGCTTGTCCTTATTGTGGAAGTTGTTAGGAAGATCACTCAAACCTTCCGTATATTTGCTTGATCAAGTCCCCTTGGTGTCTTGAGGAGAATGACCTCTTCGGACCATTAGGGTTCTCTTCGGACTATTCTCCTCATTCATTTCCAGGTATATTTCTCCTACCTGGACTCCTTCCTAACCACTTTCCTCTCTTCGGACACATAGTGATATTCGAATTGGGCCCTAAGCCCAACACATGATGTTGTGCTTTTACCCACACATGTAATATTAAAAATAATGCTCCATAAAAAAAAGGGCAAACAACCAACCAAAAAAAATTGCAATCACCCAAAGTTTATTAAAAAGAAAATTCATGTCCAATAAAAAATAAGAAATTAATTAAAAAAATTAAAAAGAAAAAACATCCAAAAAAAAAAAAAAAAAAACACTGTATGGTACTATGGTGTATCACATATTCGCACATCATCATTTAAAAAAAAAAAAAAAAATCAGCATCTAGTTAAATCCAAAAGAAAAAAAAAAGGAAAAAAAAAACAAAGGGTAGGCAAGCCACATTTACGGCCAAGGTTGAGGTAGAAAAAAAAAAGTAAAAAGAAAATGTGGGCAATTTTGTTCAAATATTTTTGCCCACTTTTCACTCCCATTTTTCTCTCCAATTTGGAGAGATTGTATGTGGAGGGAAATGAGAGAAAACTTGTGAACCCTACCAAAATCTCTCATGTTTTTCACCCTTAACCAAACAACCAAAAACATCATTTTCTCTCCAGTTTTATCTCCTTCATTTTCCATCCTCCCTAAAATCACTCTAACCAAATATAGTCTTAAACTTATTCACATGTGTTACATTTAAGATAAATAAGTTTATTTTATTTATTGTATTTTTCCTCTTATTATATACAATTGATGTGGTAAAATCTATTATTAATTTAATTTTAAAAGTGAATATTTATTTACTTGTGATTGTTAAGACAATTGGCTGACCATATTCTTAATTTTTTTTTTTTTTTTTTACATTTAATATACAAAATATAACAAAAATTTAAGTGTGTAGTGGGCTTTTTGTGTGTTATCCTGGGCTTCCTCCTGCGGTACTGTTGTTGTACTAGATTGGGCTGCCTCTTGCTGTACTAAGCCTGGATGTTCTGAGTAAGGGAGTTGAGACCGGCCCAATTGTGACTCAACTTAATCCGGCTTGTGTGCAGAACTATGCCTCATCTGCCAGGAACATGCTTACGGCAGGCAGAGCCATTCTAGATGGATTGTGGCAGATGGACATGATAATAATAAGACAAAAGAGAGCACATCTGTTTCTTAATTAATATAATTCATTAGTCCTTAATCAAATGGAATAATTATAATAACAACAATTACTTTTGTAAATAAAACAAGAGAATAAAGGGTCAGTATATGGGTTGGTCAAAGAACAAAAGCAAATTAGAATGAGTATAGCCCGCAGGATCGAAACCAGAGAGGAAAGAACACTCCTTCTCAACGCGACTAATCTCCCAAGGAAAATCCTGCAATGGAAATTAATCACCTTGAGGGAAGCGGGCGTGAATGATTGGTACCCCGGAGGAATCCTTTTACTTTTGGCAGAGAGCAGGGTTTTGAGAAGGAAAGAGGGAAACAACCCATTGATGCATGCCTGCAGAACTAACTCTCTATTTTTCCTTCCTTTTTCTTTCTTCGTTTTAGTTTTCCTCTTATCTTTCTTTCCCTTTCCTCTTTTTTTTTTTTTTTTTTTTTTTTTTTTTTTTTTTGTGATTTCTTTTTGTTTCTATTGTGATTCCCCTTGTGTCTCTCCTCCTCCCCCCTTTTTGCGCACGGCAAGGATTTCCATTTATAGCGCCTGCCGTGGCCGGATTTTACTGTTTTAGTCCTTAACCACCTTTGTCTGGTCTGGGTGTACTTGTCGACCACTATTGGATCGTCTGTGTGCCACTCCCCTCCACCAGACAAAGAGGACTGTTTTGTTTGTTAGTCTGCCGTGGCACTCTTTCCTGCCACGATGAGTGTACTCCCTCTCTCTCTCTCATGGCATGCACCTAGTGGTTCTAACTCAGCCTTACTTCTTTTGGGAGGCATGTCATCCTAACAGGAGGTATCCCCCAAAAGGGTTTTAAGCAGGAACCCCAAAATGGGTTTTCCCCTCTCCCCATCGTCAAATCATGTCGTCTTACCACTAACCTACGACCTCACCATGTCCTATATTGGCTGGGTACAGGCTGGTGGTGTCTAGGCCTTGCGCGTGCCTTCTTTCCATATGTGTCCTAAATCTGCCTACTGCTCATGCGTCCGCCGTGGTTTAGAGGCTTTGTCTGTACAGTCTGCAGCCCATTCTTAACCTTTTATGCGAGCTGCTTTTTGATTTCCTACTCCCTTAAGGACTGGGCTTCATCTGATACTGGGTTTTGCATTTCTTTTAGCCCATTTAATTACTCTGATTTCCTGCCACATCACTTGTCATTCCTGCTGTAATGACTTACTCCTGCTAGGTCTCTTTAGGCCTGCCGTTTACTTTTTTCCCCCAGTGGCTTAGCACGGCCACTGGTGTTCCAACTCATTGGCTCCTGTGTCCCTTTTCTCTTGGGTATCCTTGGTCCATTTGCTTTTCCTTGAACTTCCTTGGCCCCTTTACCAACTCTGCATTCCCATGGGCTTTTACTAACTTCTTTGGACTTCCTTGGCCCAATTACCTTATTCTCATCCTTGGGGCTAATGGGCTTGCCATTAACCCATTACTTTCTTTGTTTACATTATTTTGGGCCTATAGTGGCCCATTCTCACTTTTCCATATCATGTACTGCCCATGGGTGCTATTCAAGCCCATTTGCCTCTTCAAGACCCATTTGTTTATTTTATGGGCCTGTGATCTATTATTCCTGTCGCTTGGGTTTAATGGTTTTACTCTATATTTGCCATTCCTTTGCTGCCCGTGTTGCTTGGTTGGGCTCTATTCCTTCTATTCGAATTCCAAAAAATGACCCTCAACAAAGTGAAAATTATCACAGATGAAAAAAAGAAAAGGAAAGAAGAGATAATTTATTACTTAAATTTATTATCTTTTGACTTAACTTGGAGCACAACACAATTTTTTGCGAGTTATTGTAAAATAGTAATAAATGGGTGAATTTTGTGCTGACTTGATTAACCAGTAATCAACCATAAATAAATTATTTCATTATTTTTGTCAAGATGAGTTGGTCAATTTTGACACAAATTTGTTGAACCCATATAAATAAGTTAAATTTTCATCCAATATTATTTTAAATTTTAGATATATAATTGCATAATCAAAAGAATTTTCATAGTTATATTGGTAAATTATTAATTGAAACTTTGAAAGCCTAAAATCATCCACTCTTTTACTAATAACAAAGAAAAAAACTATCATTTCATATTATATTTTCTAGACTGTATATTTCTAAATTTGGATGAAATTTCATTGATTTTGAAAGTTGAGAGAGAAAAATTTGAATTCAGGACGTTTTCATTAAAAATACTAGAGAATGTCAATCGTGTCACAGTTCTCTTAATAATTTTTGTCATAATTATGTGACTGTTGAGGTTGAACCAAACAAAAGGATGACTAAACCAAATGGTACCTAGGCCTTGTACCAAGTCCGAACCCAGGCCCTTTATTGGGTACAAACGCTGGTCTGGTCCCATGTCCTAACCCAGTCATCGAATCCAAGCATGAGATTTTTGGCCCAGTTACTCTGTAAACTATATAGCATCGTTTGCCCAGAGATGTAGTTGTAGTGTAGCTTGCTCTGCTAATAGTGGACTGTATTCAGAAAACTGCTCCACCATGAAGAACATCAACCTCCAGGTTTTTCTTTCTCTCTCTCTGCCTTACCATCAGATTTTGTTAAATTTGAAATGGGTATTTTGTAATATTGAGAATTTCCCATTAGTAATGGGTTATGGCAGTGATTGGTTGGTCTGGGTGTTGTGGGATTTTTTAGGATTCTTTGCCAATGGTTGGTGTGTTTGGGGTTTGATTTGAAACGGGTAAATTAAATTAATAGAAAAAAGAGAACTTTTTGTTTAGTGTTGAAATTAGTGTTTGGTCTTTTAGAAAGTGGAGGAAAATGGATAGAGAATGTAAAGTTGAAGTTTTGTGTTTAATGCTGTTGTGGGTCTTTTGGGAAGGAGGAGAAAAATTGAATGCAAAGAGTATTTTTCTTTGAAGTTTAGACGTGTCAAGGTTGAGCTGAAGTTGAATGTTATGAAAATTTTGTCTTGTTTTATCATTTATGTTTTGATTGACGTTTGGTTGCTGAGAAACTGTAAGGTAAAGGTTATTAAAGGGAAATAGATGTTTTGGGATTTTCCATGTTGCGGTTTTTTGTGGGTTTACTTTGTTTAAGTAGAGCTGAAATTCAGAACATTATGAAGTTCTGGTGAATAAGTCACCTTTGTGTGAATTTCTGATGTACTAGCTTCCTATCAAGTGTTTTTTCATTTGCTTTATTTTTATGTTATATATGGTTGGGATCAGAAGTAATAGAAGACCGAGAGCAATTAACAAGATTTTATGGGTTTATTGTTTTGTATATAGAAGCAATATATACTTACTGAAAAGGTAAATAAATAGAAGCATATAGAATCATTCTAAGGGACTTTGTTGACTAGTTGAAGCTGCCTTTGTTTGGTTGCTAGAAACTAGCAAGTTCTTTGGAGATATATAAACAGATGGATCCTGCTCTTTTTGTGGACCCATGATAAATGTTAATTTTTGTTTTGTGCTGAAAGGGGATGCCCAGTTTGCTATGATATCAAATGGTTTTCTTTGAAATATCAGAATCTATTTGTTGATCAGCTTATTGACATTCATTCATGTACTTGATTCTTATTTAAGGGACCCATATAACCCCCATATGAAGTTTAAGTAGCCATCACTCATCACTCGTTTGTTGTCACAGAAAGAGGGTAGAAGTTCGAGTGAAGTGCACCATTTCAGGAAAGTCATATACTAACCAAAAAGCCCAGCACTGGCAGGTATTCAATCTTGTTTACAAAAAAAACATTATTTGATTTCCCTTCTGAGACTCGTATCTCATAGCAACACCACCTTTTTTTTTTTTTTTTTCCATCAGAATTAGCATGTGGAAAAAAATCCTCAATCGCCAACAGATATTGTTTTCTGTTAGGCAATACTCTAGAATTTCTCCTCCACAACCTGCTTATGCTGACCCGGTAATCCGGGTTTCCAACAACATAGCCCAATTGGGTGGCCCAAAAGAAGGTCCAAAGCCTCGGCAGCTTCTGTCTTTGCCTCCATTTCCTGCTCATCCTCTACCCAGAAAGAACTCGTTCAGCATCCCTGGTCAGTCCACTCGGGTCACCGCTATCAGTTGGGTCAAGTATTACTTTGATGAGATTTCGGACACTGTGATTCAGTCACATTTCAACAAAGGCCTTGTGAGTATAAATTTTTAAGTTTTTTTGGTTGGTTATTATGTTTGAGGAGTATATCAATTTGGGTTGTGAAGAATTGGATTGAATTGTCAACTTTATGATTATTTAAAATTTTATATATAAAATTTATCTGTATTTGTTTTGATTCAGTTAGTTTTATTCATATTAAATTGGAGTTGCGACTGGTAAACTACTGGTTGTTTCAAAAGCTAAAACTGATAGGAAGATGATGAATTTAGTAATTTAAATCAATATTCTAATACTCTGTTGCATGTGTGGGCCCAAAATCTCCTCAATGTATGGGCCCAATACAAGGAGTTTTTAAAAAATTTAAATGGGAGCTAAAGTGGAGAGAGTTGAACCATAGTACCACGTGCTGTACCATTTGTCCCTAAAGTTTGAGCTGGTGGAAGGGATAAATCTAATCATTATTATTACTGTAACTGAGTGTGTAAGGGACTTAGGAATTTTTACAGATGTTTATAAACTTATGTAATTTTCTTCTTTTTTAGGTCCAGATAGAATGCCCAATTTCGGAGGACTCCTATGTTGACAAGGAAGGACATATGAAACCTTTGAGGAAGGTACTGACACTAGGTTTTGACCACGATCTCACTACCATCCCAGTTTTTTTTCCTCAATTGTTAAGTTACGCATGCAACTAGTGAGTTTTGGATGCACAGTCTCACCTTGTATCCCATTCTTAAGTGTCTTTTGAGCTAGAACTTGTTGACAGCATCATTGTTCAAATCCACAAGATGGATACTTGAAGTTCTCTCTCTCTCCCCCTTTATTTCTACTTCTATTTGTTGACTGTTTGTGATTTTATGGGGGTTTACTTGATCTGCAATTATACAGCTGACCTACAGATTAGGCCTAATGAGGTCATGGAGGCTGGGGCAAGAGTTTACATACCTGTATCAGTTGCTGAGACGAGGATTTCCAAGAGATTTGACACTATTCCAAGTGGGACACTATATCCAAATGCCGATGAGATAGAGTACTTGCAAAGGCTTGTCAAGTACAAGGCATGTCTTACATTTAATTCATAATTTTGTTTCTCATGTTATTTGAGTAGAGGCATGATGGTTAATTAACCCTTTGCTGCCTGAAAATGCTGTGTGGCTATATTTGTGGTTTGATTCTGTATTCTTTTGTGCCCATATTGCCATTTGATAATTGGTGGTTGAAATTTCAGGACTCTGCTATAATTGTGCTAAACAAGCCCCCAAGACTGCCAGTTAAGGTCGGTATCCTGTGACCCCATTCATTTTAATGATAGACTGTTGCTTCAGCATATTCAGTTGCCACTTGTCACTTAAACTTTTTATTTTTCTGTTTATAACAATGTTCTTAGGGGAATCTGCCTGTTCATAACAGCATGGATGCGCTGGCAGCTGCAGCTCTTTCTTATGATTATGATGAGGGTCCTAAGTTGGTAAGCTTTTAGTTTTAGATGATTACTTTTTGCTTTCAAAAAATGACTGTTACCTAATGAGGTTGTTGATCCAGATAATTGCAAAAGATTTTTGCACTTATAATATTGTTATTTTTGCTGCTTTTTCTGTGTGATTGATTAGTGAAATCCACAAATATGTGCCATATCTGCCTAAAATTAAGGCTCAAGTTTGGCTCATTTATAAACAAACAAATATGAACGAGTTTTTTATCGAGCAAAGCCCAAGTTGTTTATGAATGGCTTGGTTCATTTACTTCCCTAATCATCTTATCATTACTGACCATGTAGTATTTATTTATTTATTTCTGTTTCGTGAATACCATTGAGTACTTTGTACCCCTTAATGTAAAGACGTAAAAGTTCTATTTCTTAAGGAAGTTTTAATTTATATATATATATATATATATATATATATAAACAAAGAAAGTTTTTATTTGACAATCGTTTTATTCGCTTATTATTTTGGTAAACCAAGTCATAAGAAGAGCATTTAGTCATATTTTTGTGATTTATTGAATCCTCCCCTACTTTAAAAAAGAGGAGAAATAACAATATAGACAAGACCATTCTCTTCTTTTAATAAAGAACTAATACAATTAAACACACACACACATGCATATATGATTGGGTTTGGCTGGGTCCAATGTCCTGTGCTCTGGACCTGATAGAATGCTGCCATGTGTCCAAGACTTGCCGCACGGCAGCATCCCAGGTCCAATGCACAGAACACACTGGACCTAAGCCTCTCCCTATATAATTAGATATATGATGGTTTATTTATATTTGACTTCTCTTTTTTTGCATTGAATTAACTCACTTGGTACAAAAATTAAAAAAATTTAGATGGATGTGGCGCAAAATTAGATTCCAATTAAAATTTAATTTTGGTTTGAATTGGATTTTCTCCTAGTTTCAGCTTTAGTATAATATATATGATATATGATATGATAAGACCATTCATATTTTTCTCAAAAAAAAAAAAACTTTCTTATTGAATTTGATGTTCGAGAACCAACCTATGTTCCATGTGTAAATTTGTATGGTCGTATTAATCTCATTCCCAGATATTTAGGGGGAGCGTATCTTATGTTAAATATGATATTTGTTTTGCTATATAGTTCTCTGGTTTAATAAAAAAAGCCTTTTGCCATATGCCTATATCTGAAAGGTTTTTCTGCTGTAATATTTTCTCTGGGTTCTTTGGAGTGTTGGTTGCTACCTGTGCCACCACTATTACAATTTCTATGTTAAATCATTAGTTATCTTTAGGAGACTAGAGTTCTGTTCTCATGGAGGTATTTTGTTAGGTTCATCGTCTTGACCGAGAGAGCAGTGGCCTCCTCTTGATGGGGAGAACCAAAGAAAGTGTAGATCATCTTCAGTGGTTATTTAGTGACATAAACAAAGCAAATTTCTCCTGTGAGGTACTCATACCCCACTCTGCTGATTATACTATGTAGATCAGGGGTGGTGAATGTAACTTCTTGAACATGATGGGGAAATAACTCAATGCTTCGACTTTATTTATTTATTTTTTTAAGACTGATTAGTGATATGCTTATATGTAATCTAGGCTTGGAATGATGCATATGAAGCAACATATCAGAGGTATTGGGCTTTGGTCATAGGCTGTCCCAAGCAAAAGGAAGGCTTAATTCGTGCTCCTCTTTCAAAGGTTCTCTCTATCTTTTCATAAACAATAAATATTACCTTCCCATGATGGATTCATTTGGAAGAGAAAACAACTTGAATATATTACTAATTGTTATCCTTTGCAGGTGCTTCTGAATGATGGGAAGACTGAGAGGGTCATCTTGGCTCATCAAACAGGTTTAGAAGCTTCTCAAGAGGCAATAACTGAATATCGGGTTCTTGGTCCTAAGATAAATGGATGCTCGTGGATTGAATTACATCCACTTACTAGCCGGAAGCATCAGGTACAATGTTGCATTCTCTCTCTCTCTCTCTCAGGGACACACTGGGCAGTGTTTTATTTGGCCAAGTAAATATTAAATGTCAAAGGTCAAATCTTAGTCTCTCTCTTGTGTGATGCCGCATGATCAGTGTGCTGCCAAGGCTGGTGTTTGCTTGGAGCTCTTCCCTTTTATATCAGACCACATATAATTTCATTGACTTTATTGCAGCTCCGTGTCCATTGTGCTGAAGCTCTTGGCACTCCAATTGTGGGCGACTATAAATATGGTTGGTTTGTTCACCAGAGATGGAAGCAAATGCCTCGAGTTGATATTGAACCAACAACTGGGAAACCATATAGGTTGCGAAGGCCAGAAGGTCTGGATGTTCAGAAGGGAAGTGTTTTATCTAAGGTTCCCTTGTTACATCTGCACTGTAGAGAGCTTGTACTTCCCAACATTGCAAAGTTCCTTCAGGTTTTGGATCAAAAGTCAGAAAAGCTGCATCCCGCACTGAGCTCAAAGCCAGATCTCCTTCGCTTTGTGGCGTCAATGCCTAACCACATGAAAATTAGCTGGAATCTTATGTCTTCCTATCTGGTATAAGAATGCAAGAAAGTCTGTTCTGTAGAGTCTGATCTATGTTTCTCTAGATCGATTTTGGTGGTGCACTTTAGCTGTTAAGTGTACTTTTATCAGTTGGAATTGTGATATTTATAGTAAACCACATTTCAATAGATGAAGTTTCTTAAAAATTACACGTTCAAATTTCAACAAGTCCAAGTTCAATGCAATCTTAATAACCTTTTCCTTCCCCATAATTTTCAGGTCCAGAAGCATTATATAGGAAGGCATCCATATGTGTGTGTTATAATCTAGATTTTATGTGCCAAACTGGAAGTGCAGCAATGTACAACTGTTTGGGCTGTAACAACTGAGCCATGCCAGTTGACAGTAACCAACAGAGCCATGCCAGGAGAGAATGAGGGTATGGGACAGGAGAGAATTACCCAACTAAGAAAATCATTCTTATCCTCAACATTAAATGAGTTTTTAGGCTTAGTAAACAAAAACATAACGATCCCTTTATTCTACAGAACATCTGAGTTAAGCATACACATGCACTGAAATGGAGAACTACTTTTTACACCCAAAAAAATGAAAAGAAATTGTACTACACTGTGGGAATGAATGTGGTGGTCAGTTTAAAACTTTCAATGAACAATATAAGTGAGAAAATTTACATATAACGCCCTTATCTATGATTGAGCCCGTGG
Source organism: Quercus glauca (assembly GCA_023736055.1). NCBI lineage: Eukaryota > Viridiplantae > Streptophyta > Magnoliopsida > Fagales > Fagaceae > Quercus > Quercus glauca. The sequence goes on along the minus strand of CM043316.1, from coordinate 69,423,224 downwards.
GAAAGTCTTCAACTGAGACAACCCAAAAAACCAAGCTTTTGATGCCACCAACCTCGTTTCCACAATCTTGCATTCTTTAAATTCCTGTCATGGTATTGGTATGTTCTTGACTTTTGAACGTATTACACTGTTTAGCATCCTTTTGGTAATATGTAAGAGGAATGGTGCCTGCTTTTTGATTGATTCAAGCAAAAAGATCTTTTGGAACAGATACATCCAATGGATAGAGCATTGCAGACAATTAATACTTGGGTAGAACAACCAACCATATGTGTTTATATCTGTTCTGTGGGTATGGATTGGGAACTAAGAAGTCTTTCTGCCTCATCGTTTGCTTCAGCTTGTAGTTTCCATCTCTGCAAAGGAAATTAGAGGTTAATAAACAAAAATGCACTCATGTTCCAACAAAAACTCATGGCAGATTAGCCTAGTGGCTCAGAAGAAAGTGCATTCCTCTCTCTCAACTACTAATCACTGTCCTTGAAGATGATATCTCAATTCCTATATCATTTCCAAGTAAGCAAAACCTTGAAGGTGATTCTAGTTTCTCATATCAGAAAATCCAGGAACTATTTTCTTGTGACTAATTAAGTTTATAGTGAATTCAGTTTAACCAATATCAATAAGGCCTTTTCCAATTCTCTGAATTCGAAGTCACAAAACAAAAGTACATTCGATTGAAAAGAACATACCTCTTCAAGATTCTCTAGCTCCATTATTTGTTGTATCTGTTCAGCAATACTTTCCTATAAACAAGAATGACCAATTTAGATAATCTTATGCAAGTCAGATCAAAGCAGAGAAGAAAGAGATAATCAAGTTGTGCGCACCACATTGCTTGCTGCTTCAGCAGCAAGTACGTCAGAGTCCAATTCTACTTCGATTTCAATCATTGAAGAAATCTGAAAAATGGATGGCATAACCACACATTAAATTATGCTTTTGGAAAAACAAACTTAAGAATTTTGTTTGGGCGGGTGGTTTGGAATTATGGTTTCTGTCATGTAGGAAGAATACTCTTGCAAAGCTGTCAATTAGTTCAATTCGTCCCTTGAGGGAGTTTTCCAAGCCTTCTCGCACTCTTTTGACTCTACTTCTCCGAGCACTAAATAATAACCAAAGAATACTTCAGAGGGTAAACTTCAAACAGAGGAAACCTTCATACACTTACAACACTAGAAGTCAACTAAACTTACAGAAATAATTAGTTCAGTGATTATACAGAAATTAAGAAAGTAGTGCTAATAATGTTACGAGGGTTTCACCGATAAGAGGGTTCTCCTACAGCAAAAATTTTGTTCTCCAATTGGCACATCCGAGCCAACATCCAAACCTACAAAGGAAACAAATGGATTTCTCATATCCAGCATCAAGATACTTTATCAGATAATTTATGAAACAATGTGGTTATTGTTATCATATAGTTTTTGCATCATATGATATTTCAACCTCACAGGATCGCGAATGAACCCATTTTAGAAGATTGCCAGAGAAGAAAACATTCTTCTGGTATTTTCTTCAACTATGACTTATCAGGGATTGTCCAACATTTATTTTATAGATGTATTGCTAGTCCAATACCAACCAACTATGCAAATATAAAGAGTGCTCCATAAGAAGACTCATAAGTAATATATGATGGTCCTTAAAGTTCTATGTCCTTAAGGTATAAAAAATTCAGTGCACTAAACTTGTTTATAGAAAGCTGAGTTTCACATTTGTATCTGAAGCATAGAGTGGACTTTGTATAGATAATCTTGATATTCTTGCAGTCCTTTGGCTGTGGTTTGAGGACTACTTTAGTGAGCACTGATTTAAAATATGTTAATTCAGATTGCTTAACATGAAAGGGGGGTATATTTATTAATCTAGATAAATCCTTCATTTTTGTATTTTCAAACAAACTATTTTTGTCAATTTAATTTTTGAATTAAAATTGGACTCAAAATTATTCTATTATCAGGGTTTCTAGCACATATGTAGTTCCTTCTCTAGTCCTATAACATTGAGGTCCCAGCACACATCATGAAACCTATGTTGAAAGCTTTGAGGGCTATCCTCCACACACCAACTCACTCAACTCATTTGATAAAAGAAAAGAAAGCTGTCCATGTAACCATTACAACTTGCATAAGAGCATACCTCTTTTTCAGCAGCTTCTTTAAGGTCCTTGATGCGAGACTGGAGCATATCATATTGAGCTAAAAGCTGCTGCTTTATAACAATTGCATCCACTGATCTTTGAGGAAGCTGATATCAATGGGTAAATGGATAAATGAATATGCCTCAACTCATTCCATGAGAAAAATCATTAATGGATCAAATTAAAGAGTAAAAATCACATTGCAAAAGGGAAATGAAACCATTCCGATAGCTGTGTATATTCACTGATGTCCTAGTTTAGTTAGATTTGCAGTAATACATTAGCTTGACAATTACAAACAAAAAAACCTAGGCTAGCTGGTTTTTAAATATTCTATAAATTATGTGTTTCTGGATGTTTTGCTCAGATGGAGTATAATTTTTTGCACTATCATTAATTATTTGTGATGGTTCGCTGCTATGTTTTAAACATATTTGCAGAATATGATACATGAGGTATGCATGTCCAGCCTACAACTAAAAGTGACAGATGCACAAGATATAAAGACTAATTTCTGTCAAATTAAAGAATACATAATTTGTAATGGAGTATTAGTGGTCTTTCACTGCCAACTTATAGTAGTATGGAGTAATGTGTACCCATTTCTCAATCTACTTCTTTTAAATACCAAATACAGAATAAAAGGGGAAAGGAAAGGAGAAATATGCAGAACTAGATTTTATTTAATGCCCTGAAGAAACTGACACAGCCAAATGAAGGTCTTAGTAGAAACTTGATTATCTCAATGAAGACAAGAATGTGAGAGGGAGGTAATACTTGAAAACTTGAGACTAGCTTACTTGATTTAACTGGGGCAGAACCAAAGCATTTACAGTAGCCCCCACAGCAAGAGATGCGACTGCAGCAGCTGAAAGGAACTGGGGCAAGCTGGGGTTAATAATTCCAGAGGCAACATCTCCAGTGGCCAACACAGCAAGAAGGGGAAAGAGGATGGAGGGATTAAGTAAGGATGAGCTTCCTTCTTTTAGTGGTGCTCTTAACAATAGTGATTCTCGGCCATCTTTGTGGTTTGTCAGGCACATAGGCTCTCCAGCATAGAAGTTGGGGGCCTTTGGACTGAATTTGAAGGGGCCTACCTCTCTATAAACTTTTGATGGAGCTGCTACAGCAATGGTAACCCTTTCTCCTTCTTGTGCTGGGAGATCAACTGTTTCAGTAGCAAATCTGTGTGTGCGTGCCATACCAGAAGGAGTCTCTACCTGAAATTTGGAAGGGTGGAAGGAATTATTACTAAATAAGCATTGGCAGGGTGTCATTGGCGAGTACTATATTTTTTCAGTAAGATAAGTAATGAAAGAGAGAGAGAGCCTTAAATGTTATTGGATTATTGCATTGGCAAACTTTGGATAATCAGTGATTGGCAAAGAGGTTCCCTTTTGGCTTAGTTTCTTGCAACTTGCAATAAATAATAGGTATGCAATATAAAGTATCTTATTAAGTAATGCTTTCATGAGCATATTGGCAAAAATCAACACCTGAGCTACCAATGTGCATAGTGGGTAGAATCTGCAGTTAAACATTCTAAATCAAGAATCTATACCACGATAGAGTGAACAGCAGAAGGAATGCTTTGCTTCATTATTTGCAGGAATCTTAGCCCTCTTTTCCATGCTGGAACATCCATGCTGCGTTCGGCAGGAGCAGATCCTTAGAAGAAGTGAAATATCCCAGCATCAACATCATACATTAATAGATTCTGTGATCAACATAGAATTAAAATGTGACACAGTATTTATATTTAGTGCTTAATTATTCAATCCAAGAAGTTAAATGGTTTACAAGCCAATATGGAGACATATTCACTTTGAACTGGAAACATAATGTAATTCCTGTGCAAGTAAATGGAAGCAAGCTCATACATGTCGCACTACTGCAGATGCTAACCAATGGAATACCAAACAAATTGTGTAATGTTTTTATGATGGATAAAGGAAGCTATCATAATCACAAAGAAAAACAACAATAGCAATAGAATACTGAACAAAGTGCATAACTTTGTGATAAATAAACAAAACCAGATGGAACAAACCTGATTTCTTCAGACTCGATGCTAACTATGTCGCCAGAAATAAGTTCATACTTGTAGCGGCACTTCGCACAGGATACAATCTGCACAGACATACTGTGCATACATTAATTGTATCATCAAAGTTATCAATACTAAGAAATTTTAGGTGCACCGCATCTGTGGCATGAGTAGCAATAGTTCAAATGATCAAAATCTAGATATTCCCCACAAAGTGAGTTTAGACCAGATCGTGTTATCAAAGCTTTTCTGTCTATACCTGAATACCATGTTGGGGTTGTGCAACAGCAACAGCTATCATACAACTAGGACACCTCACAACCTTTCCAAAAGGGACCTGCACAACATCCATAAAATTGCAAACATTGTAAAGCCGATATCATTAGACTAGGCAATATGTCCCATTTCCAAAGTACAAGCAGGGGAATGTTATATTTTATAGCTGATTTTATTAAAATAGATATACTCAGTAGAATACCAGATATACTGATGAGAGATGAATATTGAATCAGCTAAAGAACTTAAAAAATAATTCACTAGTGTTTTGTGACTTCATACCTCCTCGGCAGGAGATACTCCCATTTGGCAAATATCTTCAATTATCCTAAGAGCATCAGAAACCCTCAATGATGCTGCAAGACCCCTAATTAATGATGTGTAAACATTTACATCAGGCCTGGACCACTTCCATCTCTCAGCAAAAGTTCCATTTTCAGTAGTACCTACAAGAAAATATTAAGAAAAGATAATAATTTAGCAATGATAATTCTTAGGATGACCTAAATTAAACAACTTTAACACTATAATCCAGTAACATTGTTTAAACTAGCTACCAAGTGATCGCGTGTGTATATATATATATATATATATTTTTGAACAACCATTTAATAGTAATCATATTTACATAGATTAATATAATAAAAAAAAGTCAGAGAACCTCAACGTACTCGCTACTTCACATTACCCCCCTTCCTTTTTGTGATCCATAAAGGAATCTTGGACTCGGGAATACAGCATGAAATGAGAAAATGTAACTAAGATAAAGCTTATTAGCCACCTAGTCATCTCATTTATCAAAACTTAATTAACTCACTCCAAAACAACAAGAGCAAATATGTGCGGCCAAATTACTTGTGGGGTATACTACAAATTGTACCATATTTTATTTAGCCATCCGGATCGATCTTGTCTATGTAACTCCATTAAATTTAATTTACACCATTCCTCAAATCCAAAAATGCACACAGCCCGGGGCCAAAAAATCAAATAAACACCATCAGTAACAAAACAAGAATATATACAACACTAACACAACAAATAGTGATCCAATCCAATTATCACAATTTCTCTAAGTTAAATTCATGACATCCTTATCAAGGCTATGTTGTGAGTGATATACGTGAGCCACATGGCGTTATTAGTTTGGTATGAATAGACAAATGGTATTCATTTGTCCCCGAAGAAAACATTAGCCACATACGTGCTACACCCTAAAAAGTAGTAATAAAATTGCAGTTAGATTTTTATATAGCCTAGTTCGACCTAGTTAACACTAGTGAGACTGATAGATACTTATAGGATCCAATCCACATGATATCATCCCTATCACAATGTCCCAATAACTTGTGATTGTAATTAACAGTTTCAACTTTCAAGTAACAGCAACCAAAGCTTTCACTAAATTAAAAATGAATGGTATATCTTTACATAAAAAGCTGCATCACATATGCATATATAAACCTGGTACCTTGGTCAAAGCTGGCACGCATGGCATAGAAAACCGACAAAGCCAACTCAGCATTGTTGCGCTCAAGCGCAGCAGTTATGATCAAGCAACAATCATTAACTCCCACAACACCTCCATTTCTTCCACACTTGTCACCAATCATGTCCAAAGCTTCATTGGCATCCTTGGCACCCGAAACCTTAGCAAGCAACTCCTCGTCCAAAAGCTGGGAAACCGAGTTCTCAACCAACCCATTTTGGCTCTCACTCAAAGAAGAGGCTCTGGTCTTGAGGGTCTTAGAGAAGTTAACAAAAGTAAGAGAATAAGAAATATTGTTGTAGTAGTTGTTGGTGGCAAAGGTTTCGGAGAGTTTGGGAAGTGGAGGAGATTGGTGAGAGAAAAGCCAAGGAGAACAAGAACAACCCAAGTTGAGAGTCATTTGTGGGATTGTTTTGGATGATCAGCCAAAGAGAAAGTAGAGCTAGCTAGTAGCTATGGTTTTGAATCTTTGATCAGTTTGGTTTGGTTTGGTTTTGCTTGTGGTTTGGGTTTTTGGATTAGGAACGAGTGGTCGTTAGGACAAGTGGTGGAGGGTACGAGATAGGGGTGTGTTATAGTGTGCATGATTGGTGGTGTACGAAAATTGAATAAAATCAGGGGAGTGTGTAAAAAGAGAAATGTTAAAGGTTACAACAAAAGTGGAGGTGCGGGGAATCGAACCCCGTGCCTCTCGCATGCGAAGCGAGCGCTCTACCATATGAGCTACACCCCCGTTGTGATCATTGGCTTCTATTTACTAGTTTTAATAAAACTTCATATTTAACAACTATTTTATTTTAGCCGACAGTATAGATTTCTTATCAATGTGTTCATATGTAATAACGAGAAAGATATCCGCATATGGGCAAAAATCGATTGATAATATATACAATTTTTCCTATTTGTTTTCACAATTAATCGTGTGATCTATTTGGCTGTGATGAAATTATATGAATGTAATATTAATATTACTCTAATAAGAATTTATTATCTTTTTAGTAAGTCATTAGGATGTGAAAAATGTAATAAAATTTATGTATATTCACGCTCATTATAAGGCTACCAAGCAAGTATGAAAGTAATGGATTTCACCGGTTGAAAGATTTCCCTTCCTTTTTAAAGCTCTGATTCTTGGCTTTTAAGGAAGTGAAAGCAATGTCATGAAGCGTTAGGTTAGATTATTGTTTTAAACCTAACAAGGCAGTGATTCATTTCCCATTTTATGCCAAACAAAGAAAGATCGATGATACAATTACAAAGGCCATTTAGTGATAGCTTCTACATTATCTAAAAAATATTAGAGGGATACTACAAATTTTATCATGTAAGATTCTGAGTGAGTGGTGGAAATAAGTGTTTAGGACTTAGGTTTAGTTCTGATAGTCTATATAAGAGCACCTTGCACTCCAAAGTTAAGTCAGGAGTGGAAATAAGTGTTATTTTTGCGAACTCCTTGAAACAAGACTTGCATACCTTGAGGAATGCTGCGGAGGAGGTATTTATACTCTTAATTGGCGCGTGCTTAACCTTAAGATTTTATCATTGCCTACCCATCCCACTTTCAACAAAAATAAAATGTCTCTATTCGTTTTGCCAATTTGAGGCACGTTTCCATTATTACCCATCCCACTTTCAACAAACATGACATGTCTCTATCTGTTTTGCCAGTTTGAGGCATGTTTCTAGATTTTTTTTTTTTTTGAGAAACCAGGTCCAGGGGCCAAATAGCATTAAAAAAAACAGAAACTTACAAAACATCCCTTGAAACAAGGGGTGCTAGATCGTCAGGGATAGAGTTCAGCCAAACTTGTAACTCGGTACCTGATTTAGAACGTCTAGCAAGGAAATGAGCAACGGAGTTGCTTACACGCTTAACATGGGTAAACATACAAACCCGAAAGTCAGAAGCAAGGATAAGAGAGTCTTGTAAAACATGACCATACTCAGGCTGATGCACCTCTTTGGCCAGCAAAGCTTTAATAATTTGCTCTGCATCTCCCTCGAAAACAGTATCCATTAAGTTCAGCTCCTTAGCAAAGATCAAGGCTCTACGGCAAGCTAAAGCTTCCACTATAGCTGCTGAAGTTGGAATAGGGATACGCTCAGCCAAGGCACCAACCACCCTTCCATAGGAATCGCGAATGACCACTCCTAAACCCGCCGCATTCAACTCCGAGAAGACAGCCCCATCAAAGTTGATTTTGAAATGGTTGGGAATGGGAGGAATCCATCTAGGAGCTCTCGTAGCAGCTGCTGCAACTCTACGTTCATCTTTCTGAGCCGTTTTAAAGTCCAGCAAATACACTTCAGCTTTGGTTCGAATTTGGTGATAATCAAGGATAGATTCATCCTGTCGTGCTGCATTTCGTCTGCCCCAAATTAACCACATAATCACAGCCAGCAAATCAATATCCAAACTATTCAACCCCATGAATAAATATGCTAAGAGGTCAGCAAAATGAAGGAACTTCTGCCCACTGCACTTCCGAAGCTTACTATCAACTTCCCATATCACAAGCAGCCTTCTACAGCTTCACAAAGCATGGACCGTATCTTCCCCATCAGATTTACAAAATGGGCAATAAGTTGATGTCACTACTTTTCGGCGCCACAGGTTATGCAAGGTAGACAAGGCTTCATTTGCTGCCCTCCACAACAAGTGCTTAACTTTGTGAGGAACTTGTAAGTTCCATATACCCTTCCAGACTTGTTTATTACCGCCACCTGATGAACTACTAGGCAACAAGTTCCTCCCCTTTCCTGCAAGTAAATGGTAAGCTGAGCGTGTTGTAAATTCACCATTGTTGGAAGGCAGCCACACTTGCTTGTCTGAACCACTCTGCAAACTCAAAGGAATGCCTTTAATCAGCTTTGCTTCATGAGGCAGAAAAGAATGGTCGATCAAATTAGCCCTCCACTTGTGTGAGTCCTGGTCTATAATATCACAAACCCTTGCATCCAAGGCCAACCCCGTGATTGGAGATAGGACTCTGGCACTTGAGACTTGAGGCAGCCACCGGTCACCACGAATTTGGATAGACTCACCATTTCCAACTCTCCAAACCAATCCCAAATCAATAACATGTTTAGCTTTTATGATACTCCTCCACGCATAAGACCCTTTTGTCAAGGTCTCGCAGTCCATGATAGAACAATTTGGGAAAAACTTTGCTTTGAAGACTTTGTGAAAAAGACACTCTTCATTATTAGCTAGGCGCCAGATTTGTTTAGCCAAAAGCAAATCATTAAACTTCTCTAGTTCTCTAAACCCCATACCTCCCTCACCTTTAGGCCTACACATCTTATCCCAACCAACCCAATGAATTTTCCTTTGCTCACCTCTATAACCCCACCAAAACTTCCTAATGAGGGTCTCAATCTCATTAATAAGCCCTTTTGGTAGCTTGAAACATGACATGGTATAAGTGGGGATTGCTTGGATAACAGCCTTGACAAGGATTTCCCGACCCACTTGTGATAACAACTTCTCTTTCCAGCCCTTCAATTTTTTCCATATTCTTTCCTTTATAAGACTAAAAGACTTCTTTTTCGCTCGACCAACCAGGGAAGGCAGACCAAGGTAATATTCATAACTTTGGGTTGCCGGAATACCCAAAAAATTAGTGATAGCATCCTGAGTACGTGAAAGAGTGTTAGAGCTGAAGAAAATATTAGTCTTCCCTCTATTAATGGACTGGCCTGAGGCAAGTTCATAAAGATAAAGGAGAGATTGGATCTTCACGCACTCGGAGACAGTAGCTCTACAAAAGACCAAACTATCGTCCGCAAACAACAGGTGAGAAATTCTTGGACCCGCCGGGCACAACGAGACACCCCTTATGTCTCCCCTACACTCAGCTTGTTTGAAAAGAGCGTTTAGACCTTCTGTCACCAATAAAAACAAATAAGGCGATAATGGGTCACCTTGACGCAGACCCCTAGTTGGGGTAATCAGACCATGGGGTTGACCATTAAGCATAACTGAGTATGTAACAGACCTTATACACATAGAAATCAAGTTAATCCACCTTCGGCTAAATCCCATCTTCTCCATAATCCTCTCCAAATAAACCCATTCAACGCGATCATAGGCCTTACTCATATCAAGTTTCAAGGCCATGTAACCCATCTTTCCTGTTCTTTTTTCTTTTAGGTAATGAAGCGTCTCATGAGCAATTAGGATGTTGTCTGTGATTAATCTCTCAGACATGAATGCACATTGGGTTTCCGAAATCAACTTAGGCAGTAGAGGCTTCAGGCGATTAGCTAAGACCTTAGCTATCAATTTATACAGAACATTACTCAGGCTAATGGGCCTAAACTCGGTGACTTTTCTAGGGCTTTGAATTTTTGGAATTAAGGTAATAAAAGTGTGGTTAAGGTTGGTAGGGATATTACCTGAATTAAGGGCTGATAAGATTGCTTTTGTGACTTCCTGACCAATTTTTCCCCAGAACTGCTTGTAGAAAAGAGGTGGGAGGCCGTCCGGCCCTGGAGCTGTATTCGCATCCATTTGCTTAAGAGCAAGCTGCACCTCTGCCTCTGCAAAAGGCTTGAGCAACTCCGCATTCATCTCGGCTGATACCCTTGTCTCAACCACATTTAAAACAGGGTCTAACTCTATGGGATTTCCCGAGGTAAATAATGATGAGTAGTACCTTGTAAGCAATGCCCCAATCTGATCTTCCCCTTCAACCCAGCTACCCTGCTCATTTTCTAAACCCGAAATGAAATTCCTCTTATTCCTCTCCGTTGCACGACAATGGAAGTATTTAGTGTTTTGGTCACCAAACTTCAGCCAATCATTCTTTGCTCGTTGATGCCACATAATTTCCTCCTTATCCATCAGTTTTTGGATTTCTTCAGTGAGAGACTTGACTCGAGTATGCCCTCTTCCACCCATTGAATCACCTTCTGCCTTCAGCAATAGTTTCTTCTTTCGGGCTAATTCAATGCGAATATTGTCGAATGTGGCTTTATCCCAAAGTTTCAACTGAGTTTGGCAAACAGATACCTTTTCTAACACTTTACCCATAGCATCCCCTTCTACGCACCTATCCCATACCGAATGGACCAAATCTTCACAACCGTCATCTTTAAGCCATATGGCTTCAAACCGAAACGGTTTCTGAGCTCGATAAAAACGAGTATTAACATCATCAGAGACTAACCATAAAGGTTTATGATCAGAGGACCAACCTTGTAAGTGGTGAAGACGACTCGACGGGAATTTTAGGATCCAATCAGCTGAGGCAAGAGCTCTGTCTAACCGAACCCATATAAGATCGCCACCGAAACGCTTATTGCACCAAGTAAAAGGCAAGCCAGTAAAACCTAAATCCTTTAACCCGCAGAAATCTTGGCAATCCCTGAAATCCTGCATTTGCTTCTCAGGCCGAATTGCACCTCCCCATTTTTCTTCAATCTTAGCAATCTCGTTAAAATCGCCGATACACACCCACGGTAAGTTAAACTGGGATGCAAGATGGCGAAGCAGTAACCAAGAATCTTCCCGGTTGGCCACTTCAGGAGCTCCGTAGAATCCCGTGAAGCGCCAGGCGTCATCGATTCCTGGATTTATCACCGCATCAATGTGTCGGGGCGAGTAGGTTCTGATGTGCAGATTTAAATTATTCATCCACAGCAAGGCAAGACCACCCCCCCGATTCTTCCTCGGCACAACAAATAAATTATCAAACTTCAGCTTACACCTCAATTTCTCTAAATAGGAAGCTTTTGTCCTGGTTTCCATTAAGAAAACCAAGTTGGGCCCTTTCTCTTTCAGAATATCCGAAAGTTCTCGAACTCGCCGGCGGTTCCCAAGCCCCCGGCAGTTCCAACTCACACAATTCATGGTGACCGGTGGGGCTGGGATTCAGCCACCACCGATGATACAGACTGTGTAGAGACCTCATTGCTGCACACCCCTCTTCTTTTCGCAGGTTGAGACTCTGAAACTCCAAGTATTGGTCGTTCACGTGGGACTTCAGCACTTGAAGAATTAATAAAGGAGTCTTGGGCTGGGCGGTCAATTCTAACCCACTTTCTCCCTTGCAATTCCGGTGTTAATTTAAGGAGCTCAGGCCTAGTGATTGGGTCTTGAAGTGTGGCCTCCGTAGAGTCCTTAAACACCCCCAGTTGGGCTTATTTTGTCTTCACCAGGTTCGGCCCAATAAAAGGGTCCCTAGGAGTGTTAACCTCAAAACTACAAGGCCCAACATGTTCAGCCCAACTAGGACAAGCCTCCAATCCTCCCGCCTTCTCGTCTTTTTTTAAAAACCCAACTCCTTTTTCCCACTGCACGCTTTCTGCCACCTTTACCTGTGATTTCTGACTGTTCGAGGCAGAATCTTCTAATTCCATCATCTTCCCCTCTTGTTTTCCCACCAACCCACTGACCCTTCCATTTTCATGCAAATTGTCTGGTTCTTTGACCGAAACCCCATCCTTTACTTTTGGCTGTGTTAGCGGGCTATACTCTGTACTTGTCCCTCTTGGTTTATGAGCCCCACCAACCCCCGTTGAAATCACCTTTGCTACGGTTTGATCCTCCATGGTTGTGTTGAGTTCAGCCAGGCGTGCAGCCACCACCTGCGGCGTCTCTGCTTCCTGTGACGTATTTTCTGGACCAAAACCGCTCCTCACAGGGTTATCTTCCCTACCGAAATCCCCCCCTGTTCCTGGTACAAACAAGAAAGACCTCTTCCCTACTGAGAATGGGTCGGCTCGGAGCCATGAACCATACTCCTGTTGATCTAAAGACAGCGACCCCTTACTGGATAACCATACACTGCATTCCTTTGCATCGTGGGACACCATTCCACACCAATAGCAGAAATTGGGCAACTTCTCATATTTGAAGGTTACCCAGATCTCATCTTCATCGCCAAGAAGGATTTTACGTCCTTTGCTTAAGGGTCTTGAGACATTAACGCCAACTCTGATCCTTAAAAAATTTCCCCCAATTAATTCCCCAGCTTGTGAGGCTCATGTTTCTAGATAATGGCTGACTTCGGCAAATGGAATAAATCAAATCGCATTAAATTTTGAGTGAGTGGTTGGGTGCAATAAATGGGATTCTAACTAATTTAATCTCTTGACCCACTTTTTAAGAGAGATCCTGTCCCTACTAAGTGGATCAGTGAGATCGGCATACAAATATCACATACTAATCTGTCCTCTAGGGGTGTGTAGAAAACCTGCCAAACCCGACCTGATTCAACCTAACCCACCGGGTTGGGTCAGTTTTTAGGGTTTTGTGGGTTGGGTTGGGTTACAAATTTTTTTTTATAGCAGATCGGATTGGGTTTAGGTCATAAAATTACAAACCCGCTAAATCTGATCCAACCCACCCATATTTTAATATATATATATATAAAATATATTATATATTTAATAATTTTTTTTTAAAAACCAGTTGTCCAACACTTTCTCAGTTCCTACTATCATATATAATATAAAATCCAATTAGTTTTTTTAATGTATATTTAAATATATTATATAATTAATAAAAAAAAAAGTAAAAACTAGCTGTCTAGCACTTCCTCGGTTTCCTCCTATCATATATAAAATCCTATTAGTTCACAATCACACAAACCTAATGTGCCGCCTCCCTCTCCCCCTCCCTTCTCAGTTTCTCACACTCCACTTTCTTTTGAACTCTAACACACTCTCCCTCTGCTGAGCCACCACCGTCCATCAGCTATCATCATCGCCTCGGTGGTGATTCTATCTTTTCGGTGGTAGCTCTCTCTTTCGGTGTTAGGTAAAGTTTCTCAATGTTTTCTCCCTCACTCACTCTATATGCTTATCTCTCTTGCCGTAGTGGATCAATGTTTAGCTTTTGCTTTGTAGATTTCTTAGTTTTCTTTTGGCTGATTTTTAAATGTTTTTGTTTTGTCTCAACCTACAGGTGTATTTCTTACTCTACAATATTTTCTCTTGCCGACTTGCTGTGTCCCTTTCTCTCTATCTTGCTTTACAGGTTTGTCTCTGTCTGGCCCTCTCCCTATTATTTTTACTATTGTTGTTTAGACATTAGTGTTGTTTGCCTTTTAAGGAGTTACATTGATACTAATCTTTGGATTTTTTTTTAATATATTTATATTTATAGATGGCATCTGAAACTCAATGCGGCACAAATGAGGTTCCTGTGGCACCCACTCCCACAAATGAGGCTCCTCAAATGGCGGCAATAGATACTTGTGCTACTACCTCAAATCTCCATATAAAAAAACCTAACCAAACATCATATGTATGGGGTCACTTCATCTTATTAGAAGATGAGAGAGCTGAATGTAAGTATTGTGGCAAAACCTATGCTGTTGGGTCAAAAACTTATGGCACTACTAACTTAAGAACTCATTTGGAAGTTCAATGTAAAAAATATCTTATGAGGGTCTTGAGTTAGGTAATTTTTCAACAAAGTAATTTTTTAATTGTTATATAAGCCTTTTGGGCTTTGAAATTCCACCGTATAAATTATTGTCATTTTTTTCTGATTTGTCTCAGAGTTTGCATCTCAAAGCACCATAACAATGGAAGAGGAAGATTAGTTGGAAATTGGAATGCTAGACAGATTGGATATTTTGGTTCTTAGTGGGACTAGTATAGAACTCTTTTGAAATCCACTCATAGAACTAGTTTTGTATATTTTATTTATAAACTCAATTTGATATATTTTGTTTATAACTGAGTTAGGAATTTAGGATACTAGTTCTATATATTTTGTTTACCGACTCAATTACATATATTTTGTTTAATGTTTATAACTGAGTCAAGAACTTAGGATACTAGTTCAATAGTTCATATATATTTTGTTTATAACTTAGTTAGATATATTTTGTTTATAACTTAAGAACTCATGTATATTTTGTTTATAAGTGAATTAGGATACTAGTTCATTTATATTTTGTTTATCAATTTAGTTGGATACTTGGTTTATCAACTCAGTTGAAATATTAGTTTATATATTAATGTATATTTTGTTTATCAACTTACGTGGTAGACGTGATATATATATATATATATATATATTTACTCAATTTAATAATAATAGTAATAAAAAAAATTGTTCAACCTATGGGTTCAACCCGACCCAACCCAACTCATGTGGGTTGAGTAGGACTTATGTGATAGGTTGGATTGAATTTTTTTTAACCCACCATGATGGGTTAGGTCAAAAAATCCCTCCAACCCGACCCGTGCACACTCTTAATAGTGTCATCAAACGAAAATTTTTTCCTATCCTTATATTGCATATTGACCTCTCACACAATTCTTCTTCCAGGAGGATTTAAACCTACCCAAAACGGTAGGGGTATGATTTCGCAGCGGATGACTAATTAATTACAGAGGTTACTACCCCAGAGAGCAGAGGTACCATTTTGCAGCGGATGATTAATTAATTAAAGAGGTTGCTATCACAGAGAGCAGTGATTAAATTACAGAGGTTACTATCACAGAGAGCAGAGGCAAGGCTTTGCTATTAAATCATGAACATCGGGGGATGGTATACCACAAAAGAAAGACATCAGAAGTTATTAATCATGATGTACAAAAGAACCTACTAAACAGGGTGTGTCAGATTACTTATATATTCTCTTTATCATATTGTTTGGACCAAAATATTATTTTTCTTTTCCTACATACACGACAGCTGCAACCCAGATAGCAAAACCAGCTGCTACATCATTCAAAAAAGCATCCCGCATTGGATATATACATCTTTCATTTCACATTGTGTGAATCTTCTATAACCATGAAAACTACACAAATTGAGAGGGAAAACGAATAGATAGATAATTATTGCAATCATCCAATAATTACAATCCACAAGGAATGCATCCTACAAAGCAGTAATTGGAAAAAGTAACACAACAAGGGCAAAGAAAAGTTCAGTCATCCATATTGGACGTGTCAAACCTATGCACAACACCCAGAAAGTAGAGGTTAAGTCGCTGCAGTCAACGAAAACAAGAAAGACGGCAACCAAATCAATGCGGAAAAGCAGGGATTATCATCATCAATCCATGATAAAGTGCTATACACAGCAAGTGCAAAGGAGCCAAAATGAATTACAAATTGTCAAATTGTCAAGATTGAGAAGAAAAAAACGGTAACTAAACTTGAAAAAGAGGCCATTGATCTTGCATTTGTGCACTCTCAGCTACTCCAACTTGCATCAACTAGATATGCAGGAAGACCAAGTAGATATGAATCACCAGAACCTTTTGCAGAAGATACCCAATTTAGCTGGCTCACTGGTTTGAATTATTTGCCTAGTCGGCCTCTTGCCCATGGTGGTCTTTGCTGGCCACCACCATTACGTTGTACAGCATTGTTACGTTGTACAGCATTGTTCTGGCGTGGCAAGTTCCTCATCCTCTGCTCCTTCATGTTTGCAAACAGCGAGTCTAGTGTCTGAGACCTCTGCTTGGTCACTGGCTGCGCCTGCTGCTGCAGTGGCATTGACTGCAACACCATATATAAAAGTCATCAATATTATTTACTTTGCATGGCGAGACTAGAAGTGAGGTTAAAAGCTACTGAGCATGATCTGGTGATCCTATCACCCACTAAGCAACGGCTTAAATGTATCCCTTGACAAAAAAAATAAGGAGGTCAACAATTTGTTGGATCAACCTATAATACGGACAAGTAAAAGTACATCCACATCCAATCTTGTTGTCACAACCCCATACATCAAACCAAGTTACAAAAAGCAACCCATAAACCCTTGTAGCTACTCTTAAGGCCATGCAACTCACACTTCATTTATTTTCTATAAAAGATAATAAAGAATATAAAATACTTCCCCTTGTTTGGTCATGTGAAGAAGCAGGATGAAAATAAAGAGCAGAGAAGATATTTTAATAACTTTTGTTCTTACAACCAATTTATCCCCAAACTCACGTGGTTCGGAAAGTAACATGGACCATTGATTTTTCATTCACTAGCCCAACAATGAAAATCAACAGATTTTCAAAACCCTCTCTCTTTCTTATTTTGATGTAACAGATTTTCAAAACCTTCTCTATTTTTTTTCTTCTTCAGTGGTAAACCAAACTTTGTAATGATTGATATTATGACTAACAAGCTTACTGATCCTACTCAATGATGTTATAAATAATTTTCAAGGAGATGAAGATTAATGCAGCTGAGAAGTCAAATAAATACCTTTGCCACAAAGCCTCCATTTGCAGCACGCCTCTGGATAAGTGGACCCCTGCACGCAGAAATATAAACAAGGATTGGAAAACATAAAGAGAACATACCATCAAGAGCTGAGTCCAACAAAGGGAATATTCAAGACGCCCCAGTATCAATACCAATTAATAACATCATAGGACCACCGTGCAATTTACGTGCACAAGGAGAGTCAAGCGTCTTACCATGACAGATTCTATTTATATCCAACTAAGAGAAAGTTAACACAAACCATTTCAGGAAAAAACAGTAACTTCAATATAGTGAAGACTGGAACTCTGAAGAATGAATTCTCTTAAATTTCTGTAAAAGCTCTTTCCAATCACAAAGCATGATGAGTTCAAACCTTGCACCCCGATTGAATGGAAACAAAAGTAAAGACAACCATGAGAAGCTGAATTGGGGAAAACCCAAAATGGGCTTATTCTCCATTCAATTCAATAAACAAGAGACTCTGTCCAAGGAAGCTCCAAAACAAGTCTTGAAAACTAAGCGTAGCATTCACAGTTGCGATGAAAGCTTTTGCACAAAAATGAGTATCCAATTTCCACACCTTGTCAAACTACATTAAAACCAAACTACATTGCCAACAGCGCTGCCAACTACTAAACAAATTTGAAAATAACTAACAGGAGCAAAACTCTATGCTCCTTTTTGACATTCAGCTACTACCCAAAACTCCAAACTTGGTTATCTCAAGCAAAAATAAATTACTCTAAATGAAAACCCGAAACTCATGAATCTTGTTTAGTTGGCCAAGAACCATCCTTTTTAGATCCATCCCTTCGCAAAACACAGTTGAAGACCAATCACCAAGACCATAGGCAAGAAAGAAGAAAAGCAGAGATGAAGTAACAGTCAGATGGAGTAGAAAAAGCAGACGAGTTCCAAAATGTAGAAATCTCTTGTAATTGACCCTAAGACTGAAGGGTGTGCATCCCACAGCATTATCTTCCAATTCACATAAATTATCAAAATTTCTGCAAGCCAACAATGCTCTGTGGACAAGGATTAAACCAAATCCTACAAATCTCAAGAATGAAATCTGATGGATAAATGGAAAAGCAGCAGATCTCATCATGGAGGATGTGGAATAATAAGCATGCATGTCGATAAAACGACTGTAACCATCAGAAAGATTCAGACTCATAACCAGGAAAAGTGGTAACTGCTGCACTCACTAGGTAACTAGAAAACATCCAGTTTGGAGCATATGTAAAATAAGCATACATGTGGATAAAACAACTGCAACCTTCAGATAGATTCAGATTCATAAACCAAGAAAAGCAGAAATTGCCGCACTCAGTACAGTAACAAGAAAACATCCAGTTGACACTGCAAAAAATGTAAACTTTTTCCTATCAAGCAATGAGCCACTTAAAATGCACAATGCGTACTTTTCCAGTGCATAAGCTATCTTCAAATAATACCACCACACAAACTTCCATAGATCACACTTAATTCAAAATTCCGTTAAACCATTTCCTTCCAATCATATCCCTGTTTATCACTTGTAAACCACTACCTCAACAGCCAACCCAAATAACAAAACTCCAATTTCCAAATATGTACGGAAACATTCAAATTAAAGTGCTCTGCCCACACTATGTCACACTTTGCACACCACATATATGAAGATTTATGATGCAAGAATGCTATTCAGGATGGCAATAGGAAACAGTCAGCACTTGGAATTATTCCCAAATTGGCTGATTCCGGTGGAAAACAAATCATATGCGACTTATTTATACATTAACAGGAAGCACATGGCAGATGTGATCAATTCTATAGAAGAGCCACACTTTTACCTGCAATTATTTATCAATAAAACAATCCCATCAGATGCTAAACTATTGTCATCGCCACAATAATGAGGCTTAAGCAGTATAAGGAATAAATAGACCTTTGGGATGAAATACCTTGTCTTGTTCCAATTAGCCGCCCTGTTACGACCAAAAGCTCTATTGCGAAGCGGAGCAGCTGCAGCCTTCCGTGCTGCCTCAGTTGCCAGAGGAAATTGGTTCCCCTGAAAATTTGACCTCCTCTGAGCTAAGGCCCCCTGATTACCATCGTTGAAAAAACAAAGAAACATGAGATCATGGGCAAACTAAATAAACAAATACCGCACTTTAGCAGCAACCATTTCATACCTGTCTAAGTGATGATCTTGTATCCATATAACGTCGAGCCATTGTAGATTTATCTTGAGCAATATTATTGGGAAACTTCTGAATTTTGTTCTGAATGGACAGAGGATTCATATATTATGATAACAGCCCAAGAAAAGAGAGTGTATATTATAGACGATATCAGAGAGGTAAGCTTGCTTTCACAAAAAAAAAACTTCTTACCGGAACCCTTCGCTGCTTCCTCCCCCTAGACTTGGGGTTTTTAGACATTTTGATGATATCTTCTAATGCCATGTCCATTTTTTTCTCTGTAAGGGCAATTGCCTCAGTTGTAAGAGGTTTAGTTGCCATCTGATAGAGAATGTTGAAGTCAGTCATAAAATATAAGATAAACAAAGCAAAATAACATGGCAACAGAAACATCTTCACAGACTACCAATTATAAAGCGATAAACAAGAAGTTAAAAGAAACCTCCACAGTGGTACATAAACCAAAGCATATCAACAAAGACCTTTGGAAATTTACTTCAAAACATTCAAACTCTTACAACCATAAACTATAAGAATCAAGGGGATTAATTATCTTAACAAATATTTAACCGTAAAATCCCTCGAAAAAATCTATACACCTAGAAAAGCAGATATTTGAAACAAATTTCTAATCTAAATTTATAAAAATCAAGCATATTTCGCAATTATATCAAATTGATTAGGGCAATAAAAAAAAATTAGCAATATGCTTGAATCTCAGATTCTACGCTGCTTTTAGAACCCTAGAGCATAAAAAAAAAAAAATCCACGAAAAATAAGCCTAACACAACACCAAAGCCAAGCTTGAATTGAAGCTATACGATACCAAAATCAAAATCATAACTCATATCTTCTCTATTCCATGTTTTCTCACCAACCAAACAGAAAACTTTTCATACAACTATGACCGAACAATAAGCACAAACATGATTAAAAAACTAATTATACAAAAAAAAAAAAAAAAAAAAATTAGGGCTAGGGTTTTGGAATCGAAGACTCACCGAGTTAGAGAGTAGGGATTCGACGAAAATCGAAATCAAGAAGCAGAGCGAGCGAAGATTTTGATGATTTTGGGAGAAAATTAGGGATAGGGTTTAGAGAATATATGGGGAATTTGGAAAACACGGAGAGCAATTTGGGAGTTTCGTGAAAACTAACAGACAGCTTCGTCGAAAAGCTACCCGTGTGAATGAGTAGGTGAGAGAGGTATTTAACTATTTATAGTAACTGAAGGACGCGGTCCGTGTGAACATCGGATTTCAATTCCGCATCAAATGGAAAAAAGTACTACCTTTCTAGGAAAATTTTTCCTACTCTGGTATATGATAATAAAATCTTATTGTTGTTTTCATGTAGTTAAAAAAAAAAAAAAACAAAAAACTGCAATGGTCAAAGAATTGGAAAAAATACTGATTGTCGATTTTTACCTGCTTGGACTGATTTTGGAGGATTTTTATCGGACTGAATTAGGGTTTGGTTTTTAATCCTTTGCTTTCACTTGATTACAGGAGAATCGGGGTAACTAGCCATAAGTATCAAACTTTATGGTTAGTTGGCCCGGTTTGGAAAGTATATAACATAGTAGCAAATCGAGCCTAAGAGGCTCGATTTTGGAGCTATAAATCGAGTTTTTGGGACTCGATTTACATGGGTTGATGTGGCATTTTTTTCACGTGGCAACCACGTGGAAATCGAGTCTCAAAGACTCGATTTCTAAACCAAAAAAATTTCAAAAAATTTTATGTCTCAGACGCGCCTCACCTAACCAGATCAGATCAGAGAGAGAAAGACCAGATCAGCGGAGAGAGAGATCGGATCAGAGAGAGAGAGAGAGAAAGACCACACCAGATCAGAGAAGAGAGAGAGAAAGACCAGAAAGAAAGATCAGTTCAGATCAGATCAAAGAGAGAGAAAGATCATATCAGAGAGAAAGAGGCCGCGCGGCCTGGGTCGCGCGCCGCCTGGGTCGCGCGGCCTGACCCTGGGTCGCGCCGGCCTGGGTCGCCGCTGGCCTGGGTCGCCGCTGCCTGGGCTTTCTTTTCTTCTTCAGTTTTTTTTTTTTGCTCTGATTTCTAATTTCTGATTTGCTGTGTTGGGGTGATAATATATATGGGCTTGTAAATCGAGTCTTAGAGACTCAATTTCCATGTGGACGCCACGTGGAAAAAGTGCCAACTCAGACCCGATCAAAACATGAAAATCGACTCTTAAAGGCTCGATTTATAGCTCCTAAATCGAGCCTCTTAGACTTGATTTGCTAGAAAAATATATAGTTTGAAACTAATAACTACTAACTACATAGTTTGAATTTTATGGTTAAAATGCAATTTCGTTCCTTGATTACATGACTTGTTTAATTAGACATATAACTTTAAAAAAAAAAAAAAAAAAACCCACGTAGATAATGTTATGAGTAACCATGTAACGGTAGAAGGAAATTTCTCAAAACCAGTTTGAATGGAAATTGTGTACATCTCTTTTCTTTTCTTTTTTTTTTTCTTTATTTATTACTAATTTGTAAATGTTTTTTTCCTCTCCTCAATACATATTGAAATATAATGGATTTATATAATTCAAGTTGAAATATTTTGTTATGAAAATTTTGAAAGACATTATCTCCAATATTACTTGTGGGAGGACTTTTGTCTTGGCCCCCAATCAAGTGTTGTCTTTTTTGAAAATGGCGTTGAGCCTTAGTTCTCAAGGATTTGCTCAATCCCACATCGAGGAAAGATACCTCCCACTCGTGCCTTATAAGCCTTTGGCCTAAGGATGAGTGGGAGGTGTCTTTCCCTGATGTGAGATTGAGCAAATCCTTGAGGACTAAGGCTCAACGCCATTTCTGAAAAGGACAATACTTGATTGAGGGTTAAGACGAAAGTCCTCCTACATTAGTCTTTTTTTTTCTTTAAGATAATGATAAACTTGAAATTTATGATGTTTGCTACATATGTATGCTTGTTCTTTAACATCAAGTCAAGAAATTAATTGATTTTTGTTGCAAATGAGTTTTGACCCTAAATACTTTACTTTTTTTTTTTAGAATAAATAAAAAGATTTTACTAATTGAATTAATAAACATTAACAAATATTTCTTTTGATTAAATTAAGTTGAAATCCACGTTTGCACTTTGCACAACCCACCAACTTAACGAAACCAACATAATCCATCTCCTCAGGTTGGTGGGTTGGATGCCCTTTTTTCTTAGCCTCAAGTTGGGTTGAATTTGGGTAAATTTTTTCAACCAATTTAACCTAACTCGACCAGCATATATAAAAATTTATTTTAGTACACATTTTTTATTATTTATATTGGTATTTTGAAAAATAGTTTTGATAATTTTAAAATATAATTTAGACATATCATGTAAACTGTATAATTTATTGAAAAATTGACTTACATAGTAGATGAAAACCCATTTTTTACAAGTCCTAAAACATTTTAAACTCAAACCCAAGACATTTGGATTGGGCTGAATTGATTTTTATGCATGTTATAAGTTGAAAATTTCTCAAAACCCTACAAAGTGAGAAAATCTTGCATGAGCTAGGCATATACATCCTTTGTGAGACTGACATGTGGCATATATGCCTATAGGGCCCACATGTCAATCTCACAAAGAGCATATACACCCAGCTCACTAAATACTTTTCCATCGCAAAAGGTGTATACGCCTATAAGGTTCACATGTCAGTCTCAGAAAGAATGTGTACACCCAACACACTAAATACTTACAAAGTTGGATTGGGTTGAAAAATAGTAAACCCTCTAAGTCCAACCCAAGCCCACCAAAAGATGACTAGATAGCCTGTACGAGGTACACACATACCATGGTGCGGGCAACCACTGACATGAGATGGAACGAAAGTGCCCACACTCATTAATTCATTTGCTTTGTTCAAAATTCATTTAAGAATTTTCAGCCAGACATACCCATTAATTGGTCATGCTCTTTTACCCCTCATCATTGTATCAGACTTTTTTAGGCTTAACAATTCTTGAGCTCCTAGGAAACCCTTGGGGCTAAAGTTCGGTCACTTTTCATCATTCGATCTTAGTATTAATGGCAATGATCACATCACATCAGCCTCCCATAAAATAAACTTGATACTCAATTAAGACGAAAATCTACCAACTTTGTTATTAATGGCAATGATATAATCTCTTCTTTTTCTTTTATTTCATATATATATATATATATATATATATAATTATTTATAAGTCATGCAATCTTAATTATTAGTAATGAATTTAACTGTTGACATAGGCCAAACTCTGTAATGCATCCTCCTAAGGTGTAAAGAATGTCATGCAAAACCAATCAATTGCATATCTTAAGTGAGGGACAATAACCAAATAGATATTGTACCTGTGCTACCTGGTGGTTGCCTATGATATGAATTCATAATTAAAACTAACTCGTTTGATAAGTGTTGTCCCATGAAAAAGAGGTGAAACTAATTATTACAAATGTTTCGTATCTGCCAATTGTGTGCAGAAAATTGACGTTATCAACTTATAATTTATCACTCACCTCCACAAAAGACATTTTTATTTCTAACAATTTTGCTTAAACCCCGCTTCTCATGCGGGGGTCTAATTCACTCAAAGAAGAGGCAAAAATGATTAGTTGTTTCCATAGACCCACTTCTCTGAGTTGCTTGTATAAGTAACCAATTCCTCTGGTTTGAACCACAAATTGATTTCATCCTTGGCGGTCTCTGGACCATCACTCCCATGGATGATGTTTCTACATGGCGAACAACAAAAGTAAGATCATGATAACAAAGCAATGGACGGTGTATGCATGTGGAAGGCAAAAGCACAACCGTCACCAGGCCCATGATAATTTTACTAACAAATACAAGGGCCCAGTTATTGTTTGCTACTCTACAGTGAGAAATTGTAACTTTAATGGCAGATATCACAAGTAATAAAACCAGATCGCAGATAGGCTAAGTAATTAATCAAGATATACCACCGCGCACCCTTAGCACGATAGTCACTTCACAAGTATAAAAGTGTTAGTGGGGTGTGAGGTGTGTGTGTGTGTGTTTGTGTGTGTGTTTGGGGGGGGGGGGGGGGGGGGTGGAGGAGGGGGGCAAGGGCCGGAATTTAAGGTATATACACATACACTTAGATTAACTTAGAGTAGAATCCTATATCAGATTAAAAAAAAAAAAAAAAAATCAAGATGTAAATGCCTATATGATAAATTTAAGAAACCAAAAACTGCTATCATTCAAAGCAATACCTTCCAACAACAACAGCCAGATCGCCCCTGATAGTTCCAGGTTCTGATTTCTGTGGATCTGTAGCTCCTATCAGCTTTCGACCATACTTTATTACTCCCTCTCCTTCCCAGACCTGTATGGACAATTAGAACAATTGAGTTCGGCTAACTCACAAGTTGTGGTAACCAATAAGATCAGAGTTATAGATTTCCTAACCATTGCAAGAACAGGGCCAGAGCTAAGGAAATCGCACAGGCCATTGAAGAAAGGTCTTTCCTTCAGATCATGGTAATGCTTCTGTGCAAAATCC
Organism: Quercus glauca; assembly: GCA_023736055.1. NCBI lineage: Eukaryota > Viridiplantae > Streptophyta > Magnoliopsida > Fagales > Fagaceae > Quercus > Quercus glauca. The sequence goes on along the minus strand of CM043316.1, from coordinate 69,398,357 downwards.
TTTGAAGGAATCACAATTTTAACGGCCACGAGCTTAAAACCTTTCCTCTCAAAACGAGATATGATCTCTGAAATCTGGAATACAATAATGTCGTAGATGAGATAAATATCCTGTTACCAGCCTAAAAAGACCAACCAACAACTCAACCCCACTGAGTGGTATATATTAGGCTAAGTCATTTTGAAACAGTGTGAACAGGTTACTAATTATTTTTTGCAAGAAGTCTAATGGTATCTTACCAGCCCTCTCTGCACTCCATCAGGTTTGATTGCAATGAAAGTGCGCTCCAGCTGAATAGAGAAGAACAAGCAACATAATTAGTCATTGAGCAACACAAGGCAAATGAAAGATTGAATTGGAGTAATAATGAAATAGATATGTAATAAAATGGTTATTAGAGTACCTCTGCAGCATATGCCTCCTGTTCCTGAAGCATGTAAGCTGCAATCACAAAGAAAAGAAAAAATATGATCAGAAATTGGAGAGAGAGAGAAACTATATCATTATATCATGCAACCAGAAGAGGACAGTGACACTCCCCTTAAGATTCAGTTATTGTTCAAATCTTCACCAATAATTGATATAACCCATATAATAAAATTATAGGGTTGTACAAGTAGGACACTAGACGTATCTGGCACTTAAATTTTTTGCCAATATGATTAAAACGATCCATAACTCTTGCTGGAGGTCTCTCAAGATTCCACACAGGAGATTATAACATTTGATCAGACAACTTACTAAAACAATGTTTAAACATCCATGTGTGTGTGTGTGAGAGAGAGAGACCACAACGTCAGACAGTAAAAGAATCAGCATGAAATGTGATCAACGCAGAAGTCCAACTGTAGCTGACAAATGTTTGTAGTTTGGGGTTCAGGTAAAAATGTTGGGGAAATTCAGGAAAATAGTCAATTCTAGAATACATCCAAGGTTATAATTTCAACCCATTACCATGCACAAGTATGGTATAATTTTTTTAGAAGAGGTACCGGATGCCACAATGCTAAATTTAAGCAAGGAACATGGCTCCTCTTCCTTCCACCCCTAACTACAAACACTGACCCCTGCTCATACCTTTTACTTTTAAGTCATCATTTCCTTTTACTCTCATGAAAAATATAGGTAAGAAATTTATTTCGCAACTATCCACTAACAAAACCAATCCAAATGCCACAGAAACAAGAACATCATTATTAAACCTAAAACAAATGTACATGAAGCAAACAAACACACACATATAAACAGTCACAATCTTATCAATTCAAAAGGAAACATAATCATAACCAATTAAAGTATGATTATCATCTCAACAGTTTAAACGCACATCACAACAATAAGCCAAAGACACACTTTAAATCCTAAAATTTGACCCAACTTCCAGTTTTGTCCCCACATTTTAGCAATTTGGCTCTGGATTTTTTTTTTTTTTTTTTTAAGTATCAATTTCTTCATTCTTTTTTTCAGTCCAAACTCTATCTCTACTTAACCTCCTATTTAAATAAGTTAACAAATCTCGTGTGTTGACCCATCAATCAAGGAGAGTCAGGACCCACAACTAAGAACACCTTAAACTTATGGACAACAATAAATCTAGGGACACTCAATTTCACAAAATGCCGAAGTGATTGACTGTGAATGGTCGACACTTTCTGCACGCTAATTTTTACATGGATCCACCATTTTTTGTTCATCACTCACAGTCCGCCACTTCAACATGTTGTGAAATTGGGTACGTCGATTGAGATCCAACTCTTAAGTCTTAACCAAATTTTAACGACGAGCTCAACAAAATTTATAAAGACGGGGTTTTTAGTTCGAACCTGCCGCAGAAACGCCAATCGCTCCTACAATCCATTCTCTTGATGCATTCTCTGAACCCGCCTTCCCGTAATTCGAAGCAAAAAACGGCAGCTTGTTGCCACTCAACGACACCGCTGTAGCCGCAGCTACAGCTCTCCCTTCTGCAAAAACGACAAGTCGGTTTCATCAAACATAAATCTCTCACTCCAATATATACAAATTATTAACCAAAAAAATTCACACAGGCACAGCCCAAATCACCAAGGAAAACATATTTCAGAAAAGAAAAAAAATTATGAAACCTTTCAAAGAAACCAAAAATCTATAAGCATAATCAACAGCACAAAAACTCGATCAGTGCTATTTTATTATAAAAATAAAAATAAAAAGTTTTTTGCTAAATGGGTTTCTCATAAAACAGTTTTTGAACCGATAACTGTTACACAGACCGGAGATTTAGCTGAGAAAGCAGAGTGTAAAAAAGAATGAGCTTAAGAAATTACCAGAGTGAAAACGAGAGGCCTTGGAGGAGGAGGAGAGGATTGACCTGGCAGCTCTAGAAGCATATCGAAAAATCTGAGGAGAGCTCATTTTTTTTAAGTTTACTGGTTGAGAAATGAGAAGTGAGAAGTGAGAAAAAGGGAAAGAAGTGCGTGATACTGAAATGATAAAGAGAGCAATGAATGAGTGAATGTAAGAGTAGAGAGAGACAAAACAGGGATTGGCTTGGTTTCCTTTTTACTTGGGGGTGCTTTCAGGTTAAACCCTACCCGAAAGTCCGACCCCGTAAAGTTTTAACTACCCATTTGGAGTTTTGCACCTTTTGGGTCTAAAGCTGTGTGCTGTGGGGTGCCGGCGCTGCTGTATAAACAAATAGTACAATGATAAACAAATTGATAAGAGAATAGTCAGAATACTTTCTGACCAAATTTATTTATTTATTTTGAATAAATTTATTGTGATAAATTGTTTTCAGTTATAATTTAAAGGCGAAAATGCACTTTTGGTCCCTACATTTTGGGCTTATTTACAATTTGATCTCTAAATTGATTTAGCTCTTAGGTCAGTCCCTGATTTTCAAAAATCGTTTTTAAAATAGTCCCTACCGTCAACCCAGTGGCAGAAAATGCTGAGGTGGCAAACGGAGGTCTTAGCTGTCAAACCCATGTATTAAAATAATAACTAAAAAGCCGCGTGACACTGCCACCTCATCCATGTCAGCATTTTAATAAATAAAATAAGCCAAGTTAGAAAATTAATCAAATATTTTTTTATGAAAGAAAATTAATCAATTAAAAACACATTCCAACACTAAAATAAATCAAAAATCATATATATATTTAATTAAAAAAAATTCTTCAGGTTCTTTATGTTCTTCAACATGTTGTTCGTGTTCTTCCCAAATCAAACCCAGCAACAAGAACTCAAACCTGCCACAAGAACACAAACCCAGCAACCAACAACTCAAACCCAGATCACTAGGACATAAATGACAACAACAAGAAAAAACCCAAATTCAACACCTCAGAGATCATCAAACCTAACACCGTTAGATCTACTACAAATCAAGACCATTGAATTCTTCATGTTCTTCCTCAAATTCTAACACAATCAACACTGAATTCTCCAGCAAATCAAACCCATAAACCCAGTAAACAAACCAATCTCCAACAAACCCATAAACCTATAAATTTTCTTGGGAAACAAAACACAAAAAACCCAATAAACATACCTTTTCTTGTTCTTCCCCATTCTTCATGGCAAAAACCCATCTTCCCCACAGCCACACCGATCTCCACCTCCATTACAGACCACCCACCCCCACGGAAACCCAAAAAAACCCAGCCACCTCCAACGAAACCTGTAAACACCAATCCAAAACCCACAATCCAAGACCCACGGCCACAACCCACCCCAATGAAAACCCATAAAAACCCAATCAAACCCACTACCACCATCATCGATCAAACAAGAGAGAGGGAGAGAGAGTAACATGTTGATTGCAACAACGATGGTTGAAGATTCGAGCTTCGAGGATGATCAATAGCTATGGTTGAAGATCCGAGCTTCGAAGATTCGAGGATGGCAACACCGACGACATCGTTCGTGCATCTCGTCTCCTCAACACCGAGATTCGCATCCTCAAGGTCCTCTCTCTCTCTCTCTCTCTCTCTCTAGCTAGAGTTTCTTCAGCAATACCATGAAAACTAAAGTAAGCCTCTTGATCCGTTTGTTTTCATATTTTTTAATTTTTTATTTATCTATGCATTATAATTTTAATTTTATTGATCGATTTATGAAAAACAAATTCCAGTTTTTGTATTTGTTTTAATTTTAATGTAAAGCTCTCTTTTTCAAAAAATATATATGATTTTTGATTTATTTTAGTGCTGAAATGTGTTTTTAATTGATTAATTTTCTGACGTGGCTTATTTTATTTATTAAAATGCTAACATGGATGAGGTGGCAGTGTCATGTGGCTTTTTAATTATTATTTTAATAAATGGGTTTGACAGGTAGGACCTCCATTTGCCACCTCAGCATTTTCTGTCACTGGGTTGACGGTAGGGACTATTTTAAAAACGATTTTTGAAAATCAGGGACTGACCTAGGAGCTAAATCAATTTAGGGACCAAATTGTGAATAGGCCCAAAATGTAGGGACCAAAAGTGCATTTTCGCTTAATTTAAATTCATCACTAAAATAACTTTTTTGTTTATCAATAACAATATGTCATATAAAATTTATTGTAAAAATATTATGCACATATCATTTCTTAATTGATAAACTATTGATTCTCTAAGAAAAATGCTACAACATATCCTAAATGAAATGCTGTTGTTGGTTCTGATCTTTATCAGCCATTGAAACAATTCAAAAAAAAAAAAAAAAATTATGATTTTGGAAGTCTGGATATCAAACCATATTATGCTAATAAATGAAATTCCATTCAACGAAAGCACCCAAATCTTAGAAGCCCCAAAATTTTAATTTGGGTCTAAAATAAGTCAATCACCACAGTTTCATAAACACATCCTTTAATAATGTATAAGTCATTTGTTTTTTTTTCTTAGTGGGATTTATTTTTTTTAAAAGGGATTTGTTTTTTCTTTGTTAATTAAATTTTATTATTTGTTTTGGAAGGGCCATTAACCATATATATGAGCTAGGTAACCACTTTAATTTCTGAGTTTTTAGGGATTGATTTTCAATTTAGGAGATGCCAAGTAGGAATTTTTTGAATCAAAACATATAGTGTGTAGTATAATTTATTCTACCATTTATTAGAAGTTACTATAGTTTTTTAGTAGAGTTTGTGTTGTGTCTCTCTAATAGAATCCATTTCCACCCTCCCCCACTGGTCTATATGTAGTTTCATCCTTAATTATGTTGGAACTATACAACATCAAGTAATAAGTCTAGAATACACATTTTTCATGGGTTGAATTAGTAAATTGTGATTTGAATCCTAAATGTTTCTATTAGAAAAATCAAAGGTACTAATTGAGTTACAAGGCTCTTAACCACACTAATAATAATAACTTGACATGTTAGTAAGTTGTGAAATTGGGTAAATAAGTATTTGTTAGTTATATTAAAAGAAGTATGTGATGATAAAACTATTTACTTTAGTTGGTTAGTTATTTGCTCTGTTTGTTTCGATAGAAAACTTTATGTGAAGATGATTTTTAGTGTTCTCTTATATTTGGTAGTATAAAAAAAATGAGTGCGAAAACTATTTATGGTCAACGGAAAACCCTATTAAAAGTATGACTTATTTTTTAAGGGTTGTTTTGTGCTAAAATTAAAAAAAAAAAACAATTCTATTTTTTGCCAAGCTAAATAAGAAAAGTCAAAAAATAGTCTTTCAACTTATTTTTAAGATTCCTACTAAAGAAAGTGAAATAATTTTTCAAAAAATACATTTTTTTTAGAAAATGAATCCTGTAAATATGAATCATAGAATAAGCTTTAGTCTACAAATATGATCAATTCTTTTTTAGACGGGAGTCCACCCATTTATAAGGTGGATCGCATGTGGGAATTATATGGGTCCTATGATGCAGTTATTTTAAATGAATGGGAACAAATTTTATGAGGTCCCAACTGAGGAATCATATTCTCTATGATTAAAGTTACGAGGACATGAAAAATACGGAACTTTAATACAAAAAGTAACCTTTTTTTTTTTATTATAAAAAATACAAAAAGTAACCTAATAAGTCGAAAACAAATTTTAAAATTTTGATAGTCGTCTCATTCACCTTTTTTTTTTTCTTCCCAATTTCTCAATTTGGTAATTATCTTACCCAAATCTATTATTCAACGATAAAAAAAATCTTATTAGTTGAAGTAATTAAAACCTACACCCTCTTTTTCACGTTTAAGACACCATTTTTCTTAACTATTGCTTACCACTCCTATGAATAACTACCATTTAAAAAAATTATTAGAAAATAATTCATTTTTAATCTATACTACTATTTAAAGGGATTTTCCTGTTTAAATTCCTTATTTTTTAGTTCAAAAATGCCCTTACACCTCTATGTTTAAGTAGAGATAAAACTAAAAGACAATCCGGTAAAAATGCAACTCTAACTCCCACTAATTATTGCCTAAAAAATAGGACTACTCTTTTGTTAATTTTCAAATTTGCTTTATCCACTTAAAATTAGATTATCAAGATAAAAATTATATATATAATATAAAAACACAGGTTTTTTTTTTTTGCTAAAAAAAAAACCTCATCGCACATGTGTAACGCGTGTGATGAGGCTAGTTTGAAATAAATAATCTTTCTTCACATGTGTATTTATTTATTTATTAAATTTTTTTTTGAGAAGGCATGTGCACCTGTAATTAATCCATGGGAAATTTTAGCACGGAAATACGGGTAGCCTCGTAGGAAATCAATTGTCCAAACTCCAAATTAGTGCAATTAAAAATTGGGTAAATTACAATTTACCCACATGTGGTTTAATTGAAATTTAAGTTGCTTACTTGTGGTTTGAAATTTGACACTTTATCCACCTGGGATTAGTTTAATTAGAGTTCTGTAATATATCTCTGTTAAAAACATAGCTAAATATGTAATTTTGCTCTATTTTTATGTTTCTCTCCTCCAAAAACACAAAAACCATAAAAATACAAGATCAAAATAAGATAAAAAAGGATCCAGCAAAACACTTTTATCATGAGATTTCAAATCACATGTAAGCAATTTAAATTTCAGTCAAATCTCAGGCGGGTAAAGTGTCAAATTTCAAATCATAAATAGGCAACTTAAATTTCGACTAACTCACAGGTGAGTAAGTTGTAATTTGTTCTTAAAAATTATGGTTAAAAATGGACATTTTTTTTTTTTAATTTTTAAAAATAATCATATGGTTTGTTTATGATCAGAATCACATGGTTTCAGTGTTGATCAAGATACTCTACTGTTTTACTCAGGAAAAAAAGAAAAGAAAAGACATTGTTGTTCAAGATACGAAAAAAGATAAATTGTAAGAAAGTATGTCTCATTCATATATATATATTTGTGGTAATAAGAGGTTGCATTAAATAAATTAGCTTCTTACAGCCCAAACATAGAGCAAATTAGAAGAGGTGAGTTAAAATTTTGATTCCACAATTTAAAAAAGAAAAAAGAAACATGAGGGATTTTGTTCAAGTTAAATTGCTGAAGGAGGAAACTTCTCCTTTTTGTCTATGTCAGTATGTTGTCAATAGAAAGAAAATTGGGAAGCTTCTTTTTCTATTTACAAATACTTGACGTGTGAGCTGATGTAGACAGAAGGAACCTATTCCCTACCATAAATAAAAACCCTTTTTCACCCAAGAGGAAAAAAAAGGGGGAGGTGGGGAATAAAGGGTATGGCAAAAAAGTTCATAACTAATTAACCATTTTTCCTACTACAAGCTCATCTCAAGTACTAGAATTGGTGCTGCTGAATTTTATTTTTTATTTTTACAATTTGATAGTTACACTGGTGAATGAAAGATTTGGTGAAATATTATTAGTATTGCTTCTAGTCTTCTACGCTTCATTCTCTATTATTGAAAATTTACCATCTCAATAATTATTAAAAAAATTGTGAAAAAGTTAATTTTAATAAATAAGCAATTTTTTTTCTAATCACTATTATTTTATCTTGAAAACTATATCATGATTGTTAAGCTTGAAAATTTTGTAGTTTAGACTTCTTTGTTAATTAATCATCAACTTATCTCTGATATGTGATCTACAATACAATTATATAAAAATACAAAAAAAAAAAAAAAAAACACAAGATTTGATGACGAAGTGAAAAATCAATGACGTAACTCTTCAAAGGGGAATCCACTCTAGGGATAGACGATTCTATACAAAATCCACTATGAATAAATAGTTACAAATAGTTAAAACTTACACAAAACTTTTGTAGCTTAAACATGGCCGGCTTGATGCATTTGAGGGCTTAAGATGAAAATTGAAATTGAGGCATTTTATATATTTAAATATAATTTTTAAAAAATAAATATTATTTAAATTCTAGTAAAAATTATTACTAATTAACATGAATTACGCAATTTTTTTTTTAAGAAAGTCTATAGGCACAAAAAATTTGACAAAACTTTTCACACCTATTGATGTAGTGGAATGATAGTGGTAAGTAAAAAAGTGATGTTGGTGGTGAACCTAAGTGAGGATTAGTTAAAGTTTGCCAACTTAACTATTGTGAAAAATGTTGTGAATTTTTTTGTGTATTGCACTTTTTTTTTAGAAGTGTCACATTCACAATATCTTTCACAAAAAATCCTAGGTGTTAAGTTGTTACAGGTCCTAATTGGAACTCATCACTGAAATTATTTTTTTACCATTAATAACAACTTGCTACTTAGGATTTGTTGTGAAAGTGTTGTAAAAAATGTTGTGAACGAAGCAGTTCTATCTCTCTTTTTTTGTTTTTTTTGTTTTTTTTAATTTTGATAAAAAATATTATTTTATTAATTAACTAATATTTGAGTTTAATTAAATTAAAATTTGAGACATTTTTTATACTTGGAGCCTTAGACGACTGCGTCAATGGCTTATATAGTTATACTATTAAGCGGGTACTCATGACTCATGAGCTTAGACATACAGCTTAGACTTTTGTAGCTTACAAATAGCTCTAGAGATTACACAAAATAACATGCTTGCCTTCCTACCACAATAGTTCTAGAATCTTTGAAATTCTCTGATACTGATTTTCGCCGCATGAATTATATAATCTCTAGAGCACTTGAAAGCACATTCTTGAAGATTTCTTCTACAGTGAACCTCACTATGGTTTCATACAATCAAACACTCTCCTTGGGATCACAAGATGAGTAGTAAGGAATAAGGAATTTTCTATGAAGTTCAAGGAGAAAAGGCATAAGGCATTCTCTTTAAATAGCATAAGTTTCTTTTCTTTGTTTATGCTTAAAAAGAAATGGACAAAATAAAATTTGTTTAGTTTTAATATAATCTCATTTCTCACCTCTGAAAGTCATATATAATGTGCTTTATATAGGTGCACAACATAGAGTTAAAACCTAATAGAAACCAATTTCTAACAAAATTAGAATTTCAAATTGCTAGAGTTTTGAGCAAGTGCAATTGCTTCTTGCACGATCAAGATTTTGAGATTTAACATTATTGTGGCACCTTCAAACAATCATATCTTACTCATTTCAAATTTAAATTGAGTCAAATTTGTACCCATTTTAATTCCTAGATTTCTACTTTTTAACGAAACAAGTTTCATTCAAATATTTATTACGGTACAAAACATATGGACAAAAGATCATTGATTCCTCATCTTTAACCATATTAAAACTTCGTCTTTTTTAAGAAGTTTTTAACCTAGACTCAACCTTAACACAACTTTTTCAATACAACCTAATTTTTACATCTTTTGACACTGAGATTTGCCAAGATATCTACAAATTCTTTCGGTACATGAATTCTTTACCCACAAAACAGACAATTTAAATTATCTTCAACAGGATGTAAGTGTAACACACAATGATCGCTAAAAAAATCGTATCAAACACTTCATGCATTGTAGTAGGCTTTTGGTGTACATTAAAGCATTTTTTTTTTCTTAATACTATATTTCTGCATGCGCTCATGAGGCACACAAATTTGCAATCATTTAAAATACTGCATCTTTTTTTACTGTTTAGGCTACCTCACAGCTGGTAAAACTCAAATAAGAGTTGCAATGGATGTTTCGTACCCATTCTTTGTGAATAATACACATTCTATGGCAAATTATAGAATGTGTTTGGGCTACCTCACAGTTATAGAATGTGAATAATACAGATTGTATGACAACTATGACAACATATAGAATGTGAATAATACACATTTTATGACAACTTGGTAAAAACTCAAATAAGAGTTGTAATGGATTATGGATGTCAGGATTTGTTATGCATATGCCCATTAGTTTTGTACAAAACGCATTCTACGAAAACTTATATCCTAGGCTAGGACAAATTCAAGGAATACCACTAATCACGCCACTATGGAATAAAGGAAGTTAATTCCGTACCGTACCGGCCGGTACGGCCGGAATTTTTCGTGCCGGTGCTTGGACCGGTACAAAAACTGGGTTGATTCGTACCGTCTTAAATACCGGTGTGTTTCGGCTTGTTTCGGCCATTTCGGCGGATTCCGGTGCTTTTCGGGCGGTATCTTTGTTCCGGACCGGTACAAATTGAAATGAGTTTTCATAAAAAAAAATTTCTACTTACAGTTCCTCTTCACCATTGTTGAACCTTCATCCACCAGTGAAATATTGTTAGATCTTGAGGCTTGAGCTTGCTGCCATCCCATAGTAGCTTCTTGAGTTTTCTTCTCTTCCTCGTTGTCACCTTCTTTCTTTTGGCATTACTGGTCTGGGTTTCTAAACCAAATGTTAGCAGAGAAACCCAACGGATAGAGTTAAAGATGCCTTCCACCTTTTTACACCTACCCCACTTTCTGCTTCTTACTAAAAGTTTTTTTTTTTTCTTTTAATTACTCCCTCCGTCCCATTTTTTTTGTCCTCTATTCCATTTTGAGATGTTCCAAAATATTGTCCTGTTTCTAAAAATAAAAGTCATTAATTTACTAATGTTCCTATTATACCTCTATTAATTTACTTATTCAATTTTTTGATAATTTTTTTTAAGGGTTGTTTTGGAAATTTATACATTTTTAAAAGGTAAACAAAATAATAAATGATATTCCCTTAAAAAATTTGACTTTTCAAACAGGACAAAAAAATAGGACGGAGGGAGTATTATTTAACAAAAGTTATTAAGGGGCGGACAAACCAACCTGGTTTGTCTGCCCCTAGTTTACAGTTTACTAGTCTCTTCTTTTTGACCACTCAGAAGTCTTATTATGGTTTTTAAAATTTTTTTTTTTTTTTTTTATTGAGTAGTAAAATGGGCTAGGCATTAGCTTAAAATAATTTGAACAAAAAAGGTAAAAATTGGAAATGTAAATAGATATATTAATTTATATAGAATTTGTCACTTTAAAATTTTATATACACATATATATATATATATATATATATATTTATATTTATATTAGCGGTAATTTCGAAACGGTACACCGGTATTAACCGGTACTCGAAATATATCGTACCACTGATCAAATCAGTATAGCTTCCGGTACGGTATTGACTTCCTTGCGCTAAAGTGAGTGGATCTTGCACGTTGAATTTCAATGGAAACATCACCGAAATGCTTAGGTCTCGCTAGATTTTAGTTATTCACAGTCAAGTCGAGTTTGTCAAGTTTTAGATGGAGAGAACTCAACCCGTCAAAGTTGTTTTCATAATATTTTTTAAATCTACAAAATTTTCAAAATAAAAACATAAAATATAAAATGAATTCTATGTATAAATGATAATGGCCTAATATTTTTTATTAAGAGTATAGTTTTGTGATATTTATTCATTTTAGATATATTCATTAATTCCAATTTATAAGGACTATATATATATATAAACTAAGGTTAACTTTGTCTCCCAAGGAAACTTTCTAATTCCACCACGGAAGTAACAACAATTGCTTGTTGGTGAAAGTACAATAAAATAATAATAAAATTCAAAATTGCACCAAAATTAGACTTTATTGAGGCATAAAACCCTCGCTCTCTATAATCCAAATCGGATTCTCATACATATATTATGCATCATTAACTTCAACCACAATAACATCATCAATTATAAATTCAATGTTACAAATAGTTTTTTTTATTTACGAAAACACTATTATTCTAACTTCCCACTAAAACCTCAATTAACCAAATTATTACCAAAATAAATATTAGATTAACTCTTTCATTCATTTTATTATGAAAATTCACCAACAACAGAAATTCGAGTACTTGAGATGATCAGCTTCTTGTAACAACAATGTGATCAATTTTATTTTTTCGTAAATAGTTTTTCACGAATTCTAGTACTTTAGATTTCTTTTTTCCTAGTCAGGTTAAAAATACAACCACTTTATTATGAATCAACTGTACTTAGTTTTCTTCTGTGTTTAATCAGGTAATTCAAACATTTTGTTTAATTGTTGAGAGGAGAGAATGTATATACCTTTTGGTTCACAGTCGCAGGAGGAGTTGGACACTATACACAGGTAACTTTTGAGCCAATCCATTAAACCCATAATCACCCTATCCATGTCTCAAACCCATACCACTCCCCCTAATCTGAACCCAATAACTCTTAACTCTAACCAAAACCAACATGCAACCAATACAATTGACACCCCACCACCACATCCACAAGGCATTAATGAATCCACCATCAATTCAGCCATACATTCACTAAATTTGGGAAATTCCAACTTTCCAAGGCTACCCCACGACTCCAATAATCACAGTGTCCCACCAAAACACATACATTCCCCGATTTCTTCACCAGATAATTTGGGAATATTAGAAACCCCTGAACATCACAACCTAGATGACTCCAGCTACATCCCCAGTTTTGAACAACGTACATAAAGAGAGAGGATTTGCTGCAACCTTGTATGTAGCAATTGGCTTATATAGGATAAGGAGGCAGCTAAAAGGAAGTGACAAGTGTCCAAGGGTCATGTGAAATGCACATGATCAGCTTAACTTATGATTTACTGTCACTTCTCTTTAGCTGTCACCTTACCCTGTATGTAACAATTACTACATACAAGGTTGCAGCGAATCCTCTCCCGTACACAAATATGCAAATTACAGGGCTTAATTTATCCATAGCATTGTTATTAATACCGTTTCGGATCCTGTTTCGGTTTGTCCAGTGGAATGGAATATTTCGGTACCGGCCGATTTCGGCGTACCGTTTCAGGGTGTTTCGGAGTTCTTAAAAAATAATTTATATATTTTCTTGTTGAACATAAAATTGTCAATTCTAATAAATAAATAACTAAATATCAAATAATACAAATCATTTAGTCTTAACTCCTAAGTCTTAAACATCAATATAACATCAATTTAGCATCACACAATAAGAAGATTTACAAGACAATAACTAAATATTATAAAATACAAGATTTACTCCTCCTCCTTATCATCATCCATGAGAGAATGATCAAATTCATCATCAAAAGAACTCCCAAGAACTACTAGCACCCATTGGACCTTTACTCTTTTTTTTTTTTTTTTTTTTTTTTTTTTTTTTTTTTTTTTTTTTTAAATAATAGGCCAAATTCGGTACTGGCCGAAATTTGCATCTCGGCCGAAATTGGCCGGAATTGACCGGAATGGACCGGAACGGCCCGAAATTTGACCCGAGGTGGAACGTGGAGTATTCCGGTACCGATTTGCATACCGGTACGAAAAATTCCGGCCATTCCGGCCGGAACGGAACGGAATCAATAACAATGATTTCAAGTGGTTTAGAAAACAGGTTGGGTCAATTAGGTTGCGAGTCAGGTTGATCCGTATTTTTTACATGATTTTTTTAAATTAAAAAAAACATATATTTGCCATTTGGTAAGTCATATAGCAAATTACTTGGTGTGAAATATATTACTTTGAATTCACCACCCATATAAAAAAAGAGCCTAGCTCAAAAAATTGATACTTGTTCAATAATTATAAAATTATACAAATCCCAACATTGTTAATCAAAATAAATAGCACAAACACAAAGGACTCTAGTCTACCTTTTTAAAATCTAATTAAAATAAACACACAAGTTTCATTACTACACAGTATTAGCATCCCAAAATATAAATCAAAATTACAAATGCTCAATTGGATAACTAATTTGACAAAGAATAAAAAAACATATAAAATTTTGAAATCTTGAAAACTAATTTCATAACCTAATACCTTGAAAAAAAATCTAATACTTGTGTGTTTAATTTTAGATGCACTGTGGTTAACACTCTATTTCAAATTGGGAATATACATCAAAGGTTGATTGTTTATTTATTTTTACAAGGTTTTTATTTTTTATTTTTATAAATATCATATTATTGTTTAGCAATATATACTTTAGAAAATATCATCTTCTATTTTTAAAAGCTTTTTATTATGGCTATGAACTGTTAAAAAATAGGCTTAAGCATCCATAATTTATGCCAATTTCATTGAAATACTTTGGTTTTACTCTTTTCATACTTATGAATACTTCTCATACATATCTATAATTTAAAATATATGCATTTAAGTTTAATGCAACTAGATTATCTTGGCATGTACTTTATCATTTAATATTTAAAAATCTTTAATTATCGCATTATTCAAGCAAGAAGAATGCCTCAATCATCATTTTTTAATTTGTTTGCATGCAACCGATAAAAATCTCAATTGTTTTCTTGAGTTCATTTGTAAAGTTGTAATTTACAACTATGTTTTTTTGTTGGCTTTTATTCCGTGTCAAATTTGATTGTAACTATTTTCAATCGTTTAAACCCTGTATTTGTTGTGGGATTTGTTGTAAGGGTTGTGTGATAGAGAGTGTGTGTGAAGACTCAAGCATTTGGAGGCTGAAGGATTCTCGCGGGTATGTCGCGACCTAGCTTCCTGCGAAGTGAAGCATGTGCCCTGCACGTGCTGGAATGCGAAGGGTCAGGCCAGGTGGAGACAAGCTGTCTCTCGCGAGTATCTCGCGGGTAAGCCTTCCTGCGAGACACTCGCGAGACAAGCTGTTCTGCCAGCCTGTACTGACTGACTCACACATTTTGCACCTATCCTATATATACCATCATTACCCACAAATGTTGAGGAATGCTTCAGAGAGAAAATCCTAGCCAAACACATTAAGAATTAGAGATTATCATACCCATTTTTCTCTATACACTTGCTTGTGGTATTTTCCTCAACCCTTCCCTCTCCATTCTTCATATCTTTGAGAGGTTGATAGCCCAAACACTTACCACACCGTTGAGAGTGTTGAGTGATGTTTTGGTGCTGTTGGGAAGCATTGGAAGGAGCCTGGAATGGCAGATGCAATATGGAGCTTGTTGCGGGATCCGGATAACTAAGACAAGACACGGTTCCGAGAAGTTTTGTGGGAGTAGGAGCTTGGAGGGCTTAGGTACATCGGGTAGACTAGGCTTGGAGGGTCTCTTGCTAACCCATGTATCCCAACTGATTGTCTAGTAGATCGATTTCCGCTTGGAGGGCGGCGGAGAGGTTTTTCGCCGAGTTCTTCGGTTTCCTCTTCGATAACACGTCTCGGTGTTATCTGTGTTTGCATCATTCTTCCCTACTCTTGTTCATTTCATTTTTACTGCTGTGTTGCTTTAAATATGGATTAGAGTAGTTGTATTGTTTATACGCTTGTGTTTACACTATTCTGTACTTATCATTAAGTTAGTGTAAAATCAACCAAACTGTAATTTTAATTTGGGGGTCTAAACCGCTCATGTGTTTTCAACACATTTTCGAGCTTTCATCATTGTATTTGAATGAAGTTAAATATAAATACATGTTTTTTTAATCACATCATTTAAAAAATGTTTTAAAATTTCAATGTTATTTAGGGGGAAAAATCACGTGCATTATATTTGTCAATGTTTTAAAATTAACTTGGCGTGATTAATTAGTGTGGTATTCAAGCAAAAAGAATCCCTAATGGTGTGTTTGGTAGAGTGGATTTTAGGGAAATTGAAAAAAAAAAAGAAAAAAAAAAAAAAGAGAGAAAATGAGGAAGGAAAACTTTTTAGAGGGTGTTTGGGTTGGAGGGAGGGAGAGAAAAGTAATGATGGGGCCGGAGTGTTTTCTCCCTGAACTAACCAGAAATTAAATTTTCCAAAATAGAGAGAAAAGAGAAGAGAAAATGAGAACAAAGAGCCTCGACTATTTTGGACAAAAATGTCCTCCCTTAATGTTTAAAAAGTGTGTTGGCTTTTGTCATTTGATTTTTCTCCCATTATTTCTTATACTGTTTTTGTTTTTTTGTTTTTTCATCTGTTACTTCTACAATTCAGTTCTTAAGTCTATATTTTGATCTTATTTCTTCAGTTTTTTTTTTCACTGGTTGTTTTTTTTTTCATCAGTTAACGTTCAGTTTTTTTTCCTCGTTTGCGTTCATTAATTTTTTTCCTTTCACTTTTTTTTTTTTTTTTTTTTTTTTTTTTTTGTGTTCATTTTTTTTCTCATTTGTTACTTCTCTTTTTTTTTTTTTTTTCATCATTTTTTCCCTCATTTGTTTTGGGTTCTCGTGGTTATCTTTCTTTCTTTCTTCTTCTTCTTTTTTTTTTTTTAATTATTTTTTATTTTAATGAAGTGTCCTTCTATAAACAATTTTTTAATAAAAATATAATGTTCAATTTTTCTTTTAATCTAATAGGGGCATGAGAGTAAATTTATACAAAAAAGTTTTCCATCATTCCACTTTTTTATTCTTTCAACCAAACACACATGAGGGAAAATTAAATATTTTCTATCTTTCCAATGTTCCATCCTTCCACCATTTTCACTCCTCTCACTTTTCCATTTCTCCAACCAAACGAACCCTAAAGACAAATTCAAGGAATACCACACAAATCATGCCACTATGGATGAAGCCATATAGGCTTATAGTCTGCATATGTGCAGGTTAAGTTCAAAGGAAAAAAGTTTAGTTACAAACTTAGTTATAACCAATGCTATGACTCCACTCAATATCTTTTTATTAGATATAAATTTTGAAAAAATTCATCATTGAATTACATTTTTTTTTTTGTCCTTCATGTTTGCAAAATTTCCATAATATCAAAGATTAATAACTATATCATCAATTAAATATTTAAATTTCAAGTTTTTTTAGTCTAAAATTATGCATTAAAAATAAGTTTATAGGTCAAATAGTAATCTGTTTCGGATTGGCACAGAATTTAACATGCGTATTAAGAATATAAAGAACATACAATTAAACAGTTAGATTTTTAAAATATATAGTCATATAATTTTTATAATGAGAGTTGTAGTCATTAGTTACAACTAAGTTTGTAATTAAATTTTGTTCATATTCAAAATAATGACTATAACTAAGTTTGTAGCCAAACTTTGCACGAGTTCAAAATTGCTTGCATTATTTATTCAAAAAATAAAAAATAAAAACTGATGGCATTCTTTATGGGTAATTACTTACTTTGCCTTTGCCATTGTCATTGTCATCCTCTATTAAATAACAAAAAAGAGGTAGAAAATAAGGAAAATAGGGACATTATGATCGTACGGGTATTTTATTTATTTATTTTTTAATATTGATAAGCTTGCTCCTTTGGAATGCTTTATTGACTCTAGCCCTCTAGTCAAAGAAGTTTTACATTAATTTTCTAGTGAAAATGGAATGATAGAGCATTCACATCAAACACACAAAAATACCTACTACCCTCTCACATGCTAAAGCCTTTTATACTCACTAGCAGCTTATTTTAGCTGAATGTTAAATGAAAATAATATTTTTTAATCCCTCAACGCACGTGCTAGCTTTCTCTTTTCTCACGCTGGCTCCTCAATTTTCTTTTTTATTGGTTCTCCCTTAAACCACCCTGTAGCGGCTCCAAAAAAGTTTTTTTTATTTAAGATGGTCATTAAAAACACTTAATTTAAAAAAAATTATTAATAATAAAACTTAAATATATTAACATCACAAAGTAAAAACATATTTAAATACATAAAGTTTTAAAATTTTCTTTCACAAGTTGAATGCATATAACCTCCGGTTGAATTATAGGAATAAAGGATGATAAATTTGAGTTTGTTTCCGGTATCCCCTTCCTTGTTTCAGCATCTTCAGAAACCAAATTTATTACTTTATTCATTAATAAATAGTCTTATCAGATCTAAAATACATGTGGATTTATTGAAAACTGGTTTTGTAGTTAATGACTTGACTTTGCTCAATTTATTTTTCAGCAATATTTAAATCTGAACTAAAAACCTTTTAAAGAAGATTAAATGAATGGGGGCATTCCGAGAATCGAACTCGGGACCTCTCGCACCCAAAGCGAGAATCATACCACTAGACCAAATGCCCATTTGGTGATATTATTTTGTGTTTTTAAGTTTACTCAACCATTTCCATTAAAATCAGTTGAGCTTTTCTCCCCCTAGCTTTTCAACTGTGAGGCCAAATTTCTCATGAAACAGTACGTAAAAAAATATTTGAGATTTCACCATTAACAATTAAAGGATGAAAAAGAAAAGAAAATAGTCATGGTAATAAATTCATAAGATCACCTTTAGGAATTTCTCTAGATAACCAACGTTGAATCTCCATTGGCTTGCAGATTTCCCATGGCTTTCTATCTTCCCTTTGCTCCCAAGTATCACCACCGAACAAAAACTTGGATGATGGGTCTATTTCAATCTTTTCTAGTGCTTTACAACGCTTAAGCACATGCAATGTGAGCTCCAACTCAATAATGTTATACCACAAAAACCTTCAAGGTGTAAGATCCTCAAATTTTTATGGTTAGACTTGGTAGGCTTCCTAATTTGTCTAGCTACATCAGCCTGTGTATTTAGCTACATGAAAAAAAAAATGTTACTTTCCAACATTTTGGAATTATAGAAATTATAACCACAAAGAAGATCTAAAGAAAATAAGCATATTTGAAGGCCACCATATGTTAAACTTTATTCATTTAGCTAAGATGATTGTAAATATGCTATGTGTGGCAACTCACAAATTAATAAATTTTTACAACATGAAAAAGATAGAAGCAATTTGTTTTATTTGAGGGAAATTGACCTCACAGTTTCGGTCAAAAATCAAATTTTACTGAACAAACATAATATTTAAATTCAAATTAAACTATTACCTTTTTTTTCCCTACCAATCGCTAGGGTTGTCCAACCTAATTTGACACCCAACAAATCAGTCTGACTTGGAGCCAACCAAACTAGAATCGACTCAATCAAAGCAAGGAGGTGGTCGACGGCAGGTCGAGTGATGGGTTTTGTTGTCTAAGACCCGAGAAACCTAAACTGATCGTAGACTTCGCCGTTAGCCTCCTCCTCCCCTTACTATGAGCAAGAATTTTGTCTTCGTTTTTTGTAGATCAGGCGAGATCTCCACCATATTTGGTGGAGATCTCAACAAATCTGTGGAGATCTCCCCCATATCCGGTGGAGATCTCGTCCAATTTGTGAGATCTCCACTAGCTCACTGGATTTACTGAGTACCATAAAAAATCGGCTTCAATTGACCCGGTTGAAGGAGTTTCAAGCACTTGTCAGTCGATTTCAACTTGAAATGACAGCCAGCGGCAATCTGCCTCTATAGAACCCAAAGTTGTCAAGTCGAGTCTGGGTTAGGTACAAACCTGACCAATGGACACCCCTGCTAGTCGCCACCTATCATTTTGTCCTATTCCTACCCTTTTTTTCCACTGCAATTTCTTGTTGATGACCAAACAAAAAAAAATGATATTTATTTTCCGTTATCTCAACCAAATACTCATGGCGAAAATTTATATATTTTCTTTCTATTCTCTAACTTCCCTATCTTCTCAACGTTTTCCACCAACACC
Source organism: Quercus glauca (assembly GCA_023736055.1). NCBI lineage: Eukaryota > Viridiplantae > Streptophyta > Magnoliopsida > Fagales > Fagaceae > Quercus > Quercus glauca. The sequence continues at coordinate 69,378,566 of CM043316.1, read as the reverse complement.
ACCAAATAGTCTTATCCATTTACTAAAGAGTAGTGTTAGGGACTCAACTTTTTTTACCACCCACTTGGGTCTAAGATTCACACCATTGTATCATCAATTGTGAAAAAAAGTTTTTAAAATGTTAGGGACAACTTTTTTCACCACCTACATGGATCTAAGATTCACACCAATATATATATATATATATATATATATAAGCAATTATGAAATATTTTTCTTAAAAAAATGTTATTGATTTACCCAACTCCTAATAACAAAAAACAAAAGGCACATAACAAAATAATTCTTACCACCAGATGCAGTTCTTCCAGCAAGGGCAAGAATTTCAACAGATATGCTATCCAAAGAATATCATTATCAAAGGAGTTAGCTGCCAACTCTAAATACTTCAGATTAGGAAATACTTTGAACGCTTGTGGTATGACATCAGAGCGGACAATCTGAAAAGCCAAAAAGAAAGGAATAAATTAAAAAGGTAATATCCTCTACAATAACAATATGATATTTATTGATAAATCTGAGTCATGCCAAATTAAATTATGGTTGAGACGAGGTATTGTGATTGATGTATAATAAAAGTGATGCTAATAGTAGTTTTGTGTTTAGAGTGATGTTATACACATAATATGCCACTTTAATCGTTGTGAAATTGAAAAATTATGTTTTACATTACACCATTCATATATATTTTACATTATAAACTAAACAAATATGTACGATATTATATATATTTTGCATGAACAATGTACAATATTGTAGACTATTCATGCAAATGTGTGCAATTAATTGTTCTTTGAAATCTGTTATGTTTTTGTAGTATTGTAGAATATATATATAATACTTGTGTAAGCATTCACTTACATAAGGTGTCCTCCCATGCAAGTTTAGAATTTCCAACTGAGGAAGACGATGTCCAAATTTTGTGTGGACATTTAAAACACCATCATAATCATAGTCAATTGAAGCTCACGTTCACCAGTTTTGGAATATTCTTGAAAGAGCAATATTCATGTTTGCCGGCAAAGAAAAACTCATTCAGCTCCACAGCACCATTAATATTAATTCCCCTCAAACTCTCGCAGTCAACTATAGCCAGATACTTGAGTTTAGAGAGGTCAATATTTAATTTACAATCACGGTCCATTCTCAATCTTTTGAGGCTTAATTGTTCAAGTTCTAAACCATGATTCAGCATATCTTTTAAAAAGCTTCCTGTCAGTATTACAATGTCTAGTGCAAGAGATTTTAGGGAAACCAACCCATCAAGTCAAATGCCTTACGGTAGAAAATTTCTCTTTAGTAAGAAGCCTAGAAGGAAAGTCAAATTTTTTTTTCATGGTTTCCATAATAAGCTTCACAATAAGGGTGCAACCCAAATGACAAGTTGATATCAAGTGTATGAAGGGCTCCCATATTGATTGCATCAGTGATCCACTGATCCAACTGAGGAGTAAACTCTTTCCCAAGTGAAAAATTGACCCTGAAAACATTGACCTTTGAGCCATGCCAAAGACTCATCAAATTGTTAACTCTTATCACAAATAAAAGCCTTTTTTGTTGAAGTGGATCTTCATCAACAGTCAGTTCAGTGAAAATACACCCCTTAAGCTGAGTACTTTCAATCAAATTATAGTCAAAATTGAGGACGGGAGTCTTCATCCAAAAAAGCCGCCATCTCTTTGACAATATACTAGTTTTAACTGCATCTTTGATCGGTAAAATGAACACGATGGACTCTATAATATCATCTGGCAAACGAAGAAATAGATCCTCACTTTTGCTGCTAGTTTTCTGTCAAAAAGCATCAAATGCAAAGATGCTTTTAAGATGTGAATTAAGGAAACTAGTCAAGTACAGTCTATTCACATTTCAACAAGCATGATTCTCATGGATATTGATGATGCACAAAAAATCGTCAGTGAGTTGATCGTCTATACATGTCAATGGGCACACCTGAAGAACAAAAGAGAAGAACCAATCAAAGGGCACCGGTGGGGTACCGCCAAAGACCCTCCGAAGGTTAAGTCAGAAGAAAGCTCCAACAATGCTTGAGAGTTTAAGCTTTAGAGAAATTGTGCGTACCTTGTTTTCTAAGGGCTTTTGGGTTTTTATAGTAGTGTAGAACCGACCTCCGTTTCTTGTGTAGCAAGGTGTTTCCTTATGGAGAAGATCATCATTAATGGGCAGATATTATGGGATCCTCCTCATGTTAGGATTCTATTTATATTGGGACTCTATAAGCTAGGGTTAATTGTGAGATGCAAGTTGTTTCTATTTAGAATTCCTTGGAGATCACTAAAACCAGGTGGATGCCACGTGGCCTTTAGATTCGTCCACTACGTGTCGGTGCATTTTGGATCCGTCCACTATCAGCCCACTGATCAAGCATTGTCAAGTTTATTTAAATGGGTTCGTCATTCCTAATTTTACCCTCTTCAGTTGCCCCCTCACTCCATGGGTCCGTGATCTCTGAGTGGACGGACCCGTGGAGTGACAGTTCAGTTTGTCTCCTGAAAAACATACCTAGCCTGACAGGCTGGCCTAGGGTCATTAATGTCGTAGGACACATGGCGTCTATCCAGTGGCTCGATAAAATATCATTTCAAGCAAAGTAAATTGCATACCACACATATATGGTTAGTGGATGAATCTAGGTCTTCATGGTAAACTAAATTAGCCCCCTAGTAATCACCCAGAATCAATTTGTTCAATAAAGTATTTATTTTGAAAAGGCCTCCATGGGACTGCCAAAAGCAAGTTTAAAAGACAAGACTGAATTACTTTCATCCAGTATAAATTTCGCGAAGATAATTTTCATTAGTGATGAAAGATCAGCAAGTAAATCAGCCACTGAAATTATTGAAGGCAGTCATGCAGTCAAATCTATACATAGTCCCAAACATGTGAAATTGGAGGATTTACTCTGCAATTAAGCAAAAAGGGATACCATGATTCAATAGAAAGCTATTCATGCTTTTAAGAAAGAGTCAAGGAACTTCCTTGAATTTGTAGCTCGGGAGGCTAGAGATCATTCCCATTATCGGCTATTAGGTTCCACAATGCTGCCACTGAGTTAGTAGTCACTAATTGCATTCTTAAGGCCATTTGGGCTCATGCCTTGACAAGTTGTACTGTCACTATCTTTCCCAAGCTAGATTGATTGGCTCAAAGCGACATCCAAGCAATACAACTAGATAGTCAAAATATTTGTGAGTGTCCTGTAACGTTATTACAGATTAGCTATAGGGCATAAAAAATAATTTGCTTAACCTGCAAGAACAAGATTAGTACCACTAAATGACTAGCTTGCAGATAAATAAAACTAAATCATCCATTTAGCCTTGTGTAGATACAGGTCCACGGACAGGAAACCATAGTGAGAAAAATTAAATCTTGCAATCATATATTAAGCTTGTCAAAACTAGTCTTGAGAGAAAATACTGTTTAGGCATTACTCTCAACTCAAACGGTCATGTTTCTAGCAGTATATGAGAAAATATCAAAGTGAAGAAACTTCCCTCGAAATGCAGATTGGAGATTTTAAGAACCTGCCCTCACATTAAGTGGATGCTAGCTTTCTATGGGAAGTATCTTTGTCTCTCCTTTCAGCTTCTATTGGTGAAACAATGCCAAATGTGATGAGCTTGTTGCTGCACACATAAAGCTTGTTGCAGGCAACATGTAAGCTCCAACCTATAGTGTTCCCGCTGTTAATGATGTGAAAGATGAGACCATCTTTAAGCAATTAAGCTGAACACCTTGACAGCAAATATCTAGTGTGAGTATACTGTGAGTATATATATTTATTTCAGCAAATAGAAGCAAGTAATATAAGTCATGTCTACTACATAAACATCGTCAAAACTGGTGGCTACTTGTTAGGCCAACCAACATCGGCTTCAAAATGAATTAACAGCCATATTTTACTTTCAACCCAAGTGCGAATGTGATTAAAAGCACCTTAAAGCTTCACAAGAATCTTAAATAAGAAAATAAATAAAAGGGAACATAAGCCAATGAAAGCTCTTAGCCGCAGAAGGTAGTAAAGTCTAGCTTAGGCATCATCCAAAAGGCTTAGAAAGAGCATAACACTTTCTTGAAGGTGTTCGTAATAAATAAGCTGACTTTGAAAAGGCTAATAGTGATTGTAAAAAAGCAAGGACCATATTTAATATATAATCATAATAAAAATGCCTTGCAACCATGCGTGAAGCCAAATTTATACACTGGTTCTCAAATTAATATAACCAAATGATAAGCTTCAAGAGTAAAGGCAGAGGATAAATAAAATAGAGAAGACTTCCCTGAATTTGGCGACGAGCTTTTATGCTGGAGCCGTGATTGAGTTAAGGAAGGGAAAGAGCTTTCTCTGTTTCCTTTTCCTTGCCAATCCCCCCCCCCCCCCCCCTTTTTTTTTTTTTTTTTTTTTTTAGGGGTGGGGGGGAACCGTTAACCCGTCACTAAGCAGAGAGAATTTTTCAATCCTAAACGGTTAAATGTTTCGTTTTCAAATGTTAGGAGGACCAAGGCTCTTCGCATAATATAACAACTATTAAAACACAACCAAAAATTAATGATTTTATATTTTGATGACCTACTGGTCTAAACCAAAACTTGAGTTGAAAATGGCCAACAACACATCATTGAGCGTGAAAAGGGCACTATAGATTAGAGATTGGAGAATTCGGTGGAAACTGGAAAGTAGCCAAACATGAGCACAACTGACAAACCACAAAAGACTTTTCTGAAATTATCGTGGCAAAACCAAGACATTCCGTCCATGTCATAATGACGCACAACGTGCGCACCATACGTTACTTTTCTGATTCTAACTAATCTCACCCGTCATCTAAAGAGTGTCAAGCGTGCGTAGTTTCTATAAAGTCAAACTAATCATATGGCATGTGTATGTGTAACAGGCAACGATGTTAATGTGGATGCCTTTTTCCGGTGTATCCGTCCACCTTGTGGACCCAGTAACTATCAGATATATTCAAGTATCCCTCACCCGTCCTTCTTGCGGACTCTTGCTAAACCAGACAAACATCCACACACACAGTCACATCTTAAGCTTTATTGAAGGCATCGAACTTGCAAGTTCAAGAGTTTACCTTTGCTCCTTCAAGATAATGAAAAGCTGCTTCACTATAACAGCCTACGTAATGGCCATATTGCCCCCTAAGCATCTGATAATGCTTTCACAAGCTTGTAAAATTGTTGGAAATCGTATATACCAATTTTTCATTATATGTACTTCATTCAAGTAGGAATACATTCAAGGATGTCTCACACCTTTTTCAGGTGTATCCATCCACTAGTGGATTAGATGAACTTTATTATTTCTTTATCCGTCCACCATGTGGACTTAGTCAATGTATCTGTCCATCATGTGGACAAACTTCAAGGATGTCTTACCTTTTTCAGGTGTATCCGTCCATTAGTGGATTAGATAAACTTTATTCTCTTTCATCCGTCCACCATGTGGACTTAGTCAATGTATCCGTCCATCCTGTGGACAAACTTCAAGGATGTCTCACACCTTTTTCAGGTGTATCCGTCCACTAGTGGATTAGATGAACTTTGTTACATCTCTTTCATCCGTTCACCATGTGGACTTAGTCAATGGATCCGTCCATCCTGTGGAAAAACTTGGATGCCTTTTGATACATTTATTCATTTTGTGGACTTGGTTTATATATCCATCCATCTTGTGGACTTATAACATGAGTTGGCAGCCGTTCACTTTGTGGATTTTATAAAATTTTGATTGTAGTTTGTATCTGTCCGTTCTATGGGCTTAGTAAATATTAGATAATAGTTTGTATCCGTCCATTCTATGGATTTAGTAAATTTTTGGATAATAGTTTGTATCCGTCCATTCTATGGACTTTGTAAATTTTTGGAGGGTCGTTTGTCACTTTGGTGACTTGGTTGGATGATTTCTATTTGAGTCAATCATCTTTGGAGGATCACTTGGATCGTTCGTCACCTGGATCATTCATTGCCATGTAGGTAGCAAGATTTGGATTTTTATCAAGGTACTTGTTAGTGGATTGGTTCGTTCGTCCACCTGTAGGTAAGAATTTTTTTTTTTACCAAGCCACTTGTGAAGGGCTTGGTTTGTCCGTCCACCCCTTAGGTAGAAAGACTTGGATTTTTAACCAAGGCACACGGGAGTGGCATAGTTCGTCCTTCCTTCCGTAGGTAGGAAGACTTAACCTTTTGACCAAGGAACTCGTGGGTGGCTTGGTTCGTCTGTCCACCCGTATGTAGAAGACTTATATTTTTACCAAGGCACTTGTGGGTAACTTGGTTCGTCCGTCCACCCATAGATAAGAAGACTTAGAATTTTGATCAAGGCACTTGTGGGTGACTTGGTTCGTCCATCCACCCACAGGTAGGAAGACTTAAAATTTTATCCAAGGCACTTGTGAGTGACTTGGTTCGTTTGTCCACCCGTAGGTAGGAAGACTTAGGATTTTGTCTAAGGAACTTTTGAGTGGCTTGGTTCTTCCTTCCACCTGTAGGTAAGAAGACTTAGAATTTTGACCAAGGCACATGTGGGTGACTTGGTTCGTCCTTCCACCTATAGGTAAGAAGACTTAAATTTTGTACCAAGGCACTTGTTGGTGGCTTGGTTCGTCTTTCTACCCGTAGGTAAGAAGTCTTAGAATTTTGACCAAGGCACTTGTGGGTGACTTGGTTCGTCCTTCCACCTGTAGGTAAGAAGACTTAGAATTTTAACCAAGGCACTGATGGGTGGCTTGGTTTGTCTGTCCATCCCACTGGGTTGAGGGTTAGGTGTATGTCGGCTCCCTTTTGTAGTGTTTAGCCATAAGGTCTTGTTGAAGCGTTGGCATCTGTCGTATGCTTTTACGTAGGATTGGGCATCCTTCTGCACGGTTGGCCATTGGTACATTGCCCCCAGGACGTGTGATGCTTGAACTTTCAACCTTTAGGATGCATTGTAGTCCTATTTGTCATTTTGATGGTTCAAATACTATTCGTTCTATTGGCCCAACTTTTGCTCCAGCAACTCTCCAAGGCGTTGGGTGGGTTTTTCGGTCTCTTGGTTGATGGTAGCCATTGATCGTCTAGACCATGCAACTCTTTGTCTTAGCAGCGGTGATATGGCTGATCACTCGTTTCCCACAGACGGCGCCAACTGATGATGCACAAAAAATCGTCAGTGAGTTGATCGTCCATACATGTCAATGGGCACACCTGAAGAACAAAAGAGAAGAACCAATCAAAGGGCACCGGTGGGGTTCTGGCCAAAGACCCTCCGAAGGTTAAGTCAGAAGAGAGCTCCAACGATGCTTGAGAGTTTAAGCTTTAGAGAAATTATGCGTGCCTTGTTTTCTGAGGCCCTTTGGGTTTTTATAGTAGTGTAGAATCGACCTCCGTTTCTTGTGTAGCAAGGCGTTTCCTTATGGAGAAGATCATCATTAATGGGCGGATATTATGGGATCCTCCTCATGTTAGGATTCTATTCATATTGGGACTCTATAAGCTAGGGTTAATCGTGAGACGCAAGTTGTTTCCATTTGGAATTCCTTGGAGATCACTAAAACCAGGTGGATGCCACATGGCCTTTAGATCCGTCCACTACGAGTCCGTGCATTTTGGATCCGTCCACTGATCAAGCATCGTCAAGTTTATTTAAATGGGTCCGTCATTCCTAATTTTACCCTCTTCAGATATGATATACCCTATTCTTTTATAATAATAATAATAATAATAATAATAATAATAATAATAATAATAATAATAATAATAATAATATGCAGGTTTTTCCATGAAAAATTTTTATTCCCCATTAACAATTTGTTATTAAACACACCTTTTGATAAAAGTGCAAGGACAATTTATATAAGAAAGGAAAATTTAAAGGGGGGAGATAGCACTTATTCACCAGGTATATATATTGAATGGGGAAGACCATTCTAATCAAAGTGCAACAATAATATTGAGAAAGGGAAGTCATACTCTTTTTTCTTTTTTTTTTTTTTTTTTTTTTTTTTTTTTTTTTGTGGATAGAACAAAGGGAAGTATGTTAATTTTTAGTCTCTCCATATGTTGAAGCTGGAATTGAATTAAATGAAAACGGCAAAACCAATTATCAAGTGCAAGGCAAAACGACACGAGTGAGATTAAAAGAACAGAACAAGCTGAAGAACAAAAGGGTAGAATGTGGATCAATGAAATCACGTGCATAGCATGTGAGTAACTTAAGTCCCAATTAGTTGTATAGGAAGTCCACTTGGCACGCATCTAATGGTGGAGTTGTATTTCCGTTAGATTAGGAAGTTAGTTAATTTTTTGTTTGTCTTAACTCCTCTGTTATTGTATATATAGAAATAGGGGCTTATCTAATTAGTCACTTTGTACATTTTCTGAAATTGATGAATGGCAATTTTCTTTTCTCCCAAAAGCTCTCTCTTCCAATTTCCAGAAACCTCTTTCTTTACATGGTATCAAAGCAAGATTTTCTTTGATTTTCGTTGTTGCCAAACAAATTTTAGTCTTCGAAATTTCTTTCTTTTCTTCTTGATTTTCTTGGAGTTCTAGTCTTTCATGGCTTCTGATTCAACAACCAATCAAGCACAGTCTTCCACTCAATTTGTGCCTTCTACAAGCACAACAATGGCAGATGAATCTGCTAACAATCCTTATTTTCTTCCAGCCACTGAGAGTCCAGGAATAATTCTTACTTCACAGCCTTTAACTGGTCCAGAGAACTATTTGAGTTAGGCAAGATCAGTGTTCTTAGCCCTAAGTTCATGAAACAAATTTGGTTTTGTGAATGGTTCGATTCCACAACCAGATCTTACCTCTCCATTGTACAATTCTTGGAGTAGGTGTAATACCATTGTGAAATTGCTCGTCTTTCTCAAGGTACACTCACAGTAAGTTCGTACTTCACTAGGTTTAAGACACTCTGGGATGAGTTCATCAATTTTCAACCTTTCACTGTATGCAATTGTGCTTGCACATGTTTTTCGTTTCTTGATGGGATTAAGTGATAGTTATGGGAACATTATAGGCCAGATCTTGTTGCTTGAGCCTTTTCCATCTATTAGCAAGGTTTGTTCTTTGATCTTGCAAGAGGAAAAAGAAGAAGCTTTGGACATGGAGTTAATGTAGTCTATCCTACTGAGGCTACTGCTATGTTTGCTACTCATGCTAAGGGTTTTAATGGCAATCAAGTATAGAACCAAGGCAATCGTGGTAATAAAGGTCATTTTAAGAAGGATAAACCCATTTGTACTTACTGTGGCCTTAGTGGTCATATTGCAGACAAGTGTTATAAGTTACATGGGTATCTTTCAGGCTACAAGCACAAGGGAAGCAATCAAGCTATGGCTAATCAAGTTTCATCATTTTTGCCTTTCGGAAATTTTGGCAATTTGGATGGTTTTGCCTTGGCTAATCCAAATTTGATCCAAAATAATGCTGGCTTCTCTAATCGTAGCTTTCACTCTGAAGCTGATCTTCCTCCACAGCCTTCTTTTGGTGCTACATTTACTTCTCCACAGACTTCTGTCCAAGGTTCTTAGCCTCAGTGTCCCATCTCTCAGGTTCAATGTGAGCAGCTTCTTAACTATTTGAAAGCAGTCACAGCTTCTGGTTCAGGCATTGATACTTCTACTTCTCATCAAGTTGCCACTATCATGGCATCTGCTCCTATTATTCAACCTGGCTTAACACTTAACTCAGCTTCCTCTTCTACTGCTGATGCTTCAAATTTTTCAGGTAATCCATTTTGGATTCCCCCAAATTTCACACATTCTTTTTTTTTCTGCCCATATTATTGATAGACCTGTTTTTAAGTCTAATGATTGGATTTTGGACACTGGTGCTACTAACCATATGGTCCACTCAGTGTCACGACTTACTGCCATCACTTCTACTGTCCATTCTTATGTTTTCTTGCCAAATGGGGATCAGGCTTTAGTAACACATATAGGCATTGTGCAGATTTCACCCACTTTAACACTTACCAATGTTTTGTGTGTTCCTACTTTTAGTTTTAACCTCATTTCCATAAGCAAACTTACACAACAATCTTCTTGTTGCCTTATTTTTCTTGGACATTGGTGTTTTATCCAAGACCTTGCTCAATGGAGTATGATTGGTCTAGGTAAAGAATGTCAAGGACTATATCTGCTGCAAGCTCCTGTTTCTCAGATTGCTCCTACTGCCTTGGTTGCTTCTGCTGGCCATTCTTCTTCCACTTTATGGCATAACAGATTGGGACATCCTTCATTTTCAAAGCTATCTTTGTTGAATAAACTTGTAGGTTCTGCATCTTTCAATAAGTCAGATTGTTGTGAGGTTTGTCATTTTTCTAAGCAAAAAAGGTTACCTTTTCCTTCTAGCAATCATGTATCTGTTCAACCTTTTGAACTTGTTCATTGTGACTTATGGGGTCCTTTTTCCACTTGTACTGTTGAAGGTTTTAGGTACTTTTTAACAATTGTTGATGTCTTCTCTTGTTGTACATGGGTTTATCTTCTTAAGAATAAATCTGATACTCAAATTTTCATTCCTAATTTTGTTAACAAGGTTCATACTTAATTTCATGCTTTTGTTAAAATTATTAGGAGTGACAATGGTACATAATTTTTCTTAAGAAAATTCTTTCATTCCAAAGGCATCTTGCATCAATTGTCATGTGTTGATACTCCTTAAGAAAATGCCATTGTTGAAAGGAAGCATCAGCATCTTCTCAATGTTGCAAGAGCACTAAAATTTCAATCTAACTTGCCTTTGTATTTATGTGGTGATTGCATTCTTACTGCTGTCTATCTTATTAATAGACTGCCTTCTAAATCTCTACACAACAAAAGTCCCTATGAATTGCTTTTTTAAGTCTTCACCACCTTATAATCATTTAAAGTGTTTTGGTAGTTTGTGTTTCATATCCACTTTATCACATAATAAGCACAAATTTGCACCTAGGGCTAGAAAATGTGTTTTCTTAGGCTATCCTCATGGCATTAAAGGTTGTTGATGGCTATTTTGGAAAGGAAAGAAGAGGCCCAACGACACGGGCAGAAAAGAGTTGGTAAACAGATAGCAAAACCATTAGGCCCAAGCAGCAGGAATAATGGATCACAGGCCCATGAAATAAACAAATGGGCCTTGAGAAGGCAAATGGGCTTAAAAAAACCTGGAAAGAGAGAAATAGCAAACCCATAGGTAGTATATGATGTAGAAAAGTGAGAATGGACCACAGCAGACCCAAAGTAATGCAAGCAAAGAAAGTAAGGGGTAGATGGCAAGCTCATGAGCCCCAAGGATGATAATAAAGTAATTGGGTCGGGGAAGCCCAATGAAGTTAATAAAATCCCATGGGAGTGCAGAGTAAAAGGCCAAGGAAGCCTAAGGAAAGCAAATAGGCTAAGAAAAACCCAAGGAAAGCAAATGGGCTAAGGATGCCCAAGAGAAAACAAATGGGATACAGGAGCCCGCAAGTAATGCAATAGAAAACCAATGGCCATAATGAGCCACTGGGGGAAGAATAAATGGCAGGCCCAAAGGGGGGCCCAACAGGATTGAGTCAAGCAAACGTCATGGCAGGAGTGACAAAATGATATGGCAGGAAATGATAACAATTTAAGGGAAAGGTTGAAAGAGGGCAAGGCCCAACATCAAATAAAGCCCAGCCCCTAAGGGGAGCAGGAAATTAGAAAATAGTTCACATAAAGAGTCAAGGACGAACGGCAGACTGAGCAGACAAGCCTTCAGACCACGGCGAACGCATGAGCAGCAGGCAGATTTTGGACATATATGCAAGGGAGGCACGCGCAAGGCCTAGACATCAACATCCTGTACCCGGCCAATACAAGACACGGTGAGGTCATGGGTCAGAGGTAAGAGGGCATGGTTTGGCGGTGGGGAGAGGGGAAAAACCTATTTTGAGGTTCTTGCTCAGGCTCTTTTAGGGGAAGTGTCCTGTTGGGATGATATACCATCCAAAAGAAGTAAGACTGAGTTGGAACCACTAGGTGCATGCTATGAGGGATAGGGAGAAAGAGCACCCACACCGTAGCAGGAAAGGGTGCCACGGCAGACAAATAAACAAAAAAAGTCCTCTTTGTCTAGAAATGGGGAGTGGCACATAGATGGCCCAATAGTGGTCGGAAAGTACACCCAAATCAGACAAATGTGGTTAAGGGCTACAATAGTAAAATCTAGCCACGGCAGGCACTATAAAAGGAGGCCCTTGCCGTGTATAGTAAGGATGAAGAACGATCACTGTAAGAGGAACCTCTAAGAAAAACCAGGAAATAAAAAACAAGTAGGGAGGAAAGAAAGATAAGAGAAAAATTAAAAGGAAGAAAAAGAAAAACAGAGAGTTAGATCGGCAGGCATGCATCAATAGGTCGATTCCCTCTCTCCCTCTCAAAATCCTGCTCTTTGCCACAGGCAAAAGGATTCTTTTGGGCATCAACCATTCAAGTCCGTTTCCCTCAAAGTGATTAATTTCCATGGCAAGATTTCCTCGGGAGGTTATTCACGTTGAGAAAAAGCGTTCTTCACTCTCTGGTTTTGCTTATGCAGATCAGATTTAATTTGATTTCTTTCTTTTCTAATTAACCCATATATTACCACTTATTCTCTTTGTTTTATTTGTAAAAGTGATTGTCATTATTGTGATTATCTTTCTTGAATAGGGATTATTTGGTCATTTTTTATTAAGTAGCCGAAGTGCTCCCTTTTGCTATTATTATTATTATTATTATTATTATTATTATTATGTCTGCCATGACTCATCTAAAATAGTTCTACCTGAGTAAGCGTGTTCTTGGAAAACGAGGCATAGTTTGCGCACTAGTCAAACCAAATTGAATTGCAGTTGGACCGGTCTCAACTCCCTTACTCAGAGTACTTGGGCCTAGTACCGCAGGAGGCAGCCCAGCCTCAATATAACAAAAAAGCCTGCCACAAAGGTTACAAGGTTCTTGACATTGAATCCAATTCTATTCATATTTCAAGGGATATCATCTTCTATGGACATATTTTTCCTTTTGTTCAATCAGATCACCCTTCCACTTCTTATCTTGATTCATTTGTGTTCCCACATTGTGTTTCTGATGCATCTCATGTTTCTGATGCACCTCATGTTTTTGATCCTCCTAACCCTCATTTGGTTGACTCAAGCTTGGCCACTTCCCAACCTGATTCAACCATTGCTCCTACTCCATCTGATTCTAATTCTTCCCAATGTGATTCCCAACCTGATGTGCCTTTACCTTCAATTTTGGATTCTGTTATTCCTCCCTCACCACCTTCCATTGATCACTCTTTACCTATTTCCTCATCTTCTTTACCTGCCTTAAGGAGATTAACCAGACCTCATCATCCACCTGCTTACCTCTCTGATTATTCTTGTAAAGAAGTTAGTACCAAGCCTGCTTTTGGATTGCCTTATGACATTTCAAAGGTTATTAGTTACTCACATCTTGGACCTCAGTTTGCATCCTTTCTCATGGTTGTTAGTTCTGTTCCATCAGAACCTGTTTCATTTTCTCAAGCAGTTAAGTTTCTTGAGTGGAGAGCTGCCATGGACAAGGAAATTGAAGCTTTGGAGTTCAATAATACTTGGACATTAACCCCTTTACTTGTAGGTAAGTCTCCCATTGGTTGTAAATGGGTGTATAGGGTTAAGTATCACTCTGATGTTTCTATAGAGAGGTACAAAGCTCGTTTGGTTGCCAAGGGTTTTACCCAAAAGCTTGGTTTGGATTATTCATAAACTTTTAGTCCTGTTACTAAGTCAGTTTCAGTCAGGATTGTCTTGTCTTTGGTTACTGTGAAGCTTTTCTCCATGGTGAGTTGGTTGAGGATGTTTACATGTGTTTACTACCTGTTTTTCATAGCGAGGGGGAGCAGCATTTGGTATGTAAATTGAATAAGAGCCTTTATGGATTGAAACAAGCTTCTAGAAAATGGTTTGAGAAGTTTTCATCCACCATTCTGCAAATGGGCTTCATTCAATCAAAATCTTATTATTCTTTTTTTACACACACACAAAGATCTTCATTCATGGTGCTTTTGGTTTATGTAGATGACATATTGTTGACTGGTAATAATCCAACTTGTGTCCAACATTTGAAGAAGGTTCTTGATGATAGATTTGGTTTAAAGGACTTGGGGTCTTTAAGGTATTTCTGAGGGCTTGAAGTGGCTAGAACTGATGAAGGTATAAACTTGAACCAATGGAAGTATGCCTTGGAAATTTTGGAGGATACAGGTTTTCTAGGTTCCAAACCAGTCAAGTTCCCTATGGAGCAAAACTTAAAGCTGTCCAAATATGAGGGAAAGCCATTGACAGATGCTGCTCAGTTTAGAAGGCTTATTGGGAGACTCTTGTACCTTACTCTGACAAGGCCAGACATCACATATGCTGTGCACAGGCTGAGCCAGTTCGTATCACAGCCAAGAGAGTCCCATTTACTAGCTGCCAACAGAGTACTTCAATATATAAAAGGCTTACCAGGAAGAGGTATTTTCTTTCCAAGCCAATCTGATCTGCACATTAAGTCCTTTTGCAATGCAGATTGGGCTGGATGCCCTGACACTAGGAGTTCCTTAACTGGTTATGCTGTTTTCTTGGGGGAATCATTATTTCTTGGAGGTCTAAGAAGTAAGGTGTTGTTTCAAGGTCCTCAGCTGAGGCTGAGTACAGAGCTATGGCAAGTGTGGCGTGTGAGATCACTTGGGTGCTGCAAATACTTAAGGATTTAATTGGTTATGATGTTTTCTTGGGGGAATCATTAATTTCTTCGAGGTCTAAGAAGCAAGGTGTTGTTTCAAGGTCCTCAGCTGAGGCTGAGTACAGAGCTATGGCAAGTGTGGCGTGTGAGATCACTTGGGTGTTGCAAATACTTAAGGATTTAAAGGTGAATCATGCAAGGCCAGCTATGTTGTTCAGTGATAATCAAGCAACCTTGCATATAGCTGCAAATCCAGTTTTCCATGAGATGACAAAGCATATTGAGGTAGATTGTCATTTGGTAAGGGATAAGATCATGGAGGGTATGATTAAAACATTCCATGTTGCTAGTAACTCACAAGTGGCAGATATTTTTACCAAAGCATTAGGTTTCTCAGCTTTTACAAGGCTTTCTGGAAAATTGGGTTTGAAGGACATTTTTGTTCCCAGGGATGTAAAGGCACAAATCACAGATCAAGTTTCAGATCAAGAAGGTCAAGTCTCAGAACTTAAAGTTAAGGACTTGAGGGGGAGTGTTGAAGTTGGAATTGAATTAAATGAAAACGTCAAAACCAATTGTCAAGTGCAAGGCAAAACGACATGCGTGAGATTAAAAGAACAGAACAAGTTGAAGAACAAAACGGCAGAGTGTGGATCAATGAAATCACATGCATAGCATGTGAGTAACTTAAGTCCCAATTAGTTGTATAGGAGTCCACTTGACACACATCTAATGGTGGAGTTGTATTTCTGTTAGATTAGGAAGTTAGTTAATTTTCTGTTTTAGTCTTAACTCCTCTGTTATTGTATATATAGAAACCGGAGCTTATCTAATTAGTCACTTTGTACATTTTCTGAAATTGATGAATGAGAATTTTCTTTTCTCCCAAAAGCTCTCTCTTCCAATATCCAGAAACCTCTTTCTTTACACCACACAATTCTTTAATTAAAAATTTGTAAAGGTTTAATATTGATTTGTTTATGTGGTTTTTCCTCTATAAACTTTCTCCAGTTAGGAAATACATATATAAACATTTTTTTTCTAATAAAATGTTTAATAATATCTCTAAAAAAAAATTATTTGTACCTATGATCTTTATCTTAAGATAAATTCATATTATGTCATTATATGAATTATATAACATATATAAATTAATAGGCATAAAAATCAAGGTAGTAAATTTTTGGAAGGAAGTCGTTTCGAGTTAATCATGGAAACAAAATATTTCGGTAAGCTACACAATTTAAAACTTGTAAGCTATAGAAATTAACACAACATTTATTAATTTCACATATACAAAAGAGATATTTTTATATGAGTATACAAATGAAAAGAGATTCGATAGAATATGAATTGTCAAAAGAGAATACAATTTTTGTTCAGATAATTTAGTAATTCTACAATTTTTCATATTGTCATATAACCTTGAATCAATTTTCTCACTTTGGCACATGGTAGTATTGACTAGTAGGCTTTTTGTTATGATGTTATTGGGCTTATTATAATGATAGCCATCCAACTAATCCCAGAATCCCAGAATCCTAGGAGGCAAATTCAGTAAAACTGATAAAATTTTAATGCTTATGCATATAATTTGTAATGTTTTGAACCATTGTTTTCTCCTAATGTAGCTTGTAGGAGGAGGAGAAGCATTTGTAGGAGGCTGGGGATTGCCGCAACCACCAACTTAGGTAAATACCTTGGTTTTCCCATTGTTAATCAAGGTAGAGTGGGCAATGCGTATAATTTTGTGGTCAATAAAATACAAAGTAAGCTGGCTGGTTGGAGATCAAAATTACTGTTGAAGGCTGGTAGAATGGTGTTAGTGAAATCAGCAGCATCTCCTGTGGCAGAATATTATATGCAATGCCAATCTCTGCCTGCTAAGGTTTGTGATCAAGTTGATAAGTTAATAAGGGACTTTTTATGGGGTTCAACGGAAGAAAGAAGGAGGCTGCATTTGGTTAGATGGGACATTGTAACTCTTCCTAAAGAGCTAGGTGGTTTGGGGCTGCATAATATGAGGGACAGAAATAATGCTTTATTAGCAAAGCTGTGCTGGAGGCTAGCTTGTGAACAGGAGGCTCCTTGGGCAAAGATGCTTGTGGCAAAATATTTAACTCCCAATAGAATGACTGTAGAAGGAAGAAAGCTCCCATGCTCTAGTTGTTGGGTGGCTTGTAAGAAGGGTGGTCTAGTATATGTCAAGGGACTAAAATGGTCTGTGAAGAATGGAGAAATAGTGAAGGTGTGGACTGACTTTTGGCTTCCCAGGGGCACTTTGAGATCGCTTGTTGAAGGGCCTTTGAACCAGGATGAAGAGCTTATTACTGTGAAGCAATGTTTTGATCATAATTATGAATGGAAAGCTCAATGCCTATCCTTTGACTTACCTGACCAAATCCTCAATGCAATTAAAACAACTCCTTTGTCCTGTAACCAGGAGGCAGAGGATTCTCTCCATTGGGCCTTCTCCAAGAATGGATTTTTCTCATTGAAATCTGCTTATTTATTGGCTAGGGGTTTAAATCCTTTGAACCTTGATACTGTTTCGGTGGCTTGGGTATGGAAGGTAGAAGCTTTTCCTAAGATTCAGTTCTTTCTATGGTTGTGTCTGCATAACAGTGTGCCCTCCGGGGAAGTTTTGGGTTCAAGGGGTTTAAGTCTTGATCCCAAATGCAGTTTATGTCATCAAAGCATCGAAACAATTGACCATCTCTTAAGGGGCTGTGGGTTTGCTCAGGATTTTTGGCAACAACTTCAATTCCCGAACTGTTTGAAGGAAACATTCAACTTACCGATGGGTGAATGGCTTGAAACCAACTGCAAATCAGATATTAAATCTAGATGGATGGGAATTCCTTGGAAGTTTTTGTTTTCCATGGGAGTGTGGAATTTATGGTTGCATAGGAACAATTTTATTTTTAGGACAGGTAAGGTGGATTGGTCATGCTTTAAGAGAAGCATTAAAGATAGTGTCGAATTTTTCTCCGTCGGGTTGAATGCTAAGTTGCCTAAAGCTAAAACAGTGATTGCAGTGGGTTGGGAAAAGCCTCCAATGGGGTGGACAAAGCTTAATTCAGATGGGTCTGCATTTAGTAATCTTGGACGTGCAGGAGGAGGTGGTGTTATCAGGGACCATGAGGGGCGTTGGTTGAAAGGCTATGCAAGGCCTCTTGGGTGCACTAACAGCTGTATGGTAGAGCTGTGGGCCTTAAGAGATGGTCTTTTATTAGCAAAGGAGATGGGGTTAAATAATCTCCTTATTAAGCTGGATGCCTTAAGTGTTGTTTTGCTTATGAACAATAATACTGCCAAATTGTTAATGGAGCCATTGCTAACTGATTGCAGGAACTTGGTGAGAGAGATTTCCAACAAGCAAATTGTTCACATCTATAGGGAGGCCAACCAATGTGCTGATGCGTTGGCCAAGCTTGGTGCTAGTAGTTTAGATGCTTTTGTTATCTTTTTGAATCTGCCGCCTGTGGTGGACAGTATCTTAGCTTCTGATAAAGTTTGTTTAAGATGTAATAGACTTATTATTTCCTAAGTTTAATGTTATATCGTTTGTTGACCAAAAAAAAAAAGAAGTTTTGAACCAAAGGGATATGATTTACTCTTTCATCTCAACAATTTAACAAAAAGTAGGAATTACCTGGTGAATTCCGAGATTTTGAATTTTCTTTGCTTTGTTTTTATCATCATTATACTCCATAAGTTTCAACCCAATTTATAAACTAAACTCTGAGTAATGGAACCATTAGGGTAATAACATAGTTATAAACCTCCATTATATCATTGAAAAGAAAATTTCTCCAAGATAAACAGAGAAGAAAACCAAATTGCTCAAAGCAAAGAAAGAAATAAACTTACTTAAGAAATCAAGATTAACAAATACAAGAGAGATTCTCAAAAAAAAAAAAAAAAAAAAAAACAAATACTAGAGAGAAGGCTTGTATTTGTTTTTTGTTTTTTGTTTTTGTTTTTTTTTGGAGTAAAAGAAGGCTTGAAGTTTTATAAATTAATCATGGCTGCGTGACATTAATTTATATGACCAGTAGTACCACATAAGCTAGTGTAGGGTCATGGTTTGGACACCTCTTCTATTGGATGGATAGATTCAGGCCCAGCTAATCCAATACAATGAATTTATAGAGAATGGGTTTAAGAACTAGGCCTTAGTGAGGATTACAACAACTAGACATGGCTACGAGTAGATTGAATAACAAGGACGTGGACAAAAGTGTGAAGTTCTGTTCCTCGGCCCTCATCTTAGGAGCTTGTAGTTCTCATTATCTCTTTAGTGCTAGGTTACAAAGGTTTCAAAGCTGGTACCAATTGTTCCAGTATTCTCCGCCTCCCCTTTCTGGAGGATTTCTTACATTATATATATCCTCCTTCAGTTGATCTTAACCTTCCATTTGTTGATCGTGCAGGTCACTACTTGAGTGCTTGTCCTATCAGCCATCTTCCTAAACTTTCTGTGGGTTGCAGCAACGAAGGTAGTATTGTTTAGGGGTCATTTTCTCATTAATGCGGCCAGAACATTAGTTGTGGGTATTTAATGTGAATGTGATAGTTTTTCCTTGAATTGCTCTTTCACCATGCTCCCATGGCTGACCCGTTGTACTTATCTTTTTTCTTGGGATGCTCTAGGGGGCTGCCTTTGATGGCGTGCCGCTATTCCCTTCTATGGTCCTAGTTGGTCGAGGTCAAGATTGTCCTCGGCAATGCTCCTTGGAAATTTGGGCCTTCTTTGTTCGTCCTCGGACATTTCTTCCTCCTCGGCGTGGGCCTTGGGCTTAGTATAAAGTGGGCTGGACTTGCCAAATTCTTTATCCCCATAATAGCCCCTCAAAATCCTATTGTCCGACTCTTCAGACGGAGAGGAGGATTTTGATGTCCTCGGGCCTTTGTTAAGACTTGTCAAGTTTTGTCCTCTGTCAGTGCCAGAGTCTTTTCGCCTGTCCAAGGCACGTTCCTGGCGCTTCGGTATATGGAGTGCGCCCTTATTAAATTCTGGCGGCTCTGTATTCCCCACGTTTCAATGGTATGATGGTAATCTAACGGTGGGGATTTCTTTAACTTTATGGGCGGAAAAACCCATACGGTTATTTTTAATTGGAGGTATAAATATCCATTCGAACAAATTTGCCTCTTTACTTTTGCACTCAAGAGTTCTTGTGCACATGTCCTGAGTTCGTTCAAATCTCCAACTAAATTCATGTCTTTCTCAGCATAAAAAGCTTGTCCGAGGAGCTCCTTCTCATTTCTGTAAGTCTTTTCTCTCTCTCTCTCTCTCTCTAATTCGTGTTTACTCTCTTCTAAGTTTCTTTTCCTCTTATTCCTCCCTTTCTTTCGTCATTCCCTGAGTCTTTTAACCGTTTCTAGGGATGGGTAGTTTTAAAAAGTTGGTTGAGTCTGAAGAGGCAATGGAGAAATTTATCGCCGATTATAGGATACCTAGTAACGTGGGTGTGAGATACTGTGAAGAAGGGGAGTGGCATTTTAGGAGGTAAGAGGGTGAAGTAGTAATTCCCATAATTGCCTTCATAGAAGGTGGTATGAGAATCTCTATGGGGCCGGTGATGAGGGACTACTTTAGGCATTTTCGGTTAGCTCCTACCCAGTGCGCCACCAACGTGTTTAGGATCCTGGATTACGTGGACACTTTAAATGAGAAAATGAAGTTGAGGTTGATGCATCACGATGTAAACTGGTGCTACAACCTCCAACACCTAAAGGGTAAGTCCTATTATATGAAGATGAGGGACGACAAGGTTCGGCTTATTCAGTGCCTCCATGAGTCCAGTAAGGGGTTAAATAAGGACTTTCTCATCATGTCTGAAGAGTGGCACGACGGCCTTCATTGTCGACAGAGGAGGGGACATCAGGTGGGGTATTCAGAGTAGGAAAGGGTTAATCATTTGCGATATCACGGTTTGCATTGTTTGGTTGTTAATACGATTATGCTTTCTTTTTTGCAGATCCACACGCCTTCGAACGACACTTTCACTTGGTCAACCGGGAAGATTTGGGAGCCATCCTTAGGGCAGAGGTCTTTGTGAATGAAGCTAACAACCAAATCAGAGCCGTTCACAAGATCTTTAGGTACGATCCCATCCAGAAGTCATTCTCGGCTCCGAAGTACGTGATCAGGGCAAAAGATCTTCGGCTTCACAGAATCATTGTAGCAGAACATGGGTTCTTGATTCTTGAAGCATCTCCTATCCCAGAAGGTGTTCCGGTGGCAGGCCCTTCTTTGTCCCATCAAGCTGTAGAGGCCGAGGGAGGGACAGTAGAAAGAGAAGAAGAGGTAGTTGATTTGGGTTCATCCGAGGACGAATTTGGTGCATTCGACCAAGTTAATCTATCCGAGGATCCCTCTGGTGACTTAAGCGACCCCAATTTGGCTGAAGCGGACCCCCTATCAACAGGAACTTCCCCTTAGGTCGAGATGGGTTTCAAGAGACAACCCCAAACCAATTTATTTAACCTGATTGAGGGCTAATCGGGGAAGGACGCGCCGGGGAAGACATAATCCAAGCTTCCTCCTCCTTCACCCAAGCGTCAGCTTGTTTAGATTAGGTCATCTTCCACTTAGTCCAAGCTTCCACCTCCTTCACCTCAGCCAAGTCTACCACAAAGGCCCGAGCCCACTGATCCCAAACATAAGAAGGACCCTAAAGGCAAAAGTCCCATGGGAGCTGATAAATCTTGTTCCTCTTAGGAAGAGGATGAAGCTCGGCAGCCTTCAAAGCAACTAAAAACCGGGCAACAAGGCCAAGGAAAAGAAGTTGCCACATAGTTCGAGCCCCAGGCCTGGCTCTCTGCCCTAATGCTCCATGGGGAGCCTTTGATGGACAACGCCTCCCTTAGGGACTTCTGAGGGGGTGAAGGCACCTATGTGTCCAATGCGCTGGAGAGGTCCCTGCTACTCCCTGCCGATATGGCCGAGTTGGAGAATTTGAGGAGATAGGAGGTCTTCCTCAACCTCAAAAGGTATTTGGGCATGGTAAGACTTCTAATATTTGTGACTCCATTGATTTTTATTCCTTGGTTTCCAACTTATTGTGCGCTTATTTCAATTAGCAAGCTATCCAGGCTACTTATAGGCTGGAAGAGGTAGCCAACAATCAGAGCAAGGCCCTGGATCTTAAGTGTGACAGGCGCCTGGATGCTACTCAGACCCTTAAAATCTATAAGGCCGATCTCTTGAAAGTAGGGGAGGATCTGAAGGAGATGACAAGGGCTAGAGATAGCGCTGAATCAGGCCTGGCAGGTGCTCAAAAGCAGGCCACTGATTAGACAAGGCGCTTACTTAAAGCTGAGGATCAGCTGAAGATTGCCAAGGAGCAAATCGCTGATCTGAAGAAAAAGTTGGCCAAGGCAGAGGGGGCCAAGAATGTTGCAGAGTGGGCCAGGGATGAAGCCTTGAGGGCTAAAGAGGAGGCGGAGTTCGCCAGGATAGAGGCTCAAAGCTCTAAGGAGACAGCCGAGGAGGAGGCTTTTGCCTTGGGAGTGGTTGAGACCTAAGCTACTCTCAAGGCTCAAGTACCTGGGGTATGCAGGCTCTACTGCTCCCAAGTTTGGATTGAGGCCCTTAACCAAGCTGGGGTTGAGGCTTCGTCCGAGCTTAGGAGGGCCGAGAGAGTGTATTACCCCCCCGTTATACGTGAGGCTGCCTTTGCCAACTCTGAAGCTGACACCGCCTCCAAAGTAGCAGACGGAGATCAGGCCAATGCTGCCAATGAGCCTACTCCAACTAATAGGTCAGCCGAGGAGGCTAAGCAACCTGGGGTGCTGGAGAAGGATAAAACTAGTAACTAGGAAGTACTCTAGGGTGTGATGAAGCCCCCAGCTGATCCTAAAGCTCCTCATGCTGAGAAGGATTCAGTCTTGGCTTCCCCTGCGGTGTCCTCCATCATTGTTCCTCCAGGCTAGGGTTCTAAAGCCCCAGATACAGCCTCTCAGCAAGTCCTCAAGGACAAACTGACTATAAAGTTGAAGAAGTAGGTTGCCTATTTTGGCTTTTGTCGTTTTCTCTTTCTTTTTTTTTTTTTGTTTACTTTCGCTGTACTTGGATTTTGTAATGAAATTGCCCTGTTTGTAATGGAAGGTGTGCATTTCTTTTAGTGATAAAGCCCTTTATTTATCATGTTTTCATGCTTTCTCTGACATTTGACTAATTGAAAACATTAAATTCACAACGAAAGTTTTAATTCAAGCTCTAACTAATGGTTGAACAATCTCAGCAATGCAATTTTCCTTCTGTTTGATGAGCTACAAAAGAATTCAGGTTTATAGTGCAGACCCCACACTTTCTAGGTTCATGAGTCATGACAGGGCGTGCAAACATATATACTTCATAAACTTATTGATCTTAAGGAAACGTTACAGAATTGACTACAAAGGAAAGATAAGTGATGCTTTAAATGACGCTTTAAGTGAAATGCTTTAAGTGTACCTTGAAATGCTTTAAGTGATGCTCATGGGCTTGTGTTTATTTACATCTTTATCGAATGAGGACAGGGCCAGTGGTCCGAAGTGCCAGACTCTCCTTTGGCTGTATTTGTAACTCAGATGAATGCTCAAGCTCGTTGGTTTCCTCAAAGGTTGTGGTCCGAAGAGTCACACAACACCTGGAATCTGTTTAACACCCAGGCCTTTGTTGAAAGCAGTTAGTTTCCCCATAAGTTTGAGTCCGAGGACCATGCAAGACCTTGGTTCTGTCTAAAGCTTATGTTTTTCTTGAAGTAGTTAGTTTCCCCATAAGTTTGAGTCCGAGGTCCATGCAAGACCTTGGTTCTGTCTAACACTTAGATCTTCATTGAAGTAGTTAATTTCCCCATAGGTTTGAGTCCGAGGACCATGTAAGACCTTGGTTTTGTCTAACATTTAAATCTTTCTTGAAGTAGTTAGTTTCCCCATAGGTTTGAGTCTGAAGACCATTCAAGACCTTGGTTCTGTCTAACACTTAGATTTTTCTTGAAGTAGTTAGTTTCCCCACAGATTTGAGTCCGAGGACCATGCAAGACCTTGGTTTTGTCTAACACTTAGATCTTCATTGAAGTAGTTAGTTTCCCCATAGGTTTGAGCCCAAGGACCATACAAGACCTTGGTTCTGTCTAACATTTAGATGGTCACCGAAATACAAGACATGTAATCATAATAGACTTAAGATTTGAATCGGAGAAATGCTTTTATTAATAATAATACATTCTCAGGTTATTTACATTCCATGGGCGAGGTACAACTTTTTCATCTAAGTCTTCTAAGTAGTATGCACCCACTCCTGCTACTGAAGTAATTCGGTATGGTCCCTCCCAATTAGGTTTCAGCTTTCTCCAGGATGGGTTCTTGGCAGCACCTACAACTTTCCTTAACATTAAGTCCTCTAGTGCTAGTGGTCTCAGCTTCACATTAGCATTATATCCCTGCTTGAGCTTCTGGTGGTAATAGGCCAACTGGATCATTTCCTTTTCCCTACGTTCATCAATCAGATCTAGGCTTTTCCCTAGTAGTTCATCATTACTGCTTAGAGTGAAAGAGCTCGTCTTCAGCGTTAGGAAGTTTGTCTCTAAAGGGATAACAGCTTCGACCCCATAAGTCATGGCAAAAGTTGTTTCCCTTGTTGATCGCCGTGGTGTAGTCTAGTAAATCCATAGGACGTGTGGCAGCTCTTCTACTCATCTTCCCCTAGCGTCATCCAGTCTTTTCTTAAGCCCATTGACTATGACTTTGTTGACAGCCTTAGCCTGTCCATTTCTCTGAGGATAAGATGGAGTTGAATACCTGTTTGTGATCCCCAGTTCGCAATAGTATCTTCTGAAGGCTTTGCTGTTAAATTGGAGTCCATTATCTGAAATGAGGGTATGAGGGACCCCGAATCGTGTAACAATGTTTCTCCAGATGAATTTCTTAGCATCCACATCTCTGATGTTAGCCAATGGCTCAGCTTCGACCCATTTGGTGAAATAATCTGTGCCGACCAACAAGTATCTCTTATTTCCTGCTGCCTTGGAGAAAGGGCCTACAATATCCAGGCCCCACTGGGAAAACGGCCGTGGACTGGACAAAGGGTTGAGGACCCCTCCTAGCTAATGAATATTTAGGCCAAACCTTTGGCACTGGTCGCATTTCTTAACATATTCTAGGGCTTCCTTCTGCATCCCCGGCCACCAATATCCCTGGGTAATGGCTCGATGCGACAGAGATCTTCCTCCTGTGTGGCTCCCATAGATCCCTTCGTGCAGCTCTTCGAGCAGTAATTCTGATACTTCAGGGTGGATACACAGTAAATATGGCCCAGAATAGGAACGCTTATACAATTTATGATCCTTGGACAGGCAGAACTAGGGAGCGTTTCTTCGTATTTTCTCAGCCTCTGACTTCTCCTCGGGCAGGATATCATTTTTAAGGAATCTTACTATAGGGTTCATCCAACTAGGGCCCACTCTAACTTGATGGATACGAACCATGCCTTTTGCAACCTCATTTGCTCTATCCAGATGCTCGACAAGAATAATTCGGGAAGACTCCCTTCTGAGGAGGTAGCAAGCGTGGCCAATGAATCTGCATGGGTGTTTCCACTTCTAGAGACGTGTGATAGGCTAAAAAGATTGAAGTTTGACTGCAAGCGTTTGACTCGGCTTAAGTATTCTTGCATCCATGCATCTCTGGCTTCCAATTCTCCCTTCACTTGGCCTACTACCAATCTTGAGTCCGAGAACATCTCTACTGTGTTTTCTCCCATTTTCTGCACCATGGCCATTCTTTGTAACAATGCCTCATACTTGGCTTTGTTATTTGTGGCCAAGAACCCAAGTCTTAGGGACTTCTTTATGATAGTTTTCTCAAGAGATACTAGGACTAGCCCCACTCCGGACCTCCTTTAATTCGCTGCGCCATCAACGTACACCTTCCAACCTGGGGGTCCTGGCGTAGAGATTACCCCAACTGATTTTCCATCTATGTTTTGCTTCTCTACTACTATTTCTGCTGGTGGTTCAACAAATTCGGCCACCAAGTCAGCCAGGACTTGGCCCTTTATAAAGGTCCGAGGCATGTACTTGATGTCAAAGGCCCCCAGAATTGTGTTCCAAAGGGCGATTCTCCCAGTGTAATTAGCGGTCCGAAGTACAGACTTCAAAGGTAGTTGGGTTAGAACAACCACTGTGTGGGCTTGGAAATAATGGGGAAGCTTTCGTGTAGCGTGGACCACGGCTAGTATGGCTTTCTCTAAGGGTAAGTATCTGACCTCAGCTTTGTGTAGCGACTTGCTCACGTAATAGGCTGGCTTTTGAAGGCCGTTGTCATCCCGTATTAGCACCAAGCTTATAGCATGAGGGGCTACAACGATATATGCGTATAGGACTTTATCGACCTCAGGACTGGACATGATAGGTGGCTAGGATAGGTACTCCTTAAGTTGCTGGAAGGCCACAATACAGTCTTGGGACCACTCAAATCCTCCCCACTTATTGATCAAGAGATAGAATGGTCTGCATCTATCCACCGACCTGGAAATGAATCGGTTCAAGGCCGCGATCATTCCAATAAGCCTATGGATCTCCTTGGCATTTTACGGTGGTTTTAAATCATTAATAGCCTTGATCTGGTCAGAGTTAACCTCAATTCCCCTATGAGTGATCATATAGCCGAAAAATTTGCCTGATCCCACGCCAAATGAGCATTTGGAAGCATTTAGGCGCAGCTTATGCTTCCTTAAGACATCAAAAGTGCGGCCGAGGTCTCCTAAATGCTCGGACACCACTTTACTCTTCACCACCATATCATCAACATAAATTTCGATGCTCTTGCCCAACTGTGGCTCGAACATTCTCGCCATCATCCTTTGATAAGTGGACCCTGCGTTCTTCAGACCGAACGATATTACCTTGTAATAACAGTTCCCAATAGGTGTTATGAAGGTCGTCTTCTCCTGATCCTCTAGGGCTAGTGGTATTTGATGATAGCCATGAAAGGCATCTAAGAAACTCATCCGAGGATGACCCACAGTTGCATCCACTAGTTGGTTTATCCGAGGCATGGGGAACGGGTCTTTTGGGTATGCCCTATTTAGGTCTGTGAAGTCTACATAAACCCTCAATTTTTCACTTTTCTTCTTGACCACTATGGTGTTGGCCAACCATTTGGGGCAAAAAACCTCTTTGATAGCCCCTGCACGCTTAAACTTCATCACTTCGTCCCTAATCGCATCGGCGTGCTCTTTTGAAGGGCGTCGGGGTGGCTGCTTCTTGGGAGTGATGGACGGGTTGACATTCAGATGGTGACAGATGAAGGCTGGGTCAATTCCTGGAGCATCGCAGGCATCCCATGCAAATACGTCAATATTTCTTTTGAGAAACTCAATCAGCCCCTCCTTCTCCAGAAGAGGCAGCTGGGCCCCGCCCTGAAAAAACTTCTCTGGGTCATCACCAATGACCACCTTCTCTAGATCTTCGCATTTTGCCTTCTCGGTAGTTGTATCAAGAGGCGACACCGGGGCCTTTAATTGCTATAAGTTCTTTTCAGCAGGCCGAAGACTCCGCATCCAGCCGATGTGAAATGGCCGCCACCATACACTGCCTTGTCGTGGATTGGCAATCACGGATTTCAAGAACCTGGTTCCCCAACGGGAATTTCACCTTCTGATGCAAGGAGGAGGTAACAGCCCCCAAGGTATGGAGCCAGGGTCTACCGACGATGGCTGTGTATGGAAAGTAGGTGTCCACCACAATAAAGTTCACCTCCATTATCTCTGGGCCGGTCTGGATGGATAGCCTAATCATGCCCTTTAGGATAACAATTTTCCCGTCAAAGCTCATCAAAGGAGAGCTATAGGGCATCAAATGTTCCGGTTTTAACCTCAGCTCCTTGTAGAGGTCGGGGTACATAACCTCGGTCGCACTGCCATTATCCACCATCACTATTTTCACATCGTAGTCCTCGAATTTGAGAGTGATCAACAGCGCATCGTCATGGGGCTAGGTGGTTCCAATCTTGTCTTCTTCTGAAAAACTCAAGACTGGGTGAAAATCCATTCTGGCCTTCTTTGGCTCTAGCTAGGATTCCTCGGCAGGCAGCTGAGCCACAAATAACACTCGTGAAGGGCGGTGCCTGTTCTTCCTGGTGCGACCAAGATTACATTGATCGTCTCGACGGGTGGCCTTAGGGTGGTATCTCTCTGGGGTTCCTGATGGGTTTGGCCTTGATGACCACTGGAATGATGCAGAAGGTGCTTCAGCTTTCCTTCTTAGACTAGCTGGTCCAGATAGTTCCAGAGGTTCCTACAGTTCTCCGTGGTATGTCCGTGATCCTGGTGGTATTGGCAATAAAATTTTTGATTGCGCCTCGTGGACTCCTTCGCCATCTTATTCGGCCTCTTAAAGTATGGCTCGTTCTTGATTTTCTCCAGCACTTGATGTACTGGTTCTCGGAATATAGTATTGACAGTCTGTGCGTTGGTTGCTCTGGATTGCCCTACGAAATCTCTCCTCGGGCGGTTGCTGTTATACCGGTCCGACCTAAAATCCCTCATCTCCTGAGGGATAACTTTCTCTTTTCCCTTACCTTGCAGTTGGTCTTCCTCTACTCGTTTATACTTATCGATCCGATCCATTAGTTGGCACACGCTGGTGGCAGGCTTACCAATCAGAGACTTCCTTAAGCCGTGCTCGGCTGGGAGACTATTTTTGAAGGTGCTGATGGCGACATCATCAAAATTGCCGTCCATTTCATTATACATCTCCCAATATCTGTTCGAGTAGGCCTTTAGAGTTTCTCCATCGTGCATGGATAAAGACAATAATGCACTCGAGGGCCGAGGAGCTCTGTTGTTTTTGACGAAATGGGAGCCAAAGGCTTGAGTTAATTACCTATACGAATCTATGGAATTTGTCTTTAAGCCGTTGAACCACTTCATCGCCACTGGTCCCAAGCTAGATGGGAAAACCTTGCACTTCAGCGCCTCGTTTTTAGAATGGACAGCCATCCTTTGGTTAAACTGGCTCACATGTTCCACAGGGTCTGTTTTGCCGTTATATATGACAAAAGTTGGCTGTTGGAATCGTTGAGGGAGTGTAGCCCCTTCTATGTGGTATGTGAAAGGTGATTTGGAGAGTCGATCCAATGCCCTGCTCATGGCATCGTTTTCCAAGCCCCTAGGAGATGGGCTTTTACGTTCACGCCTCTGGCAGTGCTCCTTTTCGTGAGAGAAGGTCTCGCTTGGAGGAGTTCTCAATCTTTGCCTATAGTCATCATCACTTTCATCATCGGATGGCGTGTCAGGGCTAGAACGAGACCGCCTTCGTTGTGCATGGCGCAACCTTCTCTTCAAGTCGTCTATCTCTAGCTACATGGCCTGCTTGTCATTCTGTCTCTGTGATACATGACTCCTAACTTCTTCTCGTTGCATAGCTTGGTTGTTATTTTGTCTCTAGAGCACGTGACTGCCCACATGAGAGTGGCTTTTGCTGGTTTGAGTGGTGTGCACACTTCCCTCTCGAAACCTTCCATTCTCTTCGTTTTGATCACACTCGGGGTTGGGGAAGTCAACCTGTTGTTGGGATCTAGCCGGTTCAGGTTGATGGGAGCCTGCTTGATGAGGGCCTGATCCTACCGTGCTTGATTGTTGCCCTTACTAACACACAAGTTCTTCCCACAGATGACGCCAATTGTAGGGTCACGGTTTGGACACCTCTTCTATTGGATGGATAGATTTAGGCCCAACTAACCCAATACAATGAATTTATAGAGAATGGGTTTAAGAACTAGGCCTTAGTGAGGATTACAACAACTAGACACGGCTACAAGTAGATTGAATAACAAGGACGTGGACAAAAGTGTGAAGTTCTATTCCTCAGCCCTCATCTTAGGAGCTTGTAGTTCTCATTATCTCTTTAGTGCTGGGTTACAAAGGTTTCAAAACTGGTACCAATTGTTCAGTATTCTCTGCCTCCCATTTCTAGAGGATTTCTTACATTATATATATCCTTCTTCAGTTGATCTTGGCCCTCCATTTGTTGATTGTACAGGTCACTACTTAAGTGCTTGTCCCATTAGCCACCTTCCCAAATCTTCTATAGGTTGCAACAACCAAGATAGCACTGTTCAGGGGTCATTTCCTCATTAATGTGGCTAGAACGTTAGTTGTGGGTATTTAATGCGGAGGTGATAGTTTCTCATTGAATTGCTCTTTCACCATGCTCCCATGGCTGACCCATTGTACTTATCTTTTTTCTTGGGATGCTCTAGGGGGTTGCCTTTGATGGCGTGCCGCTATTCTCTTTTATGGTCCTAGTTGGCCGAGGTCAGGATTGTCCTCGGCAATGCTCCTTGGCAATTTGGGCCTTCTTCGTTCGTCCTCGAACATTTCTTCCTCCTCGGCATAGGCTTTGGGCTTAGTATAAAGTGGGATGGGTTTGCCAAATTCTTTGTCCCCACAGTTAGGATTTGGGAGGAGTAGAAGGTTTTTTTTTTTGTTGAGAATACTAAATATTTTTAACACACACATGAAGAGAGGAGAGAAGGTTTTTAAAGAAATTTATAGTAGTGTATATACAAAAGGGGATTAAACCTCTTTAACTTGCACTCATTTTCCAATGTGGGATTAACCCACTATTTTTTCTTTTGAGAATACTAAATATTTTTAATACACACACACGGGGAGAGGGAAAAAAGTTTTTAAAGAAATTTACAGTAGTATATATTCCAAAGGAGGAGTAGAAGTTTGTTCCCAATAAACCTCTACAAGCCAAATGACATACGCATTTTTATTTATTACTATCTATAATTCTTATTTTGATGAACACTATCTATTATTATTAAACTCTACTACC
The DNA here is from genome assembly GCA_023736055.1 of Quercus glauca. Taxonomy (NCBI): domain Eukaryota; kingdom Viridiplantae; phylum Streptophyta; class Magnoliopsida; order Fagales; family Fagaceae; genus Quercus; species Quercus glauca. The sequence continues at coordinate 69,347,998 of CM043316.1, read as the reverse complement.
AATAATTATTTTTATTATTAAGATAGTATAATTTGGATGAGACTCTATTACCAATATATCAAATGGCTTATTATTATTGATAATTAAATTCTATTTTAAAAAAACTAAGTTTTAAGAAATTTTCTTTAAAAAACCCTTAAAAAAATTTAAAATCCTACTCCAACTAAAATTCTATCACAAAACTTTTAAGAAATTTTAAATTAAATTTATTATTTATTTATTTAACTTATTTTGATAATACATCATAACTCTGTATTTTAATATAATAAAACTTACATCTTTATATAACATATATGTTATTACACATTTTAAAATCAGTAAGTTGTTAAATTAGACACGTGGCTGTAATTTAGAATGAATACCTAAGATACTGTATCTAAATTTGATCTTTTTTGTTTCTAAAAAAAATAAATAAAATTTTATCCTTTTTGTTATATGTCTCATTATTTATTATTAAGATAATTAATTGATGATTCTACGTGAATTTTTATTAAGATTTTAAATGACTTACTAATAATAATTAAGATAATGTCAATAATATTAGTAAAATATATTTCTTTAATTCACACATAAATTTAAATTTAATTAATCCATGCATCATTCGATATATTAGTAGTAAGAACAATTTTAGAAAAATGACGTGAAACATATAATTCCCCACGGATGATAAATTTAGGCTTGGTATGGGTGATGGTTTGATCAGAATGATTAAGTTATTTGGGTTAGGGAAAAACTTAAATACAATTCCTTGAACATTATAGGTTAGATTTTTCAACTAAATTCAAAATATAACTATATAATCAATGTAATGCAAAAGGAAATTATTTTTTAATGATAATTATATTAAATCTAGTCGTGTTTAAATTTAATTAAAGAATAAAAAATGTAATGGTTAAATGAAACAATCCCTAAAAGTTTTGCCCTTTGGGTTATGGACTTTACAAACCTAGTGTGGGCTACTTAGAGATGGTCTTAAGTTAGCAGCTAATTTGGGTCTCAAAATAATAATAATAATTATTATTATTATTATTATTATTTGAGAGAAAAGATAGAAATTAGTTCAAGGCTTTTGAAATACTTTAAGTACATCATTCTTACCGGGAAGCTAATAAGTATGTGGGTATGCTAGACCTTATCAATAGGAGCCTTTTGTCATTTTGGATGAATTGCTAAACCTTCTGGTGACCATGCTCTCCTTTGATGCACCTATTATTTGTACTCTACTGCTGCCAGATAATGTTTAGTTAATCCTTTTTAAAAACTAGTATGTCATTCTTACATACAAGAATGATGAATTGTGGTGGTGTTATTGATATTATTTTAGGTTATTAAATATATAGAATATTTGGAGGTACTAAAATGATTTTTTCTTTGCAATTTTAGTGATATTGGTTATGCGCAATTTCTCATTACACTGTTGTTATGTATATAATTTTGAAAATCACTATTGGATACTACACATACGATATTAATTCACTATCATTGTCTGTGAAATTCTATTAAATACAACACAAAATAAAAGAATAAATTAGTTTACTAGTATCTCCTAAATTGAATGGAGATAGATGCATGAGATTGTTTAGCTCAATTACAATTTGTTACGTTCAATATCTTCACATACAAAATATCTAAATATAAACAGTATAAAAAATACACTCATTAGTTTAGAAAAAAATAACAGAAAAATTCTAAACAATTTAGTTTGTATTAAAAGCTAATAAAGGCAAAATCTAATTTTGATTTTAATCAAATTTTCTCTAAGCTTTGGTTTTACCTAGGTTTATTTATATTGAACTCCTCGTTTTCTATAATGAATTAACTCACTTGGCATAAAAAAGAAAAAAGAAAAAAAAAAAGATTAGATGGGACACGTGGCGCAAAATTAAATTCTAATTGAATCCAATTTTTATACTAAATTAACTTTCTTGGCACAAAAATTTAAAAGTTTAGATTAGATGAGACACATGACGCAAAATTAGACTTTAATTGACTTCCAATTTAAAATCTAATTGAATTTTTTTCTTAGCTTTAACTATATATATATATATAAGGAAAGGGTTTTCTGTACCAATATTGGTGATGCTTTGCATTTCTTTTACTCTTTTTCATTTGTCTCTCAATATTATTACTAATATTCCCTTGTCTCATTTCCTTTTTTATTTTTATTTTTATTTTTTGGTGGAATGTAGCATTTGTTTTATTTCAGTTGTGGTTAAATAATTAGTTTGATCCTTCAACTATTAGGAATGCATCAAATTGGTCCTTCAATTATTAGCTGTATTAATTTGGTCCCTTCTATATAAATTGTGTCAATGTCATCTCTCAATTTCAAAACCAAGTCACTTTCTTCTTGTTTGGGTTTCCTTTCGTCAAAATTCTTAACACGATTATCTGACTTGGCAAATAAAACACACATATAATATGCAAACTTCATAATTATTTAATTTACTTTCATCAACACCAGTGTCAGTAAATCTTGTTAAGATTTTACCAAAGAGGGGACTCAAGGATAAAATTGATTTTTTAAAAGATGAGTAATAACAATGACACAATTAATAGTCGCATAATAACAAAATTGAAATTAATCCAATAGTTGGAGGATCAAATTATTAGTTTCACTTTCATTTAATTTATGTGCTCAGGGAATTGGTGAGGAAGAAATAATACATGCAACTAGAAATTCAAATTAGCAATTAGAAGCCACGAAGGTGCTTTGAATCCCAATTGACTCAAATATCAAAGTGCTAGCACCCCTGAGTATCTCTTTAGAGTTTAAACTACTCTCTATTGAGAGCTTAAAGCCAACCCAAAATTTTGGGACAAAGACTTGGTTGTTGTTCAAGTAACAGAGCTTAAAACTGAAGATGCAACAGCATATCTAACAAAGAGAAGACCTGACACCAATTACCAAGTCCAGTCCCATTCCTTGTGTCATATACAGAAAAGTTTTGAATGTATATTTATTACATAAGATCATTACAGTTGGTTGCATAGTAGTAAGAAAGGTCAGTCCAGACGCCTATTAGATTCAATGTTAAAACTTCTGGAAAATTGTCAGAAATTCAAAATAACTATTCAAATGGACTGTATCTTATGTACAGAAAATTAATGAGTACATTTCGAGACATTACATCCAATTTTATATTAATTAGAGGTATAAAATGAATTTCTATCTATGTACAACTTACTGCTACCAATGCCTAAATTATTTTTACATCGAACCATTGGGCGCTGTTGCATCAGATCCCAATTTACAGTCAGTTTGTAATGCAGACAACCAAGAGTCCACCTGAAATGGAAAAAGATGGTGGGGGGGAGTAAAAAAAAGAATATCAGAATACTTAGTTCATTAAAGTAAAATTTGCAGGATACACAATGAATATGCCACTGTGCAAAAGGTAATCCATTATTCAATTTTAAAAAAGGACAGAATTAATATAACAGGAGTTCTTTCTTGGTCGCCCAATCGATGGGCTTTAACATAATTCCATAAAACACAATCCTGATAACCTATCCTCACAAATGACAAACCAATTTTTCATGATATTCAGATTGTGGCTGCAAATGTCATTGGTTATTCATATGCAACTATGTATATACATAAAACAAAAAAAAAGGGCAAAAATAAGTCTGTAAGCACAATCCTGTATGATGGATCATGTAAATGCAAGTCTACCAGTATGATCATATCGATGCAAGAATATCAGTGCGTATGCAACACACATAACCATGTTTTGTAACTCTAGACCTATTAACTGCTATGCCTCCTCCCTAGCATTTCTGATCACTTTATTATGAACAAAATTTTAACATTAACATTACTATCAAGACTAGGATACAGTTGTCTAAATCATCTGCAAGACTGCAACAGCTGTAACAGAAACCTACCCAAGTTTTCCAAAAGCTTGTGTGCTGAACAATTTCTATCACTTACGAGATTTACATACGTTTAAACTTACACTACCAAATAAATATCCAGGTACTCGAGATTAAAGGAAAATACACTTTACAGACCTCAAACCATTATAGAAATTGTGTGGACAATAAAATATAGATGATACTAAAGTAACAGTCAATTCAGCAAAGCAAATAACGAAGTACCAGACTTACTCAAATTACTGGACATACCTGAATCTTAGAACTACTTGAGCACTCATATCGCAGTCCAAGGCGAGTTAGGATATAAAAAGCATAGTGTGTCTCCTCATCTTCTCGTTTGAAGCTTGGCAGGGGACCTATTTCAACAATGTCAGGCAGGAGGGTGGAGTCTTGAGGGCTCAGATCTGCATTAAAGTTCTTTGAGCTCATTAGGAAGAAAATTAAAAATTGTTCTGGACAAAATTTTAACATTAACATTATTATTTTAGGTTTGAAACAGAACCCTGTCTTATCAACTGCAGACTCCAATTTGATATCCCATTTAAGGCTAATCATTGCTTAGCTAAAATCTGTCATATTTGATCATATTGGATAATCCGAACCAATATTATAACAGGAACGTTGTTTTGCTTTCAAACTTAAATTGGACAACAGTGAATGATACCCTTATGCATCACCAAAACAAGTGGTGCAACTAACAGCGGAAGTAACAAATATATATATATATATATATATATATATATTTCTGTTCAGCAAGTTATGATGGTTAAAAAAAAAAAAAACCCTGTATAAATCTTTCTGACAAGGGGAAGTTTTCATTGTTATTATATCTTATATAAACCATTGAGGTTCTCCAATGCTATAGTATCTTAATGGTGGCCCACTCTATGAAATACAAATTTTGCAAAGTCATTGGACATGAAATATCGTGGCCCTGCCATATAGAAACCAGAACAGAGAAACCTCGACGCCACTTACTTTCATTACAACAACATAAAGGACAACCAATTACCAGGAAAACAAAAGGTAAAGAAAAAAGGGAATACTGATTAAAAAAAAAAATCAATTACCTGTTGACAATAAGTAGAAGAAAAGGCATGGTCCTTGAAAGACGACAAAGCGAGGAAGCCAGTCATCAACATCGGTATCATCCAAAGGGGGAGGTTCTCCTGGTAGTACTGCCCACCTCTGTAGGCAAACCATTAATTAAGCTGGTGAGGTGCTTAAAATGATACAGCATGAACAGATGCAAAAACACATTTGTGATGTGAAAAAAAGTCACTACAGTTCGAATGTACAAATAACCAGACAGACGAGCAGACCGCAAAATCTGATCAACATTTTCCAACCTGCATATGTTAGGAAAATTTTATTGTTAATACAAAGAAAATAGAAAAATTTTACAGAAAAATTGCAATCTATTGCCTATTTCACTATGAAAAAATGACAGTAAGAAACAAATAAATTTCTTCTTTACTTGAAGTAGAAGCAGTTACGAATATATACATATCACGCAAACTCGTAAGAATTACATAATCTTTAGGTTGCGGGGATGTGATTATGAGCTCTGACACATTGAAAGAACAGGCAAAGTAAAGTAACCAAAAAGCTAATCAACTTGTTTTTAAGTTTCATTTTCTTGGCCAAATTAGAACATAAAGACCTATCCTAACCCCACCCAACCCGTTTGATCCAAACTCAAGCATCAATTCTTTCTTACTGAGCTTTCAAGTGAGCTTCCCTCTCTTCTAAATCTGCAAGTTCTGATTTGAGTGATTCTACTTCTAAAGCAGACAGCACAACCTGCAACCAGAAATTTTGGTGGTCAATATTCATGGAAACGTCACCTTTATCAATTGGAAACTATTAACAAGCTGTTCGATCAACCTTTTCTTGACCATCATTGCTAGAAGACCATGGCATCCTTCGTAAAGTAAACAAATTCAACATGTAAGCAGCACTTCTTAATTTTCTTCGAGTCCAGCTACTAGATCTATGCTAAATCAGATAAAGAAAAAATAAATTATACTCCTCTTTCTTAGTTTCTAAATTTAAAATCTCTAAACCTTGTTCTTAGTTTCTAACACTTCTTTTTTCCAAAAAAAATTAGAGTACCTCGAAGAATCATCAATTTGTGGTTGCGAAACAGATGAAGTTAAGCTTGGATGAGAATCCGCTCTAGATGTTGAAGCTTTAAAGTGATTTGAGATAACCTTTATCTTCCCAAGACCATCATCCATGAAGCAATAACTTAACGTTCTAGAAGACAGTGCAAAACAAATATAAGAGAGGGGAGAGTAATGGATAACCAATCATTAAACAATAACTTCATATAGGCATAAGAAAATTAGCATTTCTTCATTGCTACACTTTCTGAGAACCCTCCATTGATAGTGACAGATAATTATTTCTCCCCTTATGACCACAATAAAAAATATAGCTGGGGTATAGATTCTTTTCTTTTCATATATATGCTTTATCAGCACCCCAGGCACTAGCAGAGAGAGAACTAGCTGTGAAACAGAGTCCTAGTTTTCTGCTTAACAGAGTGTGACAATTGTATGACTATAAGGCACTATTTCTTTTCTATAAAGGTATTCTGTTCAAAGACTTTAATTCCTTACACAAAATTTCAATGTTGCAATTCCTTATAAAGGAAATATATATCTGAAAAAATGTTGTAAAAATCATAAATTGACAAGGGATGCAAAAAGTCTTTCAACTGATGCACTCTCACGATAGCAATTCTTCTCATGAGGCTGGCAATGCAACAATAAGATTTACGAAAGTGACTCAGAAAACATGAAAGGTACCATGTTTAGTGATAGCCACTCTTGAGGGAGTCGTGCAGGTGCTAAAGGGAATCAAAAGAAGATACTCTTGTTAGATGGATGGAACCAGATCATAAAAAACGATGAAAATTCTAGCTACTTCATTGATTCTTTCGATCATACCTCAGAATTGATAATAAAAAGTCTATACTCCAAAAATGCATCAACACAGGGCATTCGAAAATCTCACTACCTGACTATTCACTAAACATTAATGCTGAAATCCAGTTGTATGCATAGGTGTTACATAGTTAGACCAAGAAGTCAAGAACACACAAGAAAGATCAAACTCAACCTAAATCGTTCCATCAGCTATTCAAATCCCCCCCTCCCCTTCCCATTCTTCCCCAAACCCATCTCCACACACAATCTATTTGTGCATAAATCATTATTCTTTTTGCCCCTTCCATGACCCTACTATATTTCTTGCACTATTAATATCAAATTACATTAAATCAAGTAGTTCATTGGACAAGATCGACCATGTCCCCACAAATCAAACGAAAAGGAACCCAAAATTTTCCATGATGACTAATTACAAAACCCAGATATAGAATCTTTGAAACAAGGTTTAAGGAACCCAATTGCCAACACAAATCCAAACCCATCAAAAGTAAATGAATCAACCTCATAATTCTCCACTTTTTACATCTTAAAATTAACAACCCCCCCCCCCCCCCCCCCCCCAAAAAAAAAAAAAAAAACCCTCCCTTGAAAACTTCACCAAGTACTTTAACAAGATTTTCTGAAAAGCACAAGCATAAACTAACAACAACAAATCAAATTGCAAACCATACAACAGCAAATGAATAACAACAAATAAATAATCCCATGATTCTCAACAATTTCATATAACACTATGTTTCTTTTTAATGAAAAAAAAAAACAAAAAACTTAGATTGATAAAAGAATATAGGCATACCATATATAAAAGTTGAAGATTTTCTTGCAAAGAAAAAGAAAAAGAAAAAGATAAGAACTTCGATGAAAATAAATATTATAAGGAGAAACTCGTACCTTCAGAAAGGGACCCTTTTTAAGTTAAAGGAAAAGAAGAAGCTAATGGAGGTCTTTTACTTCACGGAAAGCTTTTGACCTTGAGGAATGAATGGGAAACTCAAGTATGTAATGTAATACTAATACATGTCTTGACTGTTCGGTAGTGTATAGCAGTTTGGTTTTTCCCGTGGTGGTTATCATGAAAAGACCATTTTGCCCCAATTTTAATCATTCTGGTTTACCTGAAATGACCCTTTTGCCCCCCTTTATGCGGCAGCAAGAGTGATGGGGGCTTGATGTTGGTATTCCCATGCACATGGGTTATGCAAATTACAAAGTCAACACCAGAAATGCACACATATATATCAACTAATTCTACATCAGATTCTCCAAAAATATACTCCAGCTTAAAGGGCATTTGTTTATTTGTTCTTGTTTTATCAAGTAGGTGAAATTCCTTTGAAGCATCTTAGCAAATGTACATGAGTATTCGACTATTCGTTAACAAAAACCTTTTCACAAGGGTTGAGGTAACCAATTATGACAAAAAAATACAAAATGGCACACCCTACCCTTCCCTACTTTAAAGGAAACAACCAGCTACTAACACTAAAAAAAGGTTTTAAAAAGTTAGAGAAATCATAACAAATCATAAATAGAAGGTTATTATTGGCTATTACTAGTGGACAAAACAGTAATTTCAATAATGAACTTTTAATTAGAACCAGTAACAATTTACTATCTAGAATTTGTTGTGAAAATGTTATGAATATAACATTTCTCAACAAATTACTCCTCGTTTAAGAGAAAGTCCATACCAATTTTGTCCCATTATGTCCTCTCGAAAAACTTATCTCAAGTGTCCCTTATCTCAATTTCGCCATTCTCATTAGTTAGTTGTGAGCCGGCAAAAAATCCTAAATCTTTCTTTAATTTTTTTATTAAAAAAATTAATCTTTTGACATTTTCACAATTTTAAAATTTGAATTTTTGCTATAAACCCAAAATTTATATATTCATAACAATAGAGAAAGAATGCTGCATTTTAAATATTAAAAAAAAAAAAAAAACAATTAAGGCACTGATATGTGTGTACAACTTTGCGTGTATATTATATATTTTTAATTTTTTCTATATATATAAACTATACTTCTAACATTTTGACATTAATTTATTTATTTATTTATTTTAAGTAATCATATTAGATGTTTAAATTTTATGTAGTTAAATTAATCTCTTACTTTGATTGTTATTTTAATGATATGAAACACAAAATTGATTACTTTGATTAACCACTACTTATTTATTTTGTTGTTATCTATTAATATTTTTAACTTAATTTTCTTTTAATATTTTCCTTTAATCTTGGTCCCCCAAACTGAAATCTTAGCCTTGTCATTATATATGATAAATGAGATATCAGTGATAATTCCATGTGTGTGTAGCATTGGTATGACTTTAAAAAAGGACTTATTTTTGTTTAAAGAAGAAATTAGATTTGGAATGGTTTGATATAATTAAAACCATTGAATAGCTTATGTATTTATGAACTTATTATTGAAATTTGATTTTAGGCTAAAATGCAAAACTGACCCTCTAAATTTCTTTAAATTTCATTTCAGTTATTTAACTTCGTTTTCGTTCATTTCAGTCCTCTAAGTTTCAGATTTATTTAATTAAAGTCTTTTTGTTAACTTTTGTTAAATTTTTTTGAAAAAAAAAATTTGAAAAATATTTTTCAATCATTAATTGAATTTTTTTAATTTAAAAAAATTTGAAGAAAATTTTACAAAATTGAAAAATTAACCACAACATATAACAAAAGTTGATGAAAAAGCCTTAATTGAATAAACTTGAAACTTAGAATACTAAAATGAACAAAAACAAAGTTAAAGGATTGAAATGAAATTTGAATAAACTTAAAGGATCAGTTTGGTATTTTACCCTTAATTTTACATGGTTATATATCAATACATTGCTTGGGTTCACAGATATTTGCTTAGAGGCAGATCTTTGGGGGAAATCCTTACGTCTAATGAATAATGATTGTTTTATGGTTGGAGTAAGATTCTAATTTTATTTGAGGAGTGAAGCTAGGCCCTTGTTGGGTAACATAGTTGGTAACGGGGAGCACATTTTTGTGTGACATGATAATTGGCATGGTGATGGGGCCGTTGCAGCTAAAATATGGGAATAGAATCATGAATGATAACAGAAGAATCATTAATTTACTCCACAATACTTGGGTATTAAATAACAGAAGAACCCTTCCCATATAGTAGTGTGTTATTGACAATCCAATCTAAGCATTTATTGTGCCTCTTAGAGCATTAGCATCAGCAGATGCTAATGCCATATCTACAAGCATTTTAGCATAAATGCATCAAATAACCCCTGCATCAGAAAATGTTAAACGGAAGTATTGCAAAAATATTTAGAATTGTGCTACAGTACAATTCAACCTTTAGAATTGTACTGTAGCACAATTCTAAAAGTTATAATATTTTTTTATTCCCCATTTTCTGACTCTCTCTTCTCTCTCACTTTGTTTCTCTTCTCATTCCTCTCTCCACAACTCTCCCTCATCACATCTCTCTCTCCACAACGGTTTCTCTTTCTCTCATCACATCTCTCTCTCACGGTGGGCTATTCTGGCGGGGTCGTGGGTCCGGCGTGGAGGTGAGACTGGGAAGTCAGATCGGCGTGGTATGGTGGCCATTTCTGGGTACGTTTTCCGGGTTCATGGATATATTTTGGCGTGGGTCGCGGGTCCGGCGTGGAGGTGAGACCGGGAAGTCAGATCGGCGTGGGTATAGTCTGGCGTGGGTCGTGGGTCCGGCATGGAGGTGAGACCGGGAAGTCAGATCGGCGTGGTATGGTGGCGATTTCTAGGTACGTTTTCTGGGTTAATGGGTATGCGGCGGCTTGGTATGGTGGTTTGCGGCGGCGTGTTCATGGGTTTCCGGTATGGTTTGCAGCGGCGAGATCGGTTTGTAGCTGGGTTTGTGTAAATTTTGACTTGATTTTTTTTTGTGGGTCATCTTTTGGATTCGGAATTTGCTATTTTTTTTATTTGATTTTGGGATGAATTTTTTTTGTGGGTTCATGGTGGTGGAGTTGGGGGTTGCCGTGGCCGTGGCTGTGGTTGTTGATGGGTTGAGGTGCTGATGGGTTGAGGTGTCGTGGCTGTGGTTTTTGAGGGGTTGAGGTGCTAATGGGTTTTTGGTGATGTGGCTGTGGTTGTTGATGGGTTGATCGCCGGCGTGGGTTTCTGATCGGTGGGTTGAGTTGATCGGTGGCTTGGGTTTTTGGTGCCGTGCCTGTGGTTGTTGATGGCTTGTGTGTTGCTAGAGGTTGAGAGAGAAGCAGAAAAAAAAAAAAAAAAACCGTTGGAAAGCCCAGGAAAAATAGGAGGCTGAAAAAAATTACAGTTGAAAGAAATAATAAAGAAAGTTTAAAAGAATAATATTTTAATAAAAATAGAGTTTTGGGATGTGGAGGTATTGTAAAATTGGATGGTATAATAGAATTGTGGGATTTTAGAATTGTAAAATAGGATAGCATTAGCATTTTCCAATGCTCTTAGTAATTAATAGCATTTCGTACTGGTTCTTGTGATGAAAGAGAAGTTCTTAATCAAGACCATAACACCAAATCTTAAAAGGGTTGGAATGTGATTGTCAGGCTTATTAATTAAACAAAATAGCAAATACAAAAAAAAAAAAAAAAAAAAAAAAATCACTCAATTTTTAGCAACGGTGTGAGCTAATTTGGTGAAATTTCAATGTTGCAATGATGTATGTGGGAAACTGATGATGTTTCTTTGCATTGCCATACCCTACTAGTAATTATGTTTTTTTTTTAGTGAATTACTAGTAATTATGTATAACTGCCTTTATATTGCCTTTTGATAAATGGGAAGGCCCATTGGAATAAAAAGTCTTTGCTGATTCACCTTCCACCATGAAATTGTGGATGACATTTTTCTCCAAAAGTTTTTGTCACTTTCCAATCAGCCATACTCTCAAGCACACAAACTTGGCACTAAGATTTATTTAGAAGACTCCAAATGAGCAAAGATTCAGTCGCTTCTTACAAGAGATTTATAAGCACAAAACAATAATCAGTCTTTTAATTATTTATTTATTTGGTTTTGACAAGTGAAAGAAAAAAAAAAAAAAAAAGGCATCTTCAACGATCCAATGCGCATGCATATGATTTAATTTATGAGGTGCAACTTGAATTGGTCCTGACCCACCCAGTTTAACAAGGAAAAAGAAAAGGATGAGAAAATTCAGAATGAGGATGAATTCTAAAGTGATTGGCACACATATTACTTTGTATAAATCAGAGCTTTGTATTTTCCAATCCAAACTATTATATGGTCCAAAGAACTTGAGTGTGGTAAATTAGGCTAAGAAAAATCTTTGCACGCTAAATCTAATTGGTTACGCAGGATTCTGGCATTAAATGAATTATTAAAAAAAAAATTCTGCGGTTTTCGGTGTATGTTTTATATGTACGTATATGTGGGTGATAAAGAAAAAAGAATGGTAGTGTATATTATATGTGTACGTATATATTGAATACTGCAAGTTTGCAATATAAAAGATTACTCTGAAAACATCACTTTCAAGCTAATGCAATGCCTGACTCTTGAAAAAAAAAAAAAAAAAAAAAAAAAACTAATGCAATGCCAAGTTGGGTTTGGGAAGACTCTGAATAGAAGTGAAACCATGTTGCTGCTAGTCCAAAGACTCCAACCAACAAGAAGACCTCTAAAACCAACTAGCGGATGCAAGAAGCAATTGAAGGAATTCTTGTTTGTGTTCCATGTAGTCAAAGACCTAACAACCAACAAGAAGACCTTTAAAAGCCCTTAGTTGCCTAAGATCAAGAAGCTCTTTGTTATGAAGAAGCCACAAAATAATCAGAGGAAATTCAAGGTTTAAAGCATATATGGGTTGGCTACAGGCAGCACCCTATAGCTATGACATTATGCGTGTGTAGATCCTTGACAACACATAGGAAGTCATGACGCATCCGTGTGTACTTCAAATGGCTTGGTATAATCTGGCAACTACAATATGGGGTCATCTATCACTGCCTGCTTTAGATCCTCAAAAGCTCTTTGACACTCTTCCGATCAGTGTAGTGCCATGATCGGTCCGTACGTCCTTCTTTAGGAGATTTTTGAGTGTAGCAACCCTCCTCAAGTAACTTACGATGAAAGATTACATAAAGAAAGATCAAACCCTAAAAATCAGAAAATGGACACATTCACAATCGTCAAAGATTACATAAAGAAAGATTAAACCTAGAAATAAAAAAAAATTAAACCTTAAGAAAATGAAACAAAAAAAGATTAACTATTTTGTTTGCTGTAGGCATTCAGCCCACACCCATTACGTACCATTCTGGCCGTGTGCATGTGGGTTCATTCCACTACCTTTTGTTTGCTGGAAGTGGGTTTATTCCCACTACTTGCTTAGCTACGAATTTCTTTCCACTTTTGGGCAAAAGTCAATCCGGCCATAATACCAATATCTCTCTTTTTCCCATAACAGCAAACCCTCACTAATCTCTCTTCTCCTTACTCTCTAACATGCATTAGACGGTTCTTATCAATTTTCTACCCATTTTGGTAAATATGCTTTCCCAGCAAAGCATCTCCCAAAAGGAGTCTTGGCAGGATACCAAAACTAGGTATTTTCCCCCCTCCACCAAACCACACCTTCTGTTCCTCTCTAGCTGTGGGCCCTGCCTCCCTTGTATTGGCTGGGTTGTAGGTCAATGGGACTCCAGCTACTCCCCTTCCTGTTCTTTGGCTTCTTCCTCTTCATTCATTTCCTGCTGCCTTTTATTTTGTCTTATTTCCTCTTTATGTGTTTTCTGCTGCCTTTGATTTTGTCTTGTTTCTTCGTGCATTTCCTGCCGCTGTGGCTTTGCATGGTTTCACCTTACTTTACTTTCGCAAAATCAGAGTTCATCCTTATCCCTTTATACAAGGGCATTATGGGCTTTCTGCCATATATTGGGTTAGGCTTGCTGACCCAATTTGCTTTATTTTTTCTTCATTTATTCACTACATTGGGTTGGGCATGTTGACCCATTTGCTTTCTCTTCTCTTCATTTATTCACTACATTGGGTTGGGTCTATTGACCATTTTTACTTTCTTCTCTCTTCATTTATTCTACTGGGCCTCACTTATTGGGCTTTATTTTGTTTCTCTACCTTTGAGTTTTTATAATACCCATTTTACTCTTCAAGAAAGGGCTTCTTATTACTCATCTTTATTCTCAACCTTACTTTTCAAGGAGGGCCTTCTATTACACCACTCCCAAAAGGGGCCCATGGGCCTACATTTGGGCTTTATTTTTCATTCTCAAAATAGTTTTATTTTTTTGGCCATCACTTGGGCCTTATTTATGCATTCTCTTTTCTTTGGGCTTTTAGAATGTAGTCCGATTACTATATCTTTGCTCATGCTCTAACCCATCTCTTAGGGCTTTCTTGGCTTTTCTCCTCATGGGCTTTTGGATGCAAATTTTCAAAAATACCCATCAACAAGTATCATAATCCATCTTACTATGATTTTAAAAAATAAATAAAAAATCTGAATTCAAGTAAAAATTTGTTCTCATGTGATTATGCCTAATCCATAAAGTTTGGTAATAGCCCAATCAGTAGCTTACATGCAACAAGTCATACAAACTTGTTTCCTACCTTACTTTACTTATTTAGTTAGATGTATATTTTTTAAAGTATTTTTTTTTTAAGTGCCTAGGATAAATAATATTTTCTATGATATGATATGATATCTACTCCAAGCCAACAAACCTTTTCTAGGGTTATTGACTGGGTGCTTTTAATTTTCTATAAACAAAAAAAAAAAAAGAAAAAGAAAAAAGACTAGTTGCTTAAGAGTACAACTCAAAACAAACCTTTTTTAGCAAAAATTGCATTAACTTTCAACAGATTTGGTTCTAGTTCTAGCAGTACAGCTTTATATCGTTTATGCATATCACGTTGGTTCTGTACTTGTGTACTAGAAAAAATGATTTTCCAAAGTGCCAGAGTAGAGATTGACTGGTTTTCAATTCAATGAGACATCTAAATCAACCATAGGTAGCACCAGAAAGCACAAGTGCTTACTCTTAACTTCTGTGGTTTATAAGCTCAAAAGATCATCCATTGTTATTTGCTCATAGTGGTGCTTTCAAGTTTCCAAGATCGGTCATTGCTCTTTTACAAACTCTGCCTTCAGTTGCTGAAGCACAATCTTACACGTGCACGACTGACTGATTGAGAATCGACAGTCTAAGACAGGTGCGACATGGACCAAGTTATGTTTCATAGACAGCAATTAGCTGTAAAATTTATGTAACAAGTTATATATTTCTTCTTTTCTTTTGTGAGATAAAAGTTATTTGATATTTACTAATGGATTGAGAATTGCAAATAATTTACATGTGTGTAGGTACCAACTTAGTTGAGATGTACAGTGATGCAACTATTCTCACCCTATTATGAATAATGAATACATCAATGTCCTTATTTATTTCAATCAATGGTTTTTTTATAGTTCAATTTGACATTTTTTGCTTTGTTTTGTAACATACAATATAATTATAATTTTCAACAAATTTTATAAGCCCGTAAAAGGCCAGTTAAAAGACCCAAAAAAGGCCCATTAAAAGTCCATGGGTAGAGAAAATTCATTAATTAGGCCATGCCCACCGGCTCTAGCCTGCTAAAGGCCCAATGAGCATTGTCCATTATAGACCAGAGTTTGTCACTTCAACCCAGTTTGGCCTGTTGACTGATCAACAACCCACTAGGCCTAACCTGCCCAACCCATTGATCAAGTAAAAACAGACCGGGCCATCGCCAACCCCAATGTGGTGAGGAGCCCAATCCAGCACAGCCTTAAAAGACAATGTTCGTGGGTATATATTAATTAATTACATTAAGAGTAATGCGCACGACAGATTCACAACAAAATGTTGTGAGCAAGCATTATTTTATCATCTACCGTTAAAAATTCGCCACTTGCAATATGAAATTTTTAGTGAAACTCTTTTTGGCTCTGGAGTTATTAATTAATTGGAATTAAAATAAAAAAAAAATCTGCTATTTTCTGTGTATATTTAATTTTTATGAACGTATACGAGGGTGATATAGATAAAAATTGTACATACTATGTACGTATATAGTGAATATTGCAACATAAACATCTACTAGGAAAACTTCACTTTCAAGCTAATACGATGCGGTCGATGCCCAGTTCAGTTTGGGAGGACTATGAATAGAAGTGAAACCATGCATGTTGTTGCTACTCTTGCTAGTCCAAACAAATCCACAATATGATTTTTACCAACCCAGAAACAGGACAAATCCACATAACTTGCAGAGTTGCAGGTGACAATTTCACCCTACAAGTTTTGCTTGTTGCCGCAATAAAATGCCTTTCATTGTATGAGCCTATAAATGAGTCTCATCAATGCCAAAAATGTAGGTATTTAAAACCTTAATTCTCACCATTAATTACAGCTTCAAAAGTAATAAACAAACCCTACTAAACTTTTTTTTCAAGATCTTGAAAACACTGCTTGACATATATTACTAGAGTTAAAACCCATTACAAATTTACAAGCTAATCGACATGAAAAAAAAAAAACACATAAAAAAACATAAGGCCAAAAAGCTGTAGATAGCCAAGAACTTTAGGAAATCTAGTCATAGTAAATAGCATTCTTGTAGTTGCACTTTGAGGCACTCTTGTTGGGGTAGACAGTCTTCTTAAACTTGACCTGGGTCTCGTACTCAGTGGTACTCCCCTGAACCTTGTCATTAACCTTGTGAGTGGATTTGTATGTGACCTGTTCTTTGAACCCCAACCTTCCACTATGTTTGTCCACGAACTCTTCAGCCTTATGGTGCTTAGTAAATTGCTCTGAATATGCACTGTGCTTGTCTTTGTAGATGGTACGGGATGACTTCTCCAATTCACTTGATTCATTCGCCTTTCTTTTGTTTGAGCTACCCCCACTGCCTGCTAACTCAACATATCCAACTGTGATTATCCGTTCTTCTGCCATTGTTGCTCTTTTGTTTTCTTCTTTTGAGCGTGTACCCTATCAACTTTCATAAAATCACAGTCAATAATAACAAACCAATAATTCATATTGATATATAAATCATACTTACGAATTAGTAATTTTGACTACCTAATTAATAAATGCTTGAATTTTTTTTTTAAAAAATTAGTAACACATCAATTTATAAATTTTATTACTTTAATAAAATTTATAGTATGTCTAGTATCACTCTATCGATTGAGAAACTAGAGAATTTGCATGCCTAATTGATTAGGGGGAGTATTAGAAAAACAAAATAAGCATGTGAATTACAAGCATATATGGACCAAGTTAAATGCTTTGCATCCTTTATTATAAAGTTATTGAAAGAGATATTTTGACTATTTACAGAGAAGAGAGTGCATGCTTATACTTAACAGTACCAGACAAGCTTTATGAAGAAGAAGATTTTGATTTGACGAGTGGATGAGGGGGTGAGGATATTTATAGATAAAAGAAGATATTTTATTAAAAAAAGAGGATATTTATAGAAGGGAGGTGTGAGGTGGCGGATTTGAAATCCCCAATGGTTAAACCGTTTTGAATTGGGTTTCAAGTCCACTTAGTGCGATCCATTTATGAGAGAAGGAATCAATTCTGTGATCATAACAGAGCTCGGTACCAAAGTGACAGACACACAGACTGTACTACTTTGTGTGAAGAGGAAACCTATTTCCCCTTATAGCTTGAAGAGAAGGACGAGAAAGCTGTGTTCTTGGGTGTCAATTCAAGCCTGCTGCCAAATGATAAATGCAAGTAGCTGATAGCGTGTGAACTTGGGGCTATCGTTTTCATTGAAAAAAATAAAATAGAATAGTTGTGTTGTGTGAATTATGGTGAACTTGTGAATGCCTAGACAGAGAGGGTTGAGGCACGTGTTTGCTATAGTTCTAGATGGAGTATATATGTTTCAACCTTCGGTTCAAAAGAAAAGTAACTACTGATAAAAGGTATACACATCCCAAAAAAAATAAAAAGGAACAAAAGATAAAAATAAAAAGAAACAGTATAAGTTATATAAGCAATAAACGAGCTAAATTTTATCGGGTAGTGAATATTCAGGCTTGTCTCAATAGTAAAAATAGAATGTTCAAGTTTAATTTGAGCTTGATATGAGCATATAAATAATATTCAAACTTCAACTTGTTATAAAATATAAAAGTTTGAATTTGGTTTGGCTTGAATCATTAGTCAAGCCAAGCCCGAGCTCAATATCATGTCCAAATTCAAACTCAAACTCAAACTCAAAATCATATTTTTGACCTTGAGATTTAACACAAATATATTATCAAGCCTATATCAAGTTTATTATCTAGCCTATTTGATTTAGATGAGTGGTTTCAACTTATATTTTATTAATGTCTTAGAAGGATATGAGTTTACTTGTCAAGCTCATATCAATTTTATTACCAAATTCATAATTAAGGCTAGACTCAACTTGTTTTGTTAGTTTTGTATCGAGTTTTGGTGTTCACGAGATTGTTCATAAACAATACTTTTTACTCGGGATTAACTCGTATATTAAATAAGCCTAAAACTAAAGCTTAAGCTTGTTTTGTTTATAAACAAACAAACATAAACGAGCTTCTTATCGAGTCAAACCGGAGTTGTTTATGAACAGTTCATTTACCGCCTTAAAGCTATGTCTAAATATCACGTGAAGAGTACTCATTCCACTATTTATTTAATTAATTTTGAGATACTTCATTATTTCCCTATCTTCTAAATCTGTTGTTCCAAAAATTAGACCCAAACAAAACCAAATAAACATTGATTTTTACATTGGATAAAATCTCATGACTTTAAAAGTCAAGAAATTATTTGAATGTTATGTAGATGTAAAATAAATCCGTATAATCTATATAACTTTTATATGACTTGTAGATAATGAAAAAGTCAACCACAATGTTTGATTTTTTTGAAAGAAAATACAAATAAATTAGAAGTCATGATTACTGATATTAGGGGTGTGCAGAAAACCCACAGACCCGCCAAACCCAACCCGACCCACCCATATTTAATATATATTTAAAATATATTATATATTTAATAATTTTTTTTAAAAAAATCAGCTATAGGGCACTTATATATATATATATATATATATATATATATTATATTTAATAATTTAAAAAAAAAAAACCAGCTGTGGAGCAGCACGTCCTCGGTTCCTTCTACTAATACTAATTTAATATATAAATATATATATATATATATATATATATATAATATAATTAATAATTTTTTTAAATAACAAGTTCTTCCTATCCTATATAAAAGCCAATTAGTTCACACAAACCTTAATAAATTACAATTGTTGTTTAGTTAGTAGTGTTATTTGCCTTTAAGGAGTTACATTGATACTAATTTTTAGGTTTTTTTAATATATTAATATTTATATTTTTTTTCTACTCAATTTAATAATAATAATAATAAAAATTTGTCAAACCCATGGGTTCGACCCGACCCGACCCGACCCATGTGGGTTGGGTTGGGTTAGGTTGGACTTATGTGATGGGTTGGGTTCGGTCGAATTTTTTTTGACCCACCATGGTGGGTTGGGTCAAAAAATCCCCTCAACTCGACCTAACCCAACCCATGCACACCCCTAACTGATATCCTATTTCCTGAAATCATCAAACAACATTTTGAAGAATCAATATTGTTGAAATAAGTATTAGTTGATTGCAACATGATCATTGATTCTGTCCACAAATATGAGATTAAGATGTTAATGGATGTTATGAAATTCAACGAACTTGTATTAAAGCCTAGCCCTCTAAATTCAAATCCTAGTTACATTCTGCGTGTCAAGTTGTAATAAAAATTGTGAAAGTTTATGTGCTCTTAATATATATATATATATATATATATATATATATATATATATATATATATAGATGAAACTGGTAAAAAACTTAAATCAACAATAAGTTTTGAAGAAACTTTGGAAAGATTTAATAAGAAGAAATCCAAAGACTGAACTGTTAATGATCTTCAATATGAAATTAATACTGTTAAACAAGAGATAAGTGAATTAAAACTTGAACTTAAAAATATTAAAAGTGATAATCATAATCTCAAACAAGAATTGTTAATGTTGAAAATTGATCAAAATAAGTCTGATAATGAACAAGATGAGCACAAGGATGGAGATGAATCCAGTCAATAAGCTCTTCTTTCTGATGAAGGTATTGCTGATGCTCAACCTAGTCTTGTTAATATTAACCAAATTCTTCCCCCGAAATGGTTCACAAAAGTAAAAATTTTTGTTTCCCATGATTATCATTTCACTGTTATTGCTATGATTGATTCTGGTGCTGATAAGAATTGTATTCAGGAAGGATTGATTCCTTCGAAATATTTTGAAAAATCAACTGAAAAATTGGTTTCTGCTACTGGTTCTCAAATGAAAATCAAATATGAATTGAATAATGCTCATATTTGCCATGATGATGTCTGTTTCAAGATTCCTTCTGTTCTTGTTAAAAATATGACTGATAAAGTGATTCTTGGTTTGCCATTTATAAATGCTTTGTATCCTTTCCTTGTTGATAATGATGGTATTACTACTGATCCTTTTGGACAGAAAGTAAAATTTAAATTTGTTTCAAAACTTGAAATTGATATTAATGATGCTTTAGACCTGTCTTATGATTCTCCTGCTACATACTTCACAGACAATTTTGAAGGTAATCCTAGTAGTTCCAGATTATCTACTATTACCAATGACTCTAATATTCCTAATGATTCTTTGCAGGAATCGAGCACCGATGCAAGGATAAATACGACTACTAAGTGGGATAATATTAGTATTTATACAACTAATAAGTGGATTATTATGGCTCCCTCGACTGAGAGGAAAAACAAAGGAAAAGCTCCTGCACAGGACTTTTCCCAAAACAAAATGCATGAAGGCGCATCTTCTGGGGTAAAACCTAGTGGATCAACATCCCTTCAAGGGTATGTACCGGCAACGGTGTCATATTCTAGTGGAGATATGGTTATTGCTTTGCAGGAAATTTATCCAGAAATTTGCAATTTCATAATGGAGTCTATAGTGAGCTGCCAGATTCCGTTAAATTTATTCTTGATAACCTCTATTCTGCTTTTACCCAAAACCATCACAAATTGTTTGAAAAAACCCTCCAAGCCCTTGAAATCCACCTTGTTAACCTTTCTATTCAGAATGAGGCTTACCTAAGCCATTATGTTAACCTTATCTCAGAAAACCCTCTTGCTTCAAATAATGACCTTGTTTCAAACCTTGTTTCAAAAATTGGGGCTTTTAGAAGCCAACTTGTTAACCATTCAAATATTACAAATGATCCTTACACTAGTCAACTCTTTGGCAAAGAGGATATCCATTCAAAGGATAAAATGACTTTAATGGGCACTGATTATTCTAGATTGAGCCTTAAGTCCCAATCTATGTTAAGAAGTGTTTTTGCTAACTTGCCATCAGATATACAATCACGTATACTGAAAAGCAAGGCTATGTTTAGGTCTTTCGACCTATGGTTCAAATGTTTCAAGAAACTTGTTACAGCCACTATTCTTGATCTTGATGAACTTGATGAAGGTGATAATGTGTTTATCCAGTTAGATTGGGAAGAACACTTTGGGAGTACTCTCAGAGTGTATGAAAAAACACACCGATTTCCTGGTCTCCTAATTAATTATGATGATGGTTACTTTGTTGCTGATGATGATGATGATAGAGATCCTAACTGGCTTTTCCATATGTTTGAATATGGCTTTATCAGGTTCCTAAAATTAACAAGCCATTATCAAGCCAGTCAACTTCCTCAAATTATTCAAGATGCCATTAAAAAATTTACTGGTCCTACTATTTCCATCAGATGTTGGAGTACTTTGCCTAGATGGGAAAGAGATAAATGGATGAATGTCCAGCCTTCGAAACATCTTATTCTCATCAATGGTCATACTCATCAGGGGCAATGGCTTGAAAGAAATCCTCATTTGTCTTTCAAAGATCCTTATGCTCTTGCAAAATGTTGGAGAAACTATTTTAATAATCAAATTATTAAAGTTGCTCAGAACCTATGGAAGGATTATCATTTCATGGGAAGCACTGATAGAATTTCTGTTTTTGGTCCCAGGCCATATGTTGACGCTATTGCTCATTTGCGTATTGCAGATCATTGTAATCCAAAGAGCCTTCTCATCCCAGGAAGAAGACCAATGGATGAGCCAATTTTATATTGTGGATTTTGCAACCGATATGCTATTTACCATGAGCACGAATGTGATTCTCCACAAGGTCCTTTTGATCCATTTGATGGTTATCCATCCGATGCTCCTTCTACTGATTGATTGTGTGGACCTCAGATTATTGTTGCTACTGTTCTCTATTTGTCTAGCCAGCATAATGGCCACTATTCAACTACATGCGTACATAGTGATGTTCAAAGAAATATTCCTATTGACCTTTGTCAGAGATTTTGCTAATGATGTTCAAAGAAATATTCCACTCATAAATTTTATCAGCAGAAACAGAAAACTGAGTTTGAAAAGCTCTTTCTTCAAACTGCATATCAGGAGGAGTAGGTTTTGAATACCAATTCCTAGTAAGAAACATGGGTTTGGAATTTCCAACAAATCTTTTAATTTCAGGTAAACAATCATCAAAAACCTTTTTGGCAGGAACAGAAGAAACAGAAGAAACAGTATCAGAATCTGAGTTTTCATCAGAAATAATTTCATTTTTTGAAATAGTTCTAGCAACAGGAGTACTTGTAGAAGTACCTTCAGTTTTAACTTTTAAATCAGAAAGCATTTTGTCAACAGTTTCAAGAAGTTTAGACTGAGAGGTTCTAAACTTGAATTTGTTATCATGACTGGGCAAATTAATCAAAGGTTCCTCAGTCTTGATAGAAACAGGTTTTTGAACAGAAATAGATTTGTCAACAGAAACAGTTTTTTCAATAATTCTTTCTTCAATACGGTCAAGTTGTTGACCAATAACATGCAAAGATTCATTAGTAAAATTGTTTTGTTCAATAAGGCTAACAACAGGAGTTTGATCATCAGCTATTTTGAAAGGAGTAGCTTTAACATCAATTTTGTCAGTAGTCACCAAAATAGTTTCAAGAGGTGGATGACTAGATCTGACAATGGTTTTGTCAGTTTTAACAAAATTAGATTTCTTTATCACATTCAAATAATTTTTGGAAACTTCATCCTTTGAAACATAATAGTTTTCAAGAAAATCAAAGAACAAAATATGTCTCTTCAATTGATTCATTTTTTCCAACCATTTTCTTTTAACACGATTTTTCTCAGACTGAGCAAAATTATTTTGGTAAATTTTTCTTTTTGTCCTATTTTTAGGAAGCATAAATTCATCAAACAAAGGAGCCATGTCAACTTTAAAATCTTCATTTAAAACATTCAAAACTCTTAAATGGTTAACAGGATGTTCAATAGGAGGGAAATCAGAATCAGATGGACAAATAGAATTAGCATCATCTTCTTCTTCGGTAGCAGATTTGCCATACGGAGAGGAAGATTCAACTTTAGTAGAGTAGAAAACAGAGCTGACCTGAGATTTGTCACTAGAAACACCTTTTAACTTTAAATCAGTGGGTTTTTCAAAATTCTTTTGCAAAAACTCATTAACATCATGATCTCTTTTTGAAATACTTTCAGATCCAGCAAAGGAATGTCTTCCTTCGTTGATCCTCAAGGGTTGATTGTTTTGAAAACATATTTTAACAGTACCATCAAGATATTGTTGAATATTTGTGAGATCTAGCTCATCAAAAACAGGTTTAGGAACAGGGGATTCTTGGTTCAACAACCATTCAGTGGGTAGTTTAATATCTTGCCATTGAATCATTTTTGGAACTTGAACTTTAACATCAGAAGTTGAACATGTAATTAACATTGTTTTCCCAGAGGGTTCTCTAGGATTCAAACAACAAGGATTTAACTGAGTATCCAAAAGTCTGTAATAAATGCGATAAATCAAAGCAAAAGGTTTACTACCTTCATCCATAATATAACCAGACGAAGCAATATTCAAAGTCAAAGCTTTAACAATATTAGGATCATCCAAAGCAAGAGTAATATCAGGATAACAGTTAAAGTAAACAGGACCATCATACAAAGAAGCAGTGATCATACCAAGAATGCTATCTTTAAAGACCTTAAATCTAGCATCTCGTAAACACATAAGAATAGAAGCATTAATACCCTTTCGGGTGAGTGGTTTAACAGCAACTTGAACTAAACCAATATGCAAATAACTGAGTTTTTTAGCAATGAAATCATTAATATTTTTCTTGGAAAACAAACAACATTTTTCATGCATTTTTGAAATAGAAAATATTTGTTCAACAGTTCTAACTTTGTAAACAGGATGGAAAGTGGTTTTAGCCCAACTAGTTTTGTAAACAGTTTTAGTATCAACTTTGGGAATGTTCCATTTTCGGAAATCAGGGATCTCATTATCTTCAACAGTGTGATCTTCTTCATTCACAATATCAGGAGGACAACCAATCCTGGAGCTGACAGAGGAGTTGGATCTCCACAACTTATCCATATAATCTTAGTTTTGACACTCAATTGTCATGTTTTTCTCACAACCGTTGCATTTCGTAACACATACCCTAAGCAACCCTATACCACACACATGCCCTACACGCCCTCCTGGCTCAAACGGGCCTTACAGTCAGGTTCTGGGAATTCACTTTACACCTAGGGTGGCGCCAACGACAGCAAGAAGGGAACACAACAACGGAGCACCAAAGGTTCAGACAGATACGGACAAGGCACAGAGAACACAACACACACTATCACCGGCCAGAAAAGAGTGGCTCTGATACCATAAAGGGGGAAGGGGACGCACAGATGAAGAGGGAGAGACGGAAGCACAGTAATAATATAGTGAAAGTAAATGTAAGCAAGTAATGTAATAACAATAATAAGGCGGTAGAACCAGCCAAGCAGTATATATCAAAATAATTCAAAGTAAATAAGAGCAATTAG
The DNA here is from genome assembly GCA_023736055.1 of Quercus glauca. Lineage (NCBI taxonomy): Eukaryota > Viridiplantae > Streptophyta > Magnoliopsida > Fagales > Fagaceae > Quercus > Quercus glauca. The sequence continues at coordinate 69,323,135 of CM043316.1, read as the reverse complement.
AGAAAGCAATTTAGAACCGTCCAGTATGGCGGTAATCCGTCCAAGGTGGCGGTAGTAACAAGTAATAAAATGAACATTAACTGAAAATATTTGTTTATTGAAAGTAGGTAAACACTTACAGTAGTAGTAGTCAATACAAGATCTCAACAGTACAGGTTAACAGTTACAAAACTTGAACTAGTCCTAGTTACAAGGTTTGTAGGAACAAGGTTATGGTGAACAAGGTTGTAGTCAACAAGATAATAGGAGAACTCTCTCAAAGAAGGTAAACTCTCTCTAGAGGAAGTTCTAATAGGTTCTCAATAAGTTCTGAGAATAAGTTCTGAGTTTAACATAAGGGACAACCCCCCTTAAATAGGCAAAATTCGGAGTGAACAGTGTCATGAATAGTAACGGATGAATAGTGACAGGTGAATAGTGTCAGATGAATAGTGAAAAAGTGAGTCTTTTTCTTTTTTGACTCCAAGTCATGAAGGGAACATGAAGTGATCAGGAGCATCCCACTCAAAGGTCTAGACCTTTATTTTTAGGTCTAGGCCACATCATTTCTGTCCTTAAAAGAAGCCATCAAAAGAAGCCAAATCTGCACTATGATGGGAATCTTCAGGAGCATGCAATGAAACTTTCAACATGTGAGGCATAAAATCAGCAAAATCTCTGACAAAGGTCAATAGGAATATTTCTTTGATCATCACTAGCAAAGCAAAATCTCTGACAAAGGTTAATAGGAATATTTCTTTGAACATCATTAGCAAAATCTCTGACAAATGTCAATAGGAATATTTCTTTGAACATCACTATATACGCATGTAGTTGAATAGTGGCCATTATGCTGGCTAGACAAATAGAGAACAGTAGCAACAATAATCTGAGGTCCACACACACACACACACACACACACACATATATATATATATATATATATATATTGTATGGACACAAATCGAAGTCCAAGCCCAACAACGAATTGGGTATTGGACCAATGAGCCCACAACAATAAATTTATAGAGAACGGGTTAAAGGGCTAGGTTCAAACAAGATTGCTAACGGCTAGTATGACTTTTAACAAGCGACTATGCAAAAGATATACATGTAAAACTGGATAAATATCAAGTCTAAGGAGGCCATTCTTCATATAAATCACTCTTGCGATTCTATAAATATAGTCCTCACTAATAGTCTTTTTTCTTTCCCTCCTCCTCCCCCACTCATGGGAGAATCTTTTACATTATATAGTCTTTTACAGATCATCCTGATCATACACTTGTCTTCCATCTAGGCCTTCACTTGAGTATACGTCCCATCAAGCACCTTCTCTAGCTTTCTATAAGCTGCAATGGGCAGGTTTTCACTGTTCAAAGGTCTTCTCCACATAAATGCGGCCAGAAAAGTAGCTGTGGTACATTTAATGTGGTGGTAGCAGTGTTTCCCTTAGAAATCTCTGAGTTCTTATCTCTTCCGCATGTGTGTGAGGATCTTCCTTGTCGTGGAAATTTTCTGGAAGATCGCTTAAATTGCTGAAGTACAAGGCCGAGAATGAGCTTCTCCTTAAACCATCTTCCTCTACTATCTTTCATAGTTCTGAACTAGGGACTTCCTTTACTTATTTACACCTCCTCGAACACACATATTCTCGGATAAAGCCCAAGGCCCGATACACGACCCTGGGCCTTGACCCCCACAATAGCCCCTCAAAATTCTGGTTTTTCCCTTACATCCAAGGAGAAAAAAGGGGATTTTGATTTAAAAAGGGTAAATCCACTTATTTTCCAGATTCGCACGTGTGGGAACTCCGCTTTTCGTGCCCATGATTGCCACTGACGCTTCGCGTCTCGCGAGGCACCATTAATTGAAACAAGTGGCTCAATGTTCCCCTCATCCAACGGTGTGGAGTAGATCCAACGGATGGGGTGTACTCCTGAATTTCAAACAGTGTAACCCCTATTTGGTCCCGCCCCCTATATAAATCATTCGGTTAACTACTTTCCTCCATTTTATGCCTTCAAGCTCTCAGAGATTTCAAGCGCCCAAACTCACTAAGCTTTCTTAGTCGCTAATCTCCCTTAAGTTTTTCTTTTAAGAAACTTCACAAGCATTCCTTTTTAAGGCTCAAGCTTCAGTACACCGTTCCCGTAAGTACCCAGATCTTTAATTTCTCCTCGGCTGAGGCTCTCGGCCCTTTTCTCTCCTCTAAAAACCTTTTCCTTGTCATCCATATTCGTATAGATGGGTAGGTTTAAAAACTTAGTGGATAGCCCTGCTAAGATAGAGATCTTTAAGGAAAAATACCACATACTGCAGGAAGTTGGCTTGCGGTATTGTTCCCCAGAAGAAATAGTGTCAAACCGAGAAGTGGGGGAAGTCATAATCCCTGTAATGGCTTTCCTAGAAGGGGGAATGACCCTTCCTCTGGGTAGAATTACAAGGCATTATCTCTGCAACCATAGGATATGTCCTTACCAGTGTACCCCTAACCTCTTTAGAATTCTAGGGTGCAATGATGCTCTGAACGAGCATCTGAGTTTGAGGCTCACTTGGCACGACGTGGTCCATATGTACGAGTTTCACAAACAAAAAGGGGCAAGATTTTACCTCAAATCCCGATCCGATATTGTCAGACTCATCTCGTGTCTACCCAAATCTAACAAGGGGATGAAAGATGACTATCTAATTGCTTCGGGGGCATGGCATGATAGTCTTCATTGCCCAACCCGAAAGGGAGAGCTAGGTGTGACATCTTAGATTTAGGTCTCCGAGCATTAGACTTAGGTTATTTGGTCTCGGCCTTATTTCGCTTTTTTTGTTCTGTTTCTCTTTTGGTAACGGATTTCAATTTTCTAACTGCTTTATTTTCCTCGAGTGTTGACAGATAGAAGGCACGTGAGGCCTCGGATCAGCTTAACCAACGTCGCAGCTCTTAATTATCTGCTGAGATCCGAAATATTTGTAAGTGAGGATGGGCAGCTTCGGGCCGTCCATCTAATTTTAGACTTTCAGCCCATTTCGAAGATCTTCCAAGAGGTCGGTAATGCCATAAGAGCAGGCGACCAGCGTATAGCTCGAATTGACGTTTCTCGGCCTGATTTTCTTGCTCCGTACGATCTTCCACCAGTAGCACACCCATACCCACAAGGTGGTCCTTTGGTTGTCCTACAAATTCAACAAGGTCCTCCTGAAGCTGTTGCAGTCGAAGAAGGGGTTGCATCCTTAAGCTCTTCGCTTGATAAAGAGATTGATAAAATTTGCTTTGGGGAGGAAGAGTCACAAGGGTATAGGCAGTATTAGCCTCAGATGCCGAGGAGTAGCCTGACAGGCATTCCACAGTTCACATTTCAGCTCTTGTTATTGCACTTCTGGACGAAACTTCAGAAGAAGAGGAGGGAGAAATGGCCTTGAATATGGGAAGCAAAAGTTGAGGGAGCTTATAAAGGGGAGAAGTAAAGCACCCATGTCGAAAGAGACCGTTAAGTCCCAGCCCTCGGCTAATCTTCCTCCCCCTCCTTAACCTCCTACTGACCTCGGACTAAAGCCAATTCCCAAGCTGAAGAAGAAAAGGCCGAACGAGGTGATGGAGGAAGGTGAGGTGGGCCTTTCAAAAGGAAATAAACAACAGAAGGTTGCCAGGGACCAGCGAGGCTGAATGTCCTCTTCTGTTGAGAGTCGAGAGGATCCTCTCGGGATTGATGTGCACTGACCACCATGCACATGGTCCCCTAGGCTAGAGGTAGATGGTGTCCCCATCGCTTAGGATGCTTTTGTCCGAAACTACCAAGGAGGACAGGCGGGTCACATTGCTGAGACCTTGGAGTAACCACTTCTTTTGCCAAGAGATATGGAGGCTTACAAGTGTTTCAGTTAGCCTGAGTTTTTCCTATCCCTTAAGAGGGATTTGGCTATGGTAAGTGATTTGACCCATCCCTTTAAGTAAACAATTAATCATTTTTATTTATTCTTTTTCTTTGTGATACATGGAACTTTCCTGTTCTTGTTATGCAGCTTACCCAACAAGTTTATGTGGTTGAGAAATGGGTCAAAAATGCTCATAATAAAACTAAAGCAGAGGCCCAATCTCGTGTCGAGGTTGAAAAGGCATTGGGGGCTCTTAAGGAAGACCAGGTCAAGCTTTCTGAGAAGCTGAAGGAGGCGCTTCAGGCCAGAGATAGTGCCAATGCAGGTTTAAAAACCGCAGAAAGACAGGCTGAAGACTAGCGTAAGCAGCTTCACCTGACTGAAATAAATTTGGCTACAGAGAGGCAAATGGTCAAGGACCTCAGGGACGAGTTGCAAAGGACCAGAGATGCAGTTCAGTTGGCTAAGGAAGTTGTTGAAGCTGAAAAACAAGCGTCTTACCAACTTGGAGTTGAAGAAACTCAAGTGAGACTTGTCGAGGAGTTATTAGCAGTCTGCAGGGAATACTTCGACATCTCTTGGGGCAAGGCCCTTGACGCCGTAGGAGTTCCTACAGACTCTGGGCTGAGGCAGCCTGGGAGTGTTTATTACCACCCTAAAATCCTTGAGCTTCCAGGCTATGAGTCCTCGGCCCCTAAGCATGCTGCAGAAGTATCTGGACAGTCCCCTACCAACCAAACTGTTCTCCCTCTTCCTGAGGCTTCAAAGGAACCAGGCCTGGCAGTTGGTCCGGTTAAGGAAACTGGGGGGGTACAAGACAAGGGGAAGGAGAAGGCCTTTTCTGAAGCTGAGGTTAACGAGGCTGCGTCCAAGGCAAAAGTAGAGGAGGCCAAGGATAAGAAAGCTGATCCCAAAACCAAGGATGCTGCCAAGACTTAGGCCTAGCATTTAGAATACTCCCATTTTCACATTAGCGTTTTGTCAGTTAGTTTAATGTACTTTCCTTTTGTAATAGTTTTGGGTATAATGTATTTTCCTTATTTTTGATTAATGAATGCATTTGCTTTTCTATCTCTTACGTCTCTATTTCATACATTCTCAAACCAAATGAATTATTGTTACTTTAGTTTCAACCAGAAACAACTTGCAAAACTACTCTGATGATAATACAAGCAATCTGACTAAGTACCAGTGAAGGTTGATAAAAATAAGCAGTGACCTTTCACGCTTATTAATGCTAGAGTAAGAAACCAAGGACTTAACCCTTTATGAGGTTACTGTTGAGTGCATACTTTTGCCCAATCATGCGGTCCGAGGAATCTAACATGACTGAGGAGTTATTCAAACACTTAGGAAAGTTGTCATGGAATGTTAACCAACCCATATTATCTGGTCCGAGGACAACAGACATGATTGAGTTTAGATTTAAACACTTAGGGAAGTTGTCATGGAGTGTTAATCAACTCATATCATCTGGTCCGAAGACAACAGGTATGATTGAGTTTAGGTTTAAACCCTTAGAAAAGTTGTCATGGAATATTAACCAACTCATATCATCTGGTCTGAGGACAACAGGCGTGATTGAGTTTAGGTTTAAACACCTAGGCAAGTTAAGTAACAGAAAGTATAAAGATTTCACAAATGAAGTAAATATTGATCAAAGGAACATTTGTTAATAATAATACATTTTCAGGTTGTTTACATTCCACGGTCGTGGTATTATACACTCATCTAAATCTTTTAGGAAGTATGCTCCAATGCCAGCCCCTGAGATAATACGGTATGACCCTTCCCAATTGGGCCCTAGTCTTCCCCATACAGGGTTTTTTACAGCGCCTATAACCTTCCTCAACACCAGATTACCAGGAGCTAATGGCCCCATTCTAATGTTAGCATCATAACCCTTTTTGAGCTTATGTTGGTAATATGCAAGTTGGACCATCGCATTTTCCCTTCTCTCCTCGATCAAGTCTAAACCCTTCTCTAGTATTCTTAAGGTTGGGAGACCAATTTCTAAAGAAATGACAACTTTAGCCCCATAAGTCATTGAGAATGGAGTCTCCCCAGTAGATCTGCGAGGAATGGTTCGATATGTCCAGAGGATATGTGGCAATTCTTCCACCATTTGCCCTTTGCGTCGTCTAGCCTCTTCTTTAGCCCATTCATTATGACCTTGTTAACAGCTTTTACTTGTCCATTTCCTTGGGGGTAGGCAGGAGTAGAATATCTGTTTGTAATTCCCAACTCACAGCAATATCTTCTAAACGCTTTGCTATCAAACTGAAGGCCGTTGTCTGAGATAAGGGTGTTAGGGACCCCAAACCGAGTCATAATATTTTTCCAGACGAATCTCTTGGCATCTATATCTCTAATGTTTGCTAGGGGCTCAGCTTTGACCCATTTAGTGAAGTAGTCTGTGCCGACCAGGAGATATCTTTTGTTTCCTGCTGTCCTGGAAAAAGGACCCATAATGTCTAAACCCCATTGAGCAAATGGCCAAGGGCTGGATAGTGGATTAAGGACTCCCCCTGGTTGGTGTATGTTTGGTGCAAACTGTTGGCACTACTAGCATTTTTTCACATATTTTAGGGCTTCCTTCTGCATATTTGGCCACCAATAGCCTTGAGTGATGGCTCTGTGAGCCAGGGATCTATCTCCTGTATGGTTTCCACAAATTTCCTCATATAGTTCTTTGAGAAGCACCTCAGTTGCCTCAGGATGTACACATAGCAAATATGGTCCTAAGAATGAATGCTTATACAATTTTTGGTCCTCGGACAGCCAAAACCGAGCAGCCTTTCTTCGTATCTTGTCAGCCTCTGACTTTTCCTCAGGTAGTGTGTCTTCCTTCAAGAATAACACCTCCGAGTCCATCCAACTAGGTCCTTCTCTGACCTGATGAACTCGAATTGCTTCCTCTCCTGCCTCTATAGGTTTGTATAAGTGTTCTACAAGTATAACCCGAGGAAGGCTTTGTGCCGAAGAGGTAGCAAGCGTAGCCAGGGAGTCGGCATGAGTGTTTTCGCTTCTAGGGATGTGCAGCAAGTTGAAAGACTCAAATTCTGATTAGAGGTGTTTAACCTGCCTCAAGTATCCTTGCATTCTTTCATCTTTCGCCTCGAATTCTCCTCGCACTTGGCCGACGATTAACCTTGAGTCCGAGAACATCTCGATTATCTTTCTACTTATCTTCCGGACCATGGTCATACCCATCAGCAGAGCTTCATACTCAGCCTCATTGTTTGTGGCCGAAAAATCTAGCCTCAACGACTTTTCAATAGTGATCTTCTCGGGGGATACAAGCACCAGCCCCACTTTGGATCCCTTTTGATTTGCTGCGCCATCAACATACACTTCCCAGGGCAGGGGACCTTGTTGGGAGACCAAGCCAACCAATTTTTCATCCATGCTTTGTGTTGATGCCACCTCTTCTAATGAGGGTTCTGCAAACTCGGCCACCAGATTCGTGAGGACTTGGCCCTTGACCAAGGTACAGGGCATGTATTTAATATCAAAAGCCCCCAGAACCGTGCCACATTTGGCAATCCTTCCTGTGTAATCAGCACTCAGGAGTATGGCTTTAAGTGGGAGTTGTGTTAGGACGACAACTGTATGTGCCTGGAAGTAATGGGGCAACTTTCTTGTACCGTGCACTACTGCCAGGATGGCTTTCTCCAAGGGTAGATATTGAACCTCGGCCTCATGCAGTGACTTGCTCACATAATAGACTAGCCGTTATGCACCACGATCAACTTGTATCAACACGAGGCTTACCGCATGAGGAGCCACAACGATATAGGCAAAAAGGACTTCGTCCACCTCAGGACTAGACATAATACGAGGCCGAGAGAGGTAATCTTTAAGTTGTTGGAAGGCAGAGGCGCACTCCTCGGTCCATTCAAATCCTTTTCATTTATTTAGCAACTGGAAGAATGGTCGGCATCTATCTACTGATCGGGAAATGAAACGGTTTAGGGCCGCAGTCATTCCGGTCAGTTTCTGGACTTCCTTGGGATTTCGAGGAGGTTGCATGTTGTTAATTGCTCTGATTTGGTCGGGGTTTACTTCAATTCCCTTGTGAGTCACCATGTAACCTATGAATTTGCCTGATCCCACACAAAATGAGCACTTGGATGCGTTTAGGCGTAATCTGTGTCTTTTAAGGACTTCAAAAACGTTCCTGAGATCTCCTATATGCCCAGATATAACCTTGCTCTTAACCACCGCGTCATTTATATAGACTTCAACACTTTTGCCCAACTGTGACTCAAATATCCTTGTCATCATCCTTTGGTAGGTAGATCCCGTATTCTGTAGTCCAAACGGCATTACTTTATAGTGGTAGTTCCCAATGGGGGTGACAAATGCTGTTTTTTCTTGATCATCTAGGGCCAGTAGTATTTGGTGGTACCCTTGAAAGGCGTCCAGGAAGCTCATCTGAGGATGGCCAACAATTGCGTCCACCAATTGATCAATTTTAGGCATAAGGAATGGATCTTTTGGACAAACTTTATTCAGGTCTGTAAAGTTCATACACGCTCGCCATTTTCCACTCTTCTTCTTTACCACCACAGTGTTAGCCAACCATTCCAGATAGTAGACTTCTTTGATTGCTCCAGCCCGCTTGAGTTTCATCACCTCTTCCCTGACGGCATCTGCATGTTCCTTAGATGGGCATCGGAGCGGTTGCTTTTTGGGGATGACAGCTGGATTAACGTTTAAATGATGGCAAACGAACTCTGGACTCACTCTCGGGGCCTCAGTAGAGTCCCATGCAAATACATCAATGTTCCTTCTGAGGAAATCTATCAGCTTATCCTTCTCTTGAGGGGGCAGCTGGGATCCGTGGAAGAACTTCTCTAAATCATCACCTATAATGACCTTTGTTAAGTTTTCACATTTTGCTTCCTCGGTTGAGCCCCCGGTAGTCAACACTGTGGGCTTTAGCTGCTAAAATCCATTTCATTAGGGGCCGAGGACTCGGCCTTAGGTTTATGCTGGATCGTGGCCACCAAGCATTGTCTGGCTACAGATTGGTCTCCTAAGATCTCCTTAACCCAACTTTCGGATGGATATTTAACCTTCTGGTGCAGATTGGAAGAGACTGCCCCTAGTGTATGAAGCCAAGGCCTAGTTACGATTGCGGTGTATGGTGAGTAAGCATCCACCACGATAAAATCTACCGCTACTACTTCTGGACCGGTTTACACAGGTAGCCTGATTTAGCCCTTTGGGATGACCACCTTCCCATCGAAACACACCAGAGGAGAGCTGTAAGGCGTTAGGTCCTCGGGTGTTAAGTTCAGCCCCTTATAAAGGTCGGGGTACATTATTTCAACACCGCTGCCTTGGTCCACCATCACCCTCTTCACATCATATCCCCCTATCCTGAGGGTGATTACCAAAGCATCATCGTGGGGTTGGATAGTTTCAATTTTGTCTTCATCCGAGAAGCCCAAAACTGGTTGAACTTCCCCTCTAGCCCTCTTCGGCTCTCAGTCAACATCTTCGGCGGATAATCGAGCCACGGACATTACTCTAGACGAGCAAGACCCAGTTCTCCCTAGTACAGCGAATATAACGTTTATCGTACCCAAGGGAGGTCTTGAAGAATCATTTCTCTGAGGTCCTGAGTTTGCCTGGTTCCCCTGATCATGGACATGGTGCAAGAATTGTTTTAGCTTGCCTTCATGGACGAGCAAGAATTTTTTTAGCTTGCCTTCATGGACGAGCTGGTCCAGGTGGTCCCACAGACTCCTGTAATCCTCGGTGGTATGTCCATGATCTAGATGGTATTGGCAATAGAGGTTGTGGTTGCGCCTTTCAGGGTTTCCCACCATTTTGTTTAGCTGTTTGAAGAAGAGCTCATTCTTAATCTTTGCCAGGACCTGCTGTACCGGCTCTCGGAACACGACGTTGACTACCTGCGGATGAGCTGACCTCGACCGTCCAATGAAATCTCTCCGTGGTCGGTCATTGTTGTGTCTATCTGACCTAAAATCCCTCCTCTCATGAGAGATAACCTTCTCTTTTCCTTTCCCCTGTTGTTGGTCTTCCTCGACCCTTTTATACTTGTCAATTCGGTCCATGAGCTAGTGTATACTTGCTACTGGTTTGCTGGTTAAGGACTTTCTCAGACCGTGATCAGTAGGGAGGCCGAGCTTGAAAGTGCTGAGGGCCACATCATCAAAGTCACCATCTATCTCGTTGTACATCTCCCAGTACTTGTTCGAGTATGCCTTTAGTGTTTCCCTCTCGCACATGCTTTAGGATAGTAAGGAGGCCAAGGACCGAGGGACCCTATTAAAGGTGACGAAGCTGATAGGCCACAAACGAATTGACCCATTGTGATAAATTAACCAATTAATTTAGCCCAGTGAATTAATTAAGTTAATTAACATGCAAACACGTGGCAACACAAATAAATCACCAATATACTAATTATGCAGCGGAAAATAAATAACACGATGATTTGTTTGCGAATGGGGAAAACCTTGCGGCAAAAACCCCATCGGGTGATTTTCAAGTCACCACTCTCGAAACTCCATTATTATCACAACAAGCGATTACAAGTAAAGGAATCCCAAGTACCTTACCAACCTACAGTTGAATTCTATGATTCATGATAGGGGGAGTGATATGATAGGGAAATACTTTATATTTTGTACCAATGTTGCTTATGTAAGCTTTAAGGGTTTGTTTGCATGCGTTTGTAGGCCTTTGTGGTTTGTGCCATGCATTTGCAATACCATGCTTATGCAGCCTTTATGCATGTTTGCTTGTTGTTCAATGTCATGCATTTTACTTCAGTACATTACTCTTGTGCCCTTGTAGGATTGTTCCTAGATGCATATACGTTCTATGCATTGGTTGAGTGATGAACACTCTTGTGCCCTAGTAGGATTGTTCCTAGATGCAAATACTTCGTGTATTTCGCATTGGTTGAGTGTTGGATGTGTAAGTGATACTCTTCAAATGAGCTTATCGCCTTGCATGTCCGGATGTTCATTCCATGTGTGAATGAGCATAGTGATCACTTTTGTATAGTGATTGCTTGTTTGATCTTGCCATGGTTTATTGTTTTATTCCATCTTGCATGGTCACATTTTATTTGCTCCATATGCACTTCAAGTTTTTCTGCATACAATAATGTTACTGTGTTGTTGTGTTTCAGGAGTTACTTGTTCATATGTTCAAGAGCGTTTCAGAATCTAGAATTAGGTGTGAGTGAGTTTTGCCTTTGTTCCCAAACTCACGTTTAAGTCTAGAGTCTGTTTTAGGGTTTTGTCACGGAATAACCAAAGGGGGAGATTGTAAAGTTGTAATTTACAACTATGGTTTTTGTTGGTTTTTATTCCGTGCCAAATTTGATTGTAATTGATTTCAATCTTGTATACCCTGTATTTATTGTGGGATTTATTGTAAGGGTTATGTGTGAGAGAGAGAGTGTGTGAAGACTCAAGAAATTGAAGACTGAAAAGTTTTCGCGGGTATCTCGCTACTACGCATCCCGCGAAATGGTGCATGTGCCCTGCACGTGTTGGAAGCTGAAGAGTCATGCCAGGCTGTCATTTTCGCGAGTGTCTCGCTGGTAAGGCCTTCCCGCGAGACAATCGCGAAACATTCTGCCTGGAGGATTTTTATGAGTGACCTTTTTACCCTTCATCCTCTCTATATATATACCCTCATTACCCACAAATGTTGGTGTGGCTATTCAGAGAGAAAAACCCTAGATAGGTTTTCTACAACTCACCCACCCATCTTTTGAGAGAGAGCTACTCCTCCTTAGTGAGAAATCATTGTAGCCTCTTCTCCATCCCTCTCCCATTATCATACCTTGAGAGGAGATTTGTACCCAAACACAACCCATACACATTCAGAGTGTAAAGAGTGTTTTGGAGCTATTGGGAAGCATTGGAAGAAGCCAAGGATGGCAAATGCAACATGGAGCTTGTTGCGGGATCCGGAGAGCTAGACAAGACACGGTTCCGAGAAGCCTTGTTGGAGTAGGAGCTTGGAGGGCTTAGGTGCATCGGGTAGATTAGGCTTAGAGGGTCTCTTGCTAACCCATGTATCCCAACTGATTGTCTAGTGGATCGATTTCCGCTTGGAGGGCGGCGGAGAGGTTTTTCACCGAGTTCTTCGGTTTCCTCTTCGATAACACGTCTCGGTGTTATCTGTGTTTGCATCCTTCTTCCCTACTCTTGTTCATTTCATTTTTACTACTGTGTTGCTTTAAATTTATGTTAGAGTAGTTGTATTGCTTATACGCTTGTGTTTACACTATTCCGCACTTATCTTTAAGTTAGTGTAAAATCAACTAAGCCGTAATTTAAATTTGGGGGTCTAAACCGCTCGTGTGTTTTCAACACATTTTCGAGCTTTCACCCCAAATACCTAGTAGTGGCGGTTTTAAAACCGTTGTTATAGGTACACCTACAACAGCGGTTTTCATTTTGAAAAAGCGCCAGTATAGGTTTTGAAACGGTTGATGAAGAATGTCCCAACACCTTAAAAAAATGGCTGGAATAGGGTCTTAAAATCGCCAGGACCTATACCGGCAGTTTTAAAAGCACTGGTGTAGGTCAGGAGGTCCTATTGCCACACTAGTTGCACAGCGCTACAAAGTGCTAGAATAAGACATTTTAGTCTATACCGACACTTTTTGGTGTTATTTCGGCGCTTTAAAAATGCTGGGATAGCCCTTTTTTGTAGTGTGGGATCATTCCCCCCAAATTTTTTACTTTAAAACTGATTTGTTTCATTAGTTTTTCTGAGTTATCATATCTTGTCTTGTTTACTTTTCCATTGCATGATATGTATGATGAATGTTTAACCTAAGATTTACATAATTGACTTAAGTGACAATTTGGCAATAAAATTAAGTTAAATATTGTATGTTAAGGAGTCTAAAAACTAACAAAGATGTTGAATAAACTTATAACCATTAATTATAATCAAGCTTGTAGCCGAACTTTGTCTTTTTAAAAAACATTATACAAACAACCTACCACAAATAAATGATTCCAAACGCTATATACAAACCAGGGCTGTCCAACGGGTCCAGGACCCGACCAAACCAACCGAATCCGACCAACCTAAAGTCCAACGGGTCGACCCGAAGCTCATGATCGGTCGGGTTCGGGTCCTTCTCTAAGAAAACTCGCATATTCAGTTCAGGTAGCGTGTTGAGGGTTTAAAAATCCGTATAACCCGACCCGACCGAAAGTTTTAGAGTTAAAATATATATATATATATATCTTGGTTCTTTTGAGGTGAGCACATGAGACTAAGGGATGATAAGACTAAAGCATTGTTAAATTGAGAACTACATGGCATCTAGAGTCTTCCACGCAAAAGAAAAAATCAAATCGGCCAAGCAAAAATCAAATCACCAGAAGTTCAGAATGGCTGAAATTGAAATGGAAATCAGTCTTCCAAAGTTCCACACGCAAGCCTCAGTCTTCAATCCCATCTTAGACTTCTCCCTATACCCAGTATCTCACTCTCTCATAAATCAAAATCTCACTCTCAATCTCAATCTCCGTTCTCTCTACTCTAAATCTCAAGTCTCTCTAGTCTCAAGTCTTAACCCTTCACTCCATACCGTCCATAATCCACACTCCTTTCCAAACCCTAGCTATTGCTGCCGCCACCGCCTCATCACCACAGTCACGGGCTTCGCCTCTTTTTCCACCATGGGTTAAGCCTTCTCATGCTCACGGATCAGCTTCTTCGTCTTAAGACTCTCAGGTATATTTTCTTCCTTTTTCATCTATCTTTTTCTCTATTTTGAGATATGGGTTTTCCATCTTGTTCAATTTATTGAAAACTTAAAGATCATAGTTGTGAGAAATTGCTTAGCCATACTGCCATAGAGTTGCATGTGCTTGATTCCACTTCGAAACATAGTATCTAGTGTAGTCACTCTCTCTAGTCTCTATACTTTTCTATTTGATTCAAAGATTAGGGGATCAAAACAGACCAAGTGATTGGATTCAAATATGAAACCCTAATTGTTTTGATTTGATTTGTTGGGTCAAAGATGAACCCCTAATTTGAGTGTGCTCATTTGTGATCTTTTTCTTTGTTTTTATCCTATGTAGGCTGGACTGTGTGGTGGTCCTGTTTGTATCTGCCCAATTTTATTGCTTGTTCTTTTTTTTTTTTTCTTTTTTTTTAATGAACAATATACTTCTATGAGTTCTATCTTCACTGTAAAAATTAGAAAAAGAAAAAGATGGGCCCCTAATTTTAAAAGATGAAATCCTAAGACATTTTTATTTTTTTTTATTTGATTGTATGTTATTGCTAATTTGTTTGATTCATTTTGTTTTCCTAATTTAAAAAATTGAAACCCTAATTTATGAAGGAGTTGAAATTTGTTCAAGTAGGCTACTCTTTTTGCTTCCTCTTCAAGGTCGAATCCCTAATAACTAAGGATTCTCTAAGGTATCATTTATCTTCAGTTGTTTCACTTTTAACTTGTTGTTGTTTGTTTGTTACTTTGTTGTTGTTTTTGTTGCTGCTTTGACCTATTGTTGTTGTTGTGTCACTTATGTGTGTTCTTGTTACTGGGTTAGTCGTATCACTGTTATGGTAGTTTGCTAATGCATAAATTTGATGGCTTTAGGTTATGGAACCCTCTAGTAATGCACCCCCTTCCCAAACAACATCTACTACCCAAGCTGAACTTGTTGCCCAAGCTGAACCTACTGCCACTCCAACTAATGCTAAGGTTCCCCCACTTCCACCTAAAGGTAAAGGCAAGGTGTGTAATAATAGGAAAAAGTCTACTGCTTGGGACCATTTTGAAAAAATAGATATTGGTGAGGGTCATTTTAAAGCTGTTTGCAATTATTGTCAAAAAAACTAATCTAGCTGATAATAAGGGGCATGGTACTACTAATTTATTGAATCATACGCCAGTTTAGAGATGCACTTAAAGGGCAACAAACCTTAGCGTTTGAACCCAAAATGGATAGGGAGGAAGGGTTTCAGCTTGTACGAACAACCTTTAGTGTTGAGGCTTCTAGAAAGGCACTCGCTGAAATGGTTATAATAGATGAGTTGCCTTTTAGGTTTGTTGAAGGGTATGGGTTTCAAAGATATTTGACAACCTTACAACCTAAGTTGCGAACTAGGGATATCCCATCTTGTCAAACTGTGGTTAGGGATGTGATTGGCATTTATGGTGTTGAGAGAGAGAAACTAAGAAGGGCCTTAAAGGGTCGTAGGATGTGTCTTACTACGGACACATGGACTAGTATTCAGAATCTAAATTATATGTCCTTTACATGTCATTTTATTGATGATGATTGGAAGTTGCATAAGAGAATTCTGAATTTTTATTAAGTTGAGACCAAAAAGGGGAGACTATAGGTAGAAAGATTGAGATGTGTTTGCGTGAGTGGACTATCAATGGCATATTCACTTTAACAGTGGACAATGCTAGCTCAAATGGTGCCACCATTAAGTTTTTGAAAATGTAACTAAAGATTGGAAGGGGACTGTTTTAGAACATGAGTTCTTACACGAGGTGTTGTGCACATATCCTAAATCTGATTGTGGGGCATGGTTTGAGAGAAATTGATGCATCCATTACTAAGGTGCGTGAAGTTATGAGGTATGTGAAGTCCTCACCAAATAGGAATCAAACTTTTATGGGTTTTGTGGAGAGATTAGTTATTGAGTCTAAGTCTCTTCTTTGTCTAAATGTACAAACTAGGTGGAACTCTACCTATCTCATGTTAGAAACCGCAGAAAAATTTGAGAAAGTGTTCATACGAATGGACTTTGAGGATGATAGTTATTCTTCATACTTTATGAACAAGGAGAATAGTGGTGATATGGGATCTCCTAGTGGTATTGATTTCCAAAATTGTAGGACATTTGTGGGTTTTTTGAAGCTTTTTTTACAATGCATCGAAAAAGTTTTTAGGTTCTTTGTATGTTACTGCAAACATCTTTTTCGATGAGATGTTTGTCATTCAAGGGAATATTGCCCATTTAAGTAAATCTCAAAACCACCTCTTGAAAAACATGGCAACTAAAATGGAATCTAAGTTTGATAAGTATTAGGGGAAAGTGGATAAAATTAATCATCTTTTGTATGTGGCTGTGGTTCTTGATCCAAGAAAGAAGTTGAGGTTTTTGAAGTTTTCTTTTTCTGAAATTTATGGGAATGAAGTGGCTGATGAGATGATTGAATTGGTAAGGGGTACCTTGGTCAAGTTGTATGATTATTACTCTTGTGTTGATTCACTAAATGTACAAGTACTAAGTGAGAGTGAGAGGACACACATAGAAGGTGAGTCAATTAGTTGTTGTGATCTGTATGTGATGGTTAATTCTAGGTTTGAGCGTTTCTTGCAAGCTGAGCAGCCCATAGGGTGTAGCAATGAGATTGACAAATATTTGGCTGAAAATTGTGAAAGTAGAAAGGAGGATGTGAAATTTGAGATATTGGGGTGGTGGAAGGCCAATTTAAATAGGTATCAAGTGTTGTCCAAATTGGCTAGGGATGTGCTAGCTGTACCTGTTTCTACTGTTACTTTTGAGTTAGCATTTAGCACCAGAGGACGCATGCTTGATTCATTTCAGAGTTCACTTTGTCCACTCATGGTTCAAAATCTTGTTTGTGCACAAGATTGGCTTCAAGCCTTGGTCCCAATTTCTTTTCACAAATCAAAGGATGAGTTAGAGGCCTGGAAGATGAATTTCATGATTTTGGTAATATTTTAACTACCAAACTTTTTGTCTATTAAGTGCTATTAAATGTGTCTTATTCAAATGAAATTTAATCTAATAGCCTTCATTTCTTTCTCTTTTCTAGTTATAAGTCAAGCAGTAGCAGGTAGTGGAAGTTCAAGCTCAAGAAAAAATATCTTAATTAGTATTGATGACTAATCACTAACTGGGTAAGTTTTTGTCCTTACTGTTATTTTATATTGAGTTTGGTTCTGTCCTCTTTATTGTTTTTGGTTATTACTATTCTGCATCTTTTGGTCTTGCCCTTATATTTTTATTGATAAATATCTTTTTGCTCATTTTCTTGTAGGAAGAAGGACACATTTTGTATAGGAGGCAGATTTTTGGATATATTTTGAAAGCTTTTGGACATATTGCTTTTCTAACTTATAATTTATAAATCAACTCTTGTTTATAGGAAAGAAAACTTATTAAGTTTATAGGTTTTCTTTTCTATAAGTCATGGACTTAACTATAGCGTAGTTGCTCTTTAATGCTTTAGAAAAGCTATTTTTTGGAAATACGTAGGTATTTCATAATTGTAACTAATTATAACTAGCTACTACCTTGGTAGTTTACTACCTTACGCACTTGCAATAACTGCTTTTCTGCCTTCTCTGATTCTATGGAAATATTGCAAGATGCTCTTATTATATGTTATTGTCATACTTGTGGTGTGGTTGTGATTGATTTATTTGTTGGAATTTGTTTGTTGGCTTATGTTACATGTCTGGAATGGTTGACACAACTTGGCAGCTTTAATAGGTTGAGATGAGCTTTTGTGCTTATTAGACTTTCTTGATTTGTTTTTGGATTTTTAAGGTACTGCTCAGATCTTAAGGCTAAGGCATTTTGAAAAATATTTCTTTCTTGTATTGTGTGGTTTTAACAGGTGGTTAGAAAGTGATATTATGTGTGTTTGTATGTACTGGCCAGGCCTTAAGGCAAAGGCATTTTGAAAAACATTTCTTTCTTGTATTGTGTGGTTTTAATAGGAGGTTAGAAAGTGATATTATGTGTGTTTTTATCTATTGCCCATGTCTTAAGGTTAAGGCATTTTGAAAAATATTTTTTTTAACAGGTGGTTAGAAAGTGATATTATGTGTGATTTTATGTTCTTGCTAATTTGCCCAGATTTATACGTGTTATTTATTGTATTTGTTGTCATTATATGTGAGCTAAAAACATTAAATTTAGACTGATAAGGCCTGGAGGCCCAAAAGATTCAAACTTGTGTAGTGGCATACAAACTGAGCTTGAAAACCCAATTTGAAATAAAGGATATGAAAAGAGGCCCATATGATATATATACATGGTTCAAAAACATATAAATCTTTGTTAAAAGTAAGCCCATTAATTTGGGCCCAAAAGGCCTGTCAAAAATTGAGATAAAAAAAATTCATGTAAATTCGCAATATTGGCCCAATTTGAAGCCCAAACTCACCTAACCGACAAATCCGACCTGTTTAACTGATGACCTGAACCGCCGGCTCCGACCCATATATTCGATCAGTTACGGGTCACATTTTTTGTAACTCGACCTAGTCGGGTCGAGTTTGGATCAGATCTAAACCCAAGCCGACTCGACCTGTGGACAGCCTTAATACAAACTTATTATATTTATTTAGTTAGACTTGTGTATGTGTGTGTATATATATATATATATTAAGTATGTTTTTTATTTAAAAACAAAAACAAAAAGTGCCTACGGTAAATAATGTAGTTCTCTGTAGTCTGTATAGAAATTGACCTAGAAGGCAAGCCTAAGATGTGGCATGCACGTTTTATGTCAGATATGATTTGATGTTTGATATCTACTCCAAGCCTAGAGACCTTTTCTAAGGATTATAGCCAAGAGAACTTTCATCAGATTTGGTTCTACCAAGACAGCTTTATATCGTACTAGTCTCTTTTCGTCGGCAAGGTCCATCCAAACTTGTGGAGAATGCTGCCTTCCACGTACATGTATGTGTGTGTATATATATATATATATTAATTACTTGTAAACGTGAGGGCGTTTGCTATTACAATGTTTAAACATCCAGATTTTACTTTTGATTATGGGAAAGCAGTACCATAAAAAGTCAAATTATTATAAAATATAATAGGGTAAGTCACATGTTTGGTCTTTAATTTTTACGTCATATTTTAATTTAGTCCATAATCTTTCAATTGTGTCAATTTGATCCCTAACTTTTTAATGTCGTGTCAATTTGGTCCCTAATGTTATATCTTATATGAAAATTGTTAACATGACAAATGGCCAAAATAAAATTTAAGTTTATTGTCTCCTCAATGTAAGCTAATTTTTTGTTTTGACTATTAGACACATTATAAATTTTCATCCAAAAGATAACTGTAGGGACTAAATTGACACAATACTAAAAGGTTAGGGGCCAAATTGACACAATTGAAAGGTTAGGGATCAAATTGAAATATAGTGTATAGGATAGAGACTAATTACGTAGTTTACCCAATATAATAATAAAAGGAATAAATTCTATAATGTAACAACCATCAAATATAAAATGATAACACCTCAGTGAAAAATACCAATTGTGCTAGGAATATATTTTTAGTATATCTTTATTCTTGTTTGTCATTGTTCTTTATTAAAATATTTAGTTCTTCAGAGCTTGTTACTCGAGACAAAGCAACGTACAATTGGTCATGGCTGAACATTGGACTTTGCCAGTAGAGGCCAATGTTGTTTAGAATTTGTCATTGACCTTTTTTTAATTGTCACGGCATAACAGATTTTTAAAGAAAACTGTCTTCTTTTTAGGATGAATGGTCTATTGTACAAATATTCAATTCTTGAATAGTGTTTTTTTTTTCCTTTTGGAGATTGAATTTGTAGCTCTTTGACGTTGTTCATAATAGATCTTCGTCTTAATTTTGCACCTCTTGTGATTTAAAAGTTGTTAAACTATTTTAAGAAAATTGAAAATTTTATGCCAAAAAACTATTAATTATTGGACTCAAAACACTTGAAGCAGATGAGTTTTTAATTCACTGCCAATTTATTATGTAAAATAAATGTATGACCATATTGGTACCTTCTGTTGCAAGAATATTTGATTCTTGAATTGTGATTCTTTGTCTTTTCTTGGTTGAATCTACAGATCTTGATTGTCGTAAATTCATGATCGATCTTCATTTTAATCTTGCAACTCTTGTTATTTTAGCATTGTTCAACTATCTAACCCAAAACTAAAAAATAAAGGCAAACTGCTATAGTATACACAACCAGGGGCGTAGCCAAGAATTTTTACATGGAGGGGCCGATTCAAATCATGAAGGTTGAAATTGACAACGATGAGTATCATCGTTGTATGGATAGTCTATATTTTTAGGTTGATATAGACCTTCTTTGAGATAAGTTCGTCGGATTTCATCTTGTTTGTTTATAGGGAATTTACATATTTGTTTACGTGATCCTGGATCACGATCTATCTCTTCAGATTGAATTCTTGAACATTTGGAGGGGTTAGGGTGTTCATCAGGCATTGAAGTATCAACATTTGTTTCTACAGCCACAGGTGTCCTAATTTCTGAATTGCTAACATCTTTTTTCTTAAAGAATGCATCAATTGTTTTTCGTCTGCTTATAATTCTTTTAGCTTTAAGAATATGACTCAAAAATTAACCTGAAAAGAAGTTTAAAAAATAAAATTTTAATTAGAAATTTTTACTTAGTTATATGGATGTTATTCATACTCAAGAAAAAACAAAATTTCCACTATAATTTAAACATATAACCCATTTTTAATACGACTTTAATTAATAATAACCCCTCAAACAAAAACAAAAATTAAACACACAAGTATTGGTACACAACATAAACCAAACAATTTAACAACACCCACAGCCACATCCACAGTCACATGATATCTAACTAATCTAAAATAGGTAATAAATCAAAACAATTTTACCTTAGAAACTTTGTCTTCACAAAGTGCAAAGATGGGTCACCCGTGTGGCAATGCTTAATCCCTCTGCCTGACTGCCTCCAACTTCAGATCTTCCCTTCAAGACTCGTCACAAACAATCTCCCCATGCCTTCAATCATGTATTTCTCTAAAAATCTATGAAAATATAAAGAACATGTGAATAGTTGAGAAAAAAAAAAAGACACTAAAAAGAGATGAATGTCTAATGCTTAAAAAAGAGAAGAAAACTCACCAGTCACCAAGTAGTCACCAAGTTCCAAAACTAAAGCTGATGAAAAAAGAAAAAATTGGTCAGGATTTTTTTTTTTTTTTCGACTATGAGTACAGAGGACTGGAGTTTTGGGGGCTAGTAGGTAGGCAACAGTATCAGTGCAAATGAAAGTGTATCAAAGAAGACAAAACAAAAGAATAAGAAGTAAAGAAAGGGATTCCGTGGGTCAGTGGGTGGATTTTTTGAGATGAAGAGAAAGTGAAGTTTTGTTTTTAGTGTTTGGACTTGAGCGGGCTAGCTTGTTTTATTTGGAGTACATAAGGTGATAAGGCCTAAAACTAAAACTGGGTTTGGGAGAATATTTGAGTTAGGCTTGGGAGAATAGTTGAGAATTGGGCATGGAGGGGTGGGGGGGGGGGGGGGGGGGCGGGCCCCCCCCAAGCCACTATGTGGCTTCGCCCCTGTACACAACCAAACTAATCTTATGTATATTTGAAAGATAAATTAAGTGCATGTAGAGTGTAAAAAATCTTGTAATTCAAAGTGAGACTAACAAATCAAGAAATAAGCTTTTATGATTTCAAGAAATTAATATAGCAGCAGCCAGCAAGTCAAGTTTTTTTTTTTTTTTTTTTTTTTTTTTTTTTTTTGATTTGAACGACATAATATCATTAAACACTGGAAAAGGAAATTACATCTTGGATTAGAGCTTGCTCAATACAGCAAGGATTCTCTTCAATCCAACTACTAAAGTCAGCAACACTAGATGCATTTTTTGCTAAGAGGTGTGCAGGGACATTCCCTTCCCTACGGACATGAGAAAAGGCAATGTTACTAAACACCTTGCACAGTTCCAGAATTCCCATAATGATAGGCTCCACAGCAGCAGGAGGAGTAGAGGTTCCACGAAGAGCATTGATCAAGATAACAGAGTCTCCCTCTAGCACCACATTCCTAAGGCCCACATCCCTTGCGAAAAGCACCCCAGCCTCCAGCGCCTTAGCTTCAATCTCAAGAGCACCAAACGGAGCCCTCACCTTCTGACAGAGCGCAGCTTCCACTCTCCCCATGTCGTCCCTTATCAGTACTCCAATGCCCGCATTTTTTTCCTTTGAGAAAGTGGCCCCATCAACATTAATCTTGAAAAACCCCACGACCGGCGGAGACCACTTCACAGGCATCTCCACGGCCTGTTCCACGGTAGTCTCCATTTCCACAGAAGCACCATACTCTGCAAGATATTCCATCGCCCCCCTCACTATCTCTTGGCCCGATTTACAACACCCACCCATTCGGATCGCATTTCTGTTTTGCCACAGAGCCCATGCAATCATAAGCACCTTCGCAGCCACTTCATCACTGCCACCCTCTATTATAAAGAGCTGCCACATCACATCCATAAAAGAGGTACCCTCTGTTTTAGCTGCCAGCCCCGGGACCTTAGAACAACTCCAAGCCTCCTGCACTTTCACACAACTCCATAGGGCATGTCCCGAAGTCTCCGGAGCCTCTTTACAGCTATCACACCAGTCAGCCCCAATCACTTTTCGCTTCAGTAAGTTCCGTTTAGTGGGAAGTGCCTCGCGGCACGCTCGCCAACCGAAGTGGCGAATTTTATGAGGGATCGGCAGGTTCCATAATCTCTTCCAGAAGCGTCTATGAAGACCACAATCCGAGTTGCCACCTTTCACCCCTCTGTCCGCCACCTTCATAGCTAAACGGTAGGCACTTCTCACACTGAACAAGCCATTATGCGTTTCAGTCCACACTTGTTTATCCTCAGGCAGCCGCGTACTCAGAGGAATGCCTTTGATTACCTCCGCCTCATGGGGAAGAAAAAGAGCATCCACAACAGAATTTCTCCAGCACACCGAGGAAGAGTCAATCAGTTCATGGACCCGAGTGTCCTCATGCAAGAAGAGACGTGGAGACGTGACTTTAAACGTAGAAGGTACAGGCAGCCATTTATCCTCCCAAACTCTCACCAGAGCACCATTCCCTATTCTCCATCTTATTCCTTCCTTTACCAGGTTTTGCGCCGCCATGATACTACGCCAAGTATACGAAGGGTTGTGACCCAACGAGGCATTAATAAAATCACTTCGAGGAAAATATTTGGCCTTCAATATTTTGAACACCAAAGATTCAGATTCCACCTGCAGCCTCCAACCTTGTTTTGCAAGGAGAGCGAGATTAAACATTTTCAGATTCTTGAATCCTAAGCCGCCCGCTCCTTTTGGCTCACACATCTTTTCCCAACTAATCCATGGAATTTTCCTCTCTTCATGCCTTTGTCCCCACCAAAAGTTCCGGACCATGCTCGTTATCTCATCACATAGGGAGTCCGGAAGCTTGAAACAACCCATAGTATAAGTTGGAATAGCGAACGCCACAGCCTTGATAAGGATTTCCTTTCCCGCTTTTGACAACATCTTCTCTTTCCATCCGGCTAGCTTCTTCCCAATCTTTTCTTTAACATCATTGAAAGTACCCCTTTTATTCTTGCCAACAAGTGATGGCAACCCCAAGTATTTCTCATGTTGTTTGATAACTTGGGCTCCAAATCTCCTCTTAATCTCCTCCTGGATACTCTTGGGCGTGTTTCTACTGAAGTAAAGAGATGTTTTTGCCCGATTCAATTGTTGACCAGAGGCTTTTTCGTAAATTTCAAGCACCCTTTGTAACGAGTCACATTCCCTCAAAGAAGCTTTACAGAAGATTAGGCTGTCATCAGCAAAGAACAAGTGAGATAATTTCGGGCAGCCCCGACAAATGGCAATGCCCTCCATTTGACCCGAGGCAACAGCCATTTTGATGAGAGAAGAAAGGCCCTCTGCACACAGGAGAAATAGGTAAGGTGATAATGGGTCGCCCTGACGGATACCCCTAGACGGAATAATGCGACCTCTAGGACTACCATTTATTCTAATAGCATAGGTGACAGAAGTAATACACTGCATGATCAGCTTTATCCATTTCTCTGCGAAACCCAGTTTATCCATAATTTTCTCTAAGCATTGCCACTCAACTCTATCATACGCCTTACTCATATCAAGTTTAAGGGCCATCTCCCCCTCTTTCCCCCCTCTTTTCTGATTAATATGATGCATGGATTCAAAAGCTAACAAAACATTGTCAGTGATGAGCCTCCCTTTTACAAAGGCGCTCTGAGTATCACTGATAATAGCAGGCAGGAATTTTTTGAGCCTATTAGCTATGGCTTTGGAAGCTAGTTTGTAAACCACATTACATAAGCTAATGGGTCTGTAATCAGAAACATACTTAGGGTCTTTAGTTTTAGGAATAAGTACAATATGAGTATCATTAAAGTTTTGAGGGACAATACCATTATTGAGAAAGTCTAGCACAGTTTTTGTGACTACCGCCCCACTAGTGCTCCAAAATTGCTGGTAGAAGATGGGAGGCATGCCATCCGGCCCAGGGGCTTTGAGCGGGAACATCTGCTTCAGGGCAGCCCGGACCTCCACACCAGAAAACTCCCTTATTAGCTCTTCATTCATTTTCAGGGTCACTTTTGGCTGGACTGCGTTCAAGATTTCATTGAAGTCAACGGGGTTGCTCGAGGTAAACAAGTCCCTGTAAAACTCCACTACTAGTTCCTCTACTTTCTCTTCGTCCTCCTGCCATACATTATTTGCATCCATCAAACCCTCCAAAAAATTTTTCTTTTGACGAGCAGAGGCTTTAGCATGAAAAAAACTAGTATTCCTGTCACCCCCTTGGAACCAGTTTAGTCGAGCTCGTTGCCTCCACATTGTATCTTCTTTTTCCAACCAACAGTTTAACTCCACTCTAGTTCTCTTCAGCTCACGGGCCATTTCCACGGAGGAAGGAAGGAGCTCAAGATTTTCGAGCCTGCTTTGTAACTCAGCTATCTTTCTTCCCACATGGCCAAACTCTGTTTTATTCCACTCCGACAAGTCAGACCTGCATCTTTCCAGGCACCTTTCCAATATTCTATCCGTTGCATTCATTTCCTCCTCCAACCAAGCCTTTTTAACCACTTCGGCACATCCAACGTCTTTTAGCCACATGGATTCAAACCGGAACAGTTTCCTAATCCTCTTTCTTTTTCTCCGTTGTATTAAATGGAGGCATAGGGGGGAATGGTCCGAAGCCGACGAGGATAGGTGATGAAGCTTTGCATTGGGAAACAAATCCAGCCAATTCAGAGTAGCCAGAGCCCGGTCAAGCCTTTCCCTTATTTGTTCTCCATCCTTCCTTTGGTATAGCCACGTGAACCTAGGTCCCACATACTCTATTTCTCTGAGACTACATTGGTTTAAGGCATCCACAAAATTTTCCATTTGCCTACGAGGTCTCATACAACCTCCCTCTTTTTCAGACAGCCCCGTAATCTCATTGAAGTCCCCTATCACTACCCATGGTAACGAGGAAGAACACTTTAGCTGCTTTAACTTCGCCCAAGATTCCGGTCTTTTTGCTGTTTCCGGATTTCCATAGAATCCCGTTAGGTGCCACCATCCAACTTCAGCCCCCCCGTTCACCCATGCATCAATATGATTATCCGAATAAGTCTTCACGTCGAGGGACACCTCCTCCTTCCACATCAGAGCCAAACCACCCTTGCTGCCTCTGCTTGGAACAAAAAACCCATGCTTCAACTTGCATTTTTCCTTTACAACCTTCATCCATTCACTATTTGATTTTGTTTCCATTAAGAATACTATTATGGGATCTTCTTTATTTATAACCTTCTCTAAGGCTTTAACTGTCCGGAGGTTCCCAAGCCCCCGGCAGTTCCAGCTAAAAATCCTCATTGATCTTGGCGGGGTTGCCCAGCAACCTCCGCCATTTCAGCAACTCTACAAGACTCAGCCACCTTCTTCTTTTTTTCATGCTTCTGTACGTGTTGTAAATCTGGGCTATGATCATCAGACTTTCTTTTTAATCCAGCCCCAACGTCTAAACTTTGATCCATTTCCATAATTGGGCTTTGTCTGGCTCTTCTTTTCCATGACCCATTAGTTAAATTCCCCCTCTTTTTCTCTTCATTTGTATCTTTGGGCTTTACTTGTTGTTTTCCTTTGCTTGACCCCTTAATGGGCTTGCTCATATGTGACATAACCTTTGAGCCCGTGTTAGCCCAGCCCACACAAAACTCAGCCTCAGGCCTCATGGCAACCTCAAGGTTCTCCTCCAACTCTCCCATTCGTTCCTGACCAGTCTTCCTCCATTCCGGATTTTCCTCCAAGACTTCCACATCAATCAAATTTAATGCTCCATCACTCCGACTTACCATCTGTACAGGAGCCGCAGAGACAGAGACATCAGCTTTTATCTCCTCCGTCATGTTTCCAACACCTAGAGCATCATCAATCTCCTTTAGCGTATCCTCGAAGTCTGAATTGTGATCCCGTGACTTCCGTACATCCACGTCATGCCTGCTCATTCCCACTCTCATTTCGGTTCCACCACCATCTTCTTTCCTCAGCACCCTAACCCCAATATCCGGCACCACCTTGCCTATAACCAGATTCCTATCTACGCTTCTATCCTCCATCACCCCACTCGCCTGTGTCGTGCTCCCACCACATGTATTCCCCTGCGCTTGTTTCATCCTCTGAGTTTGATCGGAGCCTTGCACCCCCACTACCGATCGTCCCCCATATTTAAGCAGTGAAGCTCTAATCCACGGGCCAAATTGTTGATCTTCGGTCCTTAGTGTTCCCCTGCTGTTCAGCCACAGTATGCAATCCTTATCATCATGCGAAACAAGTCCGCACCAGTAGCATATATTTGGCAGCCGTTCATACATGAACGCTGCCCATCCATCTCCATTTCCATCCCAATATACTTTCCTTCCTCTACACAGCGGCTTAGTAATGTCCACCTCAACTCTTACACGCATGAAGTTTCCACCTCTCATTTCACCAATATCCTTAGGTCGATACACTTTTCCAATGGTCTCCCCAATGCTGCAAGCCGCCTCTGTTGTCAACAACTGAAATGGAAGATTATGGATTTGGATCCAAAACATTGTTGACTTGAACTCAAT
Organism: Quercus glauca; assembly: GCA_023736055.1. Taxonomy (NCBI): domain Eukaryota; kingdom Viridiplantae; phylum Streptophyta; class Magnoliopsida; order Fagales; family Fagaceae; genus Quercus; species Quercus glauca. Next base: position 69,296,332 of record CM043316.1, on the reverse strand, counting down.
GTTTTGGATTGCCGATCCGTCATACCTCAAAACAGCCATTAAATGCCTATCAAAAGCCCAAGGTTGTCCTTGAATGACCCTCTCTGCATCCGATTCCATCTCAAATTCTATCAGTAATACGTTGTCTTTCCCCTCGCATACCTCAAAGTTTCCTCTGGTCCTCCACAGTGGTCGGAAAGTCTTTGCCACCGCCTCAATACTTACTGACCTCCGTGTAAAGCACTTCGCTGCCAGCACCGCTCCTATTTTCTTTTTTTCCTTCGTTAAATCCACTCTCATCTCCTCCTCCTTTGTTAGAGAAAAGTTTCTCCATCTGTATGTTAAGTCGTCCATGCTAACAACGCTCAGCTACTCTCCTCACTCCAGTAATAATAAAAGAAAAAAAACAAACAAATACCCTCCTAATCCCGAGCAGACTAGAGGGACCTCATCATCCTCAATAGAGAGGGAAACGCACTACTACAGTAGGAGACAAGAGACCCCCACTGAGAACAACTTCCCTTTAACCAGCAAGTCAAGTTGAATATAAAATAACCTCATAGATTTAGTAAATAAATACATTTATGCATACCAGAGTGATTCTATTGAGAGCATTGAAAGACTCAAAACGCCAAGGAGATGGATTTTATGAATGATTGAGAAAAATTGGTAGCACTCTTGTTGTTGTTCTTCTCTGGTTTATATATTATTATTAGCATTGGATGTTAGCAGCTCAAACGGAACTTAGCTTATAAAATAATCCAATTAAACTGTAGATTTATGTTGAGGATATGTTTCATTCAATTGCTTTAAGGATATTTTCATCATCCATGTTAATTTTTATTAATTGATATATAAATATAAATCTTAAATTGCATCTAAGCTAAATAAGAATTGCAATTGGAATTAACGTTAATCATAAGTCTTTTTTTTTTTTTTTTTAAGGGAATGTTAATCATAACTCTATATTAAATTTTGGTGGTTATCCAAAGAATAAAAAAGTTAAAGGAAAAAATAGTTCATTATCCATTGTAATTTTTATTAATTGATATAAAGATAGAAAATCTTAAATTACATCTAAGGCAAATAAGAATTGCAATTGGAATTAACGTTAATTATAACTCTTTTTTTTTTTTTTTTTTTTTAAGGAGAAAACGTTAATCATAACTTTATATTAAATTTTGGTGTTTATCCAAAGAATAAAAAAGTAGAGGGAAAAAATAGTTTAATAAGTTAGAATGAACTTCTCAAGAAGTTGATATGGAAAAAATAAAGATAAAAAGAAAAAGAAAGGAGTCCATGAGGCGTTAAATTAGAAAAGATATAGACGGACAATGATTACACGTTAATTTAGTTTTTTCTATTCAAACTGATTAGGTCCTCCCTTAGGTATAGTAGTTGTATGTCACCAAATAATTAAATTTAATTTTTTAAAAAGAAATTTAGTAAATTTTCTGCAATTTGGTGCAGTCATTTGGCACAACCACAACTTTTAAACCCAACTTTTATTATATAGTATTAGCATTATGCCCGTGCGATGCACGGCTTAAACAAAATTCATCTATAAATAATTTTTTTTATTAATTTACTTACAAATAAATAATAAAAATAAATAAATATTTTACTTTTAAGTTATATAATGAATGCATACTGTGTCAGACTAAGGTATCATAATATATATATATATATATATATATATATATATATATATATATAAAATTGAATGAAAGATGGTAGAAATATCTAAAAAAATATAAAATGATTTTCAATAATACATTAAACTTTAAGGCTCAATTAATCACATATATTTAAATGGAAAAATCTTGAATTTAATAATTAAAAACTATTGAAAACAACAATTGAAATCATATTTAAGTGGAAACTCAATGCAATAATTAAGAATAATCTAAATTACTAAACATTTAAAATTTTGAAGTAGACAGACTCATATGAGAATTTAATTTTTGTCCTTGAAAGCATGAGAGAAGACATTGAAACTTGAAATTTAAGTCCTGTGAGTATAACTCATAAAATATATAATTTTATTAAAAAAATAATAGCTAAATGAATTACAATTATATAATCAAAAGTAAAAATTGAGAGTAAAAATCACACTACTTGTTTGTGTATATGCATGAAAAAAGAACTGAATTCAACATTTATTGTGGAAAAAGAGGTGGTGTAGTCTTACTCTTACCCCTATCTAGCTAATTATTGTTATAATTCCCATGTTTTGCGGGAAGAGAGAGAAAAATGCTTCTTTTGACAAAAAAAAGAAGCATTTTTTACAATTTTTTTTTACTTTATCCAAAAACATTTTTGGTAAATCAATATGAACAAATAACTTGCTATCTTTGTTTTTTATGGAATATAAATAAAAATTAGATGGATTAGATGAAAAACTTTAGACAAAGATTTATATATTTTTGAACCATGTATATATATCATCTAGGCCTCTTTTCATATCCTTTATTTCAAATTGGGTCTTCAAGCTCAGCTTGTATGCCACTACACAACTTTGAATCTTTTGGGCCTCCAGGCCTTATCAGTCTAACTTTAATGTTTCTAGCTCACATATAATGACAACAAATACAATAAATAACACGTAAAAACCTAGGCAAATTAGCAAGCACATAAAATCACACATAATATCACTTTCTAATCACCTGTTAAAAAAAATATTTTTCAAAATGCCTTAGCCTTAAGACATGGGCAATACATAAAAACACACATAATATCACTTTCTAACCTCCTATTAAAACCACACAATACAAGAAAGAAATATTTTTCAAAATGCCTTTGCCTTAAGGCCTGGCCAGTACATACAAACACACATAATATCACTTTCTAACTACCTGTTAAAACCACACAATACAAGAAAGAAATATTTTTCAAAATGCCTTAGCCTTAAGACCTGAGCAGTACCTTAAAAATCCAAAAACAAATCAAGAAAGTCTAATAAGCACAAGAGCTCATCTCAACCTATTAAACCTGTCAAGTTGTGTCAACCATTCCAGACATGTAACACAAGCCAACAAATAAATTCCAACAAATAAATCAATCACAACCACACCACAAGTATGACAACAACATATAATAAGAGCATCTTGCAATATTTTCATAGAATCAGAGAAGGCAGAAAGGCAGTTATTGCAAGTGCGTAAGGTAGTAAACTACCAAGGTAGTAGCTAGTTATAATTAGTTACAATTATGAAATACCTATGTGTTTCCAAAAAATAGCTTTTCTAAAGCATTAAAGAGCAACTACGCTATAGTTAAGTCCATGACTTATAGAAAAGAAAACCTATAAACTTAATAAGTTTTCTTTCCTATAAGCAAGATTTGATTTATAAATTATAAGTTAGAAGAGCAATATGTCCAAAAGCTTCCAAAATATATCCAAAAATCTGCCTCCTATACAAAATGTGTCCTTCTTCCTACAAGAAAATGGGCAAAAAGATATTTATCAATAAAAATATAAGGACAAGACCAAACGATACAGAATAGTAATAACCAAAAACAATAAAGAGGACAGAACCAAACTCAATAGAAATAACAGTAAGGACAAAAACTTACCCAGTTAGTGATTAGTCATCAACACTAATTGAGATATTTTTGCTTGAGCTTGAACTTCCACCACCTGCTACTGCTTGACTTATAACTAGAAAAGAAAAAGAAATGAAGGCTATTAGATTAAATTTCATTTGAATAAGACACATTTAATAGCATTTAATAGACAAAAAGTTTGGTAGTTAAAATATTACCAAAATCATGAAATTCATCTTCCAGGCCTCTAACTCATCCTTTGATTTGCGAAAAGAAATTGGAACCAAGGCTTAAAGCCAATCTTGTGCACAAACAAGATTTTGAATCATGAGTGGACAAAGTGAACTCTAAAATGAATCAAGTATGCATCCTCTGGTGCTAAATGCTAACTCAGAAGTAACAATAGAAACAGGTACAGCTAGCACATCCCTAGCCAATTTGGACAGCACTTGATACCTATTTAAATTGGCCTTCCACCACCCCAATATCTCAAATTTCACATCCTCCTTTCTACTTTCACAATTTTTAGTCAAATATTTGTCAATCTCATTGCTACACCCTATGGACTGCTCAGCCTCCAAGAAATGCTCAAACCTAGAATTAACCATCACATACAGATCACAACAACTAATTGACTCACCTTCTATGTGTGTCCTCTCACTCTCACTTAGTACTTGTATATTTGGTGAATCAACACAAGAGTAATAATCATACAACTTGACCAAGGTACCCCTTACCAATTCAATCATCTCATCACCCACTTCATTCCAATAAATTTCAGAAAAAGAAAACTTCAAAAGCCTCAACTTCTTTCTTGGATCAAGAACCACAGCCACATACAAAAGAAGATTAATTTTATCCACTTTCCCCTAATACTTATCAAACTTAGATTCCATTTTAGTTGCCATGTTTTTCAAGAGGTGGTTTTGAGATTTACTTAAATGGGCAATATTCTCTTGAATGACAAACATCTCATCAAAAAAAGTGTTTGCAGTAACATACAAAGAACCTAAAAACTTTTTCGTTGCATTGTAAAAAAAGCTTCAAAAAACCCACAAATGTCCTACAATTTTGGAAATCAATACCATTAGGAGATCCCATATCACCACTATTCTCCTTGTTCATAAAGTATGAAGAATAACTATCTTCCTCAAAGTCCATTCGTATGAACACTTTCTCAAATTTTTCTGCGGTTTCTAACATGAGATCTTTTTTAATAATACACGTTGCTAATTTTTTTTTTTTTTTTTTTTAATATTAGCATTAGATAAAGAATTTGAGAAGGCTTAGATTACACTACGCTGCTTTTTTTTAATGCACGTTGCCTTTTTTTATTTTTATTTTTTATTTTTTTTTATAATACACTTTGCTACCTTTATATATATATATAAATGTTTTCTATTACGTGTACTATAGTAATTAAATAAGGACTAATCGTTAACCCGTGCGATGCACGGAAAAATCTTATGAAAGTATAGTTTATACATTAAATCTTTTTAATTTTACATGAACTATAATAGTTTTAATAATATTTGAAAAATAAAATAAAATTGAAAACTCAAGCTAATCCAAGATGAACCACTGCAATAACAAAGGCAGTCCTCCCATTCATTCTTGCACGCCAGTTCTTGCAAGCCAATAGCAACTGCAAGAGCTATCATGAGGGCATTCCATAGGATAGTCTTGACCCAAGTATGCTCCTTTATTTTAATCCTATACATCAGCAATTTGAAATGAGTTCTCAGCAAGTGGTATCAAGTAAAGATCACGTTTGCACAAAACCTAAACAGACATCAACGATTTTACCAAGTTTTTTGCTAACTTCATAATAATTATGGAACACCTTGCAAGTTTTAATCACCGCTGGCACATCATTGATATTGAAGTTTATACATGTTCTGCATGTGGTATTAAGTTTTAGGGTTTTATAGATGTGGCAGCCAAATGATACATGGAAAGACTTTTATCACATAATAATGATGCAACAATCAATATATAAATATATTGTGTTTAACAACATTTAAAAGAAACAAATAAAAAATTAGTATACTAATTGTTTTGAATTTGTTAGGTTCTAAAGGTTTAGGAATTTATGTATTTAGAACTCTAATTTGTAATGTTGGCAAACCATGATCAAAACAATGTACTTAGTCTTATTTAGGCTTGCTCAAAGTTGATAAAATATTGTAAAGTTGGAATCAAGTGACTGCAGATGCATTGGGGCATTTCGGCCTGGCTCGATTAATCGAAGGTTAGACTCGATCGATCGAAAATCGGCCTAGATGCGTTTTCTGCAGAATTTCCAACTCAGCCCTAACTCTTTAAACGTTTAGGGTTTTACGTTTTCGCCCTAGGTATATAAGGCAAACCCTAGCCACGTTTTTGAAAGTTGCACAAGTTGTATTGTTACTCATACATTGCTGTTTTGTGTAAATCTCTTGTGAGATCTAGAGGAGCTTTCTTTTACACAAAACTTAGGGTTTTCAAGATTGAGATTACTTCAACATCTTGATGATCAACTTGGTTGCTGCCTTTGAAACTTAAAGAATATCAAGCGTGGGTGCTTGTAGCTGATTGAGGGATTCAAAGAAAGAAGTAGTCCGTGGACTCGGAGCCTGCGCGTGGTTGTGTCAGGAAGTTACTACTGGTGGGTAGCATTAGGAAGTCAAGCGGGGAGCTTGTAAGTCCTTTTGTAAGAACTTCAATTCTTTCTTAGTGGATTCCGTTTTGCCTTGAGGATCGGTGGGTAAAATCCTCCCCAGGTTTTTCCGTGTGGTTTCCTGGGTGATCATATCTTGTGTTCTTTATTATTTCCGCTGCTTTATTTGTTTTATATGCATGATATGATTAATTGATGTTTTAACCTAGAACTGCTTAATTTGACTAAGTAACAACTTGGCTAATTAACTAGGCTACGCAATCTGGTTGTGGTTTAAGGGGTCTAAAACCGTTCAAGTGGTATCAGAGCGGGTTGCTCTTTTGTTTGAGATTTTTTATCTCTGAGCTGATCCTTGACCTCGGTTGTCATGGAGCATGAACACTCTCTGTTTGTTCCTCCTCACTTTGATGGGAACAACTATGCTTACTGGAAAGTAAGGATGAAAGCATTCCTGAAATCCATAGATGAGAGGGTTTGGAATTCCATTGAATACGGATGGCAGAAGCCCACTACTCCTGTGAGTGAGTGGCAAACTTCTGAAAAAGAAGCAGTAGGCTTCAATAGCAAAGCTATGAATGCCATCTTTAATGCTGTTTCAATGGAGGAATTTAAGAGGATCTCTAATGTTGAGGTTGCTCATACTGCTTGGAAAATCCTCCAAACTGTGCATGAAGGCACAAAGGCTGTTAAGATAAACAAATTGCAGCAATTAACTTCTAGGTTTGAAAGCATTAGAATGTCTGATGATAAAACATTTGATGAGTTTTATGCTAAACTTAATGATATTGTTAATTTTGCTTATAATTTGGGTGAAGTCTATGATCAACCTAAAATTGTTAGGAAGATACTTAGATCCTTAACTGAAGACTTTAGACCTAAAGTTACAGCCATTACTGAGAGTAAGGATGTTGACTCCATCCCTGTGGATGAGCTTGTAGGATCTCTTCAGTCCTATGAGTCTGACCTACCCAAGACTACCAAATCCAAATCAATGGCTCTTAAGTCTGTTGATGATGTTGAGACTGGTGGATTTGATGATGAGCTCTCTCCTACAGAGATAGCTTATCTTGCCAAGAACTTTAGAAATTTCCTTAGAAACACTAATAGGAAGGCAAGGAATACCAACACTGTTGAACTTAGAAACTTTAGGAAGAATGATCCCACTAAGGTTAATAATTTTGAAAAACCTAAAGAAAAAGTAGGTCAATCTTCAAATAATTCTTTGGGTTCTCAGTGTTTTGGTTGTCAAGGGTATGGTCATGTCAAATCTGAATGTCCTACTTTCTTGAGAAATAAGGGTAAAGCTATGGCTGTAACCCTTAGTGATAATGAGGTTTCTGATGATGAGTCCGGTTGTGACGAGGATGGAAACTTCATTGCTTTCATTGCTACTGCTGAAGTCAATGAAAGCATATCTGCTGAGGAGAACCCTGCTGATGGGGAACTCTCTGAAGATGCAGATCTTTAAGAGGTCTACAACAAACTTTGCAAAATTGCTGCAAAGGATGCTATGAAAGTTGATCTAGGCCTGAAGAAAATTGATGCTCTTGAGCTTGAAAAGAAGAATTTGCTTGTCAAATTGTTTGATGCTAATGACCTTTTGAACAATGTTAAATCTGAGAACATGCTTTTACTTGATAAAGTCAAATCTTTGGAACATGATTTATCTGTTGCTAGATCTGCTAGTGTTAAACTTGATCACATGTTGAATGTTCAAAAGTATCCTTCTGATAAATCTGGATTAGGATATATTGAAAGCATCTTTGATTCTGGACCACATTCCACGAATTTTGTTCCTTCTTCTTCTTCTTCTGAACCTCTCGTGAGTAAGGTTGTAAGTGAAACCATTAAACCCCCTGTGAGTGAGGTTGTTAAACCTGTAGAAGTTTCACCACCTAAGAAGATTAGGGTAGACTTAAGAGAATCTAAACCTAAGGAGCCTACCAAATCTAAGGACAAGATGCATGGTAAACCTGCTTGGGTTTGTCATTATTGTGGTAAGTCTGGACATATCCGTCCTAACTGTTACAAGCTTCAAGCTGATAAGAGAGCAAATAGACCAAAAGTGCCTGTGCCTCAAGCACAAGATCCTATGGCACTAATTGGTGAATCGGTAAAGGCGTTAAACCTTTATTCCAATTCTGGAGTTGGGAATCACTCTAATGTGAATAAGAACTCCAATGCTCGGGGTGCATCTAAAAAGTTTTGGATGCAAAAGACTCGAACTAACTGAGTCTTTCTGACATGGTTCTTGTGCTTCATAGCTCTATTCTGTTGTGACCATTGTTCTTTGATTTTTGTGTTTTTTTTTTGTTCTAGGACTTGCATTGCATTACATACATGCATTTCATTCTAGGATTTATTTGTTTTCTCTTTTAATATAAAAAATAAAAAAAAATAAAAGGGGGAAAGTAAAATCTATGTTGGACACTATTTTTTTTTTTTTTTTTGAAAACAAGGTTGGTCAATCTTTTTACACATGTCATGTCTTATGTACATTGTTTAACCTTGATGAGCTTATTTACTGCACTTGACTAGTTGAAACCTTGTAGTGCATGTTGTGTGGGAAAGATGTGTGTGGTTTTTAATCACTTTGCCTTAATCATGAAGTCACTTGTTCTTTGACTGTCAGACTTGATCCTTTTGAGAAAGGCATAAATAACCATCTCACCACTATTCACTAGCCAATCATAAACACCTTAGTGCATATCATAAGATTTTGTGCTCGAGAAAGTGTAGCACATGCACAAAAAAATCATAAGGTGTAGCCTCAATTAAATTAAAACTGGTGTGTACTATTAGGCTTAATGTCAATTCACTTAATTCAAATCGGTGTGTACTATTAGGCTGAATGCCAATTCATATATAAATAAGAGGCAAAAATGCAAGAAACTTACATGATTGCAAGCTTTTGATCTAGGAGATGTGGGAGTTATAGGATGTAACTCTTTAGGTGATAGTCTCTTTTAAATTATATGTGATGAATTGTGTAGACTTTGTGTTTGATTGCTATTCACATATCACCTCACATATATCTCAAGTTTTTGCTAGTTTCACACACTACACAAGTTACTCTTTGTTAAACACTGTACATGCTAGTGTGTGTGTTTTTGGTCTGACCAACCAAGTTTGAAAATATCTTGAGATTTGTGCACAACATATTTGTTGCTTGAGAAAATAAAATGGGAGGATGATTGAAACTTGTGTTTGAGAAAATTGGGTTTAAAAAATTTGGGTTTTTGAAAAAGCATTCCATCTCATACTCATGCATTTTGATTTCATTGTTCAAATGCTTTGAGGAGTTGTTTTCAAAATTGGGTTTGCATTTTTCAAAACAGTGATTTTTCTCAAAATTTTAGTGAGCCTCTGCCCATTTCGATCTATCCAATGTGATTTTCGATCGATCAAAAAAGTGTCCTAGATTGTTCTAAAATGACTGGAACATTCGATCGATCGAATGTAATTTTCGATCGATCGAAGATCGTGGAGAAGCTTTTTAAAAAGATCAAATCTGACTTTTTCAAAATACTTTTTCAAACTTTTCAAAACTTTTTTTCTCTCTCCGACGAGGCAAGCTCAATAGTTCAAATTTTTTATCGTTTTCCTCCGGATTTTTTGCAAGAAATCTCTTTCCTCAAGCCGGTAAGACTCTTTTGCCCTTCCTTTTCAACTTATTTTCAAGTTTTCATGCATTTTTTTCATGCATTTAAGGGTGTCTTTCGGAACCTTTCTTTTTGGGATTGTTGTTGATTTAGACCAAATTTTGTGTATTTGATCAATGGGTTTTTGTGGGGACACACTATAAACATGTTCTTAATGGATTAATTTGATCAATTTTGAGTTTGGTGAAACATTTCAAATTCTAGGGTTCCTATTTGGTCCGAATTGGGGCTTTTGTGAAATTGAGTTAAATTTGATGAAATTGGCTTTGTGTATTGATGTAATTAGGCATTATAATCAGTGTATTGTGTTTTGTAATGCTTAATTCATCAATTTGGTGCAAAATTTTTCAAGTGGTTTTCAAATTTTTAGGGTTTTTACTAAGAAACTCTATGTTCAAGCCAATTTTGTGAAATTGAACTTAATTTGAATTGTGTTTACTGCAATAGTTCATGCATCATAACATTGTTATTGTTCATGCATCATATAGATTTTTATTCTATTATTTTTTTGTGCTAACTTGCAGTTTGCCCTTGGTTGTGTTTTTGTTTTTTTTGGTTTTCTCTTTGTGTCTCTGTCCTTTCCTTAGCACCATGCTTAGGAAGACTAGAGCCCGTAGGACTATTCCCTCTCCTTCTCCACCCCCACCTTCCTTTGATAGTGAGAGGTTCCCTAGTGAGAAAAACCAAGAGGTTTATGAGACTCTAAACCTTAAGAGAAAAGTTTGGGCTGAGCGTTCTGTCATACTAGATGAGCTTGATCCTGCCATTAGGGCAAACTTTAAGCGTAGGGGATGGTTGCCTTTGTTAGCTGTGTCTGATCCTCCTCCTCCGGCTACCTTGATTAGAGAGTTCTTCTCGAACATCTCTATCCGCATCTATGATTCCAACACTCTAGTTAGGAGTTGGATACGAGGCGTAGAGTACTCCATTACTCCTCAGGTAGTGGCTGATGCTCTTGAGGTACCATTGGTTCGGCATCCTGTCTATCCTTATGATGAGTCACCAGAGTTGAGTGATGTCATGTCTTACATCACTGGGTCATCTATCCAGTGGGGTTCTGATCCTAGGATCACCACCGCTGAGCTTCCTGAGACTGTCTATCTCTTCTTTAGGATAGCTTGTCACTCTCTCTGGCCCATTTCTCATCTGCACACCATTCCTTTTGAGAGGTGTGTATTTTTGTATGCTCTAGTGACTGATGCTCCTATTAGTTTTCCTCATCTTTTTCTTCGTTCTTTGAACAAAGTTTATAGGAGTTTATCTACTGCTCATGCTCTTGTTCATCCTATCTTTATTCATAGGATTTTACTTCATCTTGGTTTAGAGGATATCCCTGCTTCTGAGCCTGTTCATGTGATTGCTCCCATAGGTGCCTCCTTCCTTAGACAGAGGGCCGCTCATCTTCGAGCTGGTTCTAAACATGCTAGGTCTGAGTCTTCTAGTTTTGCACCCCCTTCTTCTTCTACAGGTCCTGCTGGTGAGGCCATTCCTGATCCTGATGTGGCTGCTGTTGCTGTTCCTCCACCTCCTTCGGCTGACTTTGATGTTCGTCGTACCCTGGAGACTGTCATGACCGTTCAGGCGGCTCATGGTCAGATTTTGGTGGATGTGCTAGATGAGATGCGAGCTTTGCAAGCCGACTTTGCGCGTCTTCATTCACCCTCACCACCTCCTTTTGATGGCGACTTGTGATTGCCCTTTGGCATTCCGTCACAACAAGGGGGAGTGTCTATTTTGACTTGTAGAGGAGTTTTTGTAGATAGGGGGAGATTTTGTGTTAGCATGAGATATTTTTTTTTTGATAGTTTGTGGAGTTTATTAGATTGTATCTAGGTGCTTCACTTTGTATATCATTTTTGGGGATATTCATGTTAGGGGGAGTAACATTGATTGATATATTGATATACATGTTTTTTATTTGATTCTTGTTGTCTTATGATTCACTGCTTATTGATATATATTTATGAGTTGATTCATTGATATATATCTTTATTTTGTATTGTGTGAATCTTACAAGAATGTTATACCTGTTTATATACTATTTTCTGTCACACATGCGTTTATGCGTTTGTTGAGTATTTCAGGAATATACAGGTTGATTCAACAAAGCTGCTGTTTACACTTGCAACCGATGGATAGTAGTTAAGGTTGAATTTGAGTTTATGAGCATTATTTTGTAAAAGGCTTTTTTACTTGTAAACTTTGAGCTTTTAATTTGTGTTTTGTCACGGATTGCCAAAGGGGGAGTTTGTTAGGTTCTAAAGGTTTAGGAATTTATGTATTTAGAACTCTAATTTGTAATGTTGGCAAACCATGATCAAAACAATGTACTTAGTCTTATTTAGGCTTGCTCAAAGTTGATAAAATATTGTAAAGTTGGAATCAAGTGACTGCAGATGCATTGGGGCATTTCGGCCTGACTCGATCGATCGAAGGTTAGACTCGATCGATCGAAAATCGGCCCAGATGCGTTTTCTGCAGAATTTCCAACTCAGCCCTAACTCTTTAAACGTTTAGGGTTTTATGTTTTTGCCCTAGGTATATAAGGCAAACCCTAGCCACGTTTTTGAGAGTTGCACAAGTTGTATTGTTACTTATACATTGCTGTTTTGTGTAAATCTCTTGTGAGATCTAGAGGAGCTTTCCTTTACACAAAGCTTAGGGTTTTCAAGATTGAGATTACTTCAACATCTTGATGATCAACTTGGTTGCTGCTTTTAAAGCTTAAAGAATATCAAGCGTGGGTGCTTGTAGCTGATTGAGGGATTCAAAAAAAGAAGTAGTCCGTGGACCCGGAGCCTGCGCGTGGTCGTGTCAGGAAGTTACTACTGGTGGGTAGCATTAGGAAGTCAAGCGGGGAGCTTGTAAGTCCTTTTGTAAGAATTTCAATTCTTTCTTAGTAGATTCCGTTTTGCCTTGAGGATCGGTGGGTAAAATCCTCCCCAGGTTTTTCCGTATGGTTTCCTGGGTGATCATATCTTGTGTTCTTTATTATTTCCGCTGCTTTATTTGTTTTATATGTATGATATGATTAATTGATTGTTTTAACCTAGAACTGCTTAATTTGACTAAGTAACAACTTGGCTAATTAACTAGGCTACGCAATCTGGTTGTGGTTTAAGGGGTCTAAAACCGTTCAGAATTATCCATTCACCTTAATCAGAATTTAACAAACTAAATTTGCTAAAATGGTTTTCATATGAATAATGCTTTATAAAGCTTGAGTATAGTTTCCTCTTATTTCCAAAAGTTTTCCCAAAATTCATCCAGCAAAGTCTACAACTCTTTCCAGACCTTACCAAACCTAAAAGAAAATAATGAAAGAAAACTTTAAATCAAATAATCATTCAGAGGAACAATGCAAACAACCATGAAAAATTTATGACTTGAGTTTTTATTCATTGAAATTGAACATTTACATGTTTTCTACCATAAGGTTTTTGATTTTGACTCCAATTTCAAATGCCATGTCGCTTAATGTAAAGTTGTAAACTGTCAACTTCTCATCTTTTTTTGGAATCCATCACCTCCTCTCAAAGGCATCATCCTAGAATGTTTAGCCTTCACCATCCCAGTTAAACTCTAGCCCAAACAACTATATAAAGATGCTTGAATCCCAAACATTCTAAATAAAAATCCAAAACTTATTCCAACACTTTCTTAATAACCAAACCAAAATTATTATTAAAACAAAAAATACAAACATGCACACAATGATACAAAAAGAAAGAGAGTGTTTATAAGAAAACTCTAAATCAGAGTGCTTAATCAGAGTCCACTAGCAGCCCATGTAAAAAAAACTTGTAGTCAATAACAATGCAATGCAATCTGCTACATAGATTAAGATCATTCACCCAAAAAAAAGAAAAAGAAAAAAATACGAAATGGGAAGGGACATAGATAATAAATTTGAACATCATGATAAATCCTATGAAAATTTCAAAGTAATATGACACTCAAATGAAAATTTGCTAGAGCACACATCAAGGAATTTAGGATTTTGAACAATATTGAGTCAAGATCTGCAACAATGCACAGAATAGTCCATCAAATTTGTGTAGACAAATCATCAAATTTAAATGGGATTAATTCTAAAACTATTAACATCAAATGGAGGAGAAAAGAGAACTTCATAAGAATGAAGACAAACTCACTCTTTTATGTTTTGTGCATCGCAAGTAATTTTGAAAACGATGCACAGATCCTTAACTCTCATTGCATCTTTGAAGTTAGACATAGAAAAATAGAAGGAAAATGTTTAAATTAAACACTTCAACAAATTAAAATAAATATATAAAATAGATTAAAAACCATCTTTTCTATGGGAGGTAAGGTTAATTTAAAAATACAAATTGGTAAAGTTTCAGATTCTTCCTAAAAACATATTACCAATATTGATGTAGCAAGAATTAGTAGATATCAATGGCAACAACAGCTCCTTAAATCTCAACCATTTCAAATATATCTCTCACTTTGCGTAAACATGAAAAATTCGTACCAAAGTCAACAAAATTCTTAATTGGACATGTGAGAACTCTAAAAGAAAACTAAAAGAAGCACACTTAGCGCAATTTTTTTTTTCAATTTCTCCTCCCAAATGAAATCTCAAGGTAGCTTTGATATGGTAAAATCTGACCATCCAATTACTATAAGGCAAATCTATGTCCAACACCTCAAGTAGCCTATCATCACATATTGACTTCAATACATAAGGCAAAGGTAAATAGTATGTAAAGGCTATAGGAAGACATAGCTTAGTTAATGTACTCAAAAAATTTTATTATGAGAGGGATTTGACTCTAAATTAAGTACCTGTTCTCTCATCCATACCAAAAAAAATATATATAATTTAGGTATCCCCAAATTCATCAAAAACACAAAGTTTAAACCACTATTTGCCTATTAGATTCAATAATCAATATATCAGTTTGGATCACAGTGAAGTCTCCCAAAATATGCTTCAAAAATAGATATGGAAGAAAAAATAACACAGCTCTACCTTTTCACTTTGCTATTGCTGGAATTTGTAGACAGCTTCTAAACTTTATAGTTCTGCAAGCTTTTGTGGAATATAACTTTCATCAATTGTTCAAATATTGAAAGGACAACACAAAGTTCAACAAATGTTAGAATTTCTTCCTATAAAGCTCTGCTTAAAAATATAGTTCTGCAAGCTTTTGTGGAATATAACTTTCATCAATTGTTCAAATATTGAAAGGGCAAAACAAAGTTCAACAACTGGTGCATAACATTAACTGGTCATAAAAATTAGTTTTTTTTTTTTTTTTTTTTTGTTCCCTTTCTCTTATGGCAGAACAGAAGCAGTGATAGTGAATAACATCAGTCAGCCATTAGAATGACTTATTGAAGGACAGTGCAGACTTTCAGAAATACCAAATTTCACTTTCAAGGTATATATAATTAAGAAGTTTGCATGTGACATGTGCTCTATTCTTTGCCAGTGTTTGATATTTTGTTTTCCAAACCATAGTTGCACAGAATAATAAAAACCATCTCATATAATGAAAAAGTAAAATATATTAAACCTGCTTTACGAAGGAAATCTGAAGACACATGTAAAAATTTGAACTCAGCAGTAAAAGCATTATCAATAAAAATAATAAAATAAAAAGTACCAACCAAAGCATTGTTATCCAATCTTTAAAACTCAATGCTGAAAAATTCATGATTGCCAAGGAGTTCATCCTTGGTAAAACCAAATACTCACAAAAACATCAAGGGCATGCCAAGGATGCTCGTCTAATAAAAGGACAGGAAATATCATTACTATCCTAAAGTTTGATATTATTAATAATGAAACAGAATAACAACTCTGAAATCGCAGATGGATTTTCTCGCAGATTGATATTACTAAAACCCACTACAGGCTCCAAACCCATCAATCTAAGCTAATCATTCAAAAGAAACACTCCCAAACGAAACCCTAAGTCGTATTTAACAACCAAAAATTAAACCCTAAATCATATTTTACAACCAAAAACGAAACCCTAAATCATATTTAACAACCAAAATTATAGAACAAATTAAAAATTTACCGGTAATGTAGAGGTTGGATGTGGGTGGTTTGTGGCAAATCGGTGGTCCGAGGAAGGAGATCGATTTCGAGGAAAAGATGGCTTCGGTTTGTGGGTATGGTGGGTCTTTAGATGCGATGCGATGCTTGATTTGCTGTTGGTTTGCCGTCGGACTAATCGAGGAGGAGTTAGTAGAGGACTGAGAAAGAAGATGGGGATGGCAGACCATCGTGAAAGGGAAAGGTAAAGCTTACGTTTTTGTGTTGGTTTTATTTTTTTGAGTGTCGGGTTTATTACGTTTTTTTTTTTTAATACTGTGCTGATGTGGAAAATTGTGAGAGCTTCAAAAGTTTCGGTTATATATATATATAGATTAGATTAGATGGATCTGAAAAAGAATTTGAATTATAATTAAATTAAGATATTTATCAACTTAAAAATTATAGGAGAAGAAAAATTATATATTTTTTTAAAAATCTAAAAAAAATTTCTACAATATGGTGCAGTTACTTGGTGTAACCATGGTTTAGATGGATTAGATGAAGAATTTGAGAAGGATTAAATTACACTACATTTTTTTTTTTTTTAATAAGACACATTGCTACTTTTTTTTTTTTTTATATATAAATGTTTTTTTTTTTTTTACGTGTAGTATAGTAATTAAATAAGGATTAGATGGATCAGATGAAAAATTTGACTTGTAATTAAATTAAGATATTTATTAACTTAAAAATTATAGGAGAAGAAAAATTATATATTTAAAAAAATCTAAAAAAAAAAATTATGCAATATGGAGCAGCCACCTGGCGCAACTGCAGAGAAGGATCAGATTATACTACGTTGCTTTTTTTTTATTTTTTTTATTTTTTATTTTTACAATACACGTTACTACTTTTTTTTAATTTTATATATATATATATATATAAATGTTTTCTTTTACATGTAGTATAGTAATTAAATAAGGATTAGATGGATTAGATCTTTTGTTTTTTATGGGATATGTAAGGATCTAATTTGAATTCCTAGCCCACCAACTTAGGCCCAAAAAGCCCAAAGTAATGAATTTGTAGAGAATGAGTTGAAAAAACTGGGCTCTAGATGATTAAACCAACTTTGGATTAGATTTGGATGATAAAACAATGCAAAGAGACAAAATTATATTGAATAAAAAATCATCCTTGGCATTATCCGAGGTGACATGTTCATAGATCTTCTTCCCAAATTAAGTTACAAGTCTCCTTTTCTTATCTCATAGTCTCCCTTTTTCTTCTAAAAATTCCCGTCCTATTTCCTGAAGGGTCTTCTTTCTTATATAGTTCTTTTCCAAGAATCTTAACTTTACACTTATTGATTATCTATGTTTCTACTTGAGTGGTTGTCCCATTAGACACCCTCTCTGGTTGTGTAGATTTTGGGGAAGCCAACCTTGCACTGTTCAGATATCATCTCCACATTAATGCGGCTAGGAAGTTAGATGCAGAGCATTTAATGTGGAGATAGCAGCTTTAGTATCTATCTGGGTAGCCTTCGTCTACTCCTTCCTTATCTAACTTCTGATGTCTATCTATTATGGTACCTGGTAGGATGCTTAAGGAGGTAGAATATTCCTACCAACCTTGGATCCGCAATTCCGATATGATTCCTCTCTTCGGACATCTTTTGGACTGTTATGTACAATTCGTATTTCTTCCTTTCATATCATTCCCACAACAACGTTGCTTGATCCACCTCGGACGAGAATATGTCCTCGAATTGGGCCACAGGCCCAAGATACAAATTTAACAATACCTTCTGGTTATCTGGCCCCCACAATAGCCTTCGAAATCTTGCTTTTCGACTCTTCGGGAGGGAAGTAAGATTTTGATATCAACAACGCACCTTATTTATGGTTACATCATGTTTGCATGAAGTCCTAAATGCCTTTTTACCTGCTCGAGGCATGTTCCTGACGCTTCGGCGTCCAGAGCGTGCCTTCATTAAATTTTGACGGCACGTTTGTCCCACACGTTCAACGGCATGATGCCAATCTAACGGTGGAGAATTTATCCTGGGGTTTCAAGCAGGAATTTTCCCGCTTGTAGCTTTCGTGCCATTATAAATAGTCTTTCAAATCAACTTGTTTTCCTATTTCCATCAATCGCACAACTTTAAAGCTCATACACTGAACCTGCCATTTTCTCTCACTTCTTCATGTGTCTACAAATACCAAAAATTTGTCTGAGGACCTTATTTTTAAAACCTGTAAGTTTCTTCGAACCCTCTTAGTTTTGTTTCTTTCCATATATTCTTGTTTCATCACCCTTTTTTTCTTTTCAGCTTTATTTTTTGCCTCAAACTTGTTGATTCATTTTCAAAACTTCTTAGAAAGATGGGTAGATCCAAGCGTTTAGTTGAATCCGAGGAGGATATAGAGAGATTTAGGACTATGTATAGGATCCCATCAACAGTGGGTATGAGATACGCTGCCCAAGGGGAATGGGAAGACGATAGGAAAGAGGGAGAAGTGGTCATCCCAATGATTGCTTTCATAGAAGGAGGGATGACCATTCCCATGGGTAACCTCATATGGAGTTTCCTTAGGTTTTTCAGGCTATCCCCCACACAATGCGCCCCCAATATGTTCAGAGTGTTAGGGAGTATAGAAACCCTAAACGAGAGAATGAACTTAGCATTGACCCACCATGACGTCAATTGGGTATATAATCTACACCACTTGAAGGGGCAGGGATACTACCTTAAATCAAGGTATCCCGAAGTAAGATTAATCCAATGCCTTCCTACATCAAACAAGGGGTTAAAGGAAGATTTTTTAATCTTCTCTGGGGAATGGCATGATGGCCTACCCTGCCCAACCAAAGAGGGAAAACCAGGTGGGGGTTTAGTCATCAATTTATGCACTTCAGCTTACGTTTTCCCTCTATTCTTCGATATTTCTGATTCTAATAAACTTCCCCTTTGTCTTAAAGATTTCGCAGACAAACGTGCAACGATACCTTGTTTCAACCTTGTCAACAGAGAGAATCTAAATAAGATCCTATGATCCGAGGTGTTTGTAAACAAGGCAGACGGCCAGTTGCGAGCAACACATATAATTCTCAGATACCAGCCTATTTCCCACACATTTCAAGCTCCGAAGTACGTAATAAAAGCCAAAGACCCTCGTCTTTAACGTATTAGCGTGGCCTACGAAAGATTTATTGTTCCTGAAGGCATTCTGCTTCCAGAGGACGCACCCATTACCCAGCCATTCTTTGTGGGTATCCCTTCAACAAGAGCTTCCTCATCCCAACCTGTTGTTAAGGAGGATAGAGAAGAAGAAGAAAAAGAAGAGGAAGAAGAAAAAGAAGAAGAAGGGATTATAAACTTGTCGGACTCCTAGGATGAGTTTGAAGTGTTTAACCAACCTTTATCCCCCGAGAGTACCTCAGCCAACTTTACCCATCAGCAAGAAACATATATCAGCCTCTCAAACGAGATGGTTATCCAAAGGAAATCACAGAGAAGTTTGCTGGAGCTGATAGAATCTCAGCCCAGAAAAGGTGCGTCTGGGGGACAAAGTCAGCCTAAACTTCCTCCTCCTCTTCCTCCTAAGCTTCCTACTCCTCCTTCTCAGCCATCCTTGCCACCCCGAGTTGATCCTACTGACCCCAAGAGAAAGAGAGAGCAGAAAGGTAAAGAGGTAATAGAAGTTGGGAAATCTCACCCAACACTTGAAGAAGAGGCTCCTCGAGCTCTCAAGCAGCAAAAAACTGGACAAACGGGGCAGAGGGGCTCGGAGATGGGAGATAACCAACCATCTGAGCTTCAGGCTTGGATTCTAGCTCCCATGGTCAATGGTGAGCCCTTGATGGATAATGCGTCCATCAGGGCCTTCCAAGGAGGCCAGGGATGCCATGTGGCCTCAGCTTTAAAGAAGGCTTTACTACTCCCTATGGATATGGCCAAGCTGAGGTCTATCAGGAGGCCAGAGGTTTTTCTTAACCTCAAAAGGTATTTGGGCATAGTAGATAGCTCACTACTTTTATATTCTTCTTTTTTTTTTTTAATATCTATTTAACTTCAAAAGATAACCATCCTTTTTTGTCAGGCTGTTCAAGCCACTTTCAGGATCGAGGAGATAACCAATGCCTGCTACCGTCAGCTGAACGATGAAAAGTCTAGGTGTGCGACAGTTGTGGAGTCATTCAAGATCGCCGACCAATCTAATAAGGATTTAAGGAAAAAGCTGATGAAGGAAGAGCATGCAAGGAAAAGTGCCGACTTGGCCTTGGATAGTGCTTAAAAACAGGTTGAGGACCAAAGGCTGCGCCTACGTGATGCCAAGGAGCAGTTGGCTTCTTCTAAAGAGCAAGTTGTAGCTTTGCAGAAGCAGTTGGCTGAAGTCCAGAAGCAGAGAGACCAGGCCGAGAAGGCTAAGGAAGAGGTTGAGAAAGCAAGGAGGGAGGCCGAGGTGGCTAGGGAAGGGGCCGAGCAACAAGGTTACGAGCTCGGAGTAGCTGAGACTGAGGAAAACCTCAGGGCGGAGGTTCCAATTGTGTGCCGAATCTACTGCGCTCAAACTTGGACTGAAGCCCTTAACCAAGCTAGGGTTGAGGTTTCTTCTGAGCTAAGGAAGCCAGAGAAAATCTATTACCCTCCAGCCATACGTACCTCGGAACTTCCTCCCACTCATGGTGAACCAGCCTTTACCTCCACTGATCCTGCTGGAGAGTCACAGCTTCAAGATCCTCCTCTTCCCAATCAATAGGAACAAATAAAAGAATCTGAAGCTCCCAAGGAGACCTCCTCTGAGATGAATAAGACCTCGGATAAGACTATGGAGGCTCCACAAGGTGAGGCAGCTTCACAAAATTTTGAATTGGCCTTAGCTTTAGTCACTATGCCTGCCAAAGAAGACCCTTAGGATAAAGGGAAGGTGGCTCCTGCTGAAACAGCCAATCAAGCTGAGAAGACCTTCAAGACTGGGCTTTAGATAAAGCTAAAACGATGATTCCTTATTTTTATAATGTAATTGCAGTACCTGTGATGTAATTTTTTCTCTTTTATTTTTGTTTTTAAGACATGTTTTAATGGAGTGTTCATTTTGTTTCCTCAAATTTGTATGAATTATCCTCTTCACTTATGCAACTTTTATTCTGATTATCCCTTGATTGAATATAGCTATGCACTATAAAAGTGCACAACTTTCACATATTTCTAATTGAGGATCAAAGCAGATTAAAATTATTAAATTCTTAATACTGTTAACATATGCCTCGGATCTATCAACTTTAACAAGTTTTCTAATTTTGAAAAAAAATATTCATGCATTGATCAAGTGACAAACAAGTCCAGGGCACTTTAAAATGCTTTAAATGATGCTCAGGGACTTAACTAGGATTACATCTCTATTGAGTGGTAGTAAACCATGTGACCACGAAGGGAGCTTGAAGCTTACTTCTCTTTAATGTCTAAACTAATGTCTGACTAACACTTAGAAAATTTTCATTAAATTTATGGTCCGAAGAACCTGATATAATTCAGTTGTTGTCTAATATGTAGAATGAGGATATACTGTGTTAATTCTTCCAAAGCAGATGTTCCGTGGTACCAGGCGTAGCTTAGGTTCTGTTTAACACTTAGAAAAATAATTGAGAGATATTAATTTTCCCAAGGTATGCGATCCGAGGACACAGGCATGACCAATGATCTGTTTGATATTTAAAATGATGTCATACTGTGTTAATTTTCCCAAAGCAAATGGTCCGAGGTACCAGGCGTAGCTTAGGTTCTATTTAACACTTAGAAAAATAATTGAGAGATATCAATTTTTCCAAGGTATATGATCCGAGGATACAGGCATGACTAAGGTTCTGTTTGATATTTAAAATGATGCCATACTGTGTTAATTTTCCCAAAGCAGATGGTCCGAGATACTAGGCATAGCTTAGGTTCTGTTTAATACTTAGAAAAATGATTTCAAGAATGCCAGATGATGAATATAGCCAACAAAAGAAAGGAGAAGAATACTTGTGTTAATAATAATATCTTTTAAAATTATTTACATTCTAGGGACGAGGCACAGCTCTTTCATCCAGATCTTCCAGATAATACGCACCTATCCCAGCTACTGATGTTATACAATATGATCCCTCCCAGTTGGGTCCTAACTTTCTCCATGCTGGGTTTTTGGCTGTTCCCATAACCTTTCTTAAGACCAAGTCTCCCACTGCCAGCGGCTTTAGGTTCACATTAGCATCATACCCTCACTTGAGCTTATGTTGATAATAAGCCAATCGGACTATGGCATTTTCTCTTCGTTCTTCAACTAAATCTAAACTCCTCTTCAATAATTCATCGTTGCTGCTCAGAGTGAAAGAACTTGTTCTTAGGGTAGGGAATCCGGTTTCTAAAGGGATAATAGCCTCAGCCCCATATGTCATTGAAAACGGTGTCTCTCTTGTGGACTTACGAGGTGTGGTTCAATAAGTCCATAGGACGTGTGGCAACTCTTTGATCCATTTCCCCTTTGCATCATCCAGCCTCTTCTTGAGTCCGCTTACTATAACTTTATTAACAGCTTCAGCCTGCCCATTCCCTTGTGGATATGTAGGGGTGGAGTATTTATTTGTTATGCTGAGGTCACAACAATATCTCCTAAAAGCCTTGCTGTCAAATTGCAAACTATTGTCCGAGATGAGGATGCGAGGAACTCCAAACCTTGTTATTATGTTTATCCAAATAAATCGTTTAGCATCCACGTCCCTGATATTGGATAATGGTTCGCCTCCACTCACTTAGTGAAATAATCAGTGCCGACAAGTAAATACCTCTTATTCCCTGCTGCCTTAGGGAAAAGTCTCATAATATCCAAGCCCCACTGAGCAAAAGGCCAAGGACTGGAGAGAGGGTTAAGGGCTCCACCAGGTTGATGAATGTTTGGGGCAAACTTCTGACACTGATCGCATTTCTTTACATATTCTTCCACTTCTTTCTGCATCCTCGGCCACCAGTAGCCTTGGGTGAGGGCCCTATGTGATAGCGACCTACCTCCTGTTTGGCTTCCACAAATTCCCTCATGCAATTCCTCCAGGAGTAACTCAACTATTTCCGGATGTACACACAGTAAATATGGGCCAAAAAAAGACCTTTTATACAACTTCTGGTCCTCGGACAGCCAGAACCGAGGAGCTTTTCTTCGCACTTTGTCAGTTTCAGACTTATCTTCTGGTAGAACATCTTCCTTGAGGAACAATATGATAGGATCCATCCAGTTGGGAGCCGCCCTTATCTGATTAACACGGGATACGATACTTCCTACCTCAGTAGGTCTACATAAGTCTTCTACAAGGATTACCCGAGGTAGGTTTTTTGCCGAGGAAGTTGCTAATGTGGCAAGAGAGTTCGTATGTGTGTTTTTACTCCTAGAAACTTGTGTCAAGTTAAAAGATTCAAATTTAGACTGTAAATGTCAACCTGATTTAAGTATTCTTGCATTCTGGGGTCTCTGGCTTCCAATTCCCTTTGGACTTGGCCAACGACCAATCTTGAATCAGAAATCAATTCCACTGCCTTTCCACCCATTTTTTGTACCATGATCATTCCTTCTAGCAAAACTTCGTATTCAACTTCATTGTTGGTAGCCGAGAATCCCATTCTTAAGGACTTTTCAATCGTGATGCTCTCTGGAGATATCAAGACTAGCCCACACTAGATCCTTTATGGTCTGTAGCACCATCAACATAGACTCTCCAGGATGCAGGCTCTTGCCTGGAGATCATTCCAACCGATTTTTCATCCATGTTATGCTTTTCTACTTTTTCTTCTGCTAGGTTTTTAGCAAACTCGGCTACCAGATCTGCAAAGACTTGACCTTTGACCAAGGTGCAGGACATATACTTGATATTAAAAGCTCCTAGAATCGTCCCCCATTTTGCAATTCTACCCGTGTAATCAGCACTTCGAAGCAAAGATCTTAGTGGTAGTTAGGTTAGGGTGACCATCGTGTGTGATTGGAAACAGTGAGGAAGCTTGCGTGTAGCATGCACTACTGCCAAAATGGCCCTTTCCAACGGTAAATATCGAACCTCGGCTTCATGTAGGGACTTGCTCACATAGTAAACTGGCCTCTGCACGCCATTATCATCTCGTATCAGCACTAGACTCACTGCGTGTGTGGCCACAGCAATGTAAATGAAATAGCACCTCACTCGCCTCGGGCCGAGACATAATGGGTGGCCGAGACAAATACTCTTTTAACTATTGAAACGCCTGGACACATTCTTTAGTCCATTCAAATTCCTTCCACTTATTTAATAATTGGAAGAAAGGCCTACATCTATCTGTTGACCGAGAAATGAATTGGTTCAACGTTGCAGTCATCCCTGTAAGCCTCTGGACTTCCTTGGGATTTTGAGGTGGTTGAAGATTATTGATCGCCTTAATCTAGTCAGGGTTAGCTTCGATTCCACGATGCATGACCATATAGCCCAAGAACTTCCCTGACCCAACCCCAAAAGAACACTTGGAAGCATTAAGCCGAAGCTTATACTTCCTTAAGATACCAAAAATATTTCCAAGGTCATTGACATGATCTGACTCCACCTTGCTCTTTACTACCATATTATCGATGTAGATTTCTATGTTTTTTTCCAACTGAGGCTTAAACATCTTGGTCATCATCCTCTGATAAGTAGCCCCTGCGTTTTTCAAACCAAAAGGCATCACCTTATAATGATAATTTCTAGTGGGAGTGACTAAAGCTGTCCTCTCCTGATCGTCAGAAGCCAATGGTATCTGATGGCATCCAGAAAGCTCATCCGAGGATGACCTACAGTTGCATCCACCAATTGATCAATCCTCGGTATAGAAAAAGGATCCTTAGGGCAGGCCTTGTTCAAATCCATAAAATCTACACACACACGCCATTTCCCACTTTTCTTTTTTACCACCACCGTATTAGCCAGCCATTCAAGGTAGAAAACTTCCTTAATAGCCCCAACCTGTTTAAGTTTTTTGACCTCATCCCTGACAGCATTCGAATGTTCTTTGGACGAACGTCGAGGAGGCTGCCTCTTAGGGGTGACCAATGGATTGACCTTTAGATGATGGCAGATGAAGCTCGGGTCCACCTCGGGAGCCTCGTAGGCATTCCATGGAAAAACATCTACATTCCTCCTAAGAAACTCTACCAATTCCTCTTTTTCCCGAGGTGGTAGCTGGGCTCCTATTTGGAAGAACTTCTCTAGGTTATCATTTATCACAAATTTCTCTAAATCCTCGCATTTAGCTTCTTCGACTGGTTCCCTCACTGACAACTCCGTGGACTTTGATTGCTATGAGCTTTCATTTACTGAGGCCGAGGACTCAGCTGTTGGTTGGTGCAAGATTGCAGACACAAGGCACTGCCTAGCCATGGATTTATCCCTAATCAGCTCCTTAATCTGATCTCCTAACGGATATTTCACCTTTTGATGCAAAGTTAAAGAAACAGCCCCTAGAGCATGGAGCCATGGCCTGGCTACGATGGCCGTATAGGGAGAGTACACATCTACCACTATAAAATCTACTTCAACTACCTCCAAACCTACCTACACGGATAACTTGATCTGACCTTTTGGGATGACAACCTTTCCATCGAAGCTCACCAATGGCGAATCATAGGCTGTAAGGTCTTCAGATTTTAAGCTCAATCCCTTGTATAAATCAGGGTACATGATCTCTCCACAACTACCCTGGTCTACCATCACTTTGTGCACATCATATCCTCCTATTCTAAGGGTTACTACCAAAGCATCGTCGTGTGGCTGAATGGCTCCTGCTTTATCATCATCTGCAAAGCTCAAAGTCGATCGAAATTCCACTTTAGCCCTCTTTAACCCCATACTAGCATCCTCGGCAGGTAACTGAGCTACAAACATCACCCTAGAAGGTCGAGACCCAGTCCTTCCAGGTGCAGCAAAAATGACATTAATAGTACCTACTGGGGGCCTTATAGAAACACTCCCCTGTGTTCCAGATCTCGACTAGTTATCTTGCCCGTTAGGGCAACACAGTAGGTGTTGCAACTTTCCCTCCTTAACCAGTTGTTCCAGATGATTCCATAACGTCCGGCAGCCCTTGGTGGCATGTCCCCTCTCCTGATGATATTGACAATGAAGGCTTTGGTTGTCTTTCAAAAGATCACCACTCATTTTGTTCAGCCATTTGAAATACGGTTTATTCCTAACCTTCTCTAAAACTTGTTCCATAGGATCCCTAAACACGGTGTTTACCACCTGAGGAGTTGCAGACTCAGACTGTCCAACAAAATCTCTCCTAGGCCTGTTGTTGTTGTAACGTTCCGACCTGAAATCTCTCCTCTCTTGACGGATAGCATTACCTTTCCCTTTATCTTGCTGTTGATCTTCCTTGACTCTCTTATACTTGTCAATCTGATCCATGAGTTAACGTATGTTGAAAACAGGTTTCCTCGTCAAAGACTTCCTTAACCCATGGTTAGTAGGTAGGCCGAGCTTGAAAGTACTAATAGCTACATCATCAAAATCACCCTCAATTTCGTTAAACATCTCCCAGTACCTATCCGAATATGTCTTTAGGGTTTCTCCTTCCCTCATGGACAACGACAGCAAAGAGGCTAAGGGTCGAGGAACTCTTCTACACGTTATAAAGCGGGAACCAAACGCCTGAGTAAGTTCCTTGTAGGAATTTATGAAACCTGTCCTTAAGCTATCAAATCACCTCATTGTTACAGGTCCCAAATTGGAGAGGAAAACCTTGCACATCAAGGGCTCATTCTTGGAATGTATGGCCATTTTCTGATTAAAGTGGCTGACATGATCCACAGGGTCTGTTCTACCATTATACATGGTGAACGTGGGTTGCGAAAATCACCGAGGAAGTATCCCACCATCGATCCAATGCGTGAAACCTTAAGCTATCAAATCACCTCATTGTTACAGGTCCCAAATTGGAGAGGAAAACCTTGCACATCAAGGGCTCATTCTTGGAATGTATGGCCATTTTTTGATTAAAGTGGCTGACATGATCCACAGGGTCTGTTCTACCATTATACATGGTGAACGTGGGTTGCGAAAATCACCGAGGAAGTATCCCACCATCGATCCAATGCGTGAAAGGCGACCTCAAAATCCGATTAAGTGCCTTGCTCATAGCGTCATTCCGCAGACCATCCAAGGATGAATTTCTTCGTTTACGCTCGTGACGATATTCCTCCTCATACGAGAAAGACTCGCTGGGGGGCACCCCTAATCTGTGCTTAAAGCTAACGTTTTTCTCACCGTCAAAAGAGAATTCAGAGTTGGACAGAGATCGTTTTTGTCGTTCATGGCGCAAGCTCCTCTTCAAATGATCAATCTCCTTCTACATGCCCCTAACATCCTCCTTCTGGGAGACATGATATTTACCCTTAGCACGGCTTCTATCAATATAAAAAGTATACACACTTCCCTTGCGATCTCTCTGCCATTCGTGATCACGAAAATGGTCTTGATGCTGAGAGCCAATAGACTTTTCTTGATGTGGACCTGAACCTACCATTATTGAAAGTTGGATTCACATAAACACCAGTTTTTCCCACAGACGGCGCCAATTGTAAGGACCTAATTTGAATTCCCAGCCCACCACTTGGATAGACTTAAGCCTAAAAAGCCTAAAGCAATGAATTTGTAGAGAATGAGTTGAAAAAACTGGGTTCTAGATGATTAAACCAACTTTGGATTAGATTTGAATGATAAAACAATGCAAAGAGACAAAATTATATTGAATAAAAAAATCATCCTCAGCGTTATCCGAGGTGACCTATTCATAAATCTTCTTCCCAAATTAGGTTACAAGTTTCCTTTTCTTATCTCACAGTCCCCCTTTTTCTTCTAAAAATTCCCATCCTATTTCCTGAAGGGTCTTTTTTCTTATATAGTACTTTTCCAAGCATCTTAACCTAACACTTGTTGATTATCTGTGTTTCTACTTGAGTGGCTGTCCCATCAGACACCCTCTTTGGTTGTGTAGATTTTGGGGAAGCCAACCTTGCACTGTTCAGATATCACCTCCACATTAATGCGACCAGGAAGTTAGATGCAGAGCATTTAATGCGGAGGTAGCAGCTTTAATATCTATCTGGGTAGCCTTCGTCTACTCATTCCTTCTCTAACGTCTGATGTCTATCTGTTATGGTACCTGGTAGGATGCTTAAGGAGGTACAATATTCCTACCAACCTTAGATCCGCAATTCTGATATGATTCCTCTCCTCAAACATCTTTTGGACTGTTATGTACAATTTGTATTTCTTCCTCTCATACCATTCCCACAACAACGTTGCTTGATCCTTCTCGGACGAGTATATGTCCTCGGATTGGGTCACAGGCCCAAGATACAAATTTAACAATACCTTCTGGTTATCTGGCCCCCACAAGATATAAATAAAGATTAGATGGATTAGATGAAAAACTTGAGAAGGATTAGAGATTAAACTACGTTGCTGCTTTATATATATATATGTGTGTGTGTGTGTGTGTATATATATATATATATGTATGTATATATATATATTAGGATTAGATGAAGAATTTGAGAAGGATTAGATTATACTATGTTGCTGTTTTTTATTTTTATTTTTTTATAATACACGTTGCTACCTTATATATATATATATATATATATAAATGTTTTCTTTTATGTGTAGTATAGTAATTAAATAAGGATTATACGAATCAGAAAAAAAAATTGAAATGTAATTAAATCAAGATGTTTATCAACTTAGAAATTATAGGAGAAGAAAAATTATATTTTTTTTAAAAAAATCTAAAAATCTAAAAAAATTTCTACAATATGGTGCAACCACTTGGCGCAACCACGACTTAGATGAAGAATTTGAGAAGGATTAAATTACACTCCATTGTTGCTTTTATTATTATTATTATTATTATTTATAATACACGTTTTTTTTATAATATTTATAATATACGTTGTTACATTTTTTTTTATATATAAATTTTTTTCTTACATGTAGTATAATAATTAAATAAGGATTAGATGGATCAGATGAAGAATTTGAATTGTAATTAAATTAAGATATTTATCGACTTAAAAATTATAGGAGAAGAAAATTTGTATATTTTTTAAAAAATCTAAAAATCTAAAAAAAAATTATGCAATATGGTGTAGCCACTTGGCGCAACCATGGCTTAAATGGATTAGATGAAGAATTTGAGAAAGATTAGATTACACTATGTTGCTGCTTTTTTTTTAATTTTTTTAATAATACACGTTGCTACTCTTTTTTTTTTTAATATAAATGTTTTCTTTTAAGTGTAGTATAGTAATTAAATAAGGATCAAATGAAGAATTTTAATTGTAATTAAATTAAGATATTTATCAACTTAAAAATTATAGGAGAAAAAAATTATATATTTTTTAAAAAATCTAAAAATCTAAAAAAAATTTCTGCAATATAGTGTAGCCGCTTAACACAACTAGGGGTGTACACGGTTCGGTTCGGTCGGTTTTGGAAGGGTTTTTTGCACCACACCTATAGAGTGTGGTTTCACTCTATGTTTAACCGCACCTCACTTTTGAAAGATAAAAACCGGTCTACACAAAGTGCGGTTAATTTTAGCGGTTCGGTGCGGTTCGTTCGGTTATATGTGCTGGATTTTTAAAAATTTCTGTTCTAAGCTTTGGGCTTTTAAGCCTTTAAAAAATAGCATTTTGAGCCCATAACTTCTTTTTAACTAATCCTTTCTTTATCAAAGTTTCAACCACAAGAAAACTCCAACCATCTCACCAAACTCCTAACATTCCAAAACAAATACACAACTATAAAATATCAAAACTCAACTATAATACAACTTAAATTCAACCTGTCAAATTAAAAATGTATTTATTAAATATATTAACACATTAATAAATCTGAACCTGTCACAACATTCCAAATCAAACACACAATTATAAAATAAAGTCTCATCAACCATAACAAGAGAATTCCAACCTGGCAGCAACATTAACATTAATATTTCTATTATAGTAATCACATCAAATTACAAATATATGCAGTAGCACAGCCCCAAGGAAGAGTAGTAGTGCAACACTACAAAATAGTCAAGTAGTGCTTGAGAAGCACTATACAATAATACAAATATACATAATAGATGTTGGACCAAAATATACAATTGGTACACTACACAACTACATATTTTTCACAAAAAAATGGAGGCAGTCTAGCCTACTAAGACTAATAGTGTGTTCATTCAGTGCTTGTGTTGTGTCATATGTGCATCTAATAAACAAAAATAAAGCAGAGAGCAAAGAAGCATCAAGCCAGCAGCAGCCCAAGCACCCAAACACTCATAATTTGGTCATCTCCATGATTAAGTCAGCAAAACAACCACAAAAAATTTCTGCAATCAGCCAGCCAACAACTCCAACTCCAAGTCATCATTTACAAAAAACTCCATCCCTACAATGTCAATCCCCAAAAAATAATGATAAGTAGAAAGTAGAAAGCAATACATAACAATTAACACCATTACAAACAGCAGCCAACAAACATAAGCAAATTACATAAAATTTTTAAGTTACCTTAGGTAGCTAAGTCCAAAAAACATCCCCACCTTCCAAATCAGTCTAGTATAGAATCTGTACCCACAGTGGGTTTTGGTGCAAGCTCTAAAAGGGGGGAAAAAAACAAATTGTATATAAATAATAACTCACAAATAAATAAATAACAAAAAAAATACAAGAGAATTTATAAATAACAAAAGCAGAAAAAAAAAATAGAAAAGAACATAAACACATTACCCGATTCAAGTTCATAGTTTTCCACTTCATCCATTGCCTCTCGAAGGTTAATTGGTTCAGTTGAATTCTTGGACCTCAACCAATTTTGTGTACAAATCAAAGCTTCAACAGTATTGGGAGACAATGAGCTACGGAAAGGATCTAAGACACGACCCCCTGTACTAAATGCAGATTCTGATGCAACAGTAGAGACGGGAATTGCCAAAACATCACGTGCAAGCTGAGAAAGGATCCTATATCTTGAAGAATTCACCCTCCACCAATCAAGAATATCAAAGCCTTCTATCTCCGGATCTACACTAGCTTCTAACAAGTATCGATCCAATTCAGATTTGCATTCTACACTATCCTCATCTGCTAAGTGCTATTTGTAAATATTATTATACCTCTTCATCCTCTCTTCTGCACTACCAAAGCCACTTAGCATAGAAGACATGGCAGCAACATCACTACTACCAATCTCACTAGTCCCACTAGCACTAGCACCACATGGGGTCCCCATTGCTCCACTATAGTGATTGTACAATCTATTCAAAACTTCCCTAACTCTCAAACCTAACTCATCAGCCTTCTCCTTGTCATACCATTGCTTAAACCAAAACCTCACATATTTCAATTTATATCTAGGATCAACCACAACAGCCACAAACAACATCAGATTTATCCTATCAACACTTCCCCAATACTTATCATACTTCAATTTCATTCTTTGTGCCATACCCTTTAACAAAGGATCACCCCTACCATTACACAATTGATTTAACTGGTCTTGAAGACTAACAAACTCATGAAAATAAACATTAGTTGTCACAAACAAAGAACCAGAAAATCTTAAAGTTGCTTCATAAAACATACCAAGAAACTTTGTAAAAAGTCTAACATTTTCCCAATCTAAAAACCGAGGGGGACCACTAGATGGGTCCTCAAAATAACGAAGGAAATGCCCATCATCTTCCTCCATCCTTTCAAATGCAGCCACAAACTTTAGTGCACTATCTAACATCAAGTAAGTTGAATTCCACCTAGTAGACACATCTAGGCATAACAAACTTTTGCTTTGAATTTTTTCTTTTTCAACACATGCCTTAAACTTCTCAAATCTATTAGGAGAGGATTTCACATACCTCACTACATTACGAACCCTAACAATTGATTCATTAAGGTCTTTTAGCCCATCTTGCACAATTAAATTTAAAATATGAGCACAACAATGCATATGAAGAAACTCACAACCCAAGAGGCTGCCCACCCTATCCTTTGTTTTCCTCCTAAGATATTCTATGGCCACATCATTTGAACTTGCATTATCAACAGTAATTGTAAAAATATGATCAATCCCCCATTGAAGCAAACAAGACTCAACCACCCTACCAATAGTCTCACCCTTATGATCAGGTACTAGACAAAAATTCAAAATCTTTTTATGATAAACCCAATCAACATCAATATAATGTGCAGTCAAACAAAGATAATTAAGGTTTTGGATTGAAGTCCAAGTATCAGTTGTCAAACACACCCTTTGACCAGCCATTAAAACCTTTCTCAAACTGTCCTTCTCCCTAATGTAAAGTCTAAGACAATCCCTTGCAACAGTAACTCGAGAGGGAACTTCAAACCTAGGCTCTACCTCAGACATAAAATCAATGAATCCACCATGCTCAACAAACCTAAAAGGTAGTTCATCAACAATTATCATCCTAGCCAAGGCCATCCTTAGTCTTTCCACACTAAACTTCCTCAACACCAGCTCATTGCCACCCTCTCCCTCCCCTTTTTTTTTTTTACTTTGGTAACTCAAAGTAGTTTGACCTTTATCATGCCTATAGGGGTACTTCTTACAACTAGATTTTAAATGAGACCACATGGTAAAGGTTCCATTTCTTTTTGGGTGACAATTGTAATTCTTTTTACAATAGTTGCACTGGGACTTAGGGAAAAGGGGGTCACATCCCTCTATTCTAGAAAAGTGGTCCCATATCTTAGAAGGCTCATTACCACCATTAATAGTAGCTTGTTGAGTTTCTGTTTGTGTTTGAGGGGGTGCAACACCTGATGGTGGAATGAGAGATTGTGTATTTGGTTGATTAGCCTCAGCACATGAACTAGGAGTAGGCTCAGTAGATGGGATGGAAGAAGAAGCACAAGCAGCCATGATCTAATTACATCCATATAAATAACAGTCACATATACATAATAATTAAGGAATCAACAACAAATAAATTGTGCAAGCAACCTTTAACTTAAACACGCAGTCATACTCATACACTAATTTCAATAAAATATTAGTAAACAAAAACTATTTAAGCAGCTTTCTCAGTGCTAAAATCACAACAAGATAATCAACTAAAATCACAACATATTAGCATGATATAATAAACTAAAATCACAACAGTATAATCAATCAATAGGATGAGCAAAAAATAAATTTACAGTCTTTGAACCCTAGAAACAAAACCAAACAGCAAACAACCTGAGTGAACCTTTAGAAAAAAAACACCAAAACTAAAAGCAAAATCAAACACAAACATTAAAGTTTGACACAACATGGTGAATTGAAAACAAAATAAAAAATAATCCTTAAAAGAAAATCAAACACAAAAGAAAAAAAAAATAAAAAATTGGGAACTCAAAACAAATATAAATAGTATGAGAAAATACCCAAGCCTTCGAGATTTATTCCTTTACTAGGCCGAAGCTGAATCTTTTAAATCACCCCTGAAATTACGAGAAAATAACCCAAAAAAAAAAAAAATTTAGAATCAACATGAAGCATTTAGTGACCATAAAATAAAACTAAAACAAAGTAGGGATTAGGGTTACCAAAGGCAGAAGTCAGAACTACATAGTGGCAGAGCCACAGTGGAGATCGAAGATGAAAAGGAGATTGATTGTCTTAGGTATTAGGAATTTTGTAAGACCTTGAGAGGAAAGTCTTTCTTTGTGAGAGAGTGAGACTGAGAATTAGAGAAGAGTCTACAGTGAGACTGAGAGCTTGTGTTCTTAAATAGAGGAAGGTTAGATCGGAGTCTAAGATTGAGAATTTGAGAGGGAAAAATTACTGTTTGTTCGGCGGGATTAGAATATGGAAAAAAAATTATGTGCCTAAGTGTAAAAGAGAAGAGAAAAATGGTTGGTGGGAGCCTAAAAATCTGAGATTGAGAGGGAAATACTACTAATTGTTCGGCGGGATTAGGGATTGGAAGAAACATTATGTGGCTGACTGAGAATCTGACTGTCTGAGAGCAAAAAAAGAAGAGAAAAATGGTTAGGTGAGAATGAGAGCCTGAGATTGAGAGGGAAAAACTATTTGTTCTTCGGCGGGATTAGGGTTTGGAAGAGAACTGAAAGTAGCTGTGATGAGAGTTCTGTCTGAGAGGCGTGTGATTGGGAGACTTGAGAGTTGAGAAGAGAAGAAAGTAAAGACTAAAGAGAAGAAATGAGATTATGAGAGCAGCTGAGTAGGTGAAGAAGGGACGTGTGTGGCTGAGATCAAAAAGAAAAAAATATCTTGCACAGTGATTAAGTCTATCAGTCACTCAAACAGTAACAAACACCATTTTTTTTTTTTTTTTTCAAAAAACTGACTGTAACATACTAACGTGACTAACCATTAGGCTGTTTATTTATTTATTTTATTTTTTAATATTTTTTTTTCAAAAAACTGACTGTCACATAATAATCATACGGCCACAGTTTTTTTTTCTTTTTTTTAATATAATTTTTTTTCAAAAAATTGCAAGTGGGAGACACAAAGTTACTTAGACAAGACAAGACCACTCCAAAGTCAGACTATTCAGTATTCTCGTTCTTGGCGTTCCTCTTTTTTTTTTTTTTTTTTTTTTTTTTAACACTAAAACGACGCTGTTTTGAACCTGATAGAAAAATTTTAAAATGGTTCCAAAACGGCGTCGTTTTGAATCAGATTAAAAAAAAAAAATTAAAATGAAACGGCGTCGTTCTCGTTTAGATTTTCTTCTTCTTCCTTTGCTACTCTGTTCTCTCAGTTTCACGCCACTGGAAATCTCTCCCTCTCCCTCTCCCTCTCAATTTCTTTTATTTTAATACTGATGAATGATGATATATTATATATGTATAAGTTAAATATATATATATATATATATATATCGGTTCGGTTCGGTTTTTCTTCGGTTTGCAGATCTTCCTGCCGACCACCGCACCGGCCGACTTCGGTAACGGAAAAAGCCTACCGATCATCGCGCCGGGAACCTTCGGTGGAGCTTTCAGCGATCGGATCGGCGCGGTTTCGGGCGGTTTTGTCGGCGCCGGTGAATTCTTGAACAGGCCTAACTCAAACAGTAACAAACACCATTTTTTTATTTTTATTTTTTCAAAAAACTGACTGTAACACACTAACGTGACTAACCATTAGGCTATTTATTTATTTATTTTATTTTTTAATATTTTTTTTTCAAAAAACTGACTGTTACATAATAATCATACGGCCACAGTTTTTTTTCTTTTTTTTAATATAATTTTTTTTCAAAAAATTGCAAGTGGGAGACACAAAGTTACTTAGACAAGACAAGACCACTCCAAAGTCAAACTATTCAGTATTCTCGTTCCTGGCGTTCCTTTTTTTTTTTTTTTTTTTTTTTTTTTTTTTTTAACACTAAAACGACGCTGTTTTGAACCTGATAGAAAAATTTTAAAATGGTTCCAAAACGGCGTCGTTTTGAATCAGATTAAAAAAAAAAAAAATTAAAATGAAACGGCGTTGTTCTCGTTCAGATTTCTTCTTCTTCCTTTGCTACTCTGTTCTCTCAGTTTCACGCCACTGGAAATCTCTCCCTCTCCCTCTCAATTTCTTTTATTTTAATACTGATGAATGATGATATATTATATATGTATAAGTTAAATATATATATATATATATATATATATATATATATCGGTTCGGTTCGGTTTTTTCTTCGGTTTGCAGATCTTGCTGCCGACCACCGCACCGGCCGGACTTCGGTACGGAAAAAGCCTACCGATCATCGCGCCGGGAACCTTCGGTGGAGCTTTCAGCGATCGGATCGGCACGGTTTCGGGCGGTTTTGTCGGCGCCGGTGAATTCTTGAACAGGCCTAACTCAAACAGTAACAAACACCATTTTTTATTTTTATTTTTTCAAAAAACTAACTGTAACACACTAACGTGACTAACCATTAGGCTATTTATTTATTTATTTTATTTTTTAATATTTTTTTTTTCAAAAAACTGACTGTTACATAATAATCATACGGCCACAGTTTTTTTTCTTTTTTTTAATATAATTTTTTTCAAAAAATTGCAAGTGGGAGACACAAAGTTACTTAGACAAGACAAGACCACTCCAAAGTCAGACTATTCAGTATTCTCGTCCTGGCGTTCCTCTTTTTTTTTTTTTTTTTTTTTTTTTTTTTTTTTTTTTTTTTAACACTAAAACGACGCTGTTTTGAACCTGATAGAAAAATTTTTAAATGGTTCCAAAACGGCGTCGTTTTGAATCAGATTAAAAAAAAAAAAATTAAAATGAAACGGCGTCGTTCTCGTTCAGATTTTCTTCTTCTTCCTTTGCTACTCTGTTCTCTCAGTTTCACGCCACTGGAAATCTCTCCCTCTCCCTCTCAATTTCTTTTATTTTAATACTGATGAATGATGATATATTATATATGTATAAGTTAAAATATATATAAATATATAATATATATAATCGGTTCGGTTCGGTTTTTCTTCGGTTTGCAGATCTTCCTGCCGACCACCGCACCGGCCGACTTCGGTAACGGAAAAAGCCTACCGATCATCGCGCCGGGAACCTTCGGTGGAGCTTTCAGCGATCGGATCGGCGCGGTTTCGGGCGGTTTTGTCGGCGCCGGTGAATTCTTGAACAGGCCTAACTCAAACAGTAACAAACACCATTTTTTATTTTTATTTTTTCAAAAAACTGACTGTAACACACTAACGTGACTAACCATTAGGCTATTTATTTATTTATTTTATTTTTTAATATTTTTTTTTCAAAAAACTGACTGTTACATAATAATCATACGGCCACAGTTTTTTTTTCTTTTTTTTAATATAATTTTTTTTTCAAAAAATTGCAAGTGGGAGACACAAAGTTACTTAGACAAGACAAGACCACTCCAAAGTCAGACTATTCAGTATTCTCGTTCCTGGCGTTCCTCTTTTTTTTTTTTTTTTTTTTTTTTTTTTTTTTTTTTTTTTAACACTAAAACGACGCTGTTTTGAACCTGATAGAAAAATTTTAAAATGGTTCCAAAACGGCGTCGTTTTGAATCAGATTAAAAAAAAAAATTAAAATGAAACGGCGTCGTTCTCGTTCAGATTTTCTTCTTCTTCCTTTGCTACTCTGTTCTCTCAGTTTCACGCCACTGGAAATCTCTCCCTCTCCCTCTCAATTTCTTTTATTTTAATACTGATGAATGATGATATATTATATATGTATAAGTTAAATATATATATATATATATATATATATATATATATATATATATATATATATATCGGTTCGGTTCGGTTTTTCTTTCGGTTTGCAGATCTTGATGCCGACCACCGCACCGGGCCGACTTCGGTAACGGAAAAAGCCTACCGATCATCGCGCCGGGAACCTTCGGTGGAGCTTTCAGCGGTCGGATCGGTGCGGTTTCGGGTGCGGTTTTGTCGGCGCCGGTGAATTCTTGAACAGGCCTAAACACAACCACGACTTTTAAGCCCAACTTTTATTATATAGTATATGATATGATATGATATATATATCACGTTGGTTCTTTACTAATGTAGTAAAAAAAAAAAAAAAAATTTTCCACAGTGCTAGAGATTGATTGATTTTCAATTCAATGAGACATCTAAAATCCACCATATATAGCTGATAGCACCCGAAGCCACAAGTGATTACTCTAACTTCTGTGGTTTATAAGCACAAAAGATCATCCATTGTTGTTTGCTGGCAGTGGTCCTTACTCCTTAGACACGGCAAAACAGGTCGATATTCGACGGCCCGACCCAAATCCGAATTCAATTAATGGATTAAAAAAGTTCACTAAATTGTCTTTTATATTTTAGTTAAAAATAAATATAGTTGTAACCTATGTAAAAACTGTTAGAATATAGGATCAAAGTGTGAGATACATACATAAATTTAGGTTTTTTTTTTTTTTTTTTTTTTTTTTTTTTTTTTTTTTGTGGGGAAAAAAATGATTAGAAGGGGTGATTAATGTAACTTTCTTATCTGGACATAATCATAGTAGCACCATAATCATTCTCGAGCTAAGACCCTACACCATAGCTATTGATAAACAACCTCTAGGTGGGGAATAAAAAGCCGCAACACGCGACTAATTGGGGAACTCAAATCCATGCAATGAGGCATGTTGGCCCAAACCATTACCACTAGGCCAACCAACATGTTGGTGTAAATTTAGTTGATGATGGTGTTTTTTCGTCTTTTACAGGAGCGGAGTTGTGTTGAAGGGTGGGCCCCCCCCCCCCCCCCAAGATTTTGAATTTTATATATATATATATATATATATATATAATATATATAATTATTTTAATATTTTTAAAATGTAGTCTATAAAAATAAGAGTTGCCCCCCCCCCCCCCAAAGTATTTGAATTAGTCCAATAATGCTCTTAAAAAAAATAATTGGTCTAATAGTAATAAAGATATAACTTTTATTTTTTTGTAATTTTATTTTTTATTGTAAAATGTGTTCTTATAACTGTTAAATATTTGATAAAGTTTGGCATCAAACATGTTTGAATCTATATTTTTTAACCCGCTATGTGGCGATTAACAAGTCATTGACTCATTAAAAAAATCTTGTCATTAAAACTATACATGAAATGTGTTTTTAGTTGCCACATAATAGGTTTAGAGCAAGATAGCTTCAAATATGTTTGGAGACTAATTTATTCCTCCAAGTTTTGGATCATTCATATTTTTGAAAATTTCATTAGTTCAATTGAAAAATTTTTTACTTACTTTAGTATAAAATTGATAATCTATATTTAAAATGAAAATTTCTAAGAATTTCAATATGAAAATGGAAAAAATGAATTTTATTTTATGAAAGATCACCATCAAACATAATTTTAATTGAAAATACTAAGCTCAATTTTTTTTATTGGGTGTGTATATATATATATATATATATATATATTGGTGTTTGTATATATAATAAAAAAAAAAAAACTTGTATATATATATATATATATATGTATGTGGGGATTGTCTTGATAAAATATATTAGTACCGCAACTTGGCCCCCCCAAACAAAAATTCCTGGCTCCGCCCCTGGTGTTTTATATTCTTAACTTGCATTTTAAATTTGATTTGAGTGTGGCGGTGACAAGTGGTATTGTTAATATGGTTTTGTCATTTAATCCGCATTTCTTTAGGTTGATCTAATTGGTTTGGACTTGAATCTATTATAATTCAAAGTACGAAGAGATACAGCATTTGAAATAAAATATGAATTATTTCTATTTTTAATGAATTCAGAAATTTTTTAAAAAGAAGATAATAAGTCACTAGCTATGGTATACAAGAAATCCAAAGAAAAAGAGAACAAAAATTAAATTATAAGCACTTTAAGCTCCCTCTTTTCTTTTACGGGGCCAGGGGCAATTAACTCCCAAGACCAATAAAGGATTCTATTGAAAAATATTTTTCCCAAGACCAATTTTATATTATATTATATTGTGAGGCTTAAGTCTAGTGTATCCAATATATTGGATTTGGATTTGTTGAGACAATAACACATGTCATTATTTCAACAGGTCTAATGCAACCGGATACTGAACTCAAATCTCACTCATTCTATTATGCCATGTGGCTGCCATTACTTATTGGTCAAAATAACAGAACAAAAGTTGAACAAAATATGACACTTTACTGATATTTATAATGAAGTCTTACTATTTAAATTAAGATTATTGTTTGTTTATAAATAAAACTAGTGGATAAGTGTATGACTGTCAGTTGTTTAATAATTCAAACTAAATGAGAGATGGTTAATCCATTGCTAATGATATAGAGACCTGTGGGACCATACCAATTTTTGAAGAGGTGGTTGAAGTGGCCTAGGACATCACAAATGAAGAAAAGTGACAAAAAGAAGTGAAGGAAAGAAGATAATTGATGAAGATAGAGTGGAATATCCAACAAAAGCTCCTATGTGGTCAGGATTAAAAGTGGAGGCTTAAGTACTTCTTCCCTTTGATAGACCTGCCACAGTAGATACATGGCTTCTTACATCATTTTCCCAAGCACCACAGGCTCTCCTCTGAAATCCCATTTCCTTGGGAGAAACCACCTCTCCCAGCATCTTCAAAAACAGTCTTTTCTAATTTCATAACAAGCCACCAACCCAACACTCTATAACATGTGCAAAATTTGACCTATCTGAAATCATGGGAGGCAGAGGACTCTGCAATGGGGAAGAAGGTCTACAGAAGGAGCTAAACAGAAACATTGATGAACAAGAATCAGCAGCAGTTGATACAAAGCAAGAAAAATCAGATAGTTTGGCACTATCAACAATTGACAGTGTTTCAGAAAATGCTTTTGAAAAGGAGCTGATGGGACTAACTGGTGGATTTCCTGGTGGTGAAAAGGGTTTGCAAACATTCATTGAGAAGAACCCACCTCCAAAGAAAACAACAGTTACAGATTCAGGAAACTTAGGAGAAATTATTGGACCAAGGAAGCCAAAACCGCCAGAATTGCCACTATTGATGCCTGGTATGATTGCCATTGTTAAGAACCCAAATAACCCATATCATATGTACTGTGGCATTGTTCAGAGAATCACGGATGGAAAGGCTGGGGTTCTTTTTGAGGGAGGAAACTGGGACAGATTGATTACCTTTCAATTGGACGAGCTGGAACGCAGGGAGAAGGGCCCTCCAATGAAGAACCCAAAGTCTTGCATCCTTGAACCTCTGCTTGAGAAAGAAGATTCCAAATGACTCTTTTCATTATCTGTTGAATGCATGTTGACTTATATGCCATATGTTTAGTTTTTATGACAACTTAGGCGGCAGAACTTCATGTGTAAACACTTTCTTTCATTATCAATGTCAATAAAATTAAACCAAAGAGAGTATCTCAAGTATGTCTTTCATATTCATAGCCGTTTATGTATTCTCTGCCTTTGTAATTGTCATTAAGAAATTCTTCCATTCAAAACCATTACAATACAACAATGTTTGTAGAAAGTGAACTTTAAGTATTTCAAAAACTAAAGAATGGTTAAGAAAATGTCCGATGCCTTGGCATCCCTTCTCAGAAGCTCCAGTATGAGATCAAAAGCAGCCACCCAACTGCCAAAATATTGTCAAAACAAACTAGTATGTAACAACTTAATAAAAGAGACAAAAACTTATAAGTAGTAAGAAAAAAAGGAGACAAGAGATAAGAAACTTAAATCTCAACAGTTTGTATCATCATAATCATGGTTTAACGATTTTGTGCGGAGAGAGGTTGATCTGTCCAGTAGACTCCAAATTTAGGCACACACAATAATATAGATTACAAACAAAATTCCCAACACGCAATCCTAAACATCAAATAATGGATTATTGAGTCACTCCTTTTTACAAAAAAAAAAAAAAAAAAAAAAGCTTAAACAATCACACATCTCTAAGAACTTAGTTAACCAGATGAGTAGAACACAACATTGCTCCACGTGGTAAAGATGTAAAAGTGAGGGCCCCTCGGGGCCGGCCCTAGGCTTAGGCCAATTAGGCCATTGCCTACGGCCCCCTTACTAGAGAAGGCCCCAAATTTGGGGGCCAATTTTTTTTTTTTAATTTTTTTTAGTTTTTATATATAAATATTTTTAGGAGATATTAAAATATTTTAGTTTACATTTTTTTTTTCACTATTAAGAAGGCTCAAAGAATTAAGTAATGCTAGAGATAGAGATAAGATAAATTTATATAAATAGGTCTTACAAATAGATGTGTTATGATCATAAGTAATTCAAATAGGAAAATGTTAAAAATATTATAAATTTTACTACATAACTTTTATTTATTTAATTATTTTTATACAAGATAAAAATTATACTCTATCCTAATCTAAGTATATATGTGTGCGAAACTCTCTTTTAGAGACTTAAATCTCGATCATTACCCCCCACACCTCACAAGAACTTATACTTGTGGAGTGATCACTGCACCAAGGGTGTGTGGTACTTTCCATAACTGTTATAATTTGATATGACAATAAATATGATAAGTAGATTTTAACAAACTATTAAATATATTTTTGAATGAATATTTGTGATTGATGATATATCTTTATAATTCTCATGTTGTAAATTTTATAATATTTCTAGTATTTTTGTAAGCCTCATTTCATTGATTACATTCATTACGACACCGGTTTGTAGTAAAATTTGTTATAACTTTAGCATTTTCTCAACAAAAAAAAAATCATATTAAAAATTAAAAAGAATGGATTTTAAAAAAATTATTATATAAAATGCTAGTTAAATATTATTTAAGTGATAACATAAAGGCCCCATTTGAAGATTTCGCCTTACGCCTCCAAAATGCTTGGGCCAGCCCTGGTGAGGGTTTTTTTTTTGGTTTTGGGGGGGGGGGGGGGGGGGGGGGAGTTGAAATCATTAACTTCAAGTTAACAACTTGCTGTCTGCCTGTCTCATTAAATTCTAATGAAAATTTTGTTCTGCTCAATCACTTCCTACACTTAGTCACCAGACAATTATACTGGACGAAGGTAGCATAGTTCATTGCATAGAAGAGTGAGAAACAAATCAGTAAACATAAAATCCCTGCAACAACCTGACATGGAGGTTTATACATACCATTATAGCCTCCATCTCCTCATTGGTCATTGGTGTTCGTTTTGGCTGAAGAGAAGCTTTCCCTCCCACAGTTGTTGAGGCCTTTGAAGTAAAGAAGAAAGTTAGGTCAGCAGCACCAGCTGTAGAAGTTACTTGAACCAGTGATGCAGAATCTGCAAGTGATTTCCTTATTATTTAGTAGTGGCAAAAATAAAAACTCACGGAGAATGTTACATGACAGGATTTTCACATACTTCAAGTCCTACTATTAACTAAATTATGCGTAATATATACATAATGGTGTCTGGTAAGGTTATCAGGTAAATGACACTCGTTGAAGCACCCTTTTGTATGGAAAGATAGCTACAGAATGGTGTTGAAAGATAGCTATAGAATACTATTAACTAAATTATGTGTAATATATACAGAATGGTGTCCGGTAAGGCTATCAGGTAAATAACACTTGTTGAAGCACCCTTTTGTATTGAAAGATAGCTATATAATTCTCATTTAGCATCAAAGGAAAGAAGCATAATTTACATCGAAATAAAAGTTCATACATTATTAGAAGATGGCAAAAGTGCCAAATGATGGTTCAAAAGGAGCAGGGGAATTGAGATAATTGAGCAAAATGGCTAATGGGTATACAAACCATACACATAAACACTCACACACACAAAGAAACAAATCGAATCTAAAGCTTGCTTGTAAAATCTCCAAATGCATCTAAACACCAGATGAGCAGGGTAAGAAGAATGGAAATTCCCCACCAATTCATTGTAGCTGATAAAACACGGACACACACACATGGATCAAGTCCTTCTGATTTCACTAAACTGTCCATTCAGTTTGCACAACTTAAATTTCAGGACTTATTTGGCTCACTTTTAAAGTGAGGTTTTAATAACAAATAACTTGTACCAAGAAAAAATCGATGCTTTTAAAAGCAGGGGTACTGACCAACATCCCGTAATAAACAAACAAATACTTAGCCAAAAATCCAAACAATGGTCACCACAAGTAATGACTGCAGTGTTAGTGCTACATTGTGGAGTGGCAAACAAATCATTCCTATTTCTCATTAGAAACTGCCAAGACTAATTAAACCCACCTGCCCCAACTGCAACGAGTATTTGTGTTTCGATCTGGTTAATCATGCTCCGATACTAATATATTTAAGTCAGCACAAACTGACAATGGACCCAACTTAACATATAAGCATCACATTGTCCAATAAGAATATACATGTGAAAAAAAAAAAGTGCTTCACTCTCTTCCACGAATTACAAAGATGAGTTCCCATAATTTGACATTACATTAATCCATAATACCCAATACAATGGCCTCCAAAAGACATAAAAGAAACTTAATAGCGGTTTAATTATGACTAAACAGACAATAATTTCATAAATATAGAAATCAAAGAATGCTCAAAAAGTTAAATTTAGAGTGTTGCTGCACAGGATGGAACTAAAGTCTCTCACAGAAGATCTGAGTCAACAATCTCAGTACTTAACAAAAAAAAAATCAAAAATCAACAAGACCCATCAATCAAACAAAGACAATAGTTCAATAACATAAAACAAAAACACAAGTATTGATCAAAGAATTAGCGAAGTTCAAAACTTTCCACATATATATCTTTCAAAAGAGAAAGAGAGAGAGAAAAACAGACCTCCAGAGGGTTTGGGATGTCTTTGAGGAAACTTGATACGTGGGATTCTCTTCAAAGCTTGAGTTGCACCCATCTTTCTCTCTCTGTTGCTGTCTTTGACTGTGTCTGTCTTTCTGTGCAAAACGAATAGAGACTTGTACAGAAGTTGAAGTTAACGGCGAGTTTTGAGGGTCTCAACT
Organism: Quercus glauca; assembly: GCA_023736055.1. Lineage (NCBI taxonomy): Eukaryota > Viridiplantae > Streptophyta > Magnoliopsida > Fagales > Fagaceae > Quercus > Quercus glauca. Next base: position 69,251,979 of record CM043316.1, on the reverse strand, counting down.
TTGGAATATTAAAGTGTGATTTTGCGTACTGTTACATTTTTCTCTCTGAAAGATCTCTACCGTAGATCATGCTGAAACTTTTGAGAACAGTGTTTTGGGGTCCAGTCAAGATTGTCGCAAGAAATTCTTTCCATAACGAAGCATTGCCGTCGCTACCAGATTTACTTGTAAAGACGATGCTGTCGTCTTAAAAATCTAAACAGCTGCCTTAACAACTATCTTTCTGACAAAATAAAGGGGTTTCCTAGAAGCTTTTTGGAGTGACTTAACAATGATAAATTAAAAAAAAAAAAAGTGTTATATTCACAATATTTTAATAATAAATATTAAATGGTAAGTTAGTACTGATTCTAATTTGAACAGACTACTAAAAATAAGATTGTGCATAGGTTGGGTTGAGTTAGGTTAATGGGTTTTGTGGGTACCATAGGAATGCTTCACACGTCCTAGGCATGCTAGGCGTGCTTGGCATTCACCTCGGCGTGCTAGGCAACCACCTAGGCCGTCCTCGGATGGCCTTGCAACGTCCTCGGCATGCTTTGCATTCACCTCAACATGCTTGGCATTCACCTCGGATGGTGTCCTAGGAGTCCCACATCGAAGGAAAACCCCCCCACTTGCTACTTTATAAGCTTTGAAGCGAAGGGAGTAGTGTACCATTAGTTTATAGTTATTCGAATAACTAAACTAATGGTACACTACTCTCTTCGCTTCAAAGCTTATAAGGTAGCAAGTGGGGGGGTTTTCCTTCGATGTAGGACTCCTAGGACACCGTCCGAGGTGAATGCAAAGCATGCCGAGGATGTTGCAAGGCCATCCGAGGACGGCCTAGGTGGTTGCGTAGCATGCCGAGGTGAATGCCAAGCACACCTAGCATGCCTAGGACGTGTGAAGCACTCCTATGGTACCCACAGGTTTTTTTCAACCAAACCCACCATGGTGGGTTAAAAAAATATTCAACCTAACATGGATTAGGTTGGACAATTTTTTTTAATTACTATTATTAAATTGAACATTGAAAGAACTCCACCGCAAACTATTTTAAATTTTAATAGTGTTTCAAAGTTCAAGCCAACATGTGAGATAAGAACGAGATTAAAATGATGAGAACTTAGGGTATGTTAAGTAATTGTTTTTTTCCCTTTATTTTCTGTTTCCAAAAACAATTTTCTATTTTTGAGATTAAAAAACTTGTTTGACAACCTAAAATGGACAGAAAACAAAAACAGTTCTCAAAACTCAATTTGTGAAGGAAACTGAAAACATGCACATTGTTGTTTTCTGTTTCTAATTTTCAAAAGTCAATGAAAACATATATTGAAAGTCAATCAAAAGTCAATTTAATTACTATTATTAAATTGAACATTGAAAGAACACCACCGCAAACTATTTTAAATTTTAATAGTGTTTCAAAGTTCAAGCCAACATGTGAGATAAGAACGAGATTGAAATGATGAGAACTTAGGGTATGTTAAGTAATTGTTTTTTTTCCCTTTATTTTCTGTTTCTAAAAACAATTTTCTATTTTTGAAATTAAAAAACTTGTTTGACAACCTAAAATGGACAGAAAACAAAAACATTTCTCAAAACTCAATTTGTGAAAGAAACTGAAAACATGCAAAATGTTGTTTCCAGTTTCTAATTTTCAAAATTCAATAAAAACATACATTTAATTTAATGAATCTATCTCATTTAATGAGTTAGCATTAGAGTTCAAATCCTAGTAATAACATATCTTAGTACTTTCTTTTTTTTTTTCTAAAAAACCATCTTTTTAATTTCAACTAACCAAACATATTTTTGATTTCAAAAATATAAGAAATTTTTTTTTTTTATATTCCCCAAAACAAGTTTTTGAAAATAAAAAATAAAAACTGTTACCAAACATAACCTTAGAGTTTGTGTTTTATTTAGAAAGAGGGGTCAAAAAGCAAATAAAAAAAATTGTATAATATATATTAAATATTTGTTTAAATTTAAATATATGTTAATAAAGGTGGGTCAGGTCGAGTTAGGTGAATTTGTGAATCTTATGATTTGAACCCAACCCAACCCAACTCATTGTAAAATAAAATTTCACAACCTAACTCACCAACTCCTAAAACCGACGAAACTTGGTGGGTTGGATTGGATCGGGTCGGTTTTGGCGAGTTGGCTAGTTGGCTACACACAACTAACTAAACCACTGAAAATAACCAACATGCCACTTAAACTTTGTTGCGAAAGTTTTGTAAACTATCTTTTATCTTCTCAAATTAGTCCATAACAAATGTAGGGGTGATAGGCCCAGAAGAACGTGTCTGTAAAGTATATTAGGCCCGGGGCCCAATCTGAGGACATTAAGTAGTCCGAGGACAAATAAACACCTTTATAAGAGTCCATATTGGTAAGTGAATAGTTGAATTTTGATCACGATCAACTAAGAAGACGGTCTAAGGATGAATACTTCCTCGGTTGAGTAAGGCCGACGTCAGAAGGTATGGTCTGACACCAAGAGCAACGTCCCGGACGATTCCACTGATGCGGATGAGTATCCATAAGGAACATGACAAAAGGAGGCCATGAAATATCTCAAGGGAAAACTGCTACCACTGCATTAAATGCTCTGCATCTAACTCATTGGCCGCATTAATGTGGAAGTGATACCTGAACAGTGGTTTTCAGCCTTACAGCTACTACACAAAGACTTCAGGAAGGTGGTGATGGGACAAGTATCAACACCAACCATCTTGTTTGCATATGGAGGGTAGAGATGAAACGGGAAGATAGTATAAAGGAAGAAGAGGGTAATGAGAGAAAGGGATTGAAATTAAGAAAAAAAGACTGTAGCAATCAAGAATTGTATTTGTAACCAAAACTTGAGAGAAATATATATAAGAACTGATCTCCTCGAACTATGCCGAGGACGATTTTCTTTAGTGTAAACTTATCTATCTTCATTCTCTTGTCATCTGAATCCACTTTAGTGATTGTCTGATTTATTAAAACCTAGTTTTCTAATCTACTCTCTACAAATTCATTGTTTTGGGCTTTTTGGGCCTAAGTCCATCCTCCTTTTGGGCTAGGGACTCAAATCTGGTCCTTACAACAGATTTCATAAATTATTTCTAGGAATTTTTGTTTTAAAAGCAAATTACATAAATCCCCTCAAATTCGCTTTCTTTATATATATATATATGTGTGTGTGTGTGGACATTAAACCAATAGTATACATAACCATCCCAGCCCATATTAATTTTATGACCAAAACCTGATAGGAAGTCACGAGTCTTTAGTTTTTTTTTTTTTGAGGAACAACTAAACTTTATTAATGTAAGTAAGCTAAATTAGCTTGTAAAATAGATTATATGTGTGCTGGAACATCCTCCATCCACGCTAAAAAATCTGGGATGCTTAATGCATATTTAGCCAGATTATAAGCTACAAAATTGCCATCTCTTTTCGTATGAGAATATAGCAATTTTTCAAACTGTTGGGACAATATTCTTACATCCTCAAGTAGCAAACCCGTAGGTGTTAAGGATTGATCATTCTCTCTCAATGCCTGTATCACTTCCATTGAATCTCCCTCTAGAATAACTCGTCAAAAACCAAGCTCTGTTGCAAAGGACAAGGCTATAGCTACTACCAAAGACTCAACCTCCGCTGCCTTGTATGGTTGGAGCACTGGCTTTGCGCAAGAGCTAAGACCAATCCGTTAGTATCCCTAACCACCACGCCTACACCAGCCCTTTTATTTTTTGAATAGACGGCACCATCAAAATTTAACTTCACCATGTCTACTAGAGGAGGTAGCCAGTAATTGTGAGATATTTGCCCATTTCTTCGCACCTGTGTCTCTGTCCTCTGCCTCTTCATGTGGAAGTCGTTCAAGCTATTTTTTGATGCAACAATGATTTGCTGAAGAGCAATAGCAGGAGCTTGCAAACGAACCTGCTTCCTTTGACTCCAAATTGTCCATGTCGTCACTGCAAAAATATCCAATTGCTTGCCCTCCAATACTATCCATGAGACTAGGTCTTTGAAGTCCACAAAACCCACAGCATTTCGGAAACTCCATAGTGCTTGATCTGCCCAAACGATATCAAGTTCAATGCATGACCACAAAGTGTGGAGTGGGTCTTCAGCTTCAGCTCAGCATCGTTCAAAGATTGAGTCTGCAATAACGGTTCTCTTCATTAAAGCGTACTTCGTTGGCATGGCATTTCGACAAGCTCTCCATATAAAATTCTTTACCTTCCGTGGCACTTGCATTGACCAAATGGCTTTCCAAACATGCTTATCTCTAAGTGGCGTCACCCTATTTGTGACCTCCATTTCAGCTTCTTCTTTGAGGAAACGATAGCCTGATTTGCAGCTATACACTCCATTGTTTGTGTAAGGCCAGAATAGCACATCCTTTGCTTCTGCTCGACTCAGTGGTATTGCCTTAATTAACTCTGCATCTTCCACCACAAATAAACCATCCACCAAATCTGCCCTCCTTTGCCGTGTGGATTGATCAATTAAACAAGAGATCGTTAAGTTTGCATAGTCGTTTATATGGCAGATTGGAAATTGTGGTGGGTGCTTCCTTGGTAACCACCTGTGCTGCCAAATATTTATTTTCTCTCCATTCCCTACCCTCCATCTTGCTCCTTTTTGAATAATATCCCTTCCTCTAAGAATACTCTTCCAAGTATAGGATCCCATTCGTGAATCGGAGACTTTTGCACAACAGAACAGCACATGTCTAATCCCACGAGTAGGTTGAATCATACCACAAGGCTCTCCATTCACTAGTACCAAATATGAGACTGTTTTCACACACCCCATAATCAAATGGATCCACCTCTCATTAAAACCCATTTGTCTCATCAATTTTTCCAGGAATTCCCAATCTACCTGGTCATAAGCCTTACTCATATCCAATTTTATTGCCATAAAACCATGAGTTTTAGACTTATAATTTTGCAAACTATGAAGGGTCTCAAAAGCCACCAAGATATTATCAAAAATTAATCTATCCTTTGTAAAAGCTGATTGGTGTGCAGTGATAATGGAGGGTAGTAATTTTTTCAAACGGTTGGCTAGGACTTTGGAGTAGGTTTTGTATAGCACATTACAAAGACTAATTGGGCGAAATTGTTATGCATATTTGGGCTTATTTGTTTTAGGTATGAGAGTGATAAAAGTGTGATTTAGAGGGGTAGGTAAAGTACCCTGAATTCAACCATGTCAAAATGGAACTGGTGACATCCTGCCTTACTGTGCCCCAAAAATATTGGTAGAAAAGTGGAGGCATTCCATTTGGTCCAGGAGCTTTGAGTGGTGCCATTTGGTGTAATGCATCCTCCACTTCTTTTGCATTAAACTCTTGGCTTAGTGCGGCATTCATCTCACCATTAATAACGGAGGGCACACATGATAAAACATTTTGGGGCATAATATACTCAGTTCAGGTAAATAGGTTCTTGTAGTAATTTACCAAAATTGAAGATATATCAATCGGTTTGTCTCTCCACATGTCATCTTCATCTCTAATCCCCTTAATCACATTTTTCCTATATCTCCTTGTAGCACAACTATGAAAATATTTGGTATTCCTATCTTCTTGCCTTGCCCATAGCACTCTTGAACATTGAGCCCACATAATAGCTTCTCTCTCCAACAACACCTCAATCTCCTTCTTCATCTTCCTAATCTAAAAGTTGTTTCCACTAGTCATGGCTTCAATTTCGGCCTTGGCTAGATTCTTCCTCAGTCGGTCCAAATCCTTTCTCACATTACCAAAAACATTTTTATTCCACCAACTCAAGTCTTTCCTACATTTTTTAACTTTAGCCAAAATAGCTTCCTCGACCTGAAATCGTCACCATTGGTCCATGCAGCTTGAACCATTTCCTCACACCTCGTACTTGACAACCACATCTCCTCAAAATAGTACAATTTTCTTTGGGTAGGGGGATTAATTCTCGAAAAAACAATGTGGATTGGACTATGATCTGATGAATCACACCTCAAGTGATACACCTTTGTCCCTGGAAATTTCTGAAACCAACTATTAGTAGCCAAACATCTATCAAGTCTTTCCCATATTAAATTACCATTTTCGAAATGCCTACTCCAAGTATATTTTGGACCTTCAAAGCCCAAATCCATAAAGCCACACTCATCAATCACATTTCTAAACTGCTGCATCTGATTATGGGATCGAGTTGCTCCTCCCAACTTCTTATTCTGTCTAACAATTTCATTAAAGTCACCATAAAACAGCCATGGTGTCTCTAGTCTCGAAATCAAACTCCTGAGTTTATCCCATGCTTCATGCCATCTTGCTATATTGGGTTCGCCATAGAAACCCGTTAAACACCATTCATTTTCCAAACCTTTGTCAATAACAGCATCAATGAAGTTTTTGCTTGACCCATCTATAGTAAAATTGATTGATGATTTCCAATAAAGAACCAAACCACCACAGCACCCCACCATAGGGACCACCCATTTATGATCAAAATTAATACTACTCTGAATGAATTCTAGCCTTGCTTCATCTGTAAGTGTCTCTGCTAAAAACACTACAGCGAGATCTTTTGCCCATATCAATTCCATGAGCTCTCTTCCTGTATGCAGGTTCCCAAGCCCACGACAGTTCCATGCTAGGCAACTCATTACTGTTGGCGGGGTTGACTCCTAGCCTCCACCAATAAAGAATTAGTCTAATCATCAACATAAGAATCTTGAAGACATTTGGAAGGAAACTCAAGTTGATACTCAGATTCATCGGCAATTCTTTTCTGACCGAAATTTTTTACATCTGAATTGAACCACTTGGAAGAGTCAATCTATTTCTGCATGTCCAACTAGAGGGATTGCGTGCATTCTCATGTGGCGGTGAAACCCTAGGCAAATCCTGATCTGCACGTGACTTTGTAAGTTGCAGACTAGGATCACTTGAGTTTGCACGTGAGGAAGAGTCCTTGAACACCTCTGTTGCCGAATTACACTCCTTTCCCCTACATGATTCCTCATCAATATCTTTGAGTACCATATCACCCTCATTAAGACTCTTAAAATTTATCTGCTACAATCATAGGGTGAGCTGGATATGATTGATTACTTTCTGTTTCAGTCGAAATCTTAATTCCAAAAATACTGTTACACATTGATGGGGCATTAACTTAGTCCATGTAATGTTCATCTTCACTACGTGTTTGCTCCGACCTTGTTTCTCTACCTTGCTGCGGTGACTGGCCTAAGTTTTGGTTTGCCGAGGTGGTAGAGCTTGACTTCTTCCTCTCAGCATAATACCCAGGAATTGTGATCACACTCCTCTTAGATGGGAGAAATGGTGGGGTTCTCAGATGTGGACCAAACTCCCTCTGCTCAGTTTTCAAAGTCCTTTCACTCTCAATCTAGAGATCGCAATCTCTGTCATCATGAGTCAACCTCCCACACCAATAACAGATATTGGGTAATCTTTTGTATTTGAAAGAGACCCATATTTCTTTCCCATCATTTAATGATATAAGGTGCCCACGACACAATGGCTAAGCTAAATCAATGGACACTTGGATGCGTATAAAGTTACCGGCATCAAACAAACTTGTCTCCATTGGCCTAATCACATTACCAATGACTTCACAGATTTTGATTCCCGCCTCCAAAGTCATGTTAGGAAAGAATTTTCTAGGAGAAAAAGGAGATATTCTCTGAAAGGAACTTGTATTCATCAAGAAAAATGGAAAGACTTCAAATAAAATTACACACTGATTATTATTTATATATCATAGTAATCAGTTACACGAGCCCATAAATTTAGGCAAGAATTAAGCAAAATAAACTAACTAAAGTAGAGAGTAATCTAATAGCTTAAAAGGAAAAACAAATAAAATTACAGCACAAGTCCATCTAATTGCCTGAATTACGTGCCAGCAACTATATCTTCATTTAACAATACGACATCGCTTTGCTTCTTTCCCATTCTGTTGGGGAGTTCCAGGTGCAGTCAATTGGGATATGATCCCATTTTGAGTTAAGTAATCCTTGAAATCCCCAAGAAGGTATTCACCACCACGATCAGATCGGATGGCTTTTATGCGTTTACCTAATTGATTCTCAACTTTAGCCCTAAACTCTTTGAACTTTTCAAAAGCTTCGGACTTCCGTCTCATTAGGTATACATAACCATATCTTGAGTAATCATCGGTAAAAGTGATGAAGTACTCATAACCTCCTTTAGCTTGGGTTGACATAGGACCACAAACATCCATATGAACTAATTCAAGCAACTCTTGGGCTCTTCTACCTTTTATATTAAAAGATTGTTTGATCATTTTTCCTTCCAAACAAGATTTACAAACTGGGAATTCATCAAAATCCAATGGCTCTAAGAGTCCATCTTTGATCAGTCTTTGAATTCTGTTTGAATTAATATGACCCAAACGCAAGTGCCAAAGGTATGCTTCATTAGTAGAAGGAAACTTTCTCTTTAATGATTTTATATGAGAGTTATTATCTAATTCAGAATTATATAATTCATACTTATCAGGAGTTAAAATATAAAGACCATCCACAATATTGCCAGAATAGATAAACATTTTACCCTTCTTTATTACAATATTGTCTTTAAGGATAACACAATATCCATGTTTACCCAAATAAGTTGCAGAAATTAAATTCCTACGAACATTAGGTACATACAGACAGTCTTCTAATGTTAAAAATCTAGATTCAAAACACAAATTAAAAACACCAACAGCTACAACCGGAATCCTGCTCCCATCAGCCAAAGTAAGAAACAATTCTCCTTCTTTAAGTTTTCTGGTCTCCTAGAACCCCTGCAAAGAATTGCAGATATGATTAGTACAACCTGAATCCACACACCAAGAATCTGTGGGATTTTGTACCAAACATATTTCAAGGAGGAAAGAACTATTCATACCCTTATTATTGGCAGCCTTGAATTTTGGACAATTCCTCTTTCAATGTCCTTTCTCACCACAATGGAAACATATTCCTTTGAGCTTCTTTCCTTTGTCAGCAACCCCTAAGACAATTTTTTTACCCTCTTGCTTGGTGAAGTCCTTCTTCTTCTTCTTCTTCTTCTTACCCTTGCCTTTCGACTTAGGTTGAGAAGTAGAAGCTTTACCCACATTGGCTTCAACATTAGAAGTACCAAGAATGCCTTCTGCCGCTACCAACTCATTCATTAATTCAGACAAAGAGTAAATCTTTTTGTTCATATTATAATTCAGTCTGAATTCCTTGAATGATTCCGGTAGTGACTGGAGTATCATATCCACTTGAGATTCTCCATCAATATCGGCACCTAAAACTTCCAATGTATTCAGATTGGAAATCATTGTAAGACAATGTTCCCTCACTAAACTACCTTCAGCCATTTTGGTATTATAAATTTGTCTCATGGTTTCTTGCCTTGCTGAACGGCCTTGCTCACTAAACTTCTCCTTCAGACTTAGCATGATGTCTGAAGCTAGTTCTATATCTTGCATTTGATGCTATAGAACATTTGAGATAGATGCTAGGATGTAGCACTTGGCCATCTCATTAAATTTCTGCCAACGATCATATCGCTGTTTTTCCTCAAGAGGAGCATCTAATGAAAGAAAGTTAGGACATGGTTTAGTAAGCACATATTTGTGCTCTTCAGCAGTGAGAACTATGTCCAAATTTCTTTTCCAGTCAACATAATTGGATCCAGTCAGTTTGTTTTGATTAAGAATGGTAACAAGTGGGCTAAATGATGCCATGTTCAAATCTGAAAACAATAAACATGAATATGATAAGTAAACTGGACATTATCAATTTAGCATATAAACATACAATATGAAACCTTAATAAAACCATAAAATAATATATGCAACGACAACCCAATCCATGTCTATAATTCCTTGGTAGCAAGTTTATTATAAACACATTAATTGATTGAGAACTATTCTCATTATTAGTGCTATCATGATAACTCTTATCAAACATTAATAATATGCCGTATTATCTTTAGCCTCTAAGTAATAATGACATAGCTCCTTTGGGAGGTTAACATTACACTTAGTCTAGTGTACACTATTATCTAGAATCATGTGTAGCCACATTTCATCTCCCTTTATGGTGTTTAAACTCGTAGTACCATGGAACAAAACACCCTCCTTTGGGATCGCAAGACATATACGCCAAGACGAGGTGCTTGTCCACACTACTTTAAACGGGTATATTCAATCTTGTAGTACTATGAAGTAAACACCCTCCTTTGGGATTGCGAGGCATATACGCCAAGACGAGGTGCTTATCCCACACTACTATGAACCAATAATGGAGGCCGTGAGATGCAACCCTTGTATCTCTCTCCCACTAGATGTTTTATTGAAGGTTTTTAAATTATTAAATATGCATAATCTAATTACACATTGCCATGCACTTTAAACAATTGAAAACACATAGAAAAACTTCAAAATTCCCTTCAGTGGCATTTTCGTGAGTATCTCGCGACTAAGCTCTTCTCGCGAAAAGGCGTAAGGAAAAAAAACGAAAACACAAAATTCAGACAGAAACTTTCGCTACTGTCTCGCGGGTATCTCGCGACTAAGCGCTTCCCGCGAAATTGAGTTAATGCAGAATAGTAAAAACTCAAAAATCAGACAGAAACTTTCGCTACTGTCTTGCGGGTATCTTGCGACTAAGCGTACCCGCAAAAAACCCGTGTTTTCAGTTTTTAAATGGAAACTCTGAACAGTTTTCAACGGTTTTCTATGAACAAACAAATACCATATGAACATGACTGACAGAATTTGATATCAAAACTGAATTCCATTGATGCTATAGCCTTAAAATTCAATTTAACATTCTTAAATTCAAATTTAAACAACATCATAACATCAACATCAGTTTTTATCAAATCATAGTTTCAACAACCATGCAAAAAATTAAATACATATATAATCTTCTAACATATTGAAACTATTATCTCTAATTCCAAAACTCATAAAACATGTTATACAGATTGGAAATAGAAGACCGCTCTGATACCATTTGATGGAAATATGAGTGTGCGCAGCAGAAAATATTAATTAAACGGATCTACATCATTCACAATTGATAACATGTGCCATATAAGTTTCAGAATTAGAAAACAAGAGAGTGTACCTTAAAGCGGTGAAATTCAAAACCGAAGATCAGAAATTCTTGAGAAGACTTTCAATCTTCACTCCAATTCCACTAAATGCCCAAGATGTGTGGTCTCTCAATCAGTTATATGTATATGTTTCTAGAGAGAATTTAAGAGTGTCCAACACTCACATACCAATTCATATCCTTATAAAATATGTATGTTTCTCTCCTTATAACTGATTATCTAATTGGGCTAGCTTTTTGGGCTTTTCCAATTGGGCTTTAGTATGTGGCTTAGAGTGGAACCAAAAGGGAACAAATAAGACACTAGCTCCAATGGGCCTTGGGCCTTTCTGTCAATTCTTGACAAGTCCAAAGTTACCATTAACTATATTTAATACCACTATATAAATATAGTTGTACTCTAGGCCTTATTAATAGATTATATCCCAAGACTTAATTGTACATGCAACCCCTTCATAAAATATTCGTAGTAATACAAAGTTGTGAAAATAGACTGCCACTTTGTAAATTACTACATCTTAATCCTTGAGTACCCGGTTTAATTCTTTAAGTTATTCATCATATATTTATGAAATCAAATTTCATAAATATATACTTTAGTAACTAATTACTAAAGTAGTTAGGCCTAACATTCTGAATAACAAACTCATTAAACTTATCTCAAAGGAATATTTTGTATCTCCGTTAAGAGACTATGAATTCCATCTTGAGAATATATGTTCCATCAACACTAAATGTAGTTGCCTAACATATTGAGGTTTTGACCGTTACTTTAGATCTCACTCCTGATATATCAAAGCAACCTACACTTCATGATCAAGTCCATTATTCTCTTAGGATTAAGAGTTCATGCAAATATAAGTCGTGAGATTTATTATTCAATTGACAGTCTTTATAAGAATAATAAATCTCACAGCGGTCTGGTTCAATATGTCTTAACTCTTAAAACATATCAACATGTTAACTAGAAGTCACCACTTCCATGATCAAGACAAATCATCTTAATTGACATGTTATAGTCTTCGCAGATGAAATGTCCAATTTCATCATCGACTACGAACCAAATTCTGAGTTTACAAAGAACTTGTGACTTATATCTTCTGTGACTAAATCACATAAATCACATACTATGCATCTCATGGACTATATGATAATGTCCAAATATTCACGTTATCATTATTTCAGATAATAATAAAACAACTTTATTAATAACAATATTAAGTCATACATCATATCATACATAATGCCATACATAATATAGTACTTAGCATCATACAATAGGATTCTAGGGCACAAATTCCAACAATAGAAACATGTTCACTAGTTGAAAATGAAAGTTTCTTTTGCTTAGCAAAATGACAAATATCACAACACTGTGATTTATTTGTAGAAACAAAAGGTACAAACTTATTCAACAATAACATTTTTGAAAAGGAATGGTGACCTAAACGAGTGTGCCATAAATCTGAAGAGGTGGAAGATGCAAATTTTGCAGCAAAGGCTGAAAAAGAAGAAGTTTGAGTAAAGTTTTGCTGCAGCAAGTACAACCCTTTGCTTTCTCTACTCAGATCAATCGTGCTCTAATGAGCCAGGTCCTGGATGAAACATCAATTTCCAAGAAAAATCAAGCAACAAAAATAAGCCTTTGTGAGTTGACTAATTGAAATCAAGTTAAAACTAAAGGATGGCACACAAAGCACATTGGTGAGAGTGAGTGTAGTGGAAACTTTAACTGTCCCTATGTGTGTAACCATAGCTTGTTCCCCATTTGGCAAAAAGACATAGGTTTGAGAGATAGAAGTTATGGTAGTTAATTGAGTCACTGAATGAACTATGTGATCAGTAGCTCCTGTATCAATGATCCAATCACTGGATTTAAATGCTTTCCTATCTACAAGATGAGTAGAAAAAATAGAATGAGACATATTTGGGGGAATCCAAAAGGGATTACCTGAAAAGTTGACTGCAAAGTTACTGGATGAAGGATTATCACTAGTAGCAACCATCACAGTTGCAGCTTGATGGGCAGATGGTACTCCAGAACCTGAAGCAGAATTATCCTTAAGAACAAATAGATATGATAGCAGTTGTTCACACTGAGACTGGGAAATAGGACACTGAGAGGCCTGTGGTGATGGAGCCATGAATTGTGGAGAAAAATCCTGTGGAGTAAAATTCTTTGGAGAAAAATTCTGAGGAGCAAAATTTTGTGGAGAGAAACTCATTGCATCTGACTGCACACCAGAAGCATTAGTAGCATATTGTGGACCACCATAGGTATTGCCATGGGGAAAGAAATTTGGCCCTTGAACAATTGAACCATCTGATTGGAAGCCAACAGAAACCTGATTTGCCATAGGTCTGTTCCCCTTTGGTTTGTATCCTAGTGGATAACCATGAAGTTTATAGCATTTGTCTACTATATGACCAGTTAGACCATAATAGGTACATACTGGCCTTTGTTTCTTCGAATTTCCCCCTTTCCCTCCATGAAAACTTTGACCTTGATTAGGCCTAAAATTGGGATTAAAGCTAGGGTTGTAGCTATTATTAGCATACAAAGCCGTAGGTTCAGCAATCACATTAACTTCATGACCTACATTTCTTCGTTTTTCCTCTTGTAAAATCAAAGAACAAACCTTGTTGATTGAAGGAAGAACCATAGTGTTACATCTACACCAAGAATTGTACAAAGGTGAAGTGTTGATATACCTCACACTCGCCTGAAGGTCTTTGCAAAGGGAATTCACCAGCCATGAAAGAACCATAGTGTTACATCTACACCAAGAATTGTACAAAGGTGAAGTAACCTCTGGTTTGGAAATTGCTCCATTAACAAAAGCAAATTTGTTCCTCGCACTCAAGGCCAAGAACACAAATCTGGTCCAATCAGCATAGTTCTCTAGACCAATCAGAGGTTGTGAAGAGAGAATGATCCTTGGATTCTCTACAACACTGAGAAAATATGGATTATTGGCTAATTCATCTGCCATTGAAGAACTTGAAATATTCTGTGAGGATGATTCTATTTTTGGAATAGTTTGCAGAAAATCTGAAATCGAAGCCATGATTGAAGCTTCAGAGCAAAGAATCACAGAAGATACTTCGCAAGAAAATTACAAGAACAACAAGAAAAAAAAAAAAAAACTTCAATCAAAGATCAACAATGAAAGAAAAGGATCAACGATCAAAGCTTAAAGGAGAACAACAATGGAGGAAAAGAGTGAGTTAGGAAATTAGCGAGTCACTGAGCTAACTCGTTGCTCTGATACCATGCTAGGAAGGAAGTTTCTAGGAGAAAAGGAGATATTCTCTGAAAGGAACTTGTATTCATCAAGAAAAATGAAAAGACTTCAAATAAAATTACACACTAATTACTATTTATATATCATAGTAATCAGTTACACGAGCCCAGAAATTTAGGCAAGAATTAAGCAAAATAAACTAACTAAAATAGAGAGTAATCTAACAGCTTAAAAGGAAAAACAGATAAAATTACAGCACAAGTCCATCTAATTGCCTGAATCACGTGCCAGCAACTATATCTTCATTAGGGGTGTCCAAGGGTCGGTCCGGGTCGGGTTTGTGCCCAACCCAGAATCGACCTGCTCAAGTCAGGTGGAAAGAAAACAGACCCGCAACCGACCGCCGGAGACGTCGGGTCGAGTCGGCCGGGCTCAGGGGAGCGAACGGTCGGGTCGGTCGAGTTTGGTGATGAGCGACGGCGAGCAAAGGAGAAGATCTCTCTTCGTCAATCTGGGTTGAAGGCCGACCGGATCTAACGGATTCTCGCTGGATTTGAGTAGATCGAAGCCCAATCTAACCAAGAATAGCCAGATTTGTGTAGATCTAAGTCAGATCTAACCCAATACTGGCGGATTTGAGCTAATTTGAGCGAAGGAGAAGAGTAGATCTTGAGCGAGGATGGCTGGATCAGAGCTAAGGAACACCGGATCTGAGCGAAGGAAGACCAAAGATGACCGGATCGGAGCTGAAGGAAACCAAAACGTCACCGGATCTCGAAGGATCTCGCCGGATTTGGTCAAAAATCGTAATATTTCACCGGAGAGGATGAGTTTTCGGTTCGGGTCGGGTGCCACGGGTTTTGAAACGTGAAACCGGAAACCGACCCACGTGGGGTCGGGTTAGAGAAGTCGGACCCGCGTCCAACCGCCGGAGATGTCGGATTGGGTGGCGGCGGGTCGAGCTTGGGCGGGTTGGGCGGGTGGCTAGGTGGGTTGGACAGCCCTAATCTTCATTTAACAATACGACATCGCTTTGCTTCTTTCCCTTAACAAAAAACGATGCCATTTTCTTTAATTGTTTCTGCAGATGTCTTGCTTCAGTTTCAGCAATATACTTGAAAGGAAGTCCGTGAACTTGCACCCAGAGGGTCGTCCTCTTAAAACTAATTTCATGTAGAGGTTTATCGCCTTCGTATCGCTGTATAACTACCAGGTGCTTATCGAAGCTCCATGGTCCACTGTTGAGAATCCTGTCCACATCCTCCTTGTTATCAAACGTGAACATAATTTTATGATCGGCAAACTTCTTGATTTTGAAGCCATTCTTAGCTCTCCAAAGTGGTGTGAACGTTCTAGCTATGACCTCCACATTGATAACTCTTCTTGTCAAAAATTCCGCTGCAATTGAAAACTCCGTAACACTTTCCTCGTGTGTGAGTGAGGCTACACCCCGGCCCTTCTCTCTTGGAGAGAGTAAGCCGGTTCCAAGAATGAGCCAAATCGTCCATAGTACTTACACCTCAACTGTTTCTCAATCCCCTAAAAGAGAGCCCAACAAGCCTAGGAATAGTCTTACTATTCCGAGGAAACTATCCACACCTTCATTGAAGGGACACCACTTCTACAATGTCAAGGAAATTAAAATGAGAGCACTAACTCCTTAGACAGATCCTTAGACTGGCTGCGTTATATACTCAACAACCCACGTATCGCACTTAATGATGGTTTTTTTTCTTAATGAGTCTCTAGTTTATAATCAAAACAAGTTGCAAGATGCTAAAAAAGCTGGCAATTTTTTAACTAAGCCTTATAGTAGGTTGTTGTTGACTCAATTATGCAACTACTAATTTCATTGTTCTTTTTTTTTTTTCTTTTTTCTTTTTTTTTTTTTTTTTTTTTTTTTTTTTGGATGGGAATTTCACTGTTCTTATAACCTTATCACAAGGCAAGTCAATTAGGTCTAGAAAAATTGATGTGGACCCGTTAACCCGCTTTAACCCAAATGAAAATTAGGATAAGCGTAACAGAAATCACAACCCATTTTAGTCCGATTTGTTTATAACCCACTCCTAATTTTGGCCCAACCCAACCAGGTTAAACCCATACTTGACCCAACCTATTCATCAAGCCTTTACTATAAAATTTTAAACTTAATTTTTTAATTTTCATTTTCAATGTATGTTTGTAACATTGTATACTAAAGTTATATTAATTTTGTTATATTGTAGATAAAAATACTATCGACATTACTTGTTAACTTGACTAGTAATTCCGTAATTTCATTATAGTTTTTCTTCCTAATCATGCAACTTTTTTTATTTATTTAATTAATATGTTTTTTTTTTTTATAAGATTAATATTTTATATTTTATTCTTAAAGATGTATATAATTATATATTGTATGATTTTGGAACTTTGGATTTTTTTTTTCCCTTTTAACTTTTCATCATATGTATAGCTTTTTAAAAGCCTCAATTTTTTTTTAAGTGCAACTATAATTTAACCAAATTTTAGCAATTCAGCAAAAATTTAACCCAAAAAGCACACCTTAGTTTATAGGAGATTAGACTTTATTTCATATTTCATGTATAATAGGTGTTTTATTTTATTATTTTGTGCAATTATTAGATTAGTAGACTAATAAAATTAACCATCGGACTATTCAACATTTATTTATTTATTTTTTGACTTTTTACTTGGATCAAAAGATTTTTTTTTTTTTTTTTTTTGATGACCGTATCAAAAGAATTAAGAAAGAGAAAGCGGTTAAAAATTATGTCAAAGGTTTTTTTTGGTATGTGGAAAAAATATTGGTTACTCTAAATTGACCTAACCCATCAAAAATTGGTAAAAAGGTTCATAAGAATTATGCAATCCATCTTATTTCAATAAATTTCTGACTTAAACCCAGCCAAAGTGGAACCCCAAACCTCATTGACCCGACTCGTTCCCTAAGATTCAAAGTTAATGTAGTGCAATCTTACCATGAGACGGATTTAACAAGAATGATTTTCCAATCTGTTTATAAGCTTATAATTTTTTAAGTGACACTTGCCAAATAATGTGATCCTTCCTCTTTTTTCTTTTTCTTCTTACCCACACCCCGTATTTCTGTTTAATTCATAACGAAATTTGTTTTTTTTTTTTAATCAAAAAGTAATTTTATACCATATAACTATCTGAATGAAGGTTGTTCTTTTTAATTAAAAATCAATCATCCATGACACTAGTGGCGGAGCCAGGATTTCAAACTAAGAGAGACAAGATTAAAAGTCAATATTAAAAGAAATTCTCTAAAAAATATTAGTTGATAATAAAAAAATAATTAAACAATTGTGAACAAATGTATATATGTCTCATATCATTAAAATAAAGAAACAAAAACAACCAATTCAAAGTTACTAACAATCAAAGTAAGAAATTATTTAAATATACAAAATTTAGATATCTAATTTGATTTGTTAAACTAAATTGAGAAATCAAATTAATCTAAAAATGTTAAGAGTATACCTGTAAAGTTTATATATATATATATATATATATATATATATATATATATATATATATATATATATATATTTGTGGGGCCCAAATATTTGGCAACTCCGGCCCATTCCGTATCGGGCCCAAAGCCCAAGCCGAGGAGAGCACACGATCCGAGGATGAGTAGGAAAGGCCTAAGCCATCAAGGAACTTCGCCGAGGATGCTCATGTCCTCGGCACCCCGACATTGAAGAAGAAAGCTGTCATCCACCCACCAAGTGTATGCCACCAACACTCTGGCCGCATTAATGGTGAATTGACTAGCAAACAGTGATGCCTTGGTTACTTCAACTAACAGAAAGCCTGCAAAGGCGGCTGATAGGACGAGCCCTCAAATATAAGTCCAGATGGCCGACAAGTGGACGGCAGAGATCACCTGAACAAGACTATATAATAGATGGAACCTCAAAAGTTAAAAGGGTTGGCCCTCGAGGGTAGAAGAAGTTAAGGGATTTTCAAGGTATTCTGGGGCAACCCTTGTATCCATTAGCTCTAAGGGAAGGGCTCTTCGGATTGGGCCGAGGACGAACTTCCCCTTAGAACACTTAGCCAAATTCTAGTTGTTGATTTTGTAAACCCACACCGACTGTTGTATCTTTTGCTAGTGCCTAGTCCTTCTATCCACTCTCTACAAATTTATTGTACGAGGGTCGCCCGAAACGGGTCCCTACAATTGGCGCCGTCTGTGGGAAGGACTTGTGCACTAGCAAGTGCGATGGTTGGTGTGGAAAGATCAAGAGCAACACTTCTTTAAAAAAAAAAAAAAAAACAATATAGCCAATGGCAACATATTCATTCAAAAGGCAACCATCACAAGAAATGAAAAGATGCGAAAAGTAAAAGAAATGAAATGTAACGTGTTATTGGTCAGTCAGTGACTATTTTTTTTAATTTAGCTTTATCTTGTCACTTTTTGTTATTGGTCGGTGACTCATTGGTGTTTGGTGAAATATTAATTGGCATTTAGTGTAACGTGTGTTATGATTTGTGATTGGTATTGTGAAATTTTCTGATTGCAGCTAGCTATTGATTAAAGCAATGTAATGTGCAACACATTACATTGCTTTAATTATAACAAATAAATTAAAACAAATTAAAACAATATAATTAAATTAACCAATATAACAAATTAAAGTAGTATAATTAATAGCAAATAAATTAAAGCAATATAGTTTATTATTAAACTAAACAATAATAATTAAAGCTATATAATTAAATTAACCAATACATTATAAAAGACAAATTAATTAAATTATTTTTGTTTTTGTTTGAGGGGTTATTATTAATTAAAGTTGTATTAAAAATGGGTTGACTGTTTAAATTATAGTGAAAATTTTATTTTTTTTCTTGAGTATGAATAACATTCATATAACTAAATAAAAATTTCTAATTAAAATTTTTTTAAAATTCTTTTCAGGTTAATTTTTGAGTCATATTCTTAAAACTAAAAGAATTATGAGCAAACGAAAAACAATTGACGCATTCTTTAAGAAAAAAGATGTTAGCAATTCAGAAATTAGGACACCTGTGCCTGATGAACATCCCTCCAAATGTCCAAAACTTCAATTTGAAGAGATAGATCGTGATCTAGGATCACGTAAACAAATATGTGAATTTCCTATCAACAAACAAGATGAAATCCGACGAGCTTATCCCATAGAAGGTCCATATCAACCTGTAAATATAGAATATCCATACAATGATGATACTCATCGTCGTCGATTTCAACCTTCATGGTATAGTTCACATAAGGATTGGTTAGAATACTCACCTTCAATGGATGCGATATATTGTCTACCTTGCTACCTTTTTAGTAAGAAACCAATAGGTCGTCCCAGATCAGATGTATTCATTTCAAGAGGTTTTAATAATTGGAAAAAAGTGAAAGATGGAATGAATTGTCCTTTAATTCGTCATGAAGGGAAAGAACCAAACTCCCCACATAATAATGCTATGAAATGTTGCGATGATTTAAAGAATTATTCATGGCATATTGACAAGCTGATTGAGAAACAAACGTCAAAAGAATTAGAGAATAATCGATTGCGGCTCAAAACCTCAGTAGAGTGTGCTCGATGGTTAGCATTCCAAGCTTGTGCTTTTAGAGGTTATGATGAAAGTCTTGATTCAAAAAATAGAGGTAATTTTATTGAATTGATAAAATTCACATCAATTTTCAATGACAAAATAGCTAGTGTTGTCTTGGAAAATGCACCAGGAAATGCCAAATATACATCACCCACAATTCAAAAAGAGATTTTGCATATTCTTGCTAGTAATGTACGAAATGCTATTCGTGAAGAAATTGGGGATGCAAAATTTTGCATTCTTGTTGATGAAGCTCGGGATGAGTCGAAGAGAGAGCAAATGGCCATCATTTTGAGGTTTGTTGATAAAGAAGGTTTCATTAAAGAGCGTTTCTTTCATGTTGTGCATGTTAGAGACACTACTGCATTGACTTTAAAGAATGAGATATGTGCTGTCCTTTCTCATTACAACCTCCACATTGAAAATATTCGAGGTCAAGGATATGATGGGGCTAGTAACATGCGTGGTGAATGGAATGGATTACAAGCTCTTTTTATTAAAGATTGCCCATATGCTTATTATGTACACTGTATGGCTCATAGGTTGCAATTAGCTCTAGTTACAGCATCTAGAGAAGTAAAAGTTGTTCATCAGTTCTTTGATCATTTGGTTAATATTATCAATATTGTTGTTGGTTCTAGTAAGCGTAACGATGAATTACAACATGCTCAATCAGAACAAATTGAGAATATGATTGCTTCTAATGAAATTGAGACTGGAAGAAGGGCAAACCAGATTGGTACTTTGCAACGAGCTGGAGATACTAGGTGGGGATCTCATTTTCATTCTATTTGTAGTTTGATTAACATGTTTGATGCTACTTGCAAAGTTATCAACACTATCTCTGAGGAAGGGGCTAACTATAAACAACGCGGTGATGCCAATGGAGCTTATCAGGTATTAACATCATTTGAATTTATTTTAATCTTGCATTTGATGAAAGAGATAATGGGAATTACTAATGTTCTTTGTCAAGCTTTGCAACAACGTTCTCAAGACCTTTTAAATGCCATGCATTTAGTTTCAACTACAAAATCACTTATTCAAAAGTTGAGAGATGATGGATGGGAGCCTTTACTTGCTAGTGTTATAGCATTTTGTGAGCAACATGAAATTGATATTCCTGATATGAATGCTCATTACACTAAAGGTCGAGGTAGATATCGTCGTCAAGATGAAGATTTAAGAATGGAACATCATTTTAGAATTTGCATATTTACAATTGCAATAGACTTTCAATTGCAAGAATTGAAAAGTAGATTTGGTGAGTTAACAACGGAACTTGTCATTCTTAGTTCAGCTTTAAATCCCAAAGATGCTTTTAGATTATTCAAAATTGTTCATATATGCAATTTAGTTAAGAAATATTATCCTCAAGATTTTACTGAACATGAACAAGAACTTTTGGAGTCTCAATTGCAACATTATGAGCTTGATGTGATAAAACATCCAGATTTTCAGAATATGAGTACAATTTCCGAGCTATGTAAGGGATTAAAAATTTCAGGAAAGTCTAATGTCTATTTTTCGATTGATAGACTTATTCGTCTTGTGTTGACCCTTCCAGTTTCTACAGCAACTACAGAACGAGCTTTCTCAGCTATGAAGTTGTTAAAAACAAGACTTCGCAATAGAATGGAGGATGAGTTTTTGGCAGATAATATGATAGTTTATATAGAGAAGGAAATTGCAGGGAATTTCACTATAGAGATGATAATGGATGAATTTTATTCCATGAAAAATCGTCGTCAAGCATGATTTGATCCGGTTGATGACCCGACCTGACTTGAATAATGTTGCATGGTTTTTAATGGGAGATTTACTGAGGCTTAGTCCATGGAGCGGAGGCTTGGGTAGACAAAAATTTTTTGGCCCGTTTTGTAGCCCATTGTGAATTCTGTGCGCAGGATATAAAAGCTTTTTTTTTGTGATTAGGGTTTTGTCTTGTTGTTGTTTTTGAGAAAGAAAAACACTGTAGCAGCACATTGTAATTTTCTTTGATAATAGTGAAATTCCTGCAACTCTGTGGACGTAGGCAAATTGCCGAACCACGTAAATACTGTCTTGTGCGTGTGATTGTTTTTCTTATGGCATTTAGTATATTTATGTTACAACCCGGCCCCCTCATGTATTTATTCCTGGCTACGCCCCTGCTTGCTCCTCAAAGCCTCCAGCTGGGCCATATCCGCAGGGAGTAACAAGGACCTCCCCAACGCGTTAGCCACGTGCGCACCCTCGCCCCCTTGAGGGTTCCTTAGGGAGATATCATCCATCAAAGGCTTCCCATGGAGCATGGGGGCAGGAAGCCAAGCCTAGGCCCCAGCCTGGGTAGAAGCCTGCTTCTCTTGACCTTGGCGCCCTATCCTTAGCTATTTTGATGGCGACCGAGCATTGCTACCACCTCGGGGAGGATCAGACTCTTCACCCCCCTAGGTCTCTTGCCTTTGTCCTTCTTCTGTAGAGGACTGGAGGGTTTGGACCCGGACGTCGAACTCTGTTGGGGTGGGGGAGGAGGAAGCTCGGGAGGAGACTTCCCTGGCGCATCCCTCCCCGGCTGCCCCTTGATCAGCGCCAGCAATCTCTTCTGAGGTCGCTTCTTGAAACTCATCTTCGACCGAGGAGTGGCTTCCTCAGATAGAAGGTCTACTTCAGTTAAGCTGGGGTCACCCAAATCGCCGGAAGGGTCCTTGGGCGAATGAAACTGGTCGAATACACCAAACTCGTCCGCGGACAGACCTGAGTCAGCAACCTCCTCTTCCTCTAGCTTTTCCCCTTCAGCCTCGGGAACTCAAGCTGATGAAGAAGTACCTGCCAATGGTATGCCCTCGGGAATGGGAGACCCTTCGGGGATCAGAAATCCATGCTCGACTACGGTGATGCTACGCAGCCGAGGATCACCAGCTCGGATCACGTGCTTTGGAGCCGAGAATGATTTTTGAATCAGGTCGTACCCTAGGACCATGTGGGCGGCTCTAACTTGGTTGTCGTTTTTATTCACAAAGATCTCCGATCTCAGCACCTTCTCTAAGTCTCCCTTGTTAACCTGGCTGAAGTGACGCTCAAAAGCGCGTGGATCTGTATAAAAGAAAGCAAGTTCCTGTCAAAAACTAAGCGAAGCAGGACGCGAAAGCACAAAGAATTAAACACTCTCCTAGTCTGGATGCCCCACCTGGTGTACCCTCCTTTATTGGGCAATGAAAGCCCTCGTGCCATTCCCCAGACACAATGAGGAAGTCATTGTTCAGACCTTTGCTGGACTCAGGGAGGCACTGGATGAACCGGACCCTATCGTCCCTCGTCCTCATGTAATAAGACTTCTCCTTCAGGCGCTGGAGTTTGTAGCACCAGTTCAGATCATGATGGGTTAATCTCAACCCCGTCTTCTCATTCAAGGCATTCACACAGCCTAAGATCCTAAATACATTAGTGACACATTGAGTGGGAGATAGGCCGAAGTGCCTAAGATAGTCCCTCATCACCGGCCCCATGGGAATCCTCATTCCATCCTCCAGAAAGGCGATTATAGGAATCGCCACCTCACTCTCTTTCCTCCTCGAACTCCATTCCCCCTCTCCACAGTACCTCAAACCCATTGTATCGGGGATCCAATAATCAGCGACAAATTTGTCCATTGACTTCTCAGACTCAACTAACTTCTTAAGCCTACCCATCCTAAAGAACTAACAGGGAACTCAAGTGAACAGTACGAACTAGAAAGAGAAGAATAATTACAGAAATGAGGAAAAGCTCCTCGGGCAGGCTTTTTGTGCTAAGGGAAGTTGCAAGTACAGTTGGAGATGTGACCGAATTCAAAGAATGTGCGCAAGATCTCTTGAATGCAGAAGTAAAAGGACGAATCAGTTCAATTGGGTATATATACCCCTAATTAAAAATAACCGCACGGACTTTCCCGCCCAATGAGCCAGAAGCATCTCCACTGTCCGTTCATCATCACACCGTTGAACGTGGAGGACACAGAGCCGCCGAAATTTAATGAAGGCACGCTCCAAATTCTGAAACGTCAGGAACATCCCCTGGGCAGTTGAAAGGATTGTGATACTAACAGAAAGACAAGGCTCGCCAGGCCAGGACAAGAGTCCGAGAGCATCAAAATCCTCTTCCCGACCTAAGAGGCCGGATAGCAGAATTTTGAGAGGCTATTGTGGGGCCCAAATATTTGGCAACCCCGGCCCACTCCGAATCGGGCCCAAAACCCATGCCGAGGAGAGCACACGATCCGAGGATGAGTAGGAAAGGCGCAAACCATCAAGGAACTTCGCCGAGGATGCCCACGTCCTTGGCACCCCGACATTGAAGAAGAAAGCTGTCATCCACCCACCAAGTGTATGCCACCAACACTCTGGCTGCATTAATGGTGAATTGACCAGCAAACAGTGATGCCTTAGTTATTTCAACTAACAGAAAGCCTGCAAAGGCGGTTGATGGGACGAGCCCTCAAACATAAGTCCAGATGGCTGACAAGTGGACAGCAGAGATCACCTGAACAAGACTATATAATAGATGGAACCTCAAAAGTTAAAAGGGTTGGCCTTTGAGGGTAGAAGAAGTTAAGGGATTTTCAGGGTATTCTGGGGCAACCCTTGTATCCATTAGCTCTAAGGGAAGGGCTCCTCGGACTGGGCCGAGGACGAACTTCCCCTTAGAACACTTAGCCAAATTTTAGTTGTTGATTTTGTAAACCTACACCGACTGTTGTATCTTTTGCTAGTGCTTAGTCCTTCTATCCACTCTTTACAAATTTATTGTACGGGGGTCGCCCGAAACAGGTCCCTACAATATTCTTCAAAGTAATTAAAATTTGGGTTTATAATAAAAACACACTGTTTAAAACATTGAAAAGGTCAAAATATAAAATAGAAATTAAAAAAAAAAAAAAAAAAGTAGTGGATGCTTTAGGTTTTTAGTACCATGCAAGAACATTAATTTTTTTAAGAAAAAAATTATTATATTATGTTAATTATTGGACCCAATAATGAATTTTCACAAGGAAAAAAAATTTTGGAAAAAAAAAATGTTTAAGTTTCTACAAAAAGCTAATAAATTGATGTGGTAAGAACGTGATTAGTAGTGCTACTAGTCAAAATAATAAATAATTATATGAATTGATTTTTTTGAGAAAGTGATACATCATACTAAT
This sequence comes from Quercus glauca, assembly GCA_023736055.1. Classification (NCBI taxonomy): domain Eukaryota; kingdom Viridiplantae; phylum Streptophyta; class Magnoliopsida; order Fagales; family Fagaceae; genus Quercus; species Quercus glauca. Next base: position 69,226,815 of record CM043316.1, on the reverse strand, counting down.
GTAGTAAAATTTGTAGCATTCGCAGCATCACCCAACAAAAAAAGTGATATGAATAGTAAAAAAAAAAGAAAAAAAAAGGGAAGAAAAACAAAACACGGGTGAAATGGGTGAAAATGTGAGACAAGATATAAAAAAGCTACTTTGAAGATACTTTAAAAGAGTAGTGAAGTAGGCAAAAAGTAACATGCTTTTATACGTGAGGAAGGTTTTTTTTTTTTTTTTTTTTTTGGTTATGTTGGTGTTAGGGCCTGGAGTGAGAGTCTTTTATTTTGTTTTATCTCCATGTTTGGTAGCATACTACTTTTAGGTCTAGTGCATTCAATGTACTAGATCCGTTTTGATGGTGACATGTGTCTAAAAGTGAACACGTGTCTGATTTCAATGGGTTCAGTGCAACTAGGCATTATACCCAAACCTCACCCCTTATAAAAACAGAAGTAAATATATATTTTTTTATAGCTAAAATGCAAAACTAACTCTTTAAGTTTCACCTTTTGTCATTTCAATCCTCTAAGTCTAAGTTTTAGTTGTGTCATTTCAATCCTCTAAGTTTCAAATTTTGTTAATTCAGTCATTTGTTATCTTTCAGTTAGATGCTGCTGTTTACTAACCAAAATGACTCAGTTTTGGATGATTTTTTTTTTCTTAATTTAATTTTACTGAAAAACATTAATTACCAAAAAAAAAAAAAAAAAAAAAAAACTAAGGGAATGACGTCATGAAGGAAAATGCCCCTGGGACATCATCAACACAATCCCAGCCACTACTCGACCCGACTTTAGATCCCCTTCCTCTATCACCTTGGCCCTTAGTGGTTGGAGCCTGAGTCCATTTCCCCAATTCAGAACATCAATCGAAGTGTTTATTGATGTGTACTCGGTGGAAGTCCCAAAGGGCGTGACGGTTCTTCAAGCCTGCGAAGCCGGCGTCGATATCCCTTGATTTTGCTACCATAATCGCCTCTCCATCTCCAGTAACTACTGCATATGCCTCATCGTTCAAGCTTGGGATTGTGCCGATGATGTCCCTGGGGCATTTTCCTTCACACGTCATTCCCTAAGTTTTTTTTTTTTTTTTTTTTTTTTTTTTTTTTTGTTTTTGTATTCAACATTTGTAAAATTAAATTAAGAAATTAAAAAAAAAATCATTCAAAACAGCGTTGTTTTGGTTACTAAATGGTAGCACTCAACAGAAGGGTAACAAAGGACTGAATTGACAAAAGGTAAAACTTAGAGGACTAAAATGACAAAACTGAAACTTAGAGTACTGAAATGACAAAAGGTAAAAACTTAGAGGGCCAGTTTTGCAATTTAGCCATTTTTTTTAATAAGTCATCTTAACAAGTTATAAAACATTACAAAATATTTTGCATCCCTATAACATTGCTTCTTACTATAGATTCGTTTGACAAAATAGTAAATATAGTAAATACATCTCTCAACCATTATTTTTCTTTGCTTTTTTTTTCCCCTTATTTTATTGTGAAAATTATATTTTATCACCCTAAACTATACCATGGTCCGTTTGGGTACAATTTATTTAGCTGAAATTGAAAACTTTTTATAGAAAGTACTGTAGATAAAGATAAAAGTTTGCTGAAATAGTATGATGGAACTCATGAATAGTATCAAAAAGTGCAGTAGGACCTACAAATAGTAGTAAAAATAAGCTGAATAGTTGTAAAAATAAGAAAAATAGAAAATAAGTTGACTTTAAACTCTAATCCCAAACGCAACCCACATATTACACTTTGCACCCTAAACTTTTTGAGTACACGTCTTGAAATTTTTTTACTAAAAGTATTATAGATAAAGGTATTAGCTGAAATAGTACAGTGAAACCCATTAATAGTACCAAAAAGTGCAATATGACCTATGAATAGTAGTAAAAATAAGCTGAATAGTTGTAAAAATAAGATAAATAGTAAAATAAGTTGACTTTAAACTCTAATCCAAACACAACTCACATATTACACTTTGCGCCCTAAACTTTTTTAGTACACATTTTGCACCATAAACTATAGCTCTTGTTACACTTTGCACCCCGTCATTAAGTTTAGTGTTAACTTGGATGGAAATTCAAAGTTTAGGGTGTAAAGTGTAATAAGAAATATAATTTAAGGTGGTAAAGTATAATTTTTCATTTGTTCTTAATAGATTGAGAAGAGGGGTAATTAGGTATTTTCACATAGTGTCATACTTTTCCATCCAAGTTAACACCAAATTCAACGTCGGGGTGCAAAGTGTAACAAAAGTCATAGTTTATGGCACAAAACGTGCATTCAAAAAGTTTAGGGTGCAAAGTGTAATATAGGGTATAGTTTAGGGTGGTAGAATGTGATTTCCTCTATTTTATTTACATAAGGGAAGGAAGGAAGTAAGGATCACAGGAGAGTGGTTTGGGAGGCAACAAGACACTGAGGACTGCTTCGGAAGTTGGCAAGTAAAAAATTGCTAGCTAGCAATATTTAAATAAATAGAGTGGATGCTCGAAGATGTTTTTGATCCAAAATGTGATTTTTTTTAGCGTGTTTAGGGACAGAGTTTACCTTCTTCTTAGCGTGAATTATTCACTCCTATAGCAGAAGTTGTCATTCCTTTCATAGGATGTGTGGACCCACCATGGACCCCTTACAAAGACTAAACTTGTTGTGGGATAAGATAAAATTCCTCATATAGGAGTAAATAATTTCTCATTGATAGAATCATAGCTCACTTTCTAAAAGCTAGATCCAAATATCGCATTGATTAACTATAATTAATCCTCCTATAGCTCACTTTCTACAGCAACATGAAATACCCTTAGCAACCATATGTAAGCCTATGTGAAACCAATAAATCAACGGTTTGGTTAATGGCTGTTTTTAGGACATTTGTTAATGAGCAATTTAGGCTGCATTTGGTTCGATGTAAATTGAATTCCGAGTGTAAAATGAATGCAGGGGAAAATGAATTTCCGTAAGAAAATTAAAATCCGAGCGTTTGGGTGTGCAATGAAAAATAGTCCGAAAAACGATTTCTAGTGTTTAGTAATATTCTGAAAATGCTATTTTCCTACAATTTTTTCACATTTTCTCAGCCACCAAACAAATTTTATATTAGAAAATGCACCAACATCCACACACCAACATCCACAGAAAATCCACCACCACCACAGACCAGCACCCACACAAAACCCACCACTATCCACACAAAACCCACCACCACATAACACAAAAACCACCAAAACACCACCACCCACACCAACACCACAAAAAAAAAAAAAAAAAAAATCAGAGATCAAAGAGAGAAAGATTGAGAGATTGAGGGAAAGAGGGATAGATCGGGAAAGAGAGATCGATCTTCAGCGGTGGCGACGATCTTCAGCAGTGGCGACGATCTTCAGCGGCAGAAAAGAGATCGGTCTTGGGTGGGTCAAGAACGAGATCGGTCTTTGGTGGTGACGATGAGAATGAGATGCAAGGCTCCGATCTAGATGGCGGCGACGTTGGAGCATGGCCTACGATTAGTTGTCAAGATCGGAGCTCAACCTGTACTTGTCGGTGGGTCTTGGGTGTTTGTGGATCAGTGATGAGGGAAGGGTGGGCTGAGATGAAGGATCAGTGATGGGTGTTTGTGTCGGAGCTTGGCTGGGTGGTGATGAGGGATCGGTGATGGGTGTTTGTGCTAGAGCTTGGTTGGGCGGTGATGAGGGATCGGTGCTTGGTGTCGGAGCTTGGCTGGGCGAACCACCTGTGCTCTCTCTTCTTGCTCTCTCCCTCTCTATCTCTCTTCGTCCCTGAGTCCTGGAATTCATTTGAAGGTAAAATAGAAACTGAAATTCATTTCCGGCTTGGGAGGGTTATTTTACGGTCAACGCAGAAATTGATTTCTTTTTGACCCAGTTTTCTGTGCTTACCAAACACATAGGCTGGTGTAAAATGATTTCATGAAATCATTTTCAGCCAAAACAAACATAGTCTTTAAAAAAAAAAAAAAAATTTTGATATCACTTTTATTAAAAATATAAAAATTATAAAAAATATTAATTACATTTTTTCTTTTCCCACATCCATTACCTATAAATCGAACCCTTCAACGGGGTCATGGTAGTTAGGATTTTTTTTTTTTTTTTTTTTTTTTTTTTTTTTTTTTTTTTTTTTTGAGGAACCATGGTAGTTAGGATCTGAACGTAAATTGGTATTAAAATCAGTACCTTAAACCTTGTAAAGGCTTTTGGAGTCTACCCAGGTGAAAATTGATTAGATTAAAATCAAAGTTCATAACTTAACAATTGGTCCTTTCAAAGTTCCAAATTAAGAAGCTTCTCTTTGAAACTATATCAATTCAAGACTTCAAGTCATAGCATCAAGTTTTGGGTAATTTCTCAAGCCTAGAGATTAGGAAAGTCTTGCCGTGCATTCTAGGCTATCTGTTCCTTCAGAGGCCAGCAATTGGTTGTTGCTTTTTATTTTTTATTGTGCAACGTGTTTCTTCTAGTATGTTCAAAGTCCAAACAAAAGAGCCCACAGAAATATTCTCGAAAATAAACTTTTGATCATTTTCAGGTCTATGCCAATATGGGTTGAAGTCCTTAAAACGGTAAAAATTTCCCGTTGAAATTATGGCAATGTTCAAAATGATAAAATTGACAGTAGGGTCTCACTCACGAATTCAAGTCAAAATGCGTAATTAGATTTGTTAAGCATCTTAATAAAGGTTGTCAATGTCGGAATCTTACGTAGGATCGTGGATCGTAAGATCCTATATATTTTTAGATTTAAACCAAAAAACACATTAATAATAACTTTATATGTTGAATAATCATGTAAATTGTAAATCTATCCATAAAAAATAAAGATTTGCATCATATGATGCAATTTGCATGTCATACATCACTATGTCTATACTAACGAAACAAATATATTTAAGTTTTTTATCCAATGTATTTAAAAAATTAAATAAATGTTTAATTAGCAACTAAATACCAAAATATTTATCAACACACATGGAAATATTTTCCAAATTTTAAGTTCCAAGTTCCAAATTTAAAATCTAAAAATAAGTTATCAAATGGAAACTATCTAACTAAAAAATGAAATCCAAAAGCAAGGTGAATATTAAGGTGAAATGAATATTTAATTATTCTCACTCTAGGGTTCTTATAACTACCGTCCTAATCATCAGCATCTATTTCAACATCTATGTAGATATTGTATACTTGTATACTACAGTTGCAAAAGAGATCAAAATACAACTTCACACTCAATTATTCAAGTTATACCACTCAACAACAATTACAGTGCATAATCAAAAAAATCAATCAATCAATATATAAATACAAGTATACTAATAAAATTGTACGTGGAATGGCCCCGGGGTCATTGGGCCTTGGACTCTGGCCTTGTAACATTATACGGGATAGGGCCCTAAGCCCGTTGGGCCTCAGGCCCTAACCTCGAGATACAACACCTGGCTCTTTCCACACTGGACTTATGACTTTGATCCAAACATCCTTTAAGACCTAATGTGAGCCCAGTAAACGTAACGGGACCATTTTGCCTTGAACGTCAAAAGCAAACCACTCCTAACCAATCTCGACTTGGTCGGACGTGTGGTTGCTCAGCAGAACGATGTCTTCGCTTCTCGGTATTGCCTTTGGTAATGTCGTTGCCGAGTAGATTTCGGAGGTGGAAATCAATTCCAATGCCACTACCGCCTCACCCACCTAAACGCCCACCTAAAGATGATGGAATTGGACCCCCATTCGCACTAGCAAGGGGGAGTAATCATAGCACCTCCACTTATCCTAGCCTATAAATAGAAGAGGAGAATGGGGAAAAAGGGGTTGGCAATTCTGGAGAGAATAGGGAGAGAAGAGAGCAATTATTCTAAGAAAGAAAGATAGTGATTTTGTGAGGCAAAAAGAAGGGTTTGTGAAAACAGGAATGTCCCTGGACTCTCGAGCATAGAACCACCCTCAGTAGGAAACCCAAAGCCCACAATACAAATGGATTGTGAGCCAAAGTAGAGGTTGAGCCCAATAGTTATATTTTGGGTACGCACAAAAATTATATATAAGAAAAACATTTTAGTAATATTATAACACAAATTAGTATATTGATCAAACAAATTTAACAATAATATAGCTTAAAAGGTAGCAAAGCCAATATAAATTCTTCATTTAGAAATGATGAAGCATTCCTTTACTTTGATTACAAGTGAACTACAAACTAGAAAACATTTGCTTAGGTTAACATAATTATATAAAAATAAATAAAAGTCATACCATCATAACATAGAAAATAAAAACCCTTAAAGTTTCATCAAAACAAAGAATTTATCCCATAAAAAAAATTTAAAAAAAAAAAACCAAAAACTGATGTTTTGGTAGGATTGGTAGAATCGGTAAGATCCCATATGATCCTACGATCCTACAATTTTTATGATCTTAATGCGATCTTAAATGTTTTGGTGAGGTGGGATTGAAAATAGTGCGATCCTACAATCCAGATCGCGATTTTGACAACCATGGTCTTAATTTAGTCGTTTCATTATCTGTGTTCGTGTGTTTTTTGTAAGGCCTATGTTTGGTGGTTTATTTGCTTAACAGTGAGCTTGAAAGTGGTTTTAACCTGTTGGGGGACCACAATTTGACTCCCTACAACCACTCTAAAAACAGGCCCACAAAATATCATTATCTTATAAGAATATAATGTAAAATTTATAGGTTAAAAATAATGTATGTGTTATTTAGAAGTATTTTTTTTTATAAGTTTTATGTAATAAAACATATAACGTATTTTGCATTCAACAACATACATAGTGATTAGTGATATAATATATATATATATATATATATATATATATATATATATATATATATATATATATTAATAAAATTATTTAAATTACATAACTATAATTTTTTTTTTTTTTATGTAAATGAAGAAGAAAAAAAATGTACACCCTTACATTAAAGGCACGTTTGGTATACTAAATAGAGATTACGACATGAATGATAATTTTTTTAACTAGGAATAAAATGTGTTGTAATGGAAGGAACATATGTAACATGTTACATTAAGGGCACATTTTAGAATTGTAGCATTTTTTATCTGTAGGGTTGAAATTTGATGGGCTAGGCACCAACTTTGCGTATCGTGAGCCCAACGAATTCCCAACAATGAATTTGTAGAGAATGGGTTAAACAGCTGGGCTGGTTATGGATTTAGCAACGATTCAATGTACACGAATAAGGGTAAAGAGGCATTCATACTAATATTTAATAAAAGTCCTCTTGGGTCCGAAGAGATTTATCAGCTTATCAACTTAGTGAATACAAAATTTTTCTCTCCTCTTCCGTGAGACCTATTTCCTTTATATATACACTTTCCACCTCATCTTCACCGCACACTTGTTCTTCATCTAAGCGTCCACTTGAGTACTAGTCACATCAGAAGTTTGCTTTAACCTGCAGTGAGTGGTTGTGGTTGAGGTTGTACTGTTTAGGTGTCTTCTCCACATAAATGCGGTCAGAAAAGTTGCTGTAATGCATTAAATGCGGTGGTAGCAGCTTTATTTTTAAGATATTTCATGATATTCCCGCACTTAGGCATGCCCAGAGCTCACCCCTTACCGAGGAATCTTTAGTATATCCACTTGACCAAGTTCTCCTGAGATCCGATGAGAGGAACCTCTTCGGACCAGCCAGGTTGTCTTCGAACGCAACATTCGTCCTTTCTTGGCTACATTTTCACCAGGATGGTAAAGCGCTGATCCCTTTAGCCTCTTCGGACAGGAAGTGATACTTAAATTGGGCCCCAGGCCCAACATATGGCGTTGGGCTTTCTCACCCACATTATCCTTTCCAAATATAAGTATAATGCCTATATTATTGAAACTTATATTTTAAGGCAATCTTTTGAATATTTATCATTTTTATTACTTTTTTAGGGCCTATGTCTCTAATTTCTAATATCTATTGAATAATTTGTTTATATTTTTTATACCAAAACTAAAAAAAGAATCAATTTAATGCCCAATTAGTCCAAATTAAATGGACCGAAATGGACCAAAGACAAAGAGAACTGAATTGGGCCAAAGTGGACCGAATGGATCGAAATAGACCAAAGTGGACCAAACTAGACTGGGGAGGACTAAACGGACCAAATGGACCGAAGTGAACTGAATTGGACCGAAATGCTTCGTTGATATGTCTTAAAAGGAGTGTAGCAACAATAATTAATATGTTTAAACTTTTAGATGTTATATAGATTTGTGATTTGGTGTTATAATTGTGGTTGAAGAAAATTGCTTGTAATATTTGTGTGGAATTCATAATAAACTTGTTCAATAAATCCATTAATTCCATTGCATAAGTTGTTTAGGGGGTCTAAACTAGATTTATTAAGTTGTATCAGTCTTAGAGCTTATAGGGGTTATAATAGATTTTTTAAGAGACAGAAGATTTTATTTTATAATTTGATTGTTTTATTTTATTTTTTTTTAAGTTTTCAAGTTTCATTTAGCCGGTACATTTTGTAAGGGATTATATTCCTAAGTGTGATACTTAACCCAACTCATCTCAAGAATATTCTGATGATAAGGAAAGTGGACTTCAACAAGCATAAAATAAGCTTTTTAAGTTACGTATTAAATTGAAGAAAGTTTTTAAGAATTCTTATTAAAATTAAATGACATTGAACATGGCAGTATAGTCAGGGTCCGTATTGAGGGGAAGTCGTTCTTCTGCTTTTTCTGATTTTTCAAGAAATTCTTAGAAAAATTTAAATAACATTGAACATGACATGACAGTATGGTCTGGGTCCACATTGATGTTTGATGTATTTTGAATACAGTCTTATGCACATAAAATATAATGTAAACTGATTTTTTCTTTAAAAAAAAAAAAAAAAAACTGTACTTATGCTCTATGCCTTTTTTCAAGTCTCATGTAATAGAAAGTAGATCTAGTTATTATTTAGTTTATGAGATTTACTTTGTATTACATCGAGTCATTTGTATTGTGAGGCTTTTGGATTCTATGCAAGTGAGAATTAATTAGATTAAACTGAAGACTTCACAAGGTCTTCCTCGATCAGTTCCGAATGATGTTAATTCAAGTCTTAGCATCATGATTGTTGGGTAAGTTTCTCAAGCATTGAGTAAAGTCTTGCCGTGCATTCTTGTCTAGTTTGTTCCCTCAGAGGCCAGCAATATGGTTTTGCCTTTTGTTTTTTATTGTGCAATGCGTTTTTCCTTGTATGTTCAAATAAACAAAAGAAACCAACTCAGAGACAGAGAGTACTTGCGATATGCATTAATTGGAATATTCTCGAGTGATAAAAGCAAATTTTGGGTGATTCTCAGCTTAATGACAAGATGGGTTGAAGTCGTTTAAACGGTATGAATTTCTGGATGGAAAATTATGGAAAATTTTCAAAAAATGGTAATTGACATTATTGGAACTCAAATACATTGACCAGAGGGTCTCATTCACGAATTCGAGTCCAAAACGCGTGATTATAGTTGATAGTCTTTATTCAGTCATTTCATTTTCTGAGTTGGCGTAACGTATGGTTTATATTTTGGTAGCTTATTTGCTTAAGTTGAGGTAGAAAACGATATGATTTGCCGTTGGATCATATAATATTCTAAAAGTTTGATTGAAATGTCAGGAACTCAAAAAATTGATGGAACATTTTGCATAGGAGTAAACCTTTTCACGAATCAGCGAAATGTCAAGTGTTTGATTAAGTATTACTTGGAAAATGCGAAGCATTAGGGTATTGAATTATTCGTTTACTGTCATAGTTGTACAGTAATCAAGGTCTTACCAAGTAATGGTATACCTCAATCCCTCCAAAAATGTAGAAAACAACCAAATTAGAACTGTAAACTCTGTGAGCAAGTTGTATAATTTGGATGCCTATGAAATTCTGTATAATACAAAAGTAGAGTGCACATGTGCGAAGAAATGGGTATAATACATCATCCTTGGCCTCCACATGTTAACCCTACATGTCTTTTATCCTTCATGGAACCTCACACTTCACCGTTGTCTAGCACCATGACAATAATACTCCTCCTTTGTTGGGCTTTTTTCTAAGATTGTTTGTGTGAATTTTACGGGCTTGTTTGGTGTAACATGATGTCACCTTTGCCCCACATACCACCATGAACTCTAATACCACTTGTTGGGGAGACAACTTGAATAATTATTTTAACATATAAAAACACACTTTAACCCAAAAAACATAAGTCCAATGAGTATTTGTTCAATTATATTATATTAACTACTCATTCTTCATTTAAAAAAAAAAAAAAAAACCCACTCATTTTTCTCATAATTATTTAATATGAGACTTTACTCATACCTATATACCCAACATTACTGCCATAGTTGTTCAATAGTCAAGGTCTTACTGAGTAATGGTATTCCTCAATCCCTCCAAAAATGTAGAAAACAGCCAAATTACAACTGTAAACTCTGTGAGCAAGTTGTATAATTTGGATGCCTGTGAAATTCTGTATAATACAAAAGTAGAGTGCACATGTGTGAAGAAACGGGTATAATACATCATCCATGGGCCTCCACATGTTAACCCTACATGTCTTTTATCCTTTATGGAACCTCACACTTCACCGTTGTCTAGCACCATGACAATAATACTCCTTTGTTGGGCTTTTTTCTAAGATTGTTTGTGTGAATTTTACGGGCTTGTTTGGTGCAACATAACGTCACCTTTGCCCCACATACCACCATGAACTCTAATACCACTTGTTGGAGAGACAACTTGAATAATTAGTATAACATATAAAAACATATTTTAACCCAAAAAGTATAAGTCCAATGAATATTTGTTCAAATATATTATATTAACTACTCATTCTTTATTTCAAAAAAAAAAAAAAAAAAAAAAAACCACTCATTTTTCTCATAATTATTTAATATGAGACTTTACTCATACCTATATACCCAACATTACTGCCATAGTACGTTGTTCAGTAGTCAAGGTCTTACCGAGTAATGGTATTCCTCAATCCCTCCAAAAATGTAGAAAACAGCCAAATTAGAACTGTAAACTCTGTGAGCAAGTTGTATAATTGGATGCCTGCGAAGTTCTGTATAATACAAAGTAGAGCGCACGTGAATGATGAAATGAAATCTGTATGGATTAGAGTTTTATGAATCAAGTGCCTTGCATTTTAATTCGGAAGTTAATTGGTAAAAGTCTTTATAATATAGAAAATATTGCCCATGAAGCTCCAAGATAAAAGTTGTCACAGTTTGGGAGTCATCCCTACTAAACAGCTCATGGCCAGCCTAATCCCTAATTTATCTGTACCATTTTTTATTTTTAAAGTAATATTTTTTTTTGTCTGGCAAATCACTAAATTTGTAACTTTTGTAATTGTATAATATCAAATTGCCAAATCTTTAACAAATTACAAAGATAGTCATTTCAAAAAACACGTAAAGATTTGACATGAGGCTTTGCAAATTGCAATATAAAGTTTTTATGATGATGACATGGAAGAGTTTTTTGATCATTTAAGCAAAGAATTTAAAGGCTATTAAGAGGGTTTATCGATTTGATCAACCAGGCTGAGATGATGGCGATCCATGACCATGAGCAATAAACCATGCTTTTTTTTTTTTATTGGGGTGATTTTCAGCTCTATGACAAAATTGGTTGGAGTCCTTCAATAAAATAAGTGAATACATCCAATATGATGCTTGTTAGTACTGTAACTCTACAAAATTGACTTAGTCGAGGGGTTAAGGACCAATTCAAGCTTAAAGCGCGTAACTAGCTAGGTTGATTAGTCGCTAAAGTCAATCATATCATTGTCTGAGACCAGGTCTGAGCATCAACTTCAAAAGACCTGGTCGTAACTAAGTTGATTTATTTATTTTTGATAACTTTACTAATTACAAGCCTTCACTTTTCTGGTGGCAAACTATACCATAGAAGAAAAAGATTCATCATGATGTCGAATCACAGAAATGATCCACTGTTTATGTACCAAACTCTAGTCGAGAAGGGGGTTGTTTCTTTAATAAATATAGTCGATGATGTCATTTGCTAATAAAATTCTGCTTCGATAATAAGATTGACTGTTATGTCATTTCTTTGTAGGTTACAGAATTAGGTAGGTTTTGCTTTCTATTTATTTTTTTTTTTTAAAGAGAAGTAGATTCCAATTAGCTTAATAAATAAAATCTATTGTCATCAAATAAGATATCTGAAATTGAATTCTGCCAAAAATATATTTATTTGTATTTTGGCTTAATAGTAAAGAACAATAATTATGAGGTGGGCACTATAGATTTTATTCTTATCATATAATATAATGATAATAATAATATGTTAATACTCTAAATCTTTCTCAAAAAAAAAAAAAAGTTGAGATATTAGATTCTCAAAAAAAAAAAAATTTGAGATATTAATATTATGTACCAAACTTATAGGGGGGAAGATGGTTGTTTATATAATAACCTTCATGAATTAGCAGTGCTAAAGCACTAAACTATTGAGTAGTGATCTTTTGTCAAAGGTCTACAATATAGCATTAGCTATGATGATCATCATCTTACACAGTACTGGCATACCTCAAGCCCCCAACATAAAGAAAATGAGCAATTTACATAAGTAGCCTCTACTATGATGATCATCATCATTGGTATACCACTAGGGGGCCTCTATTTCTATGGCTCTAATATTCTAATTCATACACCACTCCCTTTTAAAGATACACTCAAATTATACAACTTCTTAATTTATGAGACTCTAATGGTAAATACTTTCTATTCATTATGGATTATATGAACTCATAACGTTTCGTCGATCACTCACAATTATATCAGTTAGCAAATTATAAATTTAGTGTCTTTCTACCCATTATAGATTACATGGACTCATAATTTTTTGTCAATCACTCACAATCATACCGGTTAACAAATTGTAAATTTGGTGTAAAAATGGGTGCGTAGATAATATTGTTGCTCCCTCTATGTTGGCCTATATGAGGTTGCCTACTCTCAATGGCAAAAGACCAATAGAAACCTCATACAAAAAAGAGCACTGACTTATTCAAAAGTTGAATATCAGTCTTTGTCTAACTGTCCTACGTCAGGTTAGGCACTAAAGGCATGCAACTCTAGGTTCCTACCATTTTCCTCCACAATAAAAGTAGTTTTTTTTTTTTTTTTTTTGCCGAATAACAATAAAAGTAGTTATGCTCAAGCAATTTCCCTAAACAAAATTAATAATTAAATCAATAATTAAAAATTAAAAGTTCTACTTTGACAGTCAAAGGGTCCACTAGAACTTGTCTGATGAATATATTTTTTTTTGATCATAGTGTCTGATGAATATTGATTGAACTATTGGAGACTTTTCCAATATCGTATACTCTACGCCCAAGTTCACCAATGTTACTTGCTCCCGGTGTCCCAGATAACACTCCCATGCTCTTGTCACTATCTCCCCCGTCTCTCACAACTTCCTATAAATTCACAATTCATTCTTCATTCTCCATATCACTACCTCTGCCTCCATTCCTCTGAATACACTTGTATACACGCCCAACACCTCTTTCTCACACACTCTATAAATATGTGGAACTCCTTTGCCTTAGACAGAATTTCATTTCATAAACTACTAGTACCTAGAAAACCCAATACCTATTCAAAAACCATATACAGAGATGAGTTAGACAAGAAGGTACAAAGAAAGAAGTCTGCAGAGAAGAGTAGCAAAGATCATTTTGCATATTTAAAAGTACCATTGATTCCAAAAGAAGAAGATGGTAAGGATTTTGTGAAAGGAGCTAGCTGTGGCAGTACTACTGTTGAGAAAAAGGAGATGATTAGAGTAAAGGTCAGGATGACAAAGCAAGAGGCAGCTCGAATGTTGTCTAAGTGCAAGGATGGAGGTGTCCTTGAATTCAAGGATGTAGCACTGGAGCTTGTGCAAATACCAACAAATCAAATTTGTGTTATGTCAACTAATACTGCTCCAGTGCTTGAGAGCATCCCAGAAGAGTTATAGATTTTTTTTTTTTTTTTTAACTTTTTTTTGTTCCTTAGAACAAGCCCAGGTGGATTGGAACCAGATTTGAAGAAAATCATACAATACCACAAAGCCATGTGGCTCTAGATGTATTATCTTTATTATTGTTTTCATAGAGCTAGGAAGAACTGTTTGGAAAAATTGAATTTGGTTATTAATTTAATTGACTCTTATATTTGGCAAATATTTAGAAATTGGTTTTGTAGAACACTTGGGACTGAGTTCTTCGACAACAATGGACCACTATACATATTCTCAGCTTGGATTTTTATTTTAGATAATCCCATTCTGTGGTAGTAGTGAACCACTCAAATGTGTTTCATACTCACGAGTCATGAATAACATGACGTTCAAAAATACTACTCTGATACTAAAGTCCCAGCCTCAATTGGAATTTGCAGAAATCCAGTATATGTTTTCTGATGAGCAGGTGAGCAACTTTCATTAAATGAAACAAATACAACAAGATAACAACTTACAACAAACTCTGCAGAGCAACACAATTGACCGACTAAGTAAACACCACAGGTGCAAATAAAAAAACTGCAATACACAAGACCTGCACCTAAATTTCCAGTATATCTTAGCATTTATTGTTATTACGCATCTGTTAAACTACATTAGCATAGCATTTCGGGCCATTCAATTCATTTCAGTTCATTTGGTCTATTTGTTCCACTTTCGTATCAATTCAGTTCATTCAGTCCATTTTGGACTAATTGGGCTCAAAAATTCATTTTTTTCCTTAATTTTTTGGTTGAAAAGTATGAAATTTTATTCTATATATTTAGGCCAAACTCTTTATTTTCAAGCCAAAAAATACAATAAAAAAAGCATTAGAAACTAGAAATATGAACCCTAAAAAAGCAATAAATATTATAAATACTAGTCAATGTCTCACGCTAAGAGAATCGAAGTTTTTACAATCAGATTTAACCCTAAATCTATTGCTACCTCAAGTAATAACTTATTAATACGATCACGTGCAAGCTCTGAATCCATGGATTTCTCTTCTTGGATTTGCACCACACAAGCACCCATGCTTGTGATTATGAGATCTCACTCAAAGGTTTAGCAACACAAACTCTCCAATTTGTGACTTCAAGACCACCCTTGAAGGTTTAGATCATCAGTAGTTGTTGATCTTGTTGCAACAACTTCAGATCTACTGGATCTAATGATATGAGAATGATTTTCGGTAGTAACTTTGAAAGAGAAAGGCACAATACCTTTTAGATCTCACAAGAGCATCTCCAAAGTCTTCTCAGATCTGTGAAAACGTAGATAGGGTTTTCCTTTTATACCTAGTAGTTTTGGATTGAAACCCTAAATGTTTTCGCGGGCTTAAGCCTGATTTAAAATTCTACAAAAAAATCTTGTCTGCGATTTTCGATCAACGAGCCTAATTTTTATCAGTCGAACCTAGCATGTTTCAAATTCTTCTTTCTGTAGTTTGTATGTTCTTGTATTCTGACTTGCAGCATTTTGAGCATTATTTAATCAAACCTGAGGATTTAGGAATCTATATATAGACAAGTTTGTGCTCACGGTTTGCCAATTGTTCTAAAGTTTTAGAACCTAACATGTGTGTTTGGCTTAATTTATGTTACCAGCTACTTCTATAGTTACCTGATGTATTAGTGGTGATTTTTTTTTTTTTTTTTATAATTTGTTTTCATGCATATTCCCATTCATAGATAGAGGAATGTTAAAACTTATTGAGGTGGGATAAAACAAAATGCAACTTTACGAAAATTATGAAGTTATATAATAGTCTTTTATATTGTTTATGACCAAAACCATGCAAAACGGACCTTCAACCCATTGTCTATTAAACTATAGAAATGGGTTGTGTCATGCCAATTCATTTAATAAATGGTAGTGATAGGGTTGAGAAGTTTAATAGGTGAGGCCCAGCACGTAGGAATTTAAATGGGAGGTAGAGTGGAGGAGATAAGGATCGAACTTAGGATCTCATGCTCTAATACCATGTTAAATTACCAATTATCCCAAAAGTTTAAG
Organism: Quercus glauca; assembly: GCA_023736055.1. Classification (NCBI taxonomy): domain Eukaryota; kingdom Viridiplantae; phylum Streptophyta; class Magnoliopsida; order Fagales; family Fagaceae; genus Quercus; species Quercus glauca. Next base: position 69,210,734 of record CM043316.1, on the reverse strand, counting down.
CTATTGGAATATGATAAATTTAATCATTTAACCACATACTTCTAACACTGATTAGGATTAAACAATGTATTCAAATATCCTTACTACCTCAACATGAAATAAAGATGACCGACTATCACAAGTTTCCATTAAAATTGCAACTCTTTGTTGCACAAGACCAATAAAACCCCATACTAAGAGCATCTCCAGCAGTTTATCTAAATTTTTATATTGTTTGGACAATGAACATTGATATTTAGTTTTTACCTACCTACTTTTTCAAATACACTCTCTAACAGATTCTCTATCATTTTCTTCATCTTATTTAAAAATTATTTCTTCATTCATTTTTTACTCATTATTTATTCTTTTTTTAACAAGTACACATCTTCCAACAGTGGCGGCTCTAGAGATTTTGTTTAGGGGGGTCATTAAGAAATTTAAATTAATAAAAAATTAATAAAAAAGAAAACTTGAATATATTGAGTTATAGACAAAATAAAAAAATAAAAAAAACACATGAATTTTTACAATTTCCTTCTACAAGTTTTCAAATTTTGAATTGTTACACGATAGTTCATTATAAGTATTTATTGTCAATATGGGTAGCTATGACCATTTTATTTTGTTAAGTTTGTCTAAATTTTTATTTTTATGCAGTTAATATTACATATTTGTCATTGTTTTTATAAAAATATTTAAATTAAATGACTAAACTCAACTCATTAGCTCTACATTAATTATTGACGCACACAATCATACTCATTCATACATAAAATAATTCACTACGTGTTTACTTAACTAATCAAATACTTGAATAATCACTAACTTTGCAATTTTTTTCTTGAATTTTTCTAACTTTATGACAAAAAGTTATTATAACATGATAACTATACACACTCATGTAACAAATCATCTCTATTTCCCAATTATCAAATTATATAAAGTTATATTATATTTATGTTTTACACACAAACATCCATGTACACGTCATTATTCACACAAATGACATTACAAAAAAAAACAAGTAATGCACAAAATCAATATTAAACATACTCATACACACATAATTAAAAATTTATAATAAAGAGTGACACTTATTGTAGGGCCCAAATATTTGGCAACCCCGGCCCACTCCATTTCGGGCCCAAGGTCCATGCCGAGGAGAGTGCAGAGTCTGAGAATAAGAGGGAGAGGCCCGAGTCATCAAGGGACCTCGCCGAGGATGCCCACGTCCTTGGCAAACCGACATTGAAAGAAGGAAGCTGTCACTCACCCATTAAATGCACGCCACCAACACTCTGGCCGCATTAATGGTGAATTGACCAGCAAACAGTGATGCCTTGGTTACTTCAACTAACAGAAAGCCTGCAAAGGCGGTTGATGGGACGAGCCCTCAGATAGAAGTTTAGATGGCCGACAAGTGGACGGCAGAGATTAACTGAACAAGACTATATAATAGATAGAACCCCCAAAGTAAAGGGGTTGGGAGGTTGGCCCTTGAGTTGGGAAGTTAAGGAGTTTTCAGGGTATTCAAGGACAACCCTTGTATTCATCAGTTCTAAGGGAAGAGATCCTCGGACTGGGCCGAGGACAAACTTTCCTCAAGAACACTTAGCCAAATTCTTGTTGTTATTCTTGTAAACCCATGTCGACTGTTGTCTTTCTTGCTAGTGCCTAGCCCTTCTATCCACTGTCTACAAATTTATTGTAAGGGGATCGCCCAAAATGGGCCCCTATAATTGGCGCCGTCTGTGGGAAGGACTTGTGCATTAGTAAGTGCGACGGTTGGTATGAAAAAATTAAGAGCAACACTTCTTTCAAAAAAAAATATACACACAACCAAGAGCAACATATTTATTCAGAAAGCAAACATTACAAAAAATCGAAAAGATGCAAGAAGTAAAAGAGATAAAACGGGGCTACTTCTTTATTAATTTTGAAGAGAAGTTACATTTTACAGCAGATGCTCATGCAGGCTTGTTCTAAAGCTAACTACAAAGAAAAACGCCTAAACAGGCTTGTGCTGAAGTTAAAAGAAAAGGAAAGGGTGAGAGGCCTAGGCAAGCTTGTTTTAAAGCCAAGCCCAGTGTTGGAGGGAGAGGTGGAGACAGACCTATGTTAAGGCCGTCAACTACTCCCCAACTACCACTTGCGGCGGAAGGAAGGAGAAGGAAGAAGAGGCCGTGGCGCCTGACGGTTCCACCTCATGGTTCCACCTGGTTTCCCTCCCAATCCCACAACAACTGGGAGCCGGCGAATCACTACCAGCCTTGAGGGCTGACAGATCCAAACTTGGAGGAGAGACGTTACGTTCCTTTCGGATCCCCCTCCGAACTGCAAGGGGAGTCCCATCTCTGGCTAGGTTGAAAAGAAGGAAGATCTTCGGCCTCTGCCTACTCCGCCTCCATTGTGTTGTCCAGGATCGGAGTGGCATCCTCGGCTCCTGAAAGAGGCTCGGCTTTCCTGTCGCCGCCCTTTCCCAGGGCCACTTCATCTCGTGAGGCACAAGCTACTCTTCTGGCAAAGCCCTTGAGATGCCCAGAGAGTGGTGTGTTTGTGAGATTTGAACTCAAGTGTTTGTCAAGTTTGAAGGAAGGATCACCCCAGAATGCCTTATATAGAAGGCAAAAATTGGTGAAAGCCAGGCTGCACAGAATCCTAATGAGGGATTACCGGAGGAATTAACTCCACCCAATTTCCAAGAGGCTTATCAGTCGCTGGATCCTTGTAAATCCGCAAGGACATCAATGAGGACGCACCTCGCGAACCGAAGCGTCAAGCGCGTTACTCGAATAGCCCAAAAGACGCCTCGTAATTAGAAGAGGCATGCCAAATGAAGGGGCTAGACCGAAGAAGGGTCCTCCCTCGGCGGAGCGGGCTCGAGACTGCTGTCACTCTAGGGACAGACTCCCCAACGCTGAGGATGAGCCCCCTAACTCTAACTACTCAATAAGAAGAACTAAGTGTTAGACAGAACCTAGGCTTTGCATGGTCCACGGACTCAAGCCTCTGGGGAAACTAACTACTTGAAAAGAACTAAATACTAGACAGAACCTAGGTCTTGCATAGTCCTTGGACTCAAACCTATGGGGAAACTAGCCACTAAAAGAAGAACTAAGTGTTAGACAGAACCTAGGCCTTGCATGGTCCACGGACTCAAGCCTCTGGGGAAACTAACTACTTGAGAAGAACTAGGTACTAGATAGAACCTAGGCCTTGCATAGTCCTCGGACTCAAACTTATGGGGAAACTAGCTACTTCAGAACCAAGTGCTGGACAGAACCAAGGCCTTGCATGGTCCTCGAACCCAAGCTTATAGGGAAACCAGCCACTAAAAGAAGAACTAAGTGTTAGACAAAACCTAGGCCTTGCATGGTCCACAGACTCAAGCCTCTAGGGAAACTAACTACTTGAGAAGAACTAGGTACTAGACAGAACCTAGGTTTTGCATAGTCCTCGGACTCAAACTTATGGGGAAACTAACTACTTCAGAACCAAGTGCTGGACAGAGCCAAGGCCTTGTATAGTCCTCGGACTCAAGCCTATGGGGAAACCAGCCACTAAAAGAAGAACCAAGTGTTAGACAGAACCTAGGCCTTGTATAGTCCTCAGACTCAAGCCTACGGGGAAACTAACTACTCAGTAAGAAGACAAATGTTAGACAGAACCTAGGCTTTGCATGGTCCTCGGACTCAAGCCTACGAGGAAACTAACTACTATTTCAAGAACGAAGTGTTAGACAGAAACTAGGCCTTACATGGTCCTCGGACTCAAGCCTACGGGGAAACTAACTACTCTGTAAGAAAACAAGCACCAAACAGAACCTAGGCCTTGCATGGTCCTCAGACTCAAGCCTACAGGGAAACTAATTATCAAAGAAGAATCAAGTATCAAACAGAGCCAAGGCCTTGCATAGTCCTCAGACTCAAGCCAATGGAGAAACCATCCCCCCCATGAAATACCAAGTGTTAGGCAGAGCCAAGGTCTTGTACGTTCCTCGGCGTCAAACCTATGGGGAAACTAGTTGCTTCAAGGGAATCTAAGTACTAGACAGAACCAAGATCTTGCATGGTCCAAGGACTCAAACCTATGGGGAAACTAGTCACTTTAGGAGAATTTAAGCACTAGACAGAACCAAGGTCTTGTACTGACCGCGGGCCCAAACCTACGACGAAACTGTCCACTTTGGTACTAGTAATGAGCACTACAGGGGACAATGACCAATGTAGTTGGTGAAGGCACAATTAAAGCCAGAATTATGCAAGTAAAAAAGATATAAATATATGCATAATATAATACAAGCAAAACGAGTAAGAAAAGAGAAAACATGTACTTCACTGAACCTTTAGGAAGAAGTTGTACAAGGCAAATGTGCCATTACAATGCAGAAAAAAAAAACAAAAAAAAAAAAAAACAAACAAACAAACAAAAGAGAAAACAAGGTAAAGGTGCACGCGGAGGGTCATTCCTACGGCTCCATCTTAACTCCCCCCTCAGGGGACTGGGCAAAGGAGGTCTCAGAATCCTTGTGGCCCTCGCTTGGGGCCGCAGCCTGGGAAGGGTCAGCTGGGTGGGATACCTCCTCTACAAAAGGTGCTTGGACATCAGCTAAGGAGCTCGCAGTCTCCCCAGGCACATCAACGATGGGACCCTTGCTTGCCTCAACAGCTTCAGGAGGATCAACTTCCATGGCTGGCTCGCCCGGAGTGACGGCAGTGGGGACACCTTCCTCGGAAACAACCCCAGCGCCCTTGGTAGCCACCTCGGCCTCGGAATTTGAAGGGGCAACCTCACGGATGGCAAAGGGATAGTATACATTCTCCGCCTTCCACAGGTCGAACGAGGCTTCAACCCCAACCTGTGTAAGGGCCTCATTCCAAACCTGGGGGCAATAAAGTCTGCACACGCCAAGCACTTGGGCTCTAAGGTCGTCTTCTATTTCAGTCGCCCTTGCCTCATAGGCATCCTGCGCAGTCTTGTCTTTGGAGGCCTCAGCCTCAGCTCTGGCAGATTCAGCCTCCTCCTTGGCTTTCAAAGCCTCGTCCCTGGCAGACTCCGCAGCGCCTCTAGCCTTATCTGCCTCAAGCACCCTCTCCTCTAGGGTCGCGATCTCCTCTCTGGCTATCCTCAGCTGATCCTCTGCCTAGCGCAGGTTGTCGGTCTGATCCAGAACCAATTTTTCAGCGGTTGAGAGGGCAGTCTCAGCAGTGTCTCAAGCCGCCTTCATCTCCTCCAACTAGTCCATCGCCTTTTTAAGATCGTCCTTGGAAGCATTGAGGGTCCGCACGGCTTCCAACAGCTTGGAATGCTCAGAGCCAACGACCTTGCTTTGGCTACTAGCTATGTCCTCCAGCCTGAAGGTAACCTGGATAGCCTGCTAATTGCAACCAATATGCAGCAGATAAGGAGCCAAAGAATGGAAAGTCAAGAAAATCACAAGCAATCAGAAAGCTTACCATGCCTAAGTATTGCTTAAGGCTGAGGAAGACCTCCTTGCTCCTCAAAGCCTCCAGCTGGGCCATGTCCGCAGGGAGTAACAAGGACCTCCCCAATGCGTCAGCCACAAGCACACCCTCACCCCCTTGAGGGTTTCTAAGGGAGGCATCATCCGTCAGAGGCTTCCCATGGAGCATGGGGGTAGGAAGCCAAGCCTGGGCCCCGGCCTGGATAGAGGCCTACTTCTCTTGGCCTCGGCGCCCTATCCTCAGCTGTTTAGATGGCGGCCGAGCATCGCCACCGCCTCGGGGAGAATCAGACTTTTCGCCTCCCTAGGTCTCTTGCCTTTGTCCTTCTTTTGCGGAGGATTGGGGGACTTGGACCCAAACGTCGAACTCTGTTGGGGTGGGGGAGGAGGAAGTTCAAGAGGACGAATCTCGGAAGGAGGAAGCTCGAGAGGAGACTTCCCCGGCGCGTCCCTCCCCGGTTGCCCCTCGATCAGTGCTAGTAAGCTCTTCTGAGGTCGCTTCTTGAAGCTCATCTTTGACCAATGAGTGGCTTCTTCGGGTAGAAAGTCCGCTTCAATTAAATTGGGGTCACCCAAATTGCCGGAAGGGCCCTCGGGCGAATGGGGCTGGTCGAACACACCAAACTCGTCCCCGGACGGACCTGAGTCAGCAACCTCCTCTTCCCCTTCAGCCTTGGCAACTTGAGCCGATGAAGAAGTACTTACCAACGGTACGCCCTTGGGAATGGGAGACCCTTCGGGGATCAGAAATCCGTGCTCGACTACGGTGATGCTACGCAGCCGAGGGTCTCCAGCTCAAATCACGTGCTTTGGAGCTGAGAATGATTTTTGGAGCGGGTCGTATCCTAGGACCACGTGGGCGGCTCTAACTTGGTTGTCGCCTTTATTCACAAAGATCTTCGACCTTAGCACCTTCTCCAAGTCTTCCTTATTAACCTGGCTAAAGTGTCGATCAAAAGGTCGCGGATCTGCATAAAAGAAAGCAAGTTCCTGTCAAAAACCAAGCAAAGCAAGACACTGAAGCACAAAGAACTAAACGCTCTCCTAGTCTGGGTGCCCCACCTGGCGTACCCTCCACTGTTGGGCAAGAAAGGCCCTCGTGCCACTCCCCAGACACAATGAGGAAATCTTTGTTCAAATCCTTACTGGACTCAGGGAGACACTGGATGAGCTGGACCCTATCATCCCTCGTCCTCGTGTAATAGGACTTCTCCTTCAGGCGCTGGAGTTTGTAGCACCAGTTCACATCATGATCATCCCTCGTCCTCGTGTAATAGGACTTCTCCTTCAGGCACTGGAGTTTGTTGCACCAGTTCACATCATGATGGGTTAGCCTCAGCCCCATCTTCTCATTCAAGGCATCCATATAGCCTAAGATCCTAAATACGTTAGTGGCACACTGAGTGGGAGATAGATTGAAGTGCCTAAGATAGTCCCTCATCACTGGCCCCATGGGGATCCTCATTCCACCCTCTAGAAAGGCGATTATAGGAATCGCCACCTCACCCTCATTCCTCTTCGAACTTCATTCCCCCTCTTCGTAGTACCTCAAACCCACTGTATCGAGGATCCTATAATCAGCGACGAATTTGTCCATTGACTCCTCAGACTCCACTAACTTCTTAAGCCTACCCATCCTAAAGAACTAACCAGGAACTCAAGTGAACAGTACGAACTAGAGAGAGAAGAAGACTTACAGAAATGAGAGAAAGCTCCTCGGGCAGGCTTTTTATGCTAAGGGAAGTCGCCAGTACAGTTGGAGATGTGACCGAATTCGGAGTATGTGCGCAAGATCTCTTGAATGCAAAAGCGAAAGGACGAATCAGTTCAACCAGGTATATATACCCCCAATTAAAAATAACCGCACAGACTTTCCCGCCCAATAAGCCAGGAGCATCCCCACTGTCCATTCATCATCACACACCGTCAAACGTGGAGGACACAGAGCCGCCGAAATTTAATGAAGGCACGCTCCAAATACCGAAACGCCAGGAACATCCCTTAGGCAGTTGAAAGGATTGTGACACTGACAGAAAGGCAAGGCTCGACAGGCCAGGACATAGGCCGAGAACATCAAAATCCTCCTCCCCGCCCGAGAGGCCGGGCAGCAGAATTTTGAGGGGCTATTGTGGGGCCTAAATATTTGGCAACCCTGGCCCACTCCATATCGAGCCCAAGGTCCATGCCGAGGAGAGTGCAGAGTCTGAGGATAAGAGGGAAAGGCCTAAGTCATCAAGGAACCTCGCCGAGGATGCCCATGTCCTCGGCAAACCGACATTGAAAGAAGGAAGCTGTCACTCACCCATTAAATGCTCGCCACCAACACTCTGGCCACATTAATGGTGAATTGACCAGCAAACAGTGATGCCTTGGTTACTTCAACTAACAGAAAGCCTGCAAAGGTGGCTGATGAGATGAGCCCTCAGATAGAAGTTCAGATGGCCGACAAGTGGACGACAGAGATCAACTGAATAAGACTATATAATAGATAGAAACCCCAAAGTAAAGGGGTTGGGAGGTTGGCCCTTGAGTGGGGAAGTTAAGAGGTTTTCAGGGTGTTCAAGGACAACCCTTATATTCATCAGTTCTAAGGAAAGAGGTCCTCGGACTGGGCCGATGGCGAACTTTCCTCAAGAACACTTAGCCAAATTCTTGTTGTTATTCTTATAAACCCACGTCAACTGTTGTCTTTCTTACTAGTGTCTAACTCTTCTATCCACTCTCTACAAATTTATTGTACGAGGGTCGCCCGAGACGGGTCCCTACACTTAAAATTCACAAACATTTACTCTTATTTTAGAGTTAGAAATACTTATAATAATGGTGCATAAGATTTAAGTCAAAGTGTGCAAAAATATTTTTAAGAAAAAATTTATGTATTAAACTAACAAAAAAAATATTATATATATATATATATATATATATTTTTTTTTGGTTGAAGTCAGGGGGTTCATTTGAACCCCCTGGCCAAAGAGTAACGCCGCCCCTGATAGAAAAAAATATTTGAAGTGCGAACAGTAAAAGTTACAGTGTTCTCTGTTTGCAAAGAAGAACTATAACAATTATAATCTAAAAAATGAAGATGAAGAAGCTGTAAGAGTAGATTTTTGAGGTGTTTTCTCTCTAAAATTGGCTTTAAATAAGCCATTGGAGATTCTATGAGAAAAACACTGACTCGTTCAAAAGTTGCCAACTCTTTAGCACTCAACATCAGGTTTTGCTTTCAGGCATAGGCTCCACCTCTAAATCCAATCATACAATTTTCATCACCAAAAAAATAAAATAAAATCAATAAATAAAGTACTACTCAAGCAATTTCACTCTATTACGCTACCCAAAATTAATCACAAAACAAAATAAATAATTAAATTCAAGGACTCCAGTCTCCACTTTGACAGTCAAACGGTCCACTAGGGACTACAGTAGTGTGGTGAAGATTCTCTTTGAACAATATTAAAGACTTTTTCTATGTCGTACACCTGACGCCCAGATTCACCCACATTATTTGCTGTGTGTAAGTGTGTTATGTTGTCACTACCCTCTATAAATTCACTTTGTTCGTGCTCCATACTCCATATCACTACCTCTACTTTTATTCCTCTTATATACTATACACACCAACACTTCTCTCTCTTTCTAACTAGCTCTAAATATGTGGAACTCCTTTGCTTGCGACATATTTTCATTTCATAATCTACTCGTACCTAGAAACCCCATTACTGATTCAAAAACCTTATACAGAGATGAGTTAAACAAGAAGGCATCAAGAAAGAAGTGTGCAGAGAAGAGTGGTAAAGATCATTTTGCATATTCAGAAGTACCATTGATACCAAAAGAAGATGATGGTAAGGATTTTGTGAGAGGAGCTGGCTCCGGTGGCAGTACTACTGTTGAGAAAAAGGAGGTGATTAGAGTAAAAGTCAGGATGACAAAGCAAGAGGCAGCTCGAATGTTGTCCAAATGCAAAGATGGAGGGGTCCTTGATTTCAAGGATGTAGCACTTGAGCTCGTGCAAATACCAACAAATCAAATTAGTATTGTGTCCCCTAGTACTTTTCCAGTGCTTGAGAGCATCCCAGAAGAGTTCTAGGTTTTTATTTTTTGGGTCCTTATAACAGAGCCCAGGTGAATTGAAGCCTGATTTGAAGAAATTTAGGCAATACCACGAAGCCGTGTGACTCTTATAGTTGGCAAACATAGAAATTGAGCTAAATGTGCTGTACTTTTTTTGTTTGTTTGTTTTTCTGAAAAATCAAATATGCTGCACTTTGTAGAGTCTTGGGGCTGGAGTCTTTGACTATAGTCAACAGATGAAATGTTAAAAATAGCTTCTTTCTTCTTTTACGATACAACAATGGACCACTATAGATTTTTTTTTTTTTTGATAACCAGGACCACTATAGATTTGCTTAGCCTGGAGTTTGATTGTATACAATCCCTGTCCCCATTCAGGAGGTAGAGCAAGTTTCATTAAAATGAGTCAAGTACAAGAAGTTAACAACCTACAACAAAGTGTTCAGTGCAACAAAACAAAATTGACGGACTAAGTAAACGCCACAGGTGCAAATTAAAAAATTGCATTACACAAGAGCTGCACCTAAATTCCCGACAAGGTACATTAATCTATTTATGTCATATCATATCATATGCTATATAATATAATAAAAGTTGAGTTTTTTTATATTTTATTTTTTTATTTATTTAAAAGAGAAAGAGTTTCAACCTATGACATTCGCTCTTGATAATAGTTATTTATCATCAGACCATGACACCAATCGATTTTTAGTGTAGGAAGGGATTGAACACCAATCGATTTAACAAATGTTTAATTTAAATTAAACTAAAATTCTATCATCAAAATTTTCTAAACTTAAATACCACACAATTCACGAATCATATCATATCATATACTATATAATAAAAGTTGAGCTTAAAAGCCATGGTTGTCCCAAGTGGCTACTCTAATGAATTAGTTAACAATAACACCAAATTAATGTCAAGATTAAAAAAAAAAAAAAACTAATTTATTAAAATAACTTTTTGAAACCAACCAAGCACTAACTATATAATAAGAGTTGAGTTTAAAAGTTGTGGTTGTGCCAAGTGGCTACTTTCATTAATTAGTTAACAATAACACCAAAGTAATGTCAAGATTAAAAAAATAACTAATTTATTAAAATAACTTTTTGAAACCAAACAAGTCCTAAATCTCAGAAAAAACCCACGTTTCTTTTTTTTGTTTTTGTTTTTGTTTTTCCTCAGGTTGCATGATTTAAGAATGATTTAAAATAAATTTATATTCTATTCAAACTAAAAGTCTATTATAAAAAATTTCTAAACTTAAATCACACGTGACCCACGTTTTTTTTCCCCCTCAAGTTGCATCTTACTAAATTTAACAATAATTTAATTTAGATAAAATTTTATCATCTAAGTTTTAGAAATTTAAATAATAATCCAACTAAAAAATTTATTATCAAAATGTTTCCAACTTATATATATTTTCAACCATGGCTTTTCGATACAATCTCTCTTGACCAATAAGTCATCCCTATAGTTAAATCCCACACAATACACCCCACGTTGTTGTGTATTTTTTTTTTCAAACAATTTATGCTTATATTTTAATCTAATAAATGCATCTCACTTATTGTTCTATACTTCTGAATTTGTGTGTAGGATATTATGCTAAGGGAAGTTTATTATAAAGAAGCAAAATAATGGACACCCATTTAAGTTCTTGGTTATCTTATATAAGTTTTTATTTATTTTTTTTTATATTCTTAATTTTTGAACTCTTTTGTGTATAATTTGATTTTCAGTTTTGGTTATTGTATTTAATTTGTGAGTGTCTTGATTTTTTCAATTAGACTATCACTAGGAAAAAAATCTGTATTGAGGAACTATTTTTATTTTTTATTATTTGTGTTGATTAGGGTATAGATTAAACATAACCCGAATAAGAATGATCAAACTTATTCCATATCTCATATTAATAAATTAACACAAAGTACAAAGAGAATTTTAAAATATAAAAATAGATAAACACTAATAAAGTCCAAACTCTAAACAATCAGAACTTAATGTAATTTTTTTAATATAAAAATTACTTACTTATTGTAGAATTTATTATTAATATTTATTTAATAATTTTGTTTTAATTATTTTTCTAAAAAAAATTAGCTTATATATGAATCTCCATCAAGGTGTGCATCGCACAAAAATAATACTAGTAATATCTAAAAGCTGAAGTATTAAATTTATTGTTGCTAGCTTTTGTTAAGCCACATCACTATAGAATTTCAATCCACTTTGGTCATTTTCAATCCAATTCGGTCCACTTCAGTCCCATTCAGTCCACTTCGATCCATATAGTTAAGTTTTCTCCATTTCGATCCACTTCGGTCCATTCATCCCATTGCAGTCTACTTTGGTTGATTTTGATCCGCTTTGATTTTTTCGGTTCATTTCGGATTAATTAAGCCTAAAATTGATTATTTTTATAAGTTGCTTTTTTTAGTTTTGGGCTCAAAAATTCTTTTTTTTTTTCTCATAATTTTTTGTTTGAAAAGTATGAAATCTTATTCTATATGGGCGACTCCCATTAGTTTTGGGCTAAAAAAAAAAAAAAAAAAAAAGGCATTAGGCCCCAAAATAACAATAAAAATGATAAATATTAGCAGGATTACCTTTGGCATTTGGTATGGGGAAATCCACATTATCTCTTCATTTTGATTCTTAGGAATGTGATGTCTTGCAATCTGAATGCCTGAGAATATAAATATTTCTATGTTTGGTTTAACTAGGAATTTAAGGGTATGTGAGATTCTTATGTTTGGTTTATTCCTAGGCATCTTAAAGGAAATATTTATTTTTCCCATACCACCCTTAAATTTGTAAATCCAATATCATTTTTTTTTGGCAAAAATGTAAAACTGACCCTCTAACTTTCACTTTTTTTCATTTCAGTCCTCTAACTTTCAGTTTTGTTAATTCAGTCCTTTAACTTTTAATTTTTGTCAATTCAAGGATCCGTTATAAATCTGTTACTGCTGCCGTTAAACCCACTAAAACGGCGTCGTTTTGCATGTGGTTTTTTTTTTTTTTTTTTTTTATAATTCGGAATTAAAAGAAAATAAAAAAAAAATCTGAAAAAAAAAAAAAAAAAAAAAAAAAAAAAGAGAAAAAAGAAGAAGAAGAAAACATTAAATTGCTTTATAGAATTTAAAAGAAAGAACAATCTGGACTCTTTTTTGGACGTAATAAGCGCATAGTCTCGACCTTATAAATCCTATAAAAAAACAAGAAAAAAATTTACACACGCCACTAGTATTTAGATCAACACCTTTTAATTCAATCAATCTGAAAATTCAAACAAAACTGAAAACAAAATGGAGGCTTTGGTTTCTCTGAGAGCAACAGTTCCTTCTCTAGCTCACAGACCCAACAAATTATCTGTGAGAAAGTCCATTTCAATGGACTTGCCTATAAGAAATTCGGTTTCTGTTGCTTCTTCTTCCTCCTCCATTAGAGCTCAGCAGGTTTTCAAAAGTTTTTATTTTAATTTTTTTTAAACTGGTTTTGTGTAAATGCTTCAATTCTGAGTAATGGGGTTGGATTATATTTCGATTTCTCTGTGATTTTATGCTTTTTTTGTTTGTTTGTTTGTTTTCATTATAGTTACTTTTCCCGTCAATTCCTTTCTGGGCTTTGGATAATTCAATGTTTATAGTGAAATGCGTGTTGTATATAAGCTTGTTTTCATGTGGGTGTTTGAGTTTTCTGTAATGGGTTTCTAAAAAGCAATTAATGTTTTTTTTTTTTTTTTTTCGAATTAAAAAAAAAAATCACATGCAAATCGGCGTCGTTTTAGTGGGTTTAACGGCAGTAATAACAGATTTATAACGGAGCCTTAAATTGACAAAAATTGAAAGTTAGAGGACTGAATTGACAAAATTGAAAGTTAGAGGACTGAAATGAAAAAATGTGAAAGTTAGAGGGTCAATTTTGCATTTTTGCCTTTTTTTTTTTATCTTCCTCTAAAGAAATAATGACAAACAAAATATAAGTTATAAATTATAACAAATTCATTAAAACTATAATCTAACATTTCAAAACAACATGTATAATTCAAAATAACTATTTAAATTATTGTTCTTTATGGAAATCACAACATCATGTCCTGTTAATAAAAATAAATATTTTATTATATTTTAGCATCTAACCAATCTCAAATAGGATGTATAAATAACAAAAAACCTAATAATGTTTAGGTATATAAAATACTAGTAGTAGCAGTCTATCATGTTTATGTTGTTTTGGAAGGAAGAGATAAAGACAAGGAAAAAGATACTGCTTATTTATTTTATGTTTTATCTCCATTACTTAAATGATAAGGAAAAAGGATAAAATTGTCAATTTATAAAAAATACAATTTCTTTTAAGTTTAAGAATCTGGATACCTACATGTTTTAAAGGGAATCCACATTCCAACAAAAATGGGGTTGAGGAGGAATCAAAATACCCCTGGCATCTCTGGTGTAATTTGCAACTAAACGTGAGAATCTTTTAACATTCACAGGAATCCAAAAACATTACCTTGTACCAAATGTCATATTAAATTCAAATTTCAATAATTTAGGCATTAAATTTATATTTGGAAAGAAAGAAAAAAAATGCTACAATTTGAAACTTATATAATAATTTAATTTACAATGTAACATGTGTTCCATGGAATATGGATGTACATTTTTTTTAAAATATTTTTGAATATGTTCAGATTAGTCAACCGATTATAGTATATTTTTTAAGAAAAATCCTTTTAATAACATTTTTCTATTTATATAAAAAAATATTATAATTATATTTTTCAATTACATATCACTATATATTATTGTTGAATGCAAAATACATTCTATATTCCATTACATAAAACTTCATATTGGCTTTTGTTACCATCACCGAAAAAATCACCTACTTTTTCACGTTTTAATCACATAACATGAAGAAAGTAGATGATTGGACGCACCACAAAACAAAACACAATAGATAACGTAAAAAAGTCGGTGAAACTCTTAAGTTAAAAAAACATTTCATTCAAACTTACTAGATGTCGTGTAAAAATGTGATTGGAAACAAAACAATAATTATCTAATTCATTCAGCATATGCATAATTCACTCTTAACATGTGAACCCCACTAACAATATGTAGAATCCATGGTTGTGTTGTGAGGTTGACATGTAAGATATATACTGCATATATATAACAAGTGCACATGAGACTTTCTCAACATTAGGATGTGATAAAGTTTAGGAACATAACCTTTGTATCACAACTTTTACCATAATTTTAACATGATCAATTGTAGAATGAATGAGAGAAAATGGTAGATGAATATGAAAGCGGTTGTTTAGGAAATTGTGGCAAAAACTGGTCATAGGAATTGTTAGGACCTAGGACACGTGATACGTGCAGCTCAAGACCTGTTAGAAGAACTTCTTAGCACCAGCTTCTGCCTTTGCTTGGAAACAGCTGGTAATAAATTATAGTATTACTATTACAGGGTAGAGTCAAGATGACAGAGAAAGAAGTAGCTTCATTCAATGTGATTCAAGTGCAAAGATGGGGTCGGGGCACTGGCGGAGGTACATATAGTCATGGTCCCCCCAAAACTTTTGAAATCCTCTTATAGCGCTTGTATAAAAATAAATTGGGCCCCTACAAATTATAATGATTGGCCCCTCCAAAAAATTTCACAGAACCTTCTTGTGGTCAATGGAAGAAAATTAGTCTAGCATAGTTGGATAGGCCACCTAATACATGAGTCTAGACTACTCTTAACTCAATTTAAATTATAATAAAAGAAAAAGTAACCAAGTGGCCCACCTACTTGCAGAAAACGCCAGGAACTTGGAGTTTTCAAACTATTAAATAGAAGATAGTCTCTGGTTTTAGAATTCCAATTAGTTATGAATATTCATCATTTTCACAGTTCATGCTTTTTTTTTACTGTTGTTTTGCTTAGTTTTCTCTTTACTCTAATTTTGGATAATGACTTTCCTTTAAAAAAAAAAATCATAGAGATCACTTCATTGTTAGTTTTTATGTTATTTCCCTTTAAAATATAACAATGACTGCATTTAGCCATTTACAATTCCAATATTTAGTTAGTTTCTCAAGGACTCCACACAAACAATACACACACTTTTAACAAAATCCTATAAATCCCTAATCACCAAGTGACTTTCTTTTTATTTTTTTTTAAGAATAGAAAAAGAACGTTGTTCCTATTGTTTTCAATTTTTAAATGCAATGCACGTTGCTTGAATTGGTGTGTTTTTCTTTTCATTCTTTGCCTTCAAATTAATTTATTCAGATCCCATCATCATCATTTTTTCACAAAATTTTATCCTTTTCTCATATTTCCATTTTTTTTCCTCATATGTTTTTCTCTCATTATCATCATCTCATTTTTTTTAAATATATTTTTAGTTGATTTTTTGTTTCCCTTTTGATTCCAGGTGCCTTATAAATTGTACCAACATTGATATGTTTCTACAAAATAATTTAGGTTGCGCTAGAGATAAGAAACATTCTTAAGTCTTAACCCCCGCCCAATTTGAAAAAGGGAAAAATTGTTCAGAATTTCACTATGAAAATGATAATGAATGAAATTTATTTTATGAATGGTCATCATCAAGCACAATTCTAATAGAAGATGCTAAGGCTTTTTTTTTTTTTAAATCTTTTATATGTTTATAGCAAATTGAACAATTTTTTAATCTTATTTGAGTTTTAAAATGTTAAATTTGACTACTTTATATAAAATATAATTACTATAATAATTGTGAGTTATGACTAGCATATAAATATATAATTCGCCCCCCCATCCCCCCCCCCCCCCCCAAGTGAAAAATCTAGGCTACCCCTAGGTCGGGGGTCCCTTATTCTAGAGGACATGTTCTGTTTTCTTCTGCAAATACCAACAAATTGTGTTTGCCCTTTTAAACTATACCTCTTTTACACTTACCCCATAAATTATGAAAATGCATACTTATTCCCTTAAACTATCACCCGTGTAACACTTTGCACCAATGCAAAAGTGCAAAGTATTATACAGGTGTTAGTTTAGGAAAATAAGTGTTGACCAAAACCATGCAACACACGGACCTTCAACTAGTTGTCTATTAAATAATAGAAATGAGTTGTATTGTGTCAATCTTTCTACTAGTTGTCTATTAAATAATAGAAATGACTTGTATGGTATCAATCTTTCTGATAGAAAGATTGTGTTAGGATTGTAGGATTTTAGCATAATTATTAAATGAGTCTAAGTTAAAGTTGAACTATGTATTCAAATATCCTTACTTCAACACCAAACAAACACGGCCACTAACACGAATAGCCACTAAGATTGCAACTCTCACAAGAATAGCCACTAAGATTGCAATTCTCAGGGACCAATAAAACCTCAGACTAACTCATTCAAAAGTTGAATTAGTATTTAGCTCTCTGTCATTAGGTTTTGCTTTCAGGCATAGGCTCCACCTCCATCTTAGAATTTTCATCCCCAAAAAAAGAACAAAAATGAATCAAAAAATAAAGTACTACTCAAGCAATTTCCCTCTAATCCTTTATTACCCAAAATCAATAATTAAATTAAGAGCTCCACTTTGACAGTCAACCGGTCCACTAGGGACTACAGCTTGTGTGGTGAATAATTTCTTTGATTTGAAGACTTCTTCTATATCGTACACTTCACGCCTAGGTTCACCCACGTTATTTGCGCTGTGTTGTGCTGTGCCCAGATAACACTCAATGCTGTTGTCACTATCTTCCCCATCTCTCACTACCCTCTATAAATTCACATTGTTCATGCTCCATACACCATATCACTACCTCTACCTCCATTCCTCTTATACACAATACACACCAACACTCTTTTTCACTATCTCTAAATATGTGGAACTCCTTTGCTTGCGACATATTTTCATTTCATAAACTTCTAGTACCTAGAAACCCCATTACTGATTCAAAAACCATATACAGAGATGAGTTAAACAAGAAGGCATCAAGAAAGAAGTGTGCAGAGAAGAGTGGTAAAGATCATTTTCCATATTCAAAAGTACCATTGCTTCCAAAAGAAGATGATGGTAAGGATTTTGTGAGAGGAGCTGGCCATGGTAGCAGTACTACTGTTGAGAAAAAGGAGGTGATGAGAGTTAAAGTCAGGATGACGAAGCAAGAAGCGGCTCGAATGTTGTCCAAATGCAAAGATGGAGGGGTCCTTGATTTCAAGGATGTAGCACTTGAGCTTGTGCAAATACCAACAAATCAAATTAGTATTGTGTCCTCTACTACTGTTCCGGTGCTTGAGAGCATCCCAGAAGAGTTTTAGATTTTTTTTTCCCCCTTTTTTTTGTTTTTGTTTTTTGGGTCCTTAAAACATAGCCCGGGTGAATTGGAGCCTGATTTGAAGAAAATTGGGAAATACCACTAAGCCATGTGGCTCTTATATTTGGCAAACATAGAAATTGGGCTAAATATGCTGTACCTTTTTTTGTTTGTTTGCTTTTTTTTATAAATCAAATATGCTGTACTTTGTAGGAGACTTGGGACTGAGGTCTTTGACTATGGTCAACAGATGAAATGTTACAAATAGCTTCCTTCTTCTTTTACGATACAACAATGGACCACTATAGATTTGCTCAGCCTGGAGTTTGATTATAGATAATCCCTGTCCCTATTAAGGAGGCAGAGCATCCTCATGAGTCATGAATAACATGACTTTTTAAATTACTACTCACACTGACGTCTCTGCCTCATTTGGAATTTGCAGAAATCCAGTATATGTATTTTGATGAGCGACTTCAATTAAAATGAGACAAATACAAGAAGATAACAGCCTACAACAAAATTCCATCCAAAAAAAAAACCTACAACAAAATTTCATAAAAAAAATAAAAACAAAAAACAGCCTACAACAAACTCTTCAGTGCAACAAAACAAAATTGACCTAAGTAAACATCATAGGTGCAAATTAAAAAATTGCAATACATGACGTGCACGGCTGCACCTAAATTCCCCTATGGTGCATTAATCAATCTATATCATATCATATATTATATAATAAAAGTTAAGTTTAGAAGTCATGATTGCACAAAGTGGCTACTTTCACTAATTAGTAAATTAATTTTATATTATTTGTTAGGATATATTTCCTCAAATTAAGAGATAATTTTTAACAATTGTTTAATTTAGGTAAAACTTTATCATTTATGTTAGGGTCATATTTTTATGTATTAGCTTATCTTTTGACAAAATGCACTTGAATTGTAATTGAGTAGATCTAAGATGGGTTTAAGGTATCAAGGAGTGTGTTGAACAAACATAACAAGTGGTATCATCTGGGAAGCATGAACACGGCAAAATTGCCAACGTACTGATGTCGGATACGTATCTGACACAACACGTATCTAACCCGGATACAAACTTGTCAAGTACGCACTCAGGAAGAAAAAAAATTATTTTTTTAATTCAGTTGTTCTATTTTGATGTTAAGTCAAGTTGCATCTTACTAAATTTAACAATAATTTAATTTAGATAAAACTTTACCATCTAAATTTTAGAAATTTAAATTCTACTCCAACTAAAAATTTATTACCAAAATGTTTATAACTTATATATATTCAACCATGGCTTTTCGATACAATCTCTCTTGACCAATAAGTCATTCCTATAATTAAATCCCACACAATATACCTCATGTTGTTGTATTTTTTTTTTTCAAACAACTTACGCTTATATTTTAATCGAATAAATTCATTTCACTTATTGTTCTTTACTTTTGAATTTGCGTGCAGGATATTATGCCAGGGAAAGTTTACTATAAAGAAGCAAAATAATGGACACCCATTTAAGTTCTTAGTTCTCTTATGTAAGTTTTTATTTATTTTTTTATATACTCAATTTTTGAACTCTTTTGTGTATAATATGATTTTCAGTTTTGGTTATTTTATTTAATTTGTCAGTGTCTTGATTTTTTTTTCATTTAGATTATCACTAGGAAAAAAAATCTGTATTGAGGAACTATTTTTTATTATTATTATTTTTGTTGGCTAGGACATAGATTAAACATAACTCAAATAGGAATGATCAAACTTATTCCATATCTCATATTAATAAATTAACACAAAACACAAAAAGAATTTTAAAATATAAAAATAGATAAACACTAATAAAGTCCAAACTCTAAACAATCAGAACTTAGCGTAATTTTTCTAATATAATAATTACTTACTTATTTTAGAATTTATTGTTACTATTTATTTAATTATTTTGTTTTAATTATTTTTTACAAAATATTTGGCTTACATATGAATCTTCATCAAACCATGCATCACACAAGAATAATACCAGTAATATCTAAAAGTTGAAGTATAATATTTATTGTTGTTAGGCTTCTATTAGCCACATCAGTGTAGCATTTCAGTCTACTGTGGTCATTATCCCATCCCATATGGTTGGCAGCAAAACAAGTTAAAATCCACTAAGTCCATTACCACGGCGAAGCGTATATTTTGATTTTAAGGATATACACAGTAATGTAGTATGCATTCAGGCTTAACTTACTTTGTTCCCTACTTATCAACAAGTTTAAAGGACAAAAAGGGGCGACCAATTCTCAAACAAATCTAAGTATGCCTGTGAACGCTTTAAGTGATGCTCATGAGCATCCATTTGAACCTATTTAAATAGGTAGCCTGAGGAGTCTAAAATAATTAAGGCTTTTCCTGGACACTTTGGTAAAATGATAAGTAGTATTAATTTTCCCAAAGTATGTGGTCCAAGGAATTAGATATAGTTGAAGTTCTGTTGGTACTCAGAAAGATGTCATAACGTGTTAATTTTCCCAAAGCATGTGGTCCGAGGAGCCAGGCATAGTTAAGGTTTTGTTTAACACTTAGAAAAGTAATTAAAAGATATCAATTTTCCCAAGGTATGTGATCCGAGAAATTAGGCATGACCAAGGTTCTGTTTGATACTTAGATAGATGTTAGAAAGTATTAATTTACCCAAAGCAGGTGGTCCGAGGAACCAGGCGTAGCTAAGGTTCTGTTTAATACTTAGATAGGTGTTATAATGTGTTAATTTTTCCAAAGCATGTGGTCCAAGGATCTAGCCATAACTAAGGTTCTGTTTAACACTTAGATAGATGATTAAAAGATATCAATTTACCCAAGGTATGTGGTCCAAGGAGCCAGACATGATCAAGGTTCTGTTTGATACTTAGATTGATGTCAAGAAATATTAATTTACCCAAAGCAAGTGGTTCGAGGAACAAGGCATAGCTAAGGTTCTGTTTAATACTTAGATAAATGTCATAATGTGTTAATTTTCCTAAAGCAGGTGGTCTGAGGAGCCAAACATAACTAAGGTTCTGTTTAACACTTAGAAAGATGATTAAAAGATATCAATTTACCCAAGGTATGTGGTCCGAGGAGCCGGGCATGATCAAGATTCTGTTTGATACTTAGATTGATGTTAGGAAGTATTAATTTACCTAAAGCAGGTGGTTCGAGGAACCAGACATAGCTAAAGTTCTGTTTAATACTTAGATAGATGTCATAATGTGCTAATTTTCCCAAAACATGTGGTCCGAGGAGCCAGGCATAGCTAAAGTTCTGTTTAACACTTAGAAAAATGATCAAATAATATCAATTTACCCAAAGTATGTGGTCCGACGAGCCAGGTATGACCAAAGTTCTGTTTGATACTTAGATTGATGGTAGAACGCATGACACACAATACAACAAACCCAAATAGGGTGAAGAAAGCTTTCATTAATAATAATACATTCTCAAGTTATTTACATTCCAGGGGCATAGTACAGCTTTTTCCTCTAGATCTTCAAGACAATATGCACCTGTTTCGGCCACCGCTGTGATACAATATGGCCCTTTCTGATTAAGTCCCAATTTTCCCCATGCTAGGTTCTTTGCAGTTCCTAAAACCTTTCTTAAAATCAAGTCTCCAATTGTTAGCGGCCTTAGCTTTACATTGGCATCATATCTCTGTGTGAGCTTATGTTGATAGTAGGCCAATCGGACCACAGAATTTTCTCTACGCTCTTCAATTAAGTCTAAGCTCTTCTCCAATAGCCCATCATTGCTGCTTGGAGCGAAAGTACTTATTCTCAGTGTGGGGAATTCAGTTTCCAAAGGAATAATAGCCTCGGCCCCATAAGTCATTGAAAATGGCGTCTCCCTAGTGGACCTACGAGGTGTAGTTCAGTAAGTCCACAAGACGAGTGACAGCTCTTCCACCCATTTTTCCTTCGCATCATCCAGTCTCTTTTTAAGCCCTCCCACTATGACCTTGTTAATAGCCTCGGCTTATCCATTCCCATGTGGATAGGCCGGAGTGGAATACCTATTCGTTATTCCCAGATCGCAGCAGTACCTCCTAAAGGCTTTACTGTCAAATTGAAATCCATTGTCCGAGATGAGGGTATGAGGGATTCTAAACCGTGTGACAATATTTTTCCGGACAAATCTTTTGGCATTCACGTCCCTGATATTTGCCATTGTTCAGTTTTGACCCACTTGGTGAAGTAGTCCGTGCCAACCAACAAATACCTCTTATTCCCTGCTACCTTAGGGAAAGGGTCTACAATATCCAACCCCCATTGAGCAAAAGGCTAAGGGCTGGACAGAGGATTAAGGACTCCTCCTAGTTGATGAATGTTTGGTGTAAATTTTTGGCATTAGTCACACTTCTTCACATATTCTTGTGCTTCTTTTTGCATATTTGGCCACCAATAGCCTTATGTAAAGGCTCTGTGAGACAAAGATATACCCCCCGTGTGGCTTCCACAAATTCCTTCATGTAATTCTTCCAAAAGTAGCTCACCTGCTTCAAGATGTATGCGTAGCAAATAGGGGCCAGAAAAGGATCTCTTATACAACTTTTGGTCCTCAGACAGCCAAAACCGAGGAGCCTTCCTCCGTATCTTGTCAGCCTCAAACTTATTCTCGGGCAAGACATCTTCCTTAAGGAATAGTACAATGAAGTCTATCCAGCTAGAGCCCACCCTTATTTAATAAACATGAACCACATTTCCTCCTAACTCAATAGGTTTACATAAGTCCTCTACCAGGATCACCCAAGGTAACCTTTGTGCCGAGAAGGTTGCTAATGTGGCCAGAGAGTACGCATGGGTATTTCTACTTCTATGGACTTGTGATAAATTAAAATACTCAAACCCAGACTGTAAATGTCTAACTTGGCTCAAGTATTCCTGCATTCTAGGATCTCTAGCTTCCAACTCTCCTTGGACTTGGCCTACCACCAGCCTTGAATCAAAGAATACCTCCACTACTTTTCCACCCATTTTATGAACCATGATCATCCCTACCAGCAAAACTTCATATTCAGTTTCATTGTTTGTGCCCAAGAAACCCATTCTAGGATCTTTAGCTTCCAACTCTCCTTGGACTTGGCCCACCACCAGCCTTGAATCAAAGAATACCTCCACTGCTTTTCCACCCATTTTATGAACCATGATCATCCCTACCAGCAAAGCTTCATATTCAGTTTCATTGTTTGTGGCCAAGAAACCCAATCTCATGGATTTCTCAATCGTGATCATCTCTGGAGATATCAGGACTAGCCCCACTCTAGATCCCCTATGGTTTCACTGCACCATCAACGTAGACCCTCTAGGACAAAGGTTCTTGTACGGAGATTACTCCAATTGATTTTCCATCCATGTTCTGCTCCTCTACATTCTCTTCTAATAGGGTTTCAGCAAACTCAACTACCAAATCGGCAAGGACCTGACCCTTAACAGAGATGCGAGTCATGTATTTGATATCAAAAGCCCCTAGAATTGTGCCCCACTTTGTAATTCTCCCTGTGTAATCAGCACTCTGAAGTAGAGATCTGAGTAGGAGCTGGGTCAGGACAACAACTGTGTGTGACTGGAAATAGTGGGGGAGCTTACGTGTAGCATATACCACTGCCAGAATGGCCTCTCTAATGGTAAGTAACGGACCTCGGCCTCATGTAGTGACTTGCTCACATAATAAACCGGCCACTGTACACCACTATCAACTCGTATTAGCACCAAACTCACTGCGTGGGAGGCCACTGCAATGTTAGCAAACAAAACCTCATCCACCTCAAGTCTGGACATGATGGGTGGTCAAGACAGAGATTCTTTCAACTGTTGGTAGGCCAAGACACACTCTTGGGTCCATTCAAATCCTTTCCACTTGTTCAATAACTGAAAGAAAGGCATGCACCTGTTTGCTAACCAAGAGATGAATTGGTTTAGAGCAGTGGTCATCCCTGTTAGCTTCCAGACCTCTTTGGGATTCCGAGGTGGCTGTAAGTTATTGATTGCCTTAATCTGGTTAGGTTGATTGCAATTCCACGGTGTATGACCATGTAGCCTAAGAACTTCCTTGATCCTACACCAAAAGAACACTTGGTTGCATTTAGTCGCAGCTTGTGTCTCCTCAAGATCTCGAAGATATTCTTGAGGTCATTAATGTGCTCGGATTCTAACTTACTCTTAACCACCATGTCATCTATATATACTTCAATGTTTTTACCTAACCGTGGTTCAAACATCCTGGTCATCATCCTCTGGTAGGTAGCCCCTGCATTCTTTAAACCAAAGGGCATTACCTTGTAATGGTAATTCCCGATAGGGATAACAAAAGTTGTCCTCTTTCGATCGTCCAAGGCCAAAGGTATCTGGTGGTAGCCTTGAAAAGCGTCCAAAAAGCTCATCCAAGAATGATCTACAATGGCATCTACTAGTTGGTCGATCCAAGGCATAGGGAAATGGTCTTTTGGGCATGCTTTGTTCAAATCCGTAAAGTCTACACATACTCGCCAATTTCCATTTTTCTTCTTCACAACCACAGTATTGGCCAACTACTCAGGGTAGAACACTTCTTTAATAGCCCCAACCTGCTTAAGCTTCATCACCTCTCGTCTTTGACAGCGTAAAAATGACCCTTAGATGAGCGCCGATATAATTGTTTTCTAGGGGTGACAGATGGATTATCATTCAAATGATGGCAGATGAAACTCAGATCCACCCCCAGAGCTTTGTAAGCATTCCAAGTGAATACATCAACGTTCCTCTTGAGAAATTCCACCAACTTCTCCTTCTCTTGAGGTGGTAACTGAGCTCTAACTTGAAAAAACTTCTCCGGATCATCACCTACAGCAAATATCTCTAAATCCTTACATTTGGCCTCCTCAACTGGCCCCTTCTCAGGTAATACCGGAGACTTTGATTGCTATAAGCCTCCCTCAGCAGAGGCCGAGGACTCAGCCACAAGCTGATGCAAAATTGCAGACACGAGGCACTGCCTAGCTACGGACTGACTTTATTCCAACTCCTCAATCCGATCCCCCGATGGATACTTCACTTTCTAATGCAGAGTCGAAGAAACGGCCCCTAGTGTATAAAGCTAGGGTCTGGCCATAATGACCGTGTAAAAGAAGTACGCATCCACCACAATGAAGTTCACTTCAACTACCTCTGATCCTGCCTGTATGGGCAACCTAATCTGGCCCTTTGGGATGACAATTTTCCCATCAAAACTTACTAAAGGTGAATCGTAGGTTGTCAGATCTTCAGGTTTTAAGTTCAGCCCTTTGTACAAGTCAGGGTACATGATCTCTGCACAACTGCCCTGGTCTACCATTATTCTCTTCACATTATACCCCCCTTATTCTAAAGGTGACCACCAAAGTGTCATCATGTGGTTGGATGGTTCCATTGTTGTCTTCGTCCGAAAAACTTAGTGACAGTTAGACCTCCATCCTAGCTCTCTTTAGCTCGGAGTCAGAGTCAGAGTCCTCGGTTGGTAGCCTAGCTACAGACATCATCCTGGAAGGGTGAGAATCAGTTCTCCCAGGTCTAGCAAAAATGACATTGATTGTATCTAACGGGGGCCTTAAAAGAGCATTCCCCTGAGCCCCTGACCTTCATTAGTCCCCTTGTCCATTGGGCCGATACAGAAATTGTTGCAACCTTCCCTCTTTGACAAGTTGCTCCAGATGGTTCCACAGTGTTCTGCAGTCCTTGGTGGTATGTCCCTGCTCTTGGTGCTACTGGCAATGAAGGCTTTGGTTGTGCCTCAATGGGTCTCCACTCATCTTATTCGGCCATTTGAAGTATAGCTCGTTCTTAATCTTCTCCAAAACTTGATGCACTGATTCTCGGAACACAATATTAACCACTTGAGGAGCTGCAGGCTCAGACTGCCCAGCAAAATCCCTCCGGGGTCCGTATTATTGTAGCCTTCCGACTTGAAATCCCTCATCTCCTGAGGGATAACCTTGCCTTTTCCTTTGCCTTGCTGCTGGTCCTCCTCAACCTTCTTACACTTATCAATCTGATCTATGAGCTGGCGTATACTGGTAATAGGTTTCCCAATCAAAGACTTCCTTAAGCCATGCTTGGCAGGTAGGCCGAGCTTGAAAGTGCTGATGGCTACATCGTCAAAATCACCGTCTATCTCGTTGAACATCTCCCAATATCTGTCCAAATATGTTTTCAGGGTTTCTCCTTCTCTCATGGACAGAGACAACAAGGAAGCTAAAGGTCGAGGAACCCTGCTGCACGTAATAAAGCGGGATCCAAACGGTTGAATGGCTCCTTAAAGGAATCAATGGAACCTACCCTCTAACCAATCCATCTCATCGCCACAGGCCCCAAGCTGGATAGGAATACCTTGCACATCAAGGCCTCGTTCTTGGAGTGTATAGTCATCCTTTGACTAAAGTGGCTAACATGCTCCCCAGGGTCTGTTCTACCATTGTACATGGTGAATGTGGGCTGAGTGAACCGCTAAGGAAGTCTCCCTCCCTCAATCCAGCACGTGAAAGGTGACCTGAAAATTTGATTGAGTGCTTTACTCACAGCGTCATTTCCTAGGCCCACCAAAGACGAATTTATGTTTCTGTGCTCATGATGATAGTCTTCATCATATGAGAAAGACTCGCTAGAAGGAGTCCTTGATCTGCTCCTATAGTTACCATCCTCTTCACCATCAAAAGAGAAGCTAGAATTGGATGGAGTTCGCCTTCGCCGTTCATGGCGTAAGCTTCTCTTCAGGTGATCAATCTCCTTCTGCATGGCTTTGGTATTTTTCTCCTTGGAGAGATGGCTACCACACCGAGAATGGCTCCTACTAGTATGGGTAGTATGTACACTCCTCTCTCGGTCCCTTTTCCGTTCAAGATCACAGAAGTAATCTTGACGTTCAGACCCCTATAGACTCTGCCTGGTTTGAACCTGAACCTACCATTGTTGAACGTTGGACTCACTATAACACCAGTAATTCCCAAAGACAGCGCCAATTATAAGACCAGATTTGAGTTACTGGCCCAACAGGTGGATGGACTTAGGCCCAAAAAGCCCAAAACAATGAATTTGTAGAGAATAGGTTGGAAAACTAGGTTTTAATGAATCAGACAAACACTAAAGTAGATTTAGATGACAAGAAAATGTAAATAGACAGATTTATGATAAAGAAAATCGTCCTCGGCAAAGTCCGAGGAGATCTGTTCTTATATATTTCTTTCAGGTTTGATTACAAAGTCAGTTCTTGATGCTACAATATTTTTCTCTTAGTTTCTCGATCCCCTTCTCCCATTGCCTCTCCTTTCTTTTATACTCTTTTCTCTTTTCATCTTCTTCCTCCATGTGCATGCTAGATGGATGGTGTTGATACTTGTCTCATCAGCACCTCCCATAAGTCTTCATGTAGTAGCTATAAGGCTGAAAATCACTATTCAGGTATCACTTCCACATTAATGCTGCTAGAGAGTTAGCTGCAGTGCATTTATTGCGGTGATAGCAGCTTTCTCCTTAGATATTTTAAGACTCCTCTCTATCTGATGTCTCTGCAATGCTTATCCGTACCAATAGAATTTCCTAGAATGTTACCTTGGGCGAAAGACCATTTCTTCAGACTTCGGCTTCGGCTAGCCGAGGATGCATTTATCCTCGACCTACCCTCTTAAGCCCTTACGACCAAAACTAACCTCTTTATTTACTAACACAGTCTCTTTTGACCAAGATTTCCCATCCTCGGACAACCTTTCGTCCTCGGCCTGGGCCACAAGCCCAAAATGTAAAAAGGCAATGAACCCCTGGGCCCAATACTCCTACATATGTAATTTAAATTTTTTTATTAAATTATATTTTTCAATTATGTATCATTATATATTGTTGTTGAATGCAAAATGCATTCTATATTTCATTACATAAAACTTCATATTGGCTCCTGTTACCGTCACTAAAAAAATCACCTACTTTTTCACATTTTAATCACATTACATTAAGAAAGTAGTCGATTGGACCTACCACAAATCAAAACACAATAGATAATGTAAAAAAGCCAGTGAAACTCTTACTTTCAAGAAACTTTTCCATTCAAATTTACTAGATGTCGTGCAGAAATGTAATTGGGAACACCGATACTAGACAATAATTATCTAATTCATTCAGCATATGCATAATTCTCTCTTAACATGTGAACCCCAATAACAATACGAAGATTCCATGGTTGTCTTGTCTGAGGTTGACATGTAAGATATATACTGCATATATATAACAGATGCACATGAGACTTTCTCAACATTAGGATGCGATAAAGTTTAGAAACATAACTTTTGTATCACAATTTTTACCACAATTCTAATATGGTCAATTGTAGAATGATTGAGAAAAAATGGTAGGTGAATATGAAAGTGGTTGTCCACTTCTCTAAGTTGACCCCACTTTAGGACATTGTGACAAAAAATGTGATAAAATTAAGGTCATAGGAATTGTTAGGACCTAGGACTCGTGCTACGTGCAGCTCAAGACCTGTTACAGGTACTTCCTAGCAGAAGCTTCTGCCTTTGCTTCGAAACAGCTGATAATAAATTATAGTATTACTATTACAGGGTAGAATTCAAGATGACAGAGAAAGAAGTAGGTTCATTCAATGTGATTCAAGTGCAAAGATGGGGTCGGGGGTTCCTTATTCTAGAGGACTTGTTCTGTTTTCTTCTGCAAATACCAACAAATTATGTTGGTCTTATGTCCCTTTAAGTTAAAAAATAGAACTCGTTCACATAATAAATTGTGTTCCTCTGGCTTCTACGTTCCTGAAAAAATTGAATTCACATTTTCGTCAAAATTCTTCTAAAATTAAGAACTCTGCTCCCTCCCTCTCTCACTCTGTCTCAGACGTGTTTTTGACTTTTTGTGTATGTTTTGTTTTTTAACAATTTGTTCACCATTTGATCAGTTATTGTTCTAATAAAAAAAGGGTTTGGTTTATTTGCCCGGGTACTACATAATCTTGCCTTCCAGTTCTGCAGGAATTAAGCTTGTCTTTTTGTTCCTCACAATCACATATCTTGCTCCGTGATTTTGTCATTAGCTAACAGTTCACGGACCAACCATGAAGTACAAATCTCTATAATAATATATTGAACAAGTCTAAATCACGAATAAATCTGTGTTAAAGTGAAGAAAAGAAGATAACGTGGAAGCTCAAATTGAGGAAATGCTAGACGAATAAGAGAATATAAAATACTTGGATGAAACAAGCTATTTTCATGTTTAGGCTATAGATGAATCGGATTGTGTCATTGTGCTTTCGTTTTAGAATAATTTGAGTTCGTCAGACTTACTAAGCAAAAAACCAAAAAAAAAAAATTCCAATTACTAAGTTAACTACACAAGTTGTATGTTGGCTTAATTTATTAGTGTTCGATAATTATAATATTTTTGGGAAATTACTCTCCAAACTATAAGATTGCCCATTTACCCCCTAAACTATATCACTTTTATACTTACCCTATAAATTATGAGAGTGTACACTTTGCCCTTTTAAACTATACATCTTTTACACTTACAGCATTCACAATGGAAAATGATATCCTACTCTATTTTACAATTTCAAAAAGCTACTTTATCAATTATACCATATCATTTTACAATACACTCAACATCCCAACTTTTATTTTCCTATTCAACTTATTAAAATAATATATATTACCTAATAAAATAATATAATCTAATCTCTCTAACTTTAATCTCCAACATCAATCTGTTTATCTTTTCCTCACTATATCCCTTTCAACCACCCATCACCACCAGCTCTGTCACAAGAAACCCACCACAACCAGCACTAAAAAAACCCATCTCCACCACCTCTACCACAAGAAACCCACAAAACACAAAAAATCAAAGAAATCAAATAATCCACCACCACCAAAGCAACACAAAAAATATCCACGGCAACACAAATAATCCACCACCACAGAAACACAGCAACACAAAAAATCAATGAAAAATCCAGCACCACCACAGCAACAACACAAAAAATCAAATAAACCACCATAGCAACAACACAACAAAAAAGCAAAAAAAAAAAAATCAAAGAAAAATCCACCATGACAAATCCATAGCAACAACACACCCACCACTACCATGGACAAAAACCCAGGAAAAATTAAAGAAAAATTCACATCAAAACCCACCAGAAATCAAACCCATTACCACTATGAGGCACCGGAAATCAAACCCAAAACCCATCCGGAATTCACACACCACCGCGAGGCACACAATGCCGATCTCACCACGCCGATCTCCACGTCGTGCCCAAGCCGATTTCCAACCCAGCTCCGCTGGCATGCTTAAAAAAAGAAGATAGAGATGTGAGAGAGGGAGTGAGGACGAAAAAGAGAGAGAGAGAGAGAGAGAACTGAGTGGCTGACAGAGAGAAAACAAATAATAAAATATTTATCCAAGATGCTACAGTGCCATCATAAAAGTAAGCGATATTGTAGCAGTATTGTAAAAAAATTTACAACTTTACAAGTTTAGCAAGCTAGCTGTTGAATACTTTTAAGGCTTGATGCTAAATATTGCTAATATATGGCATTTACAATTCTCATTGTGAATGCTCTTCCCCCTAAACTATTACCTGTGTAATACTTTGCACCAATGCAAAAGTGCAAAGTGTTACACAAGTGATAGTTTAGGGAAATAAGTGTTGACCAAAAACATGCAACACACAGACCTTCAATTAGTTGTTTATTGTATCATGTCAATCTATTTGATAGAAATCCTGTGTTAGGATTGTGGGATTTTAGCATAATTATTGAATAAGTCCGAGTTAAAGTTGAACAATGTATTCAAGTATTCTTACTTCACACCAAACAAACAGGGCCACTAACATGAATAGCCACTAAGATTGCAACTCTTAGGGACCAATAAAACCTCATACTGAAAAAGAGCACTAAGGGTTTGTTTGGATACTGCTTATTGTTGAAAACTAAAAACTGAAAACTGAAAACACTATAGCAAAATAATTTTTAAATGTATGAATAGTACCGTGAGACCCAGTTTTGAAGAAAAATTTGCTGAATTAGACAACTTGTGGGTCCCGTGAGCAATGCACGGGACCTACTGTATTGGACACAAACGCGCTAAAACTGAATTTCAGTGCAATCCAAACGGAGGCTAACTCATTCAAAAGTTGAATTAGTCTTTAGCTCCCCAACATTAGGTTTTGCTTTCAGGCATAGGCTCCACCTCCATCTTACAATTTTCACCCCCAAAATAAGTAAAGAAAAACGAATCAAAAAATTACGTACTACTCAAGCAATTTCCCTCTAATCCTTTATTACCCAAAATCAATAACAAAACAAAATCAATAATTAAATTAAGGGCTCCACTTTGAAAGTCAATGGGTCCCCTAGAGTACTTTTGAGGCTTGATGCTAAATATTGCTAACATATGGCATTTACAATTCTCATTGTGAATGCTCTTCCCCCGAAACTATAAAAATGCATACTTATTCCCCTAAACTATTACCCATGTAATACTTTGCACCAATGCAAAAGTGCAAAGTGTTACACAAGTGATAGTTTAGGGAAATAAGTGTTGACCAAAACCATGCAACACACAGACCTTCAACTAGTTGTTTATTGTATCATGTCAATCTATTTGATAGAAATCCTGTGTTAGGATTGTGGGATTTTAGCATAATTATTGAATGAGTCTGAGTTAAAGTTGAACAATGTATTCAAGTATTCTTACTTCACACCAAACAAACAGGGCCACCAACATGAATAGCCACTAAGATTGCAACTCTCAGGGACCAATAAAACCTCATACTGAAAAAGAGCACTAAGGGTTTGTTTGGATACCGCTTATTGTTGAAAACTGAAAACTGAAATACTATAGCAAAATAATTTTTAAATATGTGAATAATACCGTGAGACCCAATTTCGAAGAAAAATTTGTTGAATTAGACAACTTGTGGGTCCTGTGAGCAATGCACGGGACCTACTTTATTGGACGCAAACGCGCTAAAACTGAATTTCAATGCAATCCAAACGGAGGCTAACTCATTCA
This sequence comes from Quercus glauca, assembly GCA_023736055.1. Taxonomy (NCBI): domain Eukaryota; kingdom Viridiplantae; phylum Streptophyta; class Magnoliopsida; order Fagales; family Fagaceae; genus Quercus; species Quercus glauca. The sequence continues at coordinate 69,178,837 of CM043316.1, read as the reverse complement.
AAAGTTGAATTAGTCTTTAGCTCCCCGACATTAGGTTTTGCTTTCAGGCATAGGCTCCACCTCCATCTTACAATTTTCACCCCCAAAATAAGTAAACAAAAACGAATCAAAAAATTACGTACTACTCAAAAAATTTCCCTCTAATCCTTTATTACCCAAAATCAATAACAAAACAAAATCAATAATTAAATTAAGGGCTCCACTTTGAAAGTCAACAGGTCCCCTAGAGTACTTTTGAGGCTTGATGCTAAATATTGCTAACATATGGCATTTACAATTCTCATTGTGAATGCTCTTCCCCCTAAACTATAAAAATGCATACTTATTCCCCTAAACTATTACCCGTGTAATACTTTGCACCAATGCAAATGTGCAAAGTGTTACAAAAGTGACAGTTTAGGGAAATAAGTGTTGACCAAAACCATGCAACACACAGACCTTCAACTAGTTGTTTATTGTATCATGTCAATCTATTTGATAGAAATCCTGTGTTAGGATTGTGGGATTTTAGCATAATTATTGAATGAGTCTGAGTTAAAGTTGAACAATGTATTCAAGTATTCTGAGTCTGAGTTAAAGTTGAACAATGTATTCAAGTATTCTTACTTCACACCAAACAAACAGGGCCACTAACATGAATAGCCACTAAGATTGCAACTCTCAGGGACCAATAAAACCTCATACTGAAAAAGAGCACTAAGGGTTTGTTTGGATACCGCTTATTGTTGAAAACTGAAAACTGAAAACTGAAAACACTATAGCAAAATAATTTTTAAATGTGTGAATAGTACTATAAGACCCAGTTTTGAAGAAAAATTTGCTGAATTAGACAACTTGTGGGTCCTGTGAGCAATGCACGGGACCTACTGTATTGGACGCAAACGCGCTAAAACTGAATTTCAATGCAATCCAAACGGAGGCTAACTCATTCAAAAGTTGAATTAGTCTTTAGCTCCCCGACATTAGGTTTTGCTTTCAGGCATAGGCTCCACCTCCATCTTACAATTTTCACCCCCAAAATAAGTAAACAAAAACGAATCAAAAATTTACGTACTACTCAAGCAATTTCCCTCTAATCCTTTATTACCCAAAATCAATAACAAAACAAAATCAATAATTAAATTAAGGGCTTCACTTTGAAAGTCAACCGGTCCCCTAGACTACTTTTGAGGCTTGATGCTAAATATTGCTAACATATGGCATTTACAATTCTCATTGTGAATGCTCTTCCCCCTAAACTATAAAAATGCATACTTATTCCCCTAAACTATTACCCATGTAATACTTTGCACCAATGCAAATGTGCAAAGTGTTACAAAAGTGACAGTTTAGGGAAATAAGTGTTGACCAAAACCATGCAACACACAGACCTTCAACTAGTTGTTTATTGTATCATGTCAATCTATTTGATAGAAATCCTGTGTTAGGATTGTGGGATTTTAGCATAATTATTGAATGAGTTTGAGTTAAAGTTGAACAATGTATTCAAGTATTCTTACTTCACACCAAACAAATAGGGCCACTAACATGAATAGCCACTAAGATTGCAACTCTCAGGGACCAATAAAACCTCATACTGAAAAAGAGCATTAAGGGTTTGTTTGGATACCGCTTAGTGTTGAAAACTGAAAACACTATAGCAAAATAATTTTTAAATATGTGAATAGTATCGTGAGACCCAGTTTTGAAGAAAAATTTGCTGAATTAGACAATTTGTGGGTCCTGTGAGCAATGCACGGGACCTACTGTATTGGACGCAAACGCGCTAAAACTGAATTTCAGTGCAATCCAAACGGAGGCTAACTCATTTAAAAGTTGAATTAGTCTTTAGCTCCCCGACATTAGGTTTTGCTTTCAGGCATAGGCTCCACCTCCATCTTACAATTTTCACCCCCAAAATAAGTAAACAAAAACGAATCAAAAAATTACGTACTACTCAAGCAATTTCCCTCTAATCCTTTATTACCCAAAATCAATAACAAAAAAAAATCAATAATTAAATTAAGGGCTCCACTTTGAAAGTCAACCGGTCCCCTAGAGACTATAGCTGGCGAAAATAGCCAAATAGCACATTTTCGCAAACTATGTTGCATTCTACTATTATTTTGAAAATATATAGGAATCTACCACTTTTTGGGTACTTGAATTTGGCGAAATTGAGTTTTCCGTGGTACTCGAGTTTATGGAACTCAAGTACCATAGAAAAAATTTTAAAATTTTTCAAAGTATATTTTTTCAAAGAACTTGAGTTTTTGGAACTTGAATTTCACAACAAACTTGAGTTTCACAAATTCAAGTTTCAAAAAAGTGATAGATTTATACATATTTTCAAAACTGCTAATTTTTTTGCTTGGTAGTGGGCCATTTTTGCCGACTACAGCTTGTGTGGTGAATAGTTTCTTTGATTTGAAGACTTTTTCTATATCGTACACTTGACGCCCAGGTTCACCCACGTTATTTGCCGTGTGTTGTGTTGTGCCCAGGTAACACTCAATGCTCTTGTCACTATCTTCCCCATCTCCCACTACCCTCTATAAATTCACGTTGTTCATGCTCCATGCACCATATCACTACCTCTACCTCCATTCCTCTTATACACAATACACACCAACACCTCTCCCTCTTTTTCACTAGCTCTAAATATGTGGAACTCCTTTGCTGGCGACATGTTTTCATTTCATAGACTTCTAGTACCTAGAAACCCCACTACCGATTCAAAAACCATATACAGAGATGAGTTAGACAAGAAGGCATCAAGAAAGAAGTGTGCAGAGAAGAGTGGTAAAGATCATTTTCCATATTCAAAAGTGCCATTATTTCCAAAAGAAGATGATGGTAAGGATTTTGTGAGAGGAGCTGGCTGTGGTAGCAGTACTACCGTTGAGAAAAAGGAGGTGATGAGAGTTAAAGTCAGGATGACGAAGCAAGCAGCGGCTCGAATGTTGTCCAAATGCAAAGATGGAGGGGTCCTTGATTTCAAGGATGTAGCACTTGAGCTTGTGCATATACCAACAAATCAAATTAGTATTGTGTCCCCTACTACTGTTCCGGTGCTTGAGTGCATCCCAGAAGAGTTTTAGATTTTTTTTTTCCTTTTTTTTTTTTTTTTTTTTTTTTGGGTCCTTAAAACATAGCCCAGGTGAATTGGAGCCTGATTTGAAGAAAATTAGGCGATACCAATAAGCCATGTGGCTCTTATATTTGGCAAACATAGAAATTGGGCTAAATATGCTGTACTTCTGTTTGTTTGTTTGTTTTCTTGATAAGTCAAATATGCTGTAATTTGTAGGACACTTGGGACTGAGGTCTTTGACTATGGTCAACAGATGAAATGTTACAAATAGCTTCTTTCTTCTTCTTTTTTTTGCTGAATAGCTTCTTTCTTCTTTTACGATACAACAATGGACCATTATAGATTTGCCCAGCTTGGAGTTCGATTGTAGATAATCCCGGCCCCCATTAAGGAGGTAGAGCATTTTATGGTAGTAGTGAATAATTAACATGGCGTTCTAAATTTTAAAAACTGGAATTTGCAGCCTCATTTCTTCGATTTTCTTGATTAACGGTGTTGGACAATTTGCTATCTCATCATCCTCACATACAAAAATTGGAATTTGCAGTAATCAAGTATATGTTTTTTGATAAGCGAGTAACTTTCACTAAGATGAAACAAATACAACAAGATCACCATATCAACTTACAACAAACTCTGCAGAGAGCAACACAACTGACTAGCTAATTATAGACCACAGGTGCAAATTAAAAAATTGCAATACACAAAACCTGCACCTATATTTCCTGTATATGTTTACAATAATTGTTATAAAAATGCCTTATATTTTCCAGCACAATTTTGAAAGAAGAAGCTGTAATTTCTCTCCAAGCTAAACTTTTGTTTCTTTAATCAAAATTATAAAGGAAAAATTATGTTGCAACTTGCAACACCGCCTAGCCAAGAGTGCCGTTTTGAATTTCGGTTGGTTGGACCAGCCTAGTGTATCCTGCCCATGGGTTTCACTCTTTACATTTTTGTCTAGTTTCCAATAATGGCATGCCATACAACTTCAAATTGAGTCATGCGGACACCAAAAAAAGTTCACTTACTTTTTCAAATATTAATCACGAAATGGTACACCATGCATCTGATTCATGTATCCCCCTCTCACATGAGAATGGACCCCACATGTGTGGAGCCCACCCCCTTGTGAGAGGGGAAAAATATACACCGGATATATAGTGTATTTTTTTTTTAATCACATAACATTTGAGTCAGTGCTTGACAGGGCCTACTCAACACAAAACACATAGATGATGTGAAAAAGCCAGTGAAACTCTCAATGTCAAGAGATTTTTTCGTTCAAATTTACTTGATGACATGTAGAAATGAAAATTTTTTTTTATATAGAAATGTAGAAATGAATTTTGAAACAACAATACGCGACATGACAATAATTATCTTATACATTCAACATGTGTTATTTCTCTCTTAACATGTGAATCCCAATATGTAAATTCCATAACTGCGTTGTGTGTAGGGCCGACCCTCGGCTTAGGCCAATTAGGCCATTGCTTAAAGCCCCGTTACTAGAGAAGGCCCCACATTTGGGGGCAAATTTTTTTTAATTTTTTTTTTTAATTTTTTATATATAAATATTTTTGGGAGATATTAAAACTGTAAGGTTGAATTTTATCAACCATCTAATTGGCTTTATTCCATGACCAATTTGCTTGTAATTTAGCACTTAGTAACCCTGTATTTAGGTGGGAAAATTGTTAGGGTAATGTGTGAGAAGATGTGAAGAAAAGCTCAAGAGTGTGCAAGAAAAACAGAGCTTCGCGGCTAGGAATCGCGGGTGGATCGTGACTGGCAAGCCGCCAAACGCTGGCACGTGAGAGGCACACTGGGAAGCTGAAGGGTTGTGCCAGCTGTCACGCTACAGGACAAAAGTCCCAGGCTGGCCAGGCCATTACATCGCAACTTGAACTCGCGACTTGGACAAGCTGCGAGACCAAGCCGCCAATTCACCCTGTTTGGCAAAAACTGATGTTTTGCATTCCCTTCTCACCCTACTATAAATACACCCTTATACCCAACATATTGAGAGAGCTTCCAGAGAGAATTTTGTAAGAGAAACCCTAAAGAAAAACAAGATTGCCTCATCCCCAATCTTTACCTTAGAGACTCTACAAATTCCTCTACTCTCTTCCTCTCCATTGTTATACCCTTGAGAGGCCTTTAGCCAAATCCTTATCTCACCACACCCACGTCTGTGAGAATGTCTATTTGGTACTGTTGGGAAGCAATTAAGAAGGAACCAATTTACATTGGTTGATGCTATGGTCTAGTAGCGAAATCCAGTAAGCTAGAAAAGAAAAAGGTTCGGCGCAACCTCATTGGAGCAAGAAGCTTGAAGGGCTTAGGTACCTAGGTAGATTAGGCTTGGAGGGTCTATTGTTGTTCATGTATCCCAACTACATTTTCTAGTGGATTATTTAACCGCTTAGAGGGCGGCGGAGAGGTTTTACGCCGAAGGTTTCGGTTTCCTCTTCGATAACACATCGTATGTTGTCTGAGTGTTTGCATCTTCCTTCCTTTATCTTTACCTTATATTTACTGCTGTGGATGTGTTTATATTAGGCTTAGATCGTTATCAATTCTGTCATAAGCTTGTTATCATATTCCGCACATTAACTGTTTGATATAAAGCTTGAATTGGTAATTTTGTATTTGAGGTCCAAACGTTCAAAGGTATTATATACCCATTTTGAACTTTCATTTGGTATCAGAGCGGATACACTTGTTGTGGTTTAAACACCTAAGTGTGATCTTTGACCCCCTTTGAGATGGATAGGTCTCAATCTCTAAATGTACCACCGTTCTTTGACGATAATAATTATGCATTTTGGAAGGTCCGTATGAGGGCGTTTTTGTGTTCTATTGATGATGCTGTGTGGGATGCAGTTGAAGTAGGATGGACAAGGCCAGAGGTTGCCAAGTCTACTTGGGATAAGGCTGCTCTTGCAGCGGCAAATGCAAATAGCAAGGCATTGAATGCTATTTTCTTCGGTGTATCTCTAGAAGAATTTCACCGAATTTCTCATATCACCATTGCTAAGGAAGTATGGGAAATTCTAGAGACAACCTATGAGGGAACTAAGAAAGTGAAGAATACCAAACTTCAGATGTTGACCACTCGCTTTGAGGAGCTAAAGAAGAGTGAGGATGAGTCGTTTGATTCATTTTACAATAAATTGAATGAGGTTGTTGTTGGTAAATTTAACTTGGGAGAAAAGACGGAGGACTCGAAGATTGTAAGGAAGATCCTCCGGTCACTACCAGAAAGTTTCCGACCCAAAGTTACAGCCATTGAAGAGAGCAAAGATCTTGACGAAATCAAGGTTCAAGAGTTGGTTGGTTCTCTACAGACATATGAGTTGTCCCTTCCTTCAGCGAAGAAGAGCAAATCCCTTGCTCTTAAGACCATTGATGAGAGAATGGTGTCTCATGACTCCTCGGAAGAGGATGCAGTAGATAAAGATGTGGCGTATCTTGTAAAGAACTTCCGGAAATTCCTAAAGCTCAAGAATAGTGGGAAATTTGGTGACAAAGGAAAATTTCAGAGTGTCAGAAAAGAGAAGAAAGAGTTCCGAAGAAAAGATGGAAAAGATTCCCAATCCTCACAAGGAATTACATGTTTTGAATGTAATGGACATGGGCATTTTAGAAAGGAATGCCCCAATTACTTGAAGTCAAAAGGAAAAGCCTATGCCACTACTTTAAGTGATTCGGACTCATCAAATTCTGACTCCGAAGAGAGCTGTGATGGAGAAGGAAATTTCTCCGCATTCATGACCATTGCTCATGTGGAATCCTCAGATGATTTGGATACACTTGTGAAGGAGCTTGGAGAGAATTCTGATTTGGATTCCATTGGAGTTGTTGAAGAATCGGAGGCTAAAGAGGATGAAGATACATCGGGTCTTCAAGAAAATTAAACTTTACTCCTTGAGAAATCGGGTGAGTATGCAAGGGTTGCAAAGGTAGCTGTGAAGAAGATGAAAAGGGCTGAAGAGGACTACAAAAGTCTACTGGCCAGGTATAAAGAGGCTAAATGTGAGATTGAGACACTAAATGGCGAGTCATCAAAAGCTTACACTAAAGTGAGATTCCTTGAGCAAGAGGTAGTGCAAGCACAAGCCAAGATAGAAAGGGTCTCCTCCAAGAAGCTGGAAGATGTTATCTCTTCTCAAAAACATTTCTCAGATAAGTCCGGATTGGGTTATACCGGAGGAAGTAGCTCATCAACCAAAGCTACCAAAAAAGTGAAATTTGTGAAGGCCATAGAGCCTATTGTAGAAGAAACCATCCCTGAGAATGTTAAGGCTGAGAAGAAGAATATGAGTGAGCAACGGATGGTGAATAAGCCCCGAAATCAATCTGTGGGCAGACACGAAACCAGAGCAAGATCTCTCTCAAGACCACAACGGGGTCCTAGAACAGAGTATATGTGTCACTATTGCGGACTGCGAGGACATACTAGACCCAACTGTCAAAAGCTGAGAGCTGACAACAATGCAAGCACGCCTCGGTCACGAGGAAGAAGAAATGACAAGAGGTCTTGGGGTGGTAAGCAACCAAGAAGTCAAAACCATGATCCGGAAATGATGGACGTGATGAAGATGATCGGTGCCTTCACCAACTGCCTTGAAAGCTTCACACGAAGGTTTGATAGTCCTAATTCTCGTACCCAATCCGTAAAGGATATCACCCCAAACGCACGTGACGTGTGGGTGACGAAGAGTACTCATGCATAAGCATTACAACATGTCCATGCATCAATACTTCCCATGTTTGTGAATATGCTTGGTTGTGTGCTTCTTGCTAGTATTTAGGCTGTTATTTTGCGTGTGTATTTGTCTTTGGTTTGAAATGTCTTTACATTTTTTTTGTTATGATTTTGATCAATTTTTCTCTTTTGTGTCAAAAATCCAAAAACACATAAAAAGTAGAAAATCCAAAAAGTTTGATCAACTTTGTTGAGCTTTTGTCTCAAATCATATTTTGCCTTGTACCTTTGTACTTATGGCTTTGTGCATCTACGAGCTTAGCTTGTCTTCTATGCACTCGTATCATTGTGGGAGAAATTCTGAAATCTATGTGACTGTTGTAAATAGATCTTCAACCTTGTCATGAATGATTAGTGAATGGTTTTGTTGATCTTGACACATGCATAGACTCATGCCTATATATCTTCCCACTCTTTATTTTTGTTTTTGCTTAAAAGAGCTCTCTAAATGTAAATCTCCAAATAAAAAGAGATATAGAGCTACAAAAGCCTGTCGCACATACTAGTATTTGATTAGGAAAAAGGGAAAGCAACCAAAATAAAATGTTTGATGCCCAAAAACCCAAAGGCTAACTCATTAATTGAAATATCTAAAATTTCAGGCATCTATCTCACAATGAGATTTTCTTTGCTCAAAAATTGCAAATTTTATGTTGAATATGGAGCCAAATGAAAAGCTTCAAAGTATGTAATCAAGTTCTTGTGGGAGGTCATATATGCATGTTTCTATAATTGAGATAGGTCACATTATCTGGTGCTAATTGTGTATGCTTTGATTGAATTGATCATTGAAGCTTCACATTGGACTAAGGACTATCTTATTTTTGATATCCACACACAACACACAAGTCTATGTTCAATAAATGCCATATTCATTTGTGTGATTGTACTTGATTAAATGTGTTTTCACATGCTCAATCTTTGTTTAATCAAACACAAAAAGATTTTTGAGTGTTTTTAGTTGTTTTTGGAAAGTACTTTGTTTTTACAAAAATGTCAAAAATTTTCAAAAAACAGTGTTGCCCTGTTTTGGCGACTAAGTCGCGGGTTGGCCCAGTCGCAAGCCCCAGTCGCAAGCCTACTTAGAGATTTTTCGCGGCTCACTGGCGAGTCAGTACCCAAGTCGCGAAAAAGACTTAGAAAATTTTTTCAAAATTTGAGTTTTGCACTTTTCGCGGCTCATTTTGGCGACTTGTTCACGGGTGGAAAGTTCAATCGCGAGGGTTACTCAGAGATTTTTGCGGCTCAGCTCGCGACTCCTTCGCTGGTAGACCTTCCAATCGCGAAAAACACTTAGAAGATTTTTCTAGAATCTTACCTTCACAGTGTTTCGCGACTCACCCTGGCGACTTACTGGCGACTTGGTCAAGTCGCGAAAAACGCGTGTTTTGCGTTTTAAAGACAGTTTTCAAAAAAAAAAAATTTCAGTTTTCCCTCGAATATCAGTGACTGTTCATTGTCTTCTTCACTCTCTCTCTCAAACCGTTCGTGTCTCACTGAAAAATCCTTCATCTTTGCATCATTTCTGCATCAATCTACAAGAAAAAGGTATGGGTTTTCTTGATTTCACTTCACATTTCATGATTTTAGTGATATATTCTTGAATCTATGTGGTTTTAGTGGTGGTTTGCAATTTGGGTATTCGAACAAGTTTATACTTAAAAATTGTTGGTTTAATAGTTTGGTTTGTTCATTCTTGGTGCTGATTAAGGCTATTTTCTTGACTTTACTCCATTGTGCTTCTTTTTGGGTCTGAAATTTGATATTTAAGTGTTTATATCCATGGGGTATACGGTTTTTGGTCTCTCTGTGATGTTTCCCTAAATGAAAAATTTGGGTCTACCATGTGTATGTCTTTATGTCTATGTGGTACACTCTGGTCTGTGTGTGTGTTGCCTTATCTTGTGTGTGGCTCTGCCATTCAGGGACTTTCTTGCACATTTCATGTTCATTTAGTCAAGTATCAGTGACATATGCTATCCTCTGCCTATATGAAAGTTTCATCTTTACAGACTGAACTTGTTTGATGTGTTTTCATTATGTGATGTCTTATTCTTGGTTTGTGTTTTGTCCAATACTCTGTTCTTCCTTATAACTACATGGTTACTGATTTGTGTATGCTTCCACATATTGTGTTTTCCCTTGTTGTGGACTTTTCTGAGTGTTTACAGATGGCTTCCACATCTTCTAAGAAGAAGACTCCTGCTAAGAAGGCTGATAAATGATTGAAAATGGACAACAACCTATTCAGGTCAGTCAAGCATTTTGGGAGATACAGAGATTCCTTCATAAAGGGAACAATTATCCAGGAGAGGTTTGTGGATTTACATGATTTGAGGGATACATTCATTCCAAAATGCTTTGAAGGAAGAGGTTGGGAGAAACTTCTGGATGACTTACCTTTAGTGTGTGAACCACTAATCAGAGAATTCTATGCAAATGCTGTGATAAAGGAGGATGAGTTGAGTTGTTGGGTGAGGAGAAAGGAGTTTACCTTAGATGCTCATGTCATTGATACTGTTTTAGGGCTGGAGGGGTTAGAAGAGTATGAATTCACTAACTACAAGGACAGAATGCTCTCTCTAGAATCTGTCCAGAAAAAGATTTGTGGGGTTATAGAAAAGAGATGTCTCAATACTTCTGATTTTCCCAAAGACATGAGGTGTTTAACCACCATTATGATGTACAATCTGTACCCTATAAGGAAGATGACTACACTAAGAAATGCCAGAGCTATCTTTCTTATGGAACTTAAGGAGCAAACCTTTATTGACATCAGTTCCCATATCTTTGATACTATAATGGATGAAACTAAAACCACCTCCAGGCCCAAGCTGGTGTTTCCAAGTCTTCTTATGAGAATTTTCAAAGAAAAGGGTGTTGCAATCCCACAAGATATCAGTCCCATGCCTCCTCTAGCAGCCATCAACAAATTTTCTCTCATACGGATACAGAGTAGTCTTCCAGGTGAAGAAGAAGAGGGTATCCAAGAAGAAGGTGACCCTATGGAGACTGAAGTAGAGGGTGTAGAACCATCTTCCACACCAAGAGTGAGAGTCAAGAGGAGCAGAGCCTCTACTTCATCTGCTGCACCTCCAGATGCACTTCAGATCATCATGGAAAGGCTTGATACACTCAGCGAAGTTCAAATTCAGCATACTGAAAGGATGATAGTAATGCAGGACTAGCTTGATGTACTTTCTGCCAAGATTGACAACATGCACACCAGCCAGGAGTACTGACCCTTTGGCCATTCCGGTCAAAAAGGGGGAGGATTGTTGGCAGCTCTTGAGGGGGAGTGACTTGAGGGGGAGTGTCTACTCTGAGGGGGAGTTTCATGAGTTATATTATTTACTGTTTTTTATTTTTAAAGAAAGTTTGATACTATGCTTGGATATCTTATGATGTTATAGGTTTGATACACTGGTTTAAGTTTGTTTTAAACTCACATCTTTTGGATGGCTGTGGAACTTTGGTAATTATTTAAATATATAATGTGATGTTATTCTGTTATTCAGCATTGTTTTATTTTTTGTACCCATTGTTGCTTTTGTAAGCTTTGAGGGTTGTTTCATGCACTTATGCACTATTTGTAGGCTTTTATGGTTTGTGCCATCTATTTGCAATACTTTGCTTATGCAGCCTTTGTGCATTGTGCTTTTGGTACTTGTCAATGCTTTGCATTATCTTAAGTACAACACTCTTATGCCCTTGTAGGATTGTTCCTAAATGCATATATGTTTGTATGCATTGGTTAAGTGTTGGACTTGCAGATGATACTCTTCAATTGAGCTTATCACTTTGCATGTCCGGATGTTCATTCCTTGTGTGAATGAACATAGTAATCACTTTTGCTTAAGTGACTACTGCTGTTGATCTTGCCATGAATTATTGCTTTTATGCTTATGTTCATTTTTGCTTGATCATACTTATTTTGCTCCATATGCATATTAAGTTTTCTGCATACAATGATATTGTTATGTTATTGTGTTTCAGGAGTTACTTATTCATATGTTCAAGAGCTTTTCAGAATCTAGAGTTAGGTGTGAGTGAGTTTTATTCAACTGTTCCCAACTCACGATTTAAGTCTAGAGTCTGTTGTAGGGTTTTGTCACGGAATAGCCAAAGGGGGAGATTGTAAGGTTGAATTTTATCAACCATCTAATTGGCTTTATTCCATGACCAATTTGCTTGTAATTTAGCACTTAGTAACCCTGTATTTAGGTGAAAAAATTATAAGGGTAGTGTGTGAGAAGATGTGAAGAAAAGCTCAAGAGTGTGCAAGAAAAACAGAGCTTCGTGGCTGGGACTCGCGGGTGGATCGCGACTGGCAAGCTGCCAAACGCTGGCACGTGAGAGGCACACTGGGAAGCTCAAGGGTCGTGCCACCTGTCACGCTACAGGACAAAAGTCCCAGACTGGCCAGGCCGTTACGTCGCGACTTGAACTCGCGACTTGGACAAGCCGCGAGACCAAGCCGCCAATTTACCCTGTTTGGCAAAAACTGACGTTTTGCATTCCCTTCTCACCCTACTATAAATACACCCTTATACCCACCATATTGAGAGAGCTTCTAGAGAGAATTTTGTGAGAGAAACCCTAGAGAAAAACAAGATTGTCTTATCCCCAATCTTTACCTTAGAGACTCTACAAATTCCTCTACTCTCTTCCTCTCCATTGTTATACCTTTGAGAGGCCTTTAGCCAAATCCTTATCTCACCACACCCACATCTGTGAGAAGGTCTATTTGGTACTATTGGGAAGCAGTTAAGAAGGAACCAATTTACATTGGTTGATGCTATGGTCTAGTAACGGAATCCGGTAAGCTAGAAAAGAAAAATGTTCGGCGCAACCTCGTTGAAGCAAGAAGCTTGGAGGGCTTAGGTACCTAGGTAGATTAGGCTTGGAGGGTCTATTGCTGTTCATGTATCTCAACTACATTTTCTAGTGGATTATTTGACCGCTTGGAGGGCGGCAGAGAGGTTTTACGCCGAGGGCTTCGATTTCCTCTTCAATAACACATCGTGTGTTGTCCGAGTGTTTGCATCTTCCTTCCTTTATCTTTGCCTTATATTTACTGCTGTAGATGTATTTATATTTGGCTTAGATCGTTATCAATTCTTTCATAAGCTTGTTATCATATTCCACTTCGCACATTAACTGTTTGATATAAAGCTTGAATTGGTAATTTTGTATTTGGGGTCCAAACGTTCAAAGGTATTATATACCCATTTTGAACTTTCAAAAACATTTTAGCTTTTCTCTTTTTTCACTATTAAGAAGGCTCAAAGAATTAAGTAATGCTAGAGATAGAGATAGACAAATTTAAATAAATAGGTCTTACAAATAGACGTGTTACTAATTACAAGTAATTCAAATAGGAAAATGTTAAAAATACTATAAATTTTACTATAAAACTTTTATTTATTTAATTATTTTTATACAAAATAAAAATTATACTCTAGCCTAATCTAAGTGTATATGTGTGCGAAACTCTCTTCTAGAGACTTAAATCTCGGCCATTGCCTCCCATACTCTACAAAAACTTATACTTGTGGAGTGATTACTACACTAAGGGTGCATAGTAGTCTCCATAACTTTTATAATTTGATGTGACAATGAATATGATAGGTGGATTTCAACAAACTATTGCATGCATTTTTGAATGAATATTTGTGATTGGTGATATTTTGTAATTCTCATGTTGTAAATTTTATAATATTTCTAGTATTTTCGTAAGCCTCATGTCATTGATCACATTCATTACAGCATCGGTTTGTAATAAAATTTGTTATAACTTTAACATTTTCTAAAAAAAAAAAATCATATTAAAAAGTAAAAAGAAAGAATTTTTAAAAAATAATTATATAAAATGTTAGTTAAATATTATTTAAGTGATAATATAAAAGCCTCATTTGAAAATTTTGCCCTAAAACGCGAGGGCCGGCCCTAGTTGTGTGGGTAGGGTCTACATAATGACAAATAATGCATATAATAGATATACAACAGACTTTCTCAATATCGTGATATGAAATAGTTTTAAAATGTAACTTTTATGTCATAAATAATTCGAAGTCAACACGCTGTGACAGAAATGATATCAAAAGTTGGGCCAAATTGGCCATATACCATCAATTTTCGAAATTTTTTCCACGAAGACACTGTTTCGGAAATAAACAGCAATGTACCACATTTTTAAGTACTCGAGTTTGGTGAACTCGAGTACTACATTTTCCAGTTCCACCGTGGCACAATGACATGGCATTTGGATTAAAAAATTCCGCTTAGTACTCGAGGTTCGTGAGCTCGAGTACTGTGCGGGTAGGCAGTTAAACTGAACCTTATTTTTCTACTCTCACTTCTAACTTTCACTTCTAACTTTCACAGAACAGACTCTCACTCACACACTCTCACTCTCCTTCACACCTAAAGCCCAAACCCTCACACCATCGGCAGCAGAGAACCTGGCGACGGCAGAAGACTTCGACGGCGAGCTCTCGCTCTTAGTCTCGCTATCTCCCTCTCAATCTCGCTCTCGCTCTCTTCTTCGGCACCAGAAGCTCTTCTTCTTCTCCATTTCTCACGGCAACACAGGTTTGTCACTCTAACTTTTCTCTTCTTCGTTGACCTCTCTAATCCTCTATTTCTACTAAATCTGAATCCATATAGGCTCTGGGATGTGGGTTTCATTTGAATTTTTTTTTTTTTTTTTGTGGGTTTTCTTCGGTTTCATTTGATTTATTGTGGGTTTTGTTGGGGTTTTGTTCATTTGTTTGTGCGTTTTGTTTCATAGTATTTTCAATGATTTGTTTTGGGTTTGTCTTTGTTTTCTATTTCTGTAAACTTTGTTGTGGGTTTGTAATGCAAATTTAGTTTCTAGGACTTGATTTTGTTTCTACAACCCAACATAGAGGGACTAAAACAGTTTGGAAGAAAGAAGGAACATCATCAGAAAGGCCTAAATGCTAAATGTATTGGTTCTATGACTTGCATATATGATGTATTATCATGTATCATGAATATAATAGAAATGTGGATTAAAAACTGTGAAGTTTACAAGCTTTGTTTTGATTGAATTATTGTATACGACACATAAAATAAATAAGTTTGTTAGAAGATTGCAGTTTAAATAGCTAGTATATATATATGTTGAAATTTTAAACTGCAATTACAACTACTGGTTTGTCAAATGGATAGCTATTGTCGTTTTCGCTGGTTTGTCAAATGGATACTGAGATTTGTCAAATTGTCGTTTTCGCAGTTTAAAGAATAAAATAAGTTTTGTAGGGGTAATTAATTTATGCATGCACGAGTAATAAATATCTTATTTCGTACTTGTAGAAATGTGGATAAATTAATAAGCATTTGTTACAAGATTGATTTCTTTGGAGATTATGGATTGTTTTATTAAGGAAAAAGTTTGGCTCCAACTCCAAACTGGCTTGGAGCTATCTTGCTTCAGCTCATCATGTAGTGAATGAAGAGACAATCCATATGTAATTTTAGTCACATGACCATATAATGGGTTGGAAAAAATTGCTCCAAGCTTAATTTTAAAGAAATAGTTAGCTATAATGGGTTGAAAAAAATAGCTTAATTTTCAAGAAATAGTTGTCGAGTATTCTATAGGATTGTTAGGTGTGCCTTTGATGTTGTTAGGTGTCACACTGAAACTAAAGAATTCATCCATGTTATGGACCTCTTGAAGATCTAAGTCTATGAAACTGTTAACGTAACACTCATTAGCCATCAAATTAGAGCAAGGATAAGGCTCTAATACCAACTAATGTGGGTGGAAAGCCGCAAGAAATAGAACACATTTATCTTAAGAAAATAACCTTTGAATCCACAAAGAAATTTATTAAAACCACCAAAAAGGAAAAGGAAAAGGAAAAGGAAAAACCTTTGTGAAAGTTTATAGATCAAGTAGGAGACCCTTTGGAAGCCCTAGAAAAGTATGGTGAACATGAAATTAGGCTTAACAAAGGAAAAATCACTAAAAAATTCTTAAATATATCCTAATTAACATCCTAACATAAAAAAACTCAATTTTGACTAAAATACTTCTAAAAGCTCTTTAAAACAAAGAAATAAAACCTTTTTCTAAAAATTTCTGAAAATTACAAAGAAACATAAAAAATTAATTAAAAAAAAAGTTTACCTGCATATTTTGATCTTCATCACCTAGTGTGCCTTCCATTATGGAGTTGATCACTGCATGTGATTTAAAGCTTTGCCTGAAACTGTTTGTCTCTTATAAGTTCATAGTTTGTTGTGATTATACCATATATCCCAATTTTAGTGTTACCTGAAACCCTTCTTTATCTTTCTACTATCTAAGAGAGAGAGAGAGAGAGAGAGAGAGAGAGAGAGAGAGAGTATGCTAGCAAGCTTAGAAAGAAATTGGGTAAAGTGTTGGGATATTGGGATTTCTCAGGTTGAGTACCCCTCTACATGGTAAGTTGCACAACAGAAACAGCTGATGTGGATATTATATATAGTTGTTCCATTATAGATGACTCATGCACCAATTCCTGATGTAAAGTGGCTGTAGATTCTGCCTTAACCAAGAAAGAGTTTATACGATGTTTTGCTGAAATAAAACAAGAACAGGTTGCCAATTAAATTTTATATAAAGTTTCTTCATTAGAGTAGAATTTCCTTGGACATTTGAAACATAAATAAAAAGAAGAAAATCCTCAATGAGATTGAAAAAGAAATATTTTTACTCTTCCCACAGCTAGCACTTGGAATAAGTTTGCATTTGATGGTAAATAAGACGAGAATTTCCATTGTGGAGAGGATGTTGTTCTTTCAATTGCTTTCTGAACGTTTTGGATGCATCCACTAGGATATAACCAAAATATTTGTAGGAGCTTATGATTTAAGTTGTAATTTTCTATTATACTTTCAACTGGTCTTTGTTCTGCTGATAAGATAGTGATTCTGGTAAGAGTTATGATTGCTGAATGTATGATGTAAATATGTCATTGGTGTGTAAAGCATAGTGTGAAAATCTTTGTAACACCTTGGTTGATGACCGTTAAGCTCGCAATAGTCATGGAAAGCAACTTGCTTACAACTCACTATTTCTAGATTTGGGATTCCAATTCATAACATTATGCCTGAACATGACTTTTCCACAACTTTTGCATCTTAGTGCACAAACTCAAGTGTAAGATAGAATGGCCCTTGCTTATTATGATATAAGTTCAATGCATAGTGCCACAATACAAATCAATTTATTTATTTTTACCTGTAGAAGTAGTTATATTTGATTCTACATTAATCACCTTTAATTTATGCCAGATATGGACCCATATAGAGCGGGACCCTCTATACAGGATGTCTTGACGAGGCAGGATGTGCATCGTTCAAGTTTGCTTTAGGATGCTCCTTTGGCAGGCGAGGTATGCACTTGTCCAAAATCGTTGTCAATATATGTAGTAGAAAGATTTTTGGCATTTCAGTTTGAAGCGTAATTATTACGTGCTTAGTGAATGCTATTATTAATACTAAGTTGCTCTGTTTGCAGAAAGTGCCAGGTGTACTGACTTGTCGTCACCGAGACAAAGGTTTGCTTGAAGGTCTGTTTGAAGGTGGGTTAGACCCACGTATCGCCGCTCATATCACGGATGCAAGATTAGATGGACTACTTCAGGTCCCAAATATAGACATTGACCATAGCTTGATCACGGCTTTGGTGGAGAGATGGCGGCCAGAGACACACTCATTCCACTTGCCCCGCGGTGAGATGACCATCACGTTGCAGGACATAGAGGTTATAATGGGGGTACCTGTAGATGGGTTGCCGGTGGTGGGATATACCCATATGGGTGATTGGAGTGAACTATGTGCTAACTTGCTAGGGCATAGGTCGCCGAGAGAACTTCGTAGAGTTAAGAACACTGGAGTGATGGAAGGGTCGAGGATAAAAGCCAAATGGCTTGAGGATCGGTTTAGGAACCCTCTCCCGGCTAATGCCAGTGAGGAGCTTGTGCAGTAGTATGCTCGGTTTTACATACTGGAGATGTTGGCTGGTATATTGTTTATGGACAAGTCTGGCGAACAGCACTCAGTTATGTATTTGCAATTTTTCAATCCAATTAGCAATGGAAAGAGATATAGTTGGGGTAGTGCAGCACTAAGTTGGCTATATAGACACCTCTGTAAGGCATCAGAGAAGGAAGCCAAGCAAATTGGCGGTGCCGTGCTATTGGTGCAGTTGTGGGCATGGGAGAGGTTTCCACACATATGTCTTGTGATAAGGCATCCACACCAGGTACTGCCCCCAGGTCCACTTGCTATCAAATATGTAGGATCTTAGATAGTTACCGTTTTACATTTTTGTATTATCTTTTTCGCATGGGAATTATGTAAGTAACTAATATGAAGGTTATGTCTGTGTTGTTTGGTAGATGGAAAAGGGCTAAGATAACAACTGAACATCCAATGCACGTCCTACGCGCCTATCATTTGTTGCTCACTTCGCTACGGCCAAATCAGGTATTGTAGCTTACAAGTGGAAATCGCTTTGACATGTAGTTGTCGTACTTAGAAGTGGGAATGAATAAACATTTTTTATTTCAAAGTTAAACATTATTGCCAGGTATTGTTCACATCCATTACACATTTTTTCTAATTATATTGTTAATATGGTTGTTTACATCTGTTGGATCATTGCAGATTGTCTGGGAGCCATACAGAAATTATTTGGGTTCCCTGCCCGCATATTGTACGGCAGGCCAACGCATATGGAGGTCTATCGTGCCGCTCATACATTTTTGGGTGGTTGAAGGCCATCACCCAGAACGTGTTCTCCGACAGTTTAGGATGAAGCAAGGCGTACCGATCAATATCGATACTTTAACTGAACTTCACAAGATAATACTTCAGGGCAAGCACGAAAAAAACTGGGCTGTTGAACATAGACCACATATTGCTAAATGGGTGGCGCATGCCACAATTGCCGAAGCACTGCCATTTCATAGGGAGATGAGCTACAATGACAATTATATGGTGTGGTTTCGTCCTCGCACTGTTCACCATATTACGAGAGAGACCTCGTACTGGGACACTTTGGTAAGTTTTCAAACACTGTTCCGTTATAAATGTACCTCGCTTCACATAGTTTAGTTCAACCTACTAACACTATTCTTATATACTTGTGACAGGTTGAATCACAGTTGAGGATTATGGAGAAGTGCGAACCAGGGTCTGAGATCTACAATGACTGTATTAATGCCTTGCGAGCTATTGAAGAGCTTGGTCGGTTGATATTGGACGATGCACGCACTGCGGGCAACACAAGTGAACCGGCTGTAGGGCGTGGTCGGCAAGCAAGTAGACGTCAACGGCAAGGAGGCCGTCAATCTAGTCAGCTTCCCACATTTGGTCGGCGTCAGACACCTGTACCCACATCTAGTCGGCGTCAAACACCCGTGCCCATATCTGGTCGGCGTCAGACACCCATGCATGACCACACCATGGAGGAAGCAAGTGAGACAGCAGATGAGATGTGTTTGGACATTGGTTATGACATGGGCTCCATGGCGCATGATGATGCGGGTCCATCCCATACGTTTGCCCATGGGGACACATCTCGGTACCCATCCATGAGGAGCGATGATACCTGCCCACCCACATCCCCTACTATATCTCCATTGCCCACCGGCACTGCCCCCGCAGATGTACATGGTAGAGATGAGATGAGATTCATGCCCACCCCTTTTCGACCCACCCCTGGTGCTGTCCCCCCTGAGTTTGTGCGTACTAAGTTCATCCAGGCACAGATACCCACCCCCCCACCAGAGGCTTCACACATTCAGGATTGGCCGCGAAGTCCGCAACGGACACGGACACATCCTCCTGATTGTGGGACTGGACATGGTACGATACTTCGATTTAATATTGATTACATATACATCTCTTTATAGTTAAATGATTTGCATATTAGTATTTGCTTGTGTTCTTTTCAGGCAAGGTGAGACCAGTCAAGGAACCAGTGAGGAGAAGAAAACGGGGATGATTTTCGATGGCCAAGAATAACTTATGTAAGTTATTTTTCAGTTGCACAACTATATTACACTCTCCTTTATTTTGTCAGCAAAACTTTTGTCTACCATATTAAGTTGCTCTAAAAGGGGAAGAACAAAGTGATCTTTTTTCCCTTGGTACTCATCAAATCTGATAACCCCCAGAATGATTGATTAGAAAACCGTTAAACTTGACACTGTCAAAGTAACTCCTATTATCTGCTTTAATTTATTCAACTAGTTGTTACTTATCTAAATAAAGAAATGAAAAAAATAATTCAACTAGTTGCAGCATCAGTTGAAGTGTTCTTTTTAAGATTATACTTTCATGTTTGCAAGATGATAGAGCTGTTTTTGTTATTATTTCAGACTGCTATAAGAAATAGTTCTCTGCAATCGGCCTCATTGGAGCAAGAAAAGGCTGCTGTGAATGGATTGAAACTGGCTGAAGATTCAGGTTTGTGAGTTGTTTCTAAGTGCATTTCCTTGTCATTTTGGATAAAGATAGATTAGTTATACTTTACAATTGGTTTCTTACACAAAGGCAAAAGGAGGAACTCCATAAGAGAATAATTCAATTACAAAAGCAATTGGATGCAAAACAAGCACTGGAATTGGAAATTGAGAGATTGAGAGGGACATTAAATGTCATGAAGCACATGGGAGACAATGGAGATGTGGAAATTCTGGAAAAAGTGGATACAATACTCAAACAGTTGCGAGATAAAGGGGAACTTGAAGATTTAGAAGCTTTGAACCAAACATTAATAGTGAAGGAGCGCAAGAGCAATGATGAGCTGCAAGAAGCTCGAAAAGAATTAGTTAATGTAAGTGTTTTGCCTCTTCAATGATGAGCAGCAAGAAGCTCAAAAATTGCATATGTTTTTATCATAAGTTAATACAAAGATGCTGTAATCATATACAGCATCTTTGTCCTTTCCTATATGACTTTTCATCTCCAAAGTTTTGAACAAATCATTAGATAATTTGGGATTTAGAATAACATGTCCTCCGGTGTATGGTAGTGCTCTTTTGTAGTCTTTGCACTCTAAATGGATGTTGTAATTATGTAAGATTGTAGCAGTAATTTTTCTTTTTTGTTGCTGTTTTTTTATAAGAAACCTAAGAAATTTTATTAGAAAGACCAACCAAGTACACTGGACTTTTTTGTTGCTATTAACAGTCTTGGGAATAAAAATGCAAATATATATGATATCATGCACAATATGTATATGTAATATTGTTTTTGTCAATGTGCTCATAAAAAAGAAGTATACTAATTTGCTGGGCTTATTTTACTTCCAGATGATGATGATGGGCTTGGTTCAGTATTATATGGCAATGATGGAGAAGAAGGTGAAAGTAGATGAGAAAGAGGAGGGCTAGTGAGAAAACCATTTCTCAGTCTGACTTGAGATTGATATGGGAACAAATCTAGTTAAGGTAAGCAGTCAAAATCATACATTTCCATTGTTTTGAAATCTTGAAAATCTATCAGTTTCAATGTCAAATATTTGCAATAAATGAAGAATGAACTAATGCTGATTTAGCCAGATGAAAAACTTATTTTCACTTTGACAAGGTTCTAACACCCCCTCCCCCCTCCTCTCTCTCTCTGGATAAGAGAAAAATGACATGGATTATATCATTTGATAATATGAAGTATTAATTAATGTTAGTAAAGGCTATGGAAGAAAAAGAAAGTGAGACAGAGGAAAGTAGGAAAAAGACGGTAAAGTTTAATTTGAATAGTAGGATTTTGCATTTATTTGAGAGTGCATAGATGAGATTTTGCACTCACCCCCAATTGTCTCCAACCAAGACACACACACACAGGACTTACCTATCCACAGCGTGGAGCGCTTGGACCATCTCAGAAATATTCAGATGCAACAAATGATTGTCAAATCTCAATGAATATTTGTCTATTCATGGAACATAGGACTGCTACTTGTATGATTTCGTTTACTTTTTTAGAAAATGAAGCTCTTTCCTAAGTATCTTTAGCTGCATATTTTGATTTGCAAAAGGAGCCATGGCATTATACTCAACACCATAATTTAACCTGTCCTATAATAGAACTATATATCTTCAGGTATAACAATTAAAGTATATCCTAGCCAGAAAACAAATAAACATATTTTCTAACTACATCAATGTTGATCCTCTTTTTTGGGACTATGGCTTGGTAGTCTCTTGTATAAGTATCTTTAACTGCATCTTTTTCTGGAAGATCGCAAAATGCAAGGGCCCCCACACGTGCGACAAAATTCAGAATGCTCATGATGGTCGGATGATTGATTCGGCGTTCCTAGCATACGTACTTGAGCGCTATATATGAGAAGACCTTGCGTATAAGATAAAGAACTTACGCCACATTGTTTTGGCAGACTTAAAACACGAAGTATCTCACTACAAGGTATTCTTTAACTTGCATTCTTTTTTCAATACAATGTAGAGACATCAGTCTTCTGTAAAGTTTTATGCATGATATTTTTTCCCAAAACCCGTGAATACTTTATATTATGAAAATTGAAATTGAAAAAGAAAAACAAAAAGAGGAATAAAGATATAGAAATATTATCTTTATCTTATAGCCTTACAAGTCTTAATTTGTTTTCTTCAACTATAATTACTTGTATTCATTTCTAACTTAATCATCATAATTCACATACAAGGTATGGGATGCCAAATAAAAGGCTGTTGCAGCTATATACGGGGATTTTAAGGAGTCTTATGCAGAGTTGCCGCGTTTTTTGGCAGGACTTACTGATGCAAGTCCGGGTACACAGTATAAGTTAATAGTGGACGATAATTATGAAAGGGGAACCTGTACATTCAAGTCCGTATTTTAGGCGTTTCGACCATGTATTGTTGGGTTCAAGCAGTGTAGGCCTGTGATTAGCAATGATGCAACCCACCTCTATGGAAAATATAAAGGGAAATTGATGATTGCAATGGCGACAGATGCTAATAATAAAATTTATCTACTAGCCTTCGCCGTTGTCAAGAGCGAGAGCACAGAGACTTGGGGTTGGTTCTTGGCTTGTATAAGAACGTATGTTACCGACCGGAGACACTTGTGTGTCATATCTGACAGACACCCTAGGATACAAGCTATCTTCAGAGACACTAATCGAGATGTCTCCCTGTGGCCTCCCATGACAGAACATCGTTACTGCCTTCGTCATCTATGCAGTAACGTCAACACTAGATGGAAAAATGAAACTTTAAAGAATCTAGTATGGAGAGCAGCAAGTGCTACCCAAGAGCGAAAGTTCAATGCCACTTTCGATTCAATTGAGAATGTCAACCGGGATGCGCACTGATATCTGAAGGATGTGCCCAAAGAGAAATGGGCTCTAACTTTTGACAACGGTTACCATTATGGGGCAATGACTACAAACATGTCCGAGTGCTTCAATGGTGTTCTAAAGGGTGCTCGTAGCCTGCCTATTAGGGCAATGGTGAAATACACATGGTTCAAACTAAATGCTTACTTTGATGATCGTCGCAATAAGAGCATAGCGCAGTTGAAATCGGGTTAAAAATGGACTAAATATGCCTTGGATATCTTCATGAGAAATAAGGCGAAGGCGGAGAATCACAGGGTGACGAGATTGAGCGCGTAACAACAATCATATCAAGTAGATACATCGCATAATCCAAGGACTGCTGCACGTGGGGATCACACACATGGAGTTAATCTGTTGCAAAGAAATTGCACATGTTAGGAATGAAAACTGTACAAGATACCATGTTCACATGTCATTGCAGTTTGTATTAGATATCGACATGATGCAGAGCAGTACATTGACCCATGCTATAGCATGGACGCACTGTTCCGGAGCTATGCTCCCGTTTTCCCTGTGTTGAAAGATAGATTATCATGGCCGGATGCTACAGAAACTCAAAAGTTCCTCCCTAACCCTCGATTAATCCGAGAGAAAGGTCGCCCAGTCTCAACACGAATTAGGAATGAGATGGACGAGGGCGGGAGATGGCCGAGAACAACACCATGGAAGGAAGGGGGGAGGAAGGTGCAATGCGGGTTGTGTGACCAAGAGGGCCATAACCGAAGAACATGCCCTAAGCGGAACAAGGTACCGACAAGTGGTGGTCTCGCGGACTAGGTACGCTAAGTTTGAACCATGGCATCCTTTTAAATGTAAAATTTTTCCATTTTTTTAATGCTCATCGTAAAAGTTCTAACTTCTGACTTGTTCTTAAACATTGCTACGAATCAAAGGAATTGCCTAAAGAATCACAATTGCACGCTTTAGCTCCTCCTAAATGTCTTTGATTGCACTAGTTCAAAACTTCAAATTATTTTGCTTATGATGATGATGACTTTCTCTTTATATTTAAATTATTGAACTTGTGTATTGTTTTACTTAAATGCCAATTAGCTTACAAAGCTTCTCTACTCCCAACAATTCTATCACCAATAAGAAAGATGATTTTTTTTTCCTTACTTCAACATTGTTTGGAAATAAGATTGTGTTAGCAAGGATTTTAACTTAGAATATAAACGTGTAAATTTTTATTAGTTTGTAATTGGTAAGCTATATTGTTTTCACATAATTTGGTAACTTGTGATTGAGAAAAAAAATACATGGTAGCATGGCAATGACTAAGAAGTTCATTGGTAGCATAGGGGGCAATGACATCCAAGTTATAGAAAATGAAGATCATCTTCATAACAAGAAATCTTCTCTTCGATCCATTTTAATTTCTAGCCTTTAGGTTCCAAAATTTATATTGATAGAAAGTTTCAATCTATCAACTCAAATTTTGTATTGATGGAAAGTTTCAGTCTATTAACTCACCAGCTATTGTCAATTATAACTCACAAGCTATTGTAAATTATAAAGTGTATTTATATGAATGGTCATCAAACCATTATAAGGTTTATATTTGCATCCAATTTGAAATAATGCATTTTTACATAACCAAAGGAACCTAACAATGAAGGAGTTGCATTCACATTGAGACCGCTAATATAAAGTCTTGTGTCAATGTGCCTATGTCAGAAATTTACTAAATATCATGCATTTTGTTACATTGCTATGAAGGAGTCAAGGGCACAAAAATTTAAAAACAAATCATCAAGCATGAAATGGTGGCCTACATTGTATAATAGCAACTGAAAATAAAGATGATTTGCCGATGCAGTTATTTGCTAGGCTCATATGCTCTTATTGTCACAAGATGCTCTCTGGTGGTAATCAAGATTCCATCTTGGTATTCTTTTTTTATCAGATGTCTCTACAGGTCACTTACTTTTTTCCCCTGATGAATGCACATAGGTTGAAACAGTGGCCCAGTTTGGTGTAGTTTTTCTTCTTTTTGCACTGGGCTTGGAGTTCTCCATAAAGGTTAAATTCTGTTCTTTGGCTTGCTTCATTTTCTTTCTCTTTTAGTGAAATTGTGATTCAAACTCTATAACTGTGTCATTGCAGCTTTGCATTGTTCGAGCAGTTGCTGTTCTAGGGGTCCTGCTACAGATTTTCTTATTTATGTGCCTGTGTGCCATACTAATATCGGTATGTCTACAAATTCTAACAGAAAATTCACAAAAGTTTGCCCCTTTCTACTTGTGAAAACTACTTGCACCTGATTATGTGCCATAGAAAAGTTTAACTGAACTGGGAATATTGGAAACGCTTAAAAGAGATGCAAGTTTGAAAGTGATAAAGAACGATTGGAAATGGATGACAAGTTTACTGAGGATTCTTGTATGATATCAACTTCATCTCAAGTCCATTGAAGAGTTATTTTGCTCTTTAGTTACATATCTTGTGTTATATTTTGTAATTATTTTCTTAAGCTTCGGATTTGGGCTCTCAAGTTAAAGCTTTTTGTTTTAAGGCAGCATTAATATAGAGTAATTTGATGGTGTTGATTGATTCAATTTAGTGTACTTTTATGAATTAATCAAAATAACTCTATGAACATGACATCGTCATGCGCTAGCTATTCAGTTGTAACGTCATGTTGTAGATAATATCAAACTTGCTACACCGACTCACAATTGAAAGGCAGGGTATTGACACCTGAAACACTGATAATATCAAACATATCATAGTTAGGTTGATCCAACCACTGGTGAGACAGAGGATGATGGTGTTGAAGATGAATACCAGCTAGAGGACCTGGAGGTTGTAGCAGCTGATTACATGTTGAAAGTTGGAGTCTCCAAATTCATAAATGCATGGGAAAGCATGGGTGATGACTGCTTCCCATGCATTATACTATTACTGGCAGAGGAGATTTTCTCTCTTTTATTTTTTTTTTGGGATGGGAGTGAATCTTAGTATGTAAAGAGCAACAATTTGCAAATTGCAATGACCTATATATTACTGGACAGTTTAACAAGTTCATAAAATTTTCTATTTGGCTTGGAGGGATGTTAAGTTCTAAAACAAATAGAACTGTTTTGAAAAAAATAATTATACAAATTAACACTGGGATTAAGTGAAAATTCCCAAATAATACCACCTCTGAGTTCTCAAGGTTACCATATAAGTTGGGTGTTGAATGAGTTATGATGCTGGTGATTTTATAACAAACCTTTCCATATACCACCCATTTTGATCACATGTAAGTATTAAAAAACCTTAGGCATGTCATAATATAATATAATATAATAATGAAGGGAGGTGTAGGGGGAAGAAAATCAACCAATTGGGAAAAAAAAAAAATATATATATATATATATATATAGGGTTGGGTTCAAGTTACACCTGGTGTAACTCTAAGCAATGTTACACCACCCAATAACTTATTATTAAATTAATATTTTGAAAATCCAACTATTGAATTACATGTTCTATATGTTCTTAACATGCATGCCAATTTTCATATCAATCGGATGCTATTTACCATTTGATCTATAAACTCATCTTTTATGCATTATTTTAAACTACAAAAATTTGAATTTTAACAATTGATTGATGACATGGCTATTAATCTTTGATCACCTCGAAATTTTGCAAGCATAAAGAATATACGAAGATAATGTAATCTGACGGTGGATTTGTCAATATTCGCATCCAATTAAAAAATATTGAGTAGTGTAACATTACTTAGAGTTACACCGGGTATAACTTGAACCCAACACACACACACACACACATATATATATATATAATATTGTGAATTTCTTTAAAAAGCAAAAAGAAGAAGATGAACCAAACTGATTAAAGAAACCATTGGGCCATTGTATTTTGTTTCTAATGATTTGAGTTAGATGGCTAACCAAAACCACATAAAAAAACATATTCTTTCTTTGTTTTTTTATTGAGAGAGAGAGAGAGAGAGAGAGAGAGAGAGCATGAGCTTCTAGCCAAGTGGACTTACCAGTGAATTTAGCTAAGGGCAGCCACAACCCCAGAACTAGGACATAAAGATTGCATTCTCCAGAAATTGGCAAACAAACTAACACCCGAGTTTGGTGGACTTGGGTACTGAACACAGTACTCGAGCTTCACGTACTCGAGTATTAATCTGTATTGGCTCACTTGCATGACTGCTGAAGCAATTGGGGCCAATACAGATTGATACCCGAGTTTAGTGGACTCGGGTATCACATTGACCAGTACTCGAGCTTCCTGAGCTCGAGTACTGTTTGGAATTTTTAAATCACAATTGCCATGTCAGCCATGCCACGGTGGAGTTATAAAACTTAGTACTCGAGTTCACCAAACTCGAGTACTTAAAAAGGTGGTACATGCCTGTTTATTTCCGAAACAGTGTCTTCGTGCAAAAAATTTCAAAAATTGATGGTATATGGCCAATTTGGCCTCAAAAGTTGTGATTGTAAAAGAACTGTCAGGACTCGGGACAATTGGTGCGCGCAGCTTGAGGCCTGTGGGAGGAAAGACTAGAAATTAGAATTACAGGGTAGAAGTCAAGATGACAGAGCAGGAGGAAGCAACTTCATTGAATGTCATTCAAGTGTAAAGATGGGGGTCGGGGGTCCCTTATTTTCTAGGACGTTTTTTTCTGTTTCCTTGTGCAAATACCAACAAATTGTGTTGGTCTTATATTCCTTAACACGAGGAAATGTTTCAAGTCAAAACAAATGTGTGTCACAATCTTGGTTGGAGTAGTTTGTCACGATGACAAAGTAAGAACGAGGTCCCTAGAATTCAAGGACATTGCGCGTGAGCCTTAATGCTAATTTTCTGTCTTACTCTCATGTCCCCTATGACAGGTAGATCCAGGGATTAAGAGCATCCCAAATCAATTTAAATGTATTATCATTAATTCATTATTATGTGTAATATATCATTCATTATTCTTTAGGCAGAAATATGAGAAAATAGTGTTATTGATGGATTCGTGTAAAAATGATATTGTTCTAATCACAATGTTTCACCTCAATAGTTGTGAAAAATATTATGAAAATTCTTGTATCTCTAATATTACTTTTTCTTTAAATCCTGAAAGAAAATTATCTTCTTGCATCACATAGCCAAGAGGACGAAATTGTTAGTGGCTTGATCCAGAAATTAAATTAGGTTTTTAAGTTTTATTCTGCTTTCCTGGACACAGAACCAAGAAACTAGTTAGATATAAATGGAAAATATAAGAGTTTTCCTTTATTTAAAAGCCAAGTTTGAGAGATGCACTACTATTATCCGATATTATAAATACTTCATATTCACGTCCGTCTTGAATTGACCCCTTTGCATTTGCACCAACCTAGCTCTTTTCCACCATTAAGGTGTACTTATATATTGGCAAAAGAATCGCTTTGTAGTAGCATTTGTTGTGTATATGCTTTTAAGAGCCAGAAATGGGCCTGTCTGGCCTGCTTTACTCGGCCCATAGGCTGGGTAGGTTGGGACTGGCAGGCAAGCCATCAACCAGTCAACGAATTGGGTTGAAGAGAAAAACTTTGGGCCATGACCCAGCCTAGGGACAATGCCCTTGGGCATTTAGCAGGCTGGACAAGTGGGTTGGGCCTAAAGCATCCATGGGCTTTTAACGAGCCTTTAATTGGCTTAGAAAATTTAATAAATAAATTAGAAGTATATATATTATATTTATACGTCACAAAACACAAATTGTCAAATCCAACTATTAAAGATACTTATAAAAACCATTGATTAACTTTTATTATTTCACCAGTGTCTATAATTTGCAAAATTTAATTTATTTGCAAATATCAATTTTAATTTTAAATTTTGACCATTTCCCACTTGCCAATGGTCCAATTTTTTATTTATATTTTTTAAAAACAAAACTCCAAACTATAAATATATATTTATAACTCACAATTGGGCTAGGGTGGCAAGCAAGGCAACTGGGCTAAAATAGTGAGCTGGCCTAATGGGTGCCCATGAGTAGAAAAATCAACCCATTGCCTAATCTATTGGGCTAGTGGGCTATCCATGGACCACAACACTACTAAGTCGGGCTGCCCACTATCCCAATGGGTCATTCAGCTTTTTGCTGACACTTATATGCATGAACACCATAAATTAGTGAGAAAAGCTTATTGCGATCAACATCTTATATGCGATTCTTTTTTTTTCTTTCTTTTTTTCATATAACAAGCCAAGAAGGGTATTCGAATTTGAGTTCTCCACATAAATATAGTAGAGTAATGTTATTTAACCACAAGACTTTTGTTAGATTTGTGAAAAATATTACATGATCTCTTCTAACAAAATCAATTATATTTCGAGCAAGAAGAGAGGGCTTTTGCACCCAAGCGAATTCCACTCCTCCACTTCTTTTCTTTTCCTTTCTTTTCTTTTTTTTTTTTCTTTTTTTTCTTTTTTTTTTTTTGGTTCTAGACTTCTTTTCTTTTCTTTATTTGATACCTTTCACTTTTCTGTTCTAAATCACACAAAATATTGTGTTACCTTAGAGAGAGAGAGAGAGAGAGAGAGAGAGAGAGAGAGGGCTTTGATTGTGTCACTCTCCATAAACATCATTAATTATTGTGTTAAATGTGGATGTCTTATATGAAAATGTGTGTATTATATGTGTGGCAACCAGGCCTAAAAATGCCTGAGGGACTTCAAAGACTAGCTCCCAATTTACTTGTTTAAGGTGGGCAAAGTATTTCCTACAATGGGGAAAACCTTTTTAGGCTAGCCTGACGGCCCAAGTGACAAAATCTTGGACTTAATATAAACTCTCTTCTCTTGTAAATACTTACCGAGGAGACTTAAGCCAAGAACTGAGCTCCTCTTTAGTTCTCTCTCTCTCTCTCTCTCTCTCTGTCTCTCTCTCTCTCGTTTATCTCTCTTCTCTCCCCAATTTTTCCAACTCCCTCTCTCACTCCTTCGCCCCTTATTTATAGACTTCCCTCAGTGGAGTTGTCATGATGATGGTAGGGGCTTTTTATGCTGGTGGGGCCCTTCTAGGAGATATTGCTGACCAAAAGGGACCCATTTGTCACGACAGATGTGACTATCTTGAAACTTGCACTCGTCACCCCCATTGCCAAACAGTGTTCGGCAGGCAATTTCCCCCAAGAAACTACCGTATAGTTCTGCACGGGCCCTGACCTAGTATTGATCCCCAAATTGATCGATATGGACCCCGATCTTCCACTAGGCCCATAATTTTTAGGCATACAGAGGTTAATGGATTGGGCTCATACCCGATGTCTGCACAATATGTATCAAGGGTATACATATAAGGGAGTTTGATTTAATAATTTTCCCTAATTCACACTTCTTATAAATATATATATATATATATATATATATATATATATATATATATAAAGAAGAGAGAGAGAGAGAGAGAAACTGGTAAAACAAATGTACGAGACCAGTTTATCTTTATCGAAAGAATATAATGAGGCAAGGTGAGTAACAAAATATAATTGGGCTTTTGGTCTTCGGCCTATATCTATAACATTCCAAATAAAAAATCAAACAAATGAAGAAGAAATAGCCTGTAGCAATACCCTGGGTACTCTTTTAAGCAACATACAATTAAAAAATGAAATTTTTTTAGTTTATATAGTATTCATTTATATTGTGCACATTTGTTTAATCTACTCCTCCAATTACCCTTAAAAGTAGAGTTTGTCAACCACGTCAAAATTGAAAATCCTCAAAACTCTAAAGAAAAAAAAAAGATGGAGAAAGTAAGAAAGAAACCAAAAAAAAAAAAAACGTAGGGCCCATCTCATGCACTTTTTGCCTATCTTTGAGTTATTTTAGGGCCACGACATTTACCACTCTTTTCCATGATTATTTTTTGCGACAAACTGTGACTCGTTGCTTATCATTTTCACATGAACATACTATATATCACATCAAAATTGTGACACAAAAGATTATAATCTTAGATTTACTCACTATCCAATATACACTCTCCCCTTCAACTATCATTCCCCCAGTGGCCAGTATCTCTTCGATTACATTTTCCAACCTCTTCAGCATCAGCCACTCTGCTAATTAGTCATTGAAAGCAATTGCACATAGTGGGTATTACACCTTATCTTAGTTCGATCAGTAATCAGGAAAATTATATTTTCTTCGGTTTTTCTAGTCAGTCATCTTGTGCCAATCATAATCAAGCAAGATATGGCCACTGGCGGCTCTACTTGTATGTGAGGTGGTCCTAGGACCACCCCCACTTGTCCAAAAAAAAAAATATACATGTATAAATAATCATTTTAAACTAATATGTTTTATGACCACCCTAACTTAAAAAAAATGTGTGTGTACATATATATACACACTTAGAAAATATATATTACTAAATTAACCTATTTTGACCACCCTAATAAAATGGTTGAACACCTTTACTTGAGAATCATAAGAATTTGAGTACAATAAATATAATAATAATTTTTCACAATAATTTCACAATAAATTTTATGTGGTAAGTTGTTATTAATTCTAATCCAGGTTCAATATTGACATGTTTTACTCATCAATAATAGGATAACAACTTGTTGCATAAGATTTGTTATGATATTGTTGTAGTCACTTTAATATTCTCATATCAGCATTTTCAGTTTGTACTTTATCTTTTATTAGTCTATTTTTTTTCTTATTCTTTTTGTTAGTGCAAAAAAATTGTAATATTTCTTGTATTTGCGCGTTTTTGTTTTTGTTTTTTTTTTTTTTTTTGTGACGTTGATATATTCAAATTGTCTCTTTATTAAATTTTGTATAATTTAAGTTTCTTAGTAACTATCTTTAAAAAAAAATTCTTAAAAAAAAATTCTTAAAACCGCCACGGGATATGACATTTCTTTCTGCGTTTATTCACTTTTAGCATGGGATTTTTCTTTTTGTACGTCTTCAAGTCTTTGCACGGGCTAGAGTATCAAAGAGAAAAACGTGGGAGCAAGTGCTATCATGCACATAGACTTTCTTAGAAATTAGATCCATTTAACTTTTTATCTTTTGATATTGCTACTTCTGTTTTTTTTTTCTTCGACCCATTTTTTTCTTGCTGAGATTTTTCTTCGGCCCTTTTGATGTTATGATAAATTGATAATACATCTCGCTTTTTCCGCATGAAAATGTGGCATAATTTACGTAGAATACTACGTTCCTTTGATTTTTCATTTGAAATATGCTATTACATTTACATACATGTCAAGGATTAATAATTTTCTATCAAAATTAGGAAATAAACACTATCATCAGGTCTTTATCATCGTTTACTTTATTTCTTTCTGAATTAGTGTTTGACAAAGTCTCTAGACTGGTTCAAGTTTTTCTTTGATCAGTACCCATCATGCAAAACCACTTACTGATAGGGGTAAATTTTAGGGTAGATGGATTGACTTAACGGAGTCAAACTTTAGAGACGAGGTAACCAGAAGAGATGGTACAGTTGGTCTAACAAAGTTGGTAGACGGATTCGCAACCCGGACGGAAAGGTAAGGAGACGAACAGACACTTTTGAGTGAACGGATGAAAAGGAACGGTCTGTTGAAGCCACGTGTCACCCTTATAGCATCTACATGGCACCCACGTGGCATGGGTAATCTCCAAGGATTCTGGTATGGAAATGTCTTGCGCTCCACACCCCACCATAATTATAGGAATCCTTGTAAGAAAATCATCTCATAAATTGCAAATATTGATCTCCCCTGCAAGGAGATACCTTCTCCACCAAGAAATTAAGGTCGGTTCTACACTAATATAAAAACCCCAAAACCCTCACAAATTAAGGTACGTGTAATTTTCCCAGCTCTAACACCCTAAAGTTGTAGAAAATCTCTCTAACTTAACCTTCAAAGGGTATTTGGCTGGTACCACACCGGTACTCTCTGCAAGGTCTTCCTTGTCTCTGTTTCACAAGTTCTGTCTAGAGCACGTGAGGACTGTGCAACTCACTGACGATTTTTGGCATCATCAGTTGGCGCTGTCTATAGGAAAGACTCTCGTAGTAGAAGCCATACTACCACTTCCGAGACAAAGAGTTGTATAATACACATTCACTCGATGGCAACCAATAACCACCAAGGAGATAAACCACGCATTATTGCCCTTGAAAGATAGGTACAAACTCTCGCCACGGCTGTAGAACGCCTTACTAAGCAAAACCACAACCTGAAAGAACAGCTATGCCAAAGGAACGCAAGACCCAACAATCACGGAGAGGAGCAAGAGGGTACCAGCGCTAAAATGAGGGACCAAGAAGGACCAGAAGGCAACAACGCTCCAAGCAGACAAGAGAGACAAGATACCAACCGTCTATCCATCGCAGATACAGCACCACTATACATGGTTGCAAAGATGCAAATGATAAAGGAGAGGATGGACTTCATGATGAACGCTCTCAGAGGAAGGGTGTCAAACGACCTCGACAAGTTGGTCCACCAGACGGACTCACCCTTTACTACACCTGTCGCATCATTTCCCCTTCTGCCAAAGTTCCGTATGCCGCAGATAAAAGCCTACGACGAGTCTAAGGATCCCTTAAATCACCTGGAGTCATTCAAAACCCTCATGCACTTACAAGGTGTTGCGGGTGAGATCATGTGTCGAGCTTTCCCAACTACGCTGAAGGGTCCCGCAAGGATATGGTTCAGCAGGTTGACGCCCAACTCCATCAGTACCTTCGAGTAGCTGAGTGCGCAGTTTGCATAGCATTTTACCGGGGGACACAGGTATAAGAAGTCCACAGCATGCCTGATAAGCATCAAGCAATGGGAGGACGAGACACTAAGGTTTTACATAACACGCTTTAACAAGGAAGCCCTTTCGATAGACGAAGTAAATGACAGGATGCTTGTTGCTGTGTTCACCAATGGATTGCGAAAGGGGAATTTTTCGTTCTCCTTATACAAAAACGACCCAAAAACTATGTCAAATGTACTTTATCGAGCCACTAAGTACATGAACGTAGAGGACGCGCTACTGGCCCGAAAGGAGAAACCTAGGAAAAGGGAAAGGTAAGAAGATGCACGGCAGGATAGAGGATGAAAGACGACTAGAACCCGAGAGTAACGGGAGGATAAACACTCCAAACCCCCCACTGGAAGGTTCACTAACTTCGCCCCACTGACTGCCCCAATTGATCAGGTGTTAATGTAGATCAAGGACGATACAACCTTAACGTGGCCTGGCAAGCTAAAGGGAGATCCCAGCAAGAGGTCCAGAGACAAGTATTGCTATTTTCATCGGGATCACGGTCACGACACGTCTAAATGCTATGACTTGAAGCAACAGATTGAAGCCCTAATCAAATAAGAAAAACTACAACGATTCGTCAGCAAGCAAAGGGCAGACCCATCACAAGAGCAGGCTACAAGAGGGGATAACGAGTGCCTTAGGCCACCCCTAGGAGACATAAGGATGATTGTAGGGGGCACCACAGCTTCCGGTTCATCCAGAAAAGCACGTAAGACTTACCTAAGGATGGTTCAGAACGTCCAACTAACAGGTTTCGTTCCAAAGATGGTACAAGTCGACAACCCCATAATTGGGTTCTTAGAGGAAGATGCTCGACGTCTCCACCACCCGCACGACAATGCACTAGTTGTTAGCATATGGGTAAAGGATTACAACACTCACCGGGTCCTAATTGATAATGGAAGCCCTGCTGATATCCTCTATTACCCAGCATTCTAGCAGATGAGGATCGAGAGAGAACGACTCGTACTGACTAATGCACTGCTCGTTGGGTTTGGAGGAACGAGAGTATACCCCCTCGGTATGGTCACATTACCCGTGACGGTTGGTGATTACCCTCAACAAATTACAAGGATGTTACATTCCTTATCGTCGACTGTTCGTCTACTTACAATGCCATACTAGGCCGTCTTACCCTCAATTTGTGGAAGGCCGTAACTTTGACCTATCACCTGATGATCAAGTTTCCCACCAAGTACGAAGTAGGAGAGGTACGTGGAGACCAAGTAGCAGCGCATGAGTGCTACATAGCAATATTGGAGATGGACAACCACTTACAGACCATGAGCATAGAAGAACAACAGACAGTTACAAAGCCCGTTGATGGGTTGGAAGAGATACTCTTCAACGACTCCAAACCTGAGCGAACGACCAGGATCGGCACCCTCGCCAGCCCACCAATCCGTCAAGCACTCACGACATTCTTGAGAGAGAACTCGGATGTCTTTGCCTTGAGCAACAAAGACATACCTGGAATTAACCCTTCAATCATGGTTCATAGGTTGAATGTATCACTTTCTTTTCTTCCTATCCGGTAGAAGAAACGAGTGTTCATCCAAGAGCAAGATAGGTCTATAGCGGAAAAAAGTTTGCAAATTGTAGGAAGCAGAGTTCGTACGAGAAGTGTACTACCCCAACTAGATGGTCAACGTGGTGATGGTAAAGAAAGCCAATGGAAAATGGAGGATATGTGTAGACTTCACGGACTTAAATAAGGTGTGCCCTAAAGATAGCTACCCACTCCCGTGGATTGACATCCTGGTAGACTCGACAGCTAGGCACCAGTTGTTGAGCTTCATGGATGCGTTTTCTGGTTACAACTAGATCAGGCTGGACGAGTCTGACCAGGAGATGACTTCATTCATCACTAGCCAAGATCTCTTCTGCTACAAAGTGATGTCATTCGGTCACAAGAACGCGAGCACAATGTATCAGAGGTTAATGAATAAAATGTTTGCACATCAAATTGGAAGGAATGTCTAAGTCTACGTGAACGACATGCTAGTGAAAAGTTGATGGGAAGACAACCATTTGGACGACCTCAAGGAGACCTTTGATACCCTCCACTCTTACAACATGAAGCTCAATCCAAGTAAATGCACATTTGAGGTAATGGCTGGAAAAATCCTATGGTTCATGGTGTCTCAAAGGGGCATTGAAATCAATTCAGACAAGATCCAGGCCATAATGGAGATGGCACCACCTAGGAACATAAAAGAAGTTCAAAGCCTCAACGGCAAGGCAGCAGCACTGAACAGATTTGTGTCAAGGGCAACGGACAAATGTCTACCTTTCTTTCACACATTGAAAAAGTTCTTTGAGTGGACGGCCGAGTGTCAACAAGCATTCGAGGACCTAAAGGCATATCTCTCCTCCCCGCCATTACTTAGTCCTTCCAAAGTCAGAGAAGAGTTGTTTCTTTACTGGGCTGTCTCCCTAACTGCCATCAGTGCAGCCTCAGTCAGAGAAGAAGACAGGGTGTAGAAGCCTGTATACTACACTAGCAGAATGCTCTAATTCGTAGATGAGAGGTACCCCCCAATGTAGAAGCTAGCCTTCACCTTAGTAATCGCAGCTCACAAACTCAAAATATATTTCCAGGCCTACATGGTAATTGTTCTGACAAACAAGCCTCTACGGAGAGCAATGAGTAATCCTGAAGCCGCTGGATGAATGGCGCTATGGGCAATTAAGTTGAGCAAATTTGGCGTACAGTATCACCCGCGCACTACCATAAAGGGACAGGTGGTCGCTAACTTCATTGCGGAGTTCACCAACGTGGAAGGCCAGGGGGCAGGAGAGCACCCTCAATGGAGTATCCACAGACGGATCATCTAATAGGCAGGCTGGCGGAGCAAGTATAGTACTCCACTCCCCATAAGGGGAAGAGATCGAGTGCATGGTTCGTCTCGACTTCCCTATGACCAACAATGATGCAGATTACAAAGCTCTTGTGCCAGGACTAGATCTCGCTAAAGCAGTAGGGGCCACAAGTGTAGTTGTTTATTGCGACTCTCAAGTGTTCACAAGTCAGGTGAACGGTGATTACGAATGCAAAAGTGAAAGAATGAAGAAGTACCTGGAGCAAGTAAGGAAACGGGTGGATGACCTTCAAGCCAAATTTGTTCAAATCTCAAGGGGAGAGAACGAGCATGCCGACAGTCTTGCCAAGGCCGCATCAACGGAACACATGCTCATCCCTAGTAAGGTATTTTCTTTTGTTCAGCTTTCACCTTTAATTGATGACGTCGGTGTGCAAGAGATAGGTTCCGAAAGCAACTGGACCACACCGATAGTCTCTTACTTGAAAAACAACACATTACTTGATGGTAAGGAGGCCGCAAGGAAGCTGAAAGTTCAGGCGGGATGATTCATCCTGATAAATGATGTCTTGTACAAATGAGACTTCTCCCGACTATACCTAAGATGCCTAAGCCCCGAGGAAGCCGATTATGTCATGAGGGAAGTTCATGAAGGAATCTGCAGGAACCATTCGAGGTCACGATCACTAGTGCACAAGCAGATTCAGGCAGGATACTATTGGCTTACCATGCAGAAGGATGTCTAAGCCTATGTCAAAGCTTGCGACAAGTGTTAGAAGTTCAGCAACATCATCAGACAGCCAACAGAAGAGCTCATTCCAATAATGGCCCCGTGGCCTTTTGCTCAATAGGGGTTGGACATCATGGGCCCATTCTCAACAGCAATAAGGTAACTAAAGTTTCTAGTGGTTGGCATAGATTACTTTATCAAATGGGTGGAAGCTGAAGCCCTGGCCACCATCACGGAGAAAAATGTATGAGATTTCGTCTAGAGAAACATCATCTGTAGGTACGAGATCCCTAAAGTCTTGGTCTTGGACAACGGAAAGCAGTTCGACAACAAGCCGTTTAAGGATTTTTGCTCACAATTGGGGATCAAGAATCACTACTCCTCACCCGCCTACCCTCAAGCCAACAGACAAGTTGAGGTCACGAACCGATCCTTACTCAAAATCATCAAGACTCGGCTCGAGAGGGCAAAAGGTATATGGCCAGACGAGTTGCCGAGTGTATTATGGGCATACAGGATGACGGCCAGAATACCTACCGGAGAGACACCATTTTGACTAGCATACGGGAGCGAGGCTGTTATCCCGGCTGA
Organism: Quercus glauca; assembly: GCA_023736055.1. Classification (NCBI taxonomy): domain Eukaryota; kingdom Viridiplantae; phylum Streptophyta; class Magnoliopsida; order Fagales; family Fagaceae; genus Quercus; species Quercus glauca. Next base: position 69,140,677 of record CM043316.1, on the reverse strand, counting down.
GAACAGACTCACAAGCTACAGGATGGATAACCATGATGAGAATAGGAACGTTGAAACCATGCACCTACAGCTGGACCTAGTAAACGAGGTCAGAGCAACAGCCGAACAAAGGTTAGCATGATACCAAGGCCTCATGGCCAAGCACTACAATTTCAGAGTTAGACATAGGGACTTTCAAGTTGGAGATCTCGTCCTAAGGAAGGTAATGGGTGCTACAAGAGATTCCTCCCAAGGGAAGCTAGGACCTAATTGGGAAGGACACTACAGAATCACTTCGTGGCAGAGGAAAGGCACCTATGACCTGGAGACACTCGACAGACAAAAATTGCACCATCCGTGGAACACCAAGCACCTAAAGAAATACTACCAGTAGACGACGACATGCAGACCACTCCTTATTTCCAATTTATTTCATTATCTACAGTACTTTTTAGCCCAAATGACAACTTTTTATTTTTTCAAGAACAATTTTGCTTATGCACGTGTTTATCATAATAAGAGGAGTTATTCAAAAATATCATGCACATACATCTCTACAAAACCACATCTACGACCAAGTCCTTAGGTGGACGAATGCACCTAAGGACACATTAAAATTTATACAAGTCTGTGAATGGGCGAGTGCATCCAATGGATGCCTTGCAATTTATTAAAGTCCATTAGTGGGCGGATACATCTCAAAGGATGCCTTAAAATTTATACAAGTCATTGAGTGGACGGATACATTCCAAGGGATGCCTTAAAATTTATACAAGTCCGTGAAGGGACGGGTGCATCCAAGAGATGCCTTGCAATTTATTTAAGTCCATTAGTGGACAGATACATCCCAAGGGATGCCTTAAAATTTATACAAGTCCTTTAGTGGACGGATACATCCTAAGGAACGCCTTAAAATTTATACAGGTCCGTAACTGGACGGGTGCATCCAAAGGATGCCTTGCAATTTATTAAAGTCCATTAATGGATGGACACATCCCAAGGGATGCCTTAAATTTTGTATAAGTCCTCATATGGACGGATACATCCCACTTATAAAAAAGACGGATCATTCCTAATGTCTGAATCTAAAGCAAGTGATCTAAAACCTACAAAGCTGACGGATTATACAATCTTTTAAATAAGAGCGGAAGCAAATAAACTTATAATTAAAAACCCAAAAATGTGTGGGTAATGTTCGGATTACACAACCATTGTTCTCAAAATAATTTCCACAATAGAATAAAAAATATAAAGCCTACCAAAACTAGGGCTGGTCGATAAGGGCCTCCTCGTCCACTACTTTCTCAGATGGTTTGGCCTCCTCAATTGGATGGTTCTCATCGCCGACGAATTTGGCTTGTTCATCCTAGGGAGCGGCTCCTCCATCATCTTGAGCATCAGGAGTAGGATCATCCTCAAATAGCTCATCGGTACCTTCAGACACGATGGATCTGGCCGGGGTCTAGGCCACGTCATCCAAGGAAACTTGAAACATGTCTAAGTCAAGAAAGAGGGCCTTAACCTGACGAAGGCACTCATTAAATCCGTCAACATAGCAGCCACCAAGCTCGATAAGGAAACCATCGGAGTTGCAGAATTCTGTTTCCCCGTCCTCCTTGGCTTGACGAAGTTGCTTCCTTAACAAAGAGATCTCCCCCTCCTTGTCTTTGAGTACCTTCTTTAGCGCCTCAGCCTGAGTCTCTGACTCCTCCAGGGCCTTCCTTGTCATGTCAATTTTTTTAACTTGAACCTCCCACGAGGCCTTAAGCTCATTCCGCACCATCTCCGCGACCTCGGCCCTCTCCTTTAGACAATCAACCAACTTCTCACTAGCCATGCAACGGACCATTAGCCCTTTCATCATCAGCACCCCCTGCAAAAGTAAAACACATGGTTAGAGATGAATGTAATTGAAAGACAGAAGGAAAAATGATGAAAAGGAAAAGGGGACGGTCACACACTTGAGCCAAGCTGAAGAGGCCGATTTTGCTCATGGCCTCCGTTGCATGATTGCCCACATCCTTATAATCGTTGTCCTTGTTGATGGACGACAGTTTGCCAAGGGCGTATCGCAAATCTTTGAGGAGAAGGGGGGATGCTTCTCAGTGACGGGGCCTTTGGCCGTCATTAAACTCTTCACGTGACAAGTGAAGGAGGCAACTAGGTAGCTGAAGGCATCTCCCCAACGGTAGGAGGGACCACCTTCGGCTTCTTCGCCGAACAATCGACCTTGTCCGTCGTTTTCCTCTTAATGAATGGCTTGATTGGGCCCATCATTCTAGTAGGAGGCACACCCTCCTTCTTCTTTTTCTTCACCTACGCGGCAGTTTGTTGACAAATGTAAGTCCTCCTCTTACCGTCTTCTATTTCTGCACCCAAAAGGACAGAAAGATAGAGTTAGACAGAAATTACTGAAAAATAAACAAAGTTAAACAAGGAATAGGCGACGGACTCACATTTGCGTGCTTGTTTTTCGTAACAACGGGCAATAGCTATTGGCTCGAGACCTTCACAATAACAGTGCAGGGTGTCCAAGGTGACGAGCTTCTGCCATGTCCTCTCTTTTAAGGAGATTTTGAAGATCCTCTCCAAAAAGCTCCACTGTTCAAGGTTAACCTCTGGACAGTCCTGGGCTGCAATAAGAAACTGTTAGATTAACAGGTAAAATGGACAAAATAAATAAACGGACAAATTTAAACAAGCAGAAGCCTACCAGACGGAGGCATTATACCCCAAGTTCTATCAACAAGGGGCATGTTCTCTTGTTCATCTGGATGGTACATCCAGTTGTCCCCATGGATGAAGAAGTACCGGTTCTTCTAGTTCTTGTTAGAGTCAGGAGTCTCGTACACTAGCCTAAGCAACAGCTTCCTTGGTAGGAAGCTGTAAATGCCCTTAGACTTGACAATTTCGGAAGGACGATAATAATGGAAGAACTCCTTTACGGTTAGTTAACGTCTCCTTTTAATGAGAACCCCATATAGGATCTCCGCACCAAGGAAGATCCTCCATGCATTCAGAGCAATCTAGATGATAGCTAGCCCTAAGTATTGGAGTAAGCGACAGTGGAGAGCACTCAGAGGCAATCTAAGCCCCACCTTGAACATTTGCTCATACACCCTGACGTTGTCAGCACCATGGTAATAACTCTTTTCAAACTTAAAGGGTAGACGGATAGGGATGTCAACAAGGATCTGATATCTGTACCGTAAGGTGTCAAAATGTTTTCTTTTAATAGTTGAGTTAAAGTCATTGACCATCCACATAAGGCGAAGAACGAACTCCCTAAGGCCATCAAAGCCAATGATGGATCTAATAGGAGATTCAACATTCTCAACTTTCTCCTCGCCATCTGAGTCTTCACTTGTACCACTCTCTGACTCGTCCTAGTCCGAATCCTCCTCTTCCTCCTCAGAAGGTGAGTTGGCAGACGGGACCCTTTCCAGATAAAAGGCACCAAGGTCGTCTTGACCTAACAGGTACACCTCATCGTAGCCCACTCATTCACAGACACACAATTGTTCACTTGATGCTTCACTAGACGTTATTCCACCTACAAGTGACGGGCAAACTCCTAAGACTATATAGGTCTATATACTCGACGGACATATAACACTTAAAAAAGAAAGAAAATAAAACATATGAGTACAGGACAAAGAGCACTTATAGGTGTACGACGCAGAAAAGAGGCGGAAGCAATGTGGTGAATGGACGCGCTGAGGTGACAGAGTAATAAATTCTTGCAGATGACGGTGGCGCTCTAACATTAGGAAATGGTTGCAAAGAATAGAAATGAAGGGGAAAAGCGACATATATATAGAGGAAACAGCGCAGAAGATGAAGCGACGCTTTGATCTGAGTAACTAGCCACTAAAATTTCACCACGTGTCCCACAACATTTATGACTCACAACCACCCTGTCAATCAAAGCATGATTCTCAAGAACTAGTTGAGGCCGTCACCCCACGTGTTTGTCTAGCGTATCAAGCAATGGACCCATGGAATGGAGGGCCGCTAATAGGGGTAAATTCTAGGGTAGACGGATTGAATTAACAGAGTCAAACTTTAGAGACGAGGTAACCCGAAGAGACGGTATAGTTGGTCTAACAAAGCTAGTAGACGGATTCGCGACCCAAACGGAAAGGTAAGGAGACGGACTGACACTTTTGAGTGAACGGATAAAAAGGAACGGTATGTTGAAGCCATGTGTCACCCTTATGGCATCTACATGGCACCCACGTGGCATGGGTAGTCTCCAAGGATTCTAGTATGGAAATATCTTGTGCTCCACGCCCCACCATAATTATTGGAATCCCTATAAGGAAATCATCCCATAAATTGAGAATATTGATCTCCCCTACAAGGAAATACCCTCTCCACCAAGAAATTAAGGTCGGCTCTACACTACTATAAAAACCTCAAAACCTTCACAAATCAAGGTACGCGTAATTTTCCCAGATCTGGCACTCTAGAGTTGAAGAAATTCTCTCTAACTTAACCTTCAAAGGGTATTTGGCCGGCGTACACACAATTTTCGTAAAAAATAAATCACACGATCACGAAATAGTATAACAAATAGTCAATTTGTATTTGATTTGTATATATGTGAGTACAATCCTCTGTATGAATCTTTACAATGAAATAGTACAATAAATTCCTCTGATTCGATCTCCTAGAAACGTTACGATTCGAAGGGGCTATGAAGTTTGATCTTGAATCGTGCTTTGATGTCTCCAAGTTGAATGAATAGTTGAATGTACTTGATTTGATGCGAGGGCCGTTGGCTTGATCTCGAACTTGATTCAAGGAGAATCCCCACGTTGATTTGAAGAAGTAGGAATAGGCCTTGATGAACAATGGAATTCTTGTGAACTTTTAGAAATGACTCTCTATTTTGGCAGAGTGTCAGTAGTGTTTTTTTTTCCTCTAAGTGTCCCCCTTTTTCTCACATGAGAAGCCTCTATTTATAGACAACTCAATAGTATTTAATTTGGAATTTTCTCTCAGCATTTATTGAGAGTTGAATTATGAATTTAATTTGGTATTTCATTTAATAAGAACTTTCCATATAAGTCTTTTCTTCTGACGCTGCCATATGGCTTTCTTTATTTGATGTTGCCACGTGGCTTGATTTCATTTGCTGATCGTCCACGTCATCAATTGGAGATTAATTTGATTATAAATATTTTATCATAAACATTCGGACGGTTGTGAATACATCATAAAATTTTGATGTCTACAGCCGGTACCATACTGATACTCTCTACAAGGTGTTAAACTCGTTTACATAAGACAAAACCGTCGGTCTCAAAGAACCCGTCAGCCATACTATTCATCCAAAGAAGAAAACGATGATATTGCGAGGCCGACAAGTCCTTTTCAAAGCCAACGAATCCACCTCTAAGACGATGGCTTTTGGTGGGATGATCAAATCGCCTAGATGCGGTAGGAAACTGACGGAAGGAAGCTGATAGGGATAAAGAAGCTCTTGACAGATCCAGCATGGCTTTGCTTGGACACAACGAATGAGTACATAAGGAAACATCTTATGTCCCACAGTTAACCCTAATCAAGAGGGTCCCTATAAGGAAAGGATCTTGCAAGATACACGCATTAACAAGGATCTTCCCCACAAGTAAAGACCCTATCCGCCAAGAAATGAATGTCAACTCTACACCACTATAAAAACCCCAAAACCCTCATAAATTAAGGTACACATAATTTATCCCAACTCTGGCACTCTAAAGTTGTGAAAGTTTTCTAACTTGACCTTCGAAGGGTATTTGGCCGGTACCACACCAGTACTCTCTTGAGGTCTTCTTTTTCTATGTTGTGCAGATGTTGTCTTGGGCACGTAAGGACCGTGTGACTCACTGACGATTTTCAATATCATCATCTTTTGATATTGCTACTTCTGTTTTTTTTTTTTCTTCAACCCTTCATTTTTTTGCTGAGATTTTTCTTCGGCTCTTTTGATGTTATGATAAATTGATAATACATCTCGCTTCTTCCGCATGAAAATGTGGCATAATTTACGTAGAATACTACGTTCCCTTTGATTTTACATACATGTAAAGGATTAATAATTTTCTATTAAAATTACCACTTGAAGAAATAAACACTATCATCAGGTCTTTATCATAGTTTACTTTATTTCTTTCTGAATTAGTGTTTGATAAAGTCTCTAGACTGGTTGAAGTTTTTCTTTGATCAGTACCTATCATGCAAAGCCACTTACTGTTGACGGCAAATTTTAGTGCACAATTTATTTCGCACCTTTTTCATACCTTATTAAAATGATAAGTTTTGAGCTTGTAATCGGTGAGTAAAAAAGTCCCAACTGTCTCCCATATTTGTTAATTTGTCACTTGACTTGCTTAATATGTTTTTTATTTTTCATTTCAAGACAAAAAAAAAAAAAAAAAACCTTATACTGTCTATAGGTCGAAGAAGCATAATTGCATAAGTGATCAACTCGCTCTTGCTTGCGTTCAATTTTCACATTAAGTGATGTTTGGTACTTTAGTTTATAAAGTAATTCTAAAAGAATAAAGTGTATAAAGTGAGATTTATGACTTTTTCAACAATAAAAAAAAGGGTAAGATTTATGTGCTATGTTGAACAATAATAAAATTCAATGTTGTGCATTAATTAAATGTTGACTTTTTTTTTTTTTTTTTTGGTTCTTTCTCTTACTATTCTTTTTATATTAACATTTTACACAAACATGTGAGGTTTGAGTAACATGTATCTTGTGCTGCAGGGAATAACAAATTTTCCTTTTGTTGTTTGGTGGTACTATACCATATTGCTCACGTTTGAGTCCCAATGCTTATGTAAAATGTTAGCAGCTAGGAGAGGTTCAATTTGTACACAAAACTGGTTTCCATCAATCCTCTTTTGAAAATGAAGTCGGAGATTATAATAAATTTTCAACGATGTGGAGATATGTCATTTTCTTTCGTAGGCCATCTTATTGAAGACACTATGTCTTATGCTAGCTCTTTTCATAATTTTTCCTTCTATTATATACTATTAAGTAAGGTAATGCAATTGCACATGCTTTAGCTCCAAGAGCAAGGCTTTTTGTTCTGCTCATAGTCTGGATAGAGTCCGTTATTCCATATATTATATTTCTATTATGGCTGATTTACTAGCCTTGGAATATTATTCATGATGATTTTCTTCTTAAAAAAAAAAAAAAGTAAAATGTCTGAAGAAGCAATTAAAGAGAAGACATAACTAATACAATTTGAAACATGTCCCAGACATTAAATCATGATTAATAGACGTTTGGTCTCTCTTATTTGGTCATGACAACATATATGACGTTAATTTATCAAACCACCCCCCCCCCCCCCCCCCAAAAAAAAAAAAAAAAGAGGAAAAAAGATAACCGGATGTTAATTTATTAACCCCCCTTCTCTCTCAATTCATCAAAAAATAAAAGAAAAAAGATGTAATCGTGACAACATATGACGTTAATTTATTATTTATCACATGATAAGATCAAAATTAGAGTGTGACAGATTTCATTTATACACCTTACCTTGTACCCTCAGGATAATTGTTGACAAAAACCTTTCCTTTTGGTCCATGAAAGACTTTATTCATCCTATGCTTTTAATGCAGGTACCTCAACAAATGAAATCCAGTGAGTGCTTTATTTTATTTTATTTTTATGATTAAATTATGTTACCTTTAAGAAAAAAAAATTGTCTTTGCTCAATTCACAACAAACGAATTTAAAATTAGAAATATGGTTCGCTTTCATAGATCTTGTGGAAATGATAGGATCGATAGTAATGCGAGCTCATTCGACAATCTTCCCAAGTTTAGGTTTGGAATTCATGGAAAGTAGAAATACTCTTCTTCTTCTTTTCGCTTTTTCTGGGAGCAGCAACAACCTACTCTTTGTCCTCACTCGTTAAAGAGTGTTGACAAATTGCATACAAATTGAGAAGAGTCTGAATCAATTAGAAAAAATTATGACCACCCAATATCACAAAGCAGTAAAAAAATAAAATGAAATGATGATGAAAGAAAAACACAATCTGATCCCATATGCAGTTTTATATCTCAATGGTTGCATAAACAGCTTACATACCCAAAAGAAAAATGAGCTAAAAAATATTTGTATCAATTAGTTAATCATGCTTTGGATATTGGTAGATTCGGTTAGTTGGATATGGATGCAGCTGATTTTTCAAAAGCTTTTACATGCTTTTTTGTTACTTAAGGCATTCAATAAGTAAAATCAAAAAGGGGGTCAGACTTTAAAGCAGAATGACTTTGGCATCTTTGGAATAAAACAGATGAGTGGAGCCGTTTTTAGTACAGGAAATGGCTTCACTTCAACAATCGCATATGGTATGCAACTTTACTATGAACGCCACCCTATTTCACAACTTTTCGAGAGACAAAGTTGTGAGCGATGGATAATCACTTTTATATGATTCACCATTCACACACAACATAAGTTTTAGAATAAAACAGTCTTTTCTTCAATGGTTTTCTAGACGCTTACAATATCATCAAATTCTTTTAAAGTTAATAAAAATGCCTCACACATCTAATCAAGATAAGTGCGATAGAATAAAACACATGCTAATTTCATGTTTTAAAGGTATATATACCACAGAGATAACATTTGTAATTAACTCTAAATAAATTTATGATATGTATTTGTAATTAAAAATTGACACATCAATTCCTAAACTTATCTAGTACAGTGTATAAGAACTGTAGTATAGTTCAATAATTGATAATAGCTTTAACATTTTCTTTGAACACATTGTACCACACATAAAACACTTTGGTGTTTAAAACCATACCATCCATACACGAAAAACCTGTGGCTTTTGCTTTGTAGGATATAAGGTTCCATTTTAGAGTTTCATTTTGTGTCTTTTTTCATTTTGAATTAGGTAGGAAGTCACGTAGGAGCCTCATGCATTGATTGATTTAGCTGAAATGCGGGCCATCAATTAAAGGCCGTATATTTTGGAAGCAACGGGCTCATAAGAGTAAAATACATTTTTTTGCCCCTCAAATATGAATAATGTGTTCAATTTCGATTTTGCAATCCCTTAATTTTAAAAAATATAATTTATAATTCTATCTCTTAGAATTTCAGAAAAAGAACAATTTCGCCACTTCCTTTACTTTTCATCTATTTCTTACTCGCATTTTTGGCTCCTTAAAATATACGTTTGTTCTAAATTTGGTAGTTTAAATAAAGTTTTAGTTAGATTTTGATCACTTAAAAATGAAGTGTCTCAACATTTTATTAGTGATTAACGTGTAACATTTAAAATTTTGAGGGATTAAAATCAAATATTCTCCATATTTAAAGAACCAAAACCAAAAATGAAATATGCAGTATATCTCCAAAGGCTGCTGTTCAAATCACATGTCAAATAGGAAGCATCTTGTTCATGTGAAATCACATGTCAAATAGGATAATACTAGATACACGAAATTATGAATCTGATCTCCTTACATCTCAGAAACATGACACACACAAAAAATACTAAAAAAATGGTGTAATATAAAATATTTTGGGAGTACAATAATAATGTATTCCTTCCTCTCATATAATAGTATGCATGTTCTAGTAATTAAATTCATGATAAACCTCGTTATTTATGTGAGATGAATGAATACGACATTATTGCATTATTATGAGAATATCTAATATTTTTTTCTTAAAAATATATTTGATTCTCACGTTTCTAGATTGTTCAGAACCTTGGTTCGGCAAAATTCAATATATATACATATCTAAACTCTTCAGACTAAATTTAAAAATAAAGTTGTTCTAACAAATACCACTTCTCACTTCAATCCATACAAAGCAATGAAGCACTTACCTCATTTTTTTTATAATATATATATATATATATATATATATATATATATGTATATATATATTAACCTGATTATTTTTACTAAAAAAATATAACCTTATTATTAAAACAAGAAAGTATATATATGCACATTCAGATGACCTCTAAAGAAAGAGTAAAGGATAAAAGTATGATACCACATACAACACCGCGGTATGACAATTCTAAAAAAGGGAAAATGCTGTCGAATGCTTTTAGGATATTGGTTAATAATCCATTTAAAAAAAGTTTTTCTGGGAAAAAAAATGCAATTAATATTTTAACAAATTTTTTCATTTCCCATAAAAGTGGTGTTAAAACTTTCCTAAAATTAATTGTTAACCAATATCCTAAAAGCACTTGTTAGCATGAACCTTCTAAAAATTAGGAAACAATATAATGTGGATAAAAAAAAATTATTGTATTAGCATATAGCTTCAAATATATTATTTTTATTTTTATTTTAAAATAAATGATGACTATCAAATTTTTTAAAAAAATATATATTGAATTAAAGGGACTTTCAAATAAATTAAAAAAATCTATATTTATTTTTTCGTCCAAAGGACAAAAGACATGCATGTGAGGTGTTCGCAGAGGCGTCCACTTTTGATACAGACAACCCCCCAAAAAATTTATTGAGGCTGTACTTCTGAAAATCCCCGGCCGACAGAATAGTTAAACTCCTTTTCTCTATGCAAAACACCAAATTCTAGCCGTAAATTTTTTATTTATTTTAATTTGAATCTATGCTGAAATTATATTTTTACTTACTAATAATAGCTAGTAACATTTTATCACTTAAGATTTATTGTGATAACATTGTAGATATAATATTTCTCAAATTTTGGAGAACCATTTCTTAAAAAGCAATATTATATATACAAAATTTCAGAATAATTTTTACAATAATTAAGTTAATAATTTTTTACTGATTTTTACTTAAATCTACTATTAATATCATTTTTTTTACCTATTACTAAAAATTTGTATTTTTTTTTTGTCATTTTTTTTTAAATCTGGTCTATAGACTTTCACCGTCTTAAAATAAACTTCAATATATTAATTATCAAACAATCATTTTTTCTAATTGCTACAACCGCTGTAGATGAGTTATATGTCTTTATTCAAATAAAATATTCACCTCTCTCTTTACATTCTCTCCCCCAATTTTCTTTAAAGAATAAATAAATGATAAAAAAATATTAAAAAAAAGTTTGGGTAACGTGCTCAAACCTACTATATGGCAATTGAGAAGACCATCCATATTTATTTTTAATTATATAATTTTTGTAATGAAATCATGTGACTTATCTAAATAATACACATAAATAAACTAATAATTTACCCTGTAATTAGTTGAAAAATATGGTTTTCAATAAGTTTAGAACTAAACTTTGTCTATATTATAATAAATACATGATGAAGACTTTAAAAGTTTGTTGGAGATTGATTTGAAAAAAGTGATTGATTAAAATAGAAAAAATTGATTTTTGCTTAAAATTTAGGTGAAACTTGGTAACCAATTGCGATCCAATGTGTTTCACATAAATTTTTATTCTTTTGATTTTTTAACAAGTTTATTTATATTTAGTTTTTTAAAACTTCACTTTTTCCAAACACAACCATGTACTCAACAAATAAACTTTCAGTAAAAAATTACATTCAAATGAACTGCTACCTAAATTCAAGAGTCATCATCCAGATTAGAAAAGAAAAATCTCACAAACTATGAAGAAGAAGAAGAAGAAGGAGATTGCAGTTGAAGTACTTAAATATTTATCTCAACTGCTATAAGGTTGTCTAGTACAGAAAGATTTAATTACAAAATTGGATCATAATACATATCAAAGAAAGAAAGGCTGCAATTTGAAAATAGAAACTCATCTTTCCATATCATGGACTTCAGGAGTCTCCATGATACTCTCCAAAGAAGGCTTCCATCCCTGATCAGCTTTCTCCCTTCCTTTTTCAATTTCCCTGAAAACATCTTCCAAACTCTTTCCTTCTTTGTCTTTCAGCTGAAGCATCAACCACTCTAGCTCCTCCTTTGTTAGTACAATCTTAACCCTTATGCCACTTTTCCCAAAACTACTTTCCTGCACAAAAGGAAATGCTCTTTCTCTTTGATCACCTTGCTGCTGCTGCTGCTGCTGCTGCTGCTGCTGTAGCATTTCCTTTGCTTGTTGCCATGTGTTGCATGTCTCCATGCAATTTCCCATGATTTTGGATCACCTAGAACTCGCTTTTCTCTTGGGAAAATATGATTCTTCAGTGGATCTAATTGGTCCCGGAAAACAAAATTAGAACAACTTTTTTTTTTCAAGGTTTCAACTATAGTGCATGTGAGGTGTGGGACTTGGGAGTGAAGGGAAAGCAACGAATTTATAGAGCTAAAGACGTATGAATAATAAGAAAAGTTAAAAATGTACCAAAGGTTTTTTATTCATCAAGATTGATTCTTCCACTTGCTAAGTGACAAAACTTGTACCTCATAACACTGTTACAATAAGTTTACACATAAATTTTTTATAAACTAAAGTATTTATTGTCACGCGAGTCAACTCTTATAACTCAATTGATTGATATATAATTGATATATCCACACCAAAAAAAAAATGTTTATTTATAATATTGTTTTAAGTGTCATTAATTACATTTAGTTTTATGTCAAATTGTAATTTTTTTTAATAGTAAAAATTTTTTTTTCTTTTTTGAGAAAGTTTTTTAATAGCAAAATGAATAGTAATTTTAGTTTTTTTTTTAATTTATTTTTGAAGATTGATTCTTCCACTTAGCAAGTGACAAAAATTGTCCCTCATAATTGTGTGATAGGGCCCGTGTATACCTTTTAAAGACAAATTGTAAACCACGAAGAAGAAACCAACCATGTCATGTCACTGATATGCCCCTCTGTAAATTGTATCAATTGCATTTCAAAATGGAAATATATATCAGTTGGTACCATTAGACTATTACTCCCGTGATATCTGCAAGACTGCTGATATAAATAAAATTTGGCCTATTCTTTTCTTATAAGATTTTTTTATATATATAGAAAGGTATTTTACGTGCATTAGACACAATCACATGTAAACATAAACACGTGTCTGCATCTAACCTTATCATATTTGCACAAAAAGACACAATCCAAATCCAATAAAAAAATATTTTATATCTAACAATATCATAAGTTATTTTTTTATTTTTTATTAATTTAGTCCAGAAAAGAACAAAGTTTATTCTTAGATTTAAGAGCAAAAAATCAAAACGCGGATTAAAGTATATCTGGCATCCAATATCGAGGCGAGTGAAGTTGACAATTAACCTGCATTCTCTTTGTTTATTTATGAGTTGCTTAATTAATGACTTTACTTACCAAGAAGAAATTTGCTTAATGACTCTCAATAGTGAGGAAGAAAGCCTCTCTCCGTTTGGACACATACTTTCAGCTGCAAAAAACATGACAGAAACCACTTGTTTTTCTTTTTCTCATGTACGTAGAGTTGGTAATTCTGTGACATATAACCTAAGTAAACATGTTAAACATATTAGTTATTATTTGGTGTGGATGAAAGATGTTCCTCTACACATTTATTCTGTTTGATAAGTGACCATGATTGATTACATTTTAAATAAAGTTTCAAGACTTCTTTTTCAAAAAAAAAAAAAAAAGTAATGAAATATAAATTTAATTAAAACCTACCATTTGATTAATACTAAGTTGTACTTATTACACATCCTAATTTCTGAGCAACAGACATGTGGCGACCCACAGGAGCTTTTATTCCTCATCGTACTAACTAAGCAGATTTTTTTTTTTTTTTATAAACTTAGCAAATTCTTGGAAGAAAAGAAATCATCATTAGATTTTTTTTTTTTTTTTTCTTTTTTGAGAAGACATTAGATATGGTAATTTGATGTGCATTATTTCCGGTATCAAATTTAACCCATTCTAAGTTAATCACATCGCAAGTAAAAAAGTATACTATTATTTTTTAGATACCGTTAATAGAGTGTCTTTAGGGTATTTGGCATTTATTAATTAACTATTTTTAAAAAAATTTAATACTATTTTTATGAAAAATATAAAAACTTATCTAAAAAATAAATTAGATTTTTGTTTCTCCATAAAACAATTTATAAAAAATTTCTTAAATGCCTTTAACTTTTTCCCTTATTTTCCTATGCTAATCTTTTTTTTTAAGAAGCAGAGTTCTTTTTTCTTGCGCTTATGAGCTAGGAGCCTTGGATACTGAAATCGAAGTTTCAACTTTCAAGTTCTTTGGACTAGATCCCATTCCCACGCATAGTCACGGGACAACAAACTATAAAGCAGAGTTTCCACATCCGCCGCCCTACCCCACCAAGATATTAAAAACTAGGTTCATAGTTCTGTTGCAAAAATAAATGCACTTTCCGCACCTTGCACACTAAATTAAGGAATTGAAAACGAAGTATGATAATTACAAAAATTCTAGCACCACAAACTCAGCTACAACTATCCACGTAATTGTAAATAGTAAAATAATAATAATAATAATAAGTTTATATAAAAATAATAAATAATTAGTCACAATCTACCATATAAAATAATTATAATTTTGTTTATAATACATTATAATTACTCTAATAATTATACTAATATATATGAAATTTAAATTTAAAATATATATGTAATAAATTAGTATTTTCCATTTGGCCTGTCTTCAAATTTTGTAATCTTTTGTTATAAATTTGGATTCCATTGTTGTAAGCTATGGAAAACATTTTAAATCATTACTTTGAAAAGATTTTTACAAATAAAGGTAACAAATATCTTATTCAAATAAAAGTTTGATTCAATTTTTTTATTTTTAACTTAAGTTAAAGTTATATTTAAGATAATAAAAAAATACTTATGTTTAGTTCTTTAATTTATTCGAAAATTACCCTGATTATCAATGTCGGCTCAATGGTATAAGTCATTGATGCGGTAGCTTAAGGCCTCTAGTGAAAAAAAAGGCCCCTAAATTTTAATCAATAGTATTAATTAAGCTGAAATATTAACCAATAAAATATTTTCTTATCAAATGAAAAACAAATAAAAAAGAGAAATAAATGTTATGTTCACAATATTTTTACAAAAAATCCTAAATAACAAATTGTTAAAGGCTGTTATTGACAGCAAAAAAATAATTTTAGTGGGAGGTTCAAATCGAAAATAAGAAGTAACTTAATACCTAAGATTTGTTATGAAAAAATATTGTGAAAATAAAAAGACCCTAAAAGAAAAAAGAAAAGAAAGAAAGCAATTCACAAAAAAAGTCAACATTTTTCATAATAGTCGAGTTAGCAAACTTTTACTAGATTCACCACTAATATCACCATTTTACTCACTACTATCAATCTGTCACATCAATAAATGTAAAAAGTTTTGTCAAATTTTTTTGTGTTTATAAACTTTTTTTTTTTTAAATTATACGTGGTTCATGTTAATTAATAGTAATTTTACATATGAAAAAAGATAATCAATTTTTGTCTTAGGCTCCCAAATGCATCAAGCCGGCCCTGCTGATTATAGAATATATATATATATATATATACACTATATATTGGAAGTTTTTCCCAGGAAGCGGATCGACCACGTATTCCATGAAACTAATCGTTGTGTGGTTGTTGCAGTTGCAAAACTTGAAACTATTCTTCCATGTATTTATAATTCTATATTAATTTTAACAACCCACCGCCTAGGATGAAACCCTATTGGCCAAGGAAGTCAATTCCGTTCCGTTCCGGCCGTACCGGCCGGAATATTTCGTACCGGCAAGCATACCGGTACATAAACCCCCCTGTTTCGTACCGGAAAAAATTCCGGCCGTACCGGCCATGTACCGGGCGTACCGGCCAATTTCGGGCAATACCGGCCGGTACCCGGGCGTACCGGCCCGTACCGGAAAAAAGTTTTTTTTTTTTTTTTTTAATTTTAATTTTAATTTTTTTATAAATTTTGTAATTTTTGAATTTTTGTTAGGGCAGAATGGTAACTTATTTACATTAACTTATTAGTATTATTTATTTTCTTAGTATGCAATGGTAACTTTTAAGCTTTCTATATTTTATATTGTGTTTTTTTTTTCTTCTTTTAATTGATACTAAAGTCTAAAACCATGAATAATTAGTTCTGAATTGAGGAAATGTTTTATGATAAACTTTTATATTTATTATAATACACACACACATACATACATACATATATATATAAAAATATAAAAAATAGCGGTAAATCCGAAACGGTACACCGGTATTGACCGGTATCCGAAATATACCGTACCGCTGGCCAAACCGGTACAGCCTCCGGTACGGTATTGACTCCCTTGCTATTGGCCCCTGTCCTTGATATGGAGAGAAGAGACTTATTTCTTCTCAATGCACAATTCTTTTAGATGCGCGCAAACTACAATTGCTATCACATGGCATTTCTTAAAGAGATTCACTATCTCCTACTTCTATATTTTACAATTTCAAGTTGCCTAATGGTCTACTCCTTCAGCACTTTATCTTAAAATAGTATATAATCTTACTTGGACCAGTTTCAAATGCGACATAATTTACGTAGACTATCTCCATGTTACCTACTTAAGATTCTTTGTTTTTCACTTGGAATGCTATTATCATAATCATGTTTTACTTATGAAAATGTGAATGCATTCATATGTCCCTTTTAACTTGCCTTTCATTTTGTTTGGTGATAGATAGAAAATCGAAAGCAACCCAATCTAAAGCAGAACAAGCTTTAATTTATATTTTTGCAATACCGAATGACTGAATATTATTACTTTCTCTCTCTCTCTTCAATATCTAAAGTTAATTTGACAAATCTCTTTGACTGGGTCGTCTTTGTAGAATCAATATTACATATTGATATTATAGTATTTTATTA
This sequence comes from Quercus glauca, assembly GCA_023736055.1. Lineage (NCBI taxonomy): Eukaryota > Viridiplantae > Streptophyta > Magnoliopsida > Fagales > Fagaceae > Quercus > Quercus glauca. The sequence continues at coordinate 69,123,889 of CM043316.1, read as the reverse complement.
TCACTGTATATAATAGCATATCATGCAAAGCTACATGTTAAAACATAATGATTTAATGGCATTGCTGGGTTTTCCGTTGAGTGAGAATTCAGATTCAACTTCTCCACTTGCTTGTTTTAAGTAAAAAATATCATGCAAAAGACAAAACTACATTAGTTATTGACTCAGTGATTTGTAATTTAGTGTTGCCAATTTACGTAACAATTTGCTTATTGGGTGCGAAGCATATCTAAGAGTAAAAAGTGATTGATTTAATGAAGGATCTTAATTTCCACACTTTGCCACTGATTTTCAACATAAAGAAAACTAAAGAATAAGTTTGCTACTTTGGAAATTTGATCTGACTTCTGACTTCTGAGTACTGTGTTTTTAACGTATTATGCCTATTTAAGTATTTATGATACTTCCTATCAAAAAAAAAAAAGTATTTATGATACTGAATCATGATTCACGAGAAGGGTAATTAAGATTAATATAATTCAGGACTTTGTTTATACTGGATGTTCAAAACAAAGAGGGTCTTTTTAAGTTTTAATAATGTATTTATATTTTCTTACAAGACTATTAGAGTATGTATATCGATCACTGATACGAAAAATCTTTGAAAATTGAATTTTGGACCAAATGTTTCTCTAGCACTATGATTCCTGTTTGTTTGTGTCTTTGAAGGGAGCGTTAGGGATATTAAAATTTATATATTGATATGCCAATTTTTAAATATAATATTAAAAATAAAATGATAATTACAAAATTTATTTATATATTATTAATGCGATACCAATCAAATTTATTGTCCGGTCTTTACCGTCAAATTAATAAATAAACTATGACCGAATTCCATCTATGCAAAGGTATCTCCTTATGATAGTTAAGAGTAATAAGTATAAATCGGGTACAACAAGTCGTATAACAAATAAAAATATCATATTTACCACTAATTTACTAAGCTTTTTTCTTATCAAAAAAAAAAAATACAAAGCTTTTTATAATAAAATAGATAATAATTTTAAATTCTCCTTAACATTGTCCTTTTCTTTTTTTTCTTTTTTTCTTTTTTTGTAAAACATCGGTGGATAGAGGAGCGGTGAATACAATAATGTTTTTCTTTCTTCTTTTTGTTTTGAAAAGCCAGCTTTGTTCTTAACTTCTTATGTTCTTCTCAAAAAAAGTAAAAGCATTGTTCTAATGTCATATCAATATCATCTTGGTTCTAAAGAAATCATAATTGTACTCACCGCTTCTCTAGCTATCGACCAAGGTTTAAAGCATTTATGACCAACCATTCCTTGCCCATGTTCAATACTCTGATTAGTCCCACACCTGCCCCCCACGTGGTCAACATATTACATCTTACAGGTGTGAAGATTAAGATATACCTTTGCATATTTCTCAAGGTTAGACATAGATAGAACTAGTAGAACCGTTGTTTTTGACATGTCTTGCATGTCGATCAAGCTAACACCTTTTTCTTTTCTTTTCTTTTTTCTCTCAACTAAGGATTCAAAATTTCTTGTTATTTAATTTTTAATTTAGGATTTCTCATATTATCATTCAGATTCACTTACACTTAAACTTCATCATATGATTGTTGAATCATGATCCTTTTTTATTTTATTTTTTGTTCCCACATCTTTTGCTGTATGAATGTTACACTAACATGAACGTAATGTTCATGCAACATGAAAATTGAAAAGAATGGCACAAATATTGGAAATCACCATTCTTTTTGTTTCAAACTTTCAATTATTTCTTATCCCAAAAACAAATGTCAATTTTTGGATTTTGGACTATCATATATCATTATTCGATGTGTGTCATAGCCAATTTAAAGCACCCATTTTAGTCTCTAGATTAAGACGTGATTAAGAGAAGTCAGAAGGTTTCCATTGATGTAATCATGACGATGAATGACGCTTAACTTACAGAAAAAAATAATAATTCAACAAAAACGAAATTGTGTGATAGTATGAGAGTGACAGACATTCATTCATTCTTCTTTCTTTTTCTATTTTTTTCTTCTTTCTTCTTCTAAGCTACAGACAATAATTCAATTAAATACTCAGTTAGCAATTATTATGATTAAATTAGTATTTGTTTTGGTCTCAAAGATCCGTAGAACGAGAATGTTCAGTCGACAATCTCCCAAGTTTAGGTAGGAAAATTGACTAGTTTTTTAGATTTTCAAACTCAAAACAGTTGGAACACATGCTACAGTCTCTTTCAATTGGATTGGAGCAAAAACCTACCTTTTTTGTCCCCACTCGTTAAAGAGCGTTATAAGATGTTTGAAAAGATTGCATTTCACATTGGAAATAGTCTGAGTCAATTAGATAAATCTGAACCTTTGATTTTAACAACAATTCGAAGACTACGTAAAAAAAATCACAACTTTTGTTAATTTTGTCTAATAATAAATTCATATGAAAGTGACATATAAACTAGTTAGTCCACCATATAAGATAGTATTATAATAAAAGTTGTAACTTTTTATGTGGTACTAAAATTACTCGCTTAGATTTTTAAGTGTCACACTACAATCTCAATGTAAAATTATTAACTATGAACAAATAACGGTGGTCATGTCAATAGAAACGCATTTAGGTATAAGATAGTATTATAATAAAAGTTGTAACTTTTTATGTGGTACTAAAATTACTCGCTTAGATTTTTAAGTGTCACACTACAATCTCAATGTAAAATTATTAACTATGAACAAATAACGGTGGTCATATCAATAGAAACGCATTTAGGATCTCCCGATCATGCATAATATCAATATCCAACTGGTAATTTAGTCGCAGCTAATAATCTTGCTCAAGATCTTAGCAACCACTGATACAAGGTTGTTAGACAATCAAATCTTCATTAGCTCGCTCATTTCTTCACATTTTATTCAGTCATTTTACATCACATGTTTCCACAGCAACACAGTAACCCTACAAGTACAAACTGTCGCCAACTGGCCCTACTAACAGTTTACTTGGATGCTTACTAATGGCCAATGGATCTAGCAATGAAGACTTATTGTATCTAAGTCTAATAATAATGTATAAAATATCAATGAATGATGCAGATTTACTGCTTGTCATTTGAGGAGAGAGAGAAAGAGAGGGAGAAAAGATCCCTAATTCAAAGGGGTCTAAGAATCCCCCACACACACTACTTCCACCTCCCCCACCAATATTTTGACTAATATTGACATATACCAAATTTTCCTCAATGATTCTATCGAGCTCTTAGTTACATACATACATTACTTTCGGCAAATTTTTGTATCTCCGTTCTACAACTATATATATCCATTTGATTCAACATGTTGATTCTATTAACGATTTAATTTTAGATTTATAACTCAAAATATTGATCTAGTGATTTTTAAGACCTTATGAAAACCATAAGATGCTGAGGTTCTAACAACTAGTTAACATCTTAAAACCATCCCAAGAATTCTTCCTATAATTATTTGGCTTGCGTAAAACGAAGTACTTCATAGTTCATACACTCAGAAATAATGAAGTGCTAAAAAAGCTATGGACACTGTATAAACCCCTAAAATATAATCAATAATTAACGTATTGAAGGCAACAGGGACAGTACAAACATGTACAAATGGCCACGTGTCAACCATATCCCATTTTATACGAGAGCACCAAACAGAAACCTTACCCGTTGTGCAGTATCGTTTTGCAATAAATGTAGAATTTTCTTTTCTATTGGAAAATATAGTAGATCTGGCTTGACCAATCGTTTTTTAAGAGAAACATACATGATAGGACAGGCACAAAATGACAAGACGTAATTGTTTTAGACTAATCACGAGGTACACCCCAATCTATTCCTAAACCTTGTATAACTGAGCCCACGTCATCCCATGCTCCACTTGCACACCCAACTGAAAATCTGAACAGGCTCTATGATATCAATGTTTTCCCAATCCTCACTGGTCCAGAAGTACTAGCAAGTAGCAAGACTCCTGCCTTCTGTAATATCCAGATGAACACGACAACATCAAATCAGATGGGAAACATCACAAGTAATTACTTGAAAATGAAGAACCTAGGTTTGCATTTTAGGGCAGTAGAAAACTATATTCCATGTGGGACAGGGCTCAACCAAGTGCCCCTAAGACACTTCAATGTGAATTTCGATTTCCACACCTAATATGGACCCCATCAATACAACTAGACAAGAAATACTAACCCCAAACCAAAGTTAAAAGAAAGATTTTTGTGGCAGGGAATTATACCTTCCCTACAATTCGTTGAATCTTCCAAAATATTTCACAGAAACAAGAGAGATACACAGATGAGAACTGAAGAAAACATTTAGAACAATGCATTGCAATAGATAATTATAGAATACTCCAGAAATATCATAAAGTGTACTCTTTCCTCTCACATGAATAATCAGTCCCACTACGAATTTACTTAATGGAACCCACTATTACGTGAGAAAGAGTAGACATTTTTTGTACTCCCAAGTATTATATAATTACCCCTTTTCCCAGTCCGGAAACACATGCATGTATTTAAGTTTTGTATATTTCTTTCTTCTGCCTGTGGCAAGTGACCAAAGATCGGACCTTGCTTTCATATAAATTGCAGCACATCATGCAGGATCCATTGTCTTCAGAATATTTGCACTAGGATCATTTTATAAGAAAAGCCCCGATTAAGATTACAGTGCATAAACACATAATTCTACAAAGCAAACTGGTTCATGCCAGCACCAGCATTCTAATTTAGAACAACCTAAAACCATGTCATGTATGCCAGCATTCTAATTTAGAACAGCTCCATAGTCAACTAGGAAATTTTCAGGTTTACACATGCATGCACTAAGGTTAAGACTCAACAAAATATTCACTCTACACGCCGGCGCTTCTTTGCAAGATTATCAAAGACCTGGTGGACATCATCAGCTGTGATTGGCTTTGATGAATCAAAGGACTCCTGAAACAGGGAAAAAAGAAAGGAAAATGCATATAAACGTTTATGTGAGCATAGTACACTAAAAAATGTAACAAAGAAAAAGCCAGCCAAACCCTTGCTTTCTCCCTTCTGCTTATAAAACCAGTAAATGAGTCATTAAGAAGAAAACACAAAGCATACCAGGAAAGTACGAATTTCATCCTTCATATCTGCAATGCCACTTAAAATCTCCATCTTCTCTATATGACCAAGTTTATTGAATAAACTTAGCTCAGCACCCTCCTGTTGCTGCAACTTTTCTTTCCTCTTCTGTGTTGCCATTTGCTCATACTCTGCAATTGAGTCCTCCTTGTCAAGCAGAAACGCAATACGCTTCTGATTGTAAAGAACTATGCATTTTTCGCATCTGCAGAGTACATCCCGCCAGTTTTTGGAAAGAAACAGTGGTTTACTCTCTAAAGCAGAGGAATCAACCCCCAAGTTAACTCCAAGAACACAGTAGATTGTATGTGGACTGGCACCTTTTACACAAGGATCTGAATCCACAATCTTCTGAGAACTTTCTCCAACAAACAAACTGTTCCCATCAGAGACATTAGCTTGATCCATTTTAGGATTATTATGAGCACTGACATCATTATCTAGTTTTCCAGAACCACCAGCTGAAGATGTATCTTCCACCACATTCTTATCCTTATTAGTATCTACAGTAGCATCACCCTGCTCCCTGTTGCCCAAATGGATTGTGGATACAGTCCCAGAAAAGAAAAGCTGGCTGAGCAGGCCTTACATATAAAATCTTCATACAGAGGTTCTCCTTCATCATCTCTTGGAACCTGTGGTATGGCAGAAAGATGGGTGAAGCACCAAACAACTAAACAATGACAATTGGAGGAAATGGAAAAAATGCTACCACAAAATTAGAGCACCTAGATGATGTTTGAGCTTCTTTTTTTTTTTTTGGGGATGTTTGAGCTTCTTTTTTTTTTTTTTGGGGGGGGGGGGGGGGAGAGAGAGAGGGAGGAGATGTGGGGGCCTTCAGGAGAAGGGGAGCACAAGTTCTCAGCTGTAGCTTCTCTTTAAAATGGAAAAGATTAGACTCAAAGAGTGATTCAGAAAGAGAAGTCAAGAATAGACATCTTTTAACAAAAATTTAACTTAAATGGGAAAAGAAGTTGAATGGCGTTGAACTAAGCAGACACAATAATGAACAGTATGCAGATACCTCAACCACAATGCAAGAGAAATTAAAATTAAACTCTTTTTACATTGTTAGTTTCAGTTTCAGCAAACAAGTGTATATGAAATGAAGTGTTCAACATGGAACAGAATTGGAGATGGTAATTGTTAAATTACCGATTGTCCCAAGAGCTTAAGCTGTTAGAAAATGGTAAATTTAATCACGTAACCATAAGTCTAACACTCCCCCTCACTTGTGGGCCTAAACTTCCCTTAATAAGTGGGGGCTCAACAAGTGGAAGTTTAACATTTTAAATGAGAAGTAGAGTAAAGCCAGGAATCGAACTCAGGATCTCCTGCTCTGATACCATGTTAAATTACCAATTGTCCCAAAAACTTAAGCTGTTAAAAAATGGTAAATTTAATCACTTAATCATAAGTCTAACAGTAATGTTTTCATTATGTTAATTGTGTCTTTTCTTCAGGCAAATAGCACAAATATAAGACAAATTCATGGTCTCAGGTAAAACTACACAAAACAAGGCAAGAGCCTCCAAGTTTGAGAACAAGGCATAGCCTATGCATTAATGTCAGACACATTCCAAGACAAGACATGCAACTATAGTAGATACTCAGTAATTTAAACCAAAAGGACAGTATTCTGCAGGGTCGATGTATGCTAGAATACAACATCAATATACTAAAAAATATTTCCTTTTATCAGTGTTAAGTTTAATTGATGAACGACTCTTTTTCCAGTATAATAGGGTGGGGTGAGGGCAATACCGTAACCCCAGTAACATCATTGTTCAACAAAATTACCACAATGATAGATGGCAAGCCCTAAAAACATGGATTTTTCTCAGTTGTTTCCCAGTAAGACAAGCAAACAGATGTGTTTATAACAGGACAATGAAGTGACTCATCAATTTTTCTAACCCTACCATCAATGTTTTTTAATTATGTACATGTAAGCATTGGCTACTCAATTTGACAGCAAGAATCAGAAGGCCTTGCATCATTTGAACGCTACTATCAGAATCTTGCCATGACCAATTGTTTGCAAAACCATAACATGATTTGCATAAAGTTAGAAGAACATAAAACAAAGACAGAGAAAGAATTGAGAGCCATAGTGAAAGCACAAGCTAGCAACCTCGCCAGAAGGCTCAAGACCAAGATGCTCCTCATGAAACCAGTCCTCACATATACAGCACTGTATCATCTCTACTTGTTCTTCTACATCAGGATCAGGATAGGGGCGACTGCATGTGCAATATGAACCTTTGAAATTATGATTATACGAATTCTCAGCATTCTCTATGTCTTTGTTTGGGAAAATCTTGCAGAAGAACTCCCCAAATTTTGAATTTCCACAGTCGCACCTAAAGTTTCTCTTGGTCCACAGCTCTACAATCTTGTTACAGTAGAACATCAAAAGGCACCATTAGATAAGGTTAGTATCCTTCAAGAAAAAATTTACAGGATTAAGAAGTAAAATATAATCAGTTTTCATGATGTCCTAGCATAAAAGATATCATTTCCATGATCCATCCAACTATCTGATACATATTAATTTTGAAATCCATCCAGGCCACCAACTTAACCCAAAAAGACCATAATTCATCAAGAACAGGGAGGGGGGAAAACAATAACTCATTTTCAAGACCATATTCAAAGGATCCAAAACCAAAAAACAAAACAAAAACAAAATGATGGTTTGAAATGAAAGTTGGACAAAATTAATATCATTGTTTAGTTATCTAATTAACTATTAATGAAGTGACAAAATCCAATCCAAACATGACTAAATAGATAGGATTTAAGAACACCACAATAGAGTTACCCTAAAACTCTAGAAGATCTTAATCCATAAGAACATAATAGAACAAACATACATAAAGAAACGACACAACCATGACCCTTTTCTTTTGCTGAGGCCAATTAAGACCATGCAGTGAGCATCTCCCCCCCCCCCCCCCCCCCCCCCCCCACCACCACCACAAGAAAAACTCATGAAACTTGATCCCATCAAAACCAACTCACATCTTAGAAACATCTACTCTTCAAAAGAATCAAAAAGAAATAAATAACAAAAAAAAAAAGGATCCCTCTACCCTCATGTATTGAACATCTAATTTTGCTTTGCCATTATAGTGATGCACGCTCATTCACAATAAAAATCATTGGTAAAAATCATAAATAAAAATAAAAATAAAGTTGTCATTAAACAATGCATAGCTACTATTTATGTACTTAACATTAGTCAAAATAAAATCCTCTACTCGTAAGAGTACTGAAGAATACCTCATGGCCATCATGGCAAGACAAGGAGCAAGCTGTGCAAACTCCAGCATTTCCATCTGGGGTACAAGTCAGGCATGAAAAAATTGCCTGCCTCTTCATATAACCATTAGTATAAGTACATTCCTTGCCCTCATCACCCCCCAAAACTAGGTCCGCTTCCTATAAGTCAATAAATAATGAAATAAAAAACACCCATTAATTTAATCCCTGCAAAATGTACAGGTACAATATATTAATGACATCAATCAAAAGCCAGCACTCCTTTACAATATAAGGGAAGAGTGTGGTTAGGACAGAGGGTAGGAGATGAGTTAATGACGTGGCTAAATTAGATGAACTTCACTATCCCAGCATGAAGGGCTTTGAGGCCCAGCATGAATTTTAGGGTTTCCTTAATGAACTAGAATGAGTTAAACATGAGGACGGTACTGATAAGAAACTAGATGTACTTCGCTGGGCCAGATTATATATATGCTTTGCAAACATTATATCTGAAGGTATCAGAGCAATCAAATCCAAAAACTGAAAAGGATATAGAAGAAAAAAAATATGAGCCAAAGTGAACAATGAAACCCTCATGGAGAATGGTGAGCTATTTTTGCATTTTACATTCAAGTGGTTTAAAGGGCCTACATTAATGCATTCTGTCAACCTCTGAGCTTGCAAGTAGACACTACCAGAAGAAGCCACCAAATAAGTAACAGTCTATTTTTGAATAATGATGAAGCAAAATGGTTAAGCAATTAAGAAATTGGAGTAAAGAGGCAAGGATATTGTTTGGTTAATTTTCCAAGTACTTCTATTTCTTCCAAAAACAGAATTTACCTTCTCTTCTGCTGGGATGCAAAATACTTAATCTACTTATATCCAAACAAGAACTAAATTAGCCACCAGGAATTGATTATTTAAACAAAAAGGAACCATGTGATTGCTATTACATTTGCAACCATTATCGAATAATTAGATTTTCTTAGTCACAAGAGTTAAGCCAGCATATTAATTTAACAACCTACCTTTCGAAAATGAGGGTCAAGATAATGAACCCCATAATTTGACAGAGACTTTCTTATTAACCCACAAGAACACAATTTTTTAGCAGTAGGACCTAGGAATAATGTACTTCTTTAAAATGCTAACAAAACAATACCTAATAATTTCAATTGGGCTGTAGTCAGTTGGTAGGAGTCTAAGGAGAAAATTTTAAATTTGTGGGGGTTACCAAAATTATGGGTGTTTGGTACTTCGGTTTGCTAATATTGGCAGTTTGAAAATCTTGGGATATTTCAGTTCCCACAATTTATTGGATTCCAGAGGAACATATCACCTGTAATTTGGTAATACAAAATCCCTACAATGTGTCTTCCTTGTAGGGGTGGCAAAATTTGACACGACCCGCGAACCCGACACGACACGACATAAAATTAGTAGGTTATGAATTGAGGCTTAATGGGTTCGTGTCATATTCGGGTTGACACGGCTGACCCATTTAATAAACGGGTTGGATTAGTGTTGAACATATAGACCCCGTTTGACCCGTCTGACTCATTTAATTAAATAACATTTTACCAATATACCCTTCAAACTCTAGGTATATAAACTTATTATTTGTTGTGATTTATTTTCTTTGACATATTGTGATTGATTATTTGTGATATTATGATATACTTTAATTTTGAATGATTATTTGTGATGCAGTTATTCGTTAGTTCTAAATTTTATAATAAAAATATTTATTTGTTTGTTTTTTCATTTTGATAAAATCTGATAAACAGGTCGACACGACTGACCCGTTTAATAAATGAGTCGTATTAGGATTAAAGAATCTTGACCCGTTTAATAAACATGCCGGGTTAGTGTTAACCTATATAGTCGAATACTCATGACTTGACACGATACGAACCCGACACGCGAACGCAAATTGCCACCCCTACTTCCTTGGTCCAACCAAAATTAGTCACCTCAATTCAAAAATTATGTCACATCCACCTCAGCCCAAGGTATTCAAAGGCAAAAGGCAACCTTAACACTCCAAAGCCTTGTATCACTCGAGGCATGAGGAAACAAAAGGAAACTAGCCCAATAAAGGGAGGCGCCGAATTCTAAATATAGTTATTATACATATCGAACTTAAATCAATATGTATATAATGTATTGAAACATTATAATAAAGTGTTTTTGACACGTGTTGCATAAAGAATTTAGGTCTATTACTTGATTTCAAAATCAGCTTAACATGGTTTAGGATCTATCCATGTCTCTAACAAATGGTTTTACAAAAAGCTTTTATAAATTAATTAATCTAACAATAAGTTTTAAAACAAGCTTTTGTAAATTAATTTATCCAACAATACATTTTACATCAAGCTTCTATAAATTAATAATCTAACAATAGGTTCTACAACTTCTATAATCTATGTTGATGAGGCAGTTTGAGGGGGAGTGGCAAAGTTGGAATGTTAGATCTATTCAAGCCTTTAAGGCCTGTTTGGTTAGGGTGTTTTAATAACAATTTTCAGTGTTTAAACACTAAAAATTATGGGCCCAAAAAAAAACGCATTTGGTAAGGGTGTTTTTTTATTAGAGTGTTTGAGTTACATTGCTCGGTTTAGGGTGTTTAAACACTGAATTTAGAAAACTCTTACTAATTTTCAGTTTTTAAATAACATTGCTCAATGACACTTTTGTAAATATTTTAAAAACTATAAGTCTCACTGATTAGACTACATGTCATCACTTTTAATAAACACACACACACAAACACCAAACACACAATTATGTTTTTTCACTTTTGAAAAGACGTTATTAGAAATATAGTACCAAACACATTTTTTTCATTATGAGTACTTTAAATACGTATTTTCACAACACTTTTTAAACTATAGTTTTCACATCATTTTGAACAACAATACTCAAACACATCTACCATAATGATTGGGAGTTGGATATGGTGGCTTCTTTTCTCCATCGTCTAGGCTCATATATTCCCCTAAGAAAGGATGGTGATCAGGTGAGGTAGAGGTCGAAGAAGAGTGGGGAATTTGATTTTCGTTCTTTCTACAGTGCCTAGAGGGGTTCCACTTCTATTTCATTCCTCTAGAAAGAAATTTGGGGTGCGAAGGCCCCTCAAAGGGTATCTTTTTTGTTTGGACAGCAGTTTGGGAGAAGATCCTTACTTGTGAGAAACTTATGAAGAGTCTATTCTTTAGTAAGTTGGTATTGCGTGTGTCAGTGTAGTGGGGAGACAATTGAGCATCTTTTGATTCATTGCACAATGGCCTATGAGCTGTGGAGCTTTGTTTTTTGATCCTTTTGGATTCATCAGGTTTTAACAGAAAGAGTGATTGATCTTATGTTTGTTTGGGGAAACTAAATGGGTAAACACTCTTCAGATATATGGGATTTGATTCCATATATCTGAAGAGTGTAATTCTTGAGTCTGTCTTTTGTACATAATTTATTGTAATTCTTTAGGCTTCTTTGTGTCCATTGTACATGAAGTAGTCTTTTTTTAATAAAATTTATTCTTTCTTATCCAAAACAAAACAAAATTCTAAAAATAATTAATCTACCAATGGGTTTTACAACAAGCTTCTACATAAAAATAAATAAATAAAACAAACAAAATTAAATTTTAAAAAATAAATAAATAAGAAAATAATACCAAGGCTCTCGCCTTTTGCCTAGTTTAAGGTGCTCACCTAGGCATTATAGGTAAGCAGCTCACTAAAGGCACCTCACCTTAGAGACTTAGAGACTCTTTAGTGGCACCTTGACTCACCCAAGCGCCTAGGCGAGCACCCGGCTCACCTTTGACTGCCACACCTCAACCAAAACTAACAAAACCATTTTTGTATTCATTAATCTCAAACTCACCTATTCTCTCCTCCCATCGGCCCTTCACCTCTACTAATCCATCCTCCGAATTTGACACTCCATGCTCGAGAACCATAACATCATTCAAACCCAACTCATGAAAATCATGGCGCTCTTGAACCCAAAGTCCACAAGTTTGCTTTCTTTACGCCTTCTGCCTTGTCCGCAATGTGTAGTAAGTGTTGTTCTAAGAAGAACGGACACAGATATGGATATAGGTACAAGTACAAAGGCAACACGTCAATTTTTGAAAAAATGGGACACAAGTACGGCAAGATACATCTATTAAATAATTCTTAAGTATATTTCAATTCTTTTTTGATAAGTTTTAAATATATTTTTATTCATATTTCTATATGTTATTAATCATTTATTTTCATATAATGTTAAAATATATATATATATATATATATATATATATATATCAAACTAAGAGTAATAATAGATAATAAAGCAATCCTTTACTATTAAAGGATTTTTGAAAATTAGAATAAAAATCAAGAATAAAGATATTTATTAAATTTTCAAATGCAATATTACTATTTAGAGTAGGAATGCTCTCTTTGTTTTGTGAAAGGGTATTAGATTCTTCTTGTGCTTCCTAGGTGTTTTCTAAACCAAGAAAATGCGGTGCAAGACCGAAATTGAATAGATGTTGCAATTAACTTGCAAATGCAAAAATGAGCTAGTTTTAGCTTGCATAAGCAACACAATATATCTTACAGAGTAAAAGACATACATTTGTGGGATTTCTTGGATATAAATGGTCTTTTATACTAGCTTATTCTTACCAGTGAGGCAATAAATGGTGTGATATTAACGCTTCTTTGATCTCTTTCTGGCAATGATAAGTGAACTCTTGGGCTCATGTCCACCACATGAGCACCAAATAATTTAATTTCACCTCAAGATGTGGTGAACTGTTTAGCTCCCATTTAATGCTGGGCTTATCAATTTCAATCACGCCTTGAATTTTCCTCTCCAGGACGGACAACACACACCACACATCACAGACAAGGTTGAAGGCATCCACAGAAAAAGCAAACTTGTTTGAGATGACTGAGGACAAAGAGACAATTTGATTATTTTTGGATTAGGAGGACATGACATGAATTTTTAATTGAATTGGCTAATTTTGGTTGGACCAAGACAGACAGTGCAGGAATTTCATATTACCACATTGCATGTGATATGCTCTCACACCTAGGAATTTTAATTTTTTGCATTGTGCACTTAATTAGAATTTTATAAATCACATCTTAACATTCCTTATCAAGTATCACATATCATGATGTCCACATGGGTTGTTTTCTCCCCATTCTCCCAAATAAACTTACATTATAATCTTGGTATTTCTAAAACTAGATTCTTAGGACCTAACAAACGCTACAACAACAACAACAACCAAGCCTTAATCCCAAATTTTTTTAGGTCAACTATGGATCTTTAACAAATTAGTCAGGCTCAATGCCTCAGCCACAAGTATTCTTTTCCACGATTCTATTTTATCCAAAGTCATACTCTCTTTCACTTCCTTAATTGATATCTATGTTTTTTTTTTTTTTACTACTTCAACTAATATTACTTTCACTCTTCCTCCTTATTTTTTTTTGGTTCCCTAAACTTCAATCGACTCAGTCTCTCACTAGTAAATTAATCACTCTGCTCTAAACATGACCGAACTATCTAAAGCAACTCTCCCCCATTTTTTTCACCAATAGGGGCGACGCCTATCTTTAAGCTAGGACCGAATGAACGCTTAAGGCCTAATTTCTCAGGAATTCAAACAGACAGGAGTTTAAACTCACGGGAATCTTAAATTCTCAAGAATTAAAAACCTTACCAGCCAAACAGGCCCCTATAAGATTTTCCATGTTTCATATCTTTCATTCTAGAACAACAAATATTCCACTCAAACAAGCAGCTATTTTATCTTAAATTAGACATCACAATTTCAAAGTAACCCTAACAAACGTAAAACATAAAGTCCAACACCCTAATTGAACAGATTTTCCTCAGATTTCATAGCAACCAACAAGTGCATAAATCATACAGGTTATAAAATAAATTTTTTAAAAAAAAACTAAAATTTATGAATGGAAAAGAAGCTGACCAGTTCTTGTTCCTCAACACCCTTAAGGTACTCTTGGATAGAAACGGTCTGCTCAGCTTCCTCGTCAAGCTCACCAGCCATTTTCTTCACCACGCTATCACCACGTACCTGAAATTCGCTGAAAACACACAAAATCTGAATGTTAGTGAAAGAAATTGTTGAAAAATGGGTGGATTGTGTCTTTTCCCTAGAAAAAAAAGGAAACCCTAGATTCGAAGAAAGAGGGAAAATATCAGGTTTTGAAGGAAAATGCCTAACGTTTGTGGCTGAGAGATTCTATTGCACACACACACACAAGAGTTCGATGAGATCGAAGCAGAGGAAATGGGTTTCAGAGAGAGAGAGAGTGAGAGAGATTTGTGAAGATTGAAGAGAGAGAAATGATAGTTTAGGGTTTTATATGTGAGCGAGGACTATAAGGACATTTTCCCGCCATATGTCTTTCCAATTGGATGCGTTTCACAAATCAAATCTGTGATGTGTTCCCTCCAAATGTGAATGTTGTTTTGTTTTGGATGGATTATGTTTTACTCATAATGTATAGGATTTTCATTCAGAGTGGAACTATAGTTTCTTCTTTTATTTTATTTTATTTTCTAGCTTTTTACTTTTAGGATTGCATTCTCATCAAAATAAACATAAAAATAAATTTTTTTTTATGTGATAGAAATTATACTCTAACCTAATCTAAATGTATATATGGGTAAAACTCTACCTTGGTTACTTAAAACTCAACCCTTACCTTCTACACCTCACAAACACTTATATTTGTAAAGTGACTACAAAATTCAAATAAATGATTTTTACTTTTGTTGGGTTATTCTTTATTGTTTTTGGGGTTGTGTGCTATTCTTTGAGTTTGATTGCAATAGTTTTGTAACTTAACCAATTTTTCTTGGTGTTTTGTAAATTTTGGTATTTTTTAGCACACCTTATTTAGGAAACCCAAATGATGTTATCTATTTACGTATGATATCAATTATTAAAATAAAATAAAATTTAAGGGGTAAATAAAATGGGTAATATATAAAAAGATATGTACATATTTTAATATTATAAATTGGCTTTAACTTGTTGATAGCCATTAACCATGTGTTAGGCGTCTTCAAAAAAAAAAAAAAAAAAACCATGTGTTAGGCTTGTATATTGTTCAGTACATTAAAGGGAAACATTGTTTTATGGTAAAAGTTCTGATGATTGAATAAGATATTTAGTATTTAATCCTTGCCTACACTAAAAACTGATTGGTGTCTTAATTTGATGATAAAGAGCTACCATTAGAAGCAGATGCCATAGGTTGAAATTATCTTTAAAAAATAAAATCAAAAATAAAAAAGGAAGCATTGTCTTATATATTTATTAATATTATTATTGTAATTATTAAAAAAATTAATTTACAAAATTCAACCATTTAGAATTATGGTCTATTTGGGATCCACTTATTTTGCTGAAACTGAAAACTTTTTGCTAAAAGTACTGTAGATAATGGTAAATGTTTGTTGAAATAGTAGAATGAGACTCATGAATAGTACCAAAAAAGTGCAGTGGGACTCATGAATAGTAGCAAAAATAAACTAAATAGTAAAATAAATTGGCAAAACATAAGCTAGCCAAACAAACACTTACTATCAGAATTAACAAAATAATGAGTTGATTACTGATAAGTAAAATTAGAACATTAGTTCTTATTTATTTGTAATGTTTTCCCCAACCAACATATTAAATTTTTTTAGAATTTTAACATTCATCTTAAATGATAGAACTGATATTGTACATTAATCTCAAAAAGTGTTGGGTACAAAGATTTATAGTTCCGGGTTGTCACGGAACTGTGGAAATGTACATATGATGATATGACCCAATTTATCTAGGATGAACAGCTACAATTTGTTTGAAAATGGTATACATTGAAAATAAGCATATAGTGGGTTTTCGGCCCACAACACTATTAAGAGGAAATGAAGCCCATTGGGAGGAGAAAGTTCACAGTCCACTGGACCAACCTAGTCTCCCCCGGCCCCGCAAATCCATCCACATAAGAACACATAACCTTGTTTTTGCTTGTGTTAAAATGAATTACTTCTGAGAAAAGAAAACCAAATTCCTAACTCAGAGAACACATAAAGGATTTCATCTAGCTCTTATGCCACTGTAAATCCAAAGAGATGTTTCCTTATAATGTTTTTAAGAATCAAGGGCTTGCTTATGAGTTATTTCCATGAGCAGAATACCTTCTTCAGGTTATTTATAGCCCTTTAAAGATGCTTCAATTTCTCTAAAAAAAAGCACTATACCAGCAATATCAAGCATAAAATCATTCACATCAGTATAACTATTTTAATATTTTAGCAAATATATAGCTATAAACTCACATATTACTCTCACCAAATTGGTACAAAATATTAAGTGAGCAACACCGCCACACCACATATGGCGAGACACTTTTCACGCCAAAGTTAGACTTTTATGCTTTTTTTTTAATATTTTCTTGTTTCAATGCTCTCTCTCTCTCTTGCTCCAAATTCCATTATATCATGGAGTTCGTGTATGGTTGAATTTTATGGTCCGTTTGTATTGAGGAAAAGGTATTTAAAACTGAACCATTGAGCAGTGGGTACTTTGCTTGGTGGTTTGCTTGAAGCTAAAGCAGATGTTTGGGCTGGCTGTGTGTAGGGTTTGCCCGTTGGCTGCCTCAATGGTTGCTTTTGTAGCTGGTTGACTGGTTGACTTGCTTGATGGGTGGTTGGCTTTCTTATTGAATGGCTAGCTACCCCACTTGTTGGTTGACTGGTTGTCTGGTTCTCTGCTGCTTTGGTTGACTGGTTGGCCTTGGCCTTCTTATTTGCTAATCTTGTTGACTACCTTGCTTGATCATTGGTCGCCTGGTTGACTGGCTGGTTGGCTGGCTACCTTGCAAACCTCCTTGGTGGTTGTCTAGGTGGCTGGCTGGCTGGCTGGTTAGCTGCCTGCCTGCCTGCCTGGTTGGTTGGCTGGTTGGCTACCTGGTTGGCAAACCAGGGTGGCTGCCTTGCAAACCTCCTTGGTGGTTGCCTAGGTGGCTAGCTGGCTGGCTGGTTGGTTGGTTGGTTGGCTGCTTGTTCCTTATCCCTCTTGTCCCTACAAAAAAAATTGTCTTACATCAGAAATAGACTTGTAATATAATTGTCATAGTGAACACATTATTGCTTTACTTACAAATTTTTTTTGCCTCTCAATTCTCTGCCTCCTTGGCCATGGTGTCTCACCAGTTATTCCAGCCTTACACCTCCTTGAATTATGCCCCTCCTGATGGCAAAACCCACATTTTGTAGGTCTATATGACCTAGAGACTTTGTATGGGTTGTTTGGCTCATCTGCATCTTTCTTCCTTTTCATTGGTGGCTTGCCTGGAGACTTGTACACATTTGGAGCAACAGGGGTAGGTTGGCTCATTTGAACCCATTCATCATGGCCAGGCAGTGGGGTAATCATCTCCTTATATGTAGCCACATAGGCATCCTTTCTAAAGCATGCATGCACATAATCTTCAGGCCTCTCCAGGTTCTTATAGATTGCTGCAACACTATGTTTACATAGGATTCCTGTCAAATCCCAAACTCTACACGCACAACACTTTCTGCTAAGGTTAACCACATGTCTCTCATACTCATTATCAACCTCATATATATAGCAAGCTGATGGAATAGCAGAAAATGGTTTAGAATTAACTTTCAACTGCTCAAGCTTCTACACTATGTTTGGACAAGGGTCACTAGTGAATTTTTCAATCCCAGTCCTCTTACTGTACATTCTAGTCATCAACCTAACCCTAATCCACTTTAGCATGGCAATGATAGGCTTATCCCTAGCTTCTAGTATCATAGAATTAAATGACTCACTAAGATTGTTCACATAACAATCAGAGATGACCCTTGGAATGAAATGTGACTTGGTCCATTGGGTTGGTTGGATATCTGCTACATACTCCCATGCTTTTCTGTCCAATTCCTTCATCTCTTGCATCTCTTTTCAAACTCCTTAACTGTTGTTGCTCCAGCACACCTTCATAATGCAGCCTTCAACTCTAAACCCTTGAAGGTTAACTTAAAGTTGTTGTAAATATGTTTCACACAATATCTATGTTCCATTGTTGGGAACAACATCTCCATGGCAGGTATCAATCCCTGGTTATGATAAATACAATCAACAATGAGCACCATCAGCCTAAGAATAAAAACAAACAAGTATAAAGCAGAAATGAACAAAACAAGTATTACCTTCTGCCTATCTGAAATGAACACCAGATTCAGCTCATCTGGCCTCCCAATATCATCTGCAAATGTTTGTAAAAACCACCTTAACATTTGGGAACTTCATACCCTTGTATAACAGATGGTTACTCATGCCAGTATTCTCATTAAACTCTGGATATGTCACCCTTTCATCCTCATCCTCTAAATTGTCTATGCTCCTAGCAGCATCATCATCATCAAGGGCTTTTTCAGCCCAATCATTATTATCACCAGCTTGATCACTGACAGCAGCCTGATCACTGACAACAGCTTAATCACTGGCAGCAGCTTCTGGTCTCTTCCCATCATCTATAACTTGCTCTCTCACACCATCTCCCTCATTTACATTTTCACTATCTCTTTAATGCTCTTTTATAATGGGCATCTCATTGTTCTCAGCACCAAATATGTCATCAGGATAATCTAGTCCTTCATACCTTTCCTCTAGCCAATCAGGTTCATCCACATGAACATCTTCACTACCAACAGTTTGTCCATAGGTTGTTTGGTCATCCACATGCATAGCTCCACTAACACTGCCATCCCTTAAACCCTCAACAGGTTCTTCACTAACATCATTTTGGTCAACCACAGACTCCCTAATAGTATTGGTCACCTCCTCACAATCAAGATCATCATCAGTATCATCATCTTCATCATTCATTTCCCATGACTGCTCTACTACAATTGGTTGATCTGGTTCAGCTATAGGTTTTTCAATAGTAATTGGTTCAACTTCAGGTTCTACATAAAGTGTGATTTCATTTGTTGGTCATTCAGCATGTAGTTCACACATGTAGGTCACATCATCATTTGAAGTAATTAACCTTAACCCTTGCTCTAAGTCACCACCAGGTATTAAATAATAAATCCTACTGTTAATGGGTCCCCCAGCCTCAGCTCAAATGTCTTGTATCTCAAAATGACTTAGTAGATCTGGATCAACATTAGCCATTGTAGATACCTCACCACCTACATACTCTAAACCAGGGTTTCACTCAAAATTCCCACTATGGTGAATAGTAAAATCAAAACGGATTTCAGCAGCCATCTGCAGGGTTTAAAACACATGCACAAACAACAGTAATTAAATACATAACCAACACATACATAAAGACAACACATAAAAGCAACATAATTTCAGTTGCACACCAAACGCCAAGTAACGTGGGATCAGAGACAAGAAACACAACCAACTAAACAATTTGTCTCCATGGGACCACAAACAACCTAAAGATGCATCTAACCAAAATATTCCTAGGGACCACAGTTATCAATGTCAACTATAAAAGAACAAACACACCAATGGTAAACCCAACAACGGTAAACCACTAATTTTATGACAAAAAAACTTTAATCCGAATAAACATTGGAAAAGAATAATGGTAAACCACTAATTTCATCAATTGTTACACATTGAAAAAGAATAAACACAACAATGGCAAACTCTACAAAGTAATTTCATACCTGATACAGAGTAAAACTCAAACTTCAGCACTCCTCCTTGCTTGCAAGTGTTCGGGGAGAGATTTCACTTTGGCAATCGGAGTACAAAGGGAAAGGGATTAAGGCTAATGGGATTTTTTAGGGTTCAAAGGTAGGGAGAGGGAGAGAGCTCAGTCCTTAGGGTTTTAATTGTGTTCTAATTGGGTTCTAATTTTTGGCTTATATAGTAAAGGGGATTTTTAAACGAAAAGGGCTAAGGTGGGTAACGGGAGTCTAACGGAGGTCACCTTAGGTGGATTAAGTGATAAATTTCAAACCACGAGTAGGCATTGTTAAAACGGGCCAAACCACAAGTGGATAAATTACAATTTCCCCATAATAATTATATTATAGTACATAACATCATAATTTAATAAAACTATTTTATTATTTTTGAGGAAATGAAAACTTTTTTTTTTTAAAACAAGAAAACTACTATTAAACTATAATATATATAAATATAATATAATGTAACGTTATTTTTTTGGCTAAGCAAAATAATATATCATTATTATAAAAAAATAATGTAACTGATCATTTGATTATATTTTTTTATCAATTGAGATTTTATCATTTTAAATGATTTTTATCCATTGTTTAATTTAAAAACTTGATTTGAGTGGGAATTTTTTTTTTTTTTTAATAAAATAAGGATAGATTATTGAGGCTGGTGTATTTGTTGTAAAACATACATTAGCTAAAGTAATAAAAGTGGAGTTTTTTTTTTTTTTTTTTTTTTTTTTTTTTTTTTTTTTTTTTTTTTTTTTTTATCATCAATTTAGCTAAAATTGTATTGAGGCTGATGCTAATACCCTAACACCATTATTTAAAAAAAAAAAAAAAAAATCATAACAATAATATGTGGCCAGGTTACGAGAGCCAACCGGGTTAAATAACACGAACATGTAACCTGTGTATGGGGTGGTAAATACTAGTAATACGAAATGAAGATGGACTTGACATGGCCTCTGTGTCTCAACAAATGGCATTACCTTTCAATGTTTTGGAAGTAGAGGCCTTATCAGCAAGAAGAGCACTTGAGTTCACACATGAGGGTCTCGATTATGGATGGTAATGGGGTGGGCCGGGTCTGAAAGATGGAGTCTTCGCCCCCGCCCCGCATGGTTTTGTCTTACACCATCCCTGCCCCACTCCGCATGACAGGGAAAATTTTCTTGCCCCATCCCCACCCCTTAGGGCCCCGCGAAGCCCCGCCCCACCATATAAAACTCTACCTTCTTGTTAATTTGCCCACAACTACTACAAATGTTTTTAATAAAACCTGTTTCGTTAGTAAAAATATACTTGAAATTACAAATAAATTTATCCCATCAAATCAAACTAATTTTTAGCAAAAATTGAATAATATTATTAAAGTGTTTAACAAGACAATATCACAACAAAAACAAAAATCTCATAATACAAAATCAATGATTTAATTGTATATAAATTTGTTTGTAATAAAGACAAAAAAAAAAAAAAAAAATGTCAAAATTGGTACCTTATTTCCAACCTTGCTAGAGGGGGAAAAAAAAAAGAAAAAAATGTAGAAAGCGTTATTGGGTAGAATAAAATAAGCTGATGATATGTTTGTTTAAATAGTAGGGTTTTAGAGTATGAAAAATTTACAAAATTTACAAATTTAACCATTGTCAATGTGGGGAGGGGCAGGTTGGGTCTAAAAAGTCTAAATTCACCTTTGCCCCGCCCCATGGTGCGGGGTTAAAATCTTGCCCCATTTCCGCCCCACTACCTTTGCAGGGTGGGGTAAACTCGCTTGGGGCGAAGCGAGGAAGGGCAGGTCAAGTAGGGTGGGGCAAAATTGCCATCCCTAGTCTCAATTTGGTGGTTTGGGAAGGTGATTCAAAAGTCCTAATCAAACCACTACAAAGTAGCATTAATTCTCTTGCATAGTACGGCCACATTATTGAAGTCGTTAAAAGTACCTTGCCTCTTTTTTTTACTTGTATTTAATTTTCTGAAGTATGGTGACTAGGCAATGTTGTTACACATTCTTTACCCATACAACCTATTTTATATATGCATGTTAGTCTAGATGAAAGAAGTACCACTAGATATTAAAATTGTACTACAAGCTAATTTGAACATTCGTCCTTAATAAAAGCTCTTAGTATGTTTTCTCAAAAAAAAAAAACCTTATAACCTATGTAAGGGCATTAAAGTGGTGAAATTTTGGATTAAAAAAAATAGTAAATAGTTTAACTTAAAGCTTTAATGTAAAATTAAATAAATAAAAAAGCTAGGGGAGCCAAGGGGTAACTTTTTTAAATTTCTATTAACTACTAATTATAGAAGTAATAAAATCATAAATTATCTGTAAAAATTAAAATATACATATACTGCCCCCTAAGGTCTGAATCTCTGATTTATTTGGGTATCCTCAAAATTTAGAATCGGTGCAAAAAAATCCACAAAGAAAATGATAAAATATATATACATACATCCGATCCATTCCTTATCTAATACAAGAAAACAAAACCAACTTTAAGAAATTCCCAAATCAGCATTAATTATTTTTAAAAAATAGCAATATCCCAAAAAAAAAAAAAACCATTTGTAAATAAGGACTGCCCTACCATGTAAATAAGAACTCCTCCTAATAATACCCCCCACCCCCCCCCCCCCCCCCCCCCCCCCCAAAAAAAAAGGCTTTACTAAAAATATACCAAATCTGATTAGGAAAAAAAAATCCTTTTGCTTGTATTCTCCAAAGCCTCAAGGCCTTCGACAGTCATGAGTCAACAACTCGTTGGTTCGCCAGAATCGTCACCATCAAGTTGCTGCTCGAGCCATAGCCAGATTCTGCTCTAGGCTTAACCATTAAATAATAAATAAATAAAAACAAAAAACAAAACAAGACAAAGACAAAAGTGTGTATATAGACCCTCAAAAAAAAAGGTGTGTATATATAGCTTGCACTATTAGCAGAAACTGATGCTAATAAAAGAGTCAATGATTATGAATTTTGTTCCAGGAGAGTAAGAGAGCATAGTACTGTTGGAAACTTGGAATATGAGGGGATTTTTTTTTTCCTTTGGTTCGAAGATCATCAGCATCCACATTCAAAGATCTATCTTGATTCTTGACTAGAATCCACATTCAAAGAAATTTTTCTCTATGTAATTTATGGTGTTTTGTTTTAAAAAATAAATGCCATTCTCATCACATTAAATAAAAGATAAAATAAAATAAAAGGAAAAGAAATGTAATTTTTTTTATATACTAATTAAATAATCCTTTGGAAGTACCAATGGTCCTAATTTGTTATTTACTTCTTAGTGAAATACAAATACCTATGTTTTTGTTGAGCTATCAAATTTAGGATTTGACTTACCTCCAGTACTTTTTTTAACTGGAAGTGTCATTTTATTTTAAATACACAATAGCAAGTGGTAATGAGTTTTAATCTCCACATTTTATTTAGTTAGTGGGTGATGTAATAGTTTCTCATTAAAATAAAATGAGATTTCTGTTAAAAAAGTACTTGAGATAAGCCAAACTCTCAAATTTACTCCATTTAAGGGGGAAAGTAGAGATCATATATATATATATATATATATATATTGTAGGGGGCAGTAATCCTCAGCCCAACCCAAGTTAAGTGGGTAACTACTGTGTGAAGGCCCAATACAATTAATTTGTAGAGGGAAGTGGTCAAGATTAACCTTTTTCAGGTCTTAATGGATTCGTTAAGGAGTTTAGAGAAAAGTTCAATTCTTAGGTTGTTAAAAATACATGACAAAATGGGCTTTTGCCCTTTTCAACCAAATTAATTAGCCTTATACCCTCCTTCCCAAACTAAATAGGAAAATTCCCCTCTTTTAAAACTCGATTTTCTCAAAATCGAGTTATAAAAAAAAAAATTTGGAGTCCTATAGCGGCGTTTTTAAGGACCTATAGTGACATTTTCAAGACCTATAGTGACGTTTTTTAACTCGACTTCCATTAAATCGAGTTATAGGCAATTTTTTTAATTTTTTTTACCTACAACTCGATTTCATATAAATCGAGTTACAAAACGCTACTATAGGTCTTGAAAACGTCACTATAGGTCCATAAAAACGCCGCTATAGGACCTAACTCGATTTATCAAAAATCGAGTTTTAAAATAGGGGCATTTCCCTAATTAGTTTGGGAAGGAGGGCATAAGGCTAATTAATTTGGTTGAAAAGGGCAAAAGCCCATTTTGTCCTAAAAATACGAAAGATTACCAATAAGAAATGCAAAGATCTGCATCAACTCTTCCTCGAATTAGTCCAAGGATCACTAGTTCATATATTACTCAATTCTCGGTTACAAAGTTTCTTATTGCCCTTTATCTTCTTTTTTTTTTTTGTCCAATTTCTTTCTCCCCTCTTAAGGGAGCCTCCTTCCTTTTTATAGTAGCTGGGGCCTCATCCCAGCCCTCCACCTAGGCTGCCATGGATCCTTGCTTGGATACTTGTCCTATTAATGCCTGCCTAGTGGTGGTAAAGCAGGTTGCAAGCTGTAAAAACACTGTTCAAAGGTCATTCTTCCATTAAATACGACAGGCTGAGTTGGTATTGTGTGTATTTTAATGCGGAGGTGATAGGTACTTTATCTAGAAACTTTCCCTCTTTATTACTTGTACGTCTCTACTTACTTCCTCAGTCTTTAGTCTTCTGGCCCAGGTGGCTCATCTACTGTCTTCTAAGGAGTGTTCACTTTTTGGGTGGGCTGCTTCTTCGATTTCAATATCTGGGCTCTTGTCAACTTGCTGGGCCAAAGCTGATGAGAAGTCAAGCCCACCTTCTTCTCAGGTTGGACCTACCTAGCAATATTTCGTGTTTGAACCTTACCCTCCCCCCCCCCCCCACACACACACACACACACAACATATTAATAGGCAAAACTGAGAGAAAATCCAATTAGAATTCAATTAAAATCTAATTTTACGCCATGTGTCTCATCTAATCTAAGTTTTTAAATTTTTGTGTCAAATGAGTTAATTTAGTGTAAAAATTAGATTTCAATTAGAGTTTAATTTTGTGGCATATGTCCAATATAATCTAAAATTTTTAAATTTTTGTACCAAGTAAGTTAATTCAGTATAAAAAACAAGGAGTCCAATATAAATAAACCTAGGTAATATATATATATATATATATATATAAAACAAAAACTTAGAGAAAATTTTATTAGAATCAAAATTAGATTTTGCCTTTATTAGCTTTTCATACAAATTAAATTGTTTAGATTTTTACTATTATTTTTTTTCCCCTGAACTAATGAGTATATTTTTTATACTATTTCTATTTAGATATTTTGTATATGAAGATCCTAAACTTAATAAACTGTAATTGAGTTAAACAATTCCATATACCTATCCCCATTCAATTTAATTAGGAAATACTATTGAACTAATTTGTTTTTTTTATTTTGTGTTATATTTAGTAGAATTTCATAGACAGCGATACTGAGTTGATATTATATATGTAGTGTCCAATAATGATTTCAAAATTACATACATAACAGTAATGTAATGAGGAACTTGATGTAACCAATATCATTAAAATTACAAGAAAAAATTATTTTAATACCTCCAAATGTTCTGGTTGAACTAATGTTTTGTATATTTAATAACTCAAACTACCATCAATAACACCACTACAATTCATCATTTATGTGTGTAAATACCAATTACATGTTAATATTTATATAATAAATAAATAAAAACTCAGAGAGGCAATTGTTACTTCTACAAAAGTGTTGACATAATTGTCATTTCATTAAATATTAAGTGAAATTAATGTGATTTTATTTTTTTACAAAAAAATAATAATAATTAAAAAGCATAAAACCTCACTTATAATTTTGAAGCAGTCAACGCTAACTAAACGACAAGCTTGAATCCAACAGAACATAAAAGTCTATATTTTCTTGGCTAATTGGCTAAACATCACAACTTTTTAGGTGGGCTGCAAAGCCAAAGGCAAAAGGCATATAAACTTAAACTGAAGGGTTTGAGATTTGCTATTTTCAACTTCTGTCCCATCCACGTTGAAAATGTCACCAAGGTAAACATCCACACAAACTGCGCTCTCCAATCCAAGAGACCACAATTTAATGTGGCTTGCTGATTCCTGCTAACGCCGACAAATGCTGGCCACTGCTTTATGTGAACACTACGGGTGGCGTGTGGACTCCATGAACAATAATTTTAGACCCAATATTTCTTTTACAACGACCATTAACTTAGCACGATGTGATTTATGTATAATAGGAGGAGTGTGTCTTCCGTTCCATGCATAGGACAGGACACAAGACTGACAGTTGTTCACTTCAGAGCACACGTTAGTATCGTGTCATTTTCACGTGTTCATCACAATAAATTACGTTGAGTGAAAAATATCTCGTATCTAGCATTATTTGTGCTTAAATTCTATGACAACGAGAACACTCACGATTTTCATTTGTGCAGTAATTAAGTTGTAATAGGCGACTTTGGTGCCGTCATTTGACCATCTGAACATATCCTATGCAGCAAAATTCATGGAGATAAGAACTTGGCATATGACACAAAATAGATGTTTTTGACTTGTTTCTTGATGTTCTTCACCAGCAAAAACCTTATGGCAAAAATAATACTAATTAAATAAAATTACATCAAAACTATGTCATCAATAATCAATTAGGCAATGCTTGCCTTCAACTCTCAGTTAAGTACTTTTTTTTTTTTGTAAAATCCTTGTTCTCCACAAGAAATAGGATTTAAACCAACGAGTATTTTTCATAATGATTCATGATTGTTACCACTTAACGGGAATAAAAATATAAATAAATAAAATAAAATAAAAGAACGGTACGGTGCCAGTGCTTGCTCTTTCCAGTTACGAAAAGGCACTTGCAAAGCCGTAGCCTTGTGTTGTGTACATTGTGCCAACTGAAAAATTACAACAGGTAGTTTTGGGGGTACAAAGTGTAAAGAGTAATGTTAGGGACACAAAAAATTTCACAACTTGTCATGTAATGAGTTGCGAGTAGTGGATGTGTGGAGCCACCATTTAATATCCACCATTAATTGTGAGATTTGTTATGGCCTTACATTTTCCAAGGGCAAAACGACGTGGCAATATATATCTCTTCTCACATTAATAATATATTTTGTCATAGTTAAATTTAATTAATAAAATTCATTATCATAGAAGATATATGATAAGGGATTATCATGTTATTGTATTCTCTTAGTACTAAAAAATTAGTCTAGTCAATGGTGTTTAGAAATTGCCTCAAATTCCAATTTTGACTTGGAAAGTTAATTAGGTTTCCTAGTTGAATAAAAAAAAAATTAATTTGGGTTTTTTTGTTGTAGAAGGAAAGACTATTCCTTGGTGTAAAGGAAAGTCTATTCCTTGTTAAAGAGGTAATGTATTCCTAATCTAAGAGAGAATAGATTCTTTGTTAAAGAGGTAATATATTCCTAATCCAAGAGGGAATAGCAAAAAAGTCTTATAAATTGACAATACTACAAAGAATTTGATGGCTTTGGCCCAAGAGTCCTCACTATGGGGAGAGGAAAAATAAAGTGTGAAACCAAGAGAGAGAGAGAAAAAAAAAAGGATTTTCGCTTGGGAGGAACGCAAGAAAAAGGAGAGAGCAATGTATTGCCGCATTGAAGAAGATAGTCAAGAAGGAGAGAGCAAAGGGTTGCTACCTTTGAAAGAGATAATTAGTGTGTGTGTGTGTGTGTGTGTGTGTGTGTGCAAAGAAAAATAAGAGAGATTTTTCTTTAGCCGTGAGACATACACAAAAAAATTATTGTAATTGATTTGATAATAGTGAAATTATTTGGAGTTTGTCCTGTGGTTTTTTCCCTTCAAGAGAAAGGGTTTTCCACGTAAATTTTGTGTTCTTGTTAGTTGATTATTTTTTTATTGCTAATATTGTTTATAATATTATTTAGGTCCCAACAAGTGGTATTAGAGCCAGGTTAGAGTAGAAGCGATAGCCGAAGAAGAAGGCAAGGCTTTAGGAATTGAAAAGTTTGATGGAACAGACTTTGGATATTGGAGGATGCAAAATGAAGATTATCTCTATAGGGAGAAATTGCATCTACCTCTTTTGGGGAGAAAACCTGATACTATGAAGGATGAAGAATGGAACCTTCTTGATAGACAGGTATTGGTAGTTATTTGATTAACTCTATTAAGATTAGTTGCGCACAATGTTGTGAAAGAAAAAGACCAACAGTAGTATTAGAGCTTGGTTGATTTAGTGGATGACTTTTTGTGTGAATTAAGATGGAAGAGAAGGGATTGCTTTAATTATGGTAGAGCTATTCCAAGAGGAAAAGATGACTACTTGATTAAGGTAGAAGCTATCCCAAGAGGAAAGAAGATAGTTGAGGACAATTGATGGAATTTGAGTCAAGGTGGAGATTGTTAGGAAATTGCCTCAATTTCCAATTGTGACTTAGAAAGTTAATTAGGTTTCCTAGTTGAAGAAGGAAAAATTAATTTATATTTCTTTGTTGTGGATGGAAAGACTATTTCTTGATGTGGAAGGAAAGTCTATTCCTTATTAAAGAGATAATGTATTCCTAATCCAAGAGGGAATAAATTCCTTGTTAAAGAGGTAATGTTTTCCTAGTCTAAGAGGGAATAGTAAAAGAGTCTTATAAATAGACAATGTTATAAAGAATTTGATAGCTTTGGCTTAAGGGTCCTCCCTATAGGGAGAAGGAAAATAGATCGTGAAACCAAGAAAGAGAAAAGAGATTTTCACTTGAGAGAAATGCAAGAGGAAGGAGAGAGTAAGGTATTACCGCTTTTAAGAAGATAGATAAGGAGGAGAGAGCAAATGATTGCCGCCCTTGAGAAGATAGCCAAGGAGGAGAGAGCAAAGTGTTGCTGCCTTTGAAAGAGATAATTAGTGTGTGTGTGAGAGCAAAGAAAAAAAAAAAAGATTTTTCTTTAACTGTGAGACATACACAAGAATTATTGTAATTGATTTGGTAATAGTGAAATTATTAAGAGTTTGTCCTGTGGTTTTTTGCCTTCAAGAGGAAGAGTTTTCCACATAAATATTTGTATTCTTGTATGTAATTACTAATATTTGTGATAATATTATTTAGGACCTAACAAATGGCACTAAAACTTGTTCCATTTTTCTAATCCTACGTCTTTTAACTCAAGAAAACCAATAATCAATGTGATTGATTGTCAGTTGGCAAGTTCTCCATCATATTTATAGGCCCTAAGACCCCATTACTCTAATGATTACAACGTCCATCATCAACAACAACAAAAATTTAAAAAAATTATAAAACAAAACAAAAATTACACGAACATAAAAAATAAAATAAAATTTAATACCGAGAGATTTATAACTCAATAGTGTAATGTGGTGTCTCTTATACGAATCTTACCTCCATGTTCATACAATTATAACAAAAAAAAAACAAAAAACTTTTATAATTTAAAAATATATATATTATATTTATAGGCTCTAAGACCCTATTACTCTAATGATTACAACCTCCATCATCAACAACAACAAAAATATTAAAAAAAATTATAAAACAAAACAAAAATTACACGAACATAAAAAAAAAAAAAAAAAAATTAATACCAAGAGATTTATAACTCAATAGTGTAATGTGGTGTCTCTTATACGAATCTTACCTCCATGTTCATAACAATTATAACCAAAAAAAAAAAAAAAACACAAAACTTATTTCCAAGATAAAGACAAATTGACTAAATCAACATTTTCAAGTGACTTTTAATTTTTCAATGTCTTTTTAAATGTTTACAACTTTACTTGAAAATTTTGAGAGTTCATTCAATTCTCTCGTTGGACCATAAATGCGATCCTCTTTTTTTTTTTGGTTAGAGGAGATAACCCTTCTAGTCAATACAAGTAAACACAATTATAGGTTTTAATAAAGGTAAAAGAAAAAGAAAAAAACAATTAATGTTTTGACAATTTTTTTCATTTCCTATAAAAGTGGTATCAAAAATTTTTTTAAATTGATTGTTAACCATACCCATTACCGTGACCATTTAATAAATGTTCGGTTAATAGATGTTCTTAGGGCATTTATTAACGGATCATTTTAGGAAAGTTTTAATACTACTTTAGCGTAAAATGTAAAAATTTGTCAAAAATATCAATTTTTTTTTTTATAAAAAGTTTCTAAAAAAAATTTCTTGAATCAATTCTCGACATCCATTTGGGCTGTCCACAGATTGGGTCGGGTCAGTTTTGGACCCAATCCGAACTTGACCCGCCGGCGTTGGGTAGAGGGGCGGAAGAACCCAAAACCGACCGCCGAAAAAATCGGTCGAGTTGGTTTCGGGTGAGGGTGAGCGTCAATCAGGCTGGTCGGTTGTCGAAATAAAAAAAGGGCATCGAAATCTGAAAAAAAGCGTCGTCGGAATCTGGAAAAATCAGCCGAACTCTGGAAAAACCCGCCGGAATCTGCATTTTTGTCTAAAAATTGCTTGGATTTTTCCGGATCTAGCTATATCCTACTAGATCTAGTTGGATCTGGTCGAGATCTTGCGGGATCTCGCTTGTTTTTGAAGGATTTGGCCGGATTTTTTTTAGCCCCGGTCAGGTTCGGGTTGCTCGGGTTTTGGAGATGCAAACCCGCCATTCGACTCGCCAGCGTCGGTTTTTGAAAACGGAGACCCGCTGCCTACCGACTGGATCTTCGGTTCAGGTCGGAATTGGGTCGGCGTCGGGCAGTTTGGCTGGGTTGACGGGTTTCGGTCGGGTCTGGATAGCCCTAACATCCTTTAACTTTTTCCTTTAATAATTACTAGCTTGTAACCCCATGCATATGCATGGATATACTTAAAATATATACATTAAGATACATAGTATTCTTACATATATAATTTATTGATAGTTTTTTTTTTTTTTTTTTTTTTTTTAACTCTTTAAAAGTCTAGTAAGAATATTATTAGATAGAAAATGTAAATTGTCCATTTTAAAAAAAAAAATTATGTTTATTAATTCTAAACTCTTTAGTTTTTATATACAATAACTCACTTGAATGAATATTTATGATATAATCCCACATTTGACTCTAAAATTAAGAAATAAAACTCTCTAAAAATAAATAATTTATGACACATGGCACAAAATTGGACTTCAATTGTAAAATCTAATTGGATTTTCTCTAAATTTTACCTATTAATATATATATATATATAGATTTTTTTAAAAAATTTATGTTCATTAATTTTAGACTCTTTAGTTTTTGTATACGCAATAACTCACTTGGATGGATATTTATAATGTGGTCCCACATTTGACTCAAAAATTAAGAAATAAAACTCTCTAAAAATAAATAATTTAGGATACATAGAGTAAAATTGACTTCAATTATAGAATCTAATTAAATTTTCTCTAAGTTTTACCTATTTATATATATATATATATATATATATATAGATGTGGACTCAAGATTTAAGTGATAACCCAATGATAATATTAGCATTCTTTGTGATGTTCAATGTTTGTATTTCAAACCTCACCTTCCTATTTCAAATCATGTGGACGGAAATTAGATGGTATCTCGAGTAAGAATTGTATACAACGCTTACGTTTGGATTGCATTGAAATAAAAGTTTTCTGCGTCTGGTGTTTTTTGTGTGGGTCCCGTGCACTGTTTACGGGACCCGCAAATATGGATTTTAACAAAATTTTTTTTAAAACTAGGTTCCACGGCACTATTTACACATTTAAAAATTATTTTGTTACAGTGTTTTCAATTTTCAGTAATAAACGATATTCAAACAGACCCAATGTATCTATCGCATAAAGATGAGTTTCATGCTTGTGTGGTTCGGAAGAAGTGTGTCTTATGTGATTGTTACTTAGAATAATAAAAATACCTTGATATTAGCGGTTGATAACAAATTTTGTTATTTATTACGTAATTGAAATGGCCGGTGAATAATATCTTGAAATGAAATTGTATGGTTTAAGATGTGATGGAGCCATTCTTAATTTCTTATCACACTGAAAAATACCACTCGATGGGATTGCTTGACAGTTTCCAAATTTTTTGAAGTATTATTATTTAGCTTCAACTACACGGTTTTGACTTGATATAGTGCTCATAGAAATATAAAAACAGAGAGCAAAGGCGGAAAATTTGAAAAAGACTTCTAACTTTCAAAACATACATTCTTTGAACTTTGAACTTTGAACAAGTCATTTTGCTCAAATTTAACAACACAGAGATTTTTATGAAATGGACAAAGTCACAAAAGAATAAAACAGAGCCGGAGAATGATCCACGTTAATGGAATCTGTGGCAATTATTCTAAGTGTGAGTTTGGACAGCATTGAGAATGAAAATTTTAATTGCATTTGGCATTTTATGTGGGTCTCATGTACTATTTACGAGATTCGAAAGTATGGATTTCAGCAAATTTTTCTTTAAAATTAGGTCTTACGGTATTATTAACATATTTAAAAATTATTTTGTTATAATATTTTCAGTTTTTAATTTTCTGTAATAAATGGTATCCAAACCGACCTTAAGCGTATAGTACCGCACGATTGCTTCACGTCGTCTGCCAGCCATTGGATCATCCTGAAACCATTGCTAAACTTTTCTTTTTCTCAATCTTCCCCCTTCAACACACTCAAATATCTTCATAGATGCTACTTATGCTTTGACTTCTTCTGAGGCCTCAATTATCAACCAATAGCATACATACATAGTTCTTTTGATTTTTTGAGTTTCGACAATTAGCGTGTGCCACGAGGCCAGAATGAACATAAAATAATAATATTAATAATAAAATTATTATCTCTAGTATCCTTTGACCTAATATATTAAGTTTTTGATTTTTCGTTTCTCAAAATAATTTATTTATTTATTTATTTTTCAATTAAATCTAGACACATTATTACTTTAACCACATATCATTGTCCAAGAAGAAATACATTTAATGCAATTATGTCTAAGTATAATAAAAGAATCTAATTTTTTTTTTTTAGGTGAAAAAATCTAATTATATATTGTGTACTACTTAAGTTTTCTCTTTGATTTTCTTATGATAAAATACATTAATTATCCTTCTCGAGGTTTATGGAAAGAATACTACTCCATGAAATGACACTCCCCCTTTAAGTTTATATAAATGCAATAATTAGGTCTAACTAACAAACTATTTCCTTAAAAAAAAAAAAAGATTTTTATCTAAACTTTGGATAAAATGACATTTCTCTCCCTTAAGATTTGTTAATGCGTGAGAGGGAGGGCGGTCATTTCATAAAACCTTAATAGAGGTTGTATAATTTCTCATCTTATTATAAAATACTTA
Organism: Quercus glauca; assembly: GCA_023736055.1. Taxonomy (NCBI): domain Eukaryota; kingdom Viridiplantae; phylum Streptophyta; class Magnoliopsida; order Fagales; family Fagaceae; genus Quercus; species Quercus glauca. The sequence goes on along the minus strand of CM043316.1, from coordinate 69,090,399 downwards.
TAAACTGATATGACAATTGAAAATGATTAGTATACATTAATGAATTTCATTTAGTGTAGGAATATTTCTTTTGAAGTATCTTATTTGAGAAAAAAGAATATACATTAATATAATAGAATTTATAATAATATCTTAATATCATGGCTCTATTAAAAAAAAAGTTGTTAGCTTGACATAAGAAAAAATAAAAAGGATTACGTCAAATAATCAAATTTCAACTCTCTCTTCCTTCCCACATAGCTGTCACCTTTCTCATTGCAGAATTTCAAGCTGTGTGTAGTATATTATTAAATTAGTATAGAGACTTATGGACTTTAAAAAGTTTCTCTATAACTCTCTCTATTCATCCCATGTAGCCTATTAACCTGATTGCCTAAGCCAAACTATTCCCCCACAAGCCGAATATTTTGTAGTTTCCACCATGGCTTCCTTTCATATCTTCTTCTCCATCTCCTTCTTAATCTTGTTCTTCCTATGTCACATAGCAACAAGCCAAAAAATTTGCCAAACTTCATATTGTGGTGACAACAGTGTTGTACCTATTAAATTCCCTTTCCAACTAAATACAACTCAAACCAAAGGTTGTGGCTATCCAGGATTCAATCTCTCATGCAACACCAAAAGCCAAACAATTCTCACTCTACCTTATTACGGGGACTTCATAGTCCAAGATATCGATTATTTTGGCCAATCTCTAGTTATCACCGACCCAGATCCCTGCCTTCCCAAACGGTTCTTAAAAAACTTTACCCCATTGGACTCTCCTTTCCAATTTTTGAGTACTGGGAATAATTTCACCTTCTATAATTGCCCCTCCAATGTAACCCTATTTGGGTTTGGCCCAATTGATTGTGTTAAAACTAGCGATAACTATTCGGTTTGGATGTCACCAAGTTTTTACGATGTTGATATGGTACCAGCCTCATGTAGTGTTTTATTGAATAGTACTATGCTACCTTTGTTAGCACCAAGATGGGTCCGGTTGGTTTGGAGTGAGCCCAATTGTGAAGTTTGTGGTGGAGACTGTGGGCTTGTGAGTGATACGGGTCTGAAAGTTGGATGCCATAACTATAATGTTCAAAGTAGATCAAGCGGTTCAAGCTCAGGCACCGTTACTGGTAAGTTTAATTAAATTGTTGCATCAAAATTGGTTTTGCTAATTAAAGAGGGATATGCATACTGCGCGCAAACATGGAATATTGGTTTTTTCTCTTTTTTCTTAAAGGTTAACATTAATCACACAGACACGCACACAAAATATGATAGACTGACGACTAATGAGATGCAAACGATTTGGTGGCTGGGATTTGGCTTGTTGTAACATACACTTCACGAATTGAACAGAGAGAGAGAAGAAGAAAGGTGGGTTTGATGAAATTCAATGTTTTGATAAAGTCAAAATAGTTGGACGGAGTGGTATGGCAATTTCACTATTTTTTTATTTTTATTATTATTTATGAGTGACTTGCTGTTCGATTAGTTTACCTGAAGTTGTGCTTGAAATATTTCAAGCCTTGAAAAAGTTTGGAGAATAACACTGCATTCTTTCATAATATACTATGTATTAGTCTATTGGGAGAGTAAATGCTAGAAACTAGGCTCAGAAAACAATTTTCTTGGCATCCATAATTCTGCAATTATGCTTGTCCCAATACCAAATTACCAATACTTCTAGTCTAGAGTATGGAATAAGCCCTCCCTCACTAGAGTCGATGGTTCGGAGGGATTAGACCAGACCACCCACTACCATTATTATTCTAATTCTATCTGGTGGGAAATCGCTGTTTTCAATGACCATGAAAAATGTCATCGCAGCAACGTACGTATTAAAATATAATTATTGCACATTTTACTATAAAATAATACATAAATTGATGTGATATAATGCATACCACCAAGACTAGTGGTCTACTAGTCATTGACTTACTGAGGGGTGAAAATTTAGAATTCCACTATGGAAAGCACTTGCAAAAACTCCAAAATTTATCAGTTTTATTTTTTGCAAGTTCTGACCTAATGGATAAAGTATTACTATTGTAATTTCTAGATAGAGAAGCCAATCTCATTTTCCCCTCTTACCTTTTTTTTTTTTTTTTTTTAACAAAAATAATAATATTATTATTAATGCATAATATTTAATAATATAATAAATAAATGTTATATATATATATATATATATATATTTTTGGTGATTGGTTTTCACGTCCATTTATAAAACTTAACATTACTTTGTTACCTATTCCTCCTTGAGGAAAAGGTGGACCTAGTGAATAGTATAGAGTGCCTTATTAGAGCATCTCCAGCAGTCTCTCTAAATTTTTTTCAAATTTTTTCTTATTTGGAGAGTGAACAGTACATTTTACCTTTTGCCTACCCACTTTTTCAATTACAATTTCCAACAGACTCTCTATCCCTTTTTCTATCTCATTTAAATATTATTTCTTCATTCATTATTTAATCTTTTTTTAATCATCATTTATTCTTTTTTTAACAACTATATTTTTCAATGAGAAGTGTTATATTCACAACATTTTACGCAATATTTTCACAACTAAATTTATGTGAAAAGTTGTTACTAGTTCTAATTTGAACCCACCACTAAAATTATTTTTTTACACCACTAAAATTATTTTTTTACTTGTCATTATTAACTAATAACAATTTATTATTTAAAATTTATTGTAAAAATATTGTGATAGTATTTTTTAATTAAAATTTTTTATTTTACCCTCGTCTTTTTTTTTTCATCCACAGATTTGTTTTCTTTTCTTTTTTCCTCTTTTTTCTACTCCACACCTTTTCCTTTATATCTATCTTCTCTTTTCTTCTCTCTAGCCCGCCATCTTTTCTTTTTTTTTTCTTTTTTTTTTCTCTAGCACTTTCTGGAGCCCTCTTTTCTTTTTTCTTCTTTTTCTTTTTTTCTCTTGGTTTTTTCTCCACCACACACCTATCCCACTCCCATCACAATCTACCCTTCTTTTTCGTTTTCTAGTACATTCCGGATCATACTTTCCATTTCTCCAGCTCTCTCATTCTTTCTCTAGCTCTCTCTTCTTTTTACTTTTTCTATTTCAACTCGATTCTGGTACACTCTCTACAATGATAAGAAATAGAGAAATTAAGAACAAGCGATTGCTTGCTCCACTGTTGATCGAAGGACACAGGCAGGCGTTGTCTTCTTCTCCACCGTGGGTCAGATGGCTTCTCTCTCTTTTTTTTTTTGTTATGATTTGATTAATTTTAAGATTGTGTTTTTGAGTTTGTATTTTGATTATGCTTGAGTTTAGAGATGTTTAAAAGAAATGATTGTTGTGTTTGTAGCTGTTGTGAATGTTTGATTAAGGCTGAGTTTAGAGAAGTTTGAGAGAAAAGATTAAGAATATTTCTGTTGTTACCGTTGTGATTATTGAGTGAAAATTAAATATTTTAATCGGTTGTGATTATTGAGACTGAATTAATTCTTTTGCTCATGATCAGGTCTCTCTCTTCTCTTTTTTCTTTTTTTTTTCCTTTTATTTTTCTGATTTCATTTGGTTTATGAGAAAAATTATTTTCGTGTTTGGATTGTATTTTGCGGTTTGTAGCCGTTGAGATAAAGAAGAGAGACGGAGTGAAGAAGAATGAGAAAGGGAGGAAAGAGAAAAAATTATTTTTTTAATTCAACCTGTATTAGTTTAATCGGAAATAATTTTTGCAGATCAACAGTGATTGCTACAGTGCGCTTCATTCCTGAAGAGCCACTGTAACAACTCTAAAAAAAAATTTAGAGATAGAGAGGCTGTTGGACTTCATTTTTTATGTGAACAGTGGCTTTTTTCTCCAAATTTTAGAGATGGAGAGCCCTATTGGAGATGCTCTTAGTCATTAGCCAAATGGTGCTGTCGGCATTCTCTGTTGACAGAGACACAGAGAGAGAGAGAGAGAGATCAACAAACACGGAACTTGACACAAGCTACCATGCTGCATCTAAAACTTCAATGCCCTTGACTTTGGGCCATCTGGTGCGTGTTGACTCTGAAAAAAGAAAAACAAAGAAACCACTAACTATTCCTTTGTTTCATACTTCCAAGTACTAGTCCCTTTGTCAGTCTTTATGAACCATGACCCATCTGAAAGTCCTCTCTGCACCCATTCAATTTTATAACTTGTACCTATTCCCTCTCTTAAAATAAGATTTTGTATATCCTGTACCCGGCATATACTTGCTCCTTAAAATAGGGATGGGGCCATTTGACCAAAGAATCGTTGACACCATCCATCCATTGCAAAATTATATGTATATACGATAATTTTGGCCATTGGCATTTAGAAAATGTCACCCATTCTAGAGAACTCCCTTGAACGAAAAGTTTTAGAAAAGAAAAGGGTGTGTGGAACTAATTAGTAAAAGCTTGAACAATTCATGTACACCTGTTTGTGCTTATACATTTATCTTTTATTGAATTCATATTTTGCTTCTCATTTTTTTAACAACTGATGGAATATTTGTTGATATCTTTGTCAATATCGTCTAGATGATTTATTCTTTGCTTATTTAGGTCTTCCAAGGAGTGCCAAGTATGGCATAGTCATAGGCGTGGGAATACCTGGAATACTGTGCTTCATTGGCCTCGGATGTTTCATATGTGGTAGAGTTCGGGTTTATGCACGCAGACGCCACCCCAACACACAACTCTCCACCTCTATCGCTCCACACCATTCTGTTGTTTTAATGGGTCTAGATGGGCCCACAATAGAATCATTTCCAAAGATACTACTTGGTGAGAGCAAACGATTACCCAAGCCCAATGACAACACTTGCCCTATCTGTTTGTCTGAGTATCAAGCCAAGGAAACATTAAGGACTATACCGGAGTGCAATCACTACTTTCATGCTAGTTGCATAGATGAGTGGCTAAAAATGAATGCAACATGTCCTCTTTGTCGGAATTCACCTGATCAGTCCACTCTAATTTCTCCTTCATCGTCATTGTCATCATCTTCATCATCTTTATTATCATCATAAAAGATTGTGTTCTCCATTGTATATAATATGTTCAAGTCGAATTGAGGAAATAATTGTTATGTGTTATAAATTTTTTTTTTTTTATAGGGAGATTTATGTCAATTTTTGCTATTATAGATAAATTTGGAGTCGAAGATATGGGAATACCACTAGAAGAGATAGATTCAAGTATAGTAGATTTGTATTCTTTATTATATTTTATGATTGTGCTTTGTTTGCCATGCTATATACGTACGTTTTTGTTTTTTCCAATTTGGGTGAATATATCTATATATATTTCTATTAATAAATTTTAAGTTTTAGTAATTAAACTTCATTTCAATATTAGATTAGTATCAAGTTACATTTAGTATAGTTATTTTTAATATTATATTATTTAATAACTCTTTTATTCAATCAACAGTTTGAAAATTCTACTCATGGATTGCATGGTCTTATTAATCTTAAATTGCATGCCATAATTTGTGAGTTTTCTTTTTAAATTATTTTTTTAGTTTATAAAAATTATGTGTTAAATAATATTATTAGCAACGAGATGTGTTATATCATGTTGTATATGTTAGAGTGGATGCGGAAGAAGAAGCATAGAATAGAAACACTGAGAACACGAGGGTTACGTGGTTTAGCCTTGTTGGCCTACATCCACAGAAGAATCCCTTAAGGGCTACATCTTTATTATGTATAAGAGTGTAATACAATAACCTGTGTTACAATGAACCATAACATGAGTATATATAGGCAACTAAATCCTAGACTACTAGTATAAGCAGGAATGGGCAAGCCTATTACATTGGGCTAATATGTCTAATATATATCTCTAACACCCTCCTTCAAACTCAAGGCGGAAGCTCGATGAAGGCTTGAGGTTGGATAAGTATGAGAAGATCCTTTGGAGATGCCTTGAAGAATGACTTTGAAGAAACCACAATGAAAAATATGCCAATTGACCAATTTTGGAGTTTCAAATGAAGAAACGGAGTTCAAAATTGGGATCTACGCGAAAAATTGAGCAAGATAAGCCCTTTCGGAAATTTTAACTTTTGGTCAAAAGTCAACGCAAAAGTCAAAATTAACGAAAGTCAACGGTCAGAGCTCATGGGTCAGATCCGGGTAGTCCGAGTCGGGTCGGTTCGAGTCAACAGTCAGCAAGGTGACGTGGGCTGACGAGGTAACACTGCTGATGTGGTGAGCTGCGTGGCTGATGACGTAGCAAGGGCTGACGTGGATTAAGCTGACGTGGCATTACTGACGTCATGATAACATCATCACAGGAATTGGCGCGTGCCTAGCGCGTGCAAAATTCACCGGCACGTGGTGGAGAAGCCAAAAGCAAGGGAGGCGCGTGGCAGATCTTCCGGTGACTGGATTTCTGGGTTTTGGTCGTGGGAGGTCGTGGAGCACGTTTGTGATGTTGGTTTCATCAGGCGAAGCATGGATTTGCACAAATCTGATAAGTTAAGTCACGGCTTGCGCGGTTGTTGGATTTTGGCACAGCACAGAGCTATGGAGGCTGCGAGATGCTGTGGAGTCTAGATCCAGTAGACAAACATGTGTGACTTCAGATGATGGTATGCATGTATGAATCTTCTTTGCTGTGTAGAGATTTTGTTTGATGCCAAGAACGAAGTTTGGCTCTGATACCATGTTAAATAACATTATTAGCAACGCGATGTGTTATATCATGTTGTATATGCTAGAGTGGATGCAGAAGAGGAAGTATAGAATAAGAACACTGAGAACACGAGGGTTACGTGATTTAGTCTTGTCGGCCTACATCCACGGAAGAATCCCTTAAGGGCTACATCTTTATTATGTATAAGAGTGTAGTATAATAACCCGTGTTACAATGAACCCTAACATGAGTATATATAGGCAACTAAACCCTAGACTACTAGTACAAGCAGGAATGGGCTTGCGCCTATTACATTGGGCTAATATGTCTAATATATATCTCTAACATTATGTTTGAAAACTTTGTTTGTATAGTCTAGGTTTATTTCTCTACCCCAGGTTTCAAAAAGTATTTAAAATTTATAACACATACTTTATGATGATTAGTCTTTATCATCAAGCAGAGATACTAATTAATTCTTAGCAATGTTATGAATATCATTTCAGGCCTCATATCAGTTTGTCTATTGGAATGGAATATTTTGATATTGGCCAATTTCAACGTACAATTTCAAGATTACCGCTAATATCTATATATATTACAAAATCTCAAATAAAGTTAGCATATAACTATTAATAAACATTTATTCATAATTTTTTGGTAAATAAAGCTAACAAGTTGGGTAATTGTACACAATAAACCTTCCAAGAAGTTCCCCTAATAACTCACTTTTTACATTTCCCAACCACCCACAACCTACTTTTCTTTTGTCATCTCATCCTCACAAATCCTTTCATATTGTTCTTTCTTTCTCAGATTTCCACGTCTCTAGCCCCACGCTTTCTCTTCTTCTTAATTTTTTCTCCTCTACAGTTCTACTTGTTCTTCAAGTTGGTTTTTTTTTTTTTTTTTTTTCATCTCCCAAAAAACTCTTCTTCTCATCTTATGCTTTTTTTTTTCTCCCCCTGTTCATCTCCTTTGTTTCATCCCATTCATTTTTTTTTTTTAATAATAAATTTGCATTCCAACTGGTATTGACCAAAACTAACCAGAATTCCCAAAATGGGCCAAAATTATATTTGAGGTGGAACACAGAACGATATTCATAATATTGGTATTTAGTACAGGTGAAGATTGAACTCCAAATTTCTTATTTGACAATAAGAGACTTTACTAGTTAAGAAGACGTTAAGTTCTAGTGAATTTTTTTTTTTTATATTTAAAAATTATGTATATATTGTTTAAAAATGTTCTTCTTGCTTTTTGACATACAAAATTGTTAATATAGTTTTTGTATTTAACAATTAACCATTTCCCTCGCTTACCTTATACTCTCCCCTCCCCTCCCTCCGAACTTCCAAAAATAATGTAGATGTTTGGCATATGGCTTCTTAAACTAGAGAGTGGAGAGAATTTTCCCTACAAGGAGACCATTATTGATGATGCCAAAATCTTCAGTTGGGTCACTCGACCAATCCATAGTATTAAATGATCTTATAGGACTTGCAAGATAAAGAAGAGATAGATCGAAGAGACTAACGGGTTGTGCCCGGTGGGGGAGTCTCTGATGCTTAAGTTAGTATCAGCCCATATATTTTGTATATAGATAGTATTATGTAGTATTTTGTAGTAGTTTTTTGACATACCTTAGCAAATGGACAGATTGTCCCTTTTATAGGTGACTTAGGTAGTTGTTGGACATAAATGAGGGTGATAATTACCCTAATTGTAACGTTCTTTATCTTGATGAGAGAGTTTAAGACTTTTGATGGTCGTTATTGAATGTGTTGGACAGTTATTCATTTATCTTTGATGGTCTACTAATGACGCAATGATCATCCATTAAGATGGACGACCTTAATGGTTTTTATGGGCTTATCAGTTCTCCCTCCCCCTTCCCAAGTTTGATTTTGCTTTATGCTGATCAGACTTAGGGAATATTCTTAACTTGTTTAGATTCAAACTTCTTTATCTTTGTTAGGACATATGTGGTTCACATGTTAAAAACATATGTCATACTTTTATGTAATTGGCTAATCCTTTGACAAAATGCACTTTACTTGTATTTGGGTAGATTTAGGATGTGTTGAAATATTTCAAGAAACCATGTTTCAAGATCAAGTATTGAAGCCTTCAAGTCTGTTCAAGAAAATAAGCTGAAAGTGCAGATCATTAAAACTCGACAGTTGCATCTATCGAGCTTCAGTAAGCTGTTCAAGTCCGTAAGCTCGACACCTGCTCGACGGCTTCTCAATAGCTTCTATCTGTCGAGATTTATAAAATTAGAATTTCTGATCTGATTTCTTGGGATCCGTCAATGTGTCTTTGGGCCTTCTTTTCTCCTAACCCTAAACATATAAAATGATTGTTTTAAGAGCCATCTAGGAGTTCACAAGTTGTACAAGCATTGAGCAAAATCTGTTCAAGCAAATTGTGACCGAAGACGAAATTCTTAACCCAGTTCATCTTTTCTGAAGAAGTTGCTGTGTATGTGCACCTTTGGGTTTTGTGACCAAGTATCTTCTTGATCTTCATCATATGTATGAACTGAAGAATTTTGCAGCCAACATTTCTTTCTAGTTGGTGATTGAAGTCGCGTACTGGGATCCACGCAAACTGGTTAGTCACGTACTTGGGAGTCGTGCATCAAAAGGGAGAACTGTCACTACAGAACAAGTCCAATTAGGTATTGGGGTAAGGTTTCAACTATAGGTTGGTAAGATACTTGGGATTCCTTTACTTGTAACTGCTTGTTGTGATAATAATGGAGTTTCGGGAGTGGTGACCTGAAAATCACCCGGTGGAGTTTTTGCCGTTAGGGTTTTTCCCATTTGTAAACAAATCACCGTGTTATTTATTTTCCGTTACATATTTAGTTTATTGGTGATTTGTTTGTGCTGCCACGCAATTGCATGTTAATTAACTTAATTAATAAACTTGGTTAAATTAATTGGTTAATTAATCACAAGGGGTCAATTCGTTTGTGGCCTATCAAGTGGTATCAGAGCGAGCACACTCTGATTAGGATTTAATCTTTACTGTGTTCGATCCATTGACCCTTGTTTGTCATGGATAAAGGGCAGTTGTTAATTATACCTCCTTTATTTGATGGGACTAACTATGCATACTAGAAAGTACACATGAGAGTTTTTTTGCAGTCTTTAGATAAAAATGTATGGCAAGCTGTTGAGATTGGCTGGACTAAGCCAAAGGAAGCGTCGGCCAATTGGGATGATACAAAGATCAAGGCGGCTAACTTCAACAGCAGGGCATTGAATGCGTTGTTCAGTGCAGTCACCAATGAGGAATTTAAGAAGATATCCTCAACTGAAACTGCTAAAGAGGCTTGGACCATTCTCCAGACAACCTATGAGGGAACCAAGGCTGTCAAAGATTCAAAGTTTCAGAGGCCCACTACAAACTTTGAAGAAATAAAAATAGAGGAGGATAAGTCGTTCAATGAGTTCTATGCCAAGCTCAAGGACATAGTGAACTCAGCTTTCAATCTTGGGGAAACCATCCCTGAACCCAAGATTGTGAGGAAAGTGCTCAAATCTCTACCTGAGAGATTTCATACAAAGATTACAACAATAGAAGAATCAAAGGACATCAACAAGATTCCTTTAATTGAGCTGGTTGGAAATTTGCAGACCTATGAGTTAGGGTTAACTAGAATTGGCAAGTCGGGTAAAGGAAAGAGCATAGCACTGAAGGCCAAGAGCAGTGAGACAGATGACTTTTCAGATGATGAAGATTCCAAGATGAAGTCCTACATCACCAGGCAGTTCAAGAAATTCATGAAGAATGCCAATGGAAAGGGCTTTGACAAAGATCGTAGGCAATCCAGTTCTTCTCAGTTTAAGAGCCAAGACAAAGGGAAGAAGGATGTAAAGGAAGGTGGTCAATACATTGTTCCCGCAGGACCTAAGTGTTTTGGGTGTCATGGGTTCGGACACATGAAAAATGAGTGTCCTACATATCTCAAGAGCATTGGGAAGAGCAAGACACTTGCTGCAACCTTGAGTGACACTGAGCCTGAAGACGATTCCGATCGTGAGAATAACGGAATCTTAAATGCCTTCACTGCTGCAGTCAATCCTACTGAAGGGATTGTTGATGAAATGGAAGAAGAAGAAGAATTTGTGGACTCTAAGTGTGAGAAGATGGATGATCAAGATGATATCCATTCAGCCTATAAGAAACTATACAAGCTGTCTGAGAAACACGAGAAACTCTATAGGCTGACCACCAAGAAGCTTAGTGATGTGGAACTTGACCGTGAAGAGTTGTCCACAAAGTTTGATTAGGCAAATCAGACTATTGGAACGCTAAGGTTCGAAAACAATTTCTTGGCTGAGAAGACCAAGAAGTTTGAGGTGGAGCTATTTCAGGTTAGAGCTCAGTTGGAGAGGACCTCGAGTGCAAAGCTTGATGAGATGCTCAGCATTCAGAAATCTGCTTCAGATCGAACAGGTTTAGGGTATGATCTTTCTTCATCTAATATTGCTTCCACTAGTGCTACTGTTTTTATTCCTCCTGCTAATATTGTTAAAATTGAGAATAATGATGTTAAAATTGAATTAGTTAGTGAGAACTTAGACAAGGATAAATCTATCCTAGGAGCACCCCTTAAGCTAGATAAGAAAGATGCTAAAAACCCTAGGGCTAAGAAGGTTAACTTTCAAAAGCCCAAACAGAAGAAGCAGCATCTCTGTCATAATTGTGGTGTTGCCGGTCATACTCGACCAAATTGCTACAAGTGGTTAGCCACTCAACAAAGCAATAGCATGATAGCATTTGGAAGCCAAAATCAGCTTCAATCCTCTCTTGCTCCTCTTGGAGATCTTCTGAAAGCCCCCATGTTCCTTTCGAACTTGAATGGGTTCAATTCTTCCCTTTCGCCACTGGTTCAAGGTTTCAACCAAAGAAAAGGTTCTTCCAAGGTGTGGAAGAAAAAGGACTCTAAGTGATTAAATCACTTTCTTCTATCTTCTTGTTTTTGTTTGTTGCATTACTTGTGTATTTTGTTTTTATTTTGAGTCAGTCTAGTTTATGCTTTGCATTGATAACATGTTTTTGTTTGTTTATTTTCAGTTTTTGTTTATTTTATTTTTTATAAAAATAAAAAAATTGAAAAATCAGAAAAATACAAAAACAGTGTGTGTTTTGCGTACATTGGTACTTGTATACCTTGGATGGCCATTGAAACAAAGTTTTCTAAATTTTGTATCATTTGTAGTTTAGATGAGCATCTCTATGCACAACTAAGCAAGTGAGCTTGGTGGCTCTTGTTTGTAATGAGTAAGATTAAGTTATCTCTTAGACTTAACACTCATATCACTTTTTTTGACGGGTAGGACTAAAAAATCCTAAGAGAAATGCATAAATAATCATCTCACCACTGTTGTCCGCCAATCATGAATGACACCCGTATGCTTCGGCATAGCAAAAGTGTAGTGTCAATGACATTTGTGTGCTTCGGCATAGCAAAATTGGAATGTTAAATATCAATTGGTATTTCTTTTCTTTCTCTTTTATGCCTATGCATGATATGCTTAAAAAGAAAATATGCAAAGAAAATAAAAAGCAAAAAGATTAAAAATACTTTAAATTTGATTGCAAGTGTGTATTCTAGGAGATGTAGGAGCTATAGGATGTACCTCGAAGGTGTTAGTCCCCATCAAACAGTTATGACTGTGTGTGAGTTAAAGTGATTTTCTCATATCTCAAATCGTCATAACATGTGTACACTTATGCAATCTTGCGATATTTTTCATACACGACATGCAATATTCTTTGCTACTCTTGATATATGTGTAGGTACAATGTGATTTGGCCATCACTAGGTTTACATATGCTTTTGTATGCTCACTAAACTGTCATGACTTGTTTAGTATATGTGTGTGTCTTTGGAGATCCATGTGCTTAAAATTTTTTATTGAGAGATGATTTTGAGAGCCTATTATGTTGATTGGATTTTTGTTGAGTTGCATGTTGGATTGCATTCATGTCTGTGTTTTTCTCTTCTTGAAAAACTATTTTTAGAAGTTGGCTCGACACCTCTTCGATACCTAGCTATCTGTCGAGCTTCTCAAGCTTTTTCTTATCGCAATCTCGACACATCCTCGACACCTGATGGATCGATCGAGAAATCTTCTGTCTCCTCGATAGCTTCTTGATACCTTGTCGATTGATTGAGCTTCTGTTCTGGGTTCTGGTGTTTATTCCATGATACCTTCACGACACCTGTTTCTGTCGACGACCATTCTTCTCGACACCTCCTCGACAAATGTCTCGAAACCTCTCGATACCTGTATATGTCGAGATTTACTGAGGATCTATTTAAACCCCTCGTGTGATTTGGTTCTCATTTTCTCGATCTCTCTTGATCTATTCGCACCTGTTCACCTCCCAAACTCACTTTTCTCACTCCAAACCTTCAACCCACGTGATTTTCGGCCCTTCCTTGCTTCAAATCACTTGGTATGATCTCTTTTCTTCTCATATTTCATGCATTTCATGTTTTTGAATCTCAGGTTTTGGGGTTTTTGAATTTTGGGGTTTTTCAAAATTGATGAGTTATTCTTGTAATTTTGGGATGGGTTTTCATTTAAATGTGTTCAAAATCTCATGCATTGCATCACATTTGCATTATAATGGTATTTTCATGCATTTAGATGTGTGTAATATGTTTGTGTGCTGGTAGGATTGGATTGGGCTGAGCCCATGATGAAATTTCTTTTGCATGTCACATGTTCATGCATTCCCCATGCATACGTACTCCCTTTTCAATATATCTTGATATATTTGAAATGCTTTGGGACTTTTCTGATTGTCTCTTTCTCTCTTTCTCTCATTCTGTTTACGTTAGTAGTGTCTATGGCACCTAAACGTAATTTTGCTCCGTCTCGGAACCCTCTTCGTTCCGGGACATCATCTTCTTCTGATCCTACTCCATCTAACAGTCGGTTCCGTGATGAGGATGCCCGTAAAGCATTCTTGGAGAACTTTTCTCGACAAGGTGTTCATTCGGAACGCCGAGTCATTTTGGCGGACTTCGCCGACACTGACCCTCCCGATGTCATTCATAGTCGGGGATGGGAGTCACTGTGTGGCATCCCGGTCACTTGTCCTATCGTGCTTATCAAGAGTTTTACTCTGACATGCACGAGATTGATTCTTCAGTACCTCTCTTTCACACTCGCGTTCGAGGTACGCGCTTTGCTGTCACACCGCAGCTTGTTGCGGATGTGCTTCATGTTCCGAGAGTAGAGCATCCTGATTACCCCGGTTGTGAGCGTCTGAGGACTATGTCCAAAGACGAGATGATATTTGCTTTCTGTGAGCACCCATCTGTTTAGGGTGAGCGTCAGTTCACACCATGTCGGCCTTTTGCTAAAGGTCCTAGATTCATGAACATGGTGATGACTTTTGTGTTGCACCCACTCTCTCACTATAACTCTATCACAGAGCCTCGTGCTCGATTTTTGCTTTTTTTGTTGGAGTACCTCACTATAGATTTTCCATCACATTTCATTCTTTCCATCATAGATGTGTTTAGGGATACGGCTACCCGTGATAAGCTAATCTTTCCTTCTGCTATCATGAGGATCCTATGCCATTTTTCTGTTCCTTTTCCCTCCTTTGATCACTTCTCTGTCATGTGTGCCATAGATGCCGCTACCGTAAAACGTAGTGAGGCTCAGTTTAGGTCACGACAGGAGTCAGCAGCTCCTCCCTCCGGTTCGACTCCATCTCGTTAGGCACCCTCTCGATCTGCTCCGTCTACATCTGCTCTCTCCTCTTCTTTGGGCGATGTATCTCTTGGAGACATTATGGCGCAGCTGCAGCGCATGGATGCTTGCCTTGATACTGTGAAATGTACTCCCCCCTAGATCGAGGGTTTTACATGGAGTCGCCACTTATTTAATTTTAAAAGGGAAAATAAGAAAACCTTCAATAAAAAAAAAATACTTCTTTTGTATTAATGTATATTGCAATTTACATCAAATTTTGTAACAAAGATTTACAATGCTTTTTGTCCTAGATACAATCTAAGAAAAGTAAATTACATTGCTTTATTTCCTAGTTACATTCTAAAAAAATGTAAAATTACATGGTGTAAAAGTATAGTCTAGAACCCTTGATCTTGGTTCGGAGGCTAATTTATGAGATGGGAAGGGATTAAGCACCCATCTCGCCCGGTAAAACCGGTCTCCTAGGTTAAGGTGGCCAATGTCATGTCATGTCAAACAAATAAAAACAATATGTCATACAATCATGTTAATTTGTAAGAATTGTAAACAAATATGTGTTAGGGGAATTAGACATAAAAAAGAAATAAAAAGTGAAACTTGTTAGATAATGTAAAGAAAGCATTAAGGTAATGGCATGTTCATCCAAGAAATCAATGTAAACAAAGAATTCCTAACCTAGACATGTTCATCTAAGCATGTGAAGAAAAATCGAAGTTGTCATGTTATTTGTCATCAACATAATTGCAAAGAGAAACAAATAAAAAATAAAACATTTGAGCATATTTGATCATCCAAGCAATTATGAAAAGATGTAAAGGAAAATCCCTAGACATGTTTATCTAAAGAAAATCAAAATACTTAAACATGTTCGTTCAAGCATTTTTTTTTTTATTAAAAAAAGTGAAACAATTACCTAGACATGTTCATCTAAGTATTGAAGAGAAAGTTGTGTTTTAGCCTAGAAGTGCTCATCTAAGCATTCAAGAGAAAAATTGTATATTAGCCTAGAAGTGTTCATCTAAGCATGTAAAAGGAATAATAATAAGACAAATAGGCATGTTCATCCAAAAAAAAAACAAATAATGACATGTTAAACATTTATTCAAGCATGTGTAGAAAATTAAGAATATAACTAACTACTTACCAGCATAGAACATAAATTAAAAAAAGGAAGTGATCACTTAAAGGGCTAGGGAGAAAGCAAGGAATTACTAAACTACAACCAAAGTAAGAACAATGGTTGCACAACAGTTTTTCTTTTCTGCTTTCTCACTAGCTCTCTAGAGGGAATTCCGGGTCCAGAGAATGGAAGAGGTCTTCTCTATTTATAGGAGGAGGGATGGCTTAGCTTTAAAGCTAAGTTGTTAGCTTTCTTCTGAAGCTAAGGGGAGAAATGAGCTGAAACGGATTTGGTTTTGGATCTCCATTTGAATTTTGAAATGATGCTGCACCTGTTTCGTATTTTGGCTCTAACTTTCCGCTCAAAATTCCAATTGATTCAAGATTGATGTTTTTTTAAAGGAAATTCAATTATCTACAACTTTGTCAGAAATAGAGAAAGCCAAATTCCAACGTTATCTAGGCCGAAAATGTGTTTCAAATTGCTGCTGAAAATAATCACGTTTTTTGAGCATTTTTGAAAATTTTCCCAGGATGTATCTGTTTCTTATATTATTATTATTTTTTTTTAAAAACTTTTCTTCTAAAGCTAAAGGAAGGGATCAGTCTATTAGACAAACTTGAACAAATTTGAGTTTGATCCCCATTTGAAATTTTGAAAGATGAGTGAAGATAATGCTGATTTTGTGTTATCTTCTGCACCCGTTTCATAATTTGGCCATAACTTTCTGCTCAAGATTCCCATTGATTCGGGATTGATGTTTTTTGAAAGGAAATTTAATTCTCTACAACTTTTATAGAAATAGAGAAAACCAAATTTCGATGTTTTTCAGGCCAAAAATACGATTCTATTTGCTGCTGAAGATAATGACGTTCCTGAGCATTTTTTTTGAATTTTTCCTATCTCCAAATTTTTTCAAAAGAGCAGATAAGATGTCCTAAAGGAAAACATTTTTTTTTTATTTTTTTTAAAATGAAATAAAAATGAAATCCAATCAAAAATTACACTTAATTAATTTTAAATTAATTCTTGTGAGAACCAATCAAAATTAAGTGTTTAAGATAGGACGTGACCGGACCCATCGTGTAGGTGAGCCATGATCATTGAAAATTGTTTGTATGATAACTTTTGATCATGTGGTTTGATCAAAACCCATGACATACCATTATGATCGTTAGAGCATCAAGATTTGTTTTGTATCACAAATTTGAAGATCTACTGGTTGGTTAAATGTAAGTTGTAAAATGGGGTGTCTACAGAATGCCCCTCATTGACAGAGCTTGAAAAGCGAATGTCAATGTAAAAGAAAGACACCAAATTTTGCAACTGGAAATTTAACCGATGTGTGAAATTTTTGTGAAAGTTTTGGAAACTTGTTGGTTTCCAAATATTTTGATCCAAAAATGTGTTGGCAATTTTCTCAAAAAAAATTTTTTTTTTTGAAAATTTTGAACTTGTAAAAAGCTTTGTCAGGCTTTTTTATTTGAAAACTCTGCTGGGTTTTCTTGTAAGGACCTTGGAAAATTTTCTAAAAACTTATCTGTTTTTTGAAAATTTTTGAACTTGAAACTTGTTGAAAATCTTGTTGAATTTTCTCTTGAAAATTTTGATATTCTTACCAAAATTTGTATTTGTGAAAACATGTTGGCCATTCTTGGAATGAGCTTGTTATGTCTTTTGGAAATTTGATAAAAACCTTGTTGGGTTTTCTTATAAAGATCTTGGCAAATTTTCTAAAAAATTGTCTATTTTTTTTTTTTGAAAATTTTTGAACCTAAAACTTGTTGAAAATCTTGTTGAATTTTCTTCTGAAAATTTTGATATTCTTATCAAAATTTGTATTTGTAAAAACATGTTGAGCATTCTTGGAATGATCATGTCTTTTGGAAATTTGGTAAAAAACCTTGTTGGGTTTTCTTATGAATATCTTGGCAAATTTTCTAAGAACTTGTTTATTTTTGAAAATTTTTGAACCTAAAACTTGTTGAAAATCTTGTTGAATTTTCTTTTGAAAATTTAGATATTCTTATCAAAATTTGTATTTGTGAAAACATGTTGGGCATTCTTGGAATGATCTTGCCATGTCTTTTGGAAATTTGATAAAAACCTTGTTGGGTTGTTTTTTGAAATTGAAAATTGTTGAATTTTCTTTTTGAAAATTTTGATATTCCTATCAAAATTGGTATTTGTGAAAACATGTTAGGCATTCTTGGAATGATCTTGTCATGTCTTTTGGAAATTTGATAAAAACCTTGTTGGGTTTTCTTATGAAGTTCTTGCAAATTTTCTAAGAACTTGTCTGTTTTTTGAAAATTTTTGAACTTGAAACTTGTTGAATTTTCTTTTGAAAATTCTGATATTCTTATCAAAATTGGTATTTGTGAAAACATGTTGGACATTCTTGGAATGATCTTGTCATGTCTTTTGGAAATTTGATAAAAAACTTTGTTGGGTTTTCTTATGAAGATCTTGGCAAATTTTCTAAAAACTTGTTTGTTTTTAAAAATTTTTGAACTTGAAACTTGTTTTGAAAAATTGTTGACAAACCTTGTTGGGTTTTTTGAAGATTTTGTTCACAATCCTTGTCAGGTTTTGAGATTTTTTTTTTTTGAAGATAAAGTATGAAAACCTTGATGGGTTTTGTTGAAAATTTGTAAGAATTTTGAAAAACTTTCAAGTTTCCTTGAAAAAAAAGTTACGAATTTTCTGAAAATCTTATTGGATTTTTTTTTTTGAAAACTTTTTTGTGACTTTCAAGAAAAAAAAACTTCGTCAAACCCTAGAGCCTGAGATGTTGGACAACACTAGTCCACTTCAATGAATGCAAGAGACTCCTTAGTCGAGCCATGTGTGATGTGGGAGACTTCTTAGTTGATCCATGTGAGATGTGAGACTTCTTAGCTGATTTGGTGATCTGCACTTGAAGCTGTTATTGAATGCTGAAATGAATGAGAAATTTTTGCTTAATTCCTGCAAAGATGAAAATTTTCCTTTCTCAAGCTTGTTAGAAACTAGTTAATTTGAACCAATACCCCTCGTATAAAAATGCTTGCATAGAAAAATAGATGAAAAGCTTGTATATGAAAACTAATGGGCCAATGCTTATAATTTAGGCATGCTTAATGCAGATAAAAAAGCAAATGGGCCAATGCCCCCAATTTAAAGCTATTTGCAAACAACTTTGGATCATTGTCTTGATTTGGTGCCTATTGTTTACAGAACCTTTAACAGGTTGCCTACACATCTTTCTTTGAGAGGATAAAGTCAAACATAGTTCAAGTCTGTATGGAAGACATCTAGTCCACCCAAAAGATGATCATGGCTTCCATCCAAACCTTGCATGGCATTTTCAAAATGGACTTGCCCATGAAAAATTTTGTTTTTGAAATAAATTGATTTTCTTCTTGAAAAACCATTTGGTGCATAGTGGTGCCTTTTGAGAAAAAAAATTTTCTTTCCCAAATGATCATGAGATAATCCTTTCAACAGCTATTTTAGCATATCATTCTGTTTAAGAGTCAAGTCAATCTTTT
This sequence comes from Quercus glauca, assembly GCA_023736055.1. NCBI lineage: Eukaryota > Viridiplantae > Streptophyta > Magnoliopsida > Fagales > Fagaceae > Quercus > Quercus glauca. The sequence continues at coordinate 69,071,372 of CM043316.1, read as the reverse complement.
TGACTAAAAAGGATCAAAGTCATTGAATGCATGTAATCAAATTTGCTTCTTCTTTTTAAACATTGTTGGATTAGGTCTTCAAGGACAATCAAAGAAATGAAATGTAGAGATGTTTGAGAGTCATGTATTTTTTTTTTTTTTTTTTTTTAGAGTGCTTCAAGTTCAGGAGACACTTTTTTTTTTTTTTTTTTTTTTTTTTTTGTGGGATAGAAGCAAAGAGGAGTGCCCCTAATTTGGGAGTCACATTTGTTGGAAACAAACAAAAGGGAGTGACTTCAATTGGAGAATTCTTTCAAGTCATTTAGGAATTTAAGAAACTGTGTCATGGAGATTACTTGCCAGTGGGGCTTGATAACCTCAAGCATTTTTCCTTTGTAATCCAAGAGAAAATATTGCCAGAGTTAAGGGTGTGCCTATGACTAGCAGAACTTCAAGGAGGTCTTTATGCATGGGTTGTAATGTAGGCCAGGTTCAGGTTATGAAAGAAATGATATAAAAAGGCTCAAAATACCCTGTAGATATTCCCCTCAAGTGTGCAATACTGAAAAGTTAGGCATTAGAAGGATTTTGTTGTTTCTCCCTTTCTTGACATTGTGCTGAAATTCTCATCATTCTTGTCATCTGCTCATTGGTCATCATGGATCATTTGTATCAATGTTATATCATGCTTGTTTGCCTTGTATTCTTCTTAGGCAACTCTTTTTTGAGCTTTCAAATTTTCTTCTTTGATTTGAATTTGTGCTGAGGTTATTGTTGTGATTGAATTTTTCTGCCTTTCTCTTCATTGACTTGTTGTATGAATTTGCTTTCACGCTTGTTTTTCAAACCTCTAAAATTTCATCTTGACAAATCTTTCCTCTTCTTTTGAAACTTGTGACTAGGCCACCTTTTTCAGTTTTCGACCTTCTTTGTTCTTCTTTTTTCTCTTCTTTTGAAACTTATGACAAGGTCGCTTTTTCTTTTTCTCTTCTTTTGGCAATTGTGACCAGGCTGTCTCTTTGATTTTCGATCAATTGGACTTCTTTTGTTCTTTTTTATTCCTCTTTCTTTGATAGCAAACGAATGATTTTTCTTTATATGACCGTGCTTGAAAAAGCTGCCTACGTAGCTCTTTTAAAAGAAAGATTAGGTCATCCATAGTTCAAAATAATTTTTTTGTGCCTTAATTTTTGCCTAGACTGCCCTTTTGGGTTTTCAATCTAGCAGGCTCTCTCACACTCGATTTTTTTTTTGTCTTTCCTTTTGCGTAGACCGCCCTTTCAGGTTTTCAAACTACCATTGTTGTTGTTGTTGTTGTTGTTGTTGTTGTTTTTTTTTTTTTTTTTTTTTTTTTTTTTTTTTTTAATTATCCCTAATTTTTGCCTAGATTGTCCTTTCAGATTTTCAATCTAGCGGGATTTTTTTTTTTTTTTTGGTTGCTTCATGCTTTCTGACTTGACGAGCTCTTATCTCTTTCCGTATAATGGAATCTCTTAGCTTTCAGCTTGATGAACTCTTGTCTTCTCACCTTGATGGAGTATTATCATTTGCATTCTCAAATGTGATCTCCATTGTTTCTTCTAATCTTGATGGGCTCTGCTTTCCTTGATGTCTTCATTGAAGCTATGAGATTGTCCTCCATAGCATAAAATTTGAGTATGCACACTCGAATGTTCCCACCCTAGGTTTAGGTTATTATGGGTTCATGAAAGGAAGGCTAACTGTTTAATAGCTCAAATGGGCTATCAATGGATAATATTTGTAATGGGTGTCAAGGAATAATGTGGCTAAACCAAAGATGGCCTCCTATCCCTAGTAAGGCTTGTTTATAGGCACAGTAACTCAAACTCTTTTAGTAACTTCCTCTTGGAATAAAAATTATGAATGCTCCAAAATTTTGACACAAAAAATGTTCTAAGATTTGGATTGAGTGTACATTGTTTGAGAATTTCTGATCAGAGGAATCTCTTTTTGTTGAGATTTTCTAATAACTAGATTTTCTTTGATTGCCTTTTAGGACCTTCTCTTCTTATGTTCTAAGTGATTTAGCAAAAATCCTTCCAAGAATCAGATGAAATTAATTCTCTCTTGGTGCACATTGATTGGTTGGCCCATTAAGCATTATGATTTGCAAAAGCTTTGCCAAAGGAATTCTCATGTAGTACTTGAGGAAAATAACATTTGAAAATTTTGACTTCTCACACTCTTTCCAAGTGGACTGGCCTTTGATGAGACGGTTAAGCCTTACATCATTTTTGAAAATCCACTAAAGGGCCCAATGCCCCTGGTTGGAAGATTTTTTTTTTTGAAAATTTTCCTTGATTTTATTTTATTATTTTTTCTTTTTTGAAGAAAAGCATTTTTTAAAGGATTATCATGAACAAGTCCATTTTGATAGAAATTGTAGGCCTCAGGGAAACCATTTTCAATTAGGCTTTGAAGAGAGTTGGAAATGTCACTAAAGATCCCAATGCCCCTAGTCCAAAGTTTTCTTTAATTTTTATTTTTATTTTTAGTTTTTGAGTTTTTTTATTTTTTTTTATTTTTATTTTTTTTTTGCATCAAACAAAGCATAAATAACAAAATGCATCAAACAAGAATTGAAATTAAGATAAGAGAAAAATGGAAACAAGTAAGGAACAGACAAAGTTTGTAATAAAAAAAAGTTCTTGAAAAACCCATAATGGCTTGGCAACTCATGAAGTAGAGTTGGATTGATTGGTAGATGCTGGTGTAGCGATGATTTGTTGGTCCAGGAGATCTTGGATAATCCCACCGTTATTGATGGCATCTTCAATTTGGGTTCCAGCAGCAATTAGGGTCTTGAAGTTGGGAAAGTATCGAGCAAATAGATACTTGTTGAAGGTCGGGAGGAGGTTCTTCACAATCATGTTCAATTGTTCTTCCTCATTGGGCCTAACAGTCATCTGAGCTACTTTTGTCCTCCACCTTGTGATGAATGCATGAAAAGATTCACTGGAATCTTGCTTGGTTGTCTCAAGGTCTCGCCGGGTGATGTCCACCTCAGTATTGTACTTGTATTGCTTGTAAAATTTATGGCACATATCTTCCCAAGTCCGAGTTCGAGAATCCTCCAAATTTAGGAACCAACGTAAGGCAGCTCCGGTGAGTGTATTTTGAAACATTTGGGCTAGTAACTCTTCATCAGCTCCCAAGGGTTGCAATGCTCTTATGTACATTTTCAGATGGGCTTTAGGGCAACTCGTGCCATCAAACTTGTCCAATGTTGGCATCTTAAACTTTGGTGGGGCCCGTGCTTGAGGAAAGAGAGAAAGTGAATGCAGATCCATAGCTTCTTCAACCCTTCTAGATCTCATTAAAAGCTTTTCCATTTGATCCATTCGTTCAACCATCTTCTTCTCATTTTCAGTCAACACCAAGCCATGGCTTTCTTTAGAATTTCTAGGTCCATTATCATTTTGGGCCCTAGAGGATTCATGAGAGTTCTTATTCCCCATCTGTTGGATCAATGCTTGGATGTCCTTTTGGAGTTGGGCTTGACCTGCTACCAAAGTGTTGAGTAAATCTTGAGTGGTGAGAGGCGGTTGTTCCCTATGATCATTCATGTGTCGATCTTCTTGGTTGTTAGCCATTTCTTAATTGGAAGCCTCGGTTTTGATGTTTGCTTGGGCCTTGCACTTTAAGATTGGTGGCTTTAATCTTGATGTCTTTAAGCTTGATGATCTTGAGCTTTTAGATATGCTTTGAACTTGGTGGGCTTTAACCCTGATTGAGATTCTTTGGTCTCAACCAAAATGCATAAGTTAGATTTTTTTTTTTTTTAAAAAAGAAATCTTAAACAACTATGATGGGCCTAAGCATTGGACTAAGGCACATCATGGATCAAACAACGGCCAAACACATTCATGGGATGCAATGTATTTTATGGGATTGACCTAAAGATTAGTTCTATGGCTTCTTACATGAAGGTAAAAGGTAGGCTAATAGGTTCCCCAAAAGCTAGGACGTTGTACCTCCCAACTTGTGACGTATGAACACCGCGTTGGTCCAAACGGTAGAGTTTGTCCTTTACGAAACGCAAGAAAGATCAAGCGAGTCTTAGGCGATAGGGTGGTAGGTTCACCACTGGGTACACGAATCCAGGAGGACCGCGATCCATGGCTACAATTACCGTGATTTCCGGGCAACAAACACAATTCATATACAATTCCAATCATGCAAATGATGTTATGGCAAACAAATATGACATATTATTAAAAGAAATAAATAAACAAATGACATGGTTGGCCACCATAACCTAAACTGAAGTCTAGCCTTCAATATCCCCAGTGGAGTCGCCACTATGAAAATGTACTCCCCCCTAGATCGAGGGTTTTACATGGAGTCGCCACTTATTTAATTTTAAAAGGGAAAATAAGAAAACCTTCAATAAAAAAATAATACTTTTTTTGTATTAATGTATATTGCAATTTACATCAAATTTTGTAACAAAGATTTACAATGCTTTTTGTCCTAGATACAATCTAAGAAAAGTAAATTACATTGCTTTATTTCCTAGTTACATTCTAAAAAAATGTAAAATTACATGGTGTAAAAGTATAGTCTAGAACCCTTGATCTTGGTTCGGAGGCTAATTTACGAGATGGGAAGGGATTAAGCACCCATCTTGCCCGGTAAAACCGGTCTCTTAGGTTAAGGTGGCCAATGTCATGTCATGTCAAACAAATAAAAACAATATGTCATACAATCATGTTAATTTGTAGGAATTGTAAACAAATATGTGTTAGGGGAATTAGACATAAAAAAGAAATAAAAAGTGAAACTTGTTAGATAATGTAAAGAAAGCATTAAGGTAATGGCATGTTCATCCAAGAAATCAATGTAAACAAAGAATTCCTAACCTAGACATGTTCATCTAAGCATGTGAAGAAAAATCGAAGTTGTCATGTTATTTGTCATCAACATAATTGCAAAGAGAAACAAATAAAAAATAAAACATTTGAGCATATTTGATCATCCAAGCAATTATGAAAAGATGTAAAGGAAAATCCCTAGACATGTTTATCTAAAGAAAATCAAAATACTTAAACATGTTCGTTCAAGCATTTTTTTTTTATTAAAAAAAGTGAAACAATTACCTAGACATGTTCATCTAAGTATTGAAGAGAAAGTTGTGTTTTAGCCTAGAAGTGCTCATCTAAGCATTCAAGAGAAAAATTGTATATTAGCCTAGAAGTGTTGATCTAAGCATGTAAAAGGAATAATAATAAGACAAATAGGCATGTTCATCCAAAAAAAAAACAAATAATGACATGTTAAACATTTATTCAAGCATGTGTAGAAAATTAAGAATATAACTAACTACTTACCAGCATAGAACATAAATTAAAAAAAGGAAGTGATCACTTAAAGGGATAGGGAGAAAGTAAGGAATTACTAAACTACAACCAAAGTAGGAACAATGGTTGCACAACAGTTTTTCTTTTTTGCTTTCTCACTAGCTCTCTAGAGGGAATTCCGGGTCCAGAGAATGGAAGAGGTCTTCTCTATTTATAGGAGGAGGGATGGCTTAGCTTTAAATCTAAGTTGTTAGCTTTCTTCTGAAGCTAAGGGGAGAAATGAGCTGAAACGGATTTGGTTTTGGATCTCCATTTGAATTTTGAAATGATGCTGCACCTGTTTCGTATTTTGGCTCTAACTTTCCGCTCAAAATTCCAATTGATTCAAGATGGATGTTTTTTTAAAGGAAATTCAATTATCTACAACTTTGTCAGAAATAGAGAAAGCCAAATTCCAACGTTGTCTAGGCCGAAAATGTGTTTCAAATTGCTGCTGAAAATAATCACGTTTTTTGAGCATTTTTGAAAATTTTCCCAGGATGTATCTGTTTCTTATATTATTTATTTTTTATTTTTAAAAACTTTTCTTCTAAAGCTAAAGGAAGGGATCAGTCTATTAGACAAGCTTGAACAAATTTGAGTTTGATCCCCATTTGAAATTTTGAAAGATGAGTGAAGATAATGCTGATTTTGTGTTATCTTCTGCACCCGTTTCATAATTTGGCCATAACTTTCTGCTCAAGATTCCCATTGATTCGGGATTGATGTTTTTTGAAAGGAAATTTAATTCTCTACAACTTTTATAGAAATAGAGAAAACCAAATTTCGATGTTTTTCAGGCCAAAAATACGATTCTATTTGCTGCTGAAGATAATGACGTTCCTGAGCATTTTTTTTGAATTTTTCCTATCTCCAAATTTTTTCAAAAGAGCAGATAAGATGTCCTAAAGGAAAACATTTTTTTTTATTTTTTTTAAAAATGAAATAAAAATGAAATCCAATCAAAAATTACACTTAATTAATTTTAAATTAATTCTTGTGAGAACCAATCAAAATTAAGTGTTTAAGATAGGACGTGATCGGACCCATCGTGTAGGTGAGCCATGATCATTGAATATTGTTTGTATGATAACTTTTGATCATGTGGTTTGATCAAAACCCATGACATACCATTATGATCGTTAGAGCATCAAGATTTGTTTTGTATCACAAATTTGAAGATCTACCGGTTGGTTAAATGTAAGTTGTAAAATGGGGTGTCTACAGATACGCTCTCTATTGAGTTGTATCAGGTGAACATTCGTATTGGTCGTATTGCACGACGTCAGGCGATCATGGCTGGTTTTGCTCCTGAGGCTACTCCTTCACCACCTCCTCCAGTGGCTTCTGATTCTGATGCCGAGGATGATGATGATGACGGTGATGATGATGACACTTTGGATGATGATAATGGAAATGCTAGCTTTTCTGATGAGATGTCTGCTTGACACTCTACCCTTTGTCACTCGTGACAAAAAGGGGGAGTAATTTTGGGATATGAGAGTAGTTATCTTAGGAGGAGAGTTAGTATAGGACATTTTTGATAAGAGAAGTGTTGATACTTGAGGGATGTAGTGAGGATATGATGTATCTTGTCTTTTCTTTCTTATATAGATACATTGTTCTTGTACTTTTGGTCTTGTGATCATTCTGACATACATTGTACTTATTTCTTTCTATATGTAGATGTATGTTGTTTCTTTTACCTACCTTTTACATGTGTTGTTTCTTTCTCTCTCCTTATACACATGTTTCTTTACTTGTATGCAATCTATTATTTATGTTTCACATAAAGATGCATTGATGAATTTTGTTTAAAGTGTTTCAGAAATACAGGTTGTCAAAATCTACTTGCCATAAACTCTCTTCTTGCAAAGTTATTCAAAAGTTTGTGTTAGAATAGATTTTATTGTATTAAACAAATGGATATGAGTTGAGTGATTTATGACTTCTCTCATATAATCATTTGTTAGTTGTGGTTTTGTCACTGATTGCCAAAGGAGGAGATTGTTAGGACATATTTGATTCACATGTTAAGAACATATGTCAAGTATACAAGCTGAAAGTGTAGATTCATTAAAGCTCGATAGCTGGCTCGACAGCTGCATCTATCGAGCTTCAGTAAGCTGTTCAAGTCCGTAAGCTCGACACTTGCTCGACAGCTTCTCGATAGCTTCTATCTGTCGAGATTTATAAAATCAAAATTTTTGATCTGATTTCTTGGGATCAGTGAATATGTCTTTGGGCCTTCTTTTCTCCTAACCCTAGACATATAAAATGATTATTTTAAGAGCCGTCTAGGAGTTCACAAGTTGCACAAGCATTGAGCAAAATCTGTTCAAGCAAATTGTGACCGAAGACAAAGTTCCTAACCTAGTTCATCTCTTCTGAAGAAATTGCTGTGTATGTGCACATTTGGGTTTTGTGACCAAGCATCTTCCTGATCTTCATCATGTGTATGACTTGAAGAACTTTGCAGCCAACCTTTCTTTTTAGTTGGTGATTGAAGTCGCGTATTAGGATTCGCGCAAACTGGTTAGTCACATACTTGGGAGCCGTGCATCAAAAGGGGGAACTGTCACTACAGAACAAGTCCAATTGGGTATTGGGGTAAGAGTTCAACTGTAGGTTGGTAAGGTACTTGAGATTCCTTTACTTGTAACTGCTTGTTGTGATAACAGTGGAGTTTCAGGAGTGGTGACCTGAAAATCACCCGGTTGGGTTTTTGCCATTAGGGTTTTCCCCATTCGTAAACAAATCACCGTGTTATTTATTTTCTGCTGCATATTTAGTTTATTGGTGATTTGTTTGTGCTGCCACACAATTGCATGTTAATTAACTTAATTAATAAACTTGGTTAAATTAATTGGTTAATTAATCACAAGTAGTCAATTTTTTTGTGGCCTATCAATCTTTAACTACTTTCTTCTTCGGGAATGGTAGTATTTTTGTGACGACTTCTTAGTATCTGCCTTTTGAAGGTCTTTTTGGATGTTCAAGGAATCATAACTTGGTCTCGAAAGTGAGCTAATTTCTTTGGATGATAATTTTTTATCACTGCTGAAGAGTAACCTAATTTCTTTGGACGAACATTTTTTATCACTTCAATGCTTCTTCTTTAATCATTTTCTGGTTGTCACGTTTGATATTATTGATTTGCGTGTGACTTGCGTTTGTGTGAGAATCCTCACTTGCTTGTACTCGTCCAAGGGTATTTAGTCACTTAGCCATCTTTAGGTGACTTACATCCAGTTATGGAGCTTTGTCATTTGGACTTCGTTAGCAATTTATATCGGTCTAGCGGAATCTTTTCCATTTTTTTTGGTGACTTACATCCATTTAAGAAATCTTGTCACTTAAGCTTCATCAGTAATTTACATCCGTCTTGGCGGAATTTTATCACTTAGCCATTTTTTGGTGACTTACATCCATTTAAGGAATCTTGTCACTTAGACTTTGTCAGTGATTTACATCCGTCTTGGTGGAATCTTATCACTTAGCCATTTTTTTTTGGTGACCTACATTCATTTAAGGAATCTTGTCACTTAGGCTTTGTTAGTGATTTACATCCATCTTGGCGGAATCTTATCACTTAGGTATTTTTTGGTGACTTACATTCATTTAAGGAATCTTATCACTTAGGTTTCGTCAGTGATTTTCATCCGTTTTGGCGGAATCTTATCACTTAACCATTTTTTTGGTGACCTACATCCATTTAAGGAATCTTGTCACTTGTTGCTGGAAAGATTCCTTGATGCTATGTTGCTTTAGACCTTCTTGAGGCCATGTTGATATCTACATTGAGTAGCACATGCACTTGCCAAGACTTGGTTAAACAAGAATTTTAGAACAATTCATATATAAATAATAAGTTACCAATAGCCTAGGTGGACCTTTTTCTTATTTCCTTGTAATCCTAGAGTTTTACCTCTTTTGTGATCTGTCTAGTAATGCATACATTTTTGCATGAAACCTTACTAGGTGTAAATCTTTATAGACGAATATAAAAGAGACAGAGATAAATGTGTTATCTTAAATGACGATATTATTTTGTCACATACCTTGATCTTTTTATTGCTGGGATCTTCTTGATAAGCTCTTCCCTTTTTAAGATGACGAGCTCTTCTCTTTTCAAGATTTTTTTAAGCTCAACATGATACTTCATGTCTAAGGCCCAGATCTCTTTTGCTTCAATTTTTTGAAGGCATAAAAACTAGGCCATGATTTTGCCCCCGTTCAAACGTGAAAAGTATGATTCTCGCTTGTTGACGACTAGAGGAATGGTCTATCATGATCGGAACCCCCTTTTTTTTTTTTTGTGTGCTTTGACGACTATGGTCATTGCCATTTGTAATAGCAATTTCCTCTTCCTTCTTCTTTAATTGTACGCTTAAGTCACTTCAATGGTGTTCTTTTAAAAAAAAAAGTCACTTCAATAGTGCTAGTTGCATGACGATGTACAAATGTGCGATTGCATGATATACAAGACAAAGTGCATTCTATATGAATCATAGAGAAGTATAAAAATTGAAGCTATTTGACTATATGCTTCTTTAAATTGGTCTCTGTTAGGTGCTTGCACCGTATATGATTTTTAGAGCAATTTTAGAAGATTTTGGTGCGTTGATGGAGATAGCGGAAATTTATTGAGACTTAAATTCATGAGCATATTGTGAACACGATCATCTAGAATTTTAAGTTTAGGAAACTTAATAGAACTTCTCAGATTCATGACAATGCAACATATACTACTAATAATATAGTCATATTGATTATGATAATTGTAACAATTTTATAGCAATATTTTCAACATGTTCTACATACACATTTGTAATAATCATGCAAGCTTGATATTTATTTAGTTTCAATAAAATGATATCATGGATAAAAAGAAACAAAGAAATGAGTTACCTCAATAGAAGACCTTAAATCTCAATACTATTTTGTACATACCTAAGATCTTTTCATTGTTGTAGTCTTCTTGACGAACTCCTTGTCATTGAACTCTTACTTATAGAGCTCTTCTTTGTTGGATTTATACAACCCATAATTTACAGGAGTTAAACTTGGTATTTGTGATGTAGATGGAATTTTCACAACTTTTAGCTATATCTCTATTTTCTTCTTAAGGGTTTTTCTTCGTCAAATTCTGACATCCCCTTAAAAAATTTGGAACATCTGTTTTTTGCATATCTGAAGCTACTAATCTAGCAAACCTCTTATAGGTTTACATATTATACAAAATTTTTGGTGAATTGATATAGTTTACGTCCAAACAATATTGTTTCATGTAAGAGTATGAAAACTTAGTGAGGATTAAAGCCACACTTAATGCCATGCGATCAAACCGAATTGTCTTATTTTATGTATGAAGCACATGCACTATAGGCAATTCAACCATTTCTTCTTTTTTCTTTGTTTTGATGATATCAAAAGAATTGGACGAACTTAAAATCATTTGATCGGCTAGAGATCAAAAGTCTAAAATAGGTTACACTAGCTAGAGCAGATATTATTAGTCAAGCCTTTTAGCTTTAGCAAGAGATTATCTAGCCTTTTGTGTCAATTGTGCATGTTTGTACTAATCCTGTAATTTAGCAATTTGCCTTTCCAACAATCATTTTCATAACTAGTACTCTATTCTCGCGCAACTAAATAAAAGTTTTAAAGAGTGTTGGAATTCAGTGTGTTTAATGATATTTACCATTATGATAGATAGTCATTATATTTATCATGGTAAACAATTTTAAATTTCTTAAACAGCTAAGTTTTTATTTGGCAATAATGATATTTGTCATTATGCCTAACACTTGACTTCAATCGTTGTTGCAAATACTTGGAGAATTAAAAGGGAAAAGAAATGTTTATATCTGACCTTTGAGGACCAAGAACTGGGCTGCATCGTAGCTATATTTTTTTCTTGGCAAGAAAACCGCTCCGACATTCCCAACAATTGTGCCTACTCCATGACCTTTTTCTGCTGGATGATTTTTCTTATGTCAAGCCTTTTGTTGATCTATTTTGTCAAGCTTTACTAGGCTCATTTTGCTCCAAAAAATACTAACAAATTAATAACCTCAATTGTTCTCAAATGATGAGCTTAATATAGAGTACACGTCATTCGGGTCAAAGTATACATTTGGTCGACTGCTTTAAGGAGCATTCACAAGGTCCTTAACTAATTTCCGTTTAATAAAATCATGTGGAAATAAGTTGATACTATTTAGTATTTAGAGACAGTAAGCTTTGCTCGTATATCATATATGTAAGCATGTAACCCTAACATCATCCTAGAACAAAAAGATGAACAAAGCATAGGAAAACATGGCATATAACATAAAGCATGTAGATCTAAACATATAAGCATGTAAGGATGTAGATCTGAGCATGAATCATGGCATAAGGCATAAAAAGCAAGGAGATTTAGGCTAGAAGCACAAACAAAGCAAGCAACATGCTAAAGAAAGCAACATGCTAAAGAAAGCAATAAATCATGTTATTAAGGCAAAAAGAGTAAGATAAATGCTAGAAAAAGATTTAGAAAGTTAGGGGTGTGGATAGTAGCTAAAAAGCTACATCCACACCCCTAAACCCCAAATCCAATGTGTAGAACCAAGGAAGAGAAGATTGGGTATAAGAACTATATCTTGTATTTTTGGTGAAGAAGGAAGAAACAAGAGACTTTGATGTGTTTTTTGTGTTTGGAAGAGAGAAAAAATGTGTAGAAATCGTCCTGGCAGAGAGCAGAACCCAGAAGTTCCTCCTTTTTTTTTTTGGTCTGAAGGGTGCCTAAGGCCTTATATAGCCTCGGCACGATTTTCAAGGCCACGGCCCTTCAAGGGCCACCACCTTCAAAATACCTTGGATCAAGTTAATCTTGACACCCCTGAAAATATCTTGACTTCTTGTTTTTGAAAAGGTATGGATCTTGAAAATCCAACGGTCAAATCAAAAGTTATGGCTCCCAAAAGTTAACGGTGCATCGATCGGTGCGTTAACTTGGTTTTTATGATATCTTGGCCGTTATAACTCCGGTTTTGACCCATGAATAGTTGTTGGAATGAGAATTTGATAATTCTCGCAATGGCATTGGTCTCAACCCATTTTGACGGCCGGATCAAAATTAGGGTTTCTAGGGCCCATTAAGAGTCAACTCCGAGTTAAACTTGGTCAAAATTGCTAAAAATCTCCGAGGAGCTCGGGTTTGATATAAAACCATGAAAAATGTTGTTTGGTAAGGATTTTGACCTTGTTTAACCTTCGGTCAACCCAGGGTTGACCAGGGGCACTTTGGTCATTTTGGCTGAAAAAGGCATTTTGAGCGCTCTGGTGTCCGAATGGGTTGCGCCACGCCATTATATATGCTCTCGTGACCCCATTGAGAGAAAAATGATATTTCTAGGTTTTCTAGAGTTCGGCACGCAAATCGAGGACAGACAAAATATAGTATCAACACATATTATTCATGAACCTTCTTGGTTAAGAGCAAATAGAAAAGACACTCATGAAGAAATTATGGGAAATTTTTTCAATAAAATTGAGATGTAGTTCTTTCAATAAAGCTCATTGTGCTTTGGTATGTAATTCAATGTACTTACAATACTTTGAATTTTTCCTATATTTTGCTACTCTTCAGGTCTATTATTAATTTTTAACACTTCTCTCTTGCACTAATAGTTCTTTCTTCCATCGCAAGCTACCAAAGTATAGTCTCGATCACATTAAAATCACATATTCCCTATTTTCATTACTTTGGTTTATTTTGAGTTTTGGAAGTGGCTTGAAGTTTCTCACACTATTTAAATATGTATTTCGTTGTGCATACCAATCATTTGATTAATTGCCTAATACAAACAATAGTCTTTATAAATTGTATTAGAGTCATTAAAGTTTTTTGAATATTAAAACAACACCACTGTACAAACATACAAGCACAAAAATCATTAAGACACAAATTAAAGAAACAATAGTCTTTATAAACTATGTTGATGGATATTTTTGTAAATGTTTTTTGATTGCCACATCAAATTTGATTTTCTATGATTGTACTTAATTGTTGATTATTGATTTAATTAAGTGAATGTGAAAATTGATTTTATTGTACTATAAATTTTTTAATATCCTCCATATGGTCATCTTTCTTTTATTTATTTCTCTTCCTAGCAGCCTTTTTGATTTCCAATTAAGGATTACTAATTGACATTTGATTTTTTTTTCTTTCTTTATATACTCTTTATTACTTTGTATTTTTCTATTTTTCTTTACATAAATCTCTCTCTCTCTCTCAGAAACTTATTGTTTTCCCAAATAATGATTCTAATGCATTAAATATGTATTGTAAAGTCTTTTATATATAATTTTGATGCCCTTTATTAGTATATTAATAATTATTAGTTTGTTTATGGTATATTTGGTTGGATATCCTCATTAATTTAAAATTTAGTGTTTCTAGATTTACATTTGTTTTGTATTCTATTTTTCCTTTTATGTATTGTAAAATCTCTCTTTTTTTTAAGGCATATTGTAAAATCTCATAAGAACACTTTATGATACAATTTTATTTATTTGAATTTAAGCTCTTCCAACAATTGTGAAAAATTCAAAAAGTAATGCAAAAGATAATTCATGTTATAATTCATTGTTTGATTGAGTAGTTGTATGTTGGAGTTAGGTTGTAATTTATAAGTTGTTTAGGATATTAAATAATAAATATAGTGTTGTGTGTGATTTATGAAGTAGTCAATTGATTTTTCATTGTCCTTTAAGTTAATAAAAACCTTGCATATTCCTCTTTTTTTTTTTTAAACCTTTGTCCTAAATGCACACAAAAAAAAGATCACTGTAAAAAATTATTACGCACAACGCGTGGGTTCATGACTAGTTGTTCTTATAAAAAAAAAAACAAGTAAAAGTAGATTGTACCTAGAAAAAAAAAAAGTTGCAATTTTAACAAGGATCGAGCAAGTCAATTTTTAAAAAATTTGATCCCAATTTTTAAATAATTTATAACCTAGCATATTTGACAAGCATCGCTTACAGAAAAAAAAAACATAAAGTTATGGATTTAAAAAAAAAAATCTTTTTTTCTTTTTGAACCTTAGATATTTTTGTTAGAAATACAACAAAAAGAAAAATGTCAAGTGAGGGTTCAAGCGTACCTATTCACCTTAACCAATGTATCATTTAATTGGTTTTACATTTTCTTATTTCCCATGGTTGGCCCTAGGATCCTACTAGAGAAAAACCCTTATTGTGGGGAGAAGGGGGGGGGGGGGGGGGGGCGTAATAAGTAGTTAGTATACATACACACACACACACACACTACTACTACTACTACTACTACTGTACGGCACCCAACTCCCATGCCTACTTGTTGGGCCCCTTTGTCTGGGAGCGACATTTGGGCCCTGGCCCAAATGTTCCGCATGGCCCGGCCCATGATCATACGTATCGTTTATCCAGTTAACCCAAAGAGGGCCGTGCCGAGGACCTATCCCGTGCACTATGAAATCTGGAGTGTGCCGAGGTTATGGTTCTCACTTCCTCGGCAATTCCCCGAGGATCGATGCTGCTGTGTCGTTCGTTCAGGAAAGAACCAAGTTCCAAGGCCACCATCACCAAACCACCCACTTACCACTGATCACATTGGACCTCTAATAGCACTCACTAAAATGTGATGATGACCACCCCATTATAGAGAAGCTATAAATACCAGAACAACAGATGGAATGGGGGTTGGAGAATTGAGAGAAAAAAGAGGGTTAGAGAGTGCACATAACAGTCTCAGGACTTAGGACTACCCACAGTAGGTGAACTTCAAACCCATAATATAAGTAGATTGTAAGCCCAACGATTGTCTGGTCCGCTGGTCACATTTTGGGTGCGTACAATTGGCGCCGTCTGTGGGAAATCCCTGCATAGCCGTAGTTCAACTGGGACTCACGTGCAGCCTAATGTCGAGGAGGAGTCATGAGAGCGAGGCCGAAAGCCGCTCGGCAGGGCAATCTCGGGGGTCATCCTGGAGAGAGAGGAGGCAGAAAAGGCATGAAGATAGGAACGACGAGCGGGAAGAGAGATCAGGCCTCGGGGAGGGGTCATACCAGACACAGCAACAAGTATCACATGAATCAGAGCGAAGACGGCGCAACGGCCGAGACGAGGAATTGGAACAGTTACGCAGGCAAGTGAGGGAATTGGAGTTAGAGGCGGGGGTCAGACGCCGAAACAGGAGGGCGGAATTGGGGGAAGACCGCAACGATACAGGGTCCAACCAACTCGGGCATCGCCACCGCAGGGGGCGTTCCCATTCCCAGGAGCACTATGACAACCGGGACCGTTCGCATTCGCGGGAAGCATTCCATCGAAGAGACCGTTCGCGGTCATGGGGATACGCGGACCGAGGATCTGATTCGCCTGATAGGCAGAAGCCTTACAATGCCGCAATGGATGTGATGAGCCGCGCATTGCGGAGGGCAGCACGGTCACCGTTCTCGGATAACATCGAAAGTGCAGCAATGCCGAGCAGGTTCACCCGCCCGCCGTTCAATACTTATGATGGGAGATCGGATCCGGTAGAACACGTCAGTCATTACATCCACATGATGTCCCTTCATTCACACAACGACGCGCTCATGTGCAGGGTATTCCCCTCTAGCCTGGGGCCAACCGCTCTTCGGTGGTTCAACGGACTGCGGAAGGGTTCCGTTCATAGTTTCGCCGAGCTAATCCAAGAATTTGGTGTACGGTTCGTGACGTGCAGCCGAGTACCACAACCCGTGGACGCCTTACTATCTATGAAGATGAAAGTGGGGGAAACCCTCCGCAGTTATGCCAGCCGGTACTGGGAACTTTATAACGAAATAGGTGGAGGAAATGAGAAGATTGCGGCAAGCACCTTCAGAATGGGACTCCCCGAGGAATCCGAGCTGCGTGATTCATTGACGAAGAAGCCGCCCGAGGACATGAGACAGCTCATGAGACGCATTGAGGAGTATAAGCGCCTGGAGGATGATCGGTTGCAAAGCAAAGGCAAGGCCCCGGCATTGAACCGCTCTCGGCAGGGGGGATTCCAACCGAGACCTCGGAAAGACTTCAAGATTCATGAGCCGTTCTGGCAGACTGGGGAAGTTAGTTTGACATTCAAAGAGCCGGTACACCGAATTCTGGAACGAATCAAGAATGAGCCCTACTTCAGATGGCCGAACAAGATGGGGGGCGACCCCGCTCGGAGAAACCAGAATCTGTACTGCACCTATCACAAGGACAAGGGCCACACAACTGAGCAATGTCGGGTATTAAAAGACCATTTAGCACAACTAGCAAGGGCAGGGCATTTGAAGGAGTTTATGGTCGATGATGACGTCCGGGGGACCAACGCAACCGCTCAACAGAGGGGGAACCCCCTTCCGCCACCAATTGGAGTGATAGAGATGATCCTTGTCCCTACGCGGGGCCCCGAGGTGACGAAAGCGGGGGTGTTGACCGTGGTACCAGTAACGAGTCAACCAGAGGCCGAACCCCCGTGGAAGAGAGCCAAGCATGTCCGAGAAGTGCTTACCTTCGACGAACGAGATTTAGAGGGGACAGTACAACCACACGACGATGCATTGGTGGTCACGGCGCGGATAGGCGGTTTTCTGGTTAAACGAATAATGATAGATCAAGGTAGCGGGGCCGACGTAATGTATCCAGACTTGTTTAAGGGGCTCGGATTAAAAAGTCAGGATTTAATAGAGTATGCTGCGCCACTTGTATCGTTTGATGGAAGAATTGTGGTCCCTGAAGGACAGATATCCCTACCTGTGTGTATGGAAGGTAAAGAGGTCCTAGTATCGTTTATAGTAGTCAACTCCTTCTCCCCGTACACGGCGATACTGGGAAGGCCATGGATTCACGCCATGGGCGCCGTCCCCTCCACTTTGCACGTAAAGATCAAGTTCAATACGGAGCAGGGCGTTGCCGTGGTTCGGGGATGTCAGAGGACGGCAAGGCAATGCCTTATCGCGGCAACGGATCTTCAAGCCCGACGCGCCGAACAAAAGGAGGCCGCCGAGGAACCCCTGTTATAGCAATTACAGAAGCCCCGAGAAGAAGTGGGGGCTGAAGGGGCCGAGGAACTGGTGACGGTGAAGATCTTGCCAGATGACGACAAACGTTTTCAAGTAGGGGCGAGTATGTCGCTCGAAGAGAGGGTGGAAGTGCTGTTGTGTCTGATTCAGAACATGGATGTTTTTGCATGGAGTCCATATGACGTGCCCGGGGTTGACCCCGAGTTCATCACCCACAAACTTAACGTGGATCCCTCGATCACTCCCAAGAAGCAAAGACCGAGAAGGACTGCCAAGGAGCATGCAGAAGCCGTGGAAGCAGAAGTCCAAAGGCTCAAGGAGGCGGGGGCGGTGAAAGAGATCTTCTTCCCGGAGTGGCTGGCGAATACAGTAGTGGTAAAAAAGAAGAATGGCAAGTGGAGAGTATGTGTGGATTTCACGGATCTAAACCGGGCATGCCCTAAAGACTCGTTCCCCATGCCGAAAATCGATCAACTAGTAGACGCCACTTGTGGGCACCCGAGGATGAGCTTCCTGGACGCCTTTCAGGGGTACCACCAGATAGCCCTGTCCGCCGAGGATCAAGAGAAGACAGCATTTATAGCTCCCGACGCCAACTACCACTACACTGTGATGCCATTCGGGCTGAAAAACGCCGGAGCAACATACCAACGGATGATGATGAGAATGTTCCGAGACAAGATTGGCCGAACGGTCGAGGTCTATATCGATGACATGGTGGTTAAGAGCAAGGAGAAAATGCAACATGTTGAGGACCTCGGGGAAGTATTTGAGCGGCTGCGGCAATACAAGTTACGCTTGAACGCAGAGAAATGTGCCTTTGGCGTGGGAGCGGGGAAGTTTCTGGGGTATCTGATCTCCTGCCGAGGAATTGAGGTCAACCCGGACCAGATAGAGGCTGTGAAGCGGCTCCAATCTCCGAGCAATCCAAAAGAGGTGCAAGTCTTGACAGGAATGCTGGCCGCCCTCAATCGTTTCATCTCAAAGTTCTCGGATAGGTGCAGGCCATTTTACCAGCTGTTGAAGAAGTGGAAGGGGTTCCAATGGACAAGCGAGTGCGAGGAAGCCTTCCAGGGGCTGAAACAGTACTTATCGCAGGCGCCAGGATTGGCGGCACCAGAACCCGGGGAAGAGCTTTATATGTATCTCTCGGTTTCCGAACACGCAGTGAGTGCCGTATTACTAACCGACAGGGGCACGCAGAGGCCTGTGTATTACATCAGCAAAACTCTAGCAGAACCGGAGACCAGATACTTGCCCCTGGAGAAATTAGTGTTGTCACTTGTGCATGCTACGAGGAAATTGCCCCAGTATTTCCAAGCGCATACCATTTACGTGCTAACACAGTACCCATTACAATCATTGCTGAAAAGATCCGACTTCACAGGGCGAATAGCTAAGTGGGGGACCCGGCTGGGGGCTTTCGACATACGGTTCAGACCAAGGAAGGCGATCAAGGGCCAAGTCCTGGCCGACTTTTTCGCCGAGTTTACACCCCGAGCCCCGCAGGAAATGATTTGCCAGCTGAATTGTTGTCCGTGGAGGGTATATGTTGACGGTGCATCGAACTCTTCGGGGTCGGGTGTAGGTGTGGTCATGATAAGCCCCGAGGGGATAAAAGTGGAGCATTCATTCAGACTCGGATTTCGGGCCTCAAACAATGAAGCCGAGTACGAGGCCTTATTAGCCGGACTAGGGGTAGCCTCGGCAGTAGGTGCCCGGAATGTTGATGTATTTTCAGACTCACGGCTGATAGTCAATCAGGTCCAAGGCAAGTTCGAGGCACGTGATCCACGTATGAAGGCCTATTTGGAACGCGGAAAGCAGGCTATGTCAGACATTGGCACCGTGAGGCTGATACAAGTGGCTCGGTCCCAGAATAAGCACGCCGATTCCCTCGCCACCTTAGCCTCGTCCATAGCGGAAGGTATACCTCGGCTTGTTAGGGTGGAACTGATCCCAGAGCCAAGCATCTCGGCTAATATTAACTCGTGCAGCTCGGGGGCAGTGGTTGCATCGGTTACGACGCTCGGGCAAAGTTGGATGGACCCTATCGTGACATATCTAGCCGATGATAAGCTCCCGACCGATGAAAAAGAGGCAACTAAGATCCGTAGAATGGCCTCTAGATACTGGCTGTCGCCGGAGAAAAAGCTGTACAGGAGATCATATGGGGGGCCGTATCTTTTATGTCTACACCCGGCGAAGGTAGAAGAACTGTTAGAAGAGCTTCACAATGGAGTGTGCGGCAGTCACGTTGGCGGGAGATCTTTGGCACACCGGGCAATGACTCAGGGGTTTTGGTGGCCCAAGATGCAGAGAGACGCCGCCGAGTATGCCCGCAGATGCGAACAGTGTCAGAAGCACGCGCCCCTGATCCACCAACCAGCTGGCTGCCTCAACCCAGTTAGTAGCCCATGGCCGTTCTCACAGTGGGGGCTGGACTTACTCGGGCCTTTCCCCCGAGCAGCTGGAAATCGGCGATTCGTCGTGGTAGCCGTGGACTACTTCACCAAATGGGCGGAAGCTGAACCTCTGGCTAATATCCGAGATGTGGACATAAAGAAGTTTGTATGGAAGAATATAATTACAAGATTCGGTGTACCAAACACGCTCATCTCTGATAACGGCCTGCAGTTTTGCAGCAGGGTTTTCCGTGACTTCTGCAGAGACCTCGGCATCAAGAACCGGTATTCAACTCCGGCATACCCGCAAAGCAATGGCCAGGCCGAAGCGGTGAATAAGGTGATCGTTAATGGTCTGAAGAAAAGATTGGAAGGCGCAAAGGGGAATTGGGCCGAGGAGATGCCGAGCGTCCTGTGGGCCTACCGGACAACACCCAGAAGATCGACAGGGGAAACACCATTTTCCCTCACCTACGGTGCCGAAGCAGTAATTCCAACTGAGATAAGTCTGTGCAGCGGACGAGTGCATGGGTTCAATCCTGGTACGAACAACGGCCTACTGATCAAGCATTTGGACAAGTTAGAAGAATACCGAGAAGCTTCAGCCATACGGCTCGCCGAGTATCAACATAAAATCGCCCAAAGGTATAATCGCGGCATAAGGGCAAGAGAATTTAACGCCGGGGACTTGGTATTAAGGAAGGCGGTGGGAAACATGCGAGATACAAACTCCGGCAAGTTAGCACAAAACTGGGAAGGGCCGTACAGGGTTACAGCAATCGCCGGCTCGGGGGCCTATTTCTTGGAAGAGCTGGACGAAAGACCGCTGCCCCGACCATGGAATGCCAACAACTTGAAAAAATTTTACTACTAACTGATCGTTTTCAAGGCTGTGAAGCAATGCGAACTGTTGTAATTATTCGGATGATGCAAATGGTAACACGTATATATATGTACAGCTATGGTCAAAGTCTCAAATCGGAATTATTCCTGTCAACCAAAACGCTTCTGCCGAGCAGGTGAAAACCTTAAAATTTTCCTAAGGACAGAAACCTGCTGCCAGGCTAACACGTTATTGCCGAGCAGGTGAAAACCTTAAAATTTCCCTAAGGACAGAAACCTGCTGCCAGGCTAACGCTTCTGCCGAGCAGGTGAAAACCTTAAAATTTTCCTAAGGACAGAAACCTGCTGCCAGGCTAACACGTTATTGCCGAGCAGGTGAAAACCTTAAAATTTCCCTAAGGACAGAAACCTGCTGCCAGGCTAACGCTTCTGCCGAGCAGGTGAAAACCTTAAAATTTTCCTAAGGACAGAAACCTGCTGCCAGGCTAACACGTTATTGCCGAGCAGGTGAAAACCTTAAAATTTCCCTAAGGACAGAAACCTGCTGCCAGGCTAACACGTTATTGCCGAGCAGGTGAAAACCTTAAAATCTCCCTAAGGACAGAAACCTGCTGCCAGGCTAACGCTTCTGCCGAGCAGGTGAAAACCTTAAAATTTTCCTAAGGACAGAAACCTGCTGCCAGGCTAACACGTTATTGCCGAGCAGGTGAAAACCTTAAAATTTCCCTAAGGACAGAAACCTGCTGCCAGGCTAACGCATTATTGCCGAGCAGGTGAAAACCTTAAAATTTCCCTAAGGACAGAAACCTGCTGCCAGGCTAATTCATTATTGCCGAGCATGTGAAAACCTTAAATTTTTCCTAAGGACAGAAGCTTGCTGCCGGGCTAATTCATTATTGCCGAGCATGTGAAAACCTTAAAATTTGTCCTAAAGGACAGAAGCTTTCCGCCGGACTAATTCATTATTCCCGAACAAGTAAAAACTTTAAACGCACACTAAGGTCAAAGGCCTGCTGCCGAGAAAGTTAGTTATTACCAAGCAAGTCGAAGCACTAAAATCTATCTAAGGGCAGGCCCGTTGCCGAGCTTGATTTATATTGTTAATCAGGAAGAGACCTCAGAATTTTTTTTCCTAAGGGACAAAGTCTGCTTGAGCACATGCAAATAGAAATCCTAAGACTAACCAGGGAGGAAACCCCGGTTGGAGTTCAACCGACCAATTGTGTTAAAGCCAAAAATTCCCGGTCTACCAAAACGCCATACCAATTCATAACTTCAAGAAGATAATAACAAATAAAATAAACCAAAGAGAAGCACTGTTCAACAATAAATAAAACAAAACAAGATTGAAAATTGTTCAGTCACCACAACCCGGTGACGTAGGCAAATCATTCAAAAGAAAGTTAAAATAAGTACTAAGCAAGCTAAAGAAATCGTCAAAGGAAACGCAAGCTTTTTCTTCCTCAGGCAGATGAGTCGGCGGTTTGAACGGGGGCTTCGGCCTGCACGGGGTCCTGGACGAGCTGATCACCAGTGCGTAGTTGGCTGGCCACCTCTGGTTCTTCCAGCTCTGCATGAGCATCGATCTGCTCCACTAGCTCCCTCAAACTGGTTGTCTCCTCCTCGTCAAGAGGTCCTAGTGTAGCTTCTCGTATAGGGGAAGAAATTGGAAATGGGATTTGAGCAACATTCCTGAGAGGAGAGTCCTCGGGGACCCCCATGGCCTGTAGGGCAGCCAGCCAACCCTCCTGAAAGCCGAGTTTCCGAGCCTCCCTTATTACTGGCTCCGCCGAGTTTTCAGCATCGGCGAAACCTTCATTGTACCATTTGTTCTCGCTCACCTCAAGGGATGCCCGGGCTTCAGCCAGTTCCTTCTCACGAGCAGTCCCCAGACTCTCGGCTGCTGCCAGCCTCAGCTCAATGTCCCCCATGCTGTTCTGGAGCTCCGCATATTTCTTCTCGGCGTCCGCCCTCGCCTTTTCAGCAGCTGCCGCCCTCTTCTCCGCTGCAGCGGCAGCTATGGCCTTCTCCTTCGCATTTACATCGGCCACATCCTTCAGAGCCCTTTCTCGGCCAGCATCCTCGGCGAGGTCGCTGACGCGCCTATCCAAAATACACGCCAGCTGCGCGGCCTGTAAAGAAACATGTACAGGGAGCACTTCCCAGTTAATCAAAAACGAGAAAATGTAAGATGGAGAAGAACTAAGTAAAGATTGTATTCACTGACCGCGATGGTATGCCACTGCAGTCTCCGTGCCATGGACTCGTCTGTACCCTCCTCGAAAGCCCGTACATCTTCTGGAAGAAGCAAGCCCCGTGCCAAGGACTGAGCAACGTTACCCCCTGCCCCCTTCGCCCAGACGTGAACGCTGGCATCCGAGGGAAGAAGCTTGCCGTCCAGCATGTACGAGGGCTGCCAGGCGGCCACAGCACGGGAGGAAGAGGCTACGTTTGTCCCAGGCTGAGTTGCAGGTTCTCGGATCACTATGCCACTCGATGGCCGAGGAGGGGTCTTCGCCGTCACCGTGGGAGGAGTAATTACGGTTTGTTCGGCTGTTTTTTGCCTTTTTCTTTGCCGTGCTACCGGCGGAGGGGGAGGTGTTCGTCCGCCCCCTTGGGGTTGTTGTTGCTCGGTTGCCTGTCCGGCCCCGGAGATGAACCGGTTGATGTTCATTGTCCTTCGAGTCACCATCTCCACTCTTTGAACTGGCTCGGGCTCGGCAACTACCTCTTCAACGTCTTGTGGAGCAGCCCCTTGAACAATTTGGCCTTCTGGTTGAGCGGCCGCCTCCGGTTCGATCTGCTCGTGTGCGCGCTCTCGGCGTGCCCGGGACACACGCTCGGCAGACTCGTCACGAAGCGGTTGGCGTTCGTCGGAGCAAATATAACGCGGTCCGAGCTCGCGGGCTTCTCCTACTGTAAACTTTGCAGGTAGAAAGCTTGGATGCCGAACGTCGATATAGGATAAGAGGGGGCTATCTACCAATAAAGCCTGGCCGAAGGCTTGCCAGGTGGTATAAACTGGTTGGACGCCGAGGATCAAATGGGACGCTCGGAGTTGCCCGTCGTTGTGCACGAAAATTTCGGACCGCAGCACGAAGTTCAAATCGCGCACGTGCACAACCCTGAGGTCCGGGATGAATACTCGGCCGTCTGCGCATATCAACACGGATAATTGTTAGCATCAATAAGAAGGATTCACAGACAAAAACAATTGTACGTGCATCATAATGAAAAGCAGAATAGGAACGAGACAAATGAGTAGAACGAACCAACTTCACGCCTGGTAAGGGGGCATGGGAAACCACCGGCAAACCAGTTGCCGCGCACCCTGACAAACTCCCCGGCAGAATTTCTGTTCGAGTCAGGCAGGCAAGAAATAAGCCGTACCCTCATATCCCTCACTCTCAAATAATAGTTGGTTTTCTTTGTCCCACATAAACTGTACATGTGGTTTATATCATGGTGGTCTAAGTGCAAATCAAAAAGTTGGTTCAAACGCCTCACACAACTCACCACCCGAAAAAAGTTAGGAGGGAGCTGGTCGGGGCAGAGACCGTAGTACCTAAGTGTGTTGACTAAGAGAGGATCTATGGGAAACCTCACCCCACCCTCTAAAATGGACATTAGGGGGAAAAAGACAGTGTTTCCCCCTCTGTGAAGAGCCATTTCGCTCTCCTGACAATAGGATATCTCGACATCTTCAGGAACCTCAAAGGCCTGCCTAAAAGTGACCAAGGCTGCTGCAGTATCTAATAGATACGAGTACCCCATCCTAAAGATTCTAGGTGGATAGCGAATAAAAATGTGAAGGAAAGAAGGAGAGGGGTGTGAAGAACTTACTTGGGCTCTAAAGGTGAAAGAAGATTCTGGTCTGAGATATGAATGCTCGGATGAGTGCTCGGCAGAGAGGGAATCACAGGAAAACGAGAGCAAAAAGTGGCAAAATGGTGCAAGCCAGAGTTTATATATAGGCTACCGCTGGGAGGAATGCAGCAATTAATTAGCCGTTGAGAAGATTAATTATCAAACCGTTCCGATTCCCGCGCCTCCTAAAGCCTGCGCCGCCTCGGTTCACGAAGCGTCAGGCAATAATGACAGTTTATCCAGACAGCCAGCGTTGACACACCTTTTTAGGCAACAGAATTAATGGCGCTCTGAGAGATCCCAGGCGTCAAATCCCCGAGCACCCACGGCCTGCATCCTGGAGAAGTTCCTTGATTCACGCCGAGCGCCGAGCATGAATCAAGGGGGGGCTATTGTACGGCACCCAACTCCCATGCCTACTTGTTGGGCCCCTTTGTCTGGGAGCGACATTTGGGCCCTGGCCCAAATGTTCCGCATGGCCCGGCCCATGATCATACGTATCGTTTATCCAGTTAACCCAAAGAGGGCCGTGCCGAGGACCTATCCCGTGCACTATGAAATCTGGAGTGTGCCGAGGTTATGGTTCTCACTTCCTCGGCAATTCCCCGAGGATCGATGCTGCTGTGTCGTTCGTTCAGGAAAGAACCAAGTTCCAAGGCCACCATCACCAAACCACCCACTTACCACTGATCACATTGGACCTCTAATAGCACTCACTAAAATGTGATGATGACCACCCCATTATAGAGAAGCTATAAATACCAGAACAACAGATGGAATGGGGGTTGGAGAATTGAGAGAAAAAAGAGGGTTAGAGAGTGCACATAACAGTCTCAGGACTTAGGACTACCCACAGTAGGTGAACTTCAAACCCATAATATAAGTAGATTGTAAGCCCAACGATTGTCTGGTCCGCTGGTCACATTTTGGGTGCGTACAACTACTACTACTACTACTACTAAAGATAAAACAAATTTCACTTCATAGGCCATATAAATTGATGTGTCACCAATCACAATATTCAAATAATCATTTATTATCTTTTTGAATTACCACCCGTTGGTATCCGCTCTGTGCTGATTTTTGTTAGTTTTTAGACCCTCGAACAAACAAGGTTTAACCAATTTTAAGGCCAATTTGTTAATTAGATTAATTATGCAAGCCTTAGGTTAAACAAACAATCAAGCATACCATGCATAGTGGAAAAGTAAATGACCTAGGATATGATGACCTAGGAAAACTAATGAAACAAACTAGTTTCACAGTAAAAACCTGGGGGGACCAATCCCAAGATGAAAAATTCACTATCAGATAGGGATTTTATAGTCAGAATATCAATTCATAGTAAACCTAACTAGAGTTAACAAACTTTGCTCTGAATCCCACAAACTCATCTGACATAGATCTATTCCAAACGTGAACCTCCAATCCACGCACTTCAAAATCCCATTGAAGCTTTGAATCAACGTAAACCTCCAGTCTACGACTTCAAGACCACCCTTAAAGATTTAGATCTCTAGCACCTTTGATGACTAGAATGAAGACAGCAACTTCTACAACACTGGATCTTGAGTTTTTTCAAAGAATAATATCAGTAGAAGATTTGAGAGAGCTTTTAGTACAAAAACCCTAGATCTAGAATAAGAGGCAGAAGAGGTGCTCTTCTTTCTCTATTAAAAACCTCTCTAGGGTTAGCTTATAATGTCTTTTAAATACAACAACAAACAAATAACGATTTGGGCTTGAAACAAACAAGTTATGAGTTTTTTCACGTTTGCTGATTTTTACTAATCCACGACTCTCAATCAATCGCAATTCAATTTCGATCAATCAAAATTGTGAAAAATCCAGATTCTTGAATCAGCTTTTTTCCTATTCTTGCACACTAAATACTAGCATCTTGAGCATTGTCTAATAAATCCTATAGACTCTATGAGTTATATCAAGACAAGTTTTTTTTCACGTGATTGCCAAGAAATCTATACACATAGAATTCAACAATTTCTCTTAAATTTTTCATTACAAGATGTCCAAAGAATTCTAAGTAGGGGGTTCATCCATCCAAACGAAACTAACCCAACTAGACTCACCATATATATAAGTTTATTTAATTAACCTTATTTTAATTTTTATCTTTTAAGAATTAATTTAATGAATTTGGAAATTTAGGATATAGTTTAAGAATATTCTATGACACTAATGATTTATAGAAAAAAAAAAGTACTTAAAAAGTTGATAAAAGTCACTATTTTTTCACAATCTATGAGAGATGTGAGCACAACCTAGGTTGGATTAGATTGGATTTTACACATGTGATAGGTTGGGTTAGGAATTTCTCAATCTTAAAAGGTTAGGTTGGAAAGACCCTCCATCTTGATCCATGTACACTCCTTAATAGAGTATGATAAACGTGGTGGTATATTATGTATCAATTATGTGTAACATCTTTTTCACATCGCATATATCTTATATACAATATGAGACAGATGTTAAGTGAGGTTTTAGTTATTTATAATTTTTTTTGATAATTTGATAGTTGGTGTTGGGGATTTGAATCCTTGATTTGGAGACGGTTTTTGGTATCAAATGATGAGTTATTATTAGGTATTCTCGGAGCATGGTGATGTGATACTCCATTCTTTTATATTCATGGTAGATCTCACTAATTAAATTCATGGTAGAGTCCATCATTAACGTGAGAGGAGGAAGCATCAATCACCATACTCAAGAGTACTAATAATTTTCCTCGAATAATACCATGTCAGTCATATTAACATCTAATAAATAAAAAACATGTGTGCAAAAATAACCACTTTCAGTTTCTTTAAGACTTTCTCCATTCTTCCCATGTGTGTGTGAAAATACTTAGTATTCTAAAAAAAAAAATTAAGAGCACTAGCATTAGGTGTGCCAAAATTTTGGCATTTGGCACACCAAACACTAAAAAACCCTCCCAAATTAAATGTTCCAAATGCTAAAATTTTTAGCATTGGTGAACAATACAATTCTAATAATAGAATTGTAAGGACAGAAATGCTAAACTTTAAAAAAAAAAAAAAAAATTATTCTACTTTTCTTTGTCATATCTCAGCCTCTCTTCCTCTCTTCCTCTCTTATTCTCTCTTCCTCACATTCACTCTCTTCTTTTCCTCTCTCACTCTCACCTCCGATCTCACCTCAAATATTGCCACCAATCTCGCCTCCTACCTTGCCACCAATCTCACTCTTAGACGCCACTACCAATATCACCAGTCGACTCTTGCCAAGCCACCAACATTTTCTAGCCTTTAATCTCATCCAACTACCACTAATCTTGCCTAGCCTCTTTTCCCCAAGCCACTGTCGATCTCTCCAAATCTCTCTCTCTCTCTCTCGTTGGTTGTGGTGCTTTTTTTTTTTTTTTTAGGGTTGTTGCAATGGGCTAATATTGGTGGGTTGTGGGTTGATTTTGGTGTGTTGTTTACAGTGGTTGTTGATGGTTGGATTGATTTTGGATTGTGATTACGGTGGTTTATGGTTGATTCTGGGTGGTGGGGAATTTTGCATTTATTTATTTTTATAAATATTGTATGAGTTTTTTTTTTAATGTATTGTATATATTATTTTAATGTGTTAAAGGGAAGAATAGAATATCTAAAGTAGGATGTATTGTAAAGTGGTGTGTTAAAATAGAAAAAGTAGGTTTTTGTGTGTTAAAATGACATTTGGGATAGCATTGTTGATGCTAATGCTCCACCAACTTTGAGAGTGGTGGTAGAATACTGATGTAGTTATTATGCACACATATTTCTTAATTATTGGATTTTAATACGCTGACATGGTATCATTTGATATTTTAAATATTTTTTTCATGATTTGAATGTCCTACATAATGTTTTGCCAACCAAGACACTTTTTCACCAACGAGCATGAGACACGGGACTCAAAGGTTCTAGCTCCACAGGGAGCATACATAGCATTTTAAGAGTTCTTCTAGTATCATAAATAAATTCACAATTTTTGCTATAACTTTTTTATGTGGTTGGTTGCTTGCTTGTCAATTTTATATACACTCACAATTTTGCTCTAACATTTACATTTTGTTACGTCAAGGATTGTGACAAAAGTTGTACGTTTGGTTATAGCAATATATTTTTTTGGTATTTTAATATATCAAATTCAGTAACCCAAAAAAAAAAAAAAATACCTTTTTCCCCATAAACACCCGCAGTTTCTAGCGTCTTCAAAGTGGTTGCCACGCTGGCACATCCCAGGCCGTTGTTTGCTTTAAAAAACAGGACAGGGCCGCTGTTTAGCTAGCAAAACCAAAAGAAACAGAGAGCAGCGGTCCAACACCAAAATTTCCCACAAACTCTTTCTTGGGAACCAAACAATGCCACGTAGACGTAGTATATATATTTTTGAAAACAAAAAAAGAAATACAGCCATATATCTAAAACCCTAACTCAAGTCAAAACCCATCCAACAGAGTAAAAAAAAGCAATGGATCGAAGCGGTGTTTCTCAAAGCAAAAGTCAGAGCGAGCCCGTGTGTGGTAAGGAGGCTCTTGATCTACTTAACTGTGTTACTCAATCGCCTTACGATCAAGACAAATGCCTCCGCCTCTTACAGTCCTTGCGAGACTGCGTGCTCAACAAGGTACCTTTCTCACTCTCTCTCTCTCTCATTGTTTTGTGATGGGTTTATGAGCTTTGTTGCTTGTTTAGAACCGAGTACAATTCAAGTTATAGACTTATGTAAATGGGTTTTTTTTTTTTTTTTTATATATATTTTTAAGAGTTGGGATTTGTTGCCTTTTTGGAATTTTGTTTCACACTATGAAATAGTCAATGGAGTTATTATGCGTATTGGGGTTTTCTAAAATTCCTGAAAGGACTGTTAGATCTTGCGGATTTGGGTTTGGGACAAACAATGCCAAGTTTGTTTGTGTGGACGAGTATTGTGTTTTTGACCCAGTAGTAGTCTGCTCGGTGATATTAAATATTAGAATGGATTTTTATCTTTCGTCAATAATTAGTGTGTTTGGTGTTCTTGAAGTTGAAAAATGAACTTATGTGATGTTGGGTTTTTTATAGTGACACTTTAGATTATGTGCATTGGGGTATTCTAGATTTCCTGAGAAGACTGTTAGGTATTGAGGATATGGGTTAGGAACAATGCCAAGTTTGTGTGGAAAACTAGTGTGTTTTTGACCCAGTAGTTGTCTGCACAATGATATTAAATTAGAGTAGAATTTGCAACTTTCGGCACTAATTAATTTTTTTTTGGTGCTCTTGAAGTTGAAAATAAACTTATGTCGATGTTGGAATGTTATAGTGACACTAGATTATGATTTCTAACTTATATTTTGATTAGATACACATGCACCTGGTGGATCTTAATATGGCCTTTACATGATACCCGGCTTTTTGTGTGGTTTTCCATTTAATCTTGAATGAGCCTTCTGTTGAGAGGTCTGTGAAGATATCCAAGCATGGAAATTTGTTTTTTGCCTAAAGAAAGAAAACAATGTTATAACTGGACCAGCTAAAGCAAGGATGGGGAAGTTGTGTCACTACTTGCATTAAGGTTCTAGTTCAGATCAGTCTGATGTGATTGCCTCTTCCATACCAGTGCCTTTACATCCCTTTGATGATAATAAGCATTACTTGCTTCCTAAACAAATATTAGAGATAATGAAGGTGCCACCTAAATTATGTCAAAGCTTTTGTCATCAAGTGGCCATTTAACAAATTTGGACCAGGTTGCTTAGCTCTTTTGTTTCAACTGTTATCCCTATCATGTACTTACCAGTTTCCAAGCTTGAAGTTACCTTCTTAGCATTTGCACTTTGTTGTCAAAGGTAACAGAAAGATGAGAATGCCCTTGTTTAGTCCATGG
The DNA here is from genome assembly GCA_023736055.1 of Quercus glauca. Lineage (NCBI taxonomy): Eukaryota > Viridiplantae > Streptophyta > Magnoliopsida > Fagales > Fagaceae > Quercus > Quercus glauca. The sequence continues at coordinate 69,040,970 of CM043316.1, read as the reverse complement.
GTTGGTTTTGGGGGTGGTGGGGGGTTTATTCTGTCTAATCATACCAAGAACCAAACCAAAATGACTTCTCATTTGATTCCCTTTCTTTATTGGGTTATATAGCTTCTTATTTCTCTCCTTCACAAGCACCCTAGAGTAGAGTCCTTTCGATTTTTCAAATTTTCCCCACCTGGGAAATGTGAAACATGTTGGTCTTAGGTTTAAAATAATGATCCTAATTGAACTTGCCTTTCAGTTATGACATTCTTGGCAGTAAGACTTATCCCAAAAAACACACACAAAATGAAGAAGACATTGTTGGCTGTAAGATCAATAGATTATTTGGCATCATAGAGCAGACACTACAGTTATGACAACCTACTCTTGATATGACATTAAACATGGTACAAACAATTTGGCTTCAAGTGAGGGTGCATATTTTGAATGGAGTAGACCTCTGAAATGCAATTTAAGAACACATTTCTCATTTAGATCATGTGAGGTCAATGGCCTTGTATTTCTATGTTTCATTTTGTACAACATACAATGCGTTTACTGTCTTTTGCTTTTCTTTTCTTATGTTTTTTTTTTCCCTCAAACAGAAAGTCAAGAAGTTCTCACTAGCTGATCAAGAACAGCAAGAAGCAAACACAACGGGCAAGAAAGCTTGATTGAATTTTGTCTGAAGTTTGTTATCACTGATAACAAACTTGATAGCTAGCACAAAATTGTTTTCACTTCGACCCAATCCATAAAGAATGCTGCTTTGAAAACATTTTGATATTAACAAAAGTATTATTCACTTTGTTGTGGGAATTTCTTTTGGAGGATCAGAAGAGTGGCATATGTTTTTCAAGCATTGAATGCTTGATTTTATTTTCTCCAATGGAAAATAATACTAAAAATATGTCAAACCTACTATACTAGTTTCGCTGTTGCAGCTACTAGTAATAATATAATACTAACAGTTTTGCCATTCTTACTGATACTAGATAATTACCAAGAATTCAGACATTTCGAAACAAATCCATTTTTTGTCCCCAAATGTTACAATGTGAAATTGTGTCTTCAGTCTGTCTTGTTGGTAGATGCAATTATGCTTATGGATGTCAAAGTCAAGCAGCATTATATTTTTGGTACTTTTTATCACATCCAATAACTTATTGTACAATGTTAGTGGTTGTGGTTCTGTGATGGTAGTATGTGGGAAACATGGCTATATTATAGCGAACAAAGGGTTGTAGAACCGTTGTGAAACCGTCTAAAAATGTTGGATATAAGTATATGGTTGTGATTGCTCTTCTTCTTCTTTTAAATAATTTATGACGTTTCACCAAGTTAGGATCTTTTGAACCCACCCGTAAGATGTAAACCATGAATATAGATCCCATCTGCCAGAACTGTGTATCAGGTAAAATCAAGAGAATTCCTAGTGGGAATTGAACCTAAGATGTTTTGGTCTATAGTTCATCCAAAATCTCCAACCATTAGATTGCAAGTAGGGGTGACAAATGGGCGGGTTGGGTCATAAATGGGTTGGACGTGTAATTACCCATTTATTCATTATGACTTATTTATATATAAATTAATTATTCATTACCCGCCCAACCCATTTAATTAGTAATCTATTCATTTAACCCAATATGGTTTAAGTACCTCTAAAACTAGTTGAATACCCTATACACTTTCAAAATTACCCAAATACCCTAAAATACTCAAAATGACCTAAATACCCCCTACACTTTCAAAATTACCAATATACCCTTGGACATCCAAAATATTGTCTGTAGAGGTTTATTTCTTTGTTGACAAATTATATTTAAGGGAAAGAGGTTCTAACACAAAGGTACACCACAACTCTACTCAAAAGCCATGATAACTTTTAAGGAGGAATGTGACAAGTTATACTACATACAACATACCCTCTTAAGCAATGTGGGACAATTATCCATTCTTTTTCTTTTTAGAAACAAACACACACACACACATACAAAGGGGAGAGGGAACACACCCCTTTCTCTTTCCCCTCTATGTGTGTGTGTGTTTGTTTTTTTTAAAAAAGAATGTGTAATTGTCCTACATTGCTTAAGAGAGTATGTTGTGTGTAGTATAACTTGCCACACCCTCCCTTAAAAATTATCATGGATTTTGAGTGGAATTGTGGTGTACTTTTGTATTAGAATCCCTTTCCCTCTCCCCTCTTTGTGTGTATTTGTTTCTCAAAAAAAAAAAAAAAAAAAAGAATGTGTAATTGTCTCATATTACTTAAGAGAGTGTGTTGTATATAGTATAACTTGCCCCACCCTCTCTTAAAAGTTACCATGGCTTTTGAGTGAAGTTGTGGTGTGTTTTTGTGTTAGAACTTTTTTCCCTCTCCCCTCTATGTGTGTATGTTTGTTTCTAAAAAAAAAAAAAAAAAAGGTAACTGTCCAATATTGCTTAAGAAAGAGTGTTGTGTATAGTATAACTTGTTATGCTCTCCCTTAAAAGTTACCATGAATTTTGAGTGGAGTTGTGGTGTGCCTTTGTGTTATAACCCCTTTCCTTCTCTCCTCTGTGTGTGTATTTGTTTCTCCAAAAAAAAGTACTTGAATTCAAGCAATACCAAGTGGTTTTGTAGCCAACTTTGAACTATATAGTATATACAAAGTATACTCCTGAATCATCTTTTATTATTATTTTTTTAAAATTTTTGTTGCTTTAGCTTTTACTTTTTCTCTTGCCAGGACCATTTTCTAAAATGCTTCTAGGATGCTATTTCATTCTGATTTATAAACAATCTACCCTTTTTTTTAGAGAGTTTTAACCTATAGCGTCTGCTCCTGATGATAGCTTTTTATCATCAGATCAAGACACCAATTAGTTTTTGGTGTAAACGATGATTGAACTCCAGATCTCTTATACAACTATCGGAAATTTTACCAGTTGAGCTAATTGGAACCCACATAAACAACCTACCCTTTCTCAAAAATAAATAAATAAACCTACCAAACTTTGAATATCTCCTAAGTCCTAAGTTAAGTCAAGCACCAAGTCTAAATATTTATGCTTTCTAATTTCAATTGTTCACTATCTTGCATGTGATTTAAATTTGCTTCTATGTATTTATTATTTTATTTTAAAGGGCACATATATCCAATAGGGTTAAGACAAAGAAATTCTTACTGGATTGAAAAAACATTATAATCAATAATATATACCCTTAAAATTACTGATTAACATGACCACATTATTTATGATGTCATTATTTAAAAGCAGGTCTACTAATTGATTGATGTTTTTATTGTGGTGCTTGTTGGCAAAAGATGCTCATCAAATGACTTCTCTTTGAAGTATTTTATGGCTATGGCAGCAATATCAACGGTACAAAAGGCAAAGGTTTACTCTTTTACTCAAGAACTTCATGCAGACACCAACAAAGGCAAGGGAAGATCCAGTTATAATAGAGGCCAAGGCATTTTTTTGGAACTACATACAATCATAACAGTTTGGGAACACAAAATATTAAGCTAGAGATATCAAAGCATATTTCCAACGCCAAACACAAAATGTTACACTTGCCACCCAATTCTCCATTTACTTCCTCAGCTGTAAAGATGTTCAGTATGGGGAAAATGAATCATCAATACCTGCCTTTATTCCTTGCCTCTTGTTTGTTCTTTATTTCTCTTTCTCAAACTGCCTCTAATACTTCCTCTCAACATCATTGCCTCCTTAACCAAAGTGCTCATTTGCTGTAACTAAGGCAAGAATTTGTTGAAAGGAGAATTTATTCTCTTTACTATGATTACTATAATGGTTCTTGATGATGCCGAAAAATCACCAGTGAGCCACACAGCCTTTACACGCTCGAAACAATACCTACACAACAAAAAGAGAAGACCTAACAGAGAGCACCGATATGACGCCGGCCAAATACCCTCCGCAGATCTCCATTAATGTGCATATATTCCAGAATCTTCCTCGTGTTAGAATTCTATTCATATTGGGACTCTGTAGACTAGGGTTAATCGTGAGACGCAAGTCGTTTCCATTTAGGGTTTCTTGGAGACCACAAAATGGCCAGTTGAATGCCACGTGGCCCTTTGATCCGTCCACCTTACGTCCGTTCATGTAAGATCTGTTCAATATTAGCCCATTTTTCTAACACTGTCAAGTCCATCTAAGTGGATCCGTCACCTCCAATTTTCTCCCTCTTCAGTTCTTATCCAAAGATGAAGCATTGGAAGGCAAATAGTGATAATTGCAAAGTCATCAGCAAAAACAATTTTTATTCAACAAAAATTGTAGAGTCATCAGCAAAAACATCAGACTATCAAGAGAAATTCTCATTTTTGCCAAAGACTTAATATAGCTAAAATATTTGTTCCAATTCAATAAATTTCTAAATATCATTCTTTTGTTCAGATTAAAGAAAGAATAAGGATGGTTTCAAAAAATATCAGAGCACCAATTTTAAGTACTGAGGCTGCAATTATTACAACTAGGACATGTAAAAAATTGCAAAGTCATCAGCAAAAAAAAAAATTTCAATTGCATTCCCCACTAAACCATCCCAACTTTCATGAACCAATATCTGCCTAAAATAAAACTAGGGCTTCCAAGCAATCAAAAACAAAAGAGTAAGGCAAGCAGGGATTGGCACCATCCTTTACGTCCCATGCTTTCCAAAGTACTTAAGATTTAGCAAATCTGCAAACCAAGGTGAATAAATTTAGTCTCACCTAACACACTCAAAAAAATAAAAAAAGACATGCAAGCACAGGACAGAACAACAGACCACCTCTCTCCCACTTAGCCATTTCCATCTTAGGTTCAATTACTTTAAAATTGTTGGCAAAAATTTGACATGGATTTCTGCCATATACAAAATTAAAAAGGATTCAAGCATGTATGTTGTCTATGTCATTAATCCCACTTATCAACTATCTCACTACCCAAGTTGGCTTATCTCATGCAAGATCCTATATTTCAATAGTTTCATGATTTACAGCAAATCCTAACATTTTCCAGCAATTTAACAAGTATAAAAAATGAATAGGAAATTACATAGGCAAGCAAAAATCAAAATCCTGCTATTAGGATATTGAAATATACAATTTGACTTATTGCTTAGGACCAATAATCAGCTTTATGCATCCTGTACAGATTGGAGAAGTTCATTCCCATTTTTCTTTGAACGAAGCTTAAGAGACTAATACTTGTAACATAAACTTTTCATAGATTGTTATTTTGCTAAATAATTCAACAGAATAATATTTGATACAAACTAATCTTCAATTTAGAATAGTTTTTTCAAAATTGTGACATTAGACCTGTAAAACCACTCACCTACTTAGCAAATGTCAAGAACCACAGGTCCACAGCTATCATAGTCTGATGTCTACAACACAGAACTTACAATTAGGGAACCAAAAATGCATCATATCATCAGGCATTTAATTAGAAATATATCAAAAACAACAAATAGTACAGAAAAAAAATACTTGGCATTTAATTAGAACTAATTGAGCTAGAATTATTAAAATTACCTAAACCTCATCATTATATGTAAAGTGTCTAGAAATGCATAGGTGTTCAAAATCCTCCACAAGGTGCTTGTCATCATGATCAGGTATAACTAGCAAAGCAAAAAAGTAGTAAGTAAATATAAAAAGGGAGAATGCATAATTTAATAAAAATTACAAGTATATGAAAAAGATATATACCCTGCCCACCAAACAACCAGCTGTGGGAACATAACAAAGCCTCTGCATTTTGTGGCAATAGACAACTACGGTACTTATCAAGAATTCGACCACCAATGCTAAACACAAACTCTAAGGCAATAGTAGTGATAGGAATACTCATAATGTCACAAGCCATTAGTGAAAGTTCTGGAAAACGACCACAATTTGATTCCCAATATTGAAAATATCCAAGTCCATATGAGTGTTATGGTCAAACCGGGTCTCTTCCAAATACACATCTAATTGTGACTTACTATCGATTGAACCAAAAATTTGACTCTCAAACGTATCAAAACCAGCAATATCAGCATCTCTCACCTTCTTATTAGCACCACTACTAGATGCATTTTCAACCATATTGTGTGCTTCAATATTAGTGGCGGGTAAATATCCTTCGAAAAGGGAATATAACTTGTCACGAAGATCCATCACCATTTTTGTCCCATTAGTGCCATAAAGTCGCCCATAATTGAACTCCACAAACTGCAACTTATACCGGGGATCTAAAATTACAGCAAATGATAGCACAATGTTGTAACAATCCCAGTATGTATCAAATTTTTCTTTCATGCTTTTTGCCATGTCACTAATTACTATATCATTATCTTCCATCTCTTCTAAAATACACAAATGAATTTTCCATACACCATGAAAGTATAAGTTGGCAGTAGGGTATTGAGTGCCTGAAAAAGAGAGTGGTGATGCCATAAAATGGCTTCAAAAACTTTGCTATCTTCCCGACCTTATCCCATTCATCATCTAAGGGACAAGTGCGAAAGCGTCCATCAACAATACTTAAATTGTGAAATGCATCCCGAAATGTAAGAGCTGTCTCAATCATTAAATATGTCGAGTTCCATTTTGTTGGCACATCTTGTCGCACTTTCTTACTAGTTAAATTAGGGAGTTCTTGAGCAAATCTTAACTTCGTCAATATGGTTTAAAATATGAGCACCACAACGAACATAAAAGAACTCACCACTACAAGGCAAAGATGATTTAAAAGAAGGGTTTTCTTCAAACTGTTCACCAAGGTATCACTGTAAGAAGCATATTCTAAAGTGATTGTAAATACTTTTTTCTTAATGCTCCATTCTTTTAGAATGTTAGGGCCGTTTGGTATAGGAGTTTAAATACATGTTTTCAGTTTTTAAAAAATATTACACGCATTTCTACACACTTTTTCACTTACACGTATTTTCAAAAAATACAAACAACATTATTAGAACAACGTTACCAATCGGCCTTTAAACAATCTCTTTCAGAACTACACGAAGCATGTTGGATTTTTAATTACTTGGGCATGTCAAGAAATTGTATTTTTCTTTTTCTTTGGCTTTTGCCTCCCACTTTTATTGTAGGACACGGATTTCCTCCAAACAAGTTTGGAGGAAATCCTACAAACAGGGGCAGCTGTCACTTAAAGAAAGAGACACGTCAGCTTGGGGTCATGTGCGTTGCACATGAGCCATTTAGGTGTGGAGCTGTTAACCCTAACAGCGTCACTTTCTTCCCATAAAAAAAAAAAAAAAAAACAGCGTCACTTTCTTCTCAAACACACACAGCCCTGCTGCCTCACGCCTCTCTCTCATCTCCTCCACCTTTGTCTTCTGAGCAAACTCAAACCGGCGAGATCTTGTGAGGCGAAATCGACGGTGGCCACGTGTAGCAGCCGCCGATCTCACCGGACAACTGGACAGCCCCTCTCTCTCTCTCCTCAAGCTCCTCAAACCCGCGTCTCAACCTGAGGTTTTGAGGTTTTTACCGACAAGAGCTTGTGAGGCGGAATGGACGACGGCCACATGCAGCAGCAGCCGCCGATCTCGCCGGACCAACTGGACAGCCCTCCTCTTCACCCGCTTCCCCCTTCGCTGATTCTGCCCCATTCAGTTTCTCACTCAGCTAATGCCGCTCCCATAAATTCGCCGCCAAAGATCATCACTTTGTTTCATTTATAGCACTAAAAATTATCTATTTCTTTCACTTATTTTTTATTTTTATTTTTAAATCTGATTCATTTATTGTTGAATGTTTTTGAGATTTTTATAATGGGTATGAAGCCCAGTATCAGTAGAGTGTGCGTGTGTGTCAATGGTTGGTGGAGATTTTATTAGGTTGTGTCCTTTGATGCCGATGTTTGGTTGCTGGGTTTATCGGTTCCTTGTGTTATGTTTCTGTTTTCATTTCTTGAGTTTCAAGTGGAAAAAAAATTAGTATTTACTGTGCGATCTTGTTCATAGCCAGGGATTTAGTTGTTACAGATCAACTCTCAAACATTAGTTGAACCTTGGTGTCTCTGACACTGTTACTTTTGTCCATAACAAATTGTGAAAATTCAGAAATAAAAAGCATCAGGTTGCTGGATTTACAAAAGAAAAAAGGGTGATGGCATTTACAGACATTTTGTATGCATGCATGCTATTCTTGTAAAACTCCCATTGAAGTAGAAAATATTTAAAGTATATACATCATCTGAATTCACCCAAATTAATATACTGGGGCCAGCTAACAATAGTGCCAATTGTAGTAGGGATGTCCATACGGTTCTCATTTCTCAGTAGATTGATAATGTTATAAATAAAAAATGATTGTAATGATATCTATGCTTGGTTATTTTTCAACTACAGGTTTAAACATTTGCTATAAAATCTTAAATGAACTATATCTATGTGTGTTAATACCCATTGAGATCTCTATCTGCATGGTTTCTTTGTTTGGAAATTTATGAGCTAAAACATGAAATCCCTCTCGAGCTTCCTTTTTATTGAATGTAAACATTAATGTCTGTTGTGGCACACACCAATGCTAGCATTTGTATTTGCATATAACAAATTTCTATGTTACTTGTGAGTGTGTGTGTGTATTCTATTCTTACCCTAAAAAAATGATGAGAAAATTTATATGTGTATCAGCTTTGATCTTAAGCATGTATAATATTGTAAATTTCAACTGCTGCAGGGCATGCCAAAGAACATTGTTATTGGCTCTCATGTTTGAGTTGGAGATCCAGAATTAGTTTGGATTGATGGACAAATAAGAAATGTAAATGGAGAGGAAGCTGAGATTCAAACTAGTAACGGGAAGACGGTAAGTTGATTTCATAAGATGTTAAATAATCTTCCCAATCTAACAGGCATTCAATCTTATGATCATCTAGTTCAGTTTTCTATGATTACAATGTTTTTCCAATCTGTTATTCGCTGTGTTCAAGAATTTTTGAGATTTGAACTCCCTTTGCATTTTTAATTTTAGAGTGGTCATTTTCTGTTTTCAAATATTTCCTAAAAAAGAGGGAACATAGAGTAAAGGAGGAATTAAAAATAGTAGAAAAGCCTTGTCACATTCCCAGTGAATAGGCTGTTTGGGAAACATTTTCTTTGTAAATATGTTCCTACAATATGTTTATTTTATATGTCAAGAGAGTAGGCTATAGTATATGAGAAGGACCAGGCATGTCCTTATCTTCCTGGAATTGTGTGCTTTAAATTGTTTGCAAATATCATGAACTTATGTGAAGGATCTTTCCTTGAAATGGCTTTTAAGTTTTTATTACCTTTTACAATTCCTTGGTGTCACTATTGGTGTTATTACTTGCTAGTTTACTTAAATTGTTGGCCTGGATATCTTAATTTTTTCGTAACTACTTTTTTTTTTTTTTCATGTAGACACTGTTCATTGGATCACATTCCATACTTGGGAGGGCAGTTGTTGTGAATGTTAATCTTGATATGATTTGGAAGCATGAAAGCCCATTGTTTTAAAGCTACGTGTATCTTTGTTGGATCTAGCCGACTTCTGTTTTTTGCTTGGAGAGGTGTGCATGCAAAAGAAGACCAAAAAAAAAAAATTTGGAAACCAACTTTGGTATATTAACTACTATTGAAATGAAGATGCAAGTCCAGAGTACAAAACGCAAAAGAAGACTGAGTGAGACTGAAGAAGAAACGAGGTCGTTTTGTGTAAATGAGGACTTGATGACACTTAGTGACAAAACTGTGTTTTGCAATCTCTTTAGTAATTGTTTTAGTGAAATGCTTAGACAAATTAGTTCAGTTTCTGTTATGAGTTAAGTCCACGTGTTAGCTTGTAATTAGTGGTTAGATTAAAATAGTTTTCCCACTTAATCAAGGAAGTTAGTTTTGCTTATTTCTTTTCCAGATTTTGTATATAAGGGATTAGATTTTTTCTATCTATTCTCAGTTGCTTGTAATCACTTTTACTCATCAATAAGAAAACTAATTTCTGTTTAGTTTTCTTCATCTTTAAAAGCTTTGAGTTTTTACAACTCCTACTTAGGCAGAGTGTTACAACAAATTCAATTTGTAAAAGAGGCTCTACCTCTCTCTTTGGGCTGTGGTTAATAAAATTAGAGGTGCTGAGGTTTGATTCTTTGATATATGTGAGTTGTAGCATTCATATTTGTGAGATTTCTTCGGTAGTGCTGTAGCTTTTGCATTTGGTTAGAATTTGTGAGATTTCTTTGGTAGTGCTGTAGCTTTTGCGTTTGGTTAGAATTTGCTTTGTAGATCTCTTTGATATATGTGACTGGAACCTAGCATGAGATACCATAGAAGATGCGGTGCTTAATAATGAGAGAAATGCCGCTAATCATGTAAAAAATAGCATTCAAGTGAAGAGTAAAGTCAAGATTATGTGAACATTAATATAAATTATGCTTTTATGTCATTCTCAATTTTATTATTTGCTACAAGCAAATTCATACACAAAGAACAACTCCATTTAGAAGGATAAAATTTTTGAAATACATTTAAGGCCTAAAAAGTTAGTAACAGAACTCCTTCGCTACATGCTATTCGCAAAACAGAGTTGTATACATTACATATATTCATCAAAATAAAGCCATCAACTGATTCTTGCATTCCCCATAACCAAAATTGCTTTTGGAATTAGTCAATTGAAAATTTGAAATTGAAAAAAAAGTTATTAACTACAATGGTATTCCATTGTGATGGTTTGTGTTAAACTACACAAAGACCTCCTCGATTGTTGTTCCAAGGGGTCAAAAATCTAATCCCTCCTTGATGGCATGGTAAACTTGAGAGATTTCCTGTACCCTGTTCCTTGCCTCAATTCACATCTCTTTTGTGAGCAGAAAGTTAATGGAATCAACCCATTTGGAGAGTAGCTCGGAACATTTATCAACTTGATGAATCTCCCTGAAAACTACAAATCTTGCATAAAAAATGGCTTAGCATTAAGCTTCAATGTTTCTAACAGTTATTAACTTATTTTCACAAACAATTTTTGTGCATTTCCAAAAAAAATTAAAATTAAACAAAATAAGGAATTACTACCAATCCCAAACTAGAATACAAAAGGGATTATATTAAACCCAAACCAGGTAACGGGTGAATCTTAGAAAACCAAACAAAAATTGTTAAATTCATGTGTTTCTAAGCTTCCCTACGTTGTTTTCTATAATCTTAAACTCAAACCAAATTGTTAAATTCCAATGAAGTTGATTTTTTGTAAAGAAATCAAACAAAAAATTCCAATGAAGCTTCTTTGAAGTGGATGACCTTTGGCAAAGAAATCAAGGATAGGGGAAAAAAGATCATAATACCAGTTCTATAATCACATTTTTTTTTTGGATGAGCAGCTAAAATCTAGATGAATTTATATGCTAGATAGACTGAATGGGGCGGAATCAGCGAAGGGGGAAGCGGGTGAAGAGGAGGGCTATCCAGTTGGTCCGGTGAGATCGGCGGCTGTTGCTGCATGTGGCCGCCGTCCATTCCGCCTCACAAGCTCTTGCCAGTCAGAACCTCAGAACCTCAGGTTTAGACGCGGGTTTGAGGAGCTTGAGGAGAGACAGAGAGGGGCTGTCCAGTTGTCCGATGAGATCGGCGGCTGCTGCACGTGGCCGCCGTTGATTTCGTCTCACAAGATCTCGCCGGTTTGAGTTTGCTCAGAAGACAAAGGTGGAGGAGATGAGACAGAGGTGTGAGCCAGTAGGGCTGTGTGTGTTTGAGAAGAAAGTGACACTGTTTTTTTTTTTTTTTTTTTTTTGATGGGAAGAAAGTGACGCTGTTTGGGTTAACAACTCCACACCTAAATGGCTCATGTGCAACACACATGACCCCAAGCTGACGTCTCTTTCCTTAAGTGACAGCTGCACCTCTTTGTGGGATTTCCTCCAAACCTGTTTGGAGGAAATCCCGTGTCCTTTATTGTACGCATTTAATGCCCATTAACGTAGTAAAGCACAACCACCGTTGGTCTCCCTATAAGATGCGCTTAATGAGTAATGGTCTCCTCATTAAATGCGCTTTACGAAACATATATTGTGTAGTTCAACCATAAGGTCAATAACTGAAACTAATTCAAAATTGAGTAAATTCAAAAAGGCTTTGTTTGGTGAAGAGAAGGCAAAGATAAACCACCAAACATTGGTTTCAAATGATACTCTTATCAAATTTGGGGCTCAAAATTTCTCATCTCTTGTATGTTCGATTAGGTCATAGCATGTGTTCACGTTTCATTTTAAAAATAATGATCACCCTCAAAATTATGAGAAATCAAAACGAGACCAATGAAAGTAGTGCTAATTCCCTTATACAGAGAGTAATTAAGACAACAAAAGAAGCAGACAAATGAGAAAAAAAAAAAGATTTGTTTCAGAGAAGAGCAAGGTGAATCAGACTGCCACCAAATTGAATAATAACATTAGCAGCAGCCACTATCCCCAACGATAATCTGTTAAATGTGAAAAAACTACATACACAGCCAGACCCATCCCACAACAGTGTCTCACACACACACACACACCCACACACAAACACGAACACAAAACACCAGCCCCACCTAGAAACGCCTTTCTCAATACCTAAATTCCCCCAACATTACATCTGCCATTGCATTTTCAAACTCATCCCTCAGAAACCCATTCTCAGCCTGGCAATTCCATGTGAAATTTAAAAGCTTTAAGGCATGTCCGCAGAGTGGATAAGGTATGTGAGCACCAACGCCACCGCCATCAACACATACGCAATGCCTTGGTCAATTGATGTCCCTGCGAACACACATTAACAATGCCAACCCCATCAGCTCCATTTCACAGCAGAGACTACAATCAAAGTTCTAAAAATATAAGTAATCAAAGTTCAAATGAGAAATTATTCAATTCTTAGGGAGCAATATTCATTTCTCTAGCATAATTGTGAGTCTTACTAATTAAAATGTATCATGTGACCCATTATTCATACGAGCAAGAATAAGGAACATTGCTTTTGGAGTATCAAATAATTTCACAAAAAAAATGTGAAAGAAAGTTCATGACATTTCCCTCTCCTCAAGGTGAAAGGATAAGATTGCAAGTTCAAAACAAAGGGTAATCTTCAAAAAGTTTAATTTTCCCTTATCTTCTAACAAAGTTTCTTTCCTTTTGTTTTGTTACATAACATCCTGCAACATAGTTTCCAAAGCTCGTTTTCTAGATTTGAGTTTTACCCAATACCCAAAAGATCTAAAACCTTAAAAACTCAGATTCACATTGCAATAAACCAAACCATTACATATCAGATCTGCAAAATATATATATATATATATATATAAAGAGAGAGAGAGGGAGAGAGAGAGACGTAACCGTCACTGGTGGGGGCAGGAGCTGGAGCGAGGTTTTGAGGGTGAACGGAAGGCAAGAAAATAGCGAAAAGGAGAACCAAAACAGCAACAACTCCCAATGAAATCCTTGTAACCGCCATTTCCTTTTCCTTGCTTTGAATTTTCAACTAAAGGGTGCAACTACAAATACAATACAAACCAAAAACTAAAGTCCAAGCTCCGATCTCTCTCTGCGACGCCCCTCAAAGCGACACGCAGAGAGAGAGAGCGAGAGAGAGAATGGTCACTCAAATTGCAAATGCAGCGAGAGTTTTTTTTTTTAGAGGTGGTGACTGTGGCTGTACTGAGAATATGAGAATATGATAGGAGGGTTATGAATCAAAAGCGTTTTTTTTTTTCTTTTATAATTATAGTGCATACAGATACAGGTGTGTTTGTAAGTTGTAACTTTGCGTTCGTTTGTTTGGATTTTTTGTTTTTTTGGTAAAATATGGGTAACATCTTGGCTTAGTGCCAGCTAACCAGCTAAATTTAATATTTTTCAAAACTGATTAACTTAATTTCTAAACTATTACTCAATTTTCTCATTTTTATCGCCGTGATAATTGGTTTTAAAAAATCTTAGATCTGATTAACATATTAACCCAAATTTACGGTGATATATGTATTTAAACTTTTTTATTTTAGGGTAAATTTTATTTATATATTCTAAGGTTTAGATTAATGCCAATTAAGTTTAAGATATTACAAAACTAACCAATTTGGTCCTTAAAGCCAATTTGGCTTTATGGACTACCACTACATATCCTTAACGTGATGATCATTCTATAAATATAAGTACTTGTGAGATATGAGAATAAAAATTAAGAGTTTAAGTCTAGAAGAGTAATAAGCTTTGTAGAATACTAGAGTAAAATTCTATTTACCTTTAAAAAAAATAAATAAATAAAAAAGTTAGTGGTACCAAATTCGTTAATTTTGAAAATTTTTGAAAAGTATTAGCTCAAAGTTGTGAGATATGTTAATTTTATTATAAACTTTTCAAAGGAAAAAAAAAGAAGAAAGCTGAGGAGAGAGAAAACCGGTAAACGGGAAAAAGGAGAAAGTGGGGTCCAGAGGAGGAGGGCGCATGTTTCGGAGCGAGAGCATGTGAGTTGTGAGCTGACATGACAGTTATAGGGGGCAGAGGACAGGCTTCTCCCTTTCGCTTTTGGTCTGACAGTCTGTAACTTCCCTTAGTTGGCGCCATTGCCCATTACCATATGATATGATCATCTTCTCTCTCCTTTTTCTTCTTTCTCCATTTTTTACCATTTTATTCCCTTTCCTCCTCTCCTTTCTTTTCGTTTTGGTTTTGGCTTTGCGTCCAAAAACGTTAAATATACTTACTGGTACAGGTACACAGTCACACCACACATAGAGCCTTAAAACAAACTTGTCAATTTATTGTATTCGGTGGATTTCAACCAAATAATAAATAAATATTTTAATTACTTTTTATGATGGGTGATTTACTAATTGAGAAATTGCAATGACGGTGACAAAGTAATTTCATTTGTGAGTTTAAATTAAAATTAATAACAATTTATTATTTAAAATTTATTAAAAATATATTGTAGATTTAGCCGTTGAACTTCTTATATTGATTTGTAAACATTTATAATATTTCTAGTAAATTTTTTTTTTTTTGTCTTTTCTAATCATAAATTACTCAAGTATAATAGGAACGGTATCAGAAGGATCTTGTATCCAACTATATACATGGTGTTATATGTTATATTATTTACAACTTTAAATGACATATCAATATATTATTAAATACATTCTCAAAAAAAAAAAATATATATATATATATATATATTATTAAATACATTTTTAGATTTGTAATATTTATTCAAAACCTTTAAAATCAATACATTCAAATGCAAATAATCTTTTGAACTTATTATCTAGCCCTTCATCTCATTAGTATAGAAAAAATATATACATTTTCCTAATTCATTGAATAATATTAGACAATTTTAAGGTTTTTTTTTTTGGGGGGGGGGGGGGGGTTAAGGTATCTTTGTATTTTTATTTTTAGGGTATGGTAGCCATTATGATCATAAGCTTATATTTTTTCAATAATTTAATCTTCTCCATTATTTCACCCAAAAACACTTGAAATAAACAATTCTCATCACAATTGAAATTAGTTATCATTCCTTTTCTCAAAAAAAAAAAAATAGTTATCATTCCTTTTTTTTTTTTTATTATAGATATAATAGTATTTTAAATCTATGACATCCGTTTCATGATAATTACTATTTATTATTAGGCCAAGATATCAATTATTTTTGTTATAGGCAGGGATTGAATCTCAAATATCTTATTCGATTAAACTAACTAAAACTCACAATTAATTAACCTTTCTTATTTGGTCAAATAAATTTTTAAATGATATGGCATTGTGAACATGTTTAAACTCATTAAAAAAAAAAAAAAAGTAAAATTTCTATCACGATGGGAAATGGTGAGCATCTGCATCTTTTATTATGAAAGGAAGACATGTTATATGAATTAATTGAGCCTGTTTAGCTATTTATTTCTCCTGATTTGATATTTATATTTTGTATGGTTGAAAGGGATGTAGAGAATGGAAAAACAATGGAAGTAAGAAAAAAAATTTAGGGGAGAAATTGCAAAAACAAAAAACCCCTCAAAATTGTTATCTTTTGACAAATTAAATCCTCACTTTTTATTTTTTTCAGTTTAAACGCTTAACTTTATAAGCCTTGACAATTTGAACATTTTAGTAGTAATTAGTTTATTACTTCAATTCATCTCTCCTAAATTTTATTTTGCCTATTTCGTATTTCGTATTTCTTATTTACTCTTTATATGGTGGGAGAACATATATTTGGAATTATTAATTTTTTGCATTTTTTTGGTATTCTCCTAATTAGTTGTAAAGATAATACAAGATGGAATTTTATTTATTCAATTACTTTTTAACCTCAAGTTAATAATTTAACATCTAACCTGTCATGATCACTTCATTTAGCAGTAACACTTGTTTCATGCCATCATATTTTGCACGGATTTTCTTTCCCTAAAACGAGAACAAAACACTCATGATCCGATTTCACTTTGTTTTCTTGTCGTATATAATCAAATAGAGTATTTAGACATTATTGTATTATTTTTTATATGTGTATTTAGACATTATTTCCAATGGGTAAAAGGTAAAGTCATTTATTATAATTTCCATTCTTTTTTTTTTTTTTTTTTTCTCTTTTTTCTTTGAAACCTAAATCAAAGAATTACAATTCATTTTCTTCTTCCCCTTCCATCATCCAAACACACAAAGCAAACTCATTATCGTTTTTTCTCTCCTTGCTTGTAGGCACCAAACTTGGGTAATGATCGTTCAGGACATCATTATCCCCAAAATTCTGTTTTTTTTTCCCCCTCAATAGAGAGATGGGGACCATATAAAATGCGTATGAGACTGGCATACGACTTTATTTATTTATTTTATTTTTATGAGGATTTGGATTCTGGAATGCAACGACCGCAGTTTTGTGATTCTATAAAATAATACTAATACACAAGTGGCTAGAACAACGAATTGGTTGCCAAGGTGGAATTAGTTGTTATTTCTCTGGCTGCTATACTTTTGAACCTGCTCTTGGTTGCCATTGCCAACAAAGACCGACAAATATTCGTCTCATTCTACAAGTTGGAACATTTAACAACCACGACCATTTATGCCAACAAACATCCTGTTCAATTAATATAGGCCTTCTTTCACAAATTGGATCTTATACTGATTCAAGTGGAAGAAAGAAGATATTTCTTTTTCTTCTTCATTTCTAGAACCAAAAAGGGGAAAAAAAGAAAGACTGAACAAGATGTGGATGCAAGGAAATTGGTTGAGTTACACATTCATGTGTCTCAAAATCTCAATTATTGATCTAGTGATTCTAAAGGTCTCATGAGATTCATGAAATTTTAAGTTTAAAACATTTAACTAGTACCTTAGGGCCATCTCAAAAAGATTTTTTTATTGTAATTACACTGTATGTGTACGACAGGGTACTACACACGTTTAGGGAATGGTATAGTGTTTGAAGATCTCTAAATATCAAAAATACTACAAACATAACTTTCTTCCACAACAAATTTCATAATCATTGAAATAGTAGACTGTGAGTGATGGGCACAATTCACACTTATGTATCCATTACTTTTTTTCTTTTCTTTTCTTTTCTTTTTTCCACCAGCCAACTACTTTTGTGGAATTTATTGTGCAAAATAGTATCAATGGCAGTGTTGTAGTTGTAAATTCTACCAAGTTCAACGTTCAAGACACAAATACATACGAACCCATGCGTACAGAGGAAAACCGCCTCCAATTAGTATTATTTTAAAATGTGCCAGTGCAAGATGTTATTTTGTTTTCTTTTTAATGTATAATGGAAATTATTCAGCCAAAGAAAAAAGGATAAAGGAATCAACTAAGCAAGAAACAAAAAGCAGTTAGAACATGACCAAGGGTGATGGAAGAAATGGGCCCCAAAGCTAATGCAAGAAGCAGCCCAAGTTGCCATGTTATATGGGCTAAAAAATTACCCTATCCTGGTACAAAACAAAAATCCTACCCATAAAAGACCAAAAGAGAGGTAAGCTTTTATATTCAATTCAATATTTACAGGCTAACAATCAAATTCTGCAGCAGAGTTGAGAGTGGTAGAGATTAGATTATGACACCTTCAAAAGTTAAATAATTAGGGCCTTTGTGAGCAGCTAAAGAGACATTAAGTAATGCTATTAATATTAGTCTATTACTGCCTTTACCTAATTTATATGTGAAAGTATATTTGGTAATCAACTTACTACTAGAATTTGAGATGGTTCATTTTTTTAATTTGATTCGAGATTGGCTCATCAAATGAACTTACATTTGAATGCATTACTTGGCATAAGATAATAAGCACCCTTGGGACATGAAGAATTCTTCAAATATTTTTAATTCATCAACTTGACCCAGAATTTGTCATTGCTTACACTCAAGTCAGTGACTCTTCTCATGCCCAAAACCCCACATTAGATATATCATCATTCTACGATTTTAAATGGCATTTTCTCTGATTTGACATATTTCCTTGATCAATAACAATTTAACACACACACACGCGCACACACACACACATATATATATATATATATATATATATATATATTTTTTTTTTTATTGATATTTGTATTTGTGTTCAAGATATAGTGTGGTATTTATATTGCAGGAGGTGCTTTGGATCCTTTGAATTTACTGGTCATAGGATTCATTAATGGAATGCTGTTGCGAAGATAATGCATTATTGCCTTGGTGGAATGCTTCAAAAGGGGTACAATTGCTTGTCTTGTATTGGTGGAATGCACAATTATTATCTTGTTGTGTCAGCAGATAGTATTCATGGTTACTGTTAATGTTATAGACATAAAAAAAAAAAAAAAAAAAAAAAAAAAAAGAGTCGAGCAAAGGACCTGTGCACTGTATGGCCAAAGCGTATGACTTTGGGCCATAAATGGGCAGAGCAAGTTCCACCAAACTGATCAGCCTGGGCCTACAAAGTCCAACCCAGCTAAGTGTCCTCCGCTGGGCCTGGATCCAAGTTCCATATTTTTTTCCTTTCACTGTGTGAGGACCAAGCCCAGCACAAAATAGGAATATTTGAGACCCATGAGCTCTTGGTGAGCGTAACATGCAAAGCCCAAACACCCAAAGGGAATTCACATACCTGATACCTGCTATGCAAAAACAAAATGAAACACAAAGCCTCCTTTAAGAAATGAAGGCCAAATTATACCTCGAATTTAACAAGTTCAGAAGGAGACAATCTCTTTAAGGAAACAAATTGGGTTGCACTTGGTAATTACTACTTAGTTAACCAAATTACCATTTTTTAAGAGAAAAACCACGTTAGCTCACCGCTCAATACCTGAGAAAAGTGTATATCAAATTTGTGAATTTAGAATTACCTCAATTAAGAGGACTTTAAAACACATAAATTCGATAAATAACAAGACAATTCCAAACACACAAATATATATATATATATATATATATATATATATATATATATTTATAAAGAGGACTTTCAGACTCATAAAAATTCAATCAAAATATTTAAGACATAAAAAGGTCTTTAAGACATAAAAATTCAGTAAAGTAACAAGTAATCAATGAGAATCACACTCAAGGGAATAAAGACTACCTTTCATAAAAATTCATTAATTCAACTAGAAATCTCACTGGATATTTCAAATTTTCAATACAATAGTCAATTTAACCGCTAAGCTACTCGTAGTGCTAAGACTAAACTATACTAAAGATAACACGTACAAATTCTGATCAATCTTGTTCTCTGTGGATCCCCGTTTCT
Organism: Quercus glauca; assembly: GCA_023736055.1. Taxonomy (NCBI): domain Eukaryota; kingdom Viridiplantae; phylum Streptophyta; class Magnoliopsida; order Fagales; family Fagaceae; genus Quercus; species Quercus glauca. Next base: position 69,021,253 of record CM043316.1, on the reverse strand, counting down.
TTCTGTCATCCTTCCTTTATCTACTTCAAATTCGTTCCAAAATTTGAATTTCACAGAAAAATTGTTTGGCTTTACATGTTTCCATGAATGGTAAAGCAATAGGCGTAACTATTTTTGGCAATTATAAAATACTTTGATAGTATTCTATAAATTTCCGTAACATGTTATTGCACACTCCAAAAATGATGTGTCATTATTTTATTGAATAAACTAAACACGCATGACAAGTTTATGTGACATTTAAAGGAAAATATGAATGGAATGGCTGCGGATGCAAATAGAATAGAATTTTAGGAGGTAAAATCCAAATTCTAAACTTTCAGGTTATAAAATACAAACATCTCTAAACTTTAAAGGTGTCATTTGCAATTTAGTCTTTTTGTAACTATAAAATTATCTATAAAAAAAAAGGTTATTTTATTTTATTCGCTGCAAATACAGGTGGGTTTATGAAGGACTGGTTAAGAAGCTGATGAATTATAAGACTTGCATAATATCTTGGATGCTATACTACTCATATAGACATATCATTATACAAGACGAAGAAAGGATAGAGTCCACTAAATGCCAATGACATAGTAAGAATATCATTAAATACTGTGACACTAAACATTTTCAAGAAAGCTGACTTTCTTTCTTGAAAGACATTTTTGCATTCCATAATATATGTTCATGCCGTGGATGAGAGGTCACAGGTAATTGTCAAATTTAATGAGAGCTATTTAAGAAGCGAGCTACACAATCAAATCATTGTACAATTGATGATGGTTATCTTTCATAATAGCACACGCCACACGGTTACATAATAGACATTCAACAAAAGTTTTAGCGGAAAAATTTTTAGGTACTCTTGAAATACGAAAAAATGATCATCTCTCCTTTCATATTTATGATGAACTTCACCATAAATTTGATGAGTAGACCCCACCATGATTGTGTGAGGAGGGAACATCATTCTCTGTGTTCCAAGAATATCTAAGAATTACTCGTTTTAGCTAAGGGAGCCATCAAATTGATCTAAAAGGTTAAGGGTCCATTTGGTTGGAAAAATGGAAAAGTGGAGATTAGAAAAGATTTTAGCTTCTCTCATTTGTATTTGGTTGAGGGTAAGAAAGTGGAGGGATAAAAAAGAAATAGAAGAGAAAACGTAACCATCTGGTCCACCTAAAAGGCTAAAAGGAGGAGAGGGTAGTTCAGTCATTAACTGCAACTATTCCTCTCTCCAAATTGGGGAGAAGAATTTTGGTGGCTAAGGAAGAAAACACCTAACACCACCAATTTTTCATCCTGCCTTTTTCTTCAACTAAACACCCATAAAATCAATTTTCTCTTCACTTCTATCTCCCATATTTTTTTTTATCCACCATATTTCACTCCAACCAAACATACCCTAAAACAAGTGTCCAATCTATTGAAAAACAAATTGCAAAGACAATATGTTTTATACAACTGCTAAACAAAACTTAGCAATGCACATAAGAAGGTGAAGCAAGTCATATAAATTCGAAGTGCTTAAACAGGTTAGAAATTTAGAGAAATTTGACAAGATAATTTTATCAAAGGAAGAGAATAGTTGGTGATAATATATCTGTTAATCTATGTGGCATTGAAGCTTACTTCCAGTTTGAGATTCGTGCCGTAGATCTGAGAAATTGCATGTTGCTCTTTTTTTTTAATTTTTTAATAACAAGGAGTGCAATAAAAAATGCAAAATAATAAATTATATGTGATATATCATTTACAGATGCATAAAATTGGCTTTCTCAAAATCTAAGCTCAATTAGCATGATTGTAAAGCGTTAAGGGTAGAAAAGGAACTGTGTAATGGATAGCATAGCACATACGAATGTTTGAAGCAAATTGTAATATTGTCAATCTTTTCATTAAAATGGACACTTTAGGCTCAATTGGCAAAAACCTCTTTGTCATTAGTCACAACAGTTCAAAGTCTAATGCACAAAGCTGATAAGAATGCCGAAGTATTCATGCATCACTAGCTAGATTAACCTCCATTAAAACCACACGGCAATGATTCATCATTATCTGTAATCACTTGTCCTTATCAACTAATTAATAAAATCCAATGCATGCATGTTTGCAAGTTGCTGCAAATTTTTATGTCTACCATCTCATTATTGTCAGACTTGATTATGGGATTTGCAACAATCCCATAATCAAGCATTATGAACCTTATCAAATGAGATATAGGGTCGTAACCATGATATTTTGTCCCAAAAAAATAAAGGAATTATATATATGAACAAAATTAACTTCTTCTTCTTCTTTTTTTGTTGAGAAGAAAGAACAAAATTGACTTAAATTGTAAGATTACAGGCAATATTAAATATGCTAAACTTATACATTGTTATATATAGTATGCATATAGGGATTTGCTTTTTAGCACAATTAATATTTAGGTATTCTCTTAACATGTAAGAGAGTTATTACATTGATATATGCTATGCAAAAACAAAATGAAACACAAAGCCTCCTTTAAGAAATGAAGGCCAATTATCCCTCGAATTTAACAAGTTCAGAAGGAGACAATCTCTTTAAGGAAACAAATTGGGTTGCACTTGGTAATTACTACTTAGTCAACCAAATTACCATTTTTTCAGAGAAAAACCACGTCAGCTCACCGCTCAATACCTGAGGAAAGTGTATACCAAATTTTGTAAATTTGGAATTACCTCAATTAAGAGGACTTTAAAACACATAAATTCGGTAAATAACAAGGCAATTCCAAACGCACAAAAAAAAAAAAAAGAAAAAAATTATATAAAGAGCACTTTCAGACTCATAAAAATTCAATCAAAATATTCAATTAAGAGGACTTTAAGAACCGAGGATCAAACCGAGCAAGGTGTTAATGTGTTATGGGCAAGGTTTTGTTGTTTCAATTAAAGGTCTTTTAAGACATAAAAATTCAGTAAAGTAACAAGTAATCAATGAGATTCACACTCAAGGGAATAAAGACTACCTTTCATTAATTCAATTCGAACAAATACAAATTCAACTAGAAATCTCACTGGATATTTCAAATTTTCAATACAATAGTCAATTTAACCGCTAAGCTACTCGTAGTGCTAAGATTAAACTATACTAAAGATAACACGTACAAATTCTAATCAACCTTGTTCTCTGTGGATCCCCGTTTCTTTCTGTCATCCTTCCTTTTATCTCCTTCAAATTCGTTCCAAAATATGAATTTCACAGAAAATTTGTTTGGCTTTACATGTTTCCATGAATGGTAAAGCACTAGGCGTAACTATTTTTGGCAATTATAAAATACTTCGATAGTATTCTATAAATTTCCTAAAATGTTATTGCACACTCCAAAAATGATGTGTCATTATTTTATTGAATAAACTAAACACGCGTGACAAGTTTATGTGGCATTTAAAGGAAAATATGGATGAAATAGCTGCGGATGCAAACAAAATAGAACTTCAGAGGATAAAATCCAAATTCTAAACTTTTGATTATAAAATTCAAACATTTCTAAACTTTAAAAGTGTCATTTGCAATTTTGTCTTTTTGTAACTATAAAATTATCTATAAAAAAATGTTTTTTTTTTTTTTTTTAAATTTTATTCGCTGCAAATACAAGTGGGTTTATGAAGGACAGGTTAAGAAGCTGATGAATTGTAAGACTTGCATAATTCCTTGGATGCTCTACTACTCGTATAGTCATATCATTATACAAGACAAAGAAAGGATAGTCCACAAAATGCCAATGGCATAGTAAGAATATCATTAAAGCTGACTTTCTTTCTTGAAAGACATTTTTGCATTCTAAATACCGTGACACTAAACATCTTCGAGAAAGCTGACTTTCTTTCTTGAAAGACATTTTTGCATTCTATAATATATGTTCATGCCGTGGATGAGAGGCTACAGGTAATTGTCAAATTTAATGAGAGCTATTTAAGAAGCGAGCTACACACTCAAATCATTGTACAATTGATGATGGTTATCTTTCATAATAGCACACGCCACGTGGTTACATAATAGACATTCAACAAAAGTTATCCAGTTTTAGCTGGAAAATTCTTAGGTACTCTCGGAGTATGAAGAAATGGTTCTTCATCTTCTCATATTTATGGTGGACCTCGCCATGAATTGAATAAGTGGACGATTTTCTATGCTCCGAGAATACCTAAGAATTACTCATTTTAGCTAAGTAAGCTATCAAATTGATCTAATAGGCTAAATGACCATTTGGTTGGGAGAGTGGAAAAGTGGAGATTAGAAAAGATTTTAGTTTCTCTCATTTGTATTTGGTTGAGAGTAAGAAAGTGGAGGAATGAAAAAAGAAATAAAAGTGAAAAAGTAACCAGCAGGTCCACCTAAAAGGAGGAGAGGGTAGTTCAGTCATTAATTGCAACTATTCCTCTCTCCTCTATTTTTTCTCTCCAAATTGGGGAAATAGAATTTTGGTGGCCAGGGAAGAAAACACCTGGCCCCACCAATTCTTCATCCTGCCATTTTCTCCAACAAAACACCCATAAAATCAATTTTCTCTTCACTTCTATCTCCCATATTGTTTCTATCCTGCATATTTCACCCCAACCAAACGGGCCCTAAAACAAGTGGCCAATCTCTTGAAAAACAAATTGCAAAGACAATATGTTTTATACAACTGCTAAACAAAACTCAGCAATGCACATAAGAAGGTGAAGCAAGTCTTATAAATTCGAAGTGCTTAAACAGGTTAGAAATTTAGAGAAATTTGACAAGATAATTTTATCAAAGGAAGAGAATAGTTGGTGATAATATATCTATTAATCTATGTGGCATTGAAGCTTACTTCCAGTTTGAGATTCGTGCCATAGATCTGAGAAATTGCATGTTGCTCTTTTTTTGAAATTTTTTAATAACAAGGAGTGCAATCGAAAATGCAAAATAATAAATTATATGTGATATATCATTTACAGATACATAAAATTGGTTCTCTCAAAATCTAAGCTCAATTAGCATGATTGTAAAGCATTAAGGGTAGAAAAGGAACTGTGTAATGGATAGCATAGCACACAGGAATGTTTCGAAGCAAATTGTAATATTGTCAATCTTTTCATTAAAATGGACACTTTTAGGCTCAATTGGCAAAAACCTCTTTGTCATTAGTCACAACAGCTCAAAGTCTAACGCCCAAAGCTGATAAGAATGCCGAAGTATTCATGCATCACTAGCTAGATTAACCTCCATTAAAACCACACGGCAATGATTCATCATTATCTGTAATCACTTGTCCTTATCAACTAATTAATAAAATCCAATGCATGCATGGTTGCAAGCTGCTGCAAATTTTTATGTCTACCAACTACCATCTCATTATTGTCAGACTTGATTATGGGATTTGCAACAATCGCATAATCAAGCATTATGAACCTTATCAAATGAGATGCAGGGTCGTAACCATGATATTTTGTCCCAAAAAATAAAGGAATTATATATATGAACAAAATTAACTTCTTCTTCTTCTTCTTCTTTTTATTGAGAAGAAAGAACAAAATTGACTTAAATTGTAAGATTACAGCCAATATTAAATATGCTAAACTTATACATTGTTATAGTATGCATATAGGGATTTTCTTTTTAGCACAATTAATATTTAGGTATTCTCTTAACATGTAAGAGAGTTATTACATGGATAAATGGGCCTTTCAAAATGATGTATAAATAATCAATCTACCTTCAATAGTCTGCCATCACATAGTCATCCAAAATTTAGATGAATAAAAAAAATGTTTGGAAAAAAATGCAAAAAGCCTAAAACCACTACCCATCTTACTACAAAAGGAAATTCACATGATAATGAATTTGATTAATATCGCATAAACAACTTAATAAATGAACACTGCTAATGATATTATAAAGTTTACTATGTACACCTTACAAACTAATGAGTGAATTATTAAAAATTTCTTATTTATTTTTTGTTTTGTATTTAAGAGTTGACACGTCAGTTTCTAAAACTTATGCAATAAAAATTTGTAGACAATCTCGCATCACTTGAAAATTTTCTATAAGATAGATGATTGAATCCAATGTCATGGTCTTCAAGTTATAACTATTAAAATATTTTGAGATTTTTTAATACAGAATTTGTATCGCCTCTAAAAATTTGAATTTCAACATATAACAATATTTTGTAAGACGTCTTGTTGAATAATGTTGGCATTCTATGATGCACCCCAAGATTCAAATCAATAATAGCAAAAGATAAAAAAATAAATACGCACATACATAGAGAGCACACAAGAATTAACGTGGTTTGGCAAATTGCCTACCTCCATGAAGAGAAAGAGAGAGAGAGACAAAATAACTCTTCATCTAAAAGACTTCTCTTCTTCTAAGAGTATTTTCTTCTTCTCATACGTAAGGACCCTTGGACTAAGGCCACCAAACCTTTGCCATAAGGCATCAATTACTTCTTCAACAAGAAAACTTTTTTCCATCCATATAAAGGAGAATCTTTGTCTTGCAAACCAAAGAAAATTATTGTCTTCCATGCCAAGCAAAAACCTTTCGTTCCACGTTAAAGAAAACCAAAATGAATCTAATTAGGAATTTGAGGCAATTTCATCATACTATAATTTTGCCTTACCAGAGGCAAATTACACCTTAGATAATCAAAGTTTGAAATTTTTTTTCCTATGCCTCTGCAATAATCATCTTGGTAATTCTGCCTTTTCTGTCTATCTCCTAGCAACTTGACTTGCAGAAGGCCGCTCTGGCATAAGAATCATCTATTATTTATTTATTGTCATAGGAAAACATAAAACTGTGTTCTGTCATTGGAGCCCTCTATACAGTAGGTTCCTTACAGAAAAAATCAAGATGTTTGTTGAATTATAAGACCTGCATAATTCCCTTGAAGGCTCTATTTACTTGTATTGATTAGACAACTAAAAAATGAAGTCCACACTGCTCAAGCAACAAGAACCTTTAAACAGCTATGATACAGTGTGAGACTAAGTACAATTCCTAAGAAAGCTATGCTGTACGTAGAAGATACCATTCATATATGATATATGTGATTCACATTTTGGCATTCTATGATAATAATGTTTGTGCCGTGGGTTGAAGGTCAAGCGTAGCTATCATATTTATTTAGAAATATTAAGAAGCAAACTACACATACAACACTTGTACTTGCGATAAAACCCTTAGATATCCTTCTTTTTTCATAGCATATCACACCCTATCCCAAAAAAACCTTTGAAAATCCTCATCCATGTCTAGGTAATGTATCCATCAAATTGATCTTAATGGCAGAATTAAGAAGGAAAAGGCAACAGGTTCTTAAGTTTTTATACATAACCATAGAGCTTCTGAAAGCAGAAAAAGGAACAACAATGTTTTTGTTCAAATTTAAATATTCAATTAGGTGCTGAAATTGTGCCAATAATCCAAAAATATTGCATGTAAAATAATTTTTTTGAACATTTCAAGTTGCTTGACAAGATACCACGTTGAAACTTATTATGATCATGAAAAAATAGTGTAGTATTCAAACAGTAAAAGTTTATTGGAATCAAATCATGATACTTTATTAATACTAAGACAATAACCTATTCATGGTTACACAGTTGTTTCTTGCATCGACAGAATCACACTGGCTGTCGAAAACCTGGCCTTTCAATTAAGCCTATTTAGTTTTAGAGTCTTTAGACATAACATGACCACTCAGGAGTCGTCATATCCAGTGCACACAATTCCCACTTCTACAGGTTTGGGAGAGATGATTGATGGGCACCTTACCCCCAACATGATGACTCATGAATGCCAGTGAAAAACCTGACTATTGAAGCTGCTTAGTCTGGCCATGTAATGCAGTAAAACATATAGACATAGGTGAGGCCAGAATTTTAGGATCAAGGGGGTCAAAGTAAACAAAACACACGGATTTATATTTTAAAAATGAGAATTTTTAGGAGGGTGATATATACTTAGTGTACAATTATACTCAAATTTAAGAATGCAACTACAAATCTTAATAAGTTTTGGAGGGCCATGGCCACCCCAACCATGCCTGCAGTTCTGTACCTGTGATTAGATATATACACATACTTTTAAGTTGGATATCTATCTTCATTATATTTGCATAGAAACATTACATAGACAAAAGATGAACATTACAGTATTAAAGATTACATAATCTAAATCAATCCCATAGCTAATCCAAGCTTATCATCTATGATAGTACTTAGTGAAAACTAATAATTAAGTTCTCTGAACATAGTGTAATATATTGCTATAGACTTCAAATCATTCTTGGGAAGGCCAAAGAAAGGCTCCTATGGCAAAGTTCCTCTTCTGGGTGACATCTCCAGTGACAGGCAATCCATACTCATTCAACAGGCAGTCCAGTTTCCACTCAGGCATGGTCTCATAGTCACTCTTTCTGTACCTTGGGTAGTGCAGAGGCATCTGGAAGTGGTGGCAGTTGTTGCTCTTGTTCATTTGGTGCCCATTTGGCCTTAGCCCAGGCATGGCAATAGCAGTATTGGCAAAACTAATTCCACTCATCCTACCCTTTTCTACTATGTCTCTGAGTTGAGCATTACTCAATGCCAAGTAGTCCTTTTATAGACATCCTAGAAAGCAGAATATTAGGGTATGTGCTAGAAGAGAGAAATCAAGAATGAGTGCATTTAATGTTCGAAAGTGAAGCATTTTGATTTTTGAACATTATGATAGATTTTTAGTAGAATTATTGTAAGCGAGCAGGGGTTGAGAGTCACAATTTAATGCACCTGGACAACATTGAAAACTATATATCAGAGTCCAAATTGAATGGTTTAAGATAAATTATTTGATTCAGTTCTAGATGCAGTGTTAGACCATCCATTTTCTAGAGCTTTCTATTCAAGTTAGAAAATAATGATCCCAGTTGTGGCTTTGATGTTACATATGTACATATCCATACCATTTTTAATTAGAAATATTAAGAAGCAAACTACACATACAACACTTGTACTTGTGATACATCCCTTATTAGATACCCTTTTTTTCATAGCATAGCACACCTCATCCGAAAAAAACCTTAGAAAAATCTCATCCATATCTAGGTAATGTATCCATCAAATTGATCTTAATAGCTGAAAAAGGGGGTCCTACCACTTAATGGCAGAATTAAGAAGGAAAGGCAACAGGTTCTCAAGTTTTTAAACATAACCAAAGAGCTTCTGAAAGCAGAAAAAGGAACAACAATGTTTTTGTTCAAACTTAAATATTCAATTAGGTGCTGAAATTGTGCCAATAATCCAAAAATATTGCATGTAAAATAATTTTGTTGGAATTTCAAATTGCTTGCCAAGATACCACAGTGAAACTTATTATGATCATGAAAAAATAGTATAGGATTCAAACAGTAAAGTTTATTGGAATCAAATCATGACACTATTAATACTAAGAAAATAACCTATTCATGGTTACACAGTTGTTTCTTGCATCAACGGCATCACACTGGCTGTAGGAAACCTGGCCTTTCAATTAAGCCTATTTAGTTTTAGAGTCTTTAGACACATCATGACCACTCAGGAGTCATCGTATCCAGTGCACACAATTCCCACCTCTACAGGTTTGGGAGAGATGATTGGTAGGCAACTTACCCCCAACATGATGATTCATGAGTGCTAGTGAAAAACTTGACTATTGAAGTTGCTTAATCTGGCCATGTAATGCAGTAAAAATTGATAGACATAGGTGAGGCCAGAATTTTAAGATCAAGCGGGTCGAAGTAAATAAAACTGTACGTTTTTAGACCACTTAAAACACAAGAAGTTTAACCTAGTTATTTAGCCAAGTGATTGCTTAGATAAATTATTCAGATCTAGGTTAACACATTCAAATCATATCATGTAAATAATGTGGAAAAATAAATAACACAACGATACGATAACCCAAGAAAACCAAACCGGTAAAAAACCCTATGAGGATTTAACCTAACTATCCTCAAGGTTAGGGCTGTCTAGCACCCGACCAGCCTGAAGAAACCGACTGGCCCGACGATCTCTGACCTGATAACCGCGGGATCTGAACGGTGGTTCGATCGGCTGCGGGTCGCCGGCGTGAAGACCCAATAAGATCGGTTCGAGTCTCGGTTTGAATGCCTAAGAAACCGAAGAACCTGACCCGCCCGATGCCTATCTCTATTCCAGTCGCAATCTCGTGTTCCGGCGAAAAACCAATTAGTCTAAACTAAAAACTCCGTCGATATAATGAGATCTCGGCTAGATCTCGACAAATATAGTGAGATCTCGGCCAGATCTCGAAGGGTATGGAGGAATATTGGCCAGATCTGTCGAGTTCCGGCAAGATTTCGACCAAAATCTGGCCAAATTTCTACCCCTATAGTAAACCTGAAACTAACAAAACCTGAACCGGCTGATTCGAAGCTCCACACGGGTTAGTTGCGGGTTCTGATTTCTCCCACCCGAGTCTGTCGGGTTAAGTCCGGGTTGGGCACAAACCCGACCTGGGCCGACCCGTGGACACCCCTACTCAAGGTAAAACAAATCCATTATGAAAGAATTGAAATTTTTACAATAAGACAGACCACTAACATCCTATTGCTACCTCGTGTAGAAAACTTACTACCACGACCACGTGAGAGCTCCGAGTCCACGAACTACTTCTTTCCTTGATCCACTGCAACCACAAGTACTCCCACTTGTGACTTTGAGACTCCACTCAAAGGTTTTAGATCTCCTTTAAATTCTTTATGCAGCAACTGAAGCGATCACCAAGTTTTTTACATGAATCTTGATAACCCTTGTACGGCACATAAGCCATTTGGGCCATTCGAAGTTCCCTAGACCGTGGCCGATGCCATTTGGGCCAGCCAAGGCAGTCAGGCCCATTGTGGCATCTTCCTTCGCCTTCTCAGGAAACGACTCCGACATCCAGTATTCGCAACCCGAGAATATTCCCCGGGAGCCGAGGCCAGACCCGCTCCCGAGCGGACGACGCAGTCGCCGAACAACCCAGAGCAAGAACCCATTCCAAGGTCACTCCCACCTAAACGCCCACTTAAGACTAACGACATTGGACCTCCAAAAGCACTAGCGACAGAGGCAGTCATCACTATTCCACTACCAGTTCACTATAAATACATCGAGCTGAGGATGGGAAAAAGGTTGTTGAAAGAGGGAGGAAAAATGAGAGGGAACGCAGAATAGTCTAGTCGTTAGAACCACCCAAAGTAGGAAACTCTTAAACCCACTTCATAAGTAAATTGTAAGCCCAAATAGGGAAGGCCCATTGGTCTCTCAGTTGGTGTTCACAATTGGCGCTGTCTGTGGGAATCTCCTACGAAACTGTGGTTTAGCCAAGACTCGCGCGCGGCAGGATGTCAGGGAGGGTCGCCGAGAGTGAGGCCGAAAGTCGCTCGGCAGGACCATCTCGGGGGTCATCTTGGAGAGAACGAAGGCACAAGAGACGTGAAGACAAGGGTAGTGAAAGGGAAGAGCGGTCTGGCCTCGGGGAGGGTTCATACCAGACGCAGCGAGCAGCGTCGAGCGCGTCAGGACACAGGCAGTTCGATGAAAGAGACGAGGAGTTGGAGCGGCTGCGCAGGAAAGTGAGGGATTTGGAATTAGAGTCGAAACGACGCACAGGAAGAAGACTCGGTGACCGAAGCAGGGCAGTAGCAGGGGGCGGTCACCGCGCGGCGGGATCCCACCAATCAGGATTCCGCGGACACCGACACCGTCCCCGGTCACATGATCCTTACCGCGACCGGGACCGCTCGCGTTCGCGGGAAACCCACCGTCGCAAGGATCGTTCGCGATCGAGGGAGAACACGGACGGAGGATCTGATTCGCCCGACGAGCGGCAGCCATATAACGCGGCAATGGATGCAATGAGCCGTGCTCTACGGGGAGCAGCGCGGTCTCCGTTCACAGACGACATTGAAGGGGCAGTAATGCCAAGCCGATTCACACGACCCACGTTTAACATATACGACGGGAGAACGGACCCGGTTGAACACGTCAGCCACTACATCCACATGATGTCCCTACACTCTCACAACGACGTGCTGATGTGCAGAGTGTTTCCTTCCAGCCTTGGACCAACCGCTTTGAGATGGTTCAACGGACTGCGGAAGGGGTCCATCGGCAGCTTTGCTCATTTGATACAGGAATTCGGCACCCGGTTCGTGACGTGCAGCCGGGTACCGCAGCCCGTGGACGCTCTGCTATCTATGAAGATGAAAGCAGGGGAAACCCTTCGCAGCTATGCCAGTCGATATTGGGAGCTTTACAATGAAATAAGTGGGGGCAATGAGAAAATCGCGGCGAGCACATTCCGGATGGGGCTCCCCGAGGATTCCGAGCTGCGGGATTCACTGACGAAGAAACCCCCCGAGGATATGAGGCAGCTCATGAGGCGGATTGAGGAATATAAGCGCTTGGAAAATGATCGGTTGCAGAGTAAGGGCAAGGCCCCGGCAATGAACCATCCTCGGCAAGCAGGCTTCCAGCCGAAAATTAGGAAGGATCTAAAGATACGCGAGCCGCTTTGGCAGGCAGGGGAAGTGAGCTTGGCGTTTAAAGAGCCGGTGCATCGGATCTTGGAGCGGATCAAGAACGAACCTTACTTCAGGTGGCCGAACAAGATGGGAGGTGACCCCTCGCGAAGAAACCAGAACCTGTACTGCACCTATCATAAGGACAAGGGGCACACCACCGAACAGTGCCACGTACTGAAAGACCATCTGGCACAACTGGCGAAGGCCGGACACTTGAAGGAATTTGCGGTCGATACCGATGCTCGGGGGACCGACGGTAATGCCCGGCAACGGGAAAATGTTATCCCCCCGCCCATAGGAATAATTGAAATGATCCTCGTCACCCCAGGGGGATCGTCAACGGCGAAAAAGGGAGTGCTGACAATTGCACCGATGACGGATTTGCCGGACGGAGAACAGATGAGAAAGAGGGCGAAGTACACACGGGAGACGCTTGTTTTTTACGAGCAGGACCTAGAAGGGACGATACAACCACATGATGATGCGCTGGTGGTTACGGCCCGGGTGGGCGGATTTCTGGTGAAGCGGGTAATGATAGATCAGGGTAGCGAAGTCGACGTGATGTACCCGGACTTGTTCAAAGGGCTAGGGCTAAGAAATAAAGACTTAATGGAATACAGTACGCCGTTGGTATCGTTTGATGGGAGAGTCGTGATCCCCGAAGGACGTATTTCCCTTCCAGTGAGTATGGAAGGAAAGGAAGTAGAAGTAACGTTCATAGTAGTCGACTCCCTCTCCCCATACACAGCTATCTTGGGAAGGCCTTGGATACACACCATGGGGGCAGTCCCCTCCACTTTGCACGTCAAGGTCAAGTTCCCTACAGATCTGGGCATCGCCGTGGTCCGGGGATGCCAGAGAATGGCTCGGCAGTGTCTCGTCGCCGCGGCCGGCTTCGAAAATGTGGAGGCCGGACAAAGGGATACCACCGAGCATTAACCTTTATAGCAATTACAGGGACCCCAGAAGAAAATGGGGGCTGAGGGCACCGAGGAGTTTGTAAGAGTGAAGATACTACCGGACGCCGACAAGTACTTCCAATTGGGGGCCAGCATGACAACCAAAGAAAGGGTAGAGGTGTTACTGTGCCTGATCCAAAATGTAGACGTGTTCGCGTGGAGTCCCTATGACGTGCCCGGGGTGGACCCTGAATTCATCGTCCACAAGCTCAACGTGGACCCATCTTTCTCGCCCAAGAAACAGAGGCCGAGGAGGGTGGCGAGAGAGCATGCGGAAGCAGTGAACATGGAGGTCCAAAGGCTCAAAGAAGCAGGAGCAATGAAAGAGATCTTCTTCCCGGAGTGGCTGGCGAATACCGTGGTAGTAAGGAAGAAGAATGGTAAATGGAGAGTATGTGTGGACTTCACGGATTTAAACCGAGCGTGTCCAAAGGACCCATTCCCTATGCCGAAGATCGACCAATTAGTAGACGCCACATACGGACATCCGAGGATGAGCTTCCTTGATGCCTTTCAGGGGTACCACCAGATTGCTTTATCGACCGAGGATTAGGAGAAGACAGCGTTCATAACTCCTGATGCCAATTATTACTACACCGTGATGCCATTTGGGCTAAAGAACGCTGGGGCAACATATCAGCGAATGATGACGAGGATGTTCCGTGACAAGATTGGCCGAACGGTCGAGATATACATTGATGACATGGTGGTGAAAAGCAAGGAGGAGGTGCAACACGTGGAAGATCTAAGGGGGGTGTTTGAGCGCTTACGGCAGCATAGGTTACGTTTGAACGCCGAGAAATGTGTCTTCGGTGTGGGGGCCGGAAAATTTCTGGGTTACATGATCTCGTGCCGAGGAATAGAGGTCAACCCAGATCAGATTGAAACTGTGATGCGTCTCGAATCCCCTAAAAATCCTAGGGAGGTGCAGGTCTTGACGGGGATGCTAGCCGCCCTCAATCGATTCATATCCAAGTTCTCGGACCGATGCCGGCCATTCTATCAGCTGCTGAAGAGATGGAAAGGGTTTCAATGGAACGGCGAGTGTGAGGAGGCCTTTCAGGGGCTAAAGGAATACTTGGCGCATGCGCCCGGACTAACTGCACCAGAGCCCGGCGAGGACCTATATATGTACCTCTCGGTGTCCGAGCACGCTGTGAGTGCCGTGTTACTGGTAGACCGGGACGCGTAGAGGCCGGTGTATTACATCAGCAAGACCTTGGTGGACTCGGAAACTAAATACTTGCCTATGGAGAAGCTGGTCTTGGCATTAGTCCACGCCACGAGGAAGCTGCCTCAGTATTTCCAAGCTCACACCGTGTACGTACTGACCGAATACCCTTTGCAGTCGTTACTGAAAAGATCCGACTTCACAGGACGGATCGCGAAATGGGGGACTCGGCTCGGGGCCTTCGACGTACGATACAAGCCGAGGAAGGCAATCAAGGGACAAGTTCTAGCGGATTTCGTAGCTGAATTTTCGCCCAGAGCCACAGGGGAGCAGGTCTGTAAGCTAGACTGCCGCCCGTGGAAGGTGTATGTGGACGGCGCGTCAAATTCCACCGGGTCTGGCGTTGGAGTTGTCCTCCTCAGCCCCGAGGGGATAAAATTGGAGCATTCCTTCAGGTTAAAATTCAAAGCTTCCAACAACGAAGCCGAATACGAGGCTTTACTGGCCGGGTTGAGGGCTGTATCAAGCGTCGGGGCACGGGAAGTAGAGGTGTATGTAGACTCGCGGCTGGTGGCCAGTCAGGTCACGGGCAGCTTCGAGGCTAGGGATCCCCGTATGAGAGCATATTTAGAGCAGGCGAAGCAAGCCATCTCCAGGATCGGTACCGTGAGGGTAATACAGGTGGCCAGAACACAGAATAGGCACGCCGACTCCCTCGCTACACTAGCTTCATCAGTGACCGAGGACGTGCCCCAGATGATAAGCGTGGAGGTAATCACAGAACCAAGATCTCGACCGTAAATAGGGGTGAAGCAAAGGACGTTGTCTCGGCAATAACGGCCCTCGAGAGCAGTTGGATGGACCCCATCATCGACTACCTTGCCGAGGACAAGCTTCCACCGAATGAAAAAGAGGCAGGAAAGATCCAGAGGGTGGCTCCGCGGTACTGGCTGTCGTCCGACAAAAGCTTGTATCGAAGATCCTACGGGGGACCGTATCTGGCGTGCCTGCACCCCGCAAAGGTGGCCGGGCTCTTGGCCGAGCTCCACGAGGACGTGTGCGGCAGCCATGCAGAGGGACGATCACTGGCTCATCGGGCTATGACACAGGGATTTTGGTGGCCTAAGATGCAGAAAGACGCCGCCGAGTACGTCCGCAAGTGTGAGCAATGCCAAAAGCATGCCCCCGCAATCCATCAGCCGGCCGGCTGCCTGAACCCGGTGAGCAGCCCGTGGCCATTTGCTCAATGGGGGCTGGACATACTCGGGCCCTTCCCCCGAGCAACAGGCAACCGGCGATTTGTTGTGGTAGCCGTGGATTGCTTCACAAAGTGGGCAGAGGCGGAAGCTTTGGCCAACATGCGGGACGTAGATGTAAAGAAGTTTGTGTGGAAAAACATAGTCACCAGATTTGGGATACCAGACACCCTAATCTCCGACAACGGTCTACAATTTTGCAGCAGAGCTTTCCAGGATTTCTGCAAGGACCTCGGCATCAAAAACCGTTACTCCACTCCCGCATATCCTCAGGGCAACGGCCAAGCCGAGGCCGTAAACAAGGTGATAGTGAACGGCCTGAAGAAAAGACTAAAAGGGGCGAAGGGGAATTGGGCCGAGGAATTGCCAAGCGTTTTGTGGGCATACCGAACGACGCCTAGAAGATCCACGGGTGAGACACCGTTTTCCCTCACCTTCGGATCCGAAGCCGTCATACCAACCGAGGTGCATCTATGCAGCGGGCGGGTGTCCGGATTTAACCTCGGTATGAACGATGGATTACGGGTAGACCGTTTGGATGGGTTAGAAGAATACCGTGAGGCCTCGGCTATAAGGCTCGCAGAATACCAGCAGAAGCTAGCCAAGAGGTACAACCAATGCATAAGGACAAGGGAGATCAGGGCAGGGGACCTGGTGCTGAGAAGGGCAGTAGGAAACATGCGGGATACTAATTCTGGGAAATTAGCAGAGACTTGGGAGGGGCCATACCAAGTTACTGCTATCGCCGGCACGGGCGCCTATTACCTGGAGGAGCTTGACGAGAAGCCTCTGCCCCGACCGTGGAATGTCCACAACCTCAAGAAGTTCTACCACTGAGCAGCTATCCCACCGTGCGTTCAAGCACTAAATATTGTACATATTCCATTAATAAAAACAGTAACGTTTAAGTCGACAGATGTATGTTGTCCGTGATCACAGACAAACCAAACGATAAAAGAAACTTTTTATATAAGGACAGAAGCCCGTCTCTCGGTTCGACCACCGTCACCGAGCGGGTGGAAACCTAGGAATTCGCCTAAGGACAGAAGCCCGTCTCTCGGTTCGACCACCGTCACCGAGCGGGTGGAAACCTAGGAATTCGCCTAAGGACAGAAGCCCGTCTCTCGGTTCGACCACCGTCACTGAGCGGGTGGAAGTCTAGGAGTTCGCCTAAGGACAGAAGCCCGTCTCTCGGCTCGACCACCGTCACCGAGCGGGTGGACACCTAGGAATTCGACTAAGGAAAGAAACTCATCTCTCGGCTAGGTCATTACCTCCGAGGAGGCGGGAATGGGATTTTGCCTTGACAAAGGAACTCGCCTCGGACCGATAACATCACCGAACCAGCAACAATTTCCCTAGGACGAGGAGCCTGTCTTTAGGCTCGGTCGCCGCCACCGAAACAAACCATAACCTACAATGTCACCAAGACCATTGTGTGGGTTGGATCGGCGTCACCGAGCTTACTGCAACCTAAGCACCTAAAGATAGCCCCCCACGCCGTTGTTCACTCAACATAACCAGGCGCGGGAAGTCTTTGCTTTTTCTAAGTATAACAACCTGTCTAAAACATAATTAAGAGGACCACGTGCTGGGCAGGCAATACGGGCAAAATCAAAGTAAGGCAAAAACAAAGCAATGGCATTCCAACCAAATCAACATGCGAAACCACAATGTTTAAAATGTCACATCCAAAGGAAGAATGAAATCTAAGAAGTTAAACTGTCTCGTCACCACAGCCCGGCGACGTAGGCAAAATCTTAAAAAAAAAAAAAAAAAAAAAGGGAAAGAACAATTAAAGGGAACAGTACGGAACTCATGAAAATAAGCACAGCAAATTATGCTGACGGGCCTTCGGCTGGAGGGTCGCTGGTAACCTCTACACCCACAGGCTCGGCATGAGCGTCAATGGCCTCCACTAGTTCCCGCATGCTGGATGTCTCGTCTTCATCGATAACATGAGGGGCGTTCTGGTCCTGCGTAGCCGGGGTTGGAAAGGGGATCTCGTTGGGATTGAATAGGGGAGAGTCCTCGGGTACACCTGCAGCACGGAGAGCGGCCAGCCATCCTTCCTCGAACCCGAGTTTGTGTGCCTGACGCATAATAGGTTCGGCTGAGTTCTCGGCGTCGGCGAACCCTTCGTTGTACCACTTGCCTTCGCAAGCGTCCAACGCAGCCCTCAGATCACCCAGTTCCTCTCCCTGGGCTGTATTCAAGCTCTGTACCTCAGCTAGCTTCACTTGAGCATACCCCAGCTGCCCCTCAAGCTCGGCATACCTTTCCTCAGCACGGGCCCTGGCCTCCTCGGCTGAAGCAGCTCTCCCCTCTGCTTCCTCGGCAGCCTTTATTTGCTTTGCGGCTTTGGCCTCGGCGACATCCTTGAGTGCTTTCTCCCTCTCAGCATCTTCGGCGAGTTCTTTCATCTGCCCGTCCACTACCTGGGACAACTGCGTGGCCTGAACAAGCACAAGGACAAAGGATACAGGGGAAGACCCCTTGCACGAGTTAGACAGGTCATTCCAAAACGAAGAGAAAGAGAAGACCGAACTAAACTAAGGGGTGGTGCCCCCGAAAACCTTACCGCCACGGAAAACCACACTAGTCGCCTGCCCACGGACTCCTCCGTGCTCTCCGTGTACGCATGCACGTCCTCGGGCAGGAGCAAGCCGTTTGCCAGGCACTGGGCAACACGGCCCCCCTGGCCCTTTTCCCAGACCCTAATACTGGCGGTCTCTGGAAGGGGCTCACCGTCCAGCGGGAAGGAAGGCTGCCAGATTGCGGCAGATCGGGAGGAAGACGCCACGTCCGGCCGTGTTTGTGTCACCGGCTCACGGATGACGATGCCGGGGGACGAGCGGGGGGGGTGAGCGATCCGGGGATCTGCGCGGGCCGGGCGGTGCATGGTTCGCGACGCGCTGCTTTTTGCGCATGCGGACTGGTGGAGCTGGGGGGACTCGAAAGGGCTGGCTCGGGTCACCCTGCTGCTGAGCCGCTGGCCGGGCGTCCGGCAGGAAGCGGCCGATGGTCATCACCCTCCTTTGCACCATCCCGAGACTGCGATCGGACTCGGTGTCCGAAGAACCAGCGGTCTCGGCTACTGCGCCCCCAGCAGCTTGGACAGGTATCCCCTGTTCTGGGCCTTCCTCGGGTTAATCGGGGGCTTGAGGCTGAATTCGCTCGTGGGCCCTCTCACATAACGCCCGAGAGACCCTCTCGGCTGACTCGTCGCGGATTGGATGGATCTCGTCCGAGCAAGTATACCGAGGGCCGAGGTCTCGCGCCTCACCTACCGTGAATCCTGGAGGTAGGAAGTTTGTGTTGCGCACGTCGATGTAGGAAAGAAGCGGGCTGTCAACCAGTAGCGCCTGACTGAATGCCTGCCAGGTGGTGTAAACAGGATCAACCCCGAGAATTAAATGTGATGCACGGAGCTGGCCGTCAGAATGGACAAAAATCTCCGACCTAAGGACGAAGTTCAGGTCCCGCACGTGTACCACCCTACGGTCCGGCTTAAACCTTTTGCCGTCTGTAAAGAAAACCACGCAAAAAAAAAATAATAATAAATAATATAAATATAAATAAACAAAATAAAATAAAATATATATCAGAAGTTATTTAAATCAAGCTCAAACGAAGTCTAAGGGAAAAAGAGCTCGATACCGACCGACATTGCGTGGCGAAAGCGGGCAGGGGAGATCCTCGGCAAACCAATTGCCGCTCACACGTACGAACTCCCCAGCCGAGTTTCTATTGGAATCAGGTAGGCAAGAGATTAGCCGTACCCTCATGTCCCTAGTCCTTAGATAGTAATCTGATTTGATGTTACCACACGGACTGTACATAAAATTGATGTCATGGTGATTTAATGCCAAACCGTACAACCGGTTTAGCCTACTGACGCAACTCACCACCCGGTAAAAATTGGGGGGGAGTTGGTCAGGGCAAAGACCATAAAACCTAAGTGTATTCAAAATTAGAGGGTCAACCGGGAATCTAACCCCGCCCTCCAGTATGGCCATTAAGGGAAAGAATACTGTGTTGACGCTCTGGCGCCGTTGAATATCCCTATCACCCTCGGGACAATATGCGATATCAACATCCCCGGGTACGTTAAAGGCATCCCTAAAGGTGGCTAAGGCGGGCTCAGACGAAAGCAGGTGAGAATAACCCATTGCTCAAATTAGTATTTTCTAAAGGAAAGCTGTGATTTATACAACTGAACAGAATGAAACAGAGTAACTAGATGGAGAAGAGAACTTACTGTGGGCTCTAAGAGTGAATGGAGTCCTGAACTAGAGGAAAGAACGAAGAACGCTCAGCAAGGCAAGGGGAGAGAGATTGAAGAATGCGAAAGTGAGGAAAGAAAACTTAGGGGGATATATATAAGAAGAAGGGGAGTAAATGACAATAAATGAGCCGTTGGGTGGGAAACCCAACGGGCCGTCACATTAACTGCCACACACAACGACGCCTCGGTTCACGAAGCGTCAGATAATAATGATAGCCCCTCAGACCTGACGCGCTTCTTGGGACAGCAAACACGTAACCCACGGAGAAGAGTTCCCTGGCCGACAACCATTCGATTTCCTTGATCCGTCCCCGGGAACGGGGAGACGAATCAAGGGGGGGCTATTGTACGGCACATAAGCCATTTGGGCCATTCGAAGTTCCCTGGACCGTGGCCGATGCCATTTGGGCCAGCCAAGGCAGTCAGGCCCATTGTGGCATCTTTCTTCTCCTTCTCGGGAAACAACTCCGACATCCAGTATTCGCAACCCGAGAATATTCCCCGGGAGCCGAGGCCAGACCCGCTCCCGAGCGGACGACGCAGTCGCCGAACAACCCAGAGCAAGAACCCATTCCAAGGTCACTCCCACCTAAACGCCCACTTAAGACTAACGACATTGGACCTCCAAAAGCACTAGCGACAGAGGCAGTCATCACTATTCCACTACCAGTTCACTATAAATACATCGAGCTGAGGATGGGAAAAAGGTTGTTGAAAGAGGGAGGAAAAAGGAGAGGGAACGCAGAATAGTCTAGTCGTTAGAACCACCCAAAGTAGGAAACTCTTAAACCCACTTCATAAGTAAATTGTAAGCCCAAATAGGGAAGGCCCATTGGTCTCTCAGTTGGTGTTCACAACCCTAATGGTCTGTTTGGATGGAGGGGGGAAGGAGGGGGAGTAGAGTAGAGTTGGCTAAAAATAAGATAATTTTGTACTAAATCTACTCTACTCTGCTCTACTTCCCCTTCCTCTCCCTCAATCCAAACGGACCATAAGTGTGTATGAAGATAAACACCTCTAGATCTCATAAGAGATTCAATACACAGCATATCAACAACATTTAAAACGTAGCTAGGATTTTTCCTTTTATACTTGGAGTAAAATATAAAACCCTACACGTCAAACCAGGCTTGAGCTAAGTTGGAAATTCTGTAGAAAAAATAATCTACACAAGGTTCGATTGATTGAGCCTAATTTTCGATCGATCGAGCCTTGCAGATTTAGCCAATAAATCTTGCAATTCACTCGATTCCAACTTTACGAATAAATATACTTTGAGTAGCCTAAATCTAAACTCTAAGTTTTGATCATGGTTTGCCAACATATTAGAAATTGAAGTTCTAATACGTTTAGTTCTTAAAGTCTTAGAACCTAACAAAAACAAAAGGATTTATAATTTAAAAATGAGAATTTTTAGGAGGGTGATATATACTTTGTGACAATTATGCTTAAATTTAAGAATGCAACTACAAATCTTAATAAGTTTTGGAGGGCCATGGCCACCCCAACCATGCCTGCAGTTCTGTACCTGTGATTAGATATATACACATACTTTTAAGTTGAATATCTATCTTCATTATATTTGCATAGAAACATTACATAGACAAAAGATGAACATTGCAGTATTAAAGATTACACAATCTAAATCAATCCGGTAGCTAATCCAAGCTTATCATCTATGGTAGTACTTAGTGAAAACTTATAATTAAGTTCTCAGAACGTAGTGTAATATATTGCTATAGACTTCAAATCATTCTTGGGAAGGCCAAAGAAAAGCTCCCATGGCAAAGTTCCTCTTCTGGGTGACATCTCCAGTGACAGGCAATCCATACTCATTCAACAGGCAATCCAGTTTCCACTCAGGCATGGTCTCATAGTCACTCTTTCTGTACCTTGGGTAGTGCAGAGGCATCTGGAAGTGGTGGCAGTTGTTGCTCTTGTTCATTTGGTGCCCATTTGGCCTTAGCCCAGGCATGGCAATAGCAGTATTGGCAAAATTAATTCCACTCATCCTACCCTTTTCTACTATGTATCTGAGTTGAGCATTACTCAATGCCAAGTAGTCCTTTTATAGACATCCTAGAAAGTAGAATATTAGGGTATGTGCTAGAAGAGAGAAATCAAGAATGAGTGCATTTAATGTTCGAAAGTGAAGCATTTTGATTTTTGAACATTATGATGGATTTTTAGTAGAATTATTGTAAGCGAGCTGAGGGTTGAGAGTCACAATTTCATGCACCTGAACAACATTGAAAACTATATATCAGAGTCCAGATTGAATGGTTTAAGATACATTATTGGCCCGTTTGGATGTTTAAAAAAGGAGGGGGAGTAGAGTAGAGGGAGGGAGAGTAATTCAATTACCTTGTTTGGAAGTTTTTTAAGGAAGGAGGGAGAGAGGTTTGGAGGGATTTGGAGGGGTTTCAACTCCCTCTAGCCCCCCATTTTTAATTCCTCCAAATTGGAGAGATTTTGGGGGGGAGTAGAGTACATAAACTATTGACCAAGTAAATTACCTAATTTACCCTTATTATATTAACAAAATTATACAAGGGGAAGGGCTAATTACTCCCTTCCCCCTTATTAATTTTAAAAACATCCAAACAAGGTGGAGGGAATCATTCTCCTCTACTCTCCTCTCCACTACTCCCCTCCCCTCTACTCTCCTCTACTCTCCTCCCTCTCTAAACTTCCAAACAGGCCATATTTGATTTAGTTCTAAATGCAGTGTTAGACCATCCATTTTCTAGAGCTTTCTATTTAAGGCTGTGTTTGATTCATGTAAAATATTTTTCGGAAAATAAATATTTTCCGGAAATGCTATTTTCGAGAAAGGAAAATATTTTCAAGTGTTTGGTTGCATTTCAAAAAATGTTTTGGAAAATATTTTCTAGTATTTGGTTGTGTTTTGAAAATTCTAGTTTTTCACATTTTCTCATTTATTTTCTCAGCTACCAAACAAATTTTATAATAGAACATTTCAATATATAAACTTAAAAAAACAAAAATCAAAACAACAACATTCGGTTAAACTCCACAATCCAGTCAAACTGAGAGAGGGAGGAGATCGGTCTGGGCAACGAGAGGGCAACGAGATCGGTCTGGGCGACGAGATCGAGACGACGAGATCAGCGGTGCCGATGAGCACTGGGTCGAGAACAAGAACAAGATCGGTAACGTCGGCGCCAATGAGATCGGTTTTGGGTGGATCGGTCTTGGGTGGTGACGATCTAGATGGCGGCGCCGGTGCTGAGGTGCGATCTAGATGGCGACGCCAGTGCTGGGGTGCGATCAGTAACTCTCTCTTCTCTCTCTCTCTCTCTCTCTCTCTCTCTCTCTTTGCGCGTCTGAGACCCGAAAATGGTTTGAAGTGAAAATAGAAATGTAAACCAATTTCCGGGTCAAAGCCATAAAACACACAGTCAAAGGAAACCAATTTCCGGAAAATTTATTTTCCATGCGCAACCAAACACCCGCATTTATGGAAAAGCATTTCCGGAAGTGATTTGAAGCCAAAACAAACACAGCCTAAGTTACAAAATAATGATCCCAGTTGCGGCTTTGATGTTACATATGTACATATCCATATCCAATTTATTACATTAGGGAAAGGCAGTGATCAGTCACTCATGAACTCAATCTAAAATCAAGAGGCTAGAACAGTAGAACCTAGAAAGATTTGGACAACCAGGACAATGGGTAAGTTGAAATTGTAATAAAAAATTCATTTTAAAAAATTTAATATCAAATGCAAGAATTGGACTGTAAACTTTATTCCTACATTTTATTTTTAGGCCGGCGCACTTTACTTTGTGCCTGAAACGTTCTGCTAATTTCCCGACAATACAAACTGTTTTTTATGCATTACTTAACATACTTGCATGCAAGGTGAATTTACTTGGTTTAATGTCCAAGTTTTAACACTAGTGCTAGAAACAATTGAAGCAAAAGCAATAAAACCCGGTAAACAAATCACCAGAACTCTCCTTTTAGCAAAGCTCAGCTATGCTAAGTAGCTTTCGAAGAGTCAGAAACCTTCTTTAATTTACTTCAATTTTGAGCTTTTGCAAGAAGCTCTTTTCATTAACTTACCATACACGGCTATTTGTTGCTTAAAGTACTTATTAGAACTAAAAGCACTTTTATTTAGGCCCTGCTTAACACAGAGCCAAACAGATCCTGGTGTATTACTTATGTCTAAATCAACTTCACCCCTAAATACTGACTAATCCGTCTCTGAAGCATTACCCCCTAAAAGTTTACAATCTCATAACTGTGAGGATCAAAATCTTAATATTCTTAAAAAAGGCAGACAAATTTTAGATACATTTGCCAATCATACCAGATTCTCAAGTAAGAACATCCTATTCCCCAACAATTTCTTTAGCCAATCTTTTATGCTTATTTCTAAGAGAAGTAACAAGTAGAATTTGAATTTGAATAAGTATATTCAAAACATATTCCTAAAAGAATTTTTAAGTTACCAAACTAACAGCAAAATTTTCATGTAAGGTCGAATTCTTATCTTTGACAGCAATTGTAGGCTATGAAGAAGAATTGATGTCTAAAGGATGGAACTGATTCCAAATGAGCACTCGTTAATAGCATTAGTTTCCACGCATAGGACAAACATCAGGAATTTGTTCTTCGTTCAACTGAAACTTCTATTTAACATATGAGAGGTGTTTAGGAGATGATGATAACTAATTACTTGCTAGGGCCACACAAAAAAAAAATTTACAATCCCTTTCACCACGCTAATGCGGCAAGTTGTGATTAAAAACATCATTTTTTATATGATCTTATCATTCATACCACTTTATTAACACCAATCACTACACACCACCTCAACAGTTGTGAAAAAATGTTGTCAATATTATTTCAAGATGTGTTTAAGTGAAACTAAAGCACCTCTACAAGTCAGAATTTCAACTAAAGAAAACTTTCCATTAGAATGCCTGGGTTTCCAGCGCGTAATAGAAATAACGTATTGAGAGGATTTTTTCTGACTAAATAAACCAACAAATCAAATCCTGCTCTTTGAATTTAAAAATAAAAATAAATAAAATCTTTGCAAGTGCTCTCAATTAGTAACCATCTGATCCAAGCAACTTGAACTTAGTAAGACACCTTCTCTGTTGTAAGACTATTCTTGTTTCTTACTTGTTCAAATCTAGGAATTAAATATGTGTTTTTGCTAACCTTAAACAGATTGGCACATCTGCCTCTGGAGAATTCTACAGGTGCAGCAAGGTTACAAGCTCGGAACAATAAGGTTCAAACTAAGTATGATCAGCCTCTCATACAAATTTGAGTGTTAAGCAAATTCCAGGATAAACAAAGTACAAAGCAGAACCAAAGAATATTTTGATTCGGAGATTCTGATTCCCAAAACTTTCTTGTTGCCATTCTCTGTCACATATTTAAAAAAAAAAAAAAAAAAACACAGGTGGAACACATTTTTGATGAAGTATATCCAGTACATATTCCTAAAAGAATTTAAGAGAACAGTCTGCATGTCAGTATATTCATACAAACAATGGATTTAATTTGTTCTCTCACAACTTTGGGAGGGTAACTGTTAGTGAGGGAATAGTTGTCTTTGACAGCAATGAAGAACCCAGATGAGGGAGACTACATGATGGTTCTGATTCCAGCTACAGATGATTCTTCATGGATATTGTGACATCTCCCTCTCTATTATATTCTAGTTGCAGCATTGCATCAAGTTAGGTGCAACTTCCACTAGGCACCTGATAAAATCATTAGTTTCCCTGAACGAGACAATCATCAAGAATCTGTTTTTCGTTCAACAGAAATTTCTTTTAGATTTTCAGGAGCTGCTTTAGTGGGTGATGGCATATCCACCAGCATGTTTGGAGGGGCAAAATACATGTGTAGTGACATCATACAGACAATGATACCCAAGAACAGCTGCAGCAAGATAAGAAAAGTAATAAACATAATCATTGATCAAGTAAAAAATACACACGGGCATAAGATATAGAGAGAGAAAGTCAAGAACTTTTTGACTTTAAAATGCATGGCAGCTTACCTGCAGTGTAGGCTTGAAACTGAAAAGGTATACAGATATAACCGTTGTAAGCAGCATGGCCATTGATGTGGAATACACCTGATTTAAGCACAAGTTAGCAGCAGGTAAAAAGAAGAAAACACATTAATTGAAGAACCCATATTGGGCTCAAGTTGGACTTGAAAATTCTACGTATTCGACTAGGAAACTCCATAAAGAGGTATCTAAATAAAATGTGTAAACAATTTCGCTTTTGTTAGTTTCTGAGAGCCTCATCTTTCCACACAACCACTCTGATCGGGATAGAGGTTAAACTGAGTAACTTCAATGAAAAAAAATTCCTTGCTCTAAAAAGGGTGTCTCCACTCTCCATGGAGAAAAGGCCCATAACATGGGTCTTTCATTAGCCAAAACTGGAATTTTGGATCTCCTCTGGATCCCAGGTATTATTACCCCAGAAAAGGTCAAAAATAGGCACTATTTTTTATTTCAAAGATGATAAGATAACAGGATGCTTGTTAGGAGTAGGGGCTTGCCTTTCGCTCAACAGGGGGGGAAAAGTGCATCAATTTTTAGGTACAAATAAGTGAAACCTTGTCCTAAATGAATTCACCACTTGTTTGTACATTTTCCGTACTTGACATGGCAGTTTTGCCAAAACCTTAGGCTGACTATTCTAAGCAGTTTTCACAGTTTATTGGACAATTTTTACAATCTATATTAGAAAAAAAAATGTACTATTATTGGATTCACAAACATCTTATGTTACATAACCAAAACAAATAAAAGATAAAGAAAATATGAAATGATGCTCCAGCCATAAAGTTGTATGCAAAAACTAAGCAGCTAAAATGCAAAAATCTACCAAATTAGAGTGGACCTAATCCAATGGAGGCCACAATAGAGGAAGAGAATTTTAAGGCCCAAATGCTCTCAGGACTGCTGCCTATGGTGGCTGGTTTCAAAGTAATTTATGACTAGGATAGCACAGGCTTACTGCCACCGAGGACAGCTAACTAACAGATGACCTAAGAGTCAAGTCTCCTGTTCTTGGTCTGAAAGGCCGCAAATTGCATCACCCATTTCCCCTCAAGACTGTCACATCCCAGTAAAAAGGAAATAAGCATACGCTGCAAATGATCAGGTCCTGTTCCGAAGTGAAAATAATTCTAGTGAAGTGTAAGCTACGTGAGATTGGCATATCTACCTTGATGAATACAAGGTATACAAAACACACATGCACACAGAGATTGTAACAGGAAAATTTCCTTTCGACCAGTTGTTTGAATACACAATAATCACAAGTACTAGGGATCAAATTCAAAAATCCCTGACTTAAAGAATAGTCAAAGACAGGCAAGGACCCTTCAAGCATTTTTTTCATAATATATATATATATATATAAAGTATTATTAAAATAAACTACTACTTCATACGAAAAGGATGAAGTAGCCTAATTTGCATATGTCAGTGAGGAAACATAATCCTTTATTGAATTAGAGAAAGCGTTCTCTTTGATGATCCAGCCTGCTAAGCTTGGAGCCCAGTGCATAACAAACCTTCAATGATACAACTTAGTTTAAAGTGCCATTTTTGTATACTTATGACACTAATGTGTTCCATGAAGCCTCTTAAACAAGTAAATCAGTCACAAAATGCAACTGAAGGTCATATAACATTTGAGGGAAAAAGTGAACCAATAGAATATTTCATTGATAAGCATTTTCATGTAGTACATATTTGCGAATGAAAGCTTCAAAAGAAATATGATAACAAACCCATGGGTGTTAGTTCAAAGGTTAAAGCAATCACCTTCACAATATTGTCAGCATACTTCATCAACCATGACACTAGCAAGCCCGTGGATCCAAGATTTAATACCACCATCCAAGTTGTAAGACTATATCCTTTGAAAATTCGGCTCCACCAAGGACCTCTCTCAAATCCACTTCTGAAATCATCCACAAGAAGCCGTGCCATATTGAAAATCACACCAAACCTGAGCAGGAAAAAATATCTGAAAATGAACTGGTGTAGTAGATACTGAACAAACAAGAGAGTTGACACACTAAAGTACAATCAAAATATAATTCAAGTACACATCTAACAGGAAAGGAAATTCTATGTCACAGCAAATTCAATATTTCCTTCATTTGATTTTAAAAGGACTGAAAGCAAAGGAACACTTGAAATCTCATTGCCATTTTTGGGAGGGAGATTAATGTCTAACATCTTTTGAGAATTCCAACAATGAAAGATTTATGGGTGAGGGTTTCCAATGCAGCTACTCAAAAAGTTATTGTGTGGAGAAAAGATACCTACGTATATAATTGTACATTCTGCCAATACAAGCTATCATTGTTCTTCTTCATCAGAAACTCTGTGTATACACCTGCCAATGCTGATAGACAGGCAGACAGGATTCCTAACATGTATCCTTGGATTGGTGCTGAGAACAGAGAGTCACATGAAGCTTCTCCACAACCTTTAATCTACAATAATTGAAAATGGAATAGTTAAACTACACATGTTACATCAATACTTAGCTCAGATTTAGGCCATTACTCAAGAAATTATCCAGTCAAGTTTTCATCACCTAAGAGAGAAAGAAAGAAAATTCAACCGTAAGAGACAGTTTTTCATATAGATGTTCATATCACACACCATTGAGTGAGGCAATAATAGAAGACTTCTCTCAACCAAAAAGGAAAATGGAAATGACTTCATAGAGTTTGATCCATTTTAATGCATATAGAAATGACTTCAAATAAAAATAAACAACAAAATTACTACAACAATGGAACCATCGTATATAATGCTTTACACCAACATTTTTTTGTTGTCCTTAATAAAGAAGATGATATACAAAGAACGAAATGGGCTGTTGCAACCTTATTAAAAAAATGGTTACAACATTTGCCATAAGCACTTCACATGATTTCTGCATTTGGTAGAGGAAACACGAAGGAGAAGCTTGTTAACTGTATCACATCACATTGTGAACCGGTAGCTTGCTTCATTGTTTGATTATAAGGTTTCACTGTCCTCAACCCACAGTGGATGTATTTCAATCACCAGAGAGCTGTGGGTAAGAGGTCCTACAATATTACTCACTCAACAGTCAAATTGTGGAGACCCTGTTTCCAAGATCGAGGAAAACCACAGCTAACGTACATCAATGTTAAGGTAGTGACCCACTTACAGATGAAAAGAAAATGGACAAAAAAAAGAAACCATCTTTTCATGTTATCTCTAATTAGCCCAATTCCTGATCTCCCATGTTTGTCCTTCAAGTAGCCATTTCAGATCAATTCAAATGACAAGGTAGCAAAACTTGAATAAAGGCTATACTTACAATTAATACATTCCTATAAATGGATTCAGCAAATATCGGTTTTCCAGTCCCTATAATGTACGCCATATAAATACTAGGCAAGAAGTGCCTCACATTAATTCAAGTACGCTAACTTAACTAGAACAAAAATAATCATGCTAAAAGAATTGATCTCCAACAGAATTACTAGTACTACACCACTAAAATATCAAACATTTAGACCTATAGTTCATACACACACAAAACACCACATTTTCAAGTACGTAACCAACTCCAATTTACATCATAACAATAATTTCAACTCATCACCTGGCTTGTGGTTGTTCCAATGGCTAACAAAACAATAGCCATCCACCGTAGATTCGACAGCTTCCTTCTCAGGAATATCCTAAGCACGAAACCAAAACCAACTAATTCAGTCAATTAACAACAACAATAACTTATGGCAAAGGAATAAAGTCATACATTAGATTACAGAAAATGCAAAAACTACTAAGAATCTTACTACAAAAGACTTACAAACTAACATGACACTGAATTTATTTGGCGCCACATCAACAACATAATAAATAAATTTCCAAATTACTTTTTGTTTTGTTTTGTTTTGTGTTTGAAAGCTTAACGCATCAGTTTGTAAAGCCTATTTAATAATATACAATGTAGGCACCTGAACAAAATGCCAGTGGTGACAATCTTCAAATTACCCATGATTTGATATGTGGATGTGTCCACATAAGTCAACGTCGCGAATTGAACATTGTTATGAAATAGATATATAACCGAAGGGATCACAAACAAGCGCACGCTTTTCCATTCTGTAGTCATCCTTGTAGATGGTAATACCCGGCGCTCTCGCCATAGAAGTAAACTAGAAACCACTAGCTGTAGTTCAAATTTTTAAACAATTGTAATTGCAGTATTAGCAGAGCTAATCATATAATTAAGTAAAATGAATACTTTGATTAATCAAATAAATAAATAAACCTTAAAAAATTCTGCTAGAAATGGAACGGTTCCATAGTCATAGGTATAGTGTCCATTACTTTGAGATAGAGTTGTCAAAATTCCCTGTCACATTTAATTACAAAAAATATATATAAATAAATTAGCAATAACAATAGCTAGGAAATTTGAATTAGAAATAATTATTGAAATTGAAATTGATAGAGATCTAACAGAATTTAAGTTTTAGGGTTAAAAATTGGGGGACCTGAGAGCTGGTGAGAATGGTGAGGAGCGCGGCTACGAAGTACCACTGCATCGTCTTCTACAGAGGAGCGGTGATCGCATGTGACGCAGTTGTAATCTGGGTTTTTTTTAAATTTGCCCAGTTAGCTTGCTTGTGAGTTCAGACTTTCAGTTATGACTTGGGCTCTGATTTTTTACTGTTTTTTTTTTTTTTGGGTTAAAAGGGAATATTATTAATAACAAAAGGAAAAGCTAAACAATGTCTCTTCTGTTTTTTTGCCAACAGCTACTAATGTCTCGAGTCCAAATCTTCTGTCCCATTTTTCCTGTTCCACTTTATACTCCACCAATAAATGCTCGCCACATATTTACCTAATTAATTAAATACTATTATTATTGACATATTAATACTGCAGTTATTAATTAATAGTAGTATTTAATTAATTAGGTAAACACGTGGCAAGCATTTATTGGTGGAGTATAAAGTAGAACAGGAAAAATGGGACAGAAGATTTGGACTCCTAATGTCTCTAGTTCAGCAGTAAAAGGAAAATCAAACGCACCAAAGTCTTCCCTCGTAGAGCTGCCCCATTTTGCCAGCCAATACGCGCATTTATTGGCTTCCCTAAATTGTTTCTTTTTTGTTTTCTAAATATAGAAATTGGTATTTTAGGGGTTTTTTTTTTTTTTTTTCTTGGACTAGATTTTCCGACATTTTTAATTGGAAAAAATGTTATTAAACATTTGTTTTGGTTAATTTACTTCTTGAACTTCACATAATTGCTAAATCAATACTTTTTTTGGTCTCCCGTTAAAACACTAGTGCAGTGTTTGGAATAGGAGAATCCACATTACTCCTGACATCTAGATTCTTAAGAATGTGATTCCTAACAATTTAGATGCTTAGAAATGTAACTATTCCTATGTTTGGTTTCATTGGGAATCTCTTAAGATTCCTAAGGATGTAAAATGATAATATTTGGTTTATTCCCATAAATTTTAAATGAATTATTTATTTTTCCCATTTTATGCTTAGATTTGAATGTAAACTACTAAATCCTTTAAAAAAAATATTCCTCTAAATAAATAATGAAAAACAAAATATAAACTATTAATAATTTGTTGAGCAACACACACAACAACAACAAAAGTGAATACCTAGCAATAATGGAGGGTCCCCTTCAAAAAAAAAAAAAATTTCACACGTGAAACTTAAATAGAACTTTGTTAAAGAATATATCAACAAAGTTGTCTATCATGTTTATGTTATTTTGGTGGGAAAAGATATTGATGATTTGTTTTATATTTTACCTTAATTGCTTAAATGATAAGGAAAAATGGTTAAAATTGTCAATTTATAAAAAACACAATTTCCTTTAAACTTGGGAATTTGGATACCCACCTGTTTTAAAGGGAATTCACATTCCTACTGAGAGGGGTTTAAAGGGGGAATCTAGATTCCTCTAGCATTTGATTCCATGACGTGATTTGCAACCAAACATGAGAATTTTTAAACATTCTTGGGAATCTTAAAACATTACCCCATACCAAACGCCATATAATGGAATACTGATATGCATCTCACTTTAACTTTAAAAATACCAGATTACCAAAAGCTAAACCAGTTGAAAAGAAGAGAGAAAAAGATACGATCGAACCAAAACTACTGTCGCGCGGAGTTCTTTTGAATTATTGTCTAATTATTCCAAAACTTTCATTCAAATTAATTAAGAAAGAAATTGCAATTAGGAAAGAGATTTTTTTTAATGGACATAAAGGAAAAAAAAAAAAAAAAACTATTGTCTTTATCATATTATAATCAACATAATCACTAAAGTACATTAAGTATATTATTATACTCTAGGGTTAACAAAACTATTTTATGCGGCACCCACTTTGAACCAGGTCACTTTGGTCCATTTCGATCCACTGCAAGTTCATTCGGTCCATTACGGTCCACTATGGTTAATTCAGTTCACTTTGGTCCACTTAGGTCGCTTCAATCCATTTCAATCCACTGTGGTCTATTTGGTCCACTTCAGTCAACTTCTATCCACTTTGGTCCTTTTGATTCACTTTAGGCAGTTTCAATTGACTTACTTAAAAATAGAAAAAGACAAGACAACTTAACATTACTTATGTTCTAAAACACTATTAGAATACATTCAAGTCTTGGAGCTACTATATTTAATTCTGAGGCTTGACATATATTGAGTAATATTAATCTATAAATTGTTGGTGAATACTCTATGATTATATCTACCAATTACTATTAACATTAGTAATATTTAAATCATCTAATAATATTAATTATCCAAAAGATCGTTCAGATTATACCACAAGATTGGGAGAGAGAAAAATAAATGGACGATAAAGTTTATCATATAGAAATTATGATAAGGCAGAATGCCTAATAACATGTTATAGTTAACCCTTAAAAAAATTGTACTCTCCCAAAAAAATAAAATAAAAAACTGCAATACTTGTATGTATTTGCTAAGTATTAGTCAAAACTAAGATCATTTTGCAAGCCTAATGCATATGGTGTTTGAAACAATTTTTTTTTTTTTCATTTGTTTTTTGTTTGAGATTGGGATGTAGTTAAAAATTAATAATTTATATTAGTGTTTAATATTTGCTTATTTTTTACTTACATTATTGTTGGGTAAAAATTTGTTTTGTTTTTCAACTATTGTGCCAATAATACTGATGTAAATCTAATTGTGTCTTTTTATTAAATTAAATTGACGAATTAATATAAAAAAGCTTTTTATTAATTATTTTCAATTGAAATTTTAATTACGTACCAATCCAAAAGAAAATATTCATTAATTATATTCAATTGAAAATTAAATTACATACCAATCCAAAGGAAAATATTCATTCTGTAAATTGATGTTGTAAGCTTTTAGTTTCTCTTTTGATTTTGGTTGTCTTATTCGCTTCAAATTTTGTTACTAAAATGCTATTATATTCTTTGTGTTTAATATTTAATAATAAAATAATATAAAGTTAATAAAACAATAAAACGTGGCATTATTTGTGTTTAATATTCAAGATAGAAGATTCTGCTACTTGTCATCATTTTGTGCATCCGTTAGTTGTAGAATTCAACTTTTATAATAAACTAGTAAGTTTCCCGTGCATCGCACGGATAATGTTGTAATATCTTACGTAAGATAGTTTGGAATATGTTGTATATATATTTGTGTGCACCTAGAATGAGGCTATTGGGCCTAACCTCACTTGGGTTCACAACTTATTTGTAATGTGGGTTTGGGGATTTCCCACTACGAGTTGTTCTCGGCACTGAGACTCAATGAAGCTCTCTTTCTCTCTCTCTTTGTCACTCTTTTCTCTCTATCCTCTTTGTTCCTCCTGAAACTTTCAACAACCCTTTCTTTCCTCCCACTTCTCATATTTATAGCTCCAAATTAATGGAGGGACCATCATTGCCTCCATGGTTAGTGCAATGGGAGGTCCAATACTGTTGATCGTAAGTGGATGATTAGG
The DNA here is from genome assembly GCA_023736055.1 of Quercus glauca. Classification (NCBI taxonomy): domain Eukaryota; kingdom Viridiplantae; phylum Streptophyta; class Magnoliopsida; order Fagales; family Fagaceae; genus Quercus; species Quercus glauca. The sequence goes on along the minus strand of CM043316.1, from coordinate 68,986,969 downwards.
TGAGGGTGGCTTTGGAACTTGGTTCCCACTTCCGTAGACAGCTAGGCAGCGACGTTTCATGGTTAGTGCAATGGGAGGTCCACTACTGTTGATCATAAGTGGATGGTTAGGTGAGGGTGGCTTTGGAACTTGGTTCCCACTTCCGTAATCAGCTCGGCAGCGACATTTCCTAAGGCATTACCAGATATGCAAGTGATGGCGTGTTTGCACGTCAATCTTTCTTCATTGCTCGGGGAAGGTTTGCCGAGCAAGGACCAAGTAGCAAAACTCAGTCCCTCGGCTTGCGTGGGCTCGGACTAGGCTTTTGGGCTGGTAAGGACCGAGTCCATGGGCTATACCTTCGTATCGGAACCCTAAGCCCAAATGGGTTCGGGTACTGAATGCCTTACACTAGTCCCCCCCCCCCCCCCTTGATTCTTGCCTCAAGGAGCCCAAAAGGCGCACGTTGCTTGGTAGGTTCAGTGAGGCGACGGCTGGGGTACTCCAGAAACTCATTAATGCATTCCTAAAAAGGCGTGCTGAATTTGGACGTTCGGTTCAACCTTCATTATTACCGACGGTTCGTGTACCGAGGTGGCACAAGCGCCAGTTGGCATTGGAATCTGCAAGGCTTGCTAATTAATCTTCATAATGGCTGATTAACCGTTGCTCACCTCTCTTGGGTCCCCTAAAAATAGTCCACTCCAAATCATTCTTTTACTTTTTCACTCTTCACTCTCTGAGTTCCCTCTCTACCGTGCATTCATCTGCGCACTTATTCTTCAGACCAGAATTTCTCCCCATCTTAGAGCTCAAAGTAAGTTCTCTACATCTTCTTTTTACTTCCGTATCTTCCTTCGTTCATTTTTTCCCTAGAGTTTAGGATGGGATATTCTTACCTTCTAGATATGGAGGCGACCTTGGCCATTTTCAGGCAAGGTTTTGACATCCCCGATGATGTGGAGGTGGCGTATTGCCATAAGAGCGAAATCACTCTTCATAGAGGGGGCAACACTGCCTTCTTTCCCTTGATGGCAATCCTGGAGGGTGGGGTAAGGTTTCCCATAGACCCTCTTTTACTAGACACTCTCAGGTACTATGGGTTATGCCCCGACCAACTTCCCCCCAACTTTTACCGGGTAGTTAGTTGCGTGAGTCAGTTGAATCAGATATTCGGTTTACAGTTAGACTAGCATGACATAAATCACATGTACAGTTTATGTGGGAATAAGAAAACAAACTACTACTTAAAAGTTAGAGATATGAGGGTACGATTGATCTCCTGCCTACCTGATTCAAATAAAAAACTCTTTCGGGGAGTTTGTTCCGGTGCGCGGCAATTGGTTTGCCGGTGAAATCCCCTGCCCCCTCACAAGGCGCGAAATGGGTTCATACCGATCATTGACTTGCTTTTATTTCCTACTTATTACCATACGTGGATATATACTTCGTATTGTAATGGTTTCACTTACTCTGATGCTAATCCGCGTTTTTTTTTTTTTACAGATGGTAGAGTGTTCGTCCCGGATGTTAGAGTAGCACATGTACCGGATTTGAACTTTGTGCTCAAGTCCGAAATTTTTGTTCACTCAGATGGACAACTCCGAGTGTCCCATTTGATACTTGGAATTGATCCCATGTATTCTACTTGGCAAGCTTTCAGCCAAGCCTTACTAGTTGATAGTCCTCTCTTATCTTACACCGACGTATGACATGAAAATTTCCTTCCCCCAAAGTTTACAGTAGGTGAAGCCCGTGAATTAGGTCTTCGGTATATCTGCTTTGACGAGTGTCAGCCTGTGTGGGACGAGTCAGCCAAGCGCGTGTCCCGAGCTTGCCGAAAACAGGTTCACGAGCAGATTCAGCAAGAAGCCCTCGCCCAACCCGAAGCCCTTGTCGACCCCAAGGCTCCTGCCTCAGACACCGAAGAAGCAGTTGCCGAATCCTCCGGTCTCCCCGAAACCAAACACGATCCAGGTGAAGAGATGGTGACCTGAAAAACGATGACAATCAGCCGTTTCATTCACGAAGCCAGGCCCGTCGCACAGCAGCAACCGTCCTAAGGTTGCAGCCAGACCCCTCCTCCTCCGCCTCCTGCCCCCAGTCGGCAACAAAAAAGGTAGCGTACAACCGAACAGACTCCTATTGGCCCGGGTGACGCGCCCTCAAGGACTCCTCCCCGGCCATCAAGTGGCATCGTGATTCGTGAGCCCACGGCTCAGGTTGGGACGCAAGTGGCGTCCTCTTCTCGTGCTACTCCAGAGTGGCAACCTGCATTTGTGTTGGACAGCAAACCTCTTCTCTCTGACGCGAGTGTACGCGTATGGGAAAAGGGAGCGGGGGGTCGCGTCGCTCAGACTCTGGCGCGCAGACTTCTACTGCACGGGGACGTGCACACTTTTGAAGAGGGTACTGACAAGTCCATAGGGAGGAGGCTGCAATGGCATACTATCGCGGTAAATTTTTGTTGTTACTGTTTACACTTCCAGTCTTTTTTCCTTTTCCTTTTTGTTCCTTATCACCAATGGCCTATTTTCCCGATTTTTATGCTCGTTCTTGTTACTTTGCCAGGCTGCCCAACTAGCATATATACTCGATGGGCGACTAAAGGATCTGGCAGAGGATGCTAGTCGGGAAAAAGCCCTCAAGGATATGGCCGAGGTGAATGCAAAGGAGAAAGCTGCAGCTGCTGCAATCACGAAGAAGAAGGCTGTCGCAGCTGAGAAGGCCAGGGCGGCTGCGAAAAAGAAGTACTCAGAGTTGCAGGCCCGGCTGGGGGAGATTGAACTCAAGTTGGCGGAGGCTGAAAGCATGAACAGTGCGCGGTCCGAAGAAGTGGCTGACCTGAGGGTAGCCTTGGAGGCTAGCGAAAAAAAATGGTATAACGAGGGATTTGTTGACGCGGAGAACTCGGCTGAGCCCGTCATAAGGGATGCTCGAAAACTGGGTTTTGAGGAAGGGTGGTTGGCTGCTTTGCAGGCTTTGGGAGTCCCCACGGACTCCCCCTTAAGAAATCCTGACCAGATTCCCTTCCTGAACCCTACTCTTAATGCGCAGAATCCTCTGGGGCTTGCCGATGAAGAAGAGACGACCAGCCTGAGGGAGTTGGTGGAGCAGATAGATTCTCATGTGGAAATGGACGTAATGGAAGTGATCAGCAACCCCCGTGCTGGAAATCAGCTTGGTCAGGACCCCCTTCAGCCCCCAGCGCAGCCGCAGTTTAACGAGACCGATGCCCGAGAACAACCTGCAGACTCTATGTCTTAAGTGCCGAACCATATTCTCTTTGTTTAAGAAATGTTTCTCTTTTTCTTTATTCATGTTTTATGGTCAACTTGCCTATGTCACCGGGTTGTGGTGACTGAACAATTGTTTTTTTGCCGAGTTTGATACTCATATGGCCACCGAGTTTTGTGGTCGAAACACTGCTTTAATTCCTAATATGATGGTTTGGTTTAGTTTCGGAATAATCATTGTGCTGTTCGTTCGTTTTATGCTTATGTTGTAAATGGCCGGGTAGTTAAATCCTGTTTCGTCATAGGACGAGGATGGAATTACCTCGGGCGGAGTTACTTGTGTTTAGAAGGGATTAGCCCTTTGACGATGGCAACGAAGTTTGATGTGCGGATCTTCCCGCAATTAGGAAAATTTGTAGTATAGGGTTTCCACCTGTTCGGTGATGGTAATCGAACCAAGGGTAAGGTTTCCGTCCTAGGGAGTAATTTTTTTTAAGGTTTCCACCTGCTCGGTGATATAGATCGAACTGAGGGTCAGGCATCTGTCCTTAGATTAGTTTTTTAAGGTTTCCACCTGCTCAGTGATATGGGTTAAACCGAGGGTCAAGTTTCTGTCCTTAGGATAATTTTTAAGGTTTCCACCTGCTCGGTGATATGGGTCAAACCGAGGGTCAAGTTTCTGTCCTTAGGATAATTTTTAAGGTTTCCACCTGCTCGGTGATATGGGTCGAACCGAGGGTCAGGTTTCTGTCCTTAGAATGATTTTTAAGGTTTCCACCTGCTCAGTGATATAGATCGAACCAAGGGTCGGGCATCTGTCCTTAGATTAGTTTTTTAAGGTTTCCACCTGCTCAATGATATGGGTCAAACCGAGGGTCAGGTTTCTATCCTTAGAATGATTTTAAGGTTTCCACCTGCTCGGTGATATGGATCGAACCGAGGGTCGGACATCTGTCCTTAGATTAGTTTTTTAAGGTTTTCACCTGCTCGGTGATATAGGTCGAATTGAAGGTCAGGTTTCTGTCCTTAGAATGATTTTAAGGTTTCCACCTGCTCGGTGATATAGATCGAACCGAGGGTCAGGTTTCTGTCCTTAGGATGATTTTTAAGGTTTCTACCTGCTCGGTGATATAGGTCGAACCGAGGGTCAGGTTTCTATCCTTAGAATGATTTTTAAGGTTTCCATCTGCTCAGTGATATAGATTGAATGATTTTTAAGGTTTCCACCTGCTCAGTGATATAGATCGAACCAAGGGTCAGGTTTCTGTCCTTAGAATGATTTTTAAGGTTTCCACATGTTCGGTGATATAGATCGAACCGAGGGTCAGTAATAGAATAACATAAATCTGCACAAGCAAACATCACTATTCTTATTAGTAAAACATATACAAGATATCACATTCAACTTATGACTCGGCGTACAGCCGATCAGTGATAGAACTTCTTCAGATTATGGACGTTCCACGGCCGAGGCAATGGCCTCTCGTCTAGGTCTTCCAAGTAATACACCCCCGCGCAAGCGACGGTGGTAACCCTGTAAGGCCCTCTCATGTCTGTGCCAATTTTCTGGCATTCGTATCTCGTATATTCCCCACGGCCCTTCTTAGGACCAAATCTACAGCGCCAAACTCCCTCGTTTTTACGCCTGGGCTATACCTCTAGGTAAGTTTTTGCTGATACTCCACGAGCTATATAGTCGCTGCTTCACGGCACTCCTCCAACCTATCCAAGCATCCAACCATCATCTCATCGTTTTGGGCGAGATCGAATCCCATGACTCGTGCACTGCATAGATTCACCTCGGTTGGTATCACGGCCTCCGCTCTGTACGTGAGAGAGAACGAGGTCTCCTTCGTGGACCTCCTAGGAGTTGTCCGGTACGCCCACAAGACATTGGGCAGCTCCTCGGCCCAATTTCCCTTTGCACCCTCCAGCCTCCTCCAGCCTCCTCTTCAGCCCATTCACAATTACCTTATTTACAGCCTTGGCCTGGCCATTACTCTGGGGATATGCTGGAGTAGAATACTTATTTTTGATGCTGAGATCTCTGCAAAATTCATAGAAGGCCCGGTTGTTGAATTGCAATCCATTGTCTGATATAAGGGAGTTTGGCACCCCAAATCTTGTGATTATATTCTTTCACACGAACTTCTTTACATCCACGTCCCGAATATTGACCAAAGCTTCCGCCTCCACCCATTTGGTAAAATAGTCGACAACCACCAAAACGAATCTTCGATTACCCGTTGCCAGGGAAAATGGGCCGAGTATATCCAGCCCCTACTATGCAAAAGGCCAGGGACTGCTGATTGGGTTCAAATGGCCTGCCGGCTGATGGATTAGGAGGGCATGTTTCTGACACTGTTCACACTTACACATGTACTCGGCGGTGTCTTTTTACATTTGAGGCCACCAAAATCCTTAAATCATTGCCCGGTGTGCCAATGAACGTCCTCTTACATGACTGCCGCACACTCCATCATGTAGCTCGGCCAAGAGTTCGTCCACTCTCTTTGGATGTAAGCATAAAAGGTATGGCCCCTCAAAGGATCTCCAATATAGCTTCCGATCTTTTGATAACCAATATCGAGGGGCCATTCTATGAATCTTGTTGCCTTCCTTTTCATCACGCGAGACTCGGTCCTCGGCCAAAAAGTCAATGATGGGGTGCATCCAGCATGGCCCAAGTGTTATAATTACTGTGACATCGGTCCCTGCAGCCTCCGGATCACTTGCTGCCCTGATGCTTGGCTCTGGAACAAGCTCCACCTTAATTAGCCGAGGTATCTCCTTGGTTACTAATGATACCAGCGTGGCGAGGGAGTCGGCGTGTCTATTTTGCGCCCGAGCAACTTGGATCACCTTCACCGTACTAAAGCTGTTATAGCTCACTTCACCTGTTCCAAGTATGCTTTCATCCAGGGATCTCGAGCTTCAAAACTGCCCTGCACCTAATTAACTACCAGACGCGAGTCTGAATACATTTCTATGTCCCGGGCACCCAAACTTGAAACCGTCCTTAGTCCGGCTAGTAAAGTTTCGTACTCTGCCTCATTGTTGGAGGCTTTGAAACCCAATCTGAATGAGTGCTCCAACCGTATTCCCTCTGGGTCGATTATAACAATCCCCGCACTGGCCCCCATGGAGCTAGAAGCGTCGTCCACGTACACCTTCCACAGACAACATTCCAACTGACAGACTATTTCATATAGGTTCTTGGGAGAAAACTCCGCCACGAAGTCAGCTAACACCTGCCCCTTTATTACACTTCTCGGCCTATACCTTACGTCGAAAGCCCCAAGTCGGGTCCCCCACTTAGCTATCCGCCTCGTGAAGTTAGATCTTTTCAATAACAACTGTAGGGGGTACTCGGTTAACACATACACGGTATGAGCTTGAAAATACTAAGGCAACTTCCTAGTAGCATGCACTAACGCCAACACCAATTTCTCCAAAGGAAGGTATCTGGTCTCCGCTTTAACTAGGGTTTTGCTGATATAATACACGGGCTGCTGCACCCTTCGATCCCTTAGCAATACGGTACTTACGACATGGCTGGATACCGAGAGGTACATATACAGGTCCTCCTCGAGCTTCGGGGCTGTCAGCATTGGTGCCCGAGTTAAGTATTCCTTCAGATCCTGAAAAGTTTTTTCGCACTCGTCATCCCACTGAAACCCTTTCTATTTTTTTTAAAGCTAAAAAAATGGTCGACAGCGATCTAAAAATTTAGAAATGAACCAGTTGAGGGCAGCTAACATCTCGATTAACACTTGTACTTCCTTCGGACTGCTCGGCGATTTGAGACGCTTCATGGCCTCGATCTGGTCGAGGTTAACTTCTATCCCCCGGCTGGTAATCAGGTATCCCAAAAATTTTCCAGCCCTTACCCCGAAAGCACACTTTTCTGCATTAAGGCGTAGCTTATGCTGCCGTAATAACTCGAACACCTCCCGAAGATCCTCCACATGTCGCACTTCCTACTTGCTTTTTACCACCATGTCATCAATATACACTTCAACCGTACGCCCAATTTTGTCCCAGAACATCCTTGTCATCATCTGTTGATATGTTGCCCCGGCATTTTTTAGCCCAAAAGGCATCACGGTGTAATGATAATTAGCTTCAGGAGATATGAATGATGTCTTCTCCTAGTCCTCGGCAGCCAGAGCAATCTGATGATATCCTTGGAAGGCGTCCAGGAAACTCATCCTCAGGTGCCCGTAGGTGGCGTCTGCCAACTAATCAATCTTTGGCATAGAAAATGGGTCTTTTGGGTATGCTCGGTTTAAATCCGTGAAATCTACACAGACCCTCCATTTGCCATTCTTTTTCTTCACTACCACAGTGTTTGCTAGCCACTCTAGGAAGAAGATCTCCTTTATCACCCTTGCCTCCTTCAGCCTTTGAACTTCCGACTTCACTGCTTCTACATGCTCCTTGGCCGCTCTCCTTGGCCTTTGTTTCTCAAGAAGGAACGACGAATCCACGTTAAGCTTATGGACAATGAACTCAAGATCCACCCCGGGCACATCGTAAGGGTTCCATGCAAACACATCCATGCTCCGCACAAGAAATAATAACATTTCCACCCGTTCCTGGGTTGTCGTGCTCGCTCCTTTTTGAAAATACTTGCCAGTATCCGGCAGTATTTTAACCCTAATCAGCTCCTCGGTGCACGCAGCCCCCACTTCTTCTTGGGGCCTCTGTAATTGCTATAATGATGCCTCATTGACTTTTTCTTTCTGTTCAACCTGCGTGCCCTCCCAACTTGTCGCAGCAACTAGGCATTGCCTTCCCACTTGCTAGCACCCCCGTACCACGGCAACGCCCTGTTCCGTAGGAAATTTAACTTTCACGTGCAAGGTGGACAGAACAGCCCCCATGGCATGAACCCACGGCCTTCCTAAGATCTCCATATAAGGGGAGAATGAGATGACTACTATAAAGATGACCATCACCTTCTTACCTTCCATGCTTACGAGCAGGGAAATTTTCCCTTCAAGAATCACCACCCTTCCATCGAACGAGACCAGCGGCATATTATACTTCATCAAATCTTGATTCTTCAATCCAAGCCCTTTGAATAGGTCAGGGTACATCACGTCAGTCTCGTTACCCTGGTCTATCATCATCCTTTTTACCAAGAAGCCGCTCACCCAGGCCGTGACTACCAACGCGTCGTCGTGCGGTTGTATCGTTCCTTCTAAGTCGTCTTCATCAAAGGCAAGCATCTCCCGAGCACACTTTGCTCTCTTCCCTGTGGGCTCTTTGTCCGGGGGATCTCCTATGGGTGCGACAGTCAACACCCCCTTTTTGGTTATAGCCGTACCCCTTGGGGCGACAAGGATCATTTCAATTATCCCCAACGGCGGTGGGTGAGGGTTTCCTTTCTGCTGAACACCTTGGCTGATACCTCCGTCACCGGGGTTCACTATGAGCTCCTTCAGATGCCCTGCTTTTACTAACTGTCCTAAATGATCTTTCAATACTTGACACTACTCGGTGGTGTGCCCCTTGTCTTTGTAGTAAGTGCAGTACAAATTCTGATTTCTCTTGGATGGATCTCCCCCCATCTTGCTCGACCACCTGAAGTACGGCTCGTTCTTGATTTGTTCTACAATCCTGTGCACTAGTTCCTTAAACATCACGTTCACCTCCCCCATCTGCCACGGTGGCTCCTGTATCCTCAGATCCTTCCGAGGCCTTGGCTAAAAACCTCCCTGCCGAGGACGATTTATCAACGGGGTCTTGCCCTTACTCTGCAACCGGTCATCTTCCAAGCACTTGTACTCCTTGAAACGCCTCATGAGCTACCCCATATCCTTGGGAGGCTTCTTTGTCAGTGACTCTCGCAGTTCAGAATCCTTAGGCAGCCCCATCCTGAAGGTGCTTGCTGCAATCTTCTGATTGCCCCCACCTATTTCATTATAAAGCTCCTAATACCGACTGGCATAGCTACGAAGGGTCTCCCCTACCCTATCTTCATTGACAGTAAAGCATCAACTGGTTGCGGCACCCGGCTACAAGTTACGAACCGGACACCGAACTTTTGGATTAACTCGGCGAAAGTGTGGATGGAACTCTTCCGCAACCCGTTAAACCATCTTAGACCAGTCGGGCCGAGACTTGAGAGAAACACCTTACATATCAGCGCGTCATTGTAAGAATGCAGGGACATCATGTAGATGTAATGGCTAACATGCTCAACCGAGTCTGTTTTTCCGTCGTAGATATTGAATGATGGGTGTGTGAACCTGCTCGGCATTGGGGCACGTTCAATATCGTCGGAGAACAAGGACCCAGCGACTCTGCGTAAGGCGCGACTCATCGCATCCATGGCAGCATTATGGGGTCATCGCTCCTCTGGTGATTCGGATCCCCGGTTCGCATACCCCTGTGAACGTGAACGATCCCGACGATGACAGGATTCCTGTGAACGCGAATGGTCTCGGTGATGGTAGGACTCCTACAAACGTGAACGTTCTCGACGACAATGGGACCCAGATTGACTGGACCCGGTATCATGGCAATCTCCCCCTACACTTGTCCTCCTATCTCAGTCGTCTTGATCCCTCCTCTGGCGTCTGTCCTCGACTACTAACCCCAGATCTCTCACCAACCTGCGTAGCCATTCAAGCTCCTTGTCTCTTTCATCGAATTGCTTGTGCCCCGAGGCACTTGATATGGTCCACTGCATCTGGTACGACCCCTTCCTGAGGCCGGACCGCTCCTCTCGTTCGCGGTCCTTATCTTCACATCTCTTTCGCCTTCTCTCTAGCCAAGAAGATCCCCGAAAGGCCCCTACCGAACCACTTTCAACGTCACTGCCAGAACGTCTTCCAAACATCTTCCTGTGCGCGAGCCTTTGTCGAACTACAGCTTTGTAGGAGATTCTCACAGACGGCGCCAATTGTGCGCACCTAGAATGAAGCTATTGGGCCTAACCTCACTTGGGATCACAACTTATTTGTAATGTGGGTTTAGGAATTTCCTACTACGGATTGTTCTCGACACCGAGACTCAATGAAGCTCTCTTTCTCTCTCTCTCTATCACTCTTTTCTCTCTATGCTCTCTGTTCCTCCAGAACCTTTCAACAACCCTTTCTTTCCTCCCACTTCTCATATTTATAGCTCCAAATTAATAGAGGGACCATCATTGCCTCCATGGTTAGTGCAATGGGAGGTCCAATACTGTTGATCGTAAGTGGATGATTAGGTGAGGGTGGCTTTGAAACTTGGTTCCCACTTCCATAGACAGTTCGGCAGCGACGTTTCATGGTTAGTGCAATGAGAGGTCCAATACTGTTGATTATAAGTGGATGGTTAGGTAAGGGTGGCTTTGGAACTGGGTTCCCACTTTCGTAGTCAGCTCGGCAGTGACGTTTCCTAAGGCACTATCGGATATGCAAGTGATGGCGTGTTTACACGTCAATCTTTCTTCATTGCTCAGGGAAGGTTTGCCGAGCGAGGACCAGGTAGCAAAACTCGGTCCCTCGGCTTGCGTGGGCTCAAACTGGGCTTTTGGGTTTGTAAGGACCGGGTCCATGGGCTGTACCTTCGTATCGGAACCCCAAGCCCAAATGGGTTCGAGTACTGAATGCCCTACAATATTATAACATAATTGTTATATAACTTTAATAGTAATGAGTTCATCATAAAAGCAACAATTATAAATTGTACACATATCCATTATAATTTTTTTTTTTTTAGAGAATTTCAACCTATGGTGTCCGCTCCTGATGATAACTCTTTATCATCAGACCAAGACACCAATCGGTTTTTGTTGTAGGCGGGGATTGAACCCTAGATCTCTTATTCAACTATTAGAGACTTTACCAGTTGAACTAACTAGAACCCACCATTATAATTATTCAATTGAAGGAATGAGAAATAAATAATAATAAAAAAACAACTTTGGAGGAATATTATAGAATAAAAGTTAATATAAAATGTGTCTTTTTCATTCTCCTTAATTCTAAAATAAAATACATATCTTAAACACCCACAGTCAATCATATCATTTACAAAATTCACGAATCCACAATGTCCAACTTTAACATAAAAATCATAATTGTTGTTGCCACTCAATATAAAATGCAAGCTCCTTCCTTGGTTCTAGTCAACTCATACGGGTTAAAATTAGATGAAACAACAATGTTAGAGGTAAATAGGTGTCGTTGAAAGATTGAAAGTAAATGACATCGTTTTTGGTTTGTGTGTATTTGATATGGGATGACATGAAGGACTATGTGTAGGTGTGTGTATATATATATATATATATAAAGGGGTTGAAGTGCAAGAGGTGAAAATGGTGAATTAAAATGCAAAGAGTTTTGTGTGTGTGTGTGTGAGGAATAAAAAATCCTAACATTGAACCAAAGGATACAAAAAATATTTATTTTTTAATTAGAAAAGTCTTGAAATATTGAACCAAATGAAACAAAAAAATCAATATTTAATTTATTCTTATATCTGATGTGGCACTTGAAAATATTTCAATTATCTTTGCATAAAATAGCCAACTCATACTTGTTAAGATTAGATGAAACAACAATGTTAGAGCTAAATAGATGTCGTCGAAAGATTGAAGGTAAATGACATCGATTTTGGTCTGTGTATATTTGACATGGGATGACATGAAGGATTATATGTAGGTATATATATATATAAAGGGGTAGAAGTGCAAGAGGTGAAAATGGTGAAATTAAAATGCAAAGAGTTTTGTATGTATGTGTGAGGGATGAAAAGTCTTAACATTGAACAAAAGGATACAAAGAATATTTATTTTTTAATTAGAAAAATCTTGAAATATTGAACCGAATGAAACAAAAAATCAATATTTAATTTATTCTTATATCTGACGTGGCACTTGAGAATATTTCAATTATATTTGCATAGAATATGCTACTTGGCAAAACTTCATACACTCCCACATGATATCTCTACTTTTATATATATATATATATATATATATATATTGACAGGGCCAATAGGCCAAAGAGTTGGTGTCTTCAAACACATAATGGTGTTGAAAGACTTTATGAAATCACTTTTTTCCCCCTTTTTTAATAATTAGGGATGCATAAAAAGTAAAAAATGCTCGAAACAATAAGGAAATTACACTTTATCACTATAAACTATAATTCATATTACACTTTGCACCATAAACATTTAGAATGCACATTTTGCACCTTAAACTATGACTCTTGTTACACTTTGCATCCTAACATTTAGTTTATTGTTAACTTGGATGGAACTTCAAAGTTTAATGTGCAAAATGTAATCAAAAGTATAGTTTAGAATGATAAAATGTAATTTATTCTTTGTTTTTAAAGAATTAAAAAGAATGACAATTAGGTCATTTCACTTAGTGCCATATTTTTCTATCCAAGTTAACAGTAAACTTAATGTTGTGGTGTAAAGTGTAACAATGGTCATAGTTTAAGGTACAAAATGTGCATTAAAAAATTTTAAGGTGTAAATTGTAATCGGTAGTATAATTTAGAGTAGTAAAATGTAATATCCAGAAACAAGACAAAGACAACTTTTCGTCAAATTATCAAAAACAACAAACCCTGAACGAAATCTGGGGGGAATTGAATAAATTAGAAAATTCCAATAATTGCAATTTTTCCAAACTTGTTAGAGCATTTGCACACTTGTCGCTACACTAAAATCATATTTTTACATTTGTGGCAAAGATTCTTCCCAACAGGTCTTCTTCGCAACAGAGACCTGTAATCATTCACTAAAGCCATTGACCCCGGATTAAATTTAACTAGACTAGCAAGATAGGAAACTAGTTACAAAACATCTAATTCCACCACAAGATGTGAAAAATCCAAAAAATACTACAAGGCTCAGCCCATCCCTTACAGAGACCATAACTTTGCCACAACACTTAATTAACTAAGGAGAAAGCATCCTTGTTTAACTTGACCCACCCACCTCTAAGCCAGGGCATGCCACTAAACAACAGTTAGAATTAAATTACATGAAGACAAAGACAAAGACAATCCTAAAACAGAATAGAACTCACAAGCACTATTTAAACAAGTATCTACAAGTTTGGTGATCGAATCCATTGCTTGAACCTCGTTTGGATTGAAAATCAACGTATTCCTATGGAGCCAAAGTGACCAAATACCAAATAGAAACAAGAGTTTATAAAGAAAAAAAAGGCTTTTGGAATGTCACAATAGATAAAATTACAGTTAACCTCAATTTTTAGTTTTTAGTTTTTATGTACAGATTTTAAAATTTTCATTTTTTTTCTTTACTTTTTTTACATTTTCAAAGTACAAGTATACTTTAACACATTTTCAATAAAAAAAAAATTCAGCAAAACTTAAATAAGATGTTATCAAACGAATACTATGCAATCAATCAGCTAAAGTAAGACCAAAAGATGCATTACAAAAACCTGGGATTCCTAAACGATTTCTAAAGGTCTTGGAGGATAGTCAAGTTAAGAACCCACACCACACCTTGGACACAAAGTAGCCGCAATAAGCCCTCTAGCTATCAAAACTTCTCTAACCAAGAATGCTTGTTGGGCCAAAGGTTTTTGGGCTCAAACAATGCTATTATTTAAACAAAACCGAATGAAGAATTTAATCCTAGGGGAAGCCCAAGATTTCCAGACCCATTTCCCCAATGCTGAAACACTAATTATTGGCATTACTGTTCTCACTTGCCAAAAGATAAATTTTCTGGTTTAAAGGGTGTCCTCCAAGTTGGCCTGTTTGTTTGGAAGGCTAACCTTGCATGTCCTGATGTCCGTATGGTGCTTAATCAGTTACAAGGGTTCTTATCCAAAAAATAAAAAATAAAATCAGTTACAAAGGCATTCCCAGCTTATGTAATGCAATGTGTGGCCCTTCCTGCGACAATTTGTGATTGACTAGCTAGATACAATGAATAGAGACTTTCTTTGGGGTTCTATGCCGGAGAAAATAAAAATACACCCTGTGAGTTAAATGATAAAATTTGATTAAGCCTAAATCTCTTTGAGACCTAGGCTTACATACAACGAGAGCTAGGAATTCGGCTTCAATGGCTAAATTATTTTGGAAAACTATTTAGAGTGGCTCTGAAGCTTTGGCTAGTGTTTTAAAATGCAAGTACGGAAGCACCTAGGGGCGACTCAACCATTAGACCATTAGGTGATGGCCTATGGCCTCTAATTGGAAGAGGACCCTCTAAAATAGAATATATTATATTTTTGGCATAAATGTTCTTTTCATCCCTCCATTTTGGAGTCATTTCTATTTTGATCCCTACATTTCTATTTTACCATTTTTAATCCCTAATCCAATTAAAGCTTGTTATTTTAGTCATTTCCGTCAGCCAACAAACGAAAATAACTGACGTGGCTAACAGCACATTAAAATAATAATTAAAAAATCTATTTTGGCATTAAAAAATGCTACGTCAGCATCTAATTTAATTTTAATTAAATAAAAAAATTTTAAAAAAAAATTACAGATCCAAGAACATAAAAACTTGTTCTTCAATGTTCTTCTTAAATCAAAAAATAAACTCAACAATGACATTAAACTCAGAATCAAAAAGCAAACCCGACATTTTTGTCTATTTGAAATCCAAATAAAAAACATTTTGGTCATTGCTCATCCACTAGATTCAACTTATTAAAGCTCTCTCTCGTCTAAAATGAAGCTTTCTTTCATCTAAAGCTCTCTCTGTCTCTCAAATCAAAATCTCTATCTCTATCTCTCTTTTGGCTTTCTCTTTGGATCTAGGTTTAGAGAAAGAGATGGCCTCTCCACCTCTCTCACGCAAAGTGAAGCCAATACAATCGGCAAAAACCCCTCAGTCCTCACTGTGTTCGAGGACCGCCATCGCGAGCTTCACACCACTCGGTCTCCTCAGTTTCTCGGCCTTAGGAACCAACATGGTCTCTGGTCTGATTCCGATTACGGCTTCGATGTCATTATCGGTCTTTTCGATACCAGAATCTGGCCAGAGCAGCGTAGCTTTTCCAACACCACTCGGTCTTCTCGGTTCGGTTCTGTCTCGGTGGAAGGGAGCTTGTTGGTGGGCGTTGGGTTTGATTGGGTTCGTTGGTTGGGATTGTAGGGTTTGTTGTTGTTGTTGGTCTGATTGATGATCGTTTTAGGCATTTGGGGTTTAGGGTTTGCTGGAGATTTGGTTTTGGCGTTTGCTGGGAATTTCGCATTTTGAAATTTCTTTTTGTTTTTTAAGTTATTAACTTGTGGTAGTATGGGTGCTTTGCTGGGTTTCTATTCTTTGGATGGTTTGGTTTGGGTGTGGTTTCATGTGGGTTTTCCTACGTTTGCTCTTGTTCATGCTCTTTGATTTGGTGATGTTCATGTTTTTTTTTTTCCTATAGGTTTAATGTTCATGCTCTTTGATTCTGGGTTTGCTCTTTGATTCTAGGTTTGATGTCGTTGCTAGGTTTATTTTTTGATTTAAGAAGAACATTGAAGAACAAGTTTTTATGTTCTTAGATCTGTAATTTTTTGTTTTTAATTTTTTTATTTAATTAAAATTAAATTAAATGCTGACATGGCATTTTTTAATGCTAAAATAGATTTTTTTTAATTATTATTTTAATGTGTCATCAGCCACGTCAGCTATTTCCGTCTGTTGGCTAACGGAAAGGACTAAAATAACAAATGTTAATTGGATTAGGGACTAAAAGTGGTAAAATAGAAACGTAGGGACCAAAATAAAAATGACCCCAAAATATAGGGATGAAAAGAGCATTAAGGCCTATATTTTTTTTGTTTTATAGTATTGAAAAAAAAAATTTTGAAAAGTATTGCAAATAATAATAATAACAAAAAAGTAAGGCTTCTCACTTAGCCAAAACAAAAGAAAAGAAAAAGAAAAAGAAAAAAAACCTCTTCTTTTAGCTTATAGAATGTCTTGTCTATTTGTCTTAAGAGTGTAAAAAATTTAATCAATGCCCAAAAATTTTACTCATCCTTTCTTGAACAAAGTTTAGTTACAAAAATGATTGTACCCTAAGACTACAACTTCCTTTAAAAAAAATTAACATTAATACATATTTTGAAAATCTAATTATTAGATTACATGTTTTTTAAATTCTTAACATGCATGTCAAATTTTGTGCCAATCGGATATTAATTATCTACTATATAATCAATAAATTTATATTTTATGCATAATTTTAAACTACAAAAACTTGTAATTTAAACAATTTATTGATGATATAGTTACTGATTTTTAATTTTCTAGAAATTTTGCAAGCATTGAGGATACAAGAAGAAAATGTAATCCAATGGTGGATTCATAAAAATTCACCTCCAATAAAAATCTATTGAGTAAGGTTGTATTCTTAGGTTACAACCAATTTTGTAACTAAACTTTGTACTCATTTCTCTCTCTATCAAAATTAAAATTAATAGTTTTCCAAACAAATTTATTATTGAAAACTATTGTTCAATACCTAGAGTCCAACATTGTCAAAAGAAATAATAATCATCTCAAACACAATATTTATTTTCATATTGATTGTTTAGATTTATTTTAGAATAAAAGTTATAAAATTCGTTTGATAAAATAGTTGAAAATAGTTCAATTAATGTAAATTATGTGTGTGTGTGTATGTATATATATAGGCTAGATTATTCATGTATTGCTTATCAAATATTAACTAATAATATTTTCTATATTTGCGTCTGCAGAAAGAAATTATTAAAAATTAAAATTGATCAAATCCTATTTAAGATCGACTATGTCACAAGAAATATTAAACATATTAACAATATTACCACTTGAAAAGAAAATTTTAGTGGAACTTGAATATAAAAACATAATTAGTAGTAATCTTAAATCTCAAAAGCCAAGAAAAAAATTTAAAATAAAAAAATATCAAAATTAATATTTAAAATAAGAGAATGCCCACTATAAATTGTCACATTATCCCAAAAGTGTATTGAGGTAGCCTTAGATTGGGCCTTATTATCATAGTGTGAAAATTTGAGCAATGTTTGAAACTGAATTGAGGTATTTAATAGAAATGACACTATTTAAAATTTACAAATTTTTAAAATTTTTATTTTATATTTAAAATATTCTAGGCATATGAAAAATCTTCATAACAACATGCTCATATTTTGCTTCAAAGGCAGGTAATAATGTGCTCATTGTTGGAATATTGGAAAAAAAAAACTAGTAATTCTTTACTCTCTACTTCTTTAAATTTTTGTCTTATAACACCAAGGCCCAAAATAGTGTAGTAGGTGAACCCCACATAAAAAGATTGAGCTCATCACAAGAGAAAAGGAGGGTAAGCCCAAGTCCATTACAAAAGATTTGAAGCCCAGAACTTGCAAAAGGAAAGGCCTTAGGGTCTATGAAACGAAAAGAAGAAAGGAAAAAAAAAAGCTTAGCACGACAAGATCAAAAATCAAAGGGAGACCAGTGGGAAGAACTGGGCCAAGATACCCAGAGGCTGCCAGGGGTTCGGGATCCTCGGGGTGTGCACTACAACTAGGAAAAAATTGAGACAATTCAAAAAGAGCACCCAGAAAAACAAGAAACGAAGGACAGATACGTCCTTCTCAATCGCCCAATGATGTAGAAAGGAACCAGAAGGCTTGGAAAGTAACAATTCAAGAACAAGGGGGTTGGTACCTCGGGCAACCTAGAAAGAAGAACTATAAGGAGAAGTAGCTGGGAAAACCTTCAACCTATCAGGAATGGATTTGGCTCATCTGGGAAAAATGACAAAAAGAAGGACAGTCAAAAGGCTGAGTCTGAAAAGTAAGGTTTAGAAGCCTTGAGGGAAGAGAGATTGAAGGTTAGCCCTCTAAAGACACCCCAGAATGGAAAGTCAGCAAGAAACTTTTAGAGAAACAGCACCAAAAGAAGAAAGCTATGAGAAACAAAGAAAGGACCAGTATCAAAATGGCTGGCACAACGTGGACTCTGATACCCAGGGGAGTAGAGGAGGGGAATCAATGGTACCCCGGAACCCTAGAGTGACGCTATAAAATGGGGAAGCAACCAACGTTGGAGGGGCATTTAGCAAAAGTGAATCATAACAGAATCATTGAGAAAACTCTGTCAAAAACTCAAAGAAAGTAGTAAAAGAAAGAGGAATATCGCCTGGTATCCCGAAACAGCCACTATAGAACATACTTGGATTCAAAAGGATTCAAATCTTGCAAGTCTTAGAGGCTTAGATAGCCATCTAAATCTGTATTTTTTGAGCTTATTTGGATCTTGTAAAATGTCTTAGTGAGCATATTGTAATTTACAACTAAAGAAAGTAATGAAATATTTCATAGTGTTTTAAGAATCCTTAACAATATATTTGTCTCTCTTTTTATTACATTGTTCCTTTACTGTTTCTTGTTATTCAATACATATATATTCTTGCTTGCTAGTATATACGTATTGTAGAATTCTTACTCTGTGCACTACTTGGTTTGTAAACAGCCCATTTAGCTGCGGTGAACCAAGCCTAGTTCCTTTAAACAACAACTCAAAGGCCCAGGGTCCTTACTTCAAGTTAGGCCTGGACATCGTCCAAAAAAGGATCCTCACAGACTCAAAATTTGTTGAGGCAGCCCTACCACTAACTTATCCACGTTAATGGTAGATTTGAGTCAACCCTGCAATTATCTTAGTGGCCTTAATGGTAGGTGTGGGGGCCCGAGGACCAAAGAAGGGATTGTTGGGCTGTAGTGTTGGCAGTGGGGCATCATAAGCCCGATGAGGGAGTTCACTCGAGAAGGAAAGATGAAGAGGCAAAAGGCTTTCAGGAGCTCCAGGTGGGAAGGACTGGCTGAGGTAAGAGAATCATGAGTAGTAAGGGAAGTTTCTAGAGAGTAGTAGCATGTTGCCTCCGCATTAAATGGTGGGCAACAACTTTATCAGCCGCATTGATGAGGAAATGACATGAACAATGTAATTCACAGCTAAGCAAACTCCATCTACCACCTTCTTCAGATGTTTAAAGGGACAAGTGTCATAAAGAGAAATGGGGGAGGTAAAGATAGAAGGTCGGGATGCAAAGGAAGGAGGAGTATATAAGAAAAAAGATGGTTTTCATAGAAAATGGGGTCAGACACAAGTATCAAGGAGAAAGAGAAAAGAAACAAGAAAAACATTGAGAGAAGAGAGTGAACAGTGTAGTTTTCTGTATAACATTGGCCTTTTTGAGCAGGCTTGTAGGGAGACATTTGCTCATCTATTCTATAATTTTGGTCATTTCTTCCTTATTCTCATCCTCGGGCAGAGCCCTCTCTTGCTGTTTGTTTCCCTCTCTTACAAATTTTATTGATTTGTACTCACTATTCTAAGTGGGCTTGGGCCGCTAGATTTTTTGGTCCTTACCGTAGGTATGGCTTTAGAGTTTAGACTTATGGATTCTTGAACTAAAGAAAGGTGGATTTATGTTCTTGAAGTGTTCATATTGGGCCATTGAAAATAATATGAGCACTCTGTGACTTGGCAAGATACCATGAGCTTTCCATATATAATATAATAGGAGTTTTTTTTTTTTTTTGGTGCTGGATGAGCTCATCACTCAATGGTTTAGAATATATTAATCAATAAGTCTTACCTTAGATTAAACCCTTAAATGGCCAACTTTTTAGTTAATAAGAAAACGATAAAGCTATTTAATTCGTGGTTCTTCCTCAAAAAAAAAAAAAAAATCGTGGTTGAAATCTTACATGCATGTATACTCATCAATAAATCTATGAACGAAATCCAGAGAGTCCTTCAACCAAACACAAAAGTTTCATGTCTAATTAATTAAGTAGTGGAGCACCTTGTTGCCCTCCAACTCTTACCAACCAAAAACGTTTATTCTAGCTTTCTGATTCCAATATTCTTTGCAAAGATCAAAAGCCCATAACATCAACAAAGAGGAACCTGTCTCAATAGGTTGTAAGAGGTTAATTAAAGTATATAGCCTCATTTGGAAATTAATTAATATTTCCTATTCACGGTAGGTAAAGAAATTAATTAAGGATCAGGCTGTGCACTAGAGAAGATGTGTTACGTACTCACGTTTATAAAAATATGTTGTGCTTATGCGTCTATTTCGTGTTGAACATTTAAAATTTGGTAGGGTGTATATTTTTATTGATTGCATGTTAGCTAAGAAGTAAGAACACCCATAACACAAAACCAAAGGGGCAAGGGCCCATTTAGTAGCGAAAACAAAACGGCACATATCAGGACTAATCGTTTTCAAAAATAAATCAAGAATTCATTATTAAATTAAATGTTATAGTTTCAAGCCGGTTTCTTTTGTTTAATTCGAAATTACTTTTAAGTTTTGATATGGGTCAATTTCAAGAAATTATTTCAAAATAACATTAAAAAAAAGTTGCCGGCCATAGACGGTCTTCTATATATTATTGTTTTCATTTGTTAATGTTGTTGACCGAAAAAGCAAGTGTTTTTCGTATGCTAAAAAATAACTCTCAAACTTTTATTAAAAATAAGATAGCTATGATCTGTCTCAAGCATCACACATGCAAAGGTGGGAGTAGTTTTCACGTTAAGGCGTTCAGCTACCTACCATTAAAACAAGAACAAAAACTTATACTTGTCCTAAAAATATATATTAAAAGTATTATCTCTTTTATTAACAACTTCCAAACTAATATGAAAATTAATTAATATGATTGGTGTCGTATCAATAATACAATATGATAACAACAATATCCCAACCTTAATTAGTAACCCAACCCTAGCCCCAAAAATTTTGAAATCAATTGGTGCTGCATTTTTTTAATTTTTTTTAAATTTAGTGGTTAGGGGTGGAGGATTTGAATCCTATATGTTCTCATTGGAAACATAAACTCTTGCAATTAGTGCCATATTAATAACATAAGAAATAAATTGTTTTAATTATTTTTTGATGATAATACGGGTATTACAAACTTTACTACATAAGTTTTAAATTGATGTGTCGACTTTTATACACAAAATTTTTATATATAAAAAGAATTAAAAATTTTATTTGTTATATTACTGATATAACATCAATCACCTAATTTGGCATGTTAGTTGTGATCCTTTTATTTATGGTAAAATAGGCAATACCTTTAGTATTTTGCCTTTTATCTTGTAATTAAAAGTTGATATATTAGTTTATAAGGTCTATATAAGAAAATTTTTAGTACTCCTAACATCATTCTTAAACTTTAATTGTTATGACAACAAGCATAGATAGCTTAAGTGTCTGTTTGGAAACAGTCTTACTTAGAATTTTGAAGAAAAAAATATTTATAAATAAATAAATTAACTAAAACCAAAAGTTGATATCAAAGACAGGTATTTATTATGGGTGATTTGGTGTTATTTTGGTATTCTTAAGCTTAGTGTGTGTTTGGATATGACTTATTTTGTTGAAAATAATAAAATAATAATTTCTGGGTTACTGTTCACTGCTGAAAACACTGTAATTTTGCCTTAATGCACTGTTCATGTCCCATGAACAGTGTAAGAGGCGCTGGTAAAAAAAAAAAAAAAGAGGAAAAAACGCTGGACGCCAGATGCTAGCCGTTATCCAAACGGAGCTTTAATACACTTGAAAAATGTGTTGCAAATCTAAATATTTCAAGTTTCATTTACCATATTAATTTGTCTAAAAGTTAGGATACTACTTCTTTATATATATATATATATATATATATATAGAGAGAGAGAGAGAGAGAGAGAGAGAGAGAGAGAGAGAGAGAGAGAGTTACATCTGGTGTAACTCTAAGTAATGTTACACCACCCAATAACTTGTTATTGAATTCATATTTTGAAAATCCAACCATTGAATTACATGTTCTATATGTTTTTAGCATGCATGCCAATTTTCATATCAACCGGATGTTATTTACTATTTGATCTATAAACTCATATTTTATGAATTATTTTAAACTACAAAAATTTGAATTTTAACAATTGATTGATGACATAGATATTAATTTTTGATCACTTTAAAATTTTGCAAATATAAACAATATACAAAGATAATATAATCTACCGGTGGATTTGTTAATATTCGCATCCAATTAAAAAATATTGAGTGGTATAACATTGTTTAAAGTTACACCAAGAGTAACTTGAACTCAACTCAGATATATATATATATATATATATATATATAATATGATAGTATTAGCGTGCATGATACCAACTCACTAGACTACTCTGATTCTCAAAAATAAAAATAAAATAAAAACCCTTTCTAGACTCTAACATGGGTGTGATCTGTTTCATTAGCAATGGAGATTTGAGGCAAAATCAACTGCTATTATGATTTTCCGCGTAATCTTTGGGGAAAAGACTGAAGAAATAGTGGAATTCACGATTCAAAACGCCCCGTCGTGCACGTTAAACGTGCCAGCAACCCTGCACCCATAATATACACCAACTACATATTCCACGTCTCAAACGCATCTAACATTTATTAGTCGCCTACAGCTACAACCACAACTCTAAGCAAAATTAACTTCCAAAATAGCGGGAAACTAGTCACTATATTTATTTTGGCAGAATTTATAATTAATGGAATAGAAGATAGAAATAGGCCAGCCACAACAACAAACTATATACATTTTATCTTTTATTTGTTTTCCAAGGGATTTCTTTTGATATAGATATTATTTGAATTTAATTAGATTTGTTGCTCGACCTAACTCAATTAAACCAACTTTTAGAGTTTTAGTAGCGTGGCAAATAGTTGGATATGTTCGTAACAAACGAATAAAAATCATAAAAATCTTATATACTACTTTTTGTGTTTTACTTTATGTTTACCAATTACAATTTGACATATATTTATTTAAGTTTTCTTATAGAATAGCCAAAGTTTAAATTAAAAAAAAAATTAAATACATAACAAATTCTATTTAGTGGAACACAAAAACTGAAACAGAAAATTTGTATCTGTAATATACATAAACCAATTCATGGAGCTTACGTTTTACTCCATTTTTCTTTTATAAGAATCGCATCTTGCATGTTACACGTCGTTTTCCTTGATTAATGACTATGGTCAATGTCTTCTTCAACCTTCATTTTGAATCTAAAACAAAAAAGGAAGAAGAAATCAGAAAAGGACTAATGTGGGGGTAATGAATGTATTGGGTTCACTTTTTGTTCATTTGAAAATGTCAAAAACCCCTTTAAGAGAAGAAAAAGAAAAGAAAACATGGGCTGAAGAATGACTGAATGAATAAAGATAGGACCAAATACAATGATATACCATTACAAACATCATAACTTATTTCTTTGTCGTCTGACACTTTGACTTAATTAGAATTTAGCAATTAAAACATGGGGCACTACTTTTTCTGTCGTATAAAAGTGCAATCCCATGTTCTTAATAATTATGATGGCAATTATTTTGTCATTTTTTTATAGGACAAAAAAATTTGTAAAATATTTTTATTGAAAACCCACACGTATTATAATCAATCGTGGGTTAGAATTTTTAAATAAAAATCAATAAAAACTTATCAATTCAATTACTAGTGAAAAATATTGTGTCAAGTTGTCAATAATGTTACTCATAATTGTTTAATATATTCAACAAATGTAAACATGCTTTTCATAGTATGTGAACATCGTAATTTTGTGAAATTCACATTAGTTGCGTTTGGATACTTGAATTTGAAATTGGATTTTAAAGTAATGAATTTGAAATGCCTTGATTCCAAATCTATAAATTTTAAAATTCCTTATTAGGAAGCATTTTATGTCTATGATGATTTGAAATTATAAAATTTCAAATCTATTGAAGTATGTCTTAAGAATTTCTAAAATTTCATGGATTTATAAATTATTTCAAATTCAAAGATTTTAAGGTTTAAAATCTTTAGAGGATTTGTCAAATTCAAATCCTTGACTTTTTTTAAATTATTCAAACAAGATATTTGAATTTTAATTATTGAAATCAAATTCACATTCTCAAATCCTGTCATCCAAATTCAAATTCACATGCTCAAATCCTGCCATTCAAACACACAAATCCATAAAATAAATTTTTCTGTAATAGAAAGATTGTGTGGATTGTAGGAGTCAAAAACATTAAAAACGATTTATAGGCATGTATTTAAGAGAAATGTTATGTCCACAATATTTTCACAATAAATCCTAACTGAGAGGTTGTTACTTCTTGTTACTGGTAAAAGTATTTTGTATCAAATGATATCACGTCATAAAATCCAAAAAACGAGGACGTGTGTGTAAAAATAACTACCCACTAACACATGTCTTTTAATTGTTAGTAGGTTAGTTATTTTTTGCTGACATGTCTCACAGTTATTGGATTTTGATACTGCTAATATGGTATCAATATTTAATACCAAATACCTTCTCGTGTTAGTGGTAGGGAAAAAAGTAATTTTAGTAGTAGATTCATATTAAAACCAATAACAACCTATCATTTTAAATTTATTGTAAAAATGTTATAAATATGACACATTTCTTGTACTTAATTACAAAATGAATATAGACCTTAATTTGCTTGCGGTCTCATCTTAACATTCTTTTAGCAACACATTTAGGCCAATTACAACTCAAATTTTTATTTTTATTTTGGTAATTTATTCAGGGCATCAACTTTACTTGGTAGTCCAAAGCCGACTTTTCTACTGGTTGAATTAATTAATTAATTAATTACAGTAAACCGTCGAAGGTTACGTGTTGGACTATCAAACGCCAATCCGTTACCAACACAACTAACGGTTCTCACAAAACGTCACCGTTTTATTTGTCAACGACGTCGTTGAAGGTGTCAACAGGCGGTAACGGTCAATGCGGCAGTTGAAAACGTTAAATAAAAGTAACGACATTTTAAGAAATTAAAAAAATAAAAATAAAAAAACATAAACGAAAACGAAACTCGCGGGAAAACAATATAAATACATAAAATTAGCGAAGAATCCGGACCTTTTCAACGGCCAAGATTTGTGGAATTTTCCCAGACAAGCTGACAAAACTGCTCGCCTCTTGTTCTTCTTGTTCTTGCTTTTGTTGTTGGGTCGTATAGATATTCGTCAAAATTTATACGGAAACCAAAAAAACCCGACAAAATTGCCACCTCGAAGTTTCCGAAACAATATCCAATCAAAAAAACACAATTGATCTTATTGTGGGAAACTTCAATTTCTTTTTTGGGCCTGAGGAGGAGGTTTTTCTGTTTTTATTTTTCACAAGCTCTGGTCGTAACCGAATTTGGTCAGTTTCTATTTGGTTTTGTCAGCAGATATTATTATCATTATCATTTATTGTTTATTTGGTTATCCATTGACTATGGTTTGCTGCTTTATCAGATCGAATAGAATTATTCCGGCGACTTGGGTTCTTGAGAATTTGATAGCAATTGGTGGTTTTTTGGATGTTCATTAAGTTGATCGGGTGACTTGGGCTTGTGAGAATATGAGGTGATCTTTTTGGGTGTTCATGAATTTGATCGGTGAAAGAATGAACTTTTTACTACAGGTATATAGATGCTGAAGTCCTTTTGGTTTTCAACTATTATAGCTTTTTTTTTCTATTTTTTGTTGTTGTTTGTCATAGGAAGCATCTTTGGTATTGGAGAAATACATGTTGCCTGTTGTTGATTCTTGAACTTGTTTTAGTTTGTTCTGATTTAGAACAGCTTTGTGCTTCTGTTAATTTCCATAATTTCCTGTCTTTCATAGCTGACTTTATTTTCTCTTTTTTTTTTTAAAAAAAAAATCATTATCTGAAGGTTGCTGCATAGTTAGATTTTGTGTTGCATCTTGAAGATTTGAGTTGCATTTTCATTATTCTTGAATACCCGAATCACGAATTCGCCTCTCTATGCCCGGAATGGAACAATTCCGGCATATCGGAGAGGTGCTTGGAAGTATGAAGGCCCTCATGGTGTTGCAAGACGATATTCAATTCAATCAATGTCAGTGCTGTTTGCTGTTTGATATTTTTTGCTTGGCATTCGACACAATTGCAGAGGAGATAAGACAGAACCTGAAGTTTGAAGAGAAGAACAAGAAATGGAAAGCTCTTGAGCCGCCTTTGGGAGAGCTCTACAGGGTTTTTAAAGAAGGTGAGCTTTACATTAAGTATTGCTTGGATTTCAAGGATTGGTGGGGAAAAGCAATCAGTATCCATCAGAACAAAGATTGTGTTGAATATCACATACACAACTTGTTCTGCTTATTCCCTGCTGTAATTGAGGCCATAGAGAATGCTGGAGAGATAGCGGGACTCGATGAGGATGACATGAAAAGGAGGAAAGTCGTGCTCACGAGGAAGTACAATAAGGAGTGGAATGACCCAAAACTTTTCCATTGGAGATTTGGGAAGCAGTACTTGATCCCTCGAGAAATATGTAACCGGTTGGAGAGTGCTTGGAGGCAAGATAAATGGAGGCTTATTGAAGCACTAGAGGATAAGAGAATTTTGCTCTCTGATGCTTTGACAAAAAATGAGCACCGGCTTGCCGACTTACTGATCAAGAAACTAAATGGGTCAGAGCAATTTAAGGGGAGACTTTTTCCAAGTTCAATTTTATTAGGAGCAAAGGATTACCAAGTGAGGCGCCGGTTAGAAGGGGGAGGCCAGTATAAGGAAATTCATTGGTTGGGGGAAAGTTTTGTTTTGAGGCACTTCTATGGGGAGGTTGAGTCTTTGAATTCTGAGATTTCTACCCTCCTATCACTTTCCCACCCCAATGTATTGCAATACCTTTGCGGCTTTTATGACGACGATAAGAAAGAGTGCTTGCTTGTTATGGAGTTGATAAACAAGGATCTCATCTCCTTCATGAAGGAGAATTGTAGCGCAAGGAGGCGGATTCTGCTTTCTTTCCCGGTTGCTGTTGAAATTATGCTTCAGATTGCAAGAGGCATGGAATATCTCCACTCTCAGAAGATCTATCATGGAGATCTGAACCCTGCTAATATCCTTGTCAAAGTGAGGAATTCCACAGAAGGCTATTTACAAGTGAAGGTCTCAGGTTATGGCTTATCATCAGTAAAAAATACTACTCGAAACTCAACAAACCAAAATACAGACCAAGTTACAACAGACACTTGTATTTGGTATGCGCCTGAAGTTCTGGCTGAGCAAGAACAGCCTGGAAGTGCTTTTACTTGTAAGTACTCAGAGAAAGCAGATGTCTATAGCTTTGGTATGCTTTGCTTTGAGCTCTTGACTGGGAAAGTTCCTTTTGAAGATGGCCATCTACAAGGAGAGAAAATGAGTCGAAATATAAGGACCGGGGAAAGGCCTCTCTTCCCATTCCCTTCACCTAAATTCCTTGTGAACTTAACCAAAAAATGCTGGCAAAATGACCCAGTTCAGCGCCCAAGTTTCTCATCCATCTGTAGGATTTTACGTTACATCAAGAAATTCCTTGCAATGAACCCCGACAATGGTCAACCTCAACTGCTCTCACCTTCTGTAGACTTTTGTGAAATAGAGGCTTTGTTTGTAAAGAAATTTCCTGCAGAAGAGGGTGGTGATCCAGCTCCAGTATCGCGAATTCCATTTCAAATGTTTGCTTATAAACTTGCTGAGAAGGATAAGACTTCTATGAGCATTAAAGATGATAAGAGTCAGGATCCAACAAATGATGCGACCTCAACTGGCAGAGATGATGGCGTGTCTGTAGTGGATGATCAATTGGTACCAGCTAGTGATACAGCTTCAGTTAGTTTTGATTTAATATCAGTTTCTTCTGAGACCCCAGTAAAGAAAATTTCACAAAGAAATAAATCTGCAGAACATAAGATGAGAAAAGGCCCAGGTAGGCTACTTCTAAACTCAGCTTATTTTCCTTTGAATTATTGGAATTACAATCCATCCTCTATTGCAATGTCACTAAATTTGTTGAGTTGCTTACACAGGAACAACAAAAGCACAGACACCAAGACATTCACCAGCACAATCACCATTGAGAACATTTAGCCACAATTTGAGGTCAACCAAGGGGAGTATGTCGCCGTTGGCTATGAGCCCTATACACCCAAGAATAAGAGGCAGGCCTGTCCCTAATTCTTAGGTTTGTAGGGACTTAACCTAACTGAAACAGAGTTGGTGGTGTTCCATAGAAGTTTTTCCTAAAACATGGGATTCCCACAGTAGCTTGTCACATACGTCACTTTTTTTGTCTACTTCTGAAAATGAAAAAAAGGAAAAAAAAAATGTAGTTTTGTATGAGGTTAGAGATAGTGAACCTCCATGACTGGCTGCAAACAAGTGTATCCATGTTATAGGACTACAATTTTGAAGTAGATATATATTTTTGTCATTACACAGTTACCATGTGATTGTGATCTGTATATTCGGCCTTGTTGGGGGGCTTTATTCTTCTTTTCTTTTTTCTTTTTTCTTTTTTTGTAATCAATATTGGACAGATTTTAAGCTTACTAACTGCAATCCAAGATCTTTAAAGCCTAATTCTTATATAAAAATAAAAAGATGCAATAGATTATCAACCTAAAGCGTCCACTTCATCACTTCATGATATTGTTTTTTTATAATCAAACCAAAACATCAATCAGTTTTTTTTGTAAACGGGATTTGAACTCCAAATATTTTATTCAACGACAAGAGACTTTACTAGTTGAACTATCTTTAAAGGATGAAAATTATCAATGGCTTTATTTAAAATTAATCAGCTTAAAAATAAAAAACCAAGAAGCACTTTGACACCCTTATATTAAAACAAAATGAGGCACTTTTAAGTCTATACAATTGTGATATTCCATAAAGATTGGGAAAAAAGAAAAACTCATGAGACAGGATATCAGGTCCTTTTATAAAAAAATAACCAATACATCAAATTTTAGAAAATATACAATAGCAGCTTCCTACTTTGGACAATAATTTCTTAATTACAACTCAATAACGAATTTCTTGTCAGTATGAACAATGCTTCTGCGCTGTCTTTGAACAAACTAGTCAGTTAACAAATGCTAGTCCTTCACCGAAAACTTATACAAGGAGTTCAGGACAGCAAAACAAATCTGCATTGTTCTGAGGAGCAAGTGCAAAAATAGATCATATTTGTTTCAACTGACACAGCTGTTCCCAAAATCCTACTTCTATCTTAAATCTACTTGTTCGGAACTCATGTCTATCTCAATCAATCATTTTAAATCTTAAAGCAGTAGCTCAAGCCTCTTCTATCAATGGCAAAATGATTGTTGGTTTTAAGCGTTTTAATTTATCATTCTTGCATCTCAATCTTCCACTTAGGAGACCTGGAATCAGTTGTCACAATCTGTCTGGCTTCTCTTCAAAGATGTTTTAGGGCTGAAATGTTGCACAACCAGTATTTTCAACCAGTTGTGCCCATCACATGATCAACTTGAGCTGAAGAATTCTTCGGATTCTCAGCATTTCTCTGAGCAAAATTATGGTTTCTGCTATGAACAATCCCCCAGAAAACCTTGGGGTCACATGAGCTGCAAAAAAGCCATAGAAGACTACAAATCCTTGGTCTCAAACAGTTCAATTTTCCTCAAACCAACTGCAACACTTTTATACACCCACTTGAACTGGCAGCAACCACCATGTCTGATTTCCCTCTCCAGCAAACACTTGAAACAAACTGCCCGTTATCATCATCAGTCTCTTTCCCAGAGATAGGATCAATGGAGCCAAACTTATGGGAAGTAATAGGCATATATAGAGATCTATGATAAGCATAA
This sequence comes from Quercus glauca, assembly GCA_023736055.1. Classification (NCBI taxonomy): domain Eukaryota; kingdom Viridiplantae; phylum Streptophyta; class Magnoliopsida; order Fagales; family Fagaceae; genus Quercus; species Quercus glauca. Next base: position 68,957,073 of record CM043316.1, on the reverse strand, counting down.
ACCTGAGAAGAATGAGACCGCTTTAATATTAAGTACTGAACTTCCTTGAATTTAAAAGAAGGAAACAAAGAAGGAAAACCCTTCTTAATTTATTTAACCATGAACTCAGTGTGACATAGGCAATTAATGCATACCTCATTTGTTTCTGAACCACACGCAATGTAACCATTAGCAGTGGATAAACCCACAAAATTCTGAGGACGCAAGAGGTGCAAAGTTGAACCAACCAGAAAAGGGAAGAAGTCAGATTCTTAAATGAAGCAAGATCTATGCCAAATGTTAGAATAAAAAAAAGAAAAGGAAGTAGGATCTAGCATAAGTAAACCAACCTTCTCATTAGTATGCCCACTAAGGGTTAAGATGTTGCAAGCATGAGCAGACGGGCCACTAGGACTGCTTTTTTTGAGATCCCAAAGCTTTAATGTATTGTCGGTGGATGCAGAAACAAGTGTTTCAGAGTCCAAGAATTTCGCATAGCTAACAGCTTTGTCATGGCCAGCCAATACACACCAGGGGGTTCTAGTATTCCGAAGATCATAGCAATAAGTTCTATAATCAGAAGACCCAAAGGCCAGCAAATGTGAGGAATGAGGAGAAAACTGAACACAGCAGACATTTGCAATGGTCCTGATTGTATCTAAGCAGTTTCTCTGCACAAGAAGTTCTATTGCATAAGACTTTCAAAAATTTTAAGTGGTAGCCAGAGCTAGAAAGAACATGTGCCAAAATGCAGCATTATCTTTTTTTTTTTTTTTTTCTCTTTTTAATTTGTTAGTTACAACAGAGGAGGGGGGATTTGAATCTTGGATGTCATGAACACACAAGGGATGCCAACCAATTGAGCTACAAGACTAAAGTAAGATTGTCACAATCAATATGTCTACCTGCGCATCTTGCCAGGAAAGTTCTGGCCATCCTACTTGATCATTTCTATAAAAGAGTTCAAATAACGATATTGCATTTGTTGTTCACTATTTTCAAGGAGTACCATAAAGAAACTTTTTGCGAATAGGACAAATCTCTCTAAGGGAAAATATACTCTTGAAAATCATCAATGATTTGGCATATATGATGAATCAATCTGAAAGTTCTTGTACCCAAAAGAAAATATAAAAATTAGGTCTTATTACACTGAAGGTCCCTAAATTTTAGTCCTTGAGCAATTTTAGTCCTTAAAGTTTAAAACAATCAGTCCCTAACAAACTTAAAGTAATCGCTTTTAGTCCTTGATATGTCTAATGGAGTGATGACGTGTCATTTTTAGTTTGGCCACATCATCTAAAGGACTAAAAGCAGTCACTTCAAATTTCAAGGGCTAAAATCCCTCATGGGCTAAACTTTAAAGACCAATAATGTATTTAAGCTTAAAAATTAAATATTATCCCATTTCTTCTTATACCTTCTTCAAAATCATTGGATTTTTTTTTTTAAAATAAAAAATATATGGGTAAGCTACCCACCCAATGGGTCTTAAACCCACGAACTCACCCTCCCCTTAGAACTTATAAGGGGAGGAGGTGCCAGTTGAGTAAGATCGTAGAGATTAAAAGATAAATAAATACCAAAAAGCAATCCGTTTCAATTGTAACACTAATTTTACTGAGTACCAATTTTCTTGAAGTACTAGTTTGTGTTGGATGAAGTGAGAAAAAGGAGAGAGAGTATGCATGCCTCAGTAATGCTCCACAGTTTCACCGTGTAATCATCACTTCCACTAGCCAACTTTGTTGGACATGCTTGAGAAAAGTCAACAGACCAAGCCCTCTTTGAATGCTCCGTGAATTGAGAAAACACTTGACCAGTACTTGCATCCCATAACTGGAAATCCATCCAAGCAAATCAAGTTGAGAGCAATGCAGAAAAAATTAGTAATTATAAAAAGCAAGGCATACCCACACATGGATCAAGTAATCATAAAGTTAATATTATTAGGAAACTAAAAGACTTAGTCATTAATCAAGATTATATATCAAAAAACACTTGTAGTATGCATCCACTTGCTAGCATAACCCAACTAACATATGCAATTTAAGACCCCAAGGGGTAGCACAATCGGCTCGAAACCATGCCTTATGAAGCAGAGGTCACTAGTTCAAATCTCCCATTCCCCCTTTGAGGCCAAAACCTTAAATATGATCATAGACATCATCGCCTACAACTTTAAATATAGTCCGTTCTTCCTTAAAGATAATGTCTCTAAATTATGTGTGGAGGTTAAAAAGAAATAATACAATGGCGGTGTGCACATGTTTCATATTATACATTGGGAGTATAATAATTAAATTGGAACTGCTTCTACTTTGCTGAAATCTTGAAGTCTAAAATCAGTTTCATTGTTGCAGTCTTAGAAATTTCATTCAAGCCTACAATAATGCACTGGAGTTCTCCTATATGGGAGGCTCAAGACATGAGACAATTGCTCATGTTTGAATTAACAGAGGAAACCAGAACATGGACATAAAGGAAAGGAACTAGCTTAGTTCAATTTATGGAGGGACATGTAGATCTAGCACAAATACTGACGATGAAAATGATATTTTGCTCTAACAAAAGGATATGGATGATCACATTCACAATATAATAAAACCAGTTAACATCTACTTATCCTATTAACTCAGAATCTACTTTAACCCTATAGAGGAGGAGGAGGAGGGAGGGGAGGGGGCATATGTGAAATAAATCATTGATTATCCAGCGAAAAACCAAGATAAAAGAACATGCTCCACATGAATTGGCCCAATGACATTCTGGCCCAAGTATTTTTTATCAGTTCACACTCTCTTATGTGCAAAATATACTCACCTTCACTACACCATCATAATCAGTTGAAGCCAGATAGTTCCTGATATAGTTGTTCCAGCAAACGCAACTGAGCCTTGATTTATTTGATATCTCAATTACTGGATAATGAATATCGACAGACTCATTAAAGAGTGCATTAAATTCAAATATCTTTATTTTCTTGGACACTCCAGCAGCAGCAAAGTAGTCTTCATCCCGGTCAAAACTGAGAGAGCAAATTACATTTGCAGAACTATTGAAATCCCCGTTTCTTAGTATCCCACGCACTTCAAACTTACTATAACGAGCATACTTGCACAAACCATCAAAGAAGTCTCCTAAGGGATCATTAGAAATCTGGTTTTCTTCATCCTTTTGGGCCAAATACCAGTTCTCACGCTTTCTCAATAAATCCTTATCTGCACGTGCTGTGGCATCACTTTCAGAGAGCTGAACTTTGGATCTCATGGAGAAATAAACACTTTCAAGATGACTGATATTCCTCATCAACCCCAAGTCATTTGTATTGGATACAGGGGATGATTGAGAAAGCACCTCCAAACTTGATGGTTCTTTGTGAAGGAACTTATTCTCCTTTCTACTGAGAGAGTCATTGTGCAAGCACACATGAGACAATGGGTTTTTTATATTGTGCCTCCTCTCAGCCTCTTCAATATCTTTTTCTAAGCACCTAATTTCTTTTACTAACTTGGAAGCATCCTTCTGCTCGTGCTCGTCCAACAAAACCAGGAAATGCAATAGTAAATCCGATTCAGCATCATCTTGATCCATGGATGATGATAATTCTTCTGCAGACACCTCCTCTGCTCCATTAGTCATTTCAGATTGTAGAATTTCCCTGTTAGACAAATTATTAATCCAGAACATTACATCAGAGTATAGATATAGAACCAAGCTGAGGTTCAAAATTAAAAGGACTTGAAACAAATTTTTATTGGTAAATTCACATGAGCACCTGGTGGGTTTTGAACCCATGACCTTACCCTCCACCCCTTTCTTTTGGGGGAGGAGGAGGTGCTGTTATGCTAGAATTCATTGGCTTCAAACAATTTTTTAATATATTGGGCACTCAATCCCACAAGACTACAACCCACTTTTGTCACCAGTATTTGATTGTATCTCAATCAGAGTATAGATATAGAACCAAGCTGAGGTTCAAAATTAAAAGGACTTGAAACAAATTTTTATTGGTAAATTCACATGAGCACCTGGTGGGTTTTGAACCCATGACCTTACCCTCCACCCCTTTCTTTTGGGGGAGGAGGAGGTGCTGTTATGCTAGAATTCATTGGCTTCAAACAATTTTTTAATATATTGGGCACTCAATCCCACAAGACTACAACCCACTTTTGTCACCAGTATTTGATTGTATCTCAATCAGATAACTAGCCAGTGCACTGTTCATCATTAAGAAAAAGGGGAAAGTCACTTTGACATGACATGATGTCAAATGCTCAATATCTCATGCTAACAAAATTTACCAGACTCTAGCAACAAAGAGTTCAGTCTTACCTGGTTGTTGGGCGGGAAGAAGGTTTAGGATGAAGTAGCCAAAGACAGAATCCAGCTTCCTTGGTATTTTCTGATAAAAACTCTGGTGGAAGAATTCTACAACGTAGATCTGACATGGCTGCAGCATGCGTTTTTTCTGAGTCAAAACGACCAAGTAACTGAAAGACAACCCAAATTAATCCATTAAAATACAAATTGGTCATTCAATGACTTCAATATGAGCCAACGACTAGCAAGTAAAAAGTCAATGATAATCATAAACATTACTCATAGGTCTAACTGACCAGAATCGACTAAATAATGCTTCCAGATTCTAAACTCAGTCAGTATTCTTAAGAGAAATGCCACCAGCTATTTCATTTGTTGGCAAGTCTGATATATAAAAAAAAAAATCATAACCTTTATGTCAAGGTAATTTTCTCTTCTAAGAATGATGGTTTTGTGTGGGCATAAATTTCACAGTTGACATAAATGAGTAGCTATACATGATAAATGCATTTGTAGTTTAGGCTCCATTTGTTTTGTTGTAAAATGTTTGAAAACATTCAGCATTTTTGGGCAATGTTTTAAATGTCATTCCATTCCAGCCAGAAATTTCTGGAATTTTTCATACAGGTGACCCCCTTGCTCCATATCATCCCAAATTCCGGACTGAACTGGCATTCCAGGCAAAACTTTCAGCATTCCAGCTGAAATGAGTGTTCTGGACCAAGATTCAAAGATGTTGGCCTCTTCTTTTTTTTTGGCTTTAAAAACATGCACACTTTAGTATTTTTTTCCTACCTTCCCTTTCACTTACAAGATCCTCAATTTCACTCTCTTTGGTGGCTCTCAGCACTCAAACTCCAGCTTCTCTCTTGCTATCTCTCCACACTCTCAATTTCTTTATCACTTCTCACTGTCTTTCTCTCTCACGGTCTCTATGTCAAAGGCTTGAAGTTGGCTGGAGTCTATCGAAGAATTGAAGAAGGGACAGCAACACCAACTCCACCTCAAAGCTCAATCTTATTTTCAGTTCTTTCATTCTTTGTTATTTATTTTATTTATCTCAGATAGATCTGTATCCATGTGTGTTAGTTAAATAAATTTGGTTGTGGGTTTGGTGGTTAAGCACTTTTTTTTTTTAAACCTTTATTGTTTCCGTGTGTATTGCTGTTATCTACGAAGAAGTTTATTTATTCTTAATTGTCAGGTTTCATAAACAAGCTTGTTTTGATTTGTTGAGATTGAAATTTGAAATTATTTGTAAATTGTCTTTCTTGTTTGCTGTTTACATAGACTGTAAATAAATCTACTAGTAAGGCTTTTCCTTTTTCTGTTTCAATTGAATATAAAAGCAACTCATATTAAACTTATACCCACTCTTGTTTTGTATGTTTTTTTGAAGTGTTTTATATTTAGTAAACTTTAAATTATATATATATATATAGAGGTAATCTCGAAACGGTACACCGGTACATATTAGTACCAAAATATTCCGTTCTAGTAATCAAATCCGAAACGGTCTCCAGAACAGAATTCAAAAACCTTGGTCAACCCTGAAAATGTTTTATGTTGACTGAAAAGCATAGTTATAACTTTCATAAAACATTTTACACCCAAAAATATTGTAAAACGTTTTCAAAATTGTCTCACACACAGACAACCCCCCCCCCCCCCCCCCAACTCTCTCTCTCCACCATGGCTCAGCCTCTCACGCCACCAGTGGTCCTTGCCGATGGCCCTTTCCTTTGTTCTCATCGGGATCACACCCGTCTCTATCTCTCTCTCTCTCGACCCATAACTCCTTAGCAGACCTCTACCTAGAGATCCATTCATCGCGATCCATCATCACCACCATTCCTTGGCGGCTATCCTCTTCCTTCACATTTTAGGTTTTCTCTTCAATGCTCCACCCACCCTTGATGCCAGCCATGTGTTGAGGCAGCAGCTTGGGGTGTGGTGGGCTTTTTTTTTCGGTTGGTAATGAAGCTTGTGAACAGTGATGACCGAGGAAGAAGAAGGTGGCTCTCTACTTTTGAGCTTGTGAACAGTGAGACCAGCAACAATGCTTCAAATAGACCCAAATTTCATGAACCCATTGAAACATAGAAAATGATTTCTAGACCATTTTCAAAAACGCAATCAAACACCGGAAAAGAAAATATTTTCCCTAAAAATGTTTTCAGCTAAAAATATTTTAGCATGGTAAACATTTTACAATGAAACAAATGGAGCCTATAGAACCAAAGGAGAAAATTTTTTAGAAAAATCATCATCTGATGCCTGAGTGACATGAAACAAGGATGAATAAACAAACCAACGAGGGTCAACTGGAGGGTGACAAAAGACGGTGTAAGGCCAAATATAATGCGGGTCAGCAAGCCCCCAGAGAGCAGATGACAAAAAAATAGGACTGTTTATACAACCATACAAAAGTGTGATTTAAACCTTTATACAACCATTCAAACTCAGTAGCACCTCAAATCAAGGGTCAACATGTTTGCAACACACAAAGCGAAGTACAGACGAAGGAACTTGACATTATACATCCATTCATTCATAGTTTAGAACCAAGACAATTAACGAACATAGTTGACCTAGATAGATTGAACAAACATGCAAACACAACAGAAGTCATCTCCTGTCCATACTAATAAGTTCAGAGTAACAGCTAGATATGAATTTCTCAAATTATGCATTCCAGAAATGACACTGTATAAATGGACAAATGTTTGCACTGTTTATATTTCTCTTGTGGTCACTGTGTTCCAACACCAATAATACAAACATGCATAGCTGTAGTTTATGAGTAGCAATAATGTAAAAGCTGAGATGGAAATGTCAACTAGTAAATGAAGAAGCAGCATCTCACCTCAAAAAGAACAACACCCAGACAGTAGATATTTGAAGAGATTGTGCAGCCACCCTCACTGGGCTCCTCCGGACTTGTATACCATTTCTCTTCCAACTGGTCACCAAGAGAAGCCAACTGCTGCTGAGCTATACTAGACGTAAAAGGGCTGCTACTGCTAGACTTGCTCTGAGTTTCACATTGTGTAGTTAGGTTATCTTCATTATATTCAGTACAAGAATCCCGAGGACAAGTGATATTGGCATTGCTATCATGTGCAGTTTCACATTTGTAGCCAGGTATTGAAGGGTATTGATGCCACTGCCCAATAAAGTTTTTATTCTCGCTGAACTTTAGTTTCTTTGCATATAAAGCAGCAGGCGGGAGCATTATCTGTTTCATAGGCCTTTTTCTTACAAGGAAACTATCTGACTGAAGAGTATTTTGATCCATAGCACTCTCTAACATTTCTCTACGGACAGGTGAACCAACAAACTTAACCTTATTTGATGGCAATAACCTAAAACAAGAGGGCCGTAAGTCCTTCAAGGCAGTTCCTTGAGAGTGATAATAATCGACCACATTCACAATCTGCCTAAATATATACAAACGCTCAAATTTACTTGCTTTTTGGCGCCCAACTTTCAGCCATTGTCTCAAACTAACTCCGTCATGATCAGAACCACCAGTTTGGGGCCCAGAAACACCATCAGGAGAAGGCAATGCAGCAATAACATCAGTAGAAGGCATCACAGTTTTGGGAGCCAGAGATGGTGATATATCAGAAGCCGCCACAGTACTACTGGCAACCTTCAAATTATTCTGGTCTTTGGACTCAGCAGGAAAGCCATCACGAGGTGGGCCTTTACATATGATCCCTTTACCCTTCAACGTCTGTTTAACAAAAAACTCAGAGAACCTTGATTTAGATAAAATCTTTGTCCGAATGCCCCCATGATTATTCCCCAAAGCCCCTTTTATTTCAGCACTTGTCAACTGTTCCATCATATCATTATGATCATCAGCACAAGGTTTTTGAGCAGATAACTCTGCAAGTGGTGTGCAATCCATATCCTCCCAGAAACTTGACAGTGTCTGACTATTATCCCTGTACATAGTGTCACCACGTGAACTCCCACCTCCCAATCCACCCGCAAGCTTATAAAGATGCTGCCATTGGCTCTGCTTACCCTGCATTCTTTCTCGATAGTTTGATGTACCAACAATAGCTAAGTTCGAGCCATTGTAATTGGTCACTCTCAACTCTTCAACCATGACACCGGCATCATCCAAAACACCAGAACTAGCATGGGGTTGTTCAGATCCATTCACATTGTCCACGCTCCTATATAGAATCTTACCCTCTTGAGCTGCAAATTCCTCAGCTGGGTCCTGGGAATAGTCACCCTCTACAGGTATAAACATTTCCCGGGGTCCCAACATGTCACGGCTTTCAGGTTTCAGAGAATACTCGCTCTCCTTGCGTTGGAAGCGAACACCCTCTTCCGCACCTAAAGGATTCACTTCGTCACCCAATCCTTGGTCCATGGCATCCAAACTGACCTCATCCAGTCAAATTTTGGCTTGCACTATAAAATGGGATTTGTTCAGTCAAACCCCAGATAAACTATTCAGTTTTTTTCTTCTCATTTTCTCCTGAGAGCAACTGCTAGTATTATCAAGCTACCAAAATTAAAAAGAAAAAGAAGAAGTTCAACACCATAATAAAACAAAATTTAACAAATTAAAACAATGCCATATGCTAAAAACAACATATAAAAAACCTATAAACTACCATCTCATTCACAGTTTCACATAACTCAAATTATCCACACACAAAAAAAAAATCAGGATGAAACATGAAAGTACCAAACCAATTTAGCTAGCCAATCAAATAACAGATTGGGTGAGAAAATTGGACATAATTTTTGTATTATTTTTTTCCCTGGAATCATAATTTTGATATTATTAGATAAGAAAAGAAATAACCAATACAATTTTAAAAAATTCTCATTTTTATAATTGTTTGCTAAGAAAATTAAGCAAATGGGCATTCTAAAATTTCGGAATTAACTTCATTTTTAACACCCCATTTGTTTTCACCTCAGAAACCAAACTTCCCTTCATTTTCTCAGGAGCCAAACACAAACTATAAACTATTTTATATTAATATATAGTCATAAATAAATAAAATACTCCAAAGAAAGCAGAGCTTACCAGCTATTCGAATTTGAACCCAAACGAAACGAAAGCGCTTCACCGCCTAGCTCTTTCAATTCGGGTTTAAGTATGAAGGTCGTGTAGGGGCAAAATCGGAAATTCAGTCGAGACCAAAAGCCCTAGCTTGGTGAAGATGATAATGGAAAATACTAGTAATAAATATCTTTCTCCTCTCTCTCTTGAAACCCACTCTCACTTCACAATTTTGAATTTTGAGTACTTTTTTTTTTTCTCGACTAAATAAATTTCTTAAATATCTTGGTGTTTTTTATGGGGGGTGACAAATTTATATACGTTTCTTTTTTAGTGTGTTTCTCATTAGATCTACGAATCTCCCAAACGCGGCATAAGAGTAGCCACTAAAAACAAGTCACTTTTGATAAGATTTTTTGCCCTTTTTTTAATTTTTCTTATTTATATTTATGGTGTATCAAAAATGCTAGCTCAAAAATAAAATTCATAATTTTTGCTACAATTTGTCTACACGGCAAGTTGTGAGTGTTAGGTTCATGTAGATCTACAACTTTTTACTGCTCATAAATTACAACTCGTTATGTGAACAAATTGTAATAAAGTTGTGAATTTTGTTGTGGTTACGATATTATTGAAAGTGTATTTAATGAAGGAAAATGCTAACGAGTGCCCTTAAGGTATTGGTTAAAAATCTAGTTAAAGAAAATTTTTATAGGGAAAGAAAAAAAAATTAATGTTTTGACAGCTTTTTTCATTTCTTACAAAAGTAACGTCAAAACTTTCCTAAAATAGATTATTAACAAGTACCCTTAAAGCACCCGTTAGCATGACCCACAAAATGAAACTCTTATCTTCCTTTTGTTGTCTGCATGCATTAAGAAATTTGAGGCTGTGATCGGTTAGAAAGCGGGGAGACAAACAAGAATAAGTGAATAACAAGTACAATGCTTAAATAATGTTTTAGGTAAGAAGTGTGAAATTTAAATGTACAAAACATTGTGCCTTAAATGAAATTCTACCCACATTTGGTCACGGCAAAAAATGGTAGGTTTTGGTGATAAAAATGTGTGGTTGCAGAAAAGAACAGTTGCTCAAACTATTGTCTTTAAATGCTGTTCATGTACTTTTGGACCAATGTGTGTATTTAGAGAAATGCTATGTCTACAATATTTCTACAACATTTCTACAACATTTCCTAAGTGGCAGGTTGTTATTGGTTGTTATTGTTGGGGCAAAAAAGTAATCTTAGTGTTAGTTTCAAATTTGAACCAATAACAACTAACCACCTGTGATTTGTTGTAAAAATGTTGTAAAATTGTTGTAGATGTAGCATCTCTCGTGTATTTATTATTTAAAAGTCAGCTTTTACAGGCCAAATAATGTGTGGAGATTGCGACATTAATGCGAATTTAGTACGTGTGAGTTTATCTCATCCAAATTCTTTGAAGAGAAAATCTATTAATAAAAAATTTCATAACAATTTATTTGACATGTTATTAATTATAAATAAAAAAATAATATGGGTAATAGGAATTAATAATCATGATTTTTGAGCAGAGTTTATAATATATTTTTGTATTAAAATCTATTTATCTATCCCTTACATTTGTATATATTTATTTCTAAAAAAAATGAGAACTAAGGAAAACGTACTAGCTTAACTATTATAAAAAAAAAAAATGTTGCCAATAGCATTGCTCTTTTTTGTATCATTTTGAACAACAATCATTTTATTCTTTGTACCGCTACTTATTCATTAAAAAGACAATCATGTAATTCTCGTAATTATGAAGAAAAAATAATGATGGGTAATTATAAACTTTGGAAATAATGTTCTAAGATTAATTAGATAAATAGAGAAAAAATAATTAAGTGTATAATTTGTTTTTCTTATTAGAGATAGACTGATCGGATAATTTTAACAATTTGAAAGAATGGCATTCTAAGTATTTGAGTTCATCTATTCTAATATAATTTTAGAGGTAGTGTTTTTTTTTTTTTTTTTTTTTGGAGAACCTAGAGGTAGTGTTTGTTACACACATTTTGTTAAACACTCATTTTTTGAAGAGTTCGAATTTGGTAAGAATAAGGTGTAAATACTCATTTTTTACACTATCTAATAAAAGATTATCACATCATCATTTTACTTAAAATTCAATACATCTTACGACACCTAATAACATCTTAATAAACTCATAATTTGGTTGAATTTATATATCAGTATTCGAATTAATTCGATATGGTTGTGCTTATTTTTAAATTTGCAACAAAATAATGTGACATGTTGAAATTGAAAAGATAAAATAAGAGTTTTACATTGCATTCTTACATAATTTATTCTCGTTTTTGAAATGAAACAATTCAAAAAAATGTATGCATAACAAGATGTATGTAAAAGTTTTTACCCTAATTTTATAGAATAGAATGGTGAGTTCAATTCTCATGGGAAAAAATGATTTATCAGTCTTATCTTATGATGTTAAGTTGCAAAGATCATAATTACGGAATTACCCAACAATAAAGATTAATTATGTTTTTTTTTTCTAGTCGGTATGGTTTCTTTTGTTGTGCCTTTTTATCTTGGATTTTACTAATGTGTGCCCTAAGGGCACACATTAATTTTCATTTTTGGAAAACATTTTCTCGAGAATTGAAAAAGTATTGACAGCTTTTTCAATTCCCGAAAAAAAGTTTCCAAAAGTGGAAAATTTAATGTGTGCCCTTAGAGCACACATTAACCGGACCCTTTTATCTTTGGGTTTAGTTTTTGTCAAGTGACCAGTGCCACTGAACACGTTGAATACGCGATATGTGTCTAAAACTGGACACATGTCGCGTATCCAACGTGTCCAGTAACCAGAAAAAACCACTGGACAGAAGCTGAGTCCTTTATCTTTTGCAAAAAGCTAAAAACAGAGGGAGAGAGAGAGAGATGGATGTAGTGGTAATGAATACAATACAATAATAATATGGTCACTGAACATGTTAGATACGCAACATGTGTCCAGTCTTATCACATATCCAATGTGTCCAGTGACCGAAAAAAACCACCGGACCGAAGCTGAGTCCTTTATCTTTTGCAAAAAGCTAGAGAGAGAGAGAGAGTGGTAATGAATACAATACAATAATAATATTGAAGGGAAGAAAGAAAAGGCAAATGGCGGTCCACGTAGAGTGAACATAAAGTGAAACGCACGCAAAAATAGGAGGTGATCAGAGTCAGAGTCACATCACGTGGCCCTTCATGGGCAAGAGCTTTATGACACTCACCTAGTGGTTCTCATTGTGCCACTTCATTAATCAGGTCCCACAATTGCACCTAGCTCTAGCTTTATTACACACAATGTGTCTGTGACACTGACCACTCCCCCTCTCCCTCGTTAGTACACTAGGATAGAATAAATTAAGAATAAACACAGGTCAGAATTGCATGAATAACACGTGTCCAGTTGATTCTAAAAATAAAACACGTGTCCAGCAACACGTGCAATCTGCATGGCCGCTAGTTGTTGTTTCTGTTCGTATTGCCAAGGATACCCATTTTTCCTGACTCCTAGGGGCCAAACTTCTGTTCTTTTTTTTTTTTCTTTTTTCTTTTTATAAAGTTAGTAAGGTCTGTTTGGATGCAATTTATTTTGCTAAACTGAACTGAAAATACTGTAACAAAATAATTTTTAAATGTGTAAATAGTGCCGTTAGACCCATTTTTAATAAAAAAAAAAGGCTAAAAAGTGATATTTGTGGGTCTGTGAACAATGCACAGATATACTGTTCACCCAAAGAAGTCAACATTTGCGGCTATTGTTTATGAACAATAACCATGAACAGTAGTCACAAATCTCTTAAAATGCATGAAAAAAAAAAAAAAAAACAGAGACGCAAACGTGGATCTGCGTTTCCAACCTTAAACTCACACATAGGGAAGGGGAAAGTAAGACCCCCAAGAGCTTACAATAGAGTGCTATAGGCTACATTTTTTACTTTTATATACAACTTTTAAAATTTTTTTTCATTTATAAGAATATTTTAGTATATTTTTAGCAAAAAGTTAAATAAGTTGTTTTCAAACAAACAAGTGTGAGAAAGAGTCTATAAACACATTCAAATCAAATCACAAGTTAACACCTAAACATGTTTTGAAATTGAAAATGAGTTTGAGTTTGTGCGTAGGCAAACTACATTCTTCACTTAAAAAGTGAATGGTAAAACTTAGGTATATTTCATACTTGTAATAAATTTAATAATTCTTGAAAAATATATATAATATTTAGTAATTTTTTTTATTGATCAATATAATAGAGGCTTGGGTAACGTACAGTTGTGCTAGGAATAAAACTCATATGTTCCATTTTTTTCCCGCTAGTATGTCATGTGGTTAACGGAATAGATAATGAAACACAAAAAATAGGATAGATAAAATTTTTGGTTAAGCTATGAAACTCTTAATCAAAAACATTTTATTTCAATGGCACGTTTTAACAGTGGCGGCTCCAGGAATTTTTTTGAGATTGGTCATTAAGAAACTTAAGTTATACAAAATCTAATAAAAAGAGAATTTCATACATTGACCAAAAAAAAAAAAACAAAACAAAACAAAACAACACACACATGCAAGTACATAAAATCTTACAATTTCCTTCTACAAATTTTTCTATTTTGAAATCATTACATGATAGTCTCATTATCAATGTTGCAAACTACATCTCTTTAAAAGTTTAGCTAAATAAAAAATTTTCTTGGGCTTTTTATTTTTATTTATAAGGACGTAATAGATTGTTAAGGGGATCAAAGTTTAAGAACAAAATTTGGCTACAAACTTTATTATAGTCAATCTCACTAAATGAATTAACATTGTTACATATTTTGAAAATCTAATTAATGAATTGCATGTTCTCTATATTCTTAAAACACATTAAAATTTCATGCCAATCAGATGTTATTTTTCATTCGATCCATAAAATTATTTTTTATATATAATTTTAGACTACAAAAACTTAAAATTTAAATATTTGATTGACGACATAGTTATTGATTTTTTTTCTTCTTGAAATGTTGCAAGTATGGAGGATTTTTTTTAAGAAGAAAATGTAATTAAATGGTATATTTATTAAAATTCACATTCAATAAAAAAATATTGAATAGAGTTGTAGTCTTAATCTACAACCATGTTTGTTACCAAATTTTGTCCAAAATTTAATTATTTTGGGCCAAAAAAAATTAGAGTGGTCACAAAGTTTTTTTAAAGATAAAAAAATCACAAATTTTTAAAATTTATACATAATAATTGTATTTTGTTTTTTCAGGTCAGGATGGTCCTGTGACCACCCTGAACTCTATGTACCACCTTGAACTCTATGTACAACCACCCATGTGTTTTAATGTTTTCAACAGATAAATGAAAAAGTATAAAACTTAGGTACATTACCTTATGTGTTGTTTCTTAAGTTCCCTTCTTAAGATTCAGTCATGTAACTGCTTAACTAAAAAATATACTTCCATTTTTATGAAAAAAAAAATCCACATGGCATAATCATAGGAGTGGAACCTAAGGAACAGTATCTAAGTCTTGCCCAATGAAAATCTATAGCATATTTGCATGTTATCTTTTGTTGTCATGAGTTTCATATCTACTTAGCTAAAAAACCAAATTTCATATTTATTTTTATAATTAAGAAAATGCATAGAGACAGATTATCTACTACACCAAAGTGCGTTTTGTAAAAAGCTTTTTGTTTTTTGTAGATTTTAAAAATAAAATTAACAAACTAAAATATAAGTTAACTTTTACCTTTTTTGGTCACACATGTAATAAATAAAATTATAAAATTATAAAATTTATATTTTTTTGTCACACAATCAAGTAAATAATCTAACAAAAATTATATTTTTGATCTCATATTTAACAAATAAACTACCTAATAAAAACTACCGACAACAAACAGACGCTAAAAGCTTGGACTGTTTTTGCTTACGTTGGTACATCCTCGTGGGTGTTTGACATGACATGGGGAAATTGTATATATATACACACACATACACGATAATACAGTTGTGGACCTGTGCCCTGTGGCTGTGGCTATGTCTAAAAACAATACAAATAGTACAAGTTGGTACTTTGGTACCCCAGATAAATTTTTCTGCATCATATTCATATGGATTACCCCATTACCAGTGACAACAAATATTATATGATACAAAAAATCATTTGATTAGAAGACTCGATCATCAAAATGTGCAAAAAACAATGCAATAATCTCCACGTGATACATGGCAGAAACAATGCACTCACCGCCTAGATTAATTGATGTCTTCCAAGTTCCAACAAGTTCAACACATCATAAATTATTAAAAGGGGGGGACAATTTTCAAAAAGACGAACCTTAGCTCCTAGTGTTTTGGGCTTCTAAAGAAAAATTGAGCTACACTTTCCTCTCTGTTCTGAAAAAAAATACAATAATATATGTGCAATTTGCAACTAGTACAAAAGCTCTTAGCATCTTTTCAAGCAGATACTTATCAAGCATCCGCAATGAACTGTTAATCTCGTCTCTACTTTACAGTAGCCCCTAAACAAACTAATTAACAAATTTTCATGGCCATTTCATTTCAGTTCCTCTGTTCATCTTCCCACCTAGCTTTTGGTGCAAATGCAATTAATGCATATCCCAGATGTGTCAAACATCTTAACCAAAATACACCATTAGCCTAATATAACAATCAAACTAAGTGAATGTACCATATGTAAACATCATTAAATATGCAAAGGAAAAAAATTAAAAAAAAAACCTTAAATTGAAAAGCAAGTACCAATTCAACTCTGAAGAGGGTACATTTTCTACTGGAATTGTAGACTGAATGATAAGGTATAATAAATAAATAAATAAATAAAAGAGAAACCTCTAAAGATTAACATCAGATTAAATTAGTATCCACTTTGAAGTACAAAAAATGTACAAAACTAAGCTTGTACCAATAAACACGCCAACTTCGAATCCCACAATCATTTCAAAGAGCTTCTTTCTCCAAAGATCATTGAGCTCCTCCAATGACTTTTCTAAAGGACTCATTCCAACCAACTAGAAAAAGGAATGAACAGGTGAAGTTGAAAATTATAACGGTGGTTTTCAAACTGCATGTATTCATTTACACTATAAAAGGTTGAGTAAGTCACTGCCACCAAGGCCGAAAATGATACATTCTCTACACAACTATATACTTGTATATGAGTCAGGAGGCATTGGCAAGGGGAATATATAAAATGTAATTAATAGATAATAATCCACCTCATGCTCCAAGCAAAGGATCGATACTTGTACCAGACCATGATGGAATGAAGTAACAAGGACTGGTGTTCCCAGACATTAAGAATGTAAAATATAAGCCTTTTGTTGATAGATTTCAAGTTAGAAAACATATGTTTACTAAAAGCTCAAAAAATATTACACAGAAAAGGCCACAGGCTCTGACCTCCTTACAGATGGTTACATAATCCTTATGCACCATTAGAACAACAGCCTTGTTGCTTGTTTCAATACAGAGAATAACAAGTTCAAGGTTCAAGAGCACACCAAAGGAACTTTGTTTTTCAATGCAGTCCTAACATTTCCATAAATAGCAATCATTATAATCCATATTAATTCATAATTACCACATACCATGTGTATTATATGAAACATGAATAATAAATAATTCATTCCATGCAACCACAGCATAAGACAGTAACTTGTGCAATTTAACCAACATTCAGAAATAGATTCATTTGAAATGGCAATAAAATAAAATAACTTTAAAAGTAAAGAAAGGTGAATTTAATGGGGGCTGAGATAATGGAAGTGATTTTTGAAAGAAATAAAATAAAACCTGCCTTCAACAACAATATAAACAAAATTTAAGCACCCAACCTTGTGCATTGCTTACCTCAAAAAGAGAGAGAGAGACAAAGAGAGGGAAAACTTGTGCATTGCTTGTAAATTTTGAGTTATACAAGCAAGAATTCAACCATTAGCTAGAATTAACCAGAGTTTGATCTGTTAAGAGAATAGATATTAATCAAATTCAAAACTGAAACTTTGTGAGGAACGAATCAAAATCAAAATAGAAATTTATAAGTTGTCATACATCCACAATAATTAAATCTGGTGTTTCAACTAAAACCAAATAACTTCTCATATGTTAACCAAGAAAAACAAGCAAAACAAGAAAACGTGTATAACAAATTCCAAAAGCACATATGGCAAAAGAAGCGTTAAGAATACCCCAACCAACTTAAAATTTTAAAGAAACAACACAACATAAATAATAAAACCCATAAACTCAATAGCCTCTCCACAACCACCAAAAGCTAAGAAACAAGAAAAAGTAAAACAGGCAAATGGGTGAAAAAAGAAAGTGATACCCCACAGAAAAAACACCAACCAGCATATAATATGAAAGAGAAGTTGTAGCACGAGTGAGATTGAAAACTGTACCTATGCAGGGCTATAAAGGAAGCCAAGTGGGAACAAGACAGATTGTGTAACAAACAGTCAATTACTCTATATTTAACTTTGCTGCAATAGACTGGACGGTCCTTATGCAGCCTTAAAACAAGATCCACATCAACATTAAATATATATCAGGAAACAAGCAGGGACTCCTTGCATTTTTTATACTAGCAGAATCAGTTGATATCGGACACTCTTGAGGCAGTTAGATACTGGTGTTCGAACCCCACCACCCCACTCCCCCAATTTAGCTAGGGAAGAAGGGGGGTGGGGGAGACTGATTGTGTAACAAACAGTCTATTACTCTTTATTAACTTTTTTGTAATAGATTGGACAATGGGCAGTCCCTTTGTTTGATATGCAGCTTTACACCAAGGTCCACATCAACATTAAATATATATCAGGAAACAAGCAGGGACTCCTTGCATTTTTTATACTAGCAGAATCAGTTGGTATCAGACACTGTTGCATGTGTCTATAAACTATATACAGCCATCTAGCAACAAAAGGATTCAAAATTGTGAGATATGAACAATCAAGAAGACCCAGTATTCTAGGACTAGGACACTTAGACCTACATGCATCAGCATTGACTTTTGAAAACCAGAAGTTGCAAATTCAATTTATCAAGATAAGAAGAAAGGATCCTCTTTATTCTGGTATATCTCAAATAGTTGCTTAGCATGAGTAACAGCTAATCTTCTGCAGTCAGAAAGACCTTTCTGGTCATGCTTCTCCAACTCTGCAACAGATTTCCTCAGCTTTTTTTGTGGATCACCAGCTATAAGAAACTTCGCCAAAGTAGTCCCCCTGGAGCCAAATGCATGGAAACCTCTATTACAAACAGCAGAAGCAAATTAAATAGCAACAGTTGATTAAACAGCTGAATGCTGAAATTTTTTTACCCTCATAAATGTTACAAATAGAAATGTACAAAACAGATGTACATCAACCACTTTTTTAAAATATCAAAATATGTTAACAAGTTACATGAAAAGGCAAAACATACTTCAGCCTCCTTCAAAAGTTTCTTGGGAATTTTGCAAGAGTTTGTATGAGTCAATTGTTTTTTTTTTTTTTTTTTTTTCAATCTAGTCTTGTTGAAAGAGGCATCTTGCAAAAGCTGTTCAAAACTGTGCATGTAACATGCTTGGAAGGAAATTATAGGGAATATAAAGTCATTAAAAAAGAAAACAAAAAGTTGCATATAAACAAAAATTTATGGTAGACTGCTCTCTCAGTCTTACCTGGCTACATCAAAATTCTTAAATCCTCGGTTATTGGGAAGTGAAAAACCGAAAGGTGATCTTTTCACAGAGGTGTGCTGTCTGTAAAGTGCACAAACAGCCTCCATACAAAGTTCTTCATCTTTCCGAAATTCTTCAAGCATGTTTGCTTCAAACTCCCACTTTTGATTATCTCTGTTCCTTTGGACTTTTGGTAGAAATTGATCCAAATTTAAATAATCATTCACATCATCATCAGAATCTGACGAACTAGAACTGTCATCACTATCCCCATCCAAATCCAAAGTATGCCAAAGATTTTGTGGGCTTTGTTCTATCCCCATATTCTCCTTACATTGTCTCAAAAACGCCTGATCCTGCCTTGATGGTCTTATAAGTTTATCAACACCAATACCACCAGAGGAAACTGCTTTTCTTGACATATGAATGGTAGGAGAACCCTCAGGATCACTAATCAATTCTTGTTTTGGCTCCATCTTTCGTTTACTGGGTTTAAATATTTCATCTTTTTCTTGATCAACATTGTTGATTTTTTCACTCACATTTACACATGAATCCCGTTTTCGTTTGAGCATTCGGGTCCCATTTTCCACAGCAGCCAGATCAGAGTGCACATTGTTTGCAAATTTTTGAGAATTTATTTCTTTTCCACTTGAAGTTCCTTCCGGAGCACAATCTTCATCACTATCAATGATGTCAATAATCCCATTTTTCTCACCTACCAAAAAAAAAAAATCATTGATGTCAATTTTGGCTTTAGATGCAAATCTTTCAACAGCTAGCATGTAAGAAACGTATAAAGCAGATATTAGATATGTCAATAAAATTTTACCAGCAAAATTTTGGAAGCCAGAAAAAGAAGAAAAAAAAGGGGGGGGGGGGGGGGGGGGGAGCAATTTCCTTAGCCTAAAGCATGTGAACGGTTTATGCATTAGGAAAAACCTGTTGGAATTGGCTCCTAAGATATTTGGATGCCCAATGTCTTATATATCAATTTAAATTTCAAACTTTTTTTAACATATAAGATGACTTCTAAATTATTTAGATCCTTATAATTTCATCAGTTACAATATTCTGCCAACCTGTCTCCCCATTCAAAGACTACACCTTTCACATCAAAAGCATGTCTCATTAATAAATCCCATGTATCATGACTTAAAATTATTTTCACATTGGATTAACTAGAATAGGAAGTTGGTCATCTTTTCATACGCATATAACAAAATGCCCTAACATTAGAAAGCACCAATCCCGATTTCCTAATGAAATGATCATCTGTAGCCCCCTTTTGAAAACCCACATATTGTTTTTAAACTCACAATGTAGAAGGAGAGTACGGGAAGTGTATACTTCATGACCACCAGAAGGAATGTAATGGGCCTGGCCCCTATTTCACATTAGCACAATCGTCGTAGTGTACAACAGAGCAGAAGTCTGGTGCACTTGCAGCCATATTTGTTCATGTAATTAAGCATTTCATTACTCACAAAACTCCAGTTTAATAAGACAACTTATATATAGCCTACAGTACAATTGTACAGTTCATGCAGATCTCCCGAAAATCTTGAACCTTCCAATAAAATTTTCTTATCACATTCTTTCCATATTATGACAAGTAACAAGAATGGAAACATATATGCCAAAAAAGGAGTAGTCCCCTTAAAGAATTAATAGACAAAGTTTGAGGATTGAAGAATAACAATCAAATATACAGGAGAAAAATAAAAAAGATGGAAGCAATGCTTAGAATGACTGGACTGTTAGCCGAATCCTTTCACAATAAAAGCCAAGTCATCTCACATTAAAACTTTTCATAATAAACCAAGCCAAAAATCTCACAACATAGTTACAAGAACATAATGATACAAATGATAACCCATTATCTATTAACTACATTAGTGACAAACGAAATCATCTATAGTGCTACTGTTGATGAAGAGAAACCAACTTGAGATGGAGATAGAGATCCCAGTACCCTCCTAACTGACACTTTCTATAAAATGCTCAAAAGGCTAATTTTTACTACTCTGACATTCGTAATGGCTATAGTTTACAGTGTTCATTTCAATTAATCATAGCTCTGATGTCTCTAATTAGAAACCTAAACCTTTTTTCTACTCTGCACAGTATTAAGCAGCCAAAGCACAGCTCTAAAGTAAAAGGCTTCCATAAATAGTAATTCCTAATCATTAGGTGAATTCTACATATAAGTATATAACTACAAGAGATTATAATACCGAAATGGCAATTCTTCTCATTACTATATTCATTTAGCACCAGTACTAACATAGCCAACCCATCAAAATATTCCCAAAGAAATCATCTTTCATAAGTCACTCTCTTTAAAACCCCATTTGTCATTTAGCCTCTCACGCATTATAGTCGACATGTTATAATAATAAGCACATGGACATCAAAATTATCTCCACACATACATTACTCTATGAAACATGTGAGCAAACAAAGCACCAATTTCATAAAATCCTAAACTCCAATCCACACTTATTGCACACATAAAATTAACACAATGTGTGCATGTGAACATAAAAATACGATAACTCTCCAATACCTGCAGTTTGAGAATCCCCATTTCCTTTGATCGGAGAATCAAAATTAAGTCCTGCAAAGGCTTCTTTACTCATACACGCAGTAGTTAGTATATCTCCATTTTCTTCAAAACCAAGTCCCATACTGGCTTCTCTACTCGTATTTCCATTGCAATACAATCCATCATTCTCAATCTTCACAAAGACCCCATTTTGACCATAATTTCCAACACCATTCTCATTCAAATCAGTCTTCTCTCTTCTCACTTCGTCGGAAGCATCCCGAATCACCTCGCCACCGCCATTATTGTTAACCAGAGGCTCTAAATCCGTCAGCATTGCTATATCTTCCTCTAATTTCGAAACCCTAATCCCCAATTCCTCAAACCTCTTCTTCCAAAGCTCAACCTCGCCTTTAGCCTTCACATTCTCGCACTCGAGCTCACAAATCCTCCTCCGAAGCACACCGACCACGTTCTTCTCATCTTGCTTCGAATTCTTCACCTCCTCCGCTTTCCTCTCTCTCTCTAGCGCCGCCTCCAACGCCTTCTTCTGATTTTCAAGCTCGTCTTCCAGGTAGATCCGATCCAGATTCTCCATCTGGAATTTCTCCGTCAACAACGCGTTCTGTTTCTTCTCGTTCTCAAATTCTCGCTTCAATTTCGTTTCTCTGGCTACCAAAACCTCTTCGACTCGGTCAAAGTCTTTACTCCGATACGCGGTTCTGAGCTTCGAAACCAACTCCGAAATGCTCTGGTTCTTTGGGTTAGTGCAATCGCCATTGCTGTCCAATGCGAAAGCCGGTACAGGTCGTGAACTCATTTTGGGGAAAATGAGAGAGAGAGAGACAGTCGAAACGACGCCGCGTGCAGGTGAAAGGGTTTTGAGGAAATGGAAATGGTTGCTGGTGCTGGGTTTTGTTGTGGAGAAGCGGAAGAGGTGCTGAACGACTGATCACTGTCTGAGTGCCAAGTGGTTTGTACTTTGTTCACTTCAGTATTGGTTTGGTGTGGATTCAGAATCTAAAAATCCAGTAATAACACAAATTTAGCCACCATTTTTGCTACAATTCTCCCCTATGGTAAATTGCTAGTAGTTATAAAAAAAGTTATTAGTTTAAGTGAAAATGACACAGTTAATTTTAGTATGCCACGCAAGAGAGTTGGGCACAAAATGTGTGATCTTAGTTGTTGTTGTTTGTTTTTTTTTTTTTTTTTTTTTGAATGATTCTACTTAAGTTTTAGTAATTATTGATTATTTAATATTATGTATTCCAATTAACTCAACGGATAAAGTTTTTTGTTAGAAACGAACGCATTGGTTAAAAATTATCTCTAAAAAAAATACTAAGTTATTTAGAATGTATATCAATGAGTGAGCCTATTTAGAACATATTTAAATATCATTTAATGTATTATCTTTTACATTGTCATAAAAATGTATTGTATAATTGTGCGAGTCAAAATACCATGGACAAGAAAAATGACCTGCATAATTAATTTATAGGATATGGGAAGGTGGTTTACAATGGGAGAATAGATCAGAAATAAAGCTAAAAGAAACTAGTAGACACAAATTGGAACAAATGTAAGCTGGATCTTGTTATTATAACAAATGTGAGTTGGATTTTGTTATTATCTTTCGCCTCGCCCAGGTGTAAGATTATATAAAGGATTATAATTTCTTCCTCTGGAAATTGTTGCGTTTATATTCGGATCCCCTTCTCAAGTGGATGAAGGTCCCATTTTTACTAGTTTTTTTCTCCCTTTTATAGTGGGATTGTGTGATGGAGATCATAAGGTACTTATCCCAGGATTCCCAGCAAATGTCTCTTCCACCTCTTAGGAGGATGAGTGAATTAGTGGGTAAAAAACACTATTTAGGCTCATCATTCATTAATAAATGCAGCATTTGGTAGATGGGAACATTCATTTAATGCGGAGGTGACTATTACCGTATCTAAGTTTTATCCCTTATGGTTCATTGGGCATATTTTCGTTGGATTGTGACTCTCGTTTGGCTCTTTCCCTATTTGCTTATATCATCGGATGAGTGCCGAGGTTTTGTCTTCTTGGCCAAATACTAAAATTGAGCGAAGGCCAATGCTAGGCTAGGATCAACGGTCCTTAAGAGGGCTTGGACCTTACTCTTCCATAGTGTTTGGTTAGTCCTCCTTGTTGGTATCTTAGGCTGGGCGCAAACCTTTCTTCCTCTATCCTGTCCTCACGAGCTTAGGGACCATAGGCCTTTGCGCAAAAAACTGACCCCTACAATATAATAATGACCATATTTAGCTTATGTAGGAATTATAAAATGCATTTAATTGCATATTTTAAAATGTAATCATGCACATATATGAGATTACAAACTAGTTTAACATAATATGCCACTCTCAAATGGTTAATCCTTTATTCCATTTTGTGAGGTTCCAAAATACATTTTTACTTTAGTTAAGCAGAAATATCCATCTTTTACTGAAATTTATTAATTTAAATTATTTTTTTAAGAGAATTATTAATTTAAATTAAGTATGGCAAATTTAAAAACTTGTACTTTTTTATGTAAAGGATAAAGAATTGAGTCCAAGCCTCCAATTTATTGGACCTGTCAGTCCACTTTTTGCCACATGTCATGGGTTTAGTGCAAGCCAGGTCCTCTCATCTTCTGAAATCCTAAATATTTGCTGGGCTGTTGCCCATTGTACAAGCTGGACCTCAAATAGCTGGGCTATTTTTTGTTGGTCTTAAAGGAGGGATATTAGGAGAAGATAGCAATTCAGATTTTTGTAAGTTTATGCTGTGGCCTGATAATTCACAGTACCAATCTATAATTTTCCTCAGATTATTCAAGGATGCTGTATCATTTTTAAAGAAGAATATTGAATCATTTGCTAAAAAAAAGACGGCTGAAGGAACACTCTTGTCTGCCCAGTTTTATACCATGAATTAGTTTATGGTTTTCAGCTAGCAACATAGCTACAGATAAGATGTTGGATCATTTATTAAAGTTTGTTTTTTTTTTTTAGCAACTTAGCCAGATGGGCTTGAAACAGTAGTCAAACTGAACGTGGGCCGCTGAAGGGGCATGTCCATTGCAGGCGAAGTGGGCCTATGGCAATTTTATGGATTATATATCATTATGTGAGCCTGTGAGGTCTTAAGGAAGCAGAAAATGACTTGAAACTTGTGATTGAAGTTATTTCGAATGGTTGACTTAAGCAGACTATGAAAGATAGAACATAGAAGTCGTAAAAATATGAGTTGGATCTGTGCTCTTTTAAGTTTCTGGTGATATTTATAAAAAAAATGCGTCTGTCGGTCTGTGTTCCAAAATTAAGCACTTTTACCTTTAGATTAAAAGAGATTTGAACAATATCTCAACAGCCCAACTTAGTGAGGGACAATGTTTATGATTGTTACTTGATTAAGACAATTAAGTTGCCAAAGTTTCATCCTCACTTGGAGTTGCCAATTTCTTCATAATGACAAAACTCTCTGGAGGTAGGGTGTAACATCACTTTACATTGGATTGCCAAGTTATCTTGAATGGTGCCTGCTAAAATTAGCCTGTAGAACAGTAGAAGTGTGTATTTAGAGCAGTTTATTTGCTTGAATTATTTAGTTTAACAAATGAGTTGTATAAAAGTGTAACTGTACTTAAAAATAAATAAAAGAACCTTTAAAAACCTCTACCAATCAAATAAGCCAAAGAAGTCATTGGGCTATTGGCTGCCTCAATAAAATCCTCCCCGTGAACTTGTTGATATTGTTTGTGCCAGTAGGCTGCTTTTTCTTTTGCATTTAGGGCAAACGTAACAAGAAAAAGAAAGAAGAAATTAAGAGCATTTGCATTAACTCATGCAGAAATTTCTGTTTATTTTAATATAAGAACCTATTTTTTATATTTTACATATTTATTTTTCAAAATAACTCACGTCAGATTATCTATTTTACACTATATTTTATTAAAATATCAATTTTTTCTGATTTTTTAAAATTGTTTCTCTTTCTCTATACACAACAACCACCATCTACTTTCTTCATTCATCATCGATATACGTAAAAATAAATAAAAAACTAAATGCAAATTGATAGTATCAGTATAAATTTACACAATTACTGTATAAATTTACACAATTACTGTATAAATTTACATCAACTCATGTAAAAATTTTCGTATATTTTAATATAAAAACCAACTAGGCAACTATATCTATTTTACACTATATTTCATTAAAATATCAATTTTTTTTTATTTTTTAAATTGTTTCTCTTTCTCTGTACACAACAACCACTATCTACTTTCTTCATTCATCCTCGATATACGTAAAAAAAGAATAAATAACTAAATGCAAATTAATAGTATCAGTATAAATTTACACAACTACTGTATAAATTTACACAATTACTGTATAAATTTGCATCAACTCATGCAAAAATTTTCGTATATTTTAATATAAGAACTTACTTTTTATATTTTACATATTCATTTTTCAAAATAATTCACGTCAGATTATTTATTTTACACTATATTTCATTAAAATATCAAATTTTCTTTATTTTTAAAATTGTTTCTCTTTCTTTATGCACAACAACCACCATATACGTTTTTCATTCATCCTCAATTTTTTTAAATTTTTTTTCTTTCTCTATACACAACAACCACCATCTACTTTCTTCATTCATCCTTGATATACGTAAAAAACGAATAAACAATTAAATACAAATTAATAGTACCAGTATAAATTTACATAATTACTGTAGCAAACTTGTAAATTTACATAATTATACATAGATTAATGTGGGTTATTTTTAGGCAAAATTGTGTAAATTCTACACATTTTTCTATTAAACACAGATTAATGTGAATGCTCTAAGTTACCACCGCCCACGTTGGGCAGAATTATACTTCCCCAAGCCTTAAAGGCTTGTGGGGTTTGAGGACTCAAGGTCGAGTGGTCCTGAGTGGAAAGAGGTGGGAGTAGTATATTAAGTTCATTAGATTAGAATTTCTATCTGTTGTGCAGAATGGTACTTCCTTAAGCCTTAAAAACTTGTGGGGTTTGAAAACTCAAGTTTGAGTGAGAAGAGGTGGGGGTAGTATATTAGATTCATTAGGTTAGAATTTCTATCTAAGTTCCTTAAAAAAAAAAAATAAAATAAAAAAAAAGTAGTGTGAATGCTCTAAGTTTGAAAGGAAATTGATTAAATTTTTTTAAAAAAAAACTCATAATTAATAGTAAAATAAATGCCAATCTTTGAAAATCTCAAAAGAGCTTACCATCTTTTGCTGCTATATTCCGTTTAACGTTTGACTTTCTATACTTTTTATAAGACAGTCTTATGCTGCAACTGATATGTGCTACAGAAAATGGTAATGGACGCAAGATAATCTGGAATTGCATGTTGACAAACCCAAGTATCCAGTAACCTTGTTTTGTCTTGTCTTTTTCTTAGGTCATGATGATGGTGATGGACTTGCCCCCAATTTTTCTTTCTTTCTACTGCACACAGTTACTTACTGTATGTCAGCCATTATTATTCGGTCCAATCACATGACAAGATCAAGATGCCTAAAATAATTGGTTCAATCTAGCATCTTAGACTCAAAGTGGCTATAGTTTAGGCAACCTGTCCTGCTCAGCCGCCCTATCCAGCTGTTATATTGGCATAGATTTCGGATTCATGAGTAAGATTCTTGTGTGAGTATCTTCTTACTTTTTAGTTTATCTCTCTCACTCATCAGTAGCTAGAAATTTCTAGAGGGTTTAAAATAAGAAATTTGAGATTTAATTTTCGTTTGTACCAAAAATTAATTGATGTTTTTGTTTGATAATAAAGAATAATTATTACGAGTAAATGTTATATATTAAAAATTATCTCAAAAAAAAAAAAAGTTTTGGCTTAAAAGTTAGTGTTAGTACTCAACTAAATCAGGGGAAAAAAACCAATGAAGAATGCATACACATTGGCCCTATTTATTTCAACATTGTGATCCAAATGTATTTGTTATATATACATTGGGTTTCTAATAACATATTGTCCCACAAATGCATGAGTCCCACCAATTGTGACACATCCATTACATACAATGGATATGTGAGATACTTCCCTTTCATTCCGGTGAGGCATTGATACTTGTGTCCTAGAGTGAGGAGCAAGAAGTTTCTCATTTTACTCTCATCAAAGCATGCTTTTCCCATAAGCAAGACAACAATTTTACCAACTATTCAGGAAACTGTCTTTCACTTAGGCAAGTGGCACCAATAATTTTAGACCACAAAACTAGGAGTCTACCATCCAGTCAATCAATTTAGCTTCTGTTTAATTAGCAAAACTAACTTCTAATCTAATCAACAATTCCATCCCCAAAAAATAGAATAACATTAATCCTTGGCACAGAAATCATAGTTACATAACCACAATTAATCCATAAAAAAGATATGCCATTAGTGAGATACATCAGATGCATACATATCGCAGAATTCAAAATTTTTATGTGAATGAATCACCCAATAATTCTAGATAGAGTTATGTATATGCAATATATTAGGATCCTTAACGAAATTCACACAAAATATCATTAAATTTAATTATTCTTAAGAAAATAACACTACTTGTGCTTTAATGAACAATGCAAATAACCACAATCAGTTGTGGGGTAAATATTGAACCTTCTTATAATAGGATAAATATTGGGCCTATTTAAAATATTGGCTCAAACAGTAGAAACAAATATAGCATTAACTAGCCCATTCTAATAATGAACATAGGTCCTTAGATCATTGGTCAGGCTTAATGACCTTTCAAGCCTAGTACTGAGGTCACGTCTGAGGTAGATCCCAAAGAAGGTAAACTTCTCTGAGATAGCTTTCTAAAGTTTACTGATGGTTCCACAACAACGTTGCATTAATGAAGGTCACATACCTGACACCACCGCATTTAATACAAAAGGACAAGCCTGAACAGTAAAAAGAAGCCCAGAAGTTTCCGTTCATGATGAATAATCAGGAAAGAAGAGTTCGATAAGACCAAAAGTTATCAAGGTGAACTCCTGAACAGTAAGAAGAAACCCTTAAAGACTCAATTCATGATGAATAACCAAAAAAGAAGAGCCCGATAAGGCCAAAAGTTATCTTGATGGACAAGGGCAAAGTACGAAGAAGAAGGAGATGACTCATATAAAAAAGAAGAAAGAAGAAAGAGAGGAACAATAGAGAATACATTGAAAGACAAAGAGATAGAGACTAGAGAGTGAAAAGAGGCTAGAGAAATATCCTTGTAATACAAACATACAAAAGTAAATAAAGAAGAGATCATTTCGATATATTGTGAGCACCTTACAATTCATGTGTTCTTGTCCAAATTTCTCACTGTGGATCAATATCGACCCATAACACAAATTAGTTGTAACATATATCTTGCTTAGTATCATTAATTACTGAGTTGAGGCATATGCTTGTACAATTGTTATGGATCAATATCAATCCATAACACAAATTAGTTGTAACATATATCTTGCTTAGTATCATTAATTACTGACTTGAGATTTATGCTCGCACACAATCCATAAATAAACATACACTATTATTGAGATACATTACATACATATATGTATTGTAAAATTCAAAACTTTTATGTGAATATATCTCCCAATAATTCCAAATAAAGTTTATTATGTGTAATACATTAGGATTCTTAATGAAATTCAAACACAGTTCCATTAAATTTAATTGTCCTGAAAAACTAATATTGCATGTACTTCAATGATCAGTGCAAGTTGCAACCATATGTTTGAATTTCACTGTCTTGACTCTTGATCATAGTTCTCAGAACCAGACCGGACCGGGAGGTCGGACCGTGAAAACCGTGAACTGGGATGAAAATCGGTTTTTTAAGTTTCAAGAACCGGGCATATGTGGCAATTCCATGAACCCTTAAAACCGGGGTTGGACCGCAAGAACCGTGCGGTCCAACCCCTTAGCAATTTTTTTTTTTTTTTATAAAAACAAATTAACACAATTATATTCTACTTAATTAAATTATCCATCTCTTACAAGGAATAAAAAAAAATTATAATTAAAATACTTCAAAGATATTCAACTTTACTTCAAAAATTAATCATAAATTTTAATGTTTTCATAGTTATTATTTTATTTTATTAACTTTCTTATTTAATTATTAAATATATTCTTGAAAATTATTAAATTTCCCTCACATATAAAGATATATTAGTCAATTTTGCTATTTTTATAAATTTAATATCTATATTTAGGCTTTAATTAATTATTAAATTAATTATGACGTCATCACAGTTCGACCTCGGTTTGACCTCAAAAACCTTGAACTTCTCCCTTTTACGGTTTAATAAACGGTCCGAGTTTGAAAACCTTGCTCTTGATTAGAAATGGTTTAAATTGCAAAGGTACAACCAGGCCTAGACACAACCTCCATTTCCTGCACTTATCACACCCGATAATTTCCCAACACAATCCAGTACAAGGTAACAGACAAAACGTGGGAAATAGCTCACGTGGCAACACATGATCATACAAAAACAAGTATCTAATAATTTAATCTGAACATATCTCGTTTTTTTGCTCCCGAGTTGGCGAGAAATTGAGATTCTGACTAATTCAGTGGTTTTTGGAGTAAATAAAGCCAAATCAAAGGGTAATTTATCTAAAGAAGCGCCAAAATTTTATTCTTCAGAGGAGGACAACAAAGTATAAGTTTTATAATTAATTAAAGAGACTTTTATTTCTTATTTCGTTTATTCCATTGGATTCAGAATTCAGATCTCTTGAGGGGACAGTTTTATGTTCAAATCTGAGGTGATTTTTTTAATCTCATTTATTTACTTTTTACTAATTGGTATATACCACTTTGTATGGTTATATGTTTTTTTAGAATTTCATATGATTTTTTTAGAATTTCATGCTTTTTTAGAATTTTATGCTTTTTTTTAAGCATAAAATTTTTTCGTGCTTTATTGAACTTTCGTTTTTAGAGTTTTTTTCATGACATTATTGGAAACTTTCTTTTCCTGGTAGTGGCTTTTTTCAGTTTTTCTCAAACTGTCTTATCTCCCAGAAACCTAAGCTTGAACATTAAATTAAAAGACTTTGATGATGCATTTGTTTGTTTGTTTATAAATGCTACGAGATTAACTTTGATTCTATTTTTAAACCAATCAATTTTAGATAAATAATAATAATAATAAAAAATCATCATGTGGATCACCTTTTAATTGTGTAACAAAAATGTAAACCCAGGATCCAGTTTCTATTAAAAAATTTCATAATAATAAAATGGGTCAAATATTCAAAATTGATCGCTATCTAAAATGTGATGTGATGATTGTTCTTTATTATAAGACATCAATTGATAATTGCAGTTTTATAATGAGAGGCGGTAAGCAGCCATATGTGGATAATTAAAGAAAAAAAAAGAAAAAAAAAAGAGAAAATGTAAGCTATCAATTAGCCATCAATTACAAAGTGTAACGCACAATAGATAATGTTTAGAGAAGTTGCCAATGGACACCTCGATAAGAATTGATGGCTAACACTAAAAAACGAAAAAGCAAAAGGAAAAAGAAAAGAAAAGAAAAGTTGGAATTAGATAAGGAAATTGTCGTGAATCAGGGGGTTCTATTATCTTATATTGAAGTTGACATATGAAACCTCTTGCATATGGAGAGGAAAGGAATTTCAACCATGGACCATATGTTAATTTGGTGGGCCTATGTTGTCAAAATCATATTTGTATACAAGTTTCTAGTTATATGGTTTTTTTTAGTTTCTTGTCAATGTTAGGTGTTCCTCATTCCTATGTTGTCAAAATTATATTTGTTATTACCAAATATATATATATATTTGTATATAAATTTCCAGTTCTTATTCTTTTAATTTCTTGTCACTGTGTAATACTTTTAAAAACCAGTTTTGTTTGTGATTTAGCCTTTTTTTGGGTGATGTTTAGCTCCTATTTTCATTTAATACCCTAGTGCATTTTTGGTTTTGCAGTTTCATTTGCTATATATGGCTTTTTAATGTGACTTTGCCATTAATGGATATATATATATATATATATTCAAACTTCTTGTTTTAATTTTTACCTTAGATTCATGAACTGAATGGTTCAAGTCAAATGAAGAATCCCATGCGATATAATGATTTTGTTCATTTAATCATTATTGATGAGAGCAGCAAAAAGTGTTTCTTGTGAATTACATGTTTTATGACAGATTCTATTATGGCCTTCCTTTTCTTGGCTTTTCTCCACATAACAGTGTAGATTCCTTCTTACAATTTCTTTGTTTCCCATATGAAAATTTAGTTTTACTTGGTCAAGAGAGACAAACCATGGGGCCCAAGCTTATGAAAGTTTAGACCTCAATGGGAATGTTGGGCTCCATGGAACTAACTGGAATGAATAAGCTTTCAGGTTGCTAGTCCTGCTTTACCTTGTGTTTGACCATGTGTTTGCTTATGTCTCCTTTTTTTTTCCTTGATCTTTATTGGAATAATTGTTAATTGTAGTTAAGAAGTTTGGAACCTTCCCAAGGGTGGTGTATAGTGCTTATCATTGAGTTTAAGTGTTCCACTGAAATGGCATATAGATCACCAATTGAAGCTGTAATTTTATATCATTCAAAAAACTTTGAACCTCCCTTCTTAATAGTAAATTTTATCTTATCCTTCTTCCCAAGCTTCAGTGTATCCAGGGAACAATCACATTTAGCTTTATCCTTTTTCTTTGGGTTCTATATTCAACAAATAATTTGGCCCTTGTCCAATTCCAATCAAATCCTTTCGTATATAGACCCTTTCCTACATATTGATGCTAGGAATTTTGTAAAATGATATCATGACAGACTTACCCAAAAAAAAAAATCAAGATAGGACTTTTTGCTTGGGATTTCAGTAGTGCATTTTGACATGGTAGAGAATTGTAACTGTTCGCTAATTACAAATCACGATTACAGAGGGGCATGCCAGCTTTCCTCTTAATGAACTTTACTAATTTATTTTTAGTTAACATGTTCTTGGACTGTTCTTGCTTGATTCTTTCTTTGCCAGCTTGTAGTGCTAAATTTGATAATTCTAATGTCAGTCTGTTTGTCCATTCCCAGCATTTGTTGCTGGGTTAAAAATAAAATCAAATAAATCTTAGGCAAGCAGTAGGTGTTTTGCAGACTAATCAAATGGTTCAATGAAGTGTGCACGTTTCAGTTCCCATGTCTGAATCCTAAAAAAACATAATTAATTTTAATGCTTTTTTTCCCCTTCTAGATCTCAGGTCTTTGGTGCTGAGGAAGGAAAGTGCCTTGTCTTGACAAGTACACTTCCATGTGGAAGTCTGCTTAAAGGTCTAAACTAGAAATGATAATGCATCGGTTGGGTTGGGGGAGTAAAGGAAAATCCTTTGCAGGCCGCATGGATCCTGAAAGCACACAACAAATATCCAAGACCAAAACAGGTGCAACTCACTCTTCCATACAAACTAAAACTTCGAATTTCTGTTTGCAGTTATGAAGAGAAAAGTACGGCGAGCAAAGCATGCATTTTAATGAGACACATGACATTATGCTTAACTTCAACCAACTGGGGCATTTTTGCCTGAGTAGTGACTAGTAACCTTGGTACCATAAACGCAAAGGATATGTCTCATTGTCCTACTCTATTTCTATCATTTTGCACCTTTGTGATGTGAAAATTTTGAGCTTGTGAGTTATTTATAGGGTTCTATTTTTGAAGTTAAGCATCATCACATGTTTCTGGTTGCCGTTTTCCTCTAAACTTGCAGAAATGGATAATCATGTGACAAGGATCTTGAAGCTTATCAAGAATGAAGATCGAGGGAGAAAAGGTAGGAAGCATAAGGACCCAAAAAAGGAGTCAGAACTTGTCGGACTCATTGAGGACTTTTACAGAGAGTACCAATCACTCTATGCCGTGTTTGATCATCTGAGAAGAGAGTCAGGTAATGTAGGTTGTGGCCGAAATGAAAATGAAGTTTCTTTCTCCAATTCAAGCTCAGACTCGGAATATTTTTCCTCGGCGGAATTTGACAGCAGCAATGGCAGAGTAGAAAATGAGCATAAGGAGGAGGCGGACAGAATTAGAAAAGAACTTGAAACAGCTGAATTCGAAATTACTGATCTGAAGCATAAATTGGCCTCTACAAGTCGAGAAAAGGAAGCATTAAATTCAGACTATATGGCAGCCTTTAGCAAGATTCAAGAAGCTGAAATTATCAACAAAAATGAGAGGATTGAAGCGGATAAGAGAGAAAAGGAACTTTTGGCTATTATAAAGGCGCGTGAAATTCATGGGACTCAAGCCTCAGCTCCGATAAAGGATTTAGAGAGCCAGTTAACTGGCTTGAAAGTTGAAGTGAAATCCTTGTGTGGCCAGAAAAGAGATATGGAAGCACAGATTGAAAGCAAAGCAACTGAAGCTAAACAAGAAAAGGAGAAAAATACTGGACTGCATGCCTGGATTTCAGAACTTGAATTGTCATTAAAAGAAAAAGACTACAAAGTATCTAGTCTCCAGGAGAAACTCCAAGATAATGAGGAATATTCAATGTCTAAAATTGCTGACATAATGGCTCAGGCTAGCAATTTGCAACTGGCAGCAAATTCTTTTCATGCTCAAAAAGCTGAACTGGAAGAAAAGAATAAAAAAATGGTACGCGAAAGAAATGGAGCATTGGCTCAAGTCAAGGGCTTAATGGATCAGGTCACTGCAATGCAGATGGAATTGGAGACCCTACACAACCGGAAATCTGAATCAGATCAGCAAATGGAGAAAGAAAACAAGGAAACATCCAAATACCCGGTTGTTATTGAAACCCTGAAAGATGGATTAGCAAAAATGAGCATGGCTGAAAAGAGAATGATGGATGAGAAAGAAGGTATTCACATACAGGTGAAGGACTTGGAACTGGAAGTGGAGTCTCTACAGAACCAGAAAAACGAATTGGAAGAGCTTATAAAGAGTAAAGTTTGCAAGATGAATCAGTTGAAGGAGAATAAGGAGGGGCTGCATGCTAGAAATCTTGAACTAGAGAGAGCATTGACAGAGAAGGAGGATAAGCTTTCTGCTCTTCAAAAGAAATATGAAATTAAAGAGAATGAAGCTTCTACTCAAGTTATGAACTTAGCACAGGTTAACATGCGACAAGATTCGGATTCCTTGCTGAACAAGA
The DNA here is from genome assembly GCA_023736055.1 of Quercus glauca. Classification (NCBI taxonomy): domain Eukaryota; kingdom Viridiplantae; phylum Streptophyta; class Magnoliopsida; order Fagales; family Fagaceae; genus Quercus; species Quercus glauca. Next base: position 68,922,240 of record CM043316.1, on the reverse strand, counting down.
AAAGCCAGTTGGAGCCACAAATTGAGAGAGAGAAACAAGGATCATCCAAAAGGCCAAGTCAAGTAAGTCAAAACATCAAGTTGAAAAGAAAGATTGCAGATGGGCAAAGAATTGTGAAGAATAGCACTATAAACAAGACTAATGGAGAGCATAGAAAAGCTAAAGTATGGTTGCAAAAAAACAGGTTATTTCCACAAGCTGCAGAAAGGAAGATGGAAGAATTGGCAGAAGCGTTCTGCAAGAATCTTGATGATAAAACCCATCTCTTGTACCAAAGAATCCTGGTCATTGAACGCTTACACACTGAAAACAAAGATAGCTACAGGATGACACAATATAGATATGAACAAGAAATTAGAATGCTTGAAGAAAAGATGGCAACTTATGAAGCTGAGCTAAGGAAAATGAGTCATACATTGGAAACAACAAACAATGCACTGTGTGGAGCAGAACAGGTCAGGAAGTTTGAGGAGTATAACAGCAATGTTGTTAGTCGTATTACCAACATGTTGAATGAGCTTCAGTTTGCAAAGGACTGGGTCACAGTAACAAACAATGAAATCAAAAGACTAAAGCATAATGAAAGTTGTTTGGCTGCTCAACTTGAGAACAAGGAGGAACGAGAATTTATATTAAGAGAGAGGGTTTGGAAATTGGAAGCACAGTTGAGCAAGGAAGGAGGGGAAAAGTTAAATTTGATGACAGCCATAAGCCAACTTGAAAAGAAGGTGGGAAAATTGGAGAAGAACACTAAAGAGAAAGATGAGGAGTTGATTAGTCTTGGGGAGGAGAAGAGGGAGGCCATTAGGCAGCTATGTTTGTTAATTGATTATCACCGTAGCCGCTATGATGATCTTAAGGAACTGATGCAACAAATGAAAAAGTAGAAGCATGACACTAACATATAATACATATTACAGATTTAAAGATGTATTCAGTGTCACGTCATTTAAAATTGTAAATTACATGACATCATGTATACAGTTATATATAATGGAATGAATCTTGTTCTAAACTTTGAATCGCTCTATTATAATTTCTTGCAAATGACATTGTCATTTAGCATTGTAAATCATGATTAATTCATTCATTTTTACATATAATGGAACGAATCATGTTCTGAACTTTGAATGACCCTAATAATTTCCAGTTAATGACATTTTCATTTAACATTGTAAATTAATTCATTCATTTTCCCTTAATTTTTTTCCCAACGAGACAGTACACAAACATAGGGGCAACTTAGCTTACCTCATTGTATTCATATTCATAGCTTAATTTAAATAAAAATTCAATTGTCTTGCCAAGAAAAAAGAAACAAAACCTTAGCTTTCCCTCATTGACTTCGTAATACCTTTTGGGGTACGCGTAACTTGATTATGACTAGATTATTCACAAATCAATTGTTATTAATTTAGTTTGCTGCCTCTTAGTTAAATTCTGAATTAGTGGGTTCCAGTTAGCTCAATTGATAAAGTCTCTGATGGTTGTATAAGAGATCTAGAATTCAATCCCCGCCTACACCAAAAACTGATTGGTGTTTTAGTCTGATAATAAAGAGCAATTATCAGGAGCGGACGCCATAGGTTGAAACTCTCTCAAAAAAAAAAAAATTCTGAATTGGAAATAAATTTATCACTTTATTGTTTAATTATTCTCTTGTATAGAATACAAGTGTGACGTGTTTCATTGCTAATTTGTTTAGACTTTAGATGCCTGAAAGGTCGCGCATAACGTGACCACTTGGGCTGGGTTTGAATTCGGCTATTGCGTTTTGCATTTACGTTTGTTCTCCCTCCTCTTTCTTTTTCTTTCTTTTTTTTTTTTTCCTACTGCGCACACGTTTAGGGGACAACAGATACTGTTTATGAACAGTAGCCGTATTTTGTTGACCTTTCAGCCCCTTTTATTAGTCCCGTGGATCTTGTGAACAGTGCACAGGATCCACAAATATCACTTTTTAGCAATTTTTTTATCAAAACTGGGTCCTATGGCTATGGTACTATTTACACATTTAAAAATTATTTTGCTATAGTATTTTCAGTTTTCAGTTTTCAATTTCAGCAAAATAAGTTTTATCTAGTTTTGAGTTTTGACATTGAGAGGACCCAAAAAGCACATGGTTTGGTTTCTAATACTCTAATAAATCTGATAATCACATCAGTTCCTCAAAAAAAAAAAAAAAAAAAAAAATCTGATAATCACATCAATTGAATTTGAAACATCCTCCGTACAACAATGCCAAACTTTTGACAACAATTCAGACCCAAACATAAATATCTTAATGGGAAAATTCTACAATATCCAACTTTTTTTTAGGGTACCTCTACTAATAATATGGTTATATATGAAATTAATAAAGTTTTAACAATTATATGGTTTATGTCACCACAATATAGTTGGGGGAAAAAAAAAGCTTCTTTTTAAATTGAGCGTGCTTGTCTTAATAATTCTAGGTACTAAACATGTACTAGTTAATAAGTAGTATTCCCACCGGTTTTAGCTCAACGTGGACGTCAAATATTTAGGAGATTGAAAACTCAAAGTTATACTAGTCCCGCGTGGAAAAATAAACGTTGAAATTTATAAGTAATTTTTATAAACTTAGTAAAATTTCTTATCATCAAATAAAGGCCTAAGATTAAATCAAACCAAAAAGATGTTTATTGATGCTTTAACATAATTTTAAATGAGTAACAATATATTAATCTTATCAAATCTATTATTAAAAAAAAAAAAAAAACTTTGAAACGTGATATGTTTGGTTTCCATTTTTTAAAACAGTTTTGAAAACCCCATTAAAGAGTTTCAAGAATGAGAACCAAAAAAAAAAGTATAAATGGTTTTGTTTTTTGTTACTTTCATAGTAAACATTTTTCATTGTAAAAAAAGATTAATCAATATGATATCTTTGGCCTCTAGAGTAGTTTTAAGATCACAATTTTGATCACACATTTTTTTACAACTATTTTATATGGCAAATAATTATTGATCATCTATCACTTTCATATAAACTCATCACTTTTTTTACCACCACTTACAATCTGTCATATCAAACGGAGTTGTGGCACAAAAAAAGTTATGTAACTAGGCAAAAATCATGCAACTCAACTGATTGACACTTCTTAATATTTTTAATAAAAACATTCAAGATTCAAATCTCGCTCCCTTGTCATAACTTGTAACCATTGAATTTAAAAATAAAAATAAATTAAAAAAAAAAGTGGTTTGTATAACTAGATTTTCTCTAAAACCTTGCTAACTACGTGTAAACGTACACCCCTTCAAAGCTGGAATGAATTCCAACATTCCCTGCAGTGGTTACAGCGAATCCACGCTATTTACATCAGAACCAGACAAACAACGAAGGCGGGAACCACGTTTTATTGGCACCACTGTCACCAGATACTGGGCCACGAGTACCTCACGATAAATTGAAATAAATAGTATCCTAAATTACAAAATTGTTCATCAAATTCTACTTTCTACAAATCGGTTCCCGATTAGGTCCAGTGACACTGATATATTGGGATGATAATACGTGTTTAATTTTTTATGGATTTAGATCTTCTAGATTTTCTAAGGTACTCTACCAGTAGATTTTTTTAAATTCTAACCACTCTTTAATGATTTAATAGTCAAGATTCTGCCATGTCAGCATTCCACCTACAATATTCTTAAAATAATAAAATAATGTTGCAAACAAAATAATTAAGATTATTGTTAATAGAATGTTGACATGGCAGAATTTAGACCATTAAATCATTAAAGAATAGTTAAGATTTAAGAAAATCTATTTGGTAGAGTACCCTAGAAAATTTAGAGGATCTAAATTCATTTTTGATACATATTATCAATTATCATTTGATCGGGTTTAATGTACTAGAAGTACTTACCCAAATCTCCCTTTATAAATAAACCCAAAAATAAAATCATTGATAGTGCCAAAAAAATTTTGGCACCACAAAAAACTAATTTATATATTTTACCATAGCCACAACCACAACTACAACCAAAATAAAATAATCATTATAATAACAAGAGGACAAATAAAATATATTTTTTAAGTATAACATTTGAGTTACATTGCACGACCAAAGATGGTTGTGCACTGTAGCTCATGAGCAAAAAATTATACCTTTAGCTCTAGTGATGCAGCCTATTTTTCTTATATTGGTTGTTAAATTTGGCAATATAGCAATTTGACCCCACCAATGCTAATGCTAATGCTAATGCACAAAATCTATATACATATTCCCAAGAATAAAATATTTAATTTACATCTAATTTTTAAATTAATTTATACATTGCACTTGGTCACATTACTAATCTAAATTAAAATTCAATTTTTTTTTCTATTTATAGGAGTAATTATTAGATACTTTTGAAGTGCAATAAAGTGGTGCTCATTTCTCTCATATTAATGGTGATCCCATTAATTAAATTCATGGTGAAGTTTTTAAAATCTTATATGTCTATTTTAAAATAAATGAATTGAAATTTATAATTATTTATTTAAATAATTTTTTAATAGTTGTGAGAATGGGGATTTGAATCCAATACATCTTCATTGGGAACATCAAAATGTGTCAATTTAGCTACAAAACTCTTAACATAGATAATGACATGGAAAATAGATGAATTATTTATTTAGAGTTACCTTAAAATATTTATTTGAATATATTATTTTATAATTGTAAAAGAGAGTATTTAAACCCTAGACATATTTACTCTTTAGAACATCAAAATGTGCCAATTAAATTACAAAAATATTAAGATAAATGATGATATGAAAAATAAAAAGATGAATAATAAGTTATGAAATATACTATGGAGTTACCTTAAAAGCAATGTACATAATAACAATAATAACATAAATTGAGTAATTATTAAGTGTTTTTAGAGTACAGTGTCATGGTACTTCATTTTCTCATATCTATTTCACTAATTAAATTCAAGAATGAGCACCACATTATTGTGTTTTGGGAGCACTTAATAATTTTTTTAAAAAAGTTTATTAATTATTGAATAAAGTTTGGCTAAACTTAATTGTAGCCTAAGGCTACAATTCTTACTAAAAAAATGAATATAGCTACATATTTTTAAAATGACAAAGTTTAGATACAAAATTAGTTTTAGCCTAAAATTACAAACTTACTCAATATCTTTTTAGTAAAGGTAAATTTTGACAAATCCACCATTTGATTACATCTTCTTCTTATATCCTCCGCGCATACAAAATTTTTAGAAAATTAAAAATTAATAGCTATGTAATCAATAAATTGTTTAAATTGCAAGTTTTATAATTTAAAATTATGCATAAAATATAGACTTATAGATTATATAGTAAAGAATATCCAATTAACACAAAATTTGATATGTGTATTAAGAGCGTAAAGAACATGCAATTTAATGGTTAGATTATCAAAACATGAAGTAATGTTTATTTTATTGAGTAAGGTTGTAACCTTAAATTACAACTAATTTTGTAGCTAAATTTTGTCATTTTTAAAATTTAACTACCAAGTTATGTGTTCTTTATATTCTTAATGCACATAACAAATTTCCTGCTAGTCAGATATTATTTACTTTTCAATTTATAAACTTATTTTTTATGTATAATTTTAGACTACAAAAGCTTGAAATTTAAATATTTGATTGATAATATAGCTATTGACCTCTAATATTTTTGAAATTTTGCAAATGTAAAAGATATAAGAATAAAATATAATTTAATAGTAAATTTGTCAAAATTCACATCCAATAAAAATATATTGAGTGGAGTTGTAATCTTAGGTTACATCTAAATTTGTTACTAAACTTTGTCCTTAATTATTAGAGTATAAATATAGAGCATTTGCATTAGCTTGTGCGGAAGTTTCTGTCTAATTTAGTATGAAAACCTACTTTTTCTATTTTATTCACCCATTTTTCTAAACATTCAATATCAAATTATTTATTTTACACTACATTTTATTAAAAATATCAATTTTTATTAATTCTTTTTATTTCTTTAGACACAACAATCACTGCCCACTTATATCTTCATTCTTGGAATATGTAAAGAAAATAATAAAAAACTAAATGCTAAATAAACATTGCCTGTGTACGTTAGCGTAACAACATGTATTTTTTTTCGTACACAACTTGAATGGCACAACCGCAATAAACCTATAAACAGAAGGGCGAAAGACGAAAAAGAAGCTCCAAAGATTCCAGCTTCTGAAATTTGAAGCTAGAAACGCTGTACCAGTCACTTTGTGCGCTCAAATCCAAACAAAACCCAAACCCGTTTTTATTACAACTCATATTCTTTCATTTTTATATAATCCATTTCCATTAACATCTCTCTCTCATAGTCCCATTGGAGAGAGCTTCCTTCTCTCTCTCTCTCTCTCTCTCTCTCCCCGTTTTCTCTGTATCTTTGATCGTCTCTCTGAGGATATTCTCTCTCACTTTCAGGTAATCTTTTGCTTCTCTTTTGATTTTTTTTTATTATTCAAATTCTTTGTTTGAACTCAAAAAAAATCTCGATCTCTGAGTTGAACTCTTGGTGAAGAACTCCACCAACTAACAGTCTTTGTAACTTCAATTACAGAGAAAATTGAGAAATTCTTTTTCTTTTGCTTTGTGTTGTTGTTTTTTTGAATAGTTTGATTAGATCAAAGTTCTTGTACGGTAAAATTTGGATTTCTCTAGCTTCAATTTGCACGCGCTTTTTGTTTTTTCTTTGAATCTTTGGTTACTGATCAAGTTCTCGTTTACGATATAATAAAATCTTGCATATAATCTAAATTTAAATCTGATTTCATGCTAAGAAACTGTATTAAGATTAAGAACATGAAAATTTTCATTTTGTTTGTTTGTTCAAGTTATAGTCAACCTCGTGATTATATTTAAATCTGTTCTACAATCTCAAAATTTTGATTGCGATTTAAATATATTTTTTGATTATTTATTTATTTATTTATTTATCGATCTTTGCAGCTTGGGTGAAAATTGAAAATTTTGAGTTTTGTGAACAGAGAAGCTTGCAGAAGAAGAGTGAAAGGGAAAGTGAGTAGAAAAGGAAAAAAGAAAATTTTTTTTGTGGCAGGCAAGGTAATTTTGTTGCTGTTTTTGGCTTATTTGTAGAAGGTTGAATTGCTTAATAATGGTTTATTATTTTCAGTTTTTATCGCGTGCCTTCAAATATGGAAATTATTAGTTACTTTTTTTTTTTTATTAATAGAAGATACTTTTTTTTTTTTGAGAAAAAATAAAATAGAAGATACTATTAGTTACTTAGAGATATAGGGATACAAAATTAGCCAAATTTTAATTTGAATAATTCTATTTTTACATGTACCCATCACATTTCTTATCCGGCAAAACTTGGGTCTAGTATGCTGGATCCGTTATAATGATAACATATGGCAGAAATTAGACACGTGTTAATATAGTCTAGTCAATTGGAGCATCAGATCCAAGCAGCTAAGTCCAACAATTAAAATTATGTCATATCAGCAGTGGCAGTGGCGGAAAATTCCAATAATAATAAAAAAAAAACAGTGGCAAAAAATTTTATGTTTATTATTTTTAAATTTTTTTTGGAAATTTTATGTGTGTGTGTGTGTTTTTTTTTTTTTTTTTTTTTTGATAAGGAAATTTTATGTGTTTGTTGTTACAGATTAGTGATAATTATCTTTGTCTTTAAAAGGCAAATCTAATAATAAAGTAACAGCTCACCTTTTGCTGAAAGGAATAGCTGTCTTTTCTATATCCCAAATTTGGCTTCTGAGGCAATCCTTAGAATTGCTGACGTGGCACCAGATTAGTGCAGCTGTTTAAACTTGGTATTAAAGACGTTAAGCTGTTCTGGATTGACGTGTTATTTTATTTAATTATAACTATTATTATTGAAATTATATATATTTATAAAAAATAATAGTAATTAGTGGTTGGTTGCCATGTTTCGAAAATCATAAAATTTGACTTGACCAAAATAAAAACTGGCCTTACTGAATGAATTTTGAAGTACGGTAGTATTGAAAGGTGAAGATGGGTGTCTCTATTTTGCTTGGTTTTGAATTGAAAGTCATAAACTCATAATGCTACTTTTTTGGGCTCAGTTGGTGCTTGTTTCTACACCAATTGCTGTGATAGGTAGTCCTTCTATCGCTAGTATCATTAAATGATGAGGAATTTAAGTTATGGACTAGTTTAACGGCTACAGTTTCCATCCAAGATTCATGGGCCCATGTATTTATTGAACCTTTAATTTTCAGCGTCTGAAATTAAGATTAGGTTCCAAATGGCTTTTGGCTGTATTGGTCCATCCTTTTACACATTTATAAATCCATATTTGTTAAATCTTAAATCTTCAGCGGCTGAGACCTAAGATGACTGAATTGATGTTAGTTTTAGCCTCACCTTAAACCCAAAAAGAAAAAGGGTTGTCTTGACATTGATATTCCATTATAAGAAAAATATCAACTGGTTTTGAGGTGATAGATTAGCATTGAGCCCCAAAGAGCAAGATCTCTAGTTTTAAATTTGAGGCGGCAGGTTGCACATCATTTGAAAATAAGAACACCTGGAATTAAGTAATTTGTATCCCAGTTTCAAATCAAGATCTAGGTATGCGAGCACATTCTAATACAGCATGTTTTAACTTTTAACTCATTGACCTGTTTGCAGATATCATTGCAAGTGGTATCATGAGAATGAAATTCTTATGTAGGTCTCTGATGTTGTGTGTCTCGGCCCTCAATTTGGCCTTTTGGATTAAAATTAAAATTATGTTTGTAATTTTGTTACCTTGAGAAGTGCTCCGATCATGTTTGTGATAAAAGAATTCCATAGATAGAACAATTGTCTAATGATATGGAGTTATACTATCAATTGAGGATTTGCTTTTGCCATAAGGAGCTACTCTCTGAACAACTTACAAGTGAATAAATAGTGTAGCCACCATAGGGTTTTGTGTATTCCAAATTTAAAATCTTTATAACAATTCATAGTTCAATGAACATTTCACTGCCAGCGGACACAATACACATAGTTGTTGGAGGAAAATCATGCCTAGTGAACGCAATGCCAGAGTATGATAGCAGTATTTGATATTCTTGTTTTGAAAATTTGGATAGGATCTCATATAAATTGCTTCTTCCTGAATCAAACCTATATTTTGTGTTAATTCACTAAAAATGGTCCATCTTACAATCCAGTTTCTGTTTGTAAGCTGACACTTATCCTATGATAACAGTATTAGAAATCTAGTTTTGAAAATTAGAATAATAAATTGCTTCCTATAGAATCAAACCTTTATTTTGCATTAATTCACTATTAATGGTTCATCTTGCTATCCAGTTTCTGTTTGCAAGCTGACCTTTATCTTACTGATGATAACATTATTAGATATTCTTGTTTTGAAATTTTAAATAGGATCTCATATTAATTGCTTCCTCTAGAATCAAACCTTTATTTTGTGTTAATTCATTATTAATGGTCCATCTTGATATCTAGTTTTTTGTAAGATGATTTCTATCTTACTCATGACTATTTATACCTGCTCCAATTTCATATTGTAAATTAGCAGCTAGGATATATTAGCATGTTGAAAGCTTTATGCTTTACAATGTTAATATTTTCTCTTCCTGTTTTCTTAGATTTTGAGTTTCTGAAATCGAGATTTACACTACATTGTCTTGATGCCTACTTGCTCAGGGAATTTGAAATTCTGAAGAAGAGATGGCAAAACATCGGTTGAGGAATTCTATAAGGTCCATGTTTGGGAATCATATTGATTCAGAAAATGATGAACAGCTGAAAGGAGCTAATATAGGTGATTTTCTTTATCAAGATAATGTTAATCCATACATCTATTTTAGATGTGGAAGAGTATTTTGTGCAGTGAAATTTAATGGCAACAATTGGCTTAAGATCAATGTTAAATTATGATTACATGTTTTGCCTTAGCATCTTATTGTTGGCTTTCCCCTTATTAACATTGATTGATAATCAAAAATAACCTGACTATGCAGAAATTGAGGGCAAAGTGAAAAAGATCTTGAAGCTTATCAAAGATGAAGATCTTGAAGAAAAAGACGGTACCCCAGAAGAAAACTCCAAAAAGGAACCACTTGCTAAACTAATTGAGGATTTCCACCAACAGTACCAATCACTCTATGCACGATATGATCATCTAACGGGAGAGCTAAGGAAAAAAATTAATGGGAAACAAGGAAAGGAGGGCAATTCTTCGTCTAGCTCAGACTCAGATTCAGATTATTCCTCAAAGGACAAAAGCAGTAAGAATGGACAAGTGGAAAGAGAAGTTCAGAAAATTAGAGATGACATAAAAACAGAACTTGAAGCAGCACTTCTAGAAGTTGCTGACCTGAAGAGGAAGTTGACGGCTACAAATGAAGAAAAGGAAGCTCTAAACATGGAATATCTTGCTGCTTTGAGCAAGATTCAAGAAACAGACAAATTCATTGAAGATATGAAGACTGAAGCTCAAAAGTTAGACAGTGAAAAATCGAATCTTTTGGTTGAGAATAGTGAACTGAATAAAAAACTTGGGACTGCTAGTAAGATAGAAGAAGAACTGACTAGAGAGAAAGATAATTTGATCGTAGAGAAAGAGACTGCCATCAGAAGGATTGAAGAAGGAGAGAACATTACAAAAGGCTTAAGAACCATGGCTGATCAGCTGAAAGATGAAAAAGTAAATCTAGAGCAAGAACTAGAAGCTGTTAGAGGGGAAATATCAAATATGAAGCAGCAGCTAGAATCTGCAGAGCAGCAAGTGTCAGATTTAAGCCACAATCTGAAAGCTTCGGTGGAAGAGAATGAATCTTTAAGCTTGAAATTTTCAGAAGTCTCAAATCAGATTCAGCAGGCACAGATCACAATAGAAGAACTTAGGGCTGAATCACATCAGTTAAAGGAGGAATTGGGTCAGAGGGAGAAGGAACTTTCAAATTTCAAGGATATGCATGAGGTGCATGAGAATGAGTCATCTGCTCGGGTAAATGGATTAGAGGCACAAGTAAGAAGCCTGGAAGTGGAGCTGAAATCGTTACAAAACCAGAAACGAGATATTGAAGTACAGATTGAGATTAAAGAAACAGAATTTAGCAATATAAAGCAGCAGCTGGAATCTTCTGAACAGCAAATTTCAGACTTAAGCCACACTCTGAAAGCCACTGGGGAAGAGAAGAAATCTCTAACCTTGAAGGTTTCAGAGCTTTCAAATGAGGTTCAGCAGGCACAAAACATGATACAGGAACTCATGGCTGAATCAAGTCAATTAAAGGATAATTTGGGTGAGAGGGAAAGGGAATTTTCGACTCTTTCTGAGAGGCATGGGGTGCATAAAGATGAGTCTTCAGCTCAAATAAAGAGATTAGAGGGGCAAGTTACAGAACTTGAACTGGAGCTGGAATCGTTGCAAGACCAGAAACGAGATATTGAATTACAGATTGAGATTAAAGAAACAGAATTTAGCAATATAAAGCAGCAGCTGGAATCTTCTGAACAGCAAATTTCAGACTTAAGCCACACTCTGAAAGCCACTGGGGAAGAGAATAAATCTCTAACCTTGAAGGTTTCAGAGCTTTCAAATGAGGTTCAGCAGGCACAAAACATGATACAGGAACTCATGGCTGAATCAAGTCAGTTAAAGGATAATTTGGGTGAGAGGGAAAGGGAATTTTCGACTCTTTCTGAGAGGCATGGGGTGCATAAAGATGAGTCTTCAGCTCAAATAAAGAGATTAGAGGGGCAAGTTACAGAACTTGAACTGGAGCTGGAATCGTTGCAAGACCAGAAACGAGATGTTGAAGTACAGATTGAGATTAAAGAAACAGAATTTAGCAATATAAAGCAGCAGCTGGAATCTTCTGAACAGCAAATTTCAGACTTAAGCCACACTCTGAAAGCCACTGGGGAAGAGAATAAATCTCTAACCTTGAAGGTTTCAGAGCTTTCAAATGAGGTTCTGCAGACACAAAACATGATACAGGAACTCATGGCTGAATCAAGTCAGTTAAAGGATAATTTGGGTGAGAGGGAAAGGGAATTTTCAACTCTTTCTGAGAGGCATGGGGTGCATAAAGATGAGTCTTCAGCTCAAATAAAGAGATTAGAGGGGCAAGTTACAGAACTTGAACTGGAGCTGGAATCGTTGCAAGACCAGAGAAGAGAGATGGAAAAGAAGATAGAAAGTAAAGCAGCTGAAGCAAAACAACTGGGAGAGGATAATATAGAACTGCAATCCCGAATTTCAGAACTTGAAAAGATGTCAAAGGAGAGGGAAGATGCGGTTTCTGTTCTCACGATGAAAATTGAGGAAAATGAGAGTGAATCCTTGTCTAGAATAGCAGAATTGACAGCACAGATCAACAATCTGCTAGTGGACTTAGATTCTTTGCGCACTCAGAAAGTTCAATTGGAAGATCAGATTGTGTGTAAAAGTGGTGAAGCATCATCTCAAGTCAAGAGCTTAATGGATCAGGTCAATGTATTGCAGCAGGAACTGGGGACCCTAAATCGCGATAAAAGTGAACTAGAAATGCAACTTGAGAAAAAAATTCAAGAAAATTCGGAGTACCTGGTTCAGATAGAAAATCTGAAAGAGGAGATTTTGAGCAAGGATATGGAGCAACAGAAAATTTCACAAGAGAGAGAAAGCTTAACAGCACAAGTGAAGGATCTTGAATTGGAGGTGGTCTCTATATGCAGCCAGAAAAGTGAACTTGAAAAGCAGATAAGTGCTAAAGTCCTTGAGAATGGTCAATTGATAGAAGAGAAGGTAGGGCTACAGGACAAAATTTTTGAACTGGAGAAAACATTAACTGATAGAGGGGTTGAGTTCTCTGCTCTCCACAAGAAACTAACAAGTGGAGAGAGCAACACTTCTTCTCAAATAACAGCCTTGGAGTCAAAGATTAACAGTCTACAACAGGAGTTCAATTCCTTGCAGACTCAGAAAAATGAGATGGAGTTGCAGTTCAAGAAAGAGAAACAGGAACTTTCAGAAAGCCTGACCGAACTGGAGAATCACAAGGTTGACTTAACAAGCAGCATCACAGATCATCAGATAATTCTGAAACAACAAGAAGATGCATACAAGAAGCTAAATGAGGAATACAAACAGCTTGAAGTTCAGCTTCAGGAATGCAAGGTAAATCTCAAAGTTGCAGAGAAGAAGGTTGAAGAAACAGAAAAGGAAATCCATAAAAACATGGGATCCAAGGACGAGAAGGTAGCAGAGTTGGAACAACTTGTTGAAGACATTAGAAGAGATCTTGAAGAAAAAGAAGAGGAACACAGTACTTTGGTAGATAATGTGCGCACAATTGAAGTTAAGCTCCGCCTGTCAAACCAGAAGCTCCGGGTCACTGAACAATTACTAACTGAGAAGGAAGAAGCTTTCAGAATTACGGAGTTGAAATTCCAGCAAGAACAGAGAGTGCTTGAAGACAGAATCACTAGATTGTCTGGAATAATTGCTGCTAACAATGAAGCTCATCAAAGGATGATAACAGATATCTCAGAGGGTGTAAACAGTACCTTGACGGGAATGGAAATAGTGATCCAGAAATTTGAAGACGACTACAAAAATTATGAGAATTGCATCTTGGAAATGTCAAATGAACTTCACATTTCCAAGAACTGGGTCATAGAGACAAATAAGGAGAAAGAACAGCTAATGCAGGAGGTGGAGCATCTTGTGGTGCAGCTGAAAGATAATAAAGATAAGGAATTAGCGCTAAGAGAGAGGGTCGAGAAGCTAGAAGTGAAGGCAAGCAAGGAAGAAGCAGAGAATGAGAAGCTGAGTAAAGCAGTAAACCAACTTGAGAAGATGGTAGCGGAATTAGGAAAGACAGTGAAAGAAAAGGATGATGGTATGTTGGGTCTTGGAGAGGAGAAGAGGGAGGCCATAAGGCAGCTATGTTTGTGGATTGATTATCAACGCAGTCGCTATGACTATCTAAAGGAAATGCTCTCAAAGGTGGCTGCTAGAGGCCAGAGAGCAAGCTAAGTACCTGTTCATTCTACATTGCTGTGTATGCCCATTTTAGTTTCGCACCATGATTGTTTTTATTGATTTTTATTTTTATTTTTTCGTTCTTGGACAAGGCAGGCCACTGTGTTGATAAAACATTTTAGGTGATGCTTGAAACATAATTAGTCAGCTTATTATACAAAGTTTGGATGCCAACTTAGCTTTCCTTATTTCCTAATCTAGCCATTTCAGACCTTTGCTCCCTATTCAACTAACTACTCTTGAGGTAATGAAACTTGGAATTTATATTGAAATTATCCAAGAAAGGCTCATATAGGCAGTGTTAAAACACGTAGGGGCTTTTTGCTTGGAGAGGTGGTAACGGGGTAGAGACGTAGAGTGTGTGTGACCCTAGGTGACTTCCCCGAGAACAAGAATCATTCAACATGATAGTAAAGTTGCTAGCATCTTTAGAACACTTAAAAACCCCTTCAGAACAATTTATATATAATTTTATATAATGAAAAATACAATTTACATCCTATAAGTTTGTTGAATTATCATTTTAGTTCACTAAGTTTAAATTGTCATTTTAGTCTTTTTGTTGACGTTGTTTCACATTTGTAAAATTATAAAATTATTTAAAACGGCATTATTTTAAGTGAATTAGCAAGGTTTTTATTTATTTTTTTCAAATGGTAATGGACCGAATGACTAAAATGATACACTGTAAAATTACCAAACTAAAATGATAAAATTTAAAATTAGTAGACTAAAATGACAATTCATCAAACTAATAGGGTGTAAATTGTATTTTTACCTCTTATTTTATATGTAACTTTCTTGGATCGAGGATACCTCAAAACTTAGTTTTTGCTTAATTGCTAATAAATAATTTTGGGTTTGCCACACCATCTTTGATGAAAGATACTGATCATTCCTTGCATTCTTTAATAACATGTTGCCCATACCCCAATGCCTCTTAAACAACCATCGGCATTTGACCGTATCCAAGTTTGCATAGAGCTGCAGCTACATTTTAAATTTGGATTATTGATATATATTGATAGGTAGAAATAAAATATGCCTTGAACCGTCAGCCTGTGATATGTCAAAGAACCAAGACTGACGGGGTTGGGCTACTGAAGTTAAAGACTTCAGGACTGACGGGGTTAATTTGATATTCATTTGAAGATTATAAAGCTGACGCCTGACATCACTGAGGAGGCTAAGGCAAACTGACGACCCTAAGGCCGACGGCACTAAGCCATGCTAACTCTCGTTCATCTCGAATAAAAGATTACTTGTTCTCCACGCCTAATGTTAGAGTCCTATAAGGAAATGATTCCGCAATCTACGCTCATAAGGATTCCTATAAGGAAAAGACTTCTACTCCAAGGAAAAGAGGTCTTTCCTCTACTACTATAAAAACCCCAATACCCTCACAAGCCAAGGTACGCATAATTAATCCCTCTCTAGCACTCTAGAGTTGAAAAGAAGTTCTGACTTGACCTTTGGAGGGGACTTGGCCGGCACCACACCGGTGCTCTCTGTTAGGTCTTCTTCCTTTTGTTGTGCAGGTGTCGTTTTGAGTACACGAGCATTGTGCAACTCACTGGTGAAATTCACGGAATCATCAGTTGGCGCCGTCTGTGGGAAACGAATATTCAGATTAAGCCATACTACTGTTTCCCGGACTAAAAGGGTTGCATGGTACTCACTCGATCAATGGCAACCAACAACGACATTCAGGAAGAGCAGCCGCCCACAACTGCACTCGAGAGACAAGTTCGGACTCTGGCCGCCGCTGTAGAGCGCCTCACCAAACAGAACCACGATTTGGAAGAACAGCTGCGCCAGAAGAACACAGCACCAAACGACCAGCAAGAGGATCAAGAAGGGACCAGCGCTCCGAAGAAAAATCAGGAGAAACCCGAAGGCAGCCACGCCCCAAGCAAACCAGGAGGGCAGAACGTAAGCATGCCGTCCCTCACGGACGCGACTCCACCACATATTATCACAGAGATGCAGGCGATGAGGGAACAAATGGAAGTCATGATGAACGCACTCAAAGGGCGAGTCTCCAGCGACCTTGATGATCTAGTTAACCGAACCGATTCGCCATTCACCGTAGCCGTCAATGCCTTCCCCCTACCACATAAGTTTCGCATGCCCCATATTGAGAGTTACGACGGGGTGAAGGACCCTCTGGACCATTTGGAAACCTTCAAGACCCTGATGCACCTTCAGGGCGTGGCAGACGAAATCATGTGTAGAGCCTTCCCCACAACACTAAAGGGCCCCGCAAGGATATGGTTTAGTCGGCTGACGCCGAACTCCATCAGTACCTTTAAGGAGTTAAGTGCCCAGTTCACTACTCACTTTATCGGTGGACATAGGTACAAGAAATCTACAGCCTGCTTAATGAGCATCAAGCAACGAGAAGACGAGACGCTGAGGTCCTACATAACGCGCTTCAACAAGGAGGCGCTTTCTATTGACGAAGCCGATGACAAGATACTTGTAGCAGCCTTCACAAATGGGTTGCGAAAGGGTAAGTTTTTGTTCTCCCTATACAAAAACGACCCAAAGACCATGTTGGAAGTACTCTACCGAGCCACCAAATATATGAACGCCGAAGACGCACTACTAGCCCGGGAGGAGAAGCCAAGAAAAAGGGAAAGACAAGAAGATTCACGACAAGATCAAGGGAGGAAGAAGCCAAGAACTGGAGACCGAAGAGACGAAAGGCGCTCTAGACCCCCGGGGGGGAGATTCACAACCTTCACCCCGTTAACTACCCCAATAGACCAAGTTCTGATGCAAATCAAGGACGAAGGGGCTCTGACCTTCCCTGGGAAGCTAAAAGGGGATCCCAATAGGCGCTCTAGAGACAAATATTGCCGCTTCCACTGAGATCACGGCCATGATACAGCCGATTGTTACGACTTGAAGCAGCAAATCGAGGCCCTCATCAGACAAGGGAAATTGCAGAAGTTTATAAGCAAAGAAAAGCCTGATCCACCACCTCAGGAGCAGCCTCCCCGACGGGACAATGACCGCCCTAGACCACCCATTGGCGACATAAGGATGATCATAGGAGGAACGCTTACCGGGTCATCCAAAAAGGCTCGGAGGACGTACCTCAGGATGGTTCAAAGTGTCCAGGTGACGGGCTCGGCACTAAAAGTAGCACGAAGAGAAAGTCCTATCATCGGGTTCTCCGAAGAAGATGCACGACATCTTCACCATCCACACGACGATGCGCTTGTTATCAGTCTACAAGTGGGAAATTATAACTTGCACCGGGTATTGGTCGACAATGGGAGCTCGGCGGACATCTTATACTACCCGGCGTTTCAGCAGATGAAGATCAGCAAAGAACAGTTGATACCGACAAACGCCCCGCTTGTCGGTTTTGGAGGAACGAGGGTGTTTCCCCTCGGCGCGGTCACATTACCAGTAACAGCAGGCGATTACCCCCAGCAGATTACCAAGGACGTGACGTTCCTCGTGGTCGATTGCTCGTCCGCCTATAATGCAATCTTGGGGCGACCGACCCTCAATTCATGGAAGGCGGCAACCTCGACATATCATCTGATGATCAAGTTCCCTACCGAATATGGAATAGGTGAACTACGCGGAAACCAGGTGGCCGCACGCAAGTGCTACGTGGCAATGATGGAAATGGACGATCAACTCCAGGCCATGAGCATAGAAGAATACCGGAGTACGACGGAACCCGTCGAAAAGCTTGAAGAAATATCTCTTGATGACTCCAGACCTGAGCAAACAACAAAGATTGGGACCCTTGCAAGTCCCACGGTCCGACAGACGCTTACAGCCTTTCTCAGAGAGAATCGGGACGTATTCGCATGGAGTCACGAGGACATGCCGGGGATAGACCCTTCGGTCATGGTGCATAAGCTGAATGTATCACCCTCTTTTCTACCCGTCAGGCAGAAGAAGCGGGTATTTGCCCCCGAAAGGGATCAGGCCATAGCTGAAGAAGTCCGCAAGCTACAGGAGGCAAACTTTATCAGAGAAGTTTACTATCCAGACTGGCTCGCCAATGTAGTAATGGTCAAGAAAGCTAGCGGGAAGTGGAGGATGTGTGTAGACTTTACCGACCTAAACAAAGCATGCCCCAAAGATAGCTATCCCCTCCCGAGGGTCGATACTTTAGTGGACTCTACAGCTCGACACCAACTACTAAGTTTTATGGACGCTTTCTCCGGATACAACCAAATCAAGATGCATGAAGCCGATCAAGAGAAAACGTCGTTCGTAACCAGCCAAGGCCTTTTCTGTTACAAGGTAATGCCATTTGGCCTAAAAAACGCAGGTGCAACATACCAGAGGCTTATGAATAAAATGTTCGCACCACAGATCGGGAGAAATGTCCAAGTCTACGTAGATGATATGCTGGTAAAAAGCCGAAAAGAGGGAGATCACTTACAAGACCTCAAGGAAACGTTCGACACTCTTCGTTCTTACAACATGAAATTAAATCCGGGAAAGTGCGCCTTCGGGGTGACGGCGGGGAAATTCCTGGGATTTATGGTTTCCCAAAGAGGCATCGAAGCCAATCCGGACAAGATTCGAGCTATAATGGAAATGGCACCACCAAAAAATGTGAAGGAAGTGCAAAGCCTTAATGGCAAGATAGCGGCGCTAAACAGGTTCGTCTCGAGGGCAACAGACAAGTGCTTACCCTTCTTCCACACACTAAAGAGATCTTTCGAGTGGACTGCCGAGTGCCAACAAGCGTTCGAGGAATTGAAAGTTTATCTCTCCTCTCCTCCATTACTAAGTCCATCGAAACCAGGTGAAGAACTTTTTCTCTATCTTGCCGTCTCCCCATCCGCCGTCAGCGCAGCTTTGATCAGAGAAGAGGGAAGAATACAGAAACCGGTGTACTACACCAGTCGGGCACTACACGGAGCTGAAGAAAGATATCCGCCCATGGAAAAACTTGCATTTGCACTAGTAACAGCAGCACGCAAACTAAAGCCATACTTCCAAGCCCACACGGTAATCGTCCTTACTGACATGCCGCTGCGACGGGCGATGAGCAGTCCTGAGGCTGCTGGGCGACTAGCACTATGGGCCATAGAATTAAGCGAGTTCGACATCCAGTACCGCCCGCGGACCGCCATTAAAGGACAGGCCGTTGCAGATTTCATAGCTGAGTTTACAAACGGTGAGGACAGGGGGGCAGAAGAACCTCCACAATGGAACATACATGTTGACGGATCCTCCAACAGGAAGGCTGGGGGGGCCGGTGTCGTGCTGCACTCACCCGAAGGAGACATGGTCAAATGTATGATTCGCCTTGAGTTCCCTACCACCAACAACGAAGCAGAGTACGAAGCTTTGATAGCAGGGCTCGACCTCGCCAAAGCAGCAGGTGCGGAAAAAGTAATAGTTCACTGCGACTCTCAAGTCGTGGTCAACCAAATGAACGGGGATTATGAGTGTAAAGACGAAAGGATGAAAAAGTATCTAGACCAAGCAAGACGGAGGGTAAATGAGCTGAAGGCCGAAATTAAGCAGATCCCCCGAGGAGAAAACGAGCAAGCTGATCGCTTAGCCAAAGCCGCTTCAGCTGAACATATGGCCACCCCGGACAACGTACTCTCTTTCGTTCAACTCTCTCCACTTATAAGCTCTGTCGATATACATGAGCTCGGGTCCGGAAGTGATTGGACCACGCCGTTAGTCTCCTACTTGAAGAACGGCGAATTACCAGACGAAAAAGAAGCCGCAAGAAAGCTGAAGGTCCAGGCAGCAAGGTTCGTCCTAATAAAAGACGTCTTATACAAAAGAGGTTTCTCCCGTCCATACCTACGATGCCTAGGTCCTGAGGAAGCAGATTACGTCATGAGGGAAGTGCACGAAGGAATCTGTGGAAATCACTCAGGATCCAGATCATTGATACACAAGCTGGTGCGAACGGGGTACTTTTGGCCAACTATGCAGAAGGATGCCGAGGCCTATGTAAAGAAATGTGACAAGTGCCAAAGGTTCAGCAATGTCATCAGACAACCACCTGAAGAACTTACCCCAATGGCGGCGCCATGGCCATTCGCTCAATGGGGATTGGACATCATGGGGCCGTTTCCTACGGCTATACGACAACTGAAGTTTCTGGTAGTAGGCATCGACTACTTTACGAAATGGGTAGAAGCTGAAGCTTTGGCCACCATTACGGAGAAGAACGTGCGCAGTTTCGTTTGGAAATGCATCATCTGCAGATTTGGCATCCCTAGAGTCTTAGTCTCGGACAACGGGAAGCAATTCGACAACGATGCCTTCCGGGACTTCTGCTCGCAATTAGGGATACGGAACCATTACTCCTCTCCCGCACACCCTCAAGCCAACGGACAGGTTGAAGTCACAAACCGATCCTTGCTGAAGATTATCAAGACTCGGCTCGAGGGGGCAAAAGGCATATGGGCTGAAGAATTACCGAGCATACTTTGGGCCTACAGAACGACGGCAAGGACACCAACACAGGAGACGCCATTCCGGCTAACATACGGAAGCGAGGCTGTCATCCCAGCCGAAGTCGGCCTCACGAGCTACAGGGTGCACAACCATGATGAAGGGAAAAATGACTTAGCCATACGTCTACAGCTCGATCTAGTAGACGAAATCAGGACAGCGGCAGAACAAAGGCTCGCACGATACCAGGACCGCATGGCTAAGCACTACAACTCCCGGGTCAAGCGTAGAGATTTTCAGGTTGGAGACTTCGTTCTAAGGAAAGTCATGGGAGCAGCAAGAGATCCAACCCAAGGAAAACTTGGCCCAAATTGGGAAGGACCCTACCGAATCACGGCATGGCAAAGAAAAGGCACCTATCACCTGGAGACGTTGGACGGACGGAAGCTACCACACCCTTGGAATGCTGAGCACTTGCGAAAGTACTACCAGTAGATGCGACGACTTGAAGAAAAAACCCATCTTTTTATTCCTACATTTTATCATTTACTTTAGATTTCGCTACAATAAGCCCGAATGGGTAGATTTTTACTTTGGTTTCTGCTACAATAAGCTCATTTTTGGGCAGGTTATTGTTTTTTAACTTCTTTTCATAGATGCATGGCAATAAAAGGAATTTACTCAGAACTACTGGAATTTCTACTTATAAGTTCATATTCAAAAAAATGAACAAGTCCAAAAGAAGTCAGCTATCAAGCTGACGGTCTAATAAAAGACCCAAGAAGAAATCAGCTATCAGGCTGACGGTCTAATAAAAGACCCAAAAAGAAGTCAGCTATCAAGCTGACGGTCTAATAAAAGACCCAAAAAGAAGTCAGCTATCAAGCTGACGGTCTAATAAAAGACCCAAGAAGAAATCAGCCATCAGGCTGACGGTCTAATAAAAGACCCAAAAAGAAGTCAGCTATCAAGCTGACGGTCTAATAAAAGACCCAAAAAGAAGTCAGCTATCGAGCTGACGGTCTAATAGAAGACCCAAAAGAAGTCTGCTATCAAGCTGACGGTATAAATAAAAGGCAAAAAGAAGTCAGCTATCAAGCTAACGGCCTAACAAAAAACCCAAAAGAGGTCAGCCACAAAAGCCTATAAAAAGAGGTCAACCATAAGGCTGACGGTCTAAGAAAAGACTGATATAAAAGAGCCAACAACTACATTTGACTGACGACATCAGTATTACAACTTGCAAGATCAACCAACAATTGAAAAACAGCCTTAGCTAGATAGCGAGAGAAAATAAGCAATGCATATGTTAAAATAAATCAAGTACAAACAAAAGCCCCAAAAATCAAGGGGAGGTTTAAATATTGTTTACAGACAAATCAAAATACATCTACAAAAAACTAAAAGAAGCGTCACTTAAAAACATAATCTACTTCTCGGCAGGAGGGTCATCTGCATCTAAAATCTCGACAAGATTGGAGGAGGCCACTGGAGGATTAGCAGCTGGTTGAGCCAGTACAACCCCGTCACCATCACGGGGAGGTACATCTCTAGGGCCGTCACCTTCTGTGCTGACGGTATCATTGGCAGGCGTCATAGGCACGGCGTCATCCAGTGTGATTCCAGAGAGGTCCAACTCAGGAAAGGCTGACGCGACCTGCTTAAGGCAGTCTTCAAAACCTGTTCCGTAGTGTACGCCACAGGCATCAAAGAAGGAATCTAACTCCTTAAAACTCTTAATCGCGTCAGCACCAGCCTGCTCCGCCTGCTCACGAAGGGCCGTCAGCTCTTGTTGCAATTTCTCCTGCTGACGGCCTGCCTCCTCCAGCTTTTCCCTCGTCTCTTTTAGATCGGTGTTTAGCAAGCGCATAGCCTCCTTGTATTGAGACTGCTGATTTGACAAGTTTTTGTTGAGCTTGCTTAGACGAGAAGCGACGCCCTCCTTGGCCACGCACCTATCTTGGAGCGCCTTCACACGAACCAGGGCCTACAAAAAGTATACAACCGTCAGTCATTAAATACAAAAAAAAAAAAAGGGGAGAAAAACCGAGGAAAAATTACCCGTGAGAGATCAAACAAGGCTGACGCCCCCAGCTCCTCTGTCCCCAATAAATCACAAGGATCGATGTCCGTCGGCGTTATAAGCGACTCAATTTTCTCGACGGCAAAGTCCATGTGTGTCAAGAAACAACGGGGCCCTTCCAGGACGGGACCAGAAGAAGTCATCAGCCCCTTCCCTGCCCCATGGCCGGACGCGGGAGTTGACTTCCCAGGCGTCTCTTTGACAGGAGTGACGGCAGCCTTTTTTAACGGACGGTCGTCCTTTCCGTCAGTTTTTCTCTTTGGCACGCCTTTGGTGACGGCCTTGGGAGCAGACGAGGAGCCCACTTCTCCTTTCTTCTTTTGCTCCTCCTTTTGACGAGCAGCAGCAGCCCTGATCCGTTGCCTGGCTGACTCCATTTCTGAAAAGATAATGCGTACACATATAAGAAGAAAAGCTAACGTCAGTAATTAAAGTGACGAGATTATGCGAATAAGCTACTTACGACGGCGTGAAAATCCTTCTAACTGAAGGGCTTCAGGCGTCGGCTCAGGTCCTCCGCAGTAAGCGTGAAGGGTGTCAAGCCTAATCAAATCTCGACACGCCCGCTGCCCCAAAGGGATCTCCAGAACCCGACGGATGAAGTCTCTTTGCCCGTCAGTTATTAGAGGACGAGTGTTAGCTGACGGACATAAATAAGTAGAAATTAGTTAGTACCAGCAAAATATTAAAAATAACTGACGGAATTAAAAGCTGACGGGCTAAACCTGAATCCTTGACGAGTGCCCAGGTATTATTAAAGTATCCCTGAGACATAGTCTTCCACTCTTCACGACGGCACACCCAGTCCGTCCCCTTAACAAAAAAGTACCTACCTTTCCAGTTTCTATTTGAATCTGGTGTCTCCGACACTAACCTCAACTCCTTCTCCCTAACGGCAAAATGGTACATCCCCTTAGAGGATGCTAGGTGATGGGGTCTATAACAGTAAAAGAATTCATCAAGGGAAAGCTGACGGTGTCCCCCACTCAGACGACCCCATAAGACTTCAGCACCAATAAAAATTCTCCATGAATTGGGGGCAATTTGACTGACGGATACACCAAGGAAGTCAACTAACTGACGGTGCAGAGCTGTCAAAGGCAACCTCACCCCCGCAGCAAACATAGCGTAATACATACCTACGTCTGCGGTTCGCCCTGTGTAGCACTTTTCACCTTCTCTAGGGAGACGAATTGGAATATAATCTGGAATTTGGAAACGGACACGCAACTCTCCAAAAAGCTTTTCACTCATGGTGGGTAAGAATTTATTAACGGCCCAATCCTCGGGCAAAATGAAGGGACGACTCCCCTCAGGACTTCTTGAGATCCGCTCACAAGAATCCTCGTCACCCTCTACTCCGTCATTATCCCTTTCATCATCCCCCTCAACTTCGCTAACCTCCTCCACTATTTCGTTTTGACCTTCGTCTCCTTGACTCACTATTCTCTCGTCAGGAGTATGGGCTGATGTTTCCCTCTCTGACGGATAGAAAAGGCTCCCGGACTCTGACCCTGAACCAAAGACATCGTCGTAGCCCGCTCCATCGCGGACTGACGACTGACTCGACGCGTCACTCGACATCTGACTACCTACAAGTGACGGATTAATTCTAAGTACCTAAAATGACGACCTCACTTTAAGAAAGATCAAATAAAGTAAAGCACATTAAAAGGGTTAAAGGAAGAGAAAGAACTTACAAATTTCTCAAATAGGCGACGGTCTAAACGTGACGACGGAAGCTCAAATGACGGTATAAAAGGACTGACGGAAGGTAGGCGACGGGTCTTCTCTCCAGTAATCAGTAAGAATGTAAAAGTAAAAATATGGAAGGGGAGAGAAATATATATAGAGAAGAGGGCACGGAAGACGAAGCGACGCCCCCTTCCAGAAGCGGAGCCAACAAATTTGTGCCACGTGTCCGGAACCATTAATACCAGCTGCATCATTTTCTCTCTCCTAGCTGAGGCAAAGGCCTGCGACAAATGTCACTCCATAACCCGTCAGTTCGAACTGACGGAGGTATGGAGTAGGGGGCAAATGATAGGTAGAAATAAAATATGCCTTGAACCGTCAGCCTGTGATATGTCAAAGAACCAAGACTGACGGGGTTGGGCTACTGAAGTTAAAGACTTCAGGACTGACGGGGTTAATTTGATATTCATTTGAAGATTATAAAGCTGACGCCTGACATCACTGAGGAGGCTAAGGCAAACTGACGACCCTAAGGCCGACGGCACTAAGCCATGCTAACTCTCGTTCATCTCGAATAAAAGATTACTTGTTCTCCACGCCTAATGTTAGAGTCCTATAAGGAAATGATTCCGCAATCTACGCTCATAAGGATTCCTATAAGGAAAAGACTTCTACTCCAAGGAAAAGAGGTCTTTCCTCTACTACTATAAAAACCCCAATACCCTCACAAGCCAAGGTACGCATAATTAATCCCTCTCTAGCACTCTAGAGTTGAAAAGAAGTTCTGACTTGACCTTCGGAGGGGACTTGGCCGGCACCACACCGGTGCTCTCTGTTAGGTCTTCTTCCTTTTGTTGTGCAGGTGTCGTTTTGAGTACACGAGCATTGTGCAACTCACTGGTGAAATTCACGGTATCATCATATATATATTTGATCTCCTTTTTTGCATTATCATTTTATGCTCGGTGATGATGAAAACTTAAAGAATTAATTACTATTATAAGAAGTAATTAATAGTAATAACAAATAATTATGACACTAATAATTTTTTTTTATTTTTTATTATTAAACCATAAGAGTGAAAGAATATACTTATTTTTGTGAACATTTTGGGAGAACTCATTGTTTAAAATTTAATTATCACTAAGATGGTTATGAATTAACCACTTATAATTATTTTTAAAAACCAAATATTAGAATGTTAGGTTCTTGTAATGGAATCTTATGGGAATGTGACTTACAAACCAATGACTCTATAATCTTAAATCTTACATTATAAGAGAACCATCAAATGTGATGTATATAATAAATAATTATTATTCAATGTGATGTGGGTACCATTGAATGTGACCAATAATTTAAAAGAACTGTCAAATGTGATATTTCATATTTGTACTATCTAATGTGACGTGAGTATCATCTAATTTGAATGAAAGTATTAAGAGGAGCACCGTATGATGTATCTATACAATCATATATGACATACTCATTTATGATTGTAACTATGCAATATATATATATATATATATATAAATATATAAATATATATATATATATAGAGAGAGAGAGAGAGAGAGAGAGAGAGAGAGAGAGAGAGAGAGATGAGTTCAAGTTACGAAAAATTATTAGGTACTCCCGGAGTGCGCAATAATTTTACGCATTTATGGTACTCTGAGAGTACATAATAATTTTCCGCAAGTTACATCTAGTGTAACTCTAAAGAGTTACACTTTTTTTAAACTATTGGATTTAAGTAGATCCAACAGTAAAAAAAAAAATCCTTATTAATGTTAATATTCTGATTAGGATCTCATTAATTATCTCTCATTTATTACATTTTATATCTATCTCTAAACCCAAAAAAAGTGTTATATTTGACTCTCTCTCTCTACGTTTCTCTCTCTATCTCTTTCTCCTTCACCGTTGTTCCACCTCTATGGATAGATTACCGGCAGAAGAAGGAAAAAAAATAACTGCGGAACATTGACATTAGAGGTTTGTGAGAAGGAAAACAAAAATGAAAACAAAGAGAAATAGATAGAGAAGGAAAACAAGTAAATGCAAACAAAAAGCAAGAACTTGTATTAATCAATAGAAAAGTTTCAATAGATTCTGGCAAATGCGTAATGTTTCATGATTTTTCCCTTGGAATCTTTGGAGATTCCTTATATTTTTGTGCCCAGAATGTTGGCCAAACAGTTCTTCAACACAAACTGTGCTATGCCAATACAATTATTTGTGATGTTGTAAAACTTTGTCCCTCTTCTCAATACTCATGAACAAAATGGCATAAATACAGTTTTAAAATTGATTTTGCCAGTCATAGCTTGTTGCAATTGATTATGCCAATCATAGCTTGCCACCATGTGCCAGCACTCAGCATATAATAATCAGATGAGATATTAACAACGGAAAATTCTATGGAACACACCTGAATAGTTAAAATTAGAAAAGTCTGTACCGTGTACCATAGAATTCTCCAATTTACATACAGTAACACGCATGTTCTCAACTGTCATGACCTGGGATATTGACAAAAACAAGTGAGTATTCCTTTCAATATCAGTGTTCTGCTGTTTGTTTTTGTTTTTGTTTTTGTTTTTCCTGCTGGCAACCTATCCGTAGAGGTGGAACAATGGTGGAGGAGAAAGAGACAGTTAGAGAAATGTAGAGAGAGAGTCAGATGTAACACTTTTTTTGGGTTTAAAGGTAGGTATAAAATATAATAAATGAGGGATAATTAATGAGATCCTAATCAGAATATTAGCATTAATGAGGGTTTTTTTTTTAAACCGTTGGATCTACTTAAATCCAATGGTTTGAAAAATGTATAACTCTTTAGACGATTTACACCAGGTGTAACTTGAACCCATCTATATATATATATATATATGACATAGTTACAATCATATATGACATTCATACTATCCAATGTAATGTTGATAATAGCTAAGGTAACTAAAAAAATAATGGAACCAAATTTAATTATTTAATCTAGACTTAAGGTTGCATTGAATGTGGGTAAATAGCAAATTTAATTGGTTATTAAAATTACAGCCACATAATACACAAATTAATTATTAAATAGTATAAAAAATAAAAATAAATAATTAAACTTTTATTCCAACATGGACTTTTACATAATATTATCAAAGTGCTAGCCTAACTTAATTGAGTTTAAATTATGGGCTCACACCTAACTTTTTGAAGCCTGTACATGCTAAGTTAATTGGCTTAAACATACATCTCCCTACCGTCATCGTCGGCATCAAGCACAGCCTAATCATAATTTAGGCTAAGAAAATCTTGGGGTTTTTGTGATCCTTACCATCACCATAAATCATATTGAAAATTGTTTCTCTCGCATAGCAAAGATTATTGTATTGGTTTCTTTATATTTAATTCTCAAAAAATCGTACCAAATCTAAAGCATCTTTGGCAAGCATTTAAGCATATATCAAAGGCTTATAGGTTTCATGAAAACCCATTGAGCTCAAAAGTTATGCGAGATCATGAATCACATTCTATATTCTTTTAATTTAATTTCTCATTTTTGCGAAAGGATATTTTTTGGTGTAGAATGATGAAACATTCTCTGACCCATTTACCCTTTAATTTCATTATTGACAAAAAAAAAAAAAAAAAAAAAAAAGTAATCTAAAATATTTCTCTAACTCTAAGACAACGATAATGACATTTTGGAATTCTAGGAAATTACTTTCATGGATTTTAGAGAGAGAGAGAGAGAGAGAGTTTCGCTAGTGAGTAAAAATTAACCATGTTAATTTTTAGTTGCATTGGATAATACTGTCTAATGTTAAGTTATCCAACGTGACTAAGAAATAAAGAATCCATCAAATGTGACATTGTGCTACTATGTACTTTGATTTTCGTTTAAATTGTGAATCGTTAAGTTGTTTTGTACTTTGATTTTCGTTTAAATTGTGAAGCGTTAAGTTGTTTTTTCTTGGTTTTACTTTTGTTATCTCTTTTACTTTTTTATAGGTTTCCACATCCTCTTAATGGGAAGAATGAAAAAATTGAAAAAAAGAAAAGAAAAAGAAGTTAATTTTAAACACATGCATATCATATATAATCAATAATTCATTTGCTTAAATACACATTTGGATATGAAATACTCAAAGCCCTTATTCTCTAAAGTAAGAAATGAGTGATTATTAGTCCCTAAATATTTAAGGTGTTGGTTCCTAATCTCTTAGACAACGTGAATAAAAAATAAAATTTGGCACGCCATCACCTATACAATCACTTAAAATTTCAAAGACAACAAGCGATAATTTTTTATTTATTTATTTATTTATTTATTTATTTTTTCAGAGAAGAAGCCTGTGGGATAAACTAGCTTAGCCTTTTTCTCTAAAAAAAAAAAAAAAAAACCTAGCTTGACCTAATTAGTGATTCTATTGTGAGTTCCAGTTAGCTTAATTGGTAAAGTCTCTGATGGTTGAATAAAAGATCTGGGGTTCAATCACCGTCTACACAAAAAAATTGATTGGTGTCTTAGTCTGATGATAAAAGAGCTATTATCAGGAGCGGTTTGTGGATCAAATCGTGTAGCAAAGTGGTGGCTGCTCGTTAAAAAGTAGCACCTGCAATTCTTAAGGCCAAATGGCATGACCTTGTAGTAATATATCCCCCATGGTGTAATGAAGGAAATCTTCTCCATATCTTCTAGAGCCATCTTAATTTGATTGTATCCTGAAAATCCATCCATAAACGAGACTAGTGCATGCCTCGCTGTGTTGTCAACCAGGACGTCAATGTGAGGCAATGGAAAGTCGTATTTTGGGCTGGCCTTATTTAGGTCTCAGAAATCTACACACATTTTGACCTTCCCATCCTTCTTTGGTACCGGAACCACATTAGCTAACTACTCTGGATAGTTGACCACTCTCAGGAATCCTGCATTGTACTGTTTTTCTACTTCTTCTTTGATCTTGAGAGTCCATTCTGGCTTCATTCTTCTCAACTTCTGCTTGACTGGCTTCATGGTTGGATCTGTTGGAATGCAGTGCTGTACTATATCTATATCAATCCCAAGCATGTCTTCATATGACCAAGCAAAGATCTCTTTGAACTCTGTCAGCTCTGCCACTAATGCATCTTTCTCTGAGGTGGTTAGGGTGTTGCCCACTTAGATCATTTTGGGTTCATCATCAGTTCCTAGGTTAATGGGTTGGGTTTCTTCTTTTATAGGTTCTAGGTATCCATGTTTTAATTTCTTATTATTAAGAGTTTCTTTACCAATTTCAGAAATAAAAACATTCAAAGCCAGTAAATAAGCAGAATCAAAAATCATATTAAAAGGGAAAGAGTTTTTAACAAACTCGATAGACTTAACTGGAAAACTATCATAAACAGATTTAACAAGAATAGAATCACTAGCAGAAATAGACTCAATAAGAACGGAAACAACGTTCTTTGCAAGAGAGACTGGCTCGGCGGTCTTGATCTTCTTGGCGAAAGTGACTGACTTGACGGTCTTAATTTTCTTCACAGAGTCCTCCATGGGATGGGCAAATCCCTCCCATGCCCAGTTTTTCAACTTGGTCTTGGCTTCCACAATGGTAGATGGTTCCCAGTAAGCTTCTTCTTCCCTAAGCATCAGTATCGTGGGATCTACATCCATATAATCTATAGCTTCTTCTTTAATCTCCATATCTGTGGGCTTGTCGGTCGCAGGAGCATCTAGGCACTCTATGCTATCTATCCATTCATCAAATAGCTCATACTTGCCTTTGTTGCCTAAATTAGTGGGTTGAGGGAGATTCTCTAGCTCACTTCCTTCCATTCTCTCCTCATTATGTTCAGCGTTCTCAAATGTCATGATTCTGAGACTGTGGACAATTAGTTTTTGGTCTAGAGCAGCCAACGTGACATCTATGTCATCATCCTCTACAGTATGTAGGGTTGGTGTACTTGGTTCTGACTCATAATATGACCCCAATTCCGGAACCTCTCTTCCATGCTTGTCATACCTAGGGCCAGACCTTGAGCTAACATTGGGAATATCACTCAAATCTGAAAGATGCCCATAGGGATATTCTTCATGATACATCTAGTTGGCTTGTGCATTCTTCTCTTTTGCATTCTCTAACACATTTATCAGCCTGTGTTAATCACTATCAGTATCACTCCACCTGTTAGCTTCAGTATCATCTTCAATATCTTGATCATAGTACATATCACTGTCATATTCCTCATAGAATAGGTCTGTATCTTCATCTTCTTTATCACTAGGGGGTTCACTCCAATCATCTCCGCTGTATGAGCTATCATAACTTTCGTTACTGTTGTCATCACCATTGGTGCTGCTGTCATCATCACCATGTCCACTATCACTGCTGTTGTTGTCACTACTACTATCACTCTTGTCATCACTTTCATTCTCATCATCACTAAGGGCTGCTCCCCCTTCCTTATCTCCATCATTAGCTTTTATTTCATATGGGCTCTTTAACGTATGCTGGCAGGCCTCCCAATATTCTTCTTCTTCTATGTTGTAGATATGATCTCCAAGGAGTGTAGTCATGGCATCAGGATCCATGTGATCAGCCCAATCAGTAGGGACACAGGTTGTATCTTCCTTCTTCAATTCTTAAGCGTTATTGTGACAATCGAGTAGTATATCGAAACTGGGCACCATTGTCTTTGTTATAGGATCGAATCTCAAGGAATCCCTAATAACGTTGACTTTCTCCAGCTTTTATAAACTTCCCATCCAGCGTAGGAGTGAAGGGCTTCAGAGGATCCGGAGGACAAGGGAGTCCTTTTGCTTTGGCTTTGGCTCGGGCCATCTTTCTCACTTCCATCTCTAACAAATCATCATCAGTGGGCTTATAGCCTAGTCAAAAAGGTGGTGTGGCAGTAGGAATTGCCAAGTCTTGAACAGTTTGTTTCTTCATAGCTCTCCCTAAATTCATCCCTGGAAGGTAGTTCATTCTTCTCATCATTGCTACCACATTGTTGTTACCATAAGGAGCAAAGTCCATTTGGATCTTTTCAACTTCTTTTCCTCTCTTTTCAAAGCCAGGCTTCTCGATCTCAATGCCATCCAAGGTCAATGGCTCCTTCTCAAAATCAATACCATAAACGGGTTTAGGCAAAGTCAAAGCATCTTCATAGATGGTCACAATAGCCCCTTCATGTGGAAATCGAACCTTTTGATATAGGGAAGAAGGTATGGCTTCTATGTCATGGATTCATGGTCGCCTAAGGAGCATATTGAAGCATGAGGCTATATTACGGACCTGAAAATCCACCTTCTTGACCATCTGTCCGATGGTAAGCTCTAATGTTATGGTTCCCAAGACTTCTCTTCTACTTTTGTCGTATGCCCTTACATGTTGATCGGTAGGCACAAAGTCTTCAATGCTCAGGCCAAGGCAGCTTGCAGTTTTTAAAGGACAAACAGTCAAGGCACTTCCATCATCTATTAAAACCATTGGTATCCTTTTCCCCATGGAATCCACAGTGATATGCAACGAATCGTTGTGATGCTTCCCCTTCTTGGTCAGATCCTTTTCTGAATAGGAAATAGTGAGTTCCCTATTTATGGACCCAATCATAGCATTCAAATCTTGGGAGGTTGTGGTTGTTGGGACTTGGATTTGGTTGAGCAAGTCTACTAGGTTTTGTCGGTGTTTGTATAAGGCCATGAGTAAGCCCCATAAGGATATATTGGCTTGTGTCTTTTGTAGTTGCTTAAGGACTTCATCTTCTTCGGCGGGTGTTTGTTGAGTGGATCTGTTCAGAGCTTCCACCAGGTTGTCGGTCTCTAAACGTGGGGGTTTGAAGTGTCCTCCCCCCCTCCCCTTATGATGTGGGCATATTTGGTTGAATCAAGGGGATCAGTGTCTCGGAGTTTGAAGTGTCTCCCTCCATTTACAAGTGTTTGGTTATTCTCTTAGGGTTTGAAGTGTCTCCCCTCATTTGTGGATGTTTGGCTATTCTCCTGATGTTTGAAGTGTCTCCCCCCATTTGGGGATGTTTGGTTGTTTTCCTGTTCTAGTACTTCATTCCATATGTCACATCTTGTGACGGTAGCAGAGGTTCTATCCATTAATTCTTCCACGTCATCATGAAACACTCGGGTAGGTCATAGATCAAGTCAGACGGGTCTTTCTTATTATCTTCTTCGGTCATCAAGTAATTAGCCCTTGGTCCTTTCCTAAAATTGTGATCGGGCAAGGGATTGTTAGCGATGCTAGGCCTTGTAGGCGGCGCAATCACTTTATTGTCTATTAGGTCTTAAATTGCATGACGAAGGGCGAAACAACGGTCAGTGTCATGGCCAGGTACTTGGTGGTAGGCACATCTTTTATCCATATCAAATCCTGAGGGTAAGGGGTTTGGAATTGGCCTTGGGTCCAAGGGTTTCAGTAACCCTTTTGCCTTTAGCTTATCAAACACTTGGCTCATGGGCATGTACAACTCATGAAATTCTCTCTTGGGTCTAGGCCCTTGGGGTATTTGCACAGGTGCAATGGATGCAATCAATTGATAAGGATCATTTTTATGAATATTGGAAACCTCTGTAGTCTTAGAATTAGATCCTAGATTCTTTCTAAACCTTGGAAGGTCATCAGTCTTTATAGTACCATTGTTCATAGCATCTTCAATTTGAGTTTTGGTAGCAATTAAAGCTTTAAAATTGGGGAAATAGTGTGCAAACAAATATTTATGGTATATAGGCAATAAGTTCTTTACAACCATAACTAATGGTTCTTTTTCACTTGGCCTACTCATCATCTGTGTAGCCTTGGCTCTCCATTTGGGGATGAAAGTAGAGAAGGATTCTTTCAGCTCTTGCTTGGTAGTCTCAAGGTCTCTTCTTGTGATGTCCACTTCCATATTGTACTTGTATTGCTTGTGAAACTATCAGTAGATGTCCTCCCAACTTCTTGCTCTTGCATCATCTAAGTTGAGGAACCATCTAAGAGCGGCTCCGGTCAATGTGTTTTGGAACATCTGAGCAAGTACTTCCTCAGTCGCACCTATGGGCTGCATAGCTCTTATATACACCTTCAGATGAGACTTTAGGCAACCAATCCCATCAAACTTGTCTAGATTTGGCATCTTGAACTTGGGTGGCAACCTTGCATTGGGGAATAGGGAAAGAGAATCGTAATCCATAAGTTCCTCCATCTTGCGGGCTCTTCTAATCATCTCCTCCATTTTATTCATCCTTTCATTGATCTTCTTCTCACTCTCTAGGGATGGTGGATCATGATCAGTATTGTCCCCCTCTTGATTGTTCTTCAAATTTTGAATCTGTTGCATCATACAGTTCATATCTTCCCTCAACTGAATCTGACTAGCTACCATAGTGTTGAGTAGCTCTTGGGTGTTTATAGGTTCCTCTGTGTTTGGGTGTTCTCCCTCTTCTGTCATATTGCCAGGGGCTTCAAACTTCTTGTGGCTTGAACTGTCTTGGAGGTCAAAGATGGGGTTGTGATGTTGCAGTAGTGGAGTTTTTTCTATGCTTGAAGGCTTCAATATTGTGATGGGAGTGACAGGCCTGGAGTTGGAGCTATTGGCTTGAGTGTCGATCTTTAGTTCTCTTTGTAGCTTCCTTCAGATCTTAACCAGATTCTCCCCTAATGACAGGCTTGGTCGGGTTAATCAAAGCTAAGACCCCATCCACATCCATCAGTCAATCAAAACAAACACATACAAAATGCAATGCAATTTTAACCAGAACCGACCTAAGGATAGTTTCTAAGTCATTATGTTGTAGGGTGGGTTTGTTGTTTCATTGTTTCCCATAGCTAGGACGTTACACCTCCCAACTTGTAATGTAATGAACATTGCGTTAGTCCAAGCAGCATGGTTTGTCCATTATAGTCAATAGGAAATGATCCAGTGACTTTGGGCTATGAGTTGGTGAATTCGCTACTAGGTACCCGAATCTAATGAAGACCGGTGATCCATGATTACTATCACCACAAAATTGTTGAAATGGGTGCATACATTGTTGTTTGGATGGCACACACTATGACAGTTAGGGAAAGATTTTAAAAACTAAAACAAACAACAAAATATCATACACCAAAATACAACATCCCATCAAACATAAATAAACAAACAAACAACTATATCATGCACGACCATGCAAAACAAAGGTACATATATGGAGTCACCGCTTATTTTTCTTTATAAAAAAAAAAATAAGAAAAAATACTAATTACAAAATATATGACTGAATAGTTTCACTCATTGATTGAATAAAATTACATATTTGAAAGAAAATTAAAAAAGTTACATAGCTTTGGGTCCTAGTTACAATCTACCAAATATTTAAATGGCTTGTTGTTCTAGTTACATTCTACCCAAAACAAATGAAGATTAGGCTAGATCTACTAAACCAAAAACCTAAATCTGGAGGCTAGGTTACGGAATGGGAAGGTGTTAGGCACCCATTCTGCCCAAGCAAAGTCTGGTCCTTTAGACTCTTGTGACCAAAGTACTATGTTATGCATGTCATGCATAATATGTTGAACATGTGAATGAAAAATTAAATCAAACAAATTTATGTATGGATGAAATCTCTTCTTTTTGTTAAAAAAAAATCAGATCTATTTTTATTGTTAAAAAAATGATTTTGATTTGTTAAAGTATCAGATCTGCTTTGTGGGATGTAAAAAAAAAGATTTTGTGATGACAATAATTCAAATTTGTTTTGTTATATAAAAAATGGTTTTTAATAGTTAAAAAAAAAAAAAATCAAATCTGTTTTGCTATATATTTTAAAAAAAGATTTTCTAAGAAGAGAATTTCACTCATAATCTAAATTTATGCAATCATAAATTAAAATAAACACAAACATAGTAATACAAAACCTCTTTCTTTATTTCAACAATTTGCATGTATTAAGAAAATCATATTTGAGAAAAATTTAGATCTGCATGTCATAAAGATGCCGATCTCTTTTGTTTTAAGAAAAATTTAGATCTACATCTAAGGAAGATGTAGATCTATTTTTATATTGAGAAAAATTTCAGATCTTATAAAGATGCAAACCTGTTTTGTTTTTAAGAAAAAATTCAAATCTACATCTTATAAAGATGCAGATCTGTTTTGTTTTAAGAAAAATTCAAATCTACATCTTATAAAGATGCAAATCTGTTTTTTTTTTTTAAGAAAAATAATTGTTCATATGCAAATTTATTGACATTCAAGAAAAAGATTATAACAATCATATAGAAAATATCATGCTTTAAACAAAAAACAATAAAAAATTCATACATATTTGAAAAAGAAAGAGATATAATATGCATCATCACATCACAAGAGAAGGGTGAAGGAAATTACCTCTTGCATGAGCACACTTTGTTCTTAAGAGGATGTTTTAGGGTTCAAAGAAATTTGTTCAATTCTCTTTGAAACCTAAAAACCCTAATTTTGCAGCAACACTCAGAGAGATTATCAGAAAATATGTGTGGTTTGAGAGTAAAAAACGTATGCCTCTCAAAGCGTAAAAAAAAAAAAAGGTGTTGAATTATGAGATTCAGTCTCTATAAAACTAGAAGACTCTAAAAAATAGGTACAGACGATTAGGGTTTGAATCCGGATGCATCCTTTTGAGAAAATGTTGAAAAGGGTGTGCCTTATCATCACCCAAAGGCCGTTGGGCCAAAGCCCACATGATGGCAATTCGGCACTCCAAATGTGTCGTTCAGCACTCCAAAAGTGCCGAATTGGCTCTTGGAGGCCGAACGCACTTTCATGTTCAGGTGCCATTTGGTCTCTCCTAGGGGTGTGTAGAAAACCCGCCAAACCCAACCCGTTAGGTTGGGTTGGTTTTTAGGGCTTGGTGGGTTGGGTTGGGTTACAAAAAAATTTTTATAGCGGGTAGGGTTGAGTTTGGGTCATAAAATTACAAATCTGCCAAACCCGACCCGACCCGACCCACTCATATTTTAATATATATTTAAAATATATTATATATTTAATAAATTAAAAAAAAAAAAAAACCAGCTATAGAGCACTTCCTCAGTTCCTACTATCATATATAATATAAAATCCTATTAGTTATATATATTTAAATATATTATATAATTAGTAAAAAAAAATTAAAAATTTTAGATATATTTTGTTTATAACTGAGTTAGGAACTCATGTGTATTTTGTTTATAAGTGAATTAGGATACTAGTTCATATATATTTTGTTTATCAACTCAATTGGATACTTAAACATATTTTGTTTACAACTAAGCTGGAATATTAGTTTATATATTAATGTATATTTTATTTATCAACTCAGGTGGCAAGTGTGATATATTTTTTTCTGCTCAATTTAATAATAATAGTAATAAAAAAAAATTGTCCAACCCATGGGTTCAACCCGACATGGGTTGGGTTGGGTCGGGTTAAACTTATGTGATGGGTTGGGTTGAATTTTTTTTGACCCAACCCAACCTGACCCATGCACACCCCCAGTCTTTCCTTCTAGGGTTTTTTGGCCGGTCCTTGTACCTAGACGTGTTTTCAACCTCCGTTTACGATTTTTTTTTATCTCTTTTATGGATAATTCAGGCTTTTTTAAGAACAATTATCTTGTGGATAAATCCCTTCAAATAAATCTTGATAATGTTCAGATTATCCCCAACTTTGTTGTTATCCAATCATCTTTTTTATTCTTATGCATGCATCCCTATTTTAAACACTAATTATCAACCAATCACAAAATTATCTAATTAATTTTAATTGCTTAACCAATCAGAATTAATTTAAATTAATCATGTGCAGTCAATTCTACCTAAACACAATGCATGCTGACCGTGCAAACTTGATCATGCGACATCTTTCGATCCGATGGTCCGATTCGGAAACAAGAA
Source organism: Quercus glauca (assembly GCA_023736055.1). Taxonomy (NCBI): domain Eukaryota; kingdom Viridiplantae; phylum Streptophyta; class Magnoliopsida; order Fagales; family Fagaceae; genus Quercus; species Quercus glauca. Next base: position 68,885,159 of record CM043316.1, on the reverse strand, counting down.
ACACCATTGCAACCTTTAGAATATCAAGATCATTTTATGATATGCAATGAATGAATTAAAGCGTGCAATGCAGGAACAAATTGATGCATGTCATGTAAGAATGATTTTTTTTGGGTACATGGATGGTCACTCCAGTCATCTTCCTTGATTAAATCATGGGTGCAAAATTGAGTGTCTATAGGGATAAATCCCAAAGCAGACAGATCCAATTAACAAAGTTAGTCATAAGCGACGGTGTTGCCAAAAGAGACGGTCTAGATAGCCTAACAATCAAAGAACTAGTAGACGGAATCGTGTCTTGGGAGACGGACGGACTCAAGAAAGATGGGTGGCAAAGCCATGTGGCACCTACGTGGCCTAAGTGGTCTCCAAGGAACCTAATATGGAAATGTCTTGCATTCTACGCTCAACCGTAATCAGAGGAATCCCTACAAGGAAAAAAATCCCACAATATATGAGCACTGAAGAGGATCTTCTCTACAAGAAAATACATTCTCTATCAAAAAACGGAGGTCAACTCTACACTACTATAAAAACCCCAAAGCCCTCACAAATTGAGGTACGCATAATAATACCCTAGCTCTAGCACTCTAGAGTGATAGAAAAATTCTCTATTCTAACTTAACCTTTGAAGGGTTTTAGGCCGGTACCACACCAGTAATCTCTGTGAGGTTTCCTTGGTGTGTGTTTTCTCAGGTTTCATCAAGGGCGCATAAGGACCATTCGGCTCACTGACGATTTCCAGCATCATCACCCTTCATCCCTTGTTTAGAATCTTGGTACTTGGATATTCCAAAGGAAACCTACCTGGTTGGTTTTTATGAATTTTTGAACTTGTTGCTGTACTAAATTTGTTTATACTTATGATAGTTCAGAATTATTAGAGCTCTATCGTATGTCCAAGACTAGGCCACTCTGATCTCTTATATATAATTTGAACAGCCTTAATGAATATCTAACTTTTGTTGATGAGTGAAGCCTGATTAATTTTCTTGCAGGTTAAGGCTGGTTCAGTTTATGTCAACATTTTGATTTATGATGACCCAGACTGAGAGTATGCAAAACAAGTAGTAGAATCTGTAGAAGAGATATTTGCGAATAGGATGGTGAGCTATTGCTTGAGAGTTTTATAGTCTCTTACCTCAAAGAAAATGCTTAACTTGCATGTTTATTATGCTCGAAATTTCAGATTGAAAAAGAAGCCTTAGAGGAAGCAGAGAAAGAGAGAAGGGCTAGGGAAGAAGAGGTGATTAAACAAGATGCTTAGATGCATGTTTTACAGAGTTGAGTTACAATCATAATTTGTTCTTTTATATATGAAGCCTGGTTTCTATTAATAATTTGGACATTTCAAAATTAATTGATTGGGAGCCATTGTCGTTTCTTCATGACTTTTGTAGCTATGGCCTGTGAGTCTAATAGTTATAGTCTTATAGTTTTTCATTGGAAGATAAATCGATAAAAGCATTTTGCAAACTAGAAGGGAAAAAAAATATTTAAAAAAAAAAACCATTTGGGTAGTAAAGTCTCTTCACACACCACTGAAGCTAGCACTGAGCTTGTACTTTGGAGCAATAAAGTATTTATAGTTTATAGTGTGACATGGAGAGAACATATGCAGTTGATGAAGTTGGGTCTCCATTTGTGTGTCCGAGACTAGTTGGCCATCAAAGTGAGATGATGAAGTTGGTGCTATACTTGATAATGCAGCTAAGTATAGTGGCTTCTTCTTTTTTCTTTTCTTTTTTGAGAAGAAAAGTATAATGGCAATTTGATTATTATTGCTATAGTTTATATCTTAGTTATTATTATTTTTAGTATCATAATTATTTGTTATTACTATTAATGGTTTCTTATAATAGTAATTAATTCTTTAAGTTTTCATCATCACAAAGCACAAAAATGATAATGCGAAAAGGGAGATCAAATACATATCAATAGCAATAATCCAAGTTTAAATTGTAGTTGCAAACTTGTGGCTCTAAGCAAACTCAGATATGGTTAGACTTCCATAGTCTATATATTTATATATATATAACCGAAGCCTCTGCTAACTCCACAATTTTCCACGTTAGCATTTTTTTTTAATTTTTAAATCTGATTTTTTTTCCTTTTATTAAATATATATACTCTCTGTCTAGAATAATCTCTTTTTAAACCAACTTTAAGTTTTTTTAATCGACCACTCTCTCTCACACAGTGGCTTATCAATCACTCTCTCTCTCACAATGACTGACACCACTGACAATGCTGATGAAGTGCAAACTCGTCAGTCGAAGTAGATGCGTCCAGATGGAGCCAAGCCCTCGTATCTGTGATTGTAGAAATGATAAGGTAGCTCCTTTAGAATAGTCACCAATGTGGTGCCTGCCACAACGTCTCCGATGCCAAAGTTAGTATAAGGAAACTTTTTGGAAAAGAATAATATAATATAATATGACAAGAAGTATTTCTTAGTGTCTATGTACCTCATGTTGGTGATGGAACGGTTGTATATATACATTCCCGTAACTCCTAGCCGTTGTGGCTGTTATGGTGGCTTTAATGCCTCTTTTAGTAACGCCTTATGGTCAATCATGTGGACTTTGATGGCTCCAACGGTCTGCATAGTTGTCCTTGTAACCGCCTAAGGCATTTATTTGACTACATTGAATGGCTTCCCTATCTTCGTCAGTAATGTGGCTACTTCGTCGAAGGGACCTGGTTGACTCGTCTGTCAATTCTACCTTGTTGGTCCGGATGAGACTGTCCAGGTAAGTTGTGTTCATCAATCCCATCAGCTGCCCCTAAGTTCTGTGGTCATCGTAACATGTCATGACGATCACAAAAGGTGAAAGGTCTATAGGTTGTATGTGGCTCTTAGGATTTCGGTTCGTATTAAATGCATAGTGGCGGTGCCACACTCGCTGTGACCACGTGGCACGTTTTGGTCAATGGAGTTAATGTTCTAATTGTGTGACACTTGGGATTTCCCGCTGAATTTCAGTTTCTTTGTGCCTTGGTTTTTATACTTCTCCACTCTTCATCTTCTCTTTCACTTTTCCCAAATTCCTAATCATCACTCTGAGTATTTTCTACTTCAGCCTTTCTTTGTGGTTCTTCTTCGAACTAGTGCGTGGCTGAACTTTCTACCTTTCTTTCTGAGGTATGTCTTTCTTCTTTCTTTCTGCTTCTTTTTTCTTTTCGGTGTAGGCATAAACTATGGTGAATTTCTGATTTTCTCTCCCTCTTCTTTTGTGTTTGTTTTGCATTTCTTGGGGATTTAGCTTGTATTTCTTCCCTTTGCACTTTTTCTGGTTTTCCATGGTTAGTAGCTCTGAGGTTAAGATAGTTTGCCCCTCAATTTCTTTCCTTTTCGCATGCTTGGGGGGTCTTTAGGCGTTTTCCCACACCTTGAGAATTTTGTTTTTGAAGGTAATGGTTTGAGCGCTGCATTGGCCTATCTGTTGCCTTTGCTTCGTCAATTGATCAATTGGTTCGAGAGTTTAGTGAGAGAGCGAGAGACAATGTGTGAAGTCAGGTCTAGTGAACTCGAGACTGAGTTATCGTCTAGCGCTAACCCAATGGAGGAAGACACTGCCTTCTCTAACCCTCAAGAGGTTAGGGCTTTTTATGCCCTCGAGGAGAGGTGTAGGCTGGATGCTGATACACTGGGTAGATTTATGGATAGATTCCAATTCTCAGAGCAAGTTAGGTTTCGCCTACCCAATGAGGAGGATCGGACCTGTCACTTCTTCCTCAGGGAGTATGCTTTTACGAGTCTGCCTTCGTCTGTGGTTTGAGGTTTCCTATTCATCCTTTCCTTATGGAGCTCTTAGATCGCTTTGGCATTGCCCCAGGCAGCTTATGCCCAACTCATGGAGGATAGTGGTCAGCTGTATAGGGATATGGCTGGCCTCTACGGACGGGGGTATGCTCAAGGTAGACAAGCTTGTCTACTTGTATCGCTTGAAAGAGTCTAAAGAGCACAGATACTATGAATTGGTGCCCTGGGAACGGAGGACCAGGATCGTCAAGGGTTTACCTTCGTCTTTCAGGTATTGGAAGTCCAGTTTTTTCTTTGTGTCTGGGGACGATTTTGAGACTCTTTCTGGCGGGGTTTGGGGTGATCTCCCAAGGTTGCATCGTCGTTGGGGAACCCCGACCTTAGATGCATCATTATTTCTTCTCGTCATTTAAGCTTTGTTGTGTTTACCGTTATTGCTACTGATTCTTTTACTTTTTGTTTTGCACAGTTAAGAGACGGCCTAAACTAAAGAGCAGGTACAGGGAGCGGGTGGAGAAGGCAATTGCATATGCGAAGACAATTAAGGACTAGGACGACTTGGTGGACCCAAGGACTCTCTCCTTTTATTGTCTGGGTCCAGAGCCTTCTCCCTTCGTCCTGCGCAACATTGATATTGAGGAAAAAAAGAATAAGTATCAGGTTCGTCAGTATTTATTCTCTTGTATATACTTGGATTGTGTGTTTGTTAAACAATTGTTTTCCTCTCTGCAGAAATGACAACTAAGTTTAACAAAGAAATGTTTGCAAATATGAGATCAAAGAAGGACGAGCCATTGTCCAGCCTTGGGAAGAGAGGGGTGCGTGTCACAGGGAAGGGTCCCTCCGTTACTCCAACTGCCTCTGTCACCCCTATTGTCTCTGACACTGAGACGACAAGGACGGCCTCTCCAGCCACCTCGGTTGAAGAGATCCCTACCCCTGTCACGAAAAGGTCGTGCTTATCTGACAAAGAGAAGGAGAAGGCTGATTCTGGCTCGTCTACCATCTAGGATGATGAGAGATTGGCGGTGGACAGGGCACACGAGGTCGTGACTACCGAGGACTTGAAAGTCTTTACCGGCGTACCCATCAACGAGGTCACATCTCGCCACGTTCACAGGCTTGTTCAGGTAAAAAGCTCGTGCAGTTTCTTGTTTCTCTTTTTCTTTCTTATTGTACTAACGGGTTCAATTTTCTTTTCAGGTGTTGGGGGAAAGTCTCCATATGACTTCTGAGTATCTCACTCAGGAGGCCAAGTTTGTGTCCCTAACATCCAAGATGGAGGCCTTGGAGGCGGAGAATTCTATGCTGAAGAAGAAACTCATTGACTCTATGGGTGAGGCTACCACTTTGAAGGAAAAAGTCAAGACCTTGAGTGACGACCTCAGAGCTGAGTGTCAGTTAACCATGGAGAAAGACAAACAACTTATGGGTGCCAAGGAGAAGCTCAAAATTATAGCTGCTAAGGCCATCGAAGGTTTCTAGCAGACTGAAGAGTACAATACTGTGCTCTTCAGCTAATACTTCAAAGGGTTCGAGCTTTTGAGGAGATACTTCATCAAGCACCCTTCTGGAGTAGATCTGGAGAACTTGGACCTTGAGGAGGTAGACAAGGAGATGGCTGCTAACGAGGCTCCTAATTCAATTGCTCCTGATGGTGATGGTGATGCCCCCGAGAGTTCTCTTCCTCCTGCAACTGGTGATGATGCCATTGCCAATGCCTAACACTGCTACTTCTAAATTTTTTTTTTTTTTTTTGCATGCCCGTTATGTTTTAGGCCTTTTGTAAGTCTAATTTCAGAACAATTTTTTTTTTTATCTACTTTGAGAACAATATCTTTCACCCAGTGTTTATGGGCCTTTGGTTTAGATGTAAAAACAATGGAATTTGCCTGCTGTTTTTGGGCTTTAATTGAATCAGCGATTGTGTACTTACTTACTTGTGATTTTTGTTCCTGTAGGTTTCCTTTTTGCGTCAATGCTTTGTACTTGGCTAGAAATTTTTAGTTGTGACCTTTCCTTTTCCTCGTCAATAATCTATTCTTGTCTATGTGGGTTCTGTTACTTAGTTGATTTCCTGCGACTCAGATTCGGCTTAAGCCTTTGAGTAGCATCTTGAGCAAATTTGTTGCAAGATTCTTGTATTTTGGCTTCGTCAGTAATCTTACATCTATCTAGGTGGAATCTTGTTACTTAGCCTTTTTTCTTTTTGTGACTTACACCCTTTTAGGGATCTTGTCATTCTTTTGGCTTCGTCAGTAACTTACATCCGTCTAAGCGAAATCTTGTTACTTAGCCATTTTTCCTTTTTGTGACTTAAACCCTTATAGGGATCTTGTCATTCTATTGGCTTCGTTAGTAACTTACATCCGTCTAGGCGAAATCTTGTTACTTAGCCATTTTTCTTTTTTGTGACTTACACCCTTTTAGGAATCTCGTCATTCTTTTGGCTTCGTCAGTAACTTACATCCGTCTAGGCGGAATCTTGTTACTTAGGCATTTTTGGGCAACTCTCACATTATAAGATCGGTTCACATTAAGACATTGGCTGAATAACTCCTTTTATTGCTTTCGCGAATGAATAAAATTGTTGATTACATCTATTGGTGGTACTTCTTCAAGTGCTAAATGTTCCATGGTCGCGAGAGTCTCCGCCCGTCTAGGGTCTTCAAGTGGTAGCTACCTTGTCTAGAGTAATGAACGACCCGCTAGGGTCCTTCCCATATGGGGCCGAGCTTTCCTTGGGCAGAGTCTTTGGTTGCTAAGGTGACCTTGCGTAGGACGAGGTCTCCTAAATCAAGCTATCTGAGTTTCACCCTCTTGTTGTAGTACTCAGCCATCTTTTGTTGGTACTTCGTCATCTTGTCAAAGGCTTTCTCTCTCACTTCGTCTAAACAATCCATGTTGACTCGTAGCTAGTCGTCATTATTCTTTTCGTGGACCATCTCTCGCCTGATGCTGGTTATTCCTACCTCGATCGGGATTACCGCCTCCGTTCCATAGATAAGTCTGAAGGGGGTTTCTCCTGTTGGGGTTCTTGCTGTAGTCCTGTAAGCCTACAAGACATTAGGCAATTCTTCTGGCTAGGCACCCTTTGCGTCATCCAATTTGGTCTTGATAATCTTGAGTAGTGTCTGATTCGTCACCTCTGTCTGTCCGTTTGCCTGTGGATGCCCAGGAGATGAGAACTGGCTCTTGATTCCTAGTCTCGAACAGAAGTCTCCGAAGTTTTGGCTGTCGAACTGCCACCCATTATCTGATATGATTGTCCGTGGAATCCTAAACCTGTAAATTATATTCTTCCACATGAAGTTCTGGATTCTGGCTTCAGTGATGGTTGCTAGTGCCTCCGCTTCGACCCACTTCGTAAAGTAATCAATAGCGACCAATAAGAATTTTACCTTTCCTTTACCTTGAGGCAATGGGCTGACGATGTCGATTCCCCATTGTGTAAAGGGCCAGGAGGATGATATCGTCGTCAGTCTTTCTGCTGGAAGGCACTAGACATTCCCAAACCTTTGGCACTTGTTGCACTTCTTGACGAGCTCCCTTGCATCTACCTACATTGTAGGCCAGAAATAACCTGTTCTGATAACTTTACTTATCAGTGATCTGGGGCCTGCATAGTCTCCGCAAACTCCTTCATGGATCTCCTCTAGAATATATTCGGCTTCTTCTTCGTCCATGCACTTTAGGTAAGGCATGGAAAAGCCTCTCTTGTATAACATGTCATTCAGGATCGTGAACCTAGCTGCTCTCTTCCTAACCTTCCTGGCCCCCTCGGTGTCTTAAGGGAGGTGCCCATCTTGGAGAAAGGATATGATTAATGTCATCCAGTTGCCTGTGCTCTGGATTGTGAATGTGGGGATTTCTTCGATGATGGGGCGTTTCTGGACTTCCATCACCAAGCCTATGCTCATCGCCCCTTCTTCCGACGATGCCATCTTCGCGAATTTGTCTACTACCATGTTCTGGCTTTTGGGGATCTGTACAAATTCCACCTTATCAAATTCCTGAGTTAGATGCTTCATCAGCCTGAGGTATTTCTGCATTCTCTCCTCCTTTGCTTCATACTCTTCCTTGATTTGCCTTATTACCAGCTTTGAATCGTTTTGGACTAATAGGTTCTTAGCTCCGAGTGCCTTTCTGAGTCCCAGTCCCGTCAGTATACCTTTATACTCGGCCTCGTTATTGGTGGCTGGGAATTTCAGTTGAACTCCGTATTTGAGCACTTCCCCGTTAGGGGTGGTTATGACGACCTTTACTCCCCCCCAATTTTGGGCTGACGAACCATCGGTCTATACCGTCCATTGTTCTGCCTTGTTGGTGAGACTGTCCTCGTCCGAGAGGGTGAATTCGGCGATGAAGTCTGCCAAAGCTTGTGCCTTAATGGCTATCCTAGGGTGGTACTCAATGTCAAATTGGCTAAGTTCGATTGCCCACTGGACCATTCTCCCAGCTGCCTCAAGTTTGTTCATGGGGTTCTTAATGGGTTGGTCCATCATCACCAGGATAGGATTTGCTTGAAAATACTGTTGCAGTTTGCGTGAGGCTACTATTTACGCAAATGCAATCTTTTCAATCCTTGGATACTTGGCCTCAACACCTTGGAAAGCTTGGCTAACATAGTAAACTGGGAGCTGTTTCTTGCCCTCTTCTAGAATCAGGGCTACACTCACGGCCGTGGCTGATACTGCCAAGTACAAATATAAGTTTTCCCCTTCTTTGAACGGACTTAAGATGGGTGGATTACTCAGGTAACATTTGAGTTCCTGAAACGCTGCTTCACACTTGTCGGTCCATGCGAAAGCCTGCTTCAAGGTCTTAAAGAAGGGCAAGTATTTGTCCGTCACTTTAAAGACAAACCTATTGAGAGCAGCAATCCTTCCTGTAAGCTTCTGAACTTCCTTGACGGTCTTGGGCGATGCCATGTTGATTATGGCTTGCACCTTCTCCAGGTTTGCTTCTATCCCTCTCTGGGACACCATGAATCCCAAGAATTTCCCTGAAGCTACACCAAAAATACACTTACTAGGATTCAACTTCATCTGGTATTGTTTGAGGGTGAAGAACGTCTCCTTCAGGTCGTCCAAATGAGCAAGTTCTTCTTTACTCTTGACGAGCATGTCATCCACATATACTTCCATATTCTTGCCGATCTATTTGCTGAACATTTTGTTCACTAACCTCTGATAAGTAGCTCTTGCATTCTTTAGTCCAAAGGGCATTACCTTATAGCAATAGCGCCTTTGACTTGTGATGAAAGCAATTTTCTCTTGATTTTCTTCAGGCATTTTTATTTGGTTGTATCTTGAGAAAGCGTCAATGAATGTCAGTAATTTATGCCCTACTGTAGAATCCACAAGCTGGTCTATCCTTGATAGAGGGAAACTATCCTTTGGGCAAGCCTTGTTTAGGTCTGTGAAGTCCACACACATTCTCCACTTCCCATTCGCTTTCTTCACTAGGATGATATTTGCGAGCCAGTTAGGATAGTACACTTCCCGGATGAAGCCTACCATCAACAGTTTGTTAACCTCGTCTATAACCACTTGGTCTTGTTTTGGGGCGAAGACTCTTCATCTTTGCTGGACGGGCTTTCTCTCCGAGTCCACATTCAACTTATGCTAAATGACTTCTGGAGATATGCCTGGCATGTCCTCGTCACTCCATGCGAAGACGTCTAGGTTTTCTTTAAGGAACTGGACGAGCCTTGTGCTCATCTTGCCCCTATTCTTGTCGTCTTGGTTGCCTCTCTTTCGGCCAGTTCCACTGTTTCCAGGACTTCCACTTTATCTTCCTCAATCTCTTCGATCATCCATGTATGGTTCTCCTTTGCATCCAAGACGACCTGGTAGCACTTTCTAACCAAGACTTTATCTCCTTTTACCTTGCCAACACTATTCTCCGTTGGGACTTTACCTTTAAACAATAGGTGGACGTGGCTGTCTTCCATCGGTTGAGTGTGGGCCTTCCAATAATCACATCGTAAAATGAGGGGTAGTCTACCACCAAGAAGTCTAACTGACGAGTCAACTGCCTCAGGTAGGTCCCTACTGTTACCGTCAACGTCACTATGCCCTTGGGATATACTCTGTCTCCACTAAAACTGGCGAGGGGGGAGTCAAACGGACACAGTCTTTTTGGATCTAGCTTTAACTGTTGGAAAACGGGAAGGTAGATGATGTCTGCGGAACTACCATTGTCCACGAGGATCCTCCTGGTATTATATCCTTCTATCATGAGCATTATGACTAAGGGATCATTATGTGACTGCTTCACTCCCCTAGCATCTTGCTCATTGAAAGACATGTCCTGGTCTGTCCGTCTTTACTTAAACGAAGGTATCATGTGGACATTGTTCACCTGCCTCTGACATGCCTTCATGAGGGATTTAAATGACCCTCCTGCAATCGTCTTTATCTCTCCGATTACATTCTGCGAAGGCTGGAACGTGTGATCCTTGTTTCTGAGTGAGGAATCATGTTGGTTTTTGTTACTGTCTCTAAACTTACTAGACTCCCCCCTTCTTCACGTATGTCTGCAGTTTTCCTTTCCATATCAACTCCTCTATCTGTTTTTTTAGGTCTCGGCAATCTTCTGTGTAGTGGCCATGATCCTTGTTAAATCAGCAGTACTTATTCTTATCACGAACATTAGAGGATGAATGTAATGGCCTTGGCCATTTGAGGTAGTGCTCATCCTTAATCTGCGTCAAAATTTTATCAACAGAAATAATTAAAGGAGTGAATTTTACCGTTCTGGGAGGTCTCTCATCCTTTCTTTTACTCCCTTCATTAGTCCGACGATCTGGGCACTCCATTTTTTGTCCTCTACAATCATCATCTCTCCTCCCCTTGTCTCCTGGCTTTTCCACATCCCTTATAGCGACTAGTGCATCTTCAATATTCATGTACTTCTGTGCCTTCAGGAGCATTTCTGCCATCATCTTTGGAGGATTCTTTGCGAGTGAAGTCACGAATTCTCTGGACTTCAATCCCGCCTTGAAGGTCGTTAGCTGCACCTTGTCGTCAGCTTCGTCTACTTCCAAGGTCTCCCGAGTGAAGCGTTTTACATATGACCTCAGGGTTTCTTTCTCTCCTTGTCTAATGGTAAGCAAATAGTCTGCTGGCCTCTTAGGGCGTTGCCCTCCAATGAAATGGTGTAAAAAGGCGTTGCTCAGCTACTTGAAGCTGTCAATGGACGCTATTGGCAACTTAGTGAACCATTCTCTTGCCGCTCCTTTGAGAGTGGTGGGGAAGGAATGACACAGTATCTCGACAGGGGGCTGTTGAAGGCCTAGCGTCGTCTTAAAGGTGTTAAGGTGGTCCGGGGGTCCTTAAGCCCATCAAACGGCTCAAGTTGAGGCAATCGAAATTTTGACGGCACTGGACATTCCAGGACTATCGTAGTGAAAGGCGAATCTGTTGCCCTAACCATTCTATCTACGCTCCGATCTATTTTTTCCTTGATGGCATTACTCAGCTCGTCCATCTCCTTCCTCAACTCTCGAAGAAGATCTGAATTCTGTTTGTCTGGAGTAGTAGTTCTTCGATGATTACTCCTTCTATAGCTGTCTCCCTCATCCTCTGGGTTGCCTTTGGACCGATTCTCCTACTGTTGAAGCCGTAGCTTCATTTCCTAATTTTGCCTAGTAAGCTCTTCAACGGTGGCCGCAAGAGCCTAGACTTGCTGAACCAAGGCTGCGGAATCTTGATTGGACTCCATCTGAATATAGAAGTCGATGAAAACTATATTTTCGAATCTGAATGCAAAAATGTCGTTTCCCACAGACGGCGCCAAACTGATGAAGTGCAAACTCATCAGTCGAAGTAGATGTGTCTAGATGGAGCCAAGCCCTTGTATTTGTGATTATAGAAATGATAAGGTAGCTCCTTTAGAATGGTCACCGATGTGGTGCCTGCCACAATGTCTCCGATGCCAAAGTTAGTACAAGGAAACTTTTTGGAAAAGAATAATATAATATAATATGACAAGAAGTATTTCTCAGTGTCTATGTACCTCATGTTGGTGATAGGAGGGTTGTATACTTGTATATATACATTCCCATAACTCCTAGTCGTTGTGGCTGTTATGGTGGCTTTAATGCCTCTTTTAGTAACGCCTTATGGTCAATCATGTGTACTTTGATGGCTCCAACGGTCTGCACAGTTGTCCTTGTAACCACCTGAGGCATTTATTTGATTGCATTGAATGGCTTCCCTATCTTCATCAGTAATGTGGCTACTTTGTCGGAGGGACCTGGTTGACTCGTCTATCAATTTTGCCTCGTTGGTCCGGATGAGACCGTCCAGGTAAGTTGTGTTCGTCAATCCCATCAAACGCCACCGCCACCGCCTCACAAAAACGCCACGGTTGCTGCTACTGCTGCTCCACCGCTGCCGCCACAGGAAATCCCTGTTCCAAAGACGTAGACAAAACGCTGGGGCAACGAAGAAGACAACAAGCTCAACGTCGAGGCCTTGACCATCGACGACACCAAAAGCACCATCAACAAGTACCTCGATGAACCCCAAGATGCTCACATCACTGCAGCACCATCAATCTCTCACATCACCAAGATTTGAATTTCTTTATTTGCCTAATCCTAATTTGGGTTTCGATCAACTCAATACCTTTTTTGCTACTTTTGGTTAAAATATAATAAGGTACTGATTTTGATTATATTTTGAGATCCTAATTAGGGTTTTGAATCTTTATCATTGATATCAATTTTTGTTTTGATGCTTATACAATGTGGTAAGAGATATAGTGTTCTATAGTTTTAATTCCTATTATTATGTTACTTAGAACATGAATGCAGAAACTCACATGTATAGTTGAGTCTAATAGATATGTTTTGTTCAGTTTTCACTTTTGGGTTTTGATATATAAGGGGGATAATTTGATGTAGGTTACTGTGAATGATACCCTGTATGCATTGGCGAGTACTTTCAAGGACTTGAATCTGTCAAAAGAACTGCTGAAGGGTTTATATATTGAGATGAAATTCCAGAAGCCAAGTAAAATTCAAGCTATTAGTTTGACCATGATTTTGACTCCTCCCCATAAGGATTTGATAGCCCAGGCGCATAATGGTTTTTCTGTCAATTTAAGAATTTCGTTTTTAATTAGGTTTTTCTGTCAATTTAGGGATTTCAATTCCTAACCCCTTTTTCTCTCTATTCATTTTTGTTGAAGTCACGGAAACACTCATAGGAAATCAAATTCTATAGGTTTTGTAAGAAAGTGGAGATAGTATTGAAGAGCCTCCCAACTGTCAAACTCTAACAACAATCCTACAGGTTTTGCTTTACCTTCAAGTTTTGCTTTATTTTGCTATCTAGGTTTTTTAGCACAACTGATTTAGCTTAGCTTAATCGTTTGTTTGATTAAATAATTATTTAGGCACCTAAAACGTCAACCTTCTTTGTCTCCACTCAGTTCCCCCCCCCCCCCCCTTTTTTTCAAACCTTCTACCTCTTCTATACAAGTTCATGTCTTTTTTGTTTTGGTCTGTCTCTGATTGTAAAATTTAGGAAGAAATTTTACCTTCTCGGTTGGTTTGTAGCTGTTGTTTTGTTTTATAGTAGAATTGTAGTGAAACTCCAGCAATTATTCTTTTTAAGCTATTCTAGCAAATGAAACATATAAAAATCTTAATTAAAGAGATATGTGATAAGTGATTGCAAAGGGAACAAATTAGCACAACTTATTTGTCAACATTAGATTTGTTGTTTAGTATATTTTTCTGCTCTATTGTTGGTGACACAAATTGGAGACATATGGCCATTAATGATTAATTCATAATGTGATTGTTTTGTGCAGATTTACTGTTCAACATTGCGCCGACTAGCATCATGATGATATGTTTCTTCTTCTTTTTTTGATTAAATAATAAATTAAAAAATTCATGTTTGAAAAAGGCACGATCTTTCTTCTCTATTCTAAACCAACCATAAACTTTTCTACCAATCAAATTCAATTTCTGAGAAGAACATTAATCTAGGATCTAGCTACTTTTGTCAAGCAGTAGGTGTCTGTTAGGTATTTGGAGTGCAGTTTAATTGTGGAATAACAAGATGTCTATATTTTGGAGGGTTTAATTTGAGAGATTATATAAGTTTACCGCATTATGCGTGTTTATTGTGCATGATTTAATATTAGTAGGTTGTGTACTTTTGGTTTCTAAGGTTTTGTTCTCAAAATATAATTCTGAATTTAGAGTTATAGTGTTATGATCTATTTAGTGTTATGATCTGTTTAAAGTAGTGAAACTATTTATTTTCATATAAATGTTTTGTGGTCTTTGGTGAGATTCATTGGATTAATGATGTGAAATTTAGTTAATTAATACCCATTTGGTGTCAAAGCATATAAGAAAGTGATTATTGGTATATGGATGCATTTACAGTTTCTTATGGCATTATTCATGACAAATCAAAAGGCATATATTACACCTTTATACAAAGGTTTTTTGTGCAGTTGACCTTATACTTAAAGCTTCAAGTTCTGTCTTGAAACCCCGTATTTTTAGAATTGTGATCTTGGAATTAGAACAATTAGATTTTCCCCAAGAGGATCTTCACTTTGAATCAGATTGAATTGCATATTTGAGATTTGAACTTGAAGTTACAAAATTAGTCAAGGTTAATAGATAAATTTTGAAGACAAGATAAAAGTCAGATTATATCCGAAATTTTTTTTGCTAAGCTTGCATTAGAGTGGCTGTTTTAGGACAGTGCTTTGAGATTCTTTTATGTAGTGGCTTGTGCAAAATGAGTCTCCACAACTTATAGGGTAGTGAAGTATTAATTAAGCTACAAGATGGCTGCCTTTATATTTTAAAATGCTTTGTGTTTTCTATCCCTTTTTATTTTCCTTTCCTATCCATCAAGTGCCCAGGTACATTGAGAGTTCACAATAATTTTTTAATGAAACAAGCCGGACTATTTTTAGCATAAACCTTAAGCTAGAGAGAGAAAAAAGAAGAATAGGAGGTTGTAGGTTATTAGCAACAAATAACACAGAAGTTGTGCTTGAATTTGTATGCAGGGAGTTTCACTCTATTTAATTTGATCGTGTTCAATTGAGTTATCAATCATAATGACCATGCTCTTTTGTTTTTGTTTTTTTTTTTTTTTTTGATGTACCTATATGAATTAATTAGATTGCTCAGCCCGTTTGTAAGTAATTAGCCATTTGTAGTAAATTGGGAATGATGTCCAAGTGGCTATCAAGGCTATTGGAGAATTTAAAGCCAACTGCGGTTGCTGATGCAAGTGTGATTTTTAGTGTGAAAAGTAAAATGCTAGTGAATTTCATTTAGTTTCCATTTATTTTATAATGTATAAATCATTAAATTGTGTTTAACATTAATGAGCTTATAACGTGGTAAATAGTGCTTATGAACCATTAGTTAAGGTGCCTTACCAGGCTCTTATAAAATATGTGTGAAAACGTGAAAGAAAATATATGTGCAATGTGTGTGTGTGTATATACATATATATACACACAAATGTAATCTTTAGTACATTTACTTATTTGTTTTAACTTACATTACTTATAAATGAATTGCATGAGGTTGATTAATTGTTTTGGCACATTACCAATTATTTTTAGCTCTTTTTTTTAGTGTTACATTTTGCTATAGGCTTTACTTTCTTTGAATTCCAAACCAATTGAGAAGGGAAATTAAGGTATCAGTGTAGCAAAAGTTTTATTTTAGGAGAAAGAGTTGAAAATTGGTAGTTTCATCGTTGTCGTGTAATAGAAAGTTCCAAGCTCGTGTTGCAAATTGCTCTTAAGTTCTTGAATGGTAGGGAATAACATGGGTTCTGAGATAGGTGCCTAGGATCAACTTAAGAATAGTGTGTGCTAGGTTGGATAATTGATTGATTGGTGTTATTATTGCTTTCATATGCCTCTTATATCTACGACTGAATTCATAGATAGCTTACCTTCTTCCATTAAGAATTTTCCAATTTTGTTATTACAACTTGAGCTATGCATTTTTTGCTTGCTTATAAAAAAGGATATAAGTGCAATTTATGAAAGTTAGAATAACAATTTGTTATCATTTTTCTTTATTAAATGAAGATAGAAGAAAATTTGTTATATATTTTTTAGTTTTTCATAGATATGTGTTTATATATGAGTTTGTTTAATTTTATATTTCTGTCTAATTTATTGGTCTCTGTGATGTTTCCAGCAAGATGGTTTTCCTTTTTTGGTGATTTTTATTGGCTTTACTTACACTGAGTGCTGTTTGTACGCCTGTTAATCAAATAGTTCGATGAAAGTGATAGATATAAGTGCAATTTATGAAAGTTAGAATAACGGTTTCTTATCATTTTTTTTTTTATTAAATGAAGATAGAAGAAAATTTGTTATATATTTTTTAGTTTTTCATAGATATGTGTTTATATATGAGTTTGTTTAATTTTATATTTCTGTCTAATTTATTGGTCTCTGTGATGTTTCCAGCAAGATGGTTTTCCTTTTTTGGTGATTTTTATTGGCTTTACTTACACTAAGTGCTGTTTGTATGCCTGTTAATCAAATAGTTTGATGAAAGTGATAGATATAAGTGCAATTTATGAAAGTTAGAATAACGGTTTCTTATCATTTTTTTTTTTTATTAAATGAAGATAGAAGAAAATTTGTTATATATTTTTGAGTTTTTCTTAGATACATGTTTGGAAACGAGTTTGTTTAATTTTATATTTCTGTCTAATTTATTGGTCTTTGTGATGTTTCCAACTAGATGGTTTTCCTTTTTTGGTGATTTTTATTGGCTTTACTTACACTAAGTGATGTTTGTATTCCTATTAATCAAATAGTTCGATGAAAGCAATAGACAATTTAAGTAGAATTTCATAGTGGGTTTGTGTGATTGTGTTTGAAATTGTAATTTTAAGATAGATTTGCTTGATTTTGATTGCTCGAATTTATTTGTCCTAAAGTAAATGTATCACAACAATACTTTTTGGGTTATTGATATTGTTGGGTTTCTTAGAATAATGGTTAGAACTCTAAGCCATATGGTCGTGGTTGTAAGAAAATGTTTGCTCTACTCTCTACAACACTCTAATATGTAACATTGGTTACACATTTTTGGATTGGATATTAGCTTTAGAATGTTGATTATAATGATAGAATTTTGTATAACCGTATACATATTCTTATACAATAACCACATGACACTTCTTAAAGCTTTTGAAGGATAGAATGATGCAAACCGTAATGAAAAAATCCTGTCACCTTGCAAATGAAGAGGATATGAGAATGCAATTTGTAGATCTATTTAGCATTGGCTTTGTAAACAAATTGATAAGTGCTAATGTAAGTTTTTTAAGATTTTATAATTTTAAAGCATTTGATTTGCTGAAATCTTATAGTTACTAAAAATTTTCTTGTGCATCGAATGGGTTAGCGACTAGTTGTTTGAGAGGCACTGGGGTAATTTGCATTTTCCTTTGATGGCCAAGCTAAATATGTACTAAACCGTGGTTTGGGCAACATGTTACTAATGAATGCAAGTAATGTTCAGTAATTTTCATCTAGATGGTGTGTGTCAACTGTCGAACCCAAAATTATTTATTACGCTAGTTTGGACGAGTTTATTTTTATTAGTTTATTGGACTTAACAAATAAGCTGGATAAAAGTACAATTGTAATTTAAAAAATAAGTTTTAAAAAGTTGTACATGAGCTGAATAAGTTGAAACTTAAAGATATGACATATAGGCATGAAAATAAGCTATGACAAACAGGCAAGACTTTCAACAGCTGAAGGTACTGTTGAGTACTAAACCTCAAGAGTTCTTCATGATCAGGGCAGCCAGCCTCATGTTAGGCACAGAAGCATGCAAGCAGAAGCTCTTCACACTTCAGGAGTAATCTTAAAATTTGGTTTGTGGACATGGTATAATTATTGTTGTGGGGCCTTTTTTTTGTTATGTTGGGCTGGGCTGCCCCTTTGTGATTGTAGGCCCAAGTGTTCTGGATTGCGAGAGTTGAGACCGGGCCAATTGGAACTCAACTTGGCCAGCTTGTGCGCAAATTATGCCTCGTCTGCCAGGGGAGTGTTTACCGCGGGCTGAGTTGTTATAGAGAACAGCCTACGACAAGCAGGACTATAACGCTGGCGGCAGGCAGAACTTCTGTTTCAGAGGAAAGAAGCTTACGGCAAGCAGATATAATTGATGAACAGAATCATAAATTCTGGAATGACCAGATAGTCCTTTTAATGGGAAATGACCAAGTAATCCATAACTATAATAACATTAATCAACCTTTGACAAATAAATAGTAAAGGAGATTAGTAATAAAATTAATCAAATAGACAGGGAGCAAATTCGGTTCGGCCTGCAGGATTAATGCCAAAGAGGAAGAACGCCTCTTCTCAACACGATTAACCTCCGAGGAAAGAATCCTACCATGGAAGTTAATGGGTTGAGGGAGGCGGACCTGAATGGGTAACGCCCGAAACAAGTATAGAAGAGTGCAGAGTTTTTGAGAGGGAGAGAAGGGAAGAGTCCTGTTGGTGCATGCCACTAACTCTCACACTCTTTCTTTCTATCTTTTCTTTTCCTTAGTGATTTTCCCTTTTTTGGTTTTTTAGTGTTGTGCTTCCCCTGTTTTCCTAGGTGTGTTACAGAGTATTTTCTTTTTTTTTAGTTTTTTTCTCCTTGTGTCCCCCTTTCGTTCACGGCAGAGGCTCCCTTTATAGTGCTTACCGTGGACGGGTTTTACCATTCTACCCTCCAACCACCTTTGTCTGACCCGGGTGTACTCGCCGACTATTACTGTTCCGTCTGCGAGTACCCTGCTACAGACAAAGACAACCACTTTGTCTGTTAGTCTACCGTGGCATCTCTACCTGCCGCGGTGGTGTTTCTCTCTCTCTACTCACTCATGGCATGCACCCATTGGTTCCAGCTCAGCCTTGCCTCTTTTTGGTGGTATGTCATCCCAGCAGGACGTATCCCCCAAAAGAGCTTGAGCAGGAACCTTGAAACAGGCCTTCCCCTCTCCCCACCACCAAACCACGCCCTCTTACTTCTGACCCCATGACCCCACCATGTCCTGTATTGGCTGGGTACAGGCTGGTGGTGCTTGGGCTTTGCGCATGCATATGTCTGAAATCTGCCTGCTGTTCATGCATTTGCCGCGGACTGGAGACTTTGCTTGCCTGCCGTCTGTTTCTGGCTTTTTTTACGAGCTATTACTCAGACTCCCCGCTGGGCTTTTGCTCAGTATTGGGCTTCGCGTTCTTTTCAACCCAATTTTCTAATTGCCTTTGTTTCCTATGGCATTACTTAGCATTTTCTGCCGTATTTTCTTCCTGTTGGGCCTTTTCTCAGGCCCGCCGTTCCATTTTCCCCCAGCGGCTTAATGTGGCCGCTGGTGTTCTCGCTTATGGGCTCCAATGTCCCCTTCTTTTCCCTTGGGCCTCTCTGGCCTATTTCTTTGGACGTCCTTGGTCCATTTACTAACTCCGCATCCCATGGGCTCTTACTAACTTAATTGGGCTTCCCCGGCCCAATTTCCTCATTCTCATCCTTGGGGTTCATGGGCTTACCATTATCCCCTACTTTCTTTACTTATTTTCCTTTGGGCCTGCCGCGGCCCATTCTCTCTTTTTCACAACACATACTGCCCATGGATGCTATTTTCTCTCTTTCCGGGCCCTTTAGGCCCGCTTACTTCCTCAAGACCCATTCATTCGTTTTGAGGGGCCTGTGATCCATTGTTCCTGCCGCTTGGGCCTAATGGTTTTTTTTCGCTTAGTCTGCCGCTTCTCTGCTGCCCGCATTGCTGGGTTGGGCTGCCTTTGTCAACTTCGAAAAAATGACCCTCAACAATTATAAGCAAACGTATTGACAGACGATAGGGTGAAAAAAGTCAGTTGTAATGGTCAAATAAGTTGATTATGGTTGGATTTTTTCTTGACGTAATACATTCATTTAGCCCCCAAAAGAAGCTGTTACAACTTACAATACATCCATCATATTATACAACATCATTTAATCCACATAACCAACAAAGCAGATTCAGCAGAATAGTATCAAATCAATACCTGCATAAATAGAAAAAAGGCAGGGGAAATAACCAAAAGATCTAAGATGGCAATTCTATTTTATAAACCGGTCACCAGAAATACAAATGAGTAATAAATTAACTTCACTGGGAAGATATCAGAATGCATCTAGTGCATCATACTTATTGCAACAGCATAAGAATATGAATGCTAAAAACTAGGGTTTGTTGGATAGAGACAAATGGGCAATATCTGGAAGGAATATCAACATGATGCTAAAAAGTGGGTTTCTAAAGATTCCTCCTATCTGGAAAGAACACAATTCCCGATAAAATACCTTCTCCTAATAACCATTTCTTTCTGCTTGCAAAATTAGCACAAATGTTGGAAGAAATAGCTTTAAGTTTCCCTTGCTTCAGTCAGATATCCTCATCTCAACTCCAAGAACGTCCTTGACCACCTCATATGTCACGAATGCAATTGCTATGGATGGGACCACCTAAGGAGAATAGCAATACAATTAAAATGTTCTCTACCCTGAATAACATTAACAGAAAAAATGAAGTTTGATATAATAATCTCCTCCAGCAAACAAATTGATATTTGAATTTCCTTAAAAAGGAGAAAATGAGGATAAATTATATCTACATCCACTCAAGTTACCAATTAATAGATAAGTAACTCTCCTTTCAAACACATGCTAAAAAACTTTTAAAAATAAAATAAAAAAGAAAAAGAAAAAAAATGCAGTAACTTTAGTAGGTGATGGATGTGTATAATATCAATTGGCCAAATGAAGCAGAACATGAATAATAAAATACACTATACCTTCACTGAATTGGGGACCAAACCCTTGTACAACGCTCCATATCCCTCGTGCCGAACTGTTTTCCTGAAAGCGTCAACCATGCCAGTATATTCAAGAGGTGCCTTGCTCTTCCCATCAGCAGTCAGGACAGATGAAGCATTTTTCCAGCCTACCATCTGCATTCTTCGTCGAATGACATCAAGAGGGTAAGCAACAGTCTGACCAACAGTTCCAGCAGCAGCACCACATGCAAGTCTGGTTGTCACACTCAGCTCAGAGTTTTCAGCAAGTCCAAATGGTTTAGTTTGAATCAACCAGTCTTTCAAAGATTCATACACGGCAAAATTGAGACCCACATATGGAATCTACAAACACCATACAGTAATTACAAGCCCCTTCATATAGAAATGAGAATTCAAAATCTTCTGTGAATATAGTAGCGTTAATGTGCAGATAATTTTTTATGACCTAATAAAGGATAATATTCAATAGTTAGCAGCAGAGGAGCTTGAAAATCATTAAGTATTTACTTACAACTCCTATGACAGAAGGTAGCCAGCCTCTGTAAAGAGCCCGAGGGCCTTCTTCCCGGAAGACTGTAGAAAGAGCATGGAAGATTCCCCTATATTGGCGAGGAGAATTTTCTGTCTGAAAAAAAAAAATACAAAAACAAAGTTAAGCTGAAGTGATTAGATGAAAAGTATTCCTGCACTTCGAAGACAGTAATTAGAGGAGCTAATGACATTTAAATTCCAAATCAAAACTGCAAACAATACCTGGACAGTCAGCCGACCCCGTACCATGTCCATTGGGTAAGTTGCTGACATGGCAATAATTCCAGCACATGCACCAGCTCCAAGTCGTAAAAGAGGAGTAAGATGTGCCTCTTCTGCATTAGATGATGAAGAAATGTATCTTTAACCATCATTCACAATCATCATTATAATCTCCCTCTCTCCAACATCCATACCCCCAAAAAAAAACCCAAAAATAGGGTGAGAGAGAAAGAGAGATCAACACCAGAAGCAACCATTCAATGATAGCATTATGCACAATTTACAAGAAAAAGGTGTTCAGATGAGCTTATTTTTATTGGCTTCTTTTGTTTAAAAAAGAAGAATGTAAAAATACAGATGTACCTAAGGCTTTAAAAAGGTGTACATAAGAGGTGAAAATAATATGGCATTTATAACTCTAAATCAAACAGATCCCCCCACCCCCCAAAAAAGGGAAAAGATAAGTATCATTTCTGAAATCCAACGATAACAAATGAAAAAGAAGACAATGGATGGTCATACCATTCCCAGATTGTCGACGATAAAGCCATAAAATTCCACTGTTTACAACAAGTAAGCAAAGGGAAAAGAGTAATTATTAGGATACAGAAATGAATGTCAATGGGAATCAAAAAAATATTAAGGAGAGGGGGAGGAGGTTAAGCGCAGCAACATACTTAGATGCTTGCTCATAACTAAAGAACTTGACAGCTGAGTTTGGGACAATACGAGCACAGTTAGTTCCATTTCCTTTAAACATTCCTCTTATACCCTCAGTTCTCCATATATATTTCAAGCCTTGAATCGTTCCATTGTATTTGATACTGTGAGGATTTTGAACCTGCATATTCCAAAAGCAATAACTACTCATTCCAGCTAAAGAGATGATGATATTATATACATTTAAAAGTAAAACATTCTCCCCAATGCAATCATGGGAATCATGAACAATAGCATCTCTCTCTCTCTCTCAAAAGTAATGTAAATAATCAAAATAATCATTAATATATATCTGCTCACTAAAAGGGGAGCCTTGGGGGGGGGGGGGGGGGAGGATTCAAATGGTGAAGAAGAAACTACCTGGAGCAAAATTTTTAATCTTTCTAGTGGAGCAACAGCACTACGTGAGCTGCAGCAGAAAGTACATAAGACTTGTTAAATGTAATAAACTACAAAGTCAAAAGCTTGCCCCAAGAATGCATGTTGCAAGAAAGAATATCTTGTTGCCAACCCTAGCAATAACAATGGTTAAGTGTATTGATTCAGGTCAGGCCATTACATTTTTCTTCCAGTTCAAGGACCTCAAATGAAGAAAACATCCTAATACATAGCAAGACCATGCTTTCTATAGGAAATAATCAATACTCTAAGGCATATGGTTGTAGATAACATTTTCCAACCTTATTACTATAAGTAACATTTTCCAAAAATATTTTATTGTCTTTATACTCAAAACTTAGGAAAAATGCCCTGACACCTCTTGAACTTTGAAGTAGTTTCCTTAACACCTCCTAAACTTTTATTTTGGCCAATTTAGTACCTAAACTTTATTGATGCGTCAAATTGCTACTTTCGTTAGTCACATTTAATAAATTTAGCGTCTACACGTGTGGATGAAAGCAGTATTTGCAGGTTCAATTTTGACAGAGAAAACTTAGGAGAGAGGATCAAATGAACTGGACCGCTTCATTCCTAGGCCCACCTGAGCCAGAGTTTGGGGTTCCGCCACCGCTGCATTCATGGTCCCGCTGGATTTGGTTCAGTTTTCTCCCTTTCATGCAAGAGAGAGAAATCAAGTTAAAACTTTTTTTTTTTCCAGCCGTTGGTTTCTGCAGATTCTTCGTCAAATTAGCAAGATTTAAAAAGAACCCTTTTGCTAGTTCTACCATTCAAAATTGTTTCAAATCGTTGTTTTATGCTGACTTGTAATATATATATATATATACTTTTTCTACCTTTTGGGATTTTTAAATCTGATGAACCCCATCCACTGGATTTGGTAAAGTTCTTCCTCTCTTGGTCTGGTCAAAACTTTGGGGTGTGAATATAGAATACTAGTTTGGTTCCATGGATATTTGAGTTGTTAATTAAAATTTAGGAGAAAGGAGAAAAAGAGTGAGTTACCAAGAAAGTGTGTTTAGGGATGAATTGGAGACCATAATTCCTTTTGGGTTTCTTGATTCCATAGCTTGAAAATAAAACAGAGAGAGAGACAAAGATAGAGCCTGAATAAGCTAAGAAATTTGGGGTGTGGTTCCGGTGGGTTCACCTAGCTTGCTCCTCTAGTCCTCTTTCTCTCCTGGTTTTTTCTCTCTAAATTGAACCTGCAAACACTTCGTTTTTTATAATTTCTTTTCCCCTCCATGTGGTTAGAACGTTAGTTTATTAGAGTGAACTAACGGAAGTAGCAATTTGACACATCAGTAAAGTTCAAGTACTAAATTGGCCAAAATAAAAGTTTAGGAGGTGTCAAGGCAACTACCCCAAAGTTCAGGCAGTGTCAAGGCATTTTTCCCTCAAATATCTCTCGTGTGCCATGCATGCCATATCACATTTCAATCCCTTAAATCTTCTATTCAATTCCCAAAAACCATACATTTGCTCCCAAAACATACAGCCAATTTCTTAAATGCTTGAAAACTATAACTTGTAGGAAATGAAACAAAATCCTAATTCCTTAAAACTTTTAGATTAGATTTAAATGCTAATGCTGTCAGTAGATTCAACAACTTAAAAAGTACAATAAGTAAAGTAGAGAAGTAGTCACTAAGACTTTCTTCCTTTTAGAAATATAGTGAATGGCAAAGTCATGAGTTCAAAACCCATCGAGTGAGTATGTATCCAATCCTAAAAATTAAAAAGAAATAAAAAGACACAGAGTCTTGATCTCCGTAAGATTGATACTGTCTATGGAGCCATGCAATAGTAAGAATGTAATAAATGTAAACATAATCTCATCCTAATTAGCACCAACAACAGACCCTTCACAATGAGAACTATATAAAGCTTATTCCACATTCAAAAACCCCCAACTCAACACAGGCAACCCACAAGAATATCAGGGACAAAAAATTGGGGGCACCAACATATAAGGGGTATATCCTACTCAAAAAAAAAAAAAAAAAAAATTCCACGCATTACCACTGGAAAATTTGATCTCACCCCCATCTAAACCTCCCAACAATCTGACCAAAGGATATAACCTAAATCTTCACTGTATATTCTTCCATAAACACCAAAAACCCAAAGCCAAGAGCTTTGTAGCTCGGTGGCATTACCTGGTCTTCTTATAAGGAGAACCAAGGTCAAATTCTCCCCTCATCCACTTGTTGTAAGAATTAAATTATCAAAACACCAAGAACCCAATGCAGAAAAGCTCTAAAAGCAACCATTTCTAAAAAATAAATAAATAAATTAAAAAACCTAAGTTGATAATTGACCCAAATTGAAATTTTACAATTCTAAGACATGGGCAGCATGATTTTATGTGTGTGTGTATATATAGATAACAAAATCAATGACCTCTCATTTAACAAAATATAGAACATAAACCCCCAAAAAAATTAAAATTAAAACTTGTTCAATGATTAAAGCAAATGAGTAGAAACATAAAACAACAACAAGGAAAAAAAAAAAAAAAAAAAGGGAGAGAGAGAGAGAGAGAAATGATTCAGAGAAATTCAACAAAAAACGAATACAGATCAAGAACAATCACAGAAAGTAAACAAAGAAAACGAAAAATGAAAACTCACACTCCGCCGGCGACGCCTCCGGCGATGAGAGACTTGCAGATGCTGAGTAAGGCATGGCTAGGGGCTTTGACACCTTCGCTAGCGAGCTTGGCTTCCTCGGCGAGGTTTACGATCGTCGAAACGGCAGACTCGCCCGTCGTTTTGCTCGCCACGTCCTCAGAAGCCATCAAAACAGAAACTTTAAAAAACAAACGCAGCAAACCCTAGGGTTTCACGGTCAAAACGGCTACTTTGACCGGCGTCCGACGACGTCGTTTTTTAGCGAGAGTGAGTGAGCATATCTGCGAGAGACGGAAGCGTGTTTTTTTTTTTTTTTTTTCCTGTTTTTTGTGTTTTTGGTTTTGGTTAGTTGGGGGAAAAAAATAGTGAATGACTAAAAAATAAAAAATTCAGAAAATGAAAAACGAAAAGAAATAATTACAGTTAAAAAAATAAAAAAAATAAAAAAGAATATTTGTGACAACAAACAGTGCTATGATGTTATCACGTATGCGGACATAAAAACGCCCTGTCGCACAGACTCGCCGCATTTGGATGACTATATTTATTATTTGTGATTGGGGTTTTTTTAATTAAAAAAAAAGAAAGAAAAAAAAAAGAAGAGAGAAATAAATTGTGATTGGATTTGGGAATTATAGGAATAATTTTTATTTATTTATTAGAAGTTAGAAAATTATAGGAATTAATTTTAATATGGGAAAAAAACTATCCATCTATTGTTTTTAACCACATTTTATATTGATCATCACGCACCCTTGATGCGATAGTCATTACATAAGTATAAGTACTTGTAAAATGTGGGGGGACAAGAGCCGGGGTTCAAATCTCCAGGAGGGAGTTTCACACGTATATATAATAAAAAATAAATCTAAATTGTTTATTATTCCTTATGTCGTGGAATAGGGCTTTAAAAGATTTCTTTTTTCTTTTATTTTTTGAAATATAAGACTTTAAAAATATATTTTAAATGCATTATAAATTAAAAATTTTAAAATTAAATGTGTAAGATATAAAATTTTAATTCAAACCATAGTCTAAACATTTTAATTTACAAATTTTGGAATCTCATTGTACATTCTTTTATTTTATGATAAATTACAAATTATACCCTTGAAGTTGGGGGTCGACTGGATTTTACACCCCAAAGTTTCAGAAACTTGATTTTACACCCTGAAATTTGTTTCCATTAGCAATTCACCCCCATGGTTAGTTTCTGCTGTTAAGTAACACATCATCATGCTAATGTGTTTTATTTTTACCAAATCAGCCCCAAAACTACGTCGTTTCAGTGATGACCAAGTGAAGAGCTAGCACAATCAAAACTACGTAGTTTTAGGCCTACACTGTTTTTTTTTTTTTTTTTTTGGGAGAGAAAATTCCAAGCCTAAACCTAAAACACATTACTCTAGCTTAAACGATAGCGTTTATATCAAAAAACATAAACCATAACCCCACGATTTGTCTGCAGACCATCGGCTGTGTGAACCCTGGCAAATCCCGTGGTGTACAATGCAGCAATGGTTACTCTAATACTAATACGAATTGGCAACCCCCCAACTTCTCTGACATTCTAGTTGACTCCTTTCAGAAGTCCCTTGTTGTCTCTTCCGTTGGTGCCATCCACTACGCCCAACAGGTATCATTTTATACTTGCCATAAACTAGTACTATAATCATCTTCAATTCCCATGTTATTATATTGACTTTCAACCTTAATTTTCATTTCATTAATATATGTTGTCAAAAACCAAACACTTTTTAATTGATTCTTTCCTTACTCTTGTTGTGTTCACAATAATTTCTTGGGTTTAAAATTGATTTGATAAATTTGTAAAAATTTGATTTTTTTTATTTTTTTTATTTTGGTAACCATAAAATTAGAATTAGGTTCGTTCGGGCACGGATGAAAGAGGAAGGGGGACAATTCTCTTCATAGGCTATTCAACTTTTCTCAATGGCATTCTTGGTTTCTCTGTCCAGGACTAAGCTGGTTAGACATATTGCAGGGTTATGGTTTCTATATTTTTTATTTTAGAGTTTGGCCTAAACGTTGTCGTTTACGCTAGAGTAATATGTTTTACGTTTAGGCCTGAAACTATGTAGTTTTGATTGTGCTAGCTTGGTCATCACTAAAACGACGTAGTTTTGGGGCTGATTTGGCAAAAATAAAACACACTAGCATGATGATGTGTCACTTAACAGCAGAAACTAATCGTGGGGGGTGAATTACTAATAAAATCAAATTTCAGGGTATAAAATCAAGTTTCTGAAATTTTGTGGAGTAAAATCCAGTCAACCCCAAATTTCAGGGGTGTAATTTGCAATTTACCCTTTATTCTAAATTTCATTTTTATAGTAAAAATTTTTATTCATTAAGTTTTGTATCATTCATGGTTTTATTGTTTTAAAGGCTTTATAAATTTTATTTGAATTCTTTTATTTGCTTATGATTTTATGATTAATGGTTTAGTGTAGGTCAAGAAGAGTTAAAGGAAATTGAGCTTAGGCTGGAATTTGGGTAGGCTCAATCAAATGTTCAAATGGATTACATGAGCTCAAATAATACGAGGAAAGAGATAGTCCAAAGAGGGAGTTAGCCCAAGGAAAGAATAGACTAAGGAGGATGAAGAGCTATTGGACCATGCCAAGGATGTTGATTTGAGGAAGATAACAGTAACTAATCCGAACAAAAATTGGAGGAAGCTTCCTGACAAAGCCACTGTCCCCTCAACATTAAATGCTCTGCACCACCCAAGCATGTCGCATTAATGGCTGAATGACACCAAAATGATGTCTCAACAGCCTATTACATGCTCATCACAACCTTAAAAGGAGGGGAAAAGAAAGATGGGACAAGTATCTTGCTTGAAGAATAACCCACCCCACAGGTAGACGGCCAAGATTGAAGCACTATAGTTATAAATAGGAAGAGATCCCCCATGCACAGGGATTGGATCCAGAAAACAAAAGAGAAAGAGAGAAATCACTTGTAATATTGAGAGAAGCTTTGTCTTATATTTCCATCTTAGAACAAATATTCTTCAAACATATCGAGGAAGGAGAAATAAATTAGAATTCATTGTATCTTATACAAATTTGGTTTGTACTGTTGTTTTTCAGTTCTTTACATTGAAACACTGATTTGGATTCAATTGTTGGTCTTAAAAATCCACTTCTAACAAATTAATTGTCTTGGACAAAAGCCCAACCCATTATCCAGGGTCTTCGAGTTTTTACCCCTACAGTTTTAATTTATAGTCGTGTAATATGTAAAATCACATATATATTTTCATTTCTTTAGATTTTCAATTGTTTGTAATTGTCAACACTTAATTGAGATTTAAAATTATAAATTCATTACTATACTCCTGAGGATTCAATATTATGGATGATAGATTGTTATTCTTTAAAGTAATATAGGAGATTTAAAAAGAAAAAAAATTTAAAATAATGGTGTCAGTATTCTGACCGGTTGTAGACAATTTTTATATAATCATAATAGTTTGAAAGATGATAGTATATCAAATTTAATAATTTATATATTTTATATTTATAATATATGATTTAATCTAGTATTAAAAGGTTATGATTTTTACATTATGATACTATATAATAAAAATTAGTTAGTCTTTATTAGTGATTTTGATAAATTACATAAGTTTCTTGTAGTGTTTGGGTATTTTTAAGTTAAATACTATTTTATAATTAAAATCATGAACTTTGAAAATAATTTTAATTCATATCCTTTAATGAGTCACTATTAACTAAAAACAAGAAAATTTTAAATAAAGTGTGATTTGCTTTTTAATAATTCAATAGTTTCAATTAGGTAGGAAAGATTTGAGCCTTAAATGCCTTTGTTGAAAATACCAAAAGATGTTAACTAGTTAAGTTATAATGCTTTTGACAAAATCCTTTAATATGAAGCTATAAGATGTAAGATCTATGGTACAGTATGAAAATTTTTTAACTATATAATGATTAATCATTTAGCTACTATCACCAAAACATTCACAATACAGTAAAATATATTTTAAAAAAAAAAACTATATAAACTCATGTCCAAAGCATATATAATAAAAATTGTAACGTACACGCTACACTAAGTCAATACTCTCTCCATTCTCAAAAAAAAAAAAAAAGTCAATACTCTCTTCTTTATTATTTTTTACCCTTTTTTCCTTCTTTATGTGATGTAGCAAATTGTAAGTACACCAAAATAATTAATATAGTTGTTCTAAGTTCAGCCTTATTTTCAAAGTTTCAAAAAAAAATTACAAAAATTATTGCTTTGATTAAAATCATTCTACCAAGAATTTCTAGAAAATTTAAGAGAAATTTTATCATTTATTTGTTATTATTTTAATAATCAACCATAACCTTGTGTTTTAATAATAAAAATTGGGTCGTATTCATCATTTTTTTTTCATTGTGTAGCTCGATTTGAGTATTACAATTTATATGACACAATTTTGCTATGAAACTCATTATAAGTACATTACAATTATTCACATTGTTTACTTTAAGCGAAACTCTATTACTAAAAATTTCAAAAAATAAAATAAAATAATAATACATATAAAAACTTAATTTTCAAAAGTTCAAATAACATTTTTTGGTGTTTCCAATGAAAAATATCCAAGATTAAATCTCTCATTTTTAATTATTGAATTATTAATAAATAAATACAGATTAGATATAGATAGATCATAGAGATGTTGGATCTATAATGAGCTAATTGTGTACTTTGAGATATCTTACATATCATGGATATATGCTCAAAATCAGGATTGAGATAACAGATAAGTTCTCATGTGTATGGTTTATACTGGAATGTCACTATTTTCATTAAAGGGAGGCCAACATTGTGGGTCATTTGATGCTTTAGTCCACAAATGGCAACAAAAGCTTTTTTTGTTGTTAGTGTCCAACACATAAATGAAGTGATAAGTTGTTTGAATTTTTTTTTAATAAATATTTTATAATTTCGATATCATTATCTTTCTTTTCAGAAATAAAATACAAAACTGTCTAAGATGTCGATGTCAACATTTGATAATGTTCTATTTCAATAAATTCTAACCACATACACACACAAAGGAAAGAAACAAGTCGAAGCTTCAGATGCTTTTTAACGTTAATACGTTATATAATAGCATTACCTTCAATTTTTAACTTATTAAAGTCGGGTTTTTTTCCTTAATTACTTTTATTGGCGGGTAGCAGTATTGAAGTCAAAATTTAGAAGCAGGGAATGTGGAACATAATCTTCAACTTTTAATTTTTATTATACCCAAATTGATGTTTGATTTTCCATAAAAAATAATAAAGCAAAAACCAAAACTTGATGTTTGATTTTTCCAGGTGGCACAGATTATCCTAGAGCAAGTGAAAGTAAATTTGTCTCATTGAATGTGATAGTTCCAACGCCTGTGTGTTTTATACTTTTATTTCCTTTATTTTATTAGAATCTAATACTTCATTGTATTTGCTTCTCAAAAAAAAAATTTCATTGTATTTTAATGGTGCGTTCTAGTTTGCTAACTTAGCTCAACTAGTAAAAATTTTTATAATTAAATAAGAAATCTATTTACACTAAAAAATTATAAAAAGCAATATGAAAGCTTAGATTTGTGTTAAAACACAAGAACTTGTCCAGACCCCCAAACAAAAATTACGGCTAGGTTGCTTTTACTCTAATTTAAACAAAGTGCGGAACAAGAGTAAATATGCACAATGAACTGATAACACTACTCTAAGTCATATTCATCCACAATCAATAATAAAATGAAAACTTAAAAAGTAGGGAAGAGAGAAGCAAATACAAGATAACACTAAGGCGTGTTATCAAAGAGGAAACCGAAGAACTCGGCGAAAAACCTCTCTGCGACCCTCCAAGTCGAAATCGATCTACTAGAGAATAAAGTTGAAGTACACGAATAACAAAAGACCCTTCAAACCTAGTCTACCCAATGTACTTAAGCCCTCCAAGCTCCTGCTACCAACGGACTTCTTGGAGTCCTATCTTCTCTAGCTTTCCGAATTCTGCAATTCAACCCGATTGCATCCTCCACTAAATGGCTCCTTCCAATGCTTCCTAACAGTACCAAAATCTCACTTAACACTCAGAATGAGTGTGGTAAATGTTTGAGCTAACAACCTCTCAAGGATTTAGAGATGAAGATGTAGGAGTTGAGGAAAACCACAAAGAAATGTATAGATGATTGTAGGTATAACAATCTCTAACTCTCAAATGTATTTGCTAGGGTTTTCTTTTTGAAAATCTGAGGGTATTTATAGTGTGGGTAAAGAATTTGGTAAAGTAACTTAACTTTTTACCAAATAGAATGTTTCACGGGTACTTCGCAGGATAGCCCTTCTTGTGAAACACTTGCAAAACACTTGCAAACTTGACAACCTGGCATGACTTTTCAGCTTCCAATCATGTGCTTCACACATGGCCTTTTTGCGGGTTGCATCTCGCAAACTAGTCGCGAATTGCACTGATTCACCTTTTGAAGCTTCATTCTTCACCAATCTCTCATACTCATCCCTTACAAATAAACTTGCATACATACAAAGAAAATGATTGAAGAAATTAAAATCAAATTTGACACAAAATTAAAGCCAACACAAGCTAGTTGGAAATCACAACTTTACACAATCATCAATAAGCTAACATCATAAATTAGAATTCTATCATATCTATCTCAAAAAAAAATATTTATTTCAATGAATATTTCAATTCGTTTTTCTCCATATAAATATAAATAAATAAAAGAAGACAAAGAGGAAGAAAGAGAGGAAAGAATCTGATACTTAGGAAGTATGATCAACCTTTGCCTTTTATCAATGCCATGTTGAAGACTCTCTTTGCCTTGAATATTCTGGCTCGAGTGCTTGGCCATGACAAGATATCTGACGAGCCCAATCCAAATTTGTTAACTTGCCCAACCCACATGCTCGGCTTAGTTGGGCCTATTTACAGAATCTTTTGAGTCCCACTTGAACTAGTCCACGAGTTCATATTAGCTTATTTGGGAATGGGATCGTCATGCTAACGCCTATGAATTCTAGATTGAAGGATACTTCTGAATTTTGATTAAAATTTCGAATCACTTTTGTTTTGGCTCTTTATTATGTAAAGTTTTCACCTCAAGTTGTTTTTATATTGGCTATACAGTCTATTTTTAGTAATATAATATTATATGAGTGACATAGTTTAATGAACGTCACTTATCTAACACTTAACAGTCAAATTATTAATAAAAATAAATGATAGAACAAATATGAAAATGAGATCAAATATGAAAGGTTAAAATGAAAATTCTAAAAGGTAAAATATTTAAATTGAAAACAATTTTAGTCTATATTATACTTATCTAAATGTGCACTTTAGTCTATATCATACTTTTCTTTTCTTTTTTTCTTTTTTCTTTTTTTTGAGAACTACTTATCTAAAAAATTTAAATGGTTAGAATATAGTAAATTTAATCATTATTTGAATTGCATTATGCTCACATGTGGGTTCAATTCAAGATCAACTAACAGAGCGGAGATAGTATCCAAATTATTTGTTACCATGATAAATTAATACATATACCAAAAACTTAAACCTATTGTGAATTTTCTCATTTAATCCAATCTCTAATAGTTAATGGCCATCAAACAATGAACAAATACAAACGAACACTGAAAACAAATCAGGGAGATCAGCAGTACAAATGGCTGAGATTTGAGAGGCCACCACAAAAAGACATAAAAGCCGACCATCCAATGGAGTAATGCAATCTTTTTGTTAGTGAAAATCAATGTTATCATTATGAGATCATGGGAATCAATTAGAGATAAAAAGGTTTAGATATCCGGCTCCATCCTCTATTCTTTTTTTCGCATAAGTGGGACATGAAAATTTTGATGCATGGACTCCTAATATTAGAGACACTGTTTTGGCCCATGGTAGGTGGCTTCCTTGTCGTCTAATGTGGGCAAATAAATTTTTTTCCTAAAACTTAAAGAAACAAGTTATATTGTTAATTCAACAACTCCAACTGCAACAACTTTGCAAGCCCAATAACATTGTACCAAACGTCCTATACTTGTTTTAGTTCAATGAAGTTTGATATAGTCATGGAAGACAGTTTTTAGTGATGTCAAGTCATTTTTCTCCAAAAAAATATACGTCAAGAAAGAAAAAAAAACAAAAACAAAAAAAAAAAGCAAAATGATTACTCAATCTCTCTATATATAATAAAGCTTAAAAGATGATTTGGGTAATGCAAAAAAATGAAGAAAAGAGAGGAGGAAGAAGAAGAAGCTGCTAGCATATGGGACTGTGGGAGTCCTTTATATGATTCACATGAAATAGCTTCACTTGGTCATCTCCTTGAGAGGCACATGATGGCCTTGCCCTTTTCATGTAGCTCTAGTCGGTTTACTATACCACCAACTACATCAAGCTCAAATAAGGGCTATATGGCAAAGAAGGAAGGTCTACATGAAGTGGGATCAGTCACCAAATTTGGAGGGAGTAAATTGTGGAAGAGGAAGATATCTGGAGAAAGTAAAGAGAAGGCCAAAAAGCTTAGGATCGGATTTCATGGTATCTGTAGAAGGGTTGGTTTATGCAAGAAAAAATATTATAAAAACGACAAATGAAGATTATAGAGTAAATGGAGGACTAATTACCATTCATAAGGGGAGTCCAAATTGCTCACTGCAAGGGATAACATAGTAGTAGATCAATGGTGGCTACAAATTGTTGCAGAGCAGAAGGCAAGTGATATAAACATATTGTGTAGATGAGTGAGAGTGAAGGGCCTAGTGATTAAAGGAACTTGTACAGATGGCTGGAGGTTCTATATGCACGTATGTAACATTCATCAAGTAAGATTGCTGGTTTTTTTTTTTTTTTTTTTTAAATTACAATTCAGTGCGTGGTATCTGAGCCATTGATTTATAGTCAAGGTTTCAGCTTGCAGTCCATTTTATCGGTTTTTTTTTTTTTTTTTTTTTGGTGGGGTGCCGAACCAATAAAGAAAAGATATTGGATTGTTATTATGACAGTATAATTTTTGTTTTTAAGAAATCGTGTACCAGTTGGGAAGTTATTAGATACTTTCAAACATAAACGGAGCTATATATGGACTAGGGGGGCAATGGCCCCCCTAAATATATATATATATATATATATATATTTTTTTTTTTTTAATTATTAATATATTAATAGGTACTAATTTTAGCAATTTTGTTTAATAAAATTACACTTTGCCCCCCTTAACAATGCCATCAATTCTTTTATGAGTAATGTTATAATTACAAATTTTTTTACAACATTTCTACAAATTATTAAAATAGCAAATTTTTATTGGTTCGCACACTTACATAACTTTTTGCTTACCAATAATCACTAATTACATTAGAAATTTATAAAAATTTTGTAGTTTTAGCATTTTTCACCTTTTAAAGGCCATAAAAATTAATAGATTCAATCTAAAATAAAATATACAAGCCCCAAAAAATTAGCCTAACAACAAAAATTACCAATAATAAAACTATAAAAAAAAAAAAAAAAAAGCCCAATTAACATATTTTATCCAAAACAAACAACATTACCCTTTAAAAAATTTTAAACAAAAATCCTCAGTAGTAAAACAATAGAATCAAAGGCCGGAGTTGCCACACACATCGAGCAATACAACCGCCCCCTAATTCCAAGTCTTGGCTCCGTCCCTCCTCTCAAGCATGGTGATATGATGTTTCATTCTCTCACATTTATAATGGATCCTACCATGAATTTAAGTAGTAGAATCTACCATAAATGTGATCAAAGAGAACATCACATCATCGTACTCCAGAGTATCTAATAATTTTTAAGTTAAATGATTTTTTTAATATTATTATAAAGAGTGATCATAATAAAATAAATTCCCTAGATTTTGAATCTATCGAACTTATCCATGCCAAAAACAAAGAAACAACAACAAAAGCATAAAGTTCAGAAATTCAATATAGGAAGTTCCAAAGAGTATGATGATTGAAATTGGTATTGCATAAAAAATAAAAAATAAAGTTTGTTTAAAAATCATCTTTGCTTGATTTTCTTGTACAAGTTAAAATTGTTAAAAAAAAAAAAAAAAAAAAAAAAAAAAAGAAAAGAAAGGGAAATACAGAATATCATGAACTTTATGGTATTTTGCCAGACATTAAAAGTGTTAATTTATTAGAAGAAAGAGTGCAATAAATTAGTTCGGAAGGTTAGATGTTTTTATTTAAATTAGATGTTTTTTATACAAATTTTCTCATTTTGTATTTTATATTTATTAATACTTAATAATTAAATATGTATCAATATTAATCATAAAAATATAATATTTATCAAGTTAAATTATATTTATTATCAAGGATGCTTATTGGGTAAGGTGAGGCGTCTTTAGAGCCTCGACAAGTGTTCAAGTGTCTTAAACAAACTGTGAGGTACTTGAGACGAAAACCTCAATAAAATATAATTGAAAAAAAGATAGTTTCATAATTAGGCAAAAATGGTGGTTATAGTACTTTAGTTTAAGACAGTGGTTCTCTTTCTCTGACTCTCTTATCTATAATTCTATATCCCTTCTCTTCATTTTTGCAACAAAATATAAATACTTTTTGAGATTAGATTCAATAAGAACCTATTGTAGGAATTACATTTTATACCCCTTGGTAATATTGTGCTACCTCAAATTTTTGCAAATGAGAGACTAGGAGCTACTACACAAAATCACACAAAGTAAGACACTATTACCTAATACAATAAAGACAAACCCAAACGAAGCTAGTACATGTCACTAAGTCAAGGAAAAAAATAGTATATGCCACTAAGCCAAAAAGTCACAAAAAATGTTGCTAAGCCAAGAAGCCTCCGGCGTTGTGCCACCGGAGTTTGGAAAAGCCATCATGGTGTGTGGTGATCTAAGCAGAATTTTCAAGCTTACTTACAAATTGGGGCGGAGGGAGGGGGGACCAAGGCCTCTTTGACTTTTCAAAAATCCTCCCTCCCTCTTGTATTTTTGGTATAAAAAAAAAAGGACATAAATTTAAATAATGACCCCTTGATTTTTACTTAAAACATATAATGCATTTATATAGTTGACTAATACATTTTTTATTCCCTCTGATTACTCTTACGTCATACATAGCTCATTAAATATAAGTGTAATCATAAGTAATTTAATTATGTTTTTTATTATTAATTGACTGGTATATTTTTAACACTTTTGAGTGTTATGTTCCTTTGTCTTAAAACTTAGGCCAAAAGCCAAACCATATAAATCTTTGTGTTCTCGTGTGATTGTTTGTTCAGTTTTCTATTTCTATTTTGCATAAACCCACTATTATTTGGCTACACATAACAAATAGATATTTATGCTTCCGCTATTCTCAACATATTGGTATGAAAGCTTCCGCTTTTCCAACAAAAGACTAGACCACCACACCTATGGAGGATTCGACAACTTTTACAGACTGCTTATTGAAATTTATCTCTCACAATAGTTGCCATAATCTCTATTATAGGTTTAAGAATCATATCTCTCAACATAGTTTGCTTTGCTTTCAAGTTCCAAATGTGTAAAATCAAACAAACATTCATTATTTTCCCAACTCAATTATGGATGTCAATAGGATAGAGTGAAGTAAAATCATGGATACCCTATTCCTGTTTTTGGGCTGGAATAACTCACATGGAACAAGAGCAAGACAAGTCAAAACAAGGCAAGATAGAGGTATTTTGAATTTTTGATATCCTTAATCGTGGTACACTAATACTAACGAGACAGAGACGAGAAAAATGCGAGAGGTGCCAAAAAAAGGAAAGTATTTTGGAATGATAATTTTCCTAGAATATATATTAAAAATTAAATTATATGTATATATATACACACACATACCTCTACCTTAAATATTTGTACGAAATGCTGGCACTAAAGCATTAGGAATATCCTCTTGTATCAAACACCGGAAGAATGTAACTTTTAAACTCTGTGAGAGGGCAAAGATGAAAATAAAAGAGAAGTCTTGTTGCGCTGGCAATCGCATTGCATCCATATTTATGCCAAACAGTAAGCCTAATTTCATGTGGGTTTGGGCCCAAAACATATCCGATGGGTTTGAGCAAAATTAGCAATTTTGTAACCCATGACATGTTATAAAGGACAGTGATAAAAAAAAATTTGTCTAGTCACCACTCAACGGAGCTCAAAAGCAGATTCGGCAAGGCCCAAATAAACTAAAAATACAGTCCGTCATGAAGAAAAAACATAGAAACCAGAGTCATAGAAAGTAGGTTTTTTTATTTTTTATTTTTATTTTAGAAAGTAATAGCAAATAGTTTTAAGGGATATTCTGTATATTCATTTGTTTTTAGGAACTTAGTAGGAATCAATGGAATAACCTTAAAAGAATGTTTATTGTATTCCATTCCCTTTCTTAGCATATCTCTAAAAATTGGAGGAACACTCCTTTCTTTAGTTAAATGAAGATGAAATAACAATTTTATCCATGGTGATATTATACATTTCTTATTTTTAATTCATTTTTTATATAAATCCTAATCACATTATTTGGATTATTTCACTTAATTAGAAGCCTTAACTTAGTTGAAACTTTTTTATATTTCAAAGAAAGATATGGTCAAGTTCAAATCCCCCTCTCCCCTAACTATCGAACTATTCCAAAAAAAAGAAAGAAGAATTAAATCATTTTCATTAAGTTAATTTTTTAATTATTATTTTTTTTTGTAAAGTATTCATTATATTTCATTCTTTTTTCATAAACCTCAAACACAGTAACAGCCTTTTGCCTTTTTTTTTTAAAAAAAAAAATTTAGAGAAAATATTTTGCCATATTATAGCATAAATGATTATTACACTAGGAAATATTTTGTACATAAAAAAAAAAAAAAAAAAAAAAATCCGTTGATCCGATGATGTACGTCTACCAAAATTAATACGGCACAGGATTATTTCAACCAAAGTCTTCCAATTATTGGTATGAATTTTTTTTTTTTTTGAGAAACAATTATTGGTATGAATTAATTACTTATATTGGTACTCTGATATTGTTTTGGGGAGATGATATTTTCACATTAAAAATAATTTTATTTCACATCATCTCTTCTTGGTTTTTATAGAGCAAAGTTCATAATGAGGTCCATCCATCTGATTGTGTTTGGATGAAGAATTTTAAAAGTTATATTTATGAAATATTCGAGCTCATTGATTTAAACTTTCATTTTCTGGATAAGTTTCTTTTAAATTTAAGGAATTAAAATATTATGAGAGTTACGAAGATAATATACAATAATGATTCAATGATGTTGGATGAAATCGTCGTTTAACCAAAAAAAAAAAAAAGATTTAATGATGTTGGATGATATGGTATCATGATGGTTGGTTATATTAGTGGTAGTGACCGTTACCGTAATTGTGGCATTGCTAGTGACAGAAGAGCTTGGCAGCAACAGTGGTGATATTAATGGCAAGAGAATACATTTGGTCTGGAGCTGACGTAAAGCAGCTCTTTTACGCCACCAATAATAATGCGCCACGTCAGTCAATAACTTTAAACTTAATACACCTTATTACACAGAATTATAACCCACGTAATATCCAAAAACTCGAGCACATTCTTCTTTCTGATCTGATCCCTCTCATCTCTGTTTCTCTCTCCCTCTCATCAAAACCCAGCGCCGATCTGCCATAGCTTCTTTGACCAAAGCATTTAAGTTTTATATTCCAGATTCTGACATATCATTTGTGAGCACTGGAAGGCCAAGCACAGATTGCATGTTTCCTTCTTTTTTTGACAATATAGAATCCGGATTGAGCCAGCAAACACAATCAACAAAACCCCCTAATCATTCTGTGCATCAAGCAACAAAAACCCCCAACAACCTAACTAACAAAAAACCCAGCAAATCCAACAAATTTTGGCAAAAAAGAAGAAGAAGAAACGAAGCCCCAAATAATAGAACAAAACATAAAACAACCCCACCCACTTAGGCACACACACTCATTCATCACTTATTATTGTAGGACTGTTTATTGACTTAAAATCACTCATCTTCTTCTTCTTGTTGTTGGTGGCAAATCTGGTAAGTTAGTGACGATGGTAGTGAACGAGAGGCCGATGAAGAGGATGAAGAGGAGGATCTTTGCCGATCTCTACAACTTCCATACCTTCCCCACCACCACCACCACCACCAACACCAAGGACGAGCAACCTTCAAAGTAAAGATGAGAGCTTTTCTGGAAAAACACGCTCACCCCACGCTCTCGCACTCCGCCGCCGTGCTTCCCGATTTTCTGGACTCAGTTGTTAGAGCATCATCGTTGGGTGATAGCAGATCGGAGGTGGTGTAGGTGATGGCAGATCGACGCTGGGTTTTGATGAGAGGGAGAGAGCAACAAAGATGAGAGGGGTCTTAGAGAAGAATACGCTCGAGTTTTGGGATATTTATGGGTTATAATTCTATGTGACAAGGTGTATTAAGTTTAAAGTTATTGACTGACATGGCGCATTATTATTGGTGGCATAAAAGAGCTGCTTTACGCCAGCTCCGGACCAAATGTATTCTCTAATGGCAATAGTGATAGTGATAATGGTGAGTCATTGGCGACAGTAATAGTGAATATAAAAGTAAGGCCCGTTTGGTACGTGTGTTTAAATACATGTTTTTATTTTTTTTGAAAATATGTGTG
The DNA here is from genome assembly GCA_023736055.1 of Quercus glauca. Taxonomy (NCBI): domain Eukaryota; kingdom Viridiplantae; phylum Streptophyta; class Magnoliopsida; order Fagales; family Fagaceae; genus Quercus; species Quercus glauca. Next base: position 68,845,273 of record CM043316.1, on the reverse strand, counting down.
AGTGAAAATATATGTAAAAATGCGTGTAATGTTGTTTAAAAACCGAAAATATGTGTTTAAAATTATGTACCAAACAGCCCCCTAATATTTAAGAATGATATTGTTTGTAAAGTAGAAAAACAACTCCATAAGAATTAGTGTTCATTTGAAAACAACTTATTTAATTTTTTGCTTAAAACTTTTAGCTGAAAGTACGCTAAGGTATAATTGTAGCTTGAAAAATGAAAAAAACCGAAAAAAAAAAAAAGTTAGGTTTTAAAAAAAAACTATACATAAAAACTAAAAGCTAAAAGCTTTTTTTTTTTTAGAAAGAAATCTATGCTTGCATTTTATTCAATGAACCGGAAAATCATCTAAAACATAAGCAACAACGTCTGATGGAAAAGACTCCATCCAAACAAACAAAGGAAAAAACAGTATTGTTCTTTGGACTAAAGCATGTGTAACAGCATTTTATTGCCTAACAATATGAGAGAAAGAAAAACTCTGTAAGGAGCTAGCATGAGTTATAGTATCTCTAGTTAAAAGCTAAAAACTAAAAGTTAGAAGCAAAGCTCAAAGTTGATACCAACCAGACACGAAATGTAAACATAAAATTAGATGCTTAAAATTTTGATATTCAAACTACTGTGCAGTTGTTATAGACTTACAAATACCATTTTTAGAATTTGGTGCAAATGTCAATTTAGTTACTGTTATAGACTTATAAATATCATTTTTAGAATTTGGTGTAAATATAAACTTAGTTATTGAATCTTCAATTTGAACAATTAATCCCTAGATATTAAGTTTTTAACAAATCAAACATTTTGTTAATACTTTTTATTAAAACCTAACTTATGTAATTATGAATGTGCACATGGTTTTTGTCATATTATCAATAATTCCTTGAAAATATTATGTGGCTAAATTCGCTAGGTTTTAACAAAAAGATTAAGAATATGTTTTATTTGTAATAAATGTATTATATAGGAATCAATTTTTTTTTTAATACAAGATAAATATTCTATTCTAATCTAATCTTAAGTATATATATGTGTGAAACTCCCTCTTAAAGACTTGAACGCCGGCCCTTATCCCCCACACCTCACAAGCACTTATATTTGTGGAGTAACCGTCGCACTAAGAGTGTGCGCTGGTTAGGAATCAATTGTTAAATCCACTGTGTAAAGAGAAAATTGACACTTGCATAAAAGTTTATTATTGTAAAAACTCTCCTAAATATTAAAATAACTATTTTACTATCTCAAGTCCAAATTTTTTTTTTAACTCTCAAATTAAAACTCATAAAATTAACGTATGCTCTTAGAGTATAAATTAGTCAGCAATTTTAAGAAACTTTTTTATGAAAAATGACTAACTTTTTGAACAACTTTATAAATTTCTAATAATTTTTTTTTAAAAAAATAAATAACTAGTATATGACGTAAGGGTTAGGACATACGTTAACTAGACCGAACTCATGATACTAAAAAGAAGTTAACTTGAAACAATCAAGTAAGACACTGAAATAAGTTTTGCTTTTTCCTTTTCTTTTGGATACGTTTTTAGTTTTCACTACTAAGTAAAGAATATGCAATTTGTTCAATTTTTTTTTTTTTTTTTGGAGAAAAGTTTAATCAGTATATGTAGCATTCATTGCAAGGTCGGCAATTTCATAATTCCGTGCCCCAACTTCGAAAGAGGACTAAGGCTCCGTTTGGATACAACTGAAAACTGAAAATACTGTAACAAAATAATTTTTAAATTTGTGAATAATACCGTGAGACCCATTTTTAATGAAAAAGTTACTGAAAAGTTAAATTTGTGGGTCCGTGAACAGTAATTTTTTTCTGAAAAGTCAATCTTTGCAGCTACTGTTTAATAAACAGTAGCCACTACAGTACATGTACAGTAAAAATATGGCTGGAACGCGTGATAAAAAAAAAAAAAAGGGGTGAAAACGCAGACGCAGACGCAAGAAGTGCAACCCAAACGGAGACTTAAATATTTGCAGAGTAAAAGTGTGCCGCGTGGCGACTTGTCAACACGTGTATTGACTTTTAGCTTACAAGCTGTTTCTGACACTGACAGGGATGGAATAACAATAACTAACTACCATAGCATATACTTCTACGGAGGGGGTACAAAGAAAGTCTAACAAGAATATTATTCAGTATTCATAATATTCTAGCATATACTAATCGGTTTGTGGTATGTTAGTAATAGATTTTATTTACTCCAATTACATCTTATTAATCACAAGTTGTAACCAAAATTGTAAATATAATTGTGTTCTTAACATTGCCCATCTACTCATGCTAATAATATTTGCATTCTCATCATTGGCTTAGAGTTTTTTTTTTTTTTTCTTGTTTTTTTTCTAATTCTAAAAAAAGTATTTTATTTATTTATGATAATTTAATAGTTTACAACAGCGAGAGAGAATGATATCAATCTTAGACGTTTTAATTGAAAATACCAAAAAGTATAAGTTAAATTACAAATTCTTAGCAACAATATAATAATTATTATATAATATAATTGACATGATACAATAAACTTAGGAAAAAGTTAACAAATGTCCTAAAGAAATTGATTTTTTTTTTTTTAAAAATTAGAAATTTTTCTGGAAAAGAAAAACTTATTTTATTGACTATTTTTTATATTTTCCATGAAAGTGGAATAGAACTTTTCTTAAAATAGCCCATTAACAAAAACTCTAAGATCATCCATTAGCATAACAACACGTTATATCTAATGAAATAATAACATAAACTCAAAAAGTCACAGTGAAAAATCTTGTAACTCAATTTTTTGATACATCTTGGAAACATTCAATGTTTAAATTCTTCTTCCCCCAACTATAGAATTGTATATCTTTAAAAAATTATATCGAATTTTATATATAAAATAAAAAATCATATGAAAAAGTAAATTTTTATTATATTTGATGTTTTGTTTTCATTAATGTAAAGTAACACTCACTCTCAAAAAAAAATAATGTAAAGTAACACGTTAGCTAGACTCAATCAATAAACTCAATAGTCAATACAAATTATGCAAAGTACGTACGATCGGGTTAACTTGATTGGTTCACATCCTCTCCTTGTATATTTATCAATCTTCAAATTCAACAATCAAAATAGAAAACGAAATATCCATCCACTAGTACTCGACTATTACTTCTCCAAAGTGTTAAAAATATATAGAACCAACGTAAGGTACTCTTGTCTGTTGATAATCAGACTTTAATTATAGAGAAATCAGTGTATACTTTATAATTAAGAATTTCCTTGTTTTAATAATCTTATAAAGTATTTTGTAAACAAGCTAACACCGTACGTGTTCTTTGATGAAGTCCAAAGTTTTGTTGCATCATATTTTGTATAATTGAGAATAATGTTGACGCAGTCAATATATCATACAATTTTATTTAGAAGATATCATGTTAGAGTATAATAACTAACAGAAATGTTGTTATTTATATAAGACTTCCTAGTTTCCAATCCAAAACTAGCATGAAGAAATAAAAAGTATTTCTTTATATTATTAGTCTTTTGAGTTGATTTGCCAATCACTCTATGGGTCCATCTGGATACAACTTATTGTTGTTGAAAGTTACTAAAAACTGAAAACATTATAGCAAAATAATTTTTAAATGTATGAATAGTACCATGGGACCCATTTTTTAATATTTTTTAATCGTGAATAGTGTACGCACGGTTCATGAACAGTAATTTTTGTCTCTAAAAAGTCAAGAAATCCGAGCAAAAAAAAACTGAAAATGTAACGCAACTTTGAGGGCTATCCAAACACATACTATGTCTTGGTCTACTCTAAATAAAATAGATAACTTGATATTAGCTTACCGAGGATGATTCTAGTATAGTTCATAACTTATTATAATCAACTATGAATTTTTCCTTGCCCATAAGAATTTGGACAATAATTTTCATAATTCTTCTTATAATTTGTTGACGTGTTAAATTGTAATTGGTGTGTAATATTACTACTGGGAGTGGTTGGTCTAGTAGTTATGAGTTCACTCTTAAGAGTTTGGAAGGTGGAGATTCCAAGTTCAAATCCCGCAATGGGAAGCGCCTAGGAAGTAATTTCATACTCTTGGCTCATGCTCACTGGCATCTTAGATGAGGCTGAGTGTATAGCTATGCCTCATCCGGATCCCCTGCTTCCGCAGGCCTGAGCCCAGCGGGTAAAGTGTCATTATGACCATGCCTAAGATGCCAATTCAGGTCACCCTCCTTTACCCATTTATAAAAATAAAAAAAAAATTCATAAAAAAAATTGGTATGTAATATTAAAAATCTAACTTATTTTACTATTCAGCTTATTTTTGCTTCTATTCATGGCCCCACTGCATTTTTTGGTATTATTCATGAGTCTTACTGTACTATTTTAGCCAACTTTTATCTTTATCTATAATACTTTTAGCCAAAAAAATTTTAATTTTAATAAAATAAACGAATATTAAACAAATCTTAATTATAATGTACCAAGCTAATAACTTATTTATTTTTATATCAACGTTAAAAGCGTTCTGAGCAGTTGAGCTTAAGGCTCTCTCTGACTTTGAGATGCTGCCTGCAACGAACAGTACCCAGATGATTAAGAAAACTCATATGGCTAATAGCCTAATACAAAAGTCATATATTGAACCATCCAAACTAGCATTTAGGCCGTATACTGCAAAGTGATAAAAAGAAAAAGTCATTGAGTCTCTATGACTCAGCTTTGCTCTGAAATGTTATTGTCACTGACGCTGAAATACTGCAGAAGGTTCAGAAATCAGAGGTCAAAGTGAAATAACGAACCCAATTTTAATTATATCTACTTGGAATAGTGCGCCCCAAACCCCATATGATTGCGAGGGCCGAGAGAAATGAATAATTGCTTTGTTAACTTTGCTTGAATGCTTCCGCGAGTATATTTTATAATATTTTTATAAATTATTTTTTAAATAATTTTTTATTAATTTTTAGTTGGGTTTATCAATAATATCATTTTTTTTTATTGAAATTAAATTTTATAAAGAAGTGGTGTAAAACTCATATTTTACTTTTCCAATCCCAATATTCTATATTATCTTATCACATATTTAAGAATAAGTATAATCACACTCAATCAATTCTAATATCCATATATAAATCCAACCAAATTGAGAATTTATCGATATGTTATTAGGTAGGGGTGTCAAATAGGTGGGTTTAAGCAGGTTTGGGGTGGACATAATTGGGTAGGGTATATAAAACCCATTTACCCATTAAAACTCATTTAACTAATTATTTCCAACTCAAATCTAACCCAACTCAATTATTATGGGTAAACTCCAACTTACCTAATTACTCAATTATCAAAATGCCATTAAAGTGAAAATGACCAAAGTACTCTAAAATCTTCCAAAATTGACTAAAATACCCCCAAATCTAAAAATTACCAAAATACCCAACCCAAAAAAAGACCAAAATTCCATATTAGAGAAATTTAAAAAAAAAAAAAAAAAATTGAAAACGAGGAGTTTAAAAAATTTCCCAGTTTTTCTTGCACTTTCTTGGTAGCCAAACACAGCAACCAAAAAAATTCTTCGTAGAGTTTAACCTAGAAAAATCCAAACCCATAATCAGTTTGTTAAGGCCTTTAACCAAACCTAGACTAAAAATCCCTTAACCATAACCATAAAAATAAAAAATAAAAATAAAAAAATCTCAAAACCCATCAACACCAGAAGAAACGGACCTCCACCAAGTACCGTGATCTCAACCCAAGTTGGAACAAGTCGTTCGAGTTCGAGGTTTCCGACCCGGAAGACATGGACATGGAGGAGCTTGAAATTGAGGTCTTTAACGACAAGAGGTATGGAACAAACAGTGGCAATGGCCGTAAAAACCATTTCAAAGTTGTGCTTGAGATCGAGCTATTACTGTTGTGCTTGAAAATGATGTCGATCTCTTTAGGATCATCATCGCCAAACTGATCTCAGGAGCTCAAGCTTTCATTGAAAATCTCTCAATGAAATTGCTAGGTTTCTAACTAAAACTTGATTGGAGGCCGAGAAAATGAGGGAAAATGAGAAAACCCTTGTGAAACCTAAAACGTATGAAGGCTAGGTTTCTTTTTTTTTTTTTTTTTTTTGAAGGACTGTATTGAATTTGAGTATATTGTTTTTGGGTTAAATGTGGTTCAATGGGTTTTTAGTTAAAACCCAATAATCACTAGGTCTAATTGGGTTGATGCCCATTTAACCCAATTAATAATTGGGTAGGTTTAGGTTCAATTAGAGTGGGTGGGTTTGGGTAGGCAAATGAGTATGGGCTTACTTTGCCACCCCTATTATTAGGTGTGGTAGGATGTATTAAATTTTAAGTAAAATACTAATGTAACAATCACATATTGGATTGTGTAAAACATGGGTTTTACACCTCAACCTTATAAAATTTAATCTCTTTTTTATTTATCAATAATCACTCATCGTATTAGTACTTTATAAAAAGTTTTTGTAAAAAATTTTGTATCTCTAACATTTTCCTTTTGCTTGAGTAATGTTACAATCACAAATTATTTTATAACATTTTTACAAATTATTATTGTGAACAATTTCTTACTGGTTCTCATCTGGACTCACCAATAACATCACTTTTTTTATTTATTAATAATAACTCATCACATCAATAGTTTATAACAAATTTTATAAAAAAATTTGTATATGTAGTACTTTCCTCTTTGCTTTGTTTAGTAACCATTTAACTATTTTAGTTATCCAAGAAGTCCGGATTTTTCAATGGATTTTTTATTTATGCCAAAAACAAACCTTGACAAATCATAGTTACTAGATTATAAACCTTTTAATGGACAGTAAACTATTTAAGGATGCTCATCATACTATTGTTGTATATGACCTAGTTTGTAGTTACAATAACAATAATGTCTTTGGTAAATCACTTGTGGCTTTTGAAATCACTAATGGTCCGTTTGGATTGAGAGAGAGGGAGGGAGAGCAAAGTAAAATTAACCCAAAATTAGCCAATTTTCAGTTAACTCTACCCTCCTCCCCTGTACTCCCCTCTCAATACAAATAGGCCCTAAGTAAATCCATTGAGTAAGGTTGCAAATTTGCAATGATAAATGGGTATACACCTTTACTTAATAGCTTGGTCACATAAAAATAAAAATAAAAATAAAAATAAAAAAAGCTTGGTCACAAATGTGTAAATCTTAAGTTTAAAAGCTTGGTCACAAATGTCCTAAAAAATTTTAAAAAGTTTTTATTTTCCCTTATAATTACATTTATAATTAGTTTTTAGGAAAGTTACCTCTTGGCCCCCTTAAATTTTTTTAAACATTTATATTATTATTATTATTATAAGAAGGATATTTGTATCTATTGGTGCAAAACACAATAATAATGGAAATAACACAACGAGAAACTGAATAGTACTTCTGAATATTATTAATTTAAAGAGAAAAAACTGAGGTGCGGCATTCGCTCTTTTTAAGGAAATTCAAGCACTTGGTTGGCTAAATGTTGTAGCCGGTGCAGGCATTCTTTGACTTGTCTCCCCCATGATACAATAGGCTAACAAGTGTTGTATGGCTAAAACAACCTCTGCATAAAGTGTTCTGATTAATTAAGTCCATTATTCTGATATAGTGGATGTTACAAGATTAATTGCTGGATATTAATCCCATGATACAATAGGCTAACAAGTGTCGTATGGCTAGAACAACCTCTGCACAAAGTGTTCTGATTAATTAGGTCCATTATTCTAATATAGTAGGTGTTACAAGATTAATTGCTGAATATTAATCTGATGGGCTGGAGTTACACAATTAATTGTGAGATAAGGAGTTTCTGAAGAATGAAAAGGCCCAAAGGGATTGTCCATTAAGTGGGTTAATGGCTCTTCATTTTCCATAATAAAAATGGAGTATTAATTCGGGTCATTTACTCACCAACGGATATGGTAATTATTCTGAATAAGCTGTCAAGTAGGAGGATCCAACAGGTTGATGCATTTCCATTTTTGATACCTCCACCCTTCACCTCCCCCTTGCACACGTATCTAGCCCAATATTTGAGACAATTTATGTTAGCCCATTAATCACCACAATTAAAATGAATAAAATAGTTTCTCTCATTTTCAATGTGGGATTAAACACTTTCACTAACTCCTCATCTTTCATATTCACTCCCACATCTTTACATTTATATTGTAATATTTATTCATTTTAATTAATTAATATTAAAATGCTCCAACAGTATCTGATGTATGACACAATTTACTATTTAATTATTGTAGTTTATTATTTTTGGTATTTTTATGTAAAAACGTTATTTTAGGTTTAGGTGATTTATTTCGTTGTTTTTAGGTGCATTTAATGCTTTTTAGGTCAAATTTGATTCTTGATATAGTTAGGTATCAATTAGGAGTTATTTTAGAATTTATATTCTTGTTTGTCAAGTTTTATGGAGCCCTTAAATAGGCCTCTAAGTCTGTAAACGTTTTCAGATATTATTGAATAAAAATAAAAAAAGGTGAGGCTTTGCTCTTCTTTTGATTCTTCAAGAACTGTGAACTTATCAAGGATTCTTCCTTGTGGCGTTCAAACTTTATACCTTTGGTTCGTGATTCAATTATAATCATTGAGTCAAGGTGTTACACTTATACCTTTGGTTCGCGTTTCGATTATAAACGTTGGATCAGGGTTTCTATCAAAAATCTGAATTTTAGTTTTCTAGGGCAAGTATTCCAATATTTTTGTTGGTCTTAAAGCGTGTCGATTGAGATTCGCATCATTTGATATCAGAGCACAGGTTCTAAAATTAGTTTTCTATCCCTTTATATTTTGTTTCCTGTTATCATCCTATCTTATTCCTTTTGTGTTCTTTATTCCTTGTTCTTATTTAGTGACGTGCACTAGGTTAAAATTGTGCACCCAGCTACCTAAAAAAAAAAAAAAGAAGTGAAAAAAAAGAAGAGATGTTAATTATTGAAAACATTGTGGAAGATTCAATTGAGGTCAAATATGAGCATGAGTCCACAACTCACAATCCTTAAGTCTCAGTTGATTTGTTGAAGATGACTATACAATATGTTGATTTTCTTGGAGTAGAAAATTTTAATTTTATTATTAACCCTTCTTTGATTGATGTTGCAAATAAATTGAAAGTAGATGAGAAGAAATTTTACACTACACTTTATGAAGGATTCAAATTTCAGAACCGGATCATGTTATTAAAGCATTCGAAGTATTTGTTTATTTGGAGCGGAAGATTTCAGATTTCAAAGATGAACTCGAGGACGAGTTTGATTCAAGTGGAGGGGTCTGATGTACGACACAATTTACTATTTAATTATTGTAATTTATTATTTTTGGTATTTTTTTATGTAAAAATGTTATTTTAGGTTTAGGTGATTTATTTCGTTGTTTTTAGGTGCATTTAATGCTTTTTAGGTCAAATTTGATTCCTGATATGGTTAGGTATCAATTAGGAGTTATTTTAGAATATATATTCTTGTCTGTTAAGTTTTATGGAGTCCTTAAATAGGCCCCTAAGTCTGTAAACGTTTTTTAGATATTATTGAATAAAAATCAGAAAAGGGGAGGCTTTGCTCTTCTTTTGGTTCTTCAAGAACTGTGAACTTATCAAGGATTCTTCCTTGTAGCGTTCAAACTTTATACCTTTGGTTCGTGATTCAATTATAATCATTGGGTCAAGGTGTTACACTTATACCTTTGGTTCGCGTTTCGATTATAAACGTTGGGTCAGGGTTTTTATTAAAAATTTGAATTTTAGTTTTCTTGGGCAAGTATTCCAATATTTTTGTTGGGTCTCAAAGCGTGTCGATTGAGGTTCGCATCAATATCCTATAAAAAAAAGAAAAAAAAAAGATATTTGTAGATAAGACTCATATGAATCATATCATAACCCTCACAAGATAAGATATGTGTTAAGTGATGATATACATAATAGGTTGTAAATTCAACCTAGGTAATTTTTGCGTAAGATGTAATATAGACACTCAATTTTGTGTTGGTTTGTACTCATGAATCCACTGTCCCAACAAGGAGCTTAACAAAATATTAACCAAGGGTAATTGATATATATTCTTTGATAGTTCAAAAGTAATTACAACTCAAAAGTTTTTCAAAAGTGATACTCAAAAATTAATTTCGCTCACTTTGCTGCTAATATCTTTTATATTACAATAAATGTTTGAGTAGACATTTGAGGCTTTAAATGGACAAAAATTTGACCTAGTTTTGATTTTAAAACAAGTGAGAAATGTTTGTTTGTAGTTAGGGCAACAAGACGGTCAATGTGGCGTGCATTTGCATGCGGTGCATACTTAACCATGTAAGGTTATATGCGTGGGCTTTGGGCTTGTTTATGCATCTTGTTCTAGGGTTAGGCTAATAAATAATAATTAGTTATTTTCACAATTTGTATAGCTGACATTGCTATAATTAATTTGATTTGAATGCTGTGGTAGCTCGTTCCCAAAAACCCCTAGGCTTTCTGGAACTTGGGCTCCCAATTTATATGTATTCTTGATTGGGTATAGCTTACAATGGGAGACCCCTGGAGTGATTCTTGCAACGACGGAACGTACCCTAGTTCTATTTATCGTTGGTCTACTTTGAATTCAAGCCCAACCGAGAAGGCTCCCTAACAGCCAAGCTCCCTGTGAGAGATTCGAGTAGGACTTAAATAACCCCCAACTTATGTTCTCACTTTCTCTCGTGTATCTCTCCCCTAAATTTTATTCCAACCCTTCTCTTTGCCCCTCCTCCCCCCCCCCCCCCCAATTTATACTTTTATTTTAGTGGGGTGGTCATGATGAGTGGATATTCGGTTAATAGTGGCCCCCTCCACCTATGAAGTTTGGGTGGTTTCTTCAGTCTTGCCCATTGTTCCATTGTGTTATGTCAAGCGTCAAGGAGGGGCCCCACTTCTTGCTGCTAATGTGACATTCTGGTAACTTGCATTTGATGCTGAATCCTGTGCTCGGTGAGTGGACTTCCCTAAGGCATTATCTTACATCCTCGACATACAGGAGGTTTTAATAAGAAAGTTTTGCTGAGGTGGAGTCCCTCACTTCGTTGTCCATTTGGCTAGCCTGGGCCCCTTTTGTGCCGAAGCCATCCCAAAAACGAGCCTACATTATTTTGGGAATGGGCCTATACTTTTCGGTCCACTCACAAATGCAACTAGGATAAAATATTTCCTTACCAATATATGTTTCATTGTTGATTTTCCATATTAATAAATTTGAATTTCAAAATGTATTGCTTGGTGTTTGAAAACATTTTCTTGTGTGTTTTATGCAAATAAATGCATGCTTAGGATAATGCTCCTTCAACAATATCCTTATTTAAAGATTAGTCTAATAACACTGGCAGAGGTCGATCTGTTTAGCCTAGGGGGCTTAGGAGCCTAACACCTTCCTAAGCTCATACATAACCCTGAGCTCATAGTCTGATTCGTTAGACCTCTTCATAAGAGTTAAAGTTGGTTCTTGAACCTAAACCATGTGGCGTACTCCTTGTTAGGGAGATAGACACCTTGGGAAGCTGAGTAGTTAATATAACATATAAAGACATACTTTTACTCAAAAGGCCTAAGTCTAATGAGTATGTACTTAATTATGTTATATTAACTACTCATTATTCTCATCATTATTCAATGTGAAACTTCACTCACACGTGTAAACCCAACAATCTTCCTAACAAGTGTAGGGAATATACATGAAATTCTCAGATCTGTGAGATGTAAAAATAAAGAAAAATATGTTTTAAAGAAAAACAATCACACAAGAAAAATTTTACATGGTTCTGCAATTTTCCTACATCCACAGAGTTGCAGTGATTTCACTATTCATAAGGAAAAATACAAGATGCGGTAATACAGTTTTCTTTCTTAAAACAACACATGAAACCCAAATTTGAAACAACATTTTTTTTTTTTTTTTAAATCTTGGGTATAAGATTCACAATGAGTTAAAAACGGGCCAAAAGTTTTTCCCAAGAAGGCATGTCTAGGGACTAAACCTTAAAAAAAATCTCATTAAAAACCATAGCACTTTTAATTATATTGAATCAGGTCATAATCCAAAAAAAATACAACTAGATTTCACATAGTCTAACACTCCTTTGGTAGCCCGAGTTTAGGATGGTAAGCTCACATGTATTAATATCTCTTCCACTTTGATTCATTTGTTATTATGCCATTTAGTTTTTTTATTGTTTTGATCACGTGTCTATGATTTATAATTGATTTAATCGCAAGTTTTATAGGAATTTAATTAATCACAAATTTAGTCTTATATATCATTAACAAATTGTTAAAGAAAATATTTAATATAATATTCACGTTACATATAAATTATTGATCATATGACATGTGATTTAAGAATATATTTACATATACATAATATTCTTTTGCATAACAATTTTAAAAGAAAAACATAAAATATAAAAATTTCTTCAAAATATTATTCATATAAACGATAATGACGCGTACTTTTTTTCTTATATTTATAGTTTTATGATATTTATTCTTCTTAATAATCAGATTCAATTAATAATAGATACATCCTTTTATATTAAGGGTCCGGTTATGTATGAAATACATTGATTATCTAGTTTTGAAAATATTTAATGGAGAATTGAAAAGCTATAAAAAAGTTGGTAATTTTTTCATAATTTTTTTTTAAAATAATTTAATAAAATATTCTCGGCACATGTTATTAAAACTCTTATATTAATAAAAGATTAAAATTCAGAATAAGTGCGGTCCTCCAAACAAATTTTCTGACTCGATTATTATAATCTCACTTGCACAGGTATATCACTTTCATTGGTTCCATCTTCTTAAAAAATATCTTAACAGCATCTAAGAAATTTTCTGGGACAGTGATTCTCTTCCATGTCTTGTAGTATCAACGATTCCATGTGCGGGGCCTTCTTCTATCGTTCAATCAAATTCTAAACTAAACCAAAGCGTAACATATCCGTTAATCGCTTATTCTATCAAATCAATCAGCCATCTCACTCGTCAACTCAACACCAACCACGGTTAGTTTTGCCTTTTCCAAAAGAGAAATGCGAGTGGCACACAAAATATTGCAATTTTTACCAAAATTTATCATGCGTCAAATTATGAGGTGTGAAAAAAAAAAAAAAAAGAGTTTATAGGAGGTCTGCTCACAATTCATTATGTAATATTTTTTGTGGTACGCATTTATCTTTCCAAAAAAAGAAAAAAATGGCTAAGATTATAAAAACTTACATAACTTTTATTACAATCACAACCAATTAGATGATAAATTATGACAAAAATTATGTAAATTTTTATGATATTAGCATTGTTTAAAAAAAAAAATACACAACAGTACTAGTGTACTGTATCACTACTTTTACTTTTTCAAACCAGCTAAGCTTTGAAACAGTTCGGTCCTATAAGCGTATTTCCTAGCCACGTACACGCTTTGTTTTTTCCCTGGTCACAACTTGTGTGCCTTTTATATTCCAGGAAACCTGTCGGGAACCGAGCCAACTATATTAACTCCTTCCCTCCAAGCTCCCCCTTTTCTTGGGAGCTGTATATTCTCAGTTCAATAACCACTTTTTTTCTTCTTCTTTAATCTTTATCGGAAATTTAAAAAGAAACAAGTTTGTTCTGTTGTGATTTGTTTTGTTAGTATTTTTGTCCTCTTTTAGTTTGTTTCAACAGCAAGAATATTTTTCTATCACTTTTGTCAAAAAAAAAAAAAAAAAAAAAAAACAGCAAGAATATTTTAGTTTGTTTCAATAGCAAGAAAAATGTGGGAGTTTGGAAAACCAAACTAGCCACGAAGCCCAAAGTAGTAGTCCTGTGATTCTGTGTAGGATGTCGTTTATGTAATTCCATTTTTGTAACTATTTCTTAATTTCTTATGTGGGTATATACTATTTTCTTCTTGTGAAAATGTGTTGAAGTAGAAATTGTTGTTGTTTTATTGAGTTTTTGGGGGGGTTTTAGTTTAAAGGGGTTTGTGGGTTTCGAGGTTTGTTGGGTTGGTATTTAGCATTTGGATGATTTAGGTTGGTGTTCTGGTTCTGGGTCTTGGATTTTGATGCTTTAATAATGGCTGACCGGTCCAACGTTCGGTTAGTTCGTTGCCCCAAGTGTGAAAACCTGCTACAAGAGTTCCCTGACTTCTCTGTTTACCAGTGTGGTGGTTGTGGTACTGTTCTTCGAGGTAAGCTTGCTTTTCCTCTCTTTCTTTTCTGTAACTTAAATATATTTTTTTTTTGACTCTTATTAGTTTGACTGCTAAGAATTAATAGAAACAATTTTGACAAAAAAAAGATGTTTGAAATTTAAGGTAGAGATGTCAAAGTTTAGTCCTTTAAGGTGTTTCATTTTTATTTTTGACAATTTCGAAAGTAATATATAAGGCTGTTTTGGTGTTACAGCTAAGAAGAAAGCTTCTGGGAATGATGGGTTTTTGTTTACATCTGATGAGAAGAAGGGTAAAGGGAGTTCAGAGAAATTGGAGAGTTTGTCAGAGAAAGAGGATGGTAGTTTAGGCATTGCTTTTGAGAGGGGGAGTGATGGGATTGAAGTGAATAGGAGGAAAGAGAGAATCTTTGGAGAAAGAACTGTTAATTTGATTGGTAATTCTTTGTCAAAAGTAGAGAATAAACAAGTTTTGCTTGATAATGATAGAAATTTTAGGGAAGAGGTTAAGGGCTTAAGGGTTGAACAGGGTGGCACAGAGAAAGAAACTAGATATTTTGATAGATATATGGGACTGTCTGAACGCCCTCTTGACAATTGGGTTCGTGGAGATAAGCATGATGTGAAAATGAACAGGCCTGAGTTTGTTAATTTGAGTACCAGAGAAAATTTGACCCAGTTTAGGAGTTCAGCTGGGTCTTCGAGATCAAGGGCAAATATGGAGCAGTGGGGTGTGGAAAGAGATGAGTTTGGGGGATTTTACAGAAGCTCCAGGGCGGTTGTTGATCAAAAGGGATATCCAGCTTTTGCTTATCCTGATGAGGGACCCTCAAACTATAAGCCAGAATCATATTATGGCTATGGAGAGCCTATAAAGCATGGTGATGAATTGGATGAGTCTAACAGAGTTGTACATCTAGAACAGAATCGAGCTGAACTCCTTAGGAAGTTGGAGGAGTTGAAGGATCAACTTAGCAGATCTTGTGATGTGGAAGATAATCCAAAGGCTCCTGTTGATAGGACTCAGCCTGATCCTTATGGTGGCCAGGATGTTTATAACGTTTCAATGCAGCCTTCTGCTCTGGATAAGCATGGCCTACGGCCGCCTTACTTCAATCATACAAATGTAACTGTTCCTTTTAGGAATCACCATAATATGGATTCACTGAATTGCTATCCTCCAAGGCATGTCATGAATGAGTTTCCTGCATATGAGGATCCATATCAGCCACAAATGACAAGGAGGCCTCTCCATCAACCTCCCGGTCAATACTTACAACGACCACCTTATGAATACTTTCCAGGACAGGACATGGGATTCAATCAAGATCCCTTTGCATCATTGTATCGACCTGAAACTTTTTTCCACCGGCCTGCATGCTCTTGTTATCACTGCCTCAACCAGAATTGGCTCCTTCCTCCACAAGTTCCACCCACCGTGTATAACACTAGAAGGATTCAGAAGGACCCTATCAATTCAAATTTCCACCACCATGACAATCTTGGGCCTCAAGTTGCCAATCCTCACTCGTGGAATCCGCAGATGCATACAAGATGGGCAAGTAACATTGACTCAGACATGGATGGTCTTGGTCAGAGTGGTCCAAGAAGGGTGGTGGCAGCCCATGGGGATGGATGGCATTGCCATCCTCTAGCAGGTGGTGCCCCATTCATAACTTGCCATAATTGCTTTGAGTTGTTAAAACTTCCTAGAAAACTTAGAAAGATGGAGAAGAATCAGCAGAAAATGCAATGTGGTGCCTGTTCAACCATAGTGTTGTTTGAGATTGTAAATAAGAAACTAAGTGTGCCTGTTCCAGAAGAAACCAAGCAAATATCTACTGAGGCTGATGGAGGTTCTAAAGAGCTATTAAATGAAAGCAATCCAAGTTCTCAAGGTTGTTTGAATGCTGGCAACATAAATTCCTGCTCTGAAGATTTTGATAATTCTAGTTATACCTTCGATTTGACAGATAATAGGCACTATATGCAATCAGAAGACCCGAGGTTGAACTTAAGCAAATCTGAGAAAAGACATGGCATTACTTCATCTTCTGAGGAGAGCCCGGGTACATCGATTGTCCAGGGAGATATTTCTCACTCTGCTGAGCAGCCCTTAAGAGATGACTTGTCTCCTACACTTCCAGGTTCACCGTTCCTGGACCGTTCTTATTTTTCTGATGATCATGCAGTGAGCAAATATGGGCAGGGACACAATAGCAAACGTGTGGACCAAGACAAGGTGGTCCTTAGTAGGATCACTTCTCGACAAAATTCTGTTAAAGATATGTCAGTGGCAACCGAGATGGAGGTGTCATTCAATGATTTTCTTCATACAAGTTTATCTCAAGACTCTGTGGAGCTACGTAAGGAAAAAGATCAACATAAGCTGAACAGGAATACTGAATCATTCTTCATTGGTCTCATCAAGAAGAGCTTTAGGTCCACTCAAAGTCTGGAAAATGAAAGACCTAATGTTTTTGTTAATGGGCAACCAATACCAGACCGTGTGGTTAAAAAGGCTGAAAAGTCAGCTGGGTCAATTCAGCCAGGAGATTATTGGTAGGTCTATATAATCACAATCAGGTGTTTGATGCATTATATATCATCCAAAACATGCATATCTTGGATTGAGAACATATATTATGAATAATTCCATGTAGGTGACATAAAAACACTGGTATTGTTGGGCAATTCAAATTAGGAGATTGTATTATTAATGTATATGAAGATGCTTCCATAAATGAAACTCTAGCCTAGTGACCAATTAATTCTAAATTTTATGAAGCTATAAAATAATTGTCTGATTTCTTACATTGTTGATGGTGTATTTACAAATAGAGGCTATAAAAAAAAGTCTTTGGCTTGACAGTTAGAATTTATGGGTGTTCTCTAGATATAGTTTGGCATTTGGTGTGAAGAGACTCGTATTCACTCGTCATGCTAGAGAAGAATGGTTGAGCCTTAGCTCAGTTGTATGATGTACCCCAGGGATGGCTTGGCCCGAAATCCTTAAGTGCTTTATGGAGGTCAAGACTCTCTTTAAGACAGTGGTTAACCCATGCCTCTGAGTATTGGTTCAACTAGGTCTCATATTATTTTGTGTAATTTATGATTTCGCAGGAACTTATACTCAAGATTATGGTTCCAACAAGCATTAATTAGCCAGCAAATTTTTGTGTTCTTGTCATGGTTGCAGGAGAACTTAGGAATATAATTGGTATTGGTCTATAATCATCTAAAAACCTCAAGCTTGTTCTATGTTGAAGCAAGATTTTTTTCTTTAAAATGGACTTATTCATGTCATTGTTTATTTGCATGACATTATGCAGTTTTCATTTAGCTAAAATACTAAAAATATTTCTTTTTTGTCTTTGCTTTCACCAGGTATGATTTTCAAGCTGGATTCTGGGGTGTGATGGGCCACCCTTGCCTTGGCATAATACCTGTGAGATCCATTGGTTCTTGGTTCATAAATTGGTGACAAAATTTAATATCATGAATTTATAGGTAAATTTTTGTTGTTGTTTTGCAGCCATTTATTGAAGAATTCAACTATCCCATTCCAACAAATTGTTCTTGTGGAAACACAAGTGTCTATGTTAATGGGAGAGAGCTTCATCAGAAAGATCTGGACTTGCTTGCTAGCAGAGGACTACCAACTGCAAGAGATAAATTTTATATTGTTGAGATTTCTGGGAGAGTTGTAGATGAGGACTCTGGCAAAGAAATAGATGGCTTGGGCAAACTTGCTCCAACGTAAGTCTTGCTACTCATTCACAATGCTTAGAAGCATGTTTGAAACCCTGAGACAATGCTAAAACCATCACTTACATTAAAATTCTTAACTTCTAAGAATTGTGGTTCACAGTTCACACAATTGGTGATACCATAATCAATTTTTTTTAGGGTATATACTAAATTTAATAATTGGTGATACCATTACTTGTTTCTGACACCTCAATGCTACCTGATGGACTTTAAAACAAAAGGAAGGACAAGAAAAGGAGGAAACTAGTTAGTATGTTTTCATATCCCGCCATGTAGAAGGTGTTGTGATAGTGAAAGCTTTGATTCCGTTTGTTGTGGGAAAGGGCTGCTGGATAGCACTCCCATACAAGATTGGTAGTGAGTCTAGTGACCACTATTATGGCTTGCGAAAGATGTCACAAATAAAAGATAGAAACAAAGAAAACTAGAAAGAAAAATAGACACAACCCCGCATTAGAGACAAATATCAAGAATTTATGTGGTTTGGCAATAGCCTATGTCCATGGGTAGCAACAAGGCATGAATTCACTATATCAAAGAGAGATTACAAAGTGTTTACACACTCAAGGAGCACTCACAAATAATAAAATCTCTCTCTAAAGGTTTCTCAAGCTAATTCAGATTTTCTCCTTGTGTGGGAGGACCCTTGGCTTAAGCCACCAAACCCTTTGTAGTTTGTCTATTTATAAGACTTCAAAACCTTATTTTTGGTGGACAAGGTATACTTTGTGCATAAGGAATGCTAATATACTTCTTTAACAAGGAATATACTTTCCTTTCACACCAAGAAAAACATAAACCAAGTAAAATTTGGTGTTTGAGAAAATTTCTATCTCAATACAACTTTATGGTATCAGTTCCATGGAGTATGATTTGTTAGGCAAATGTATGCTCAAAACTATTGAGTGTCTTTCTTTTCTGATGGAATAAATTGCATTTTTTATGATGTGTCATTGACCATGGGTAATTTTTTGAACAGTGTCGAGAAGGCAAAACAAGGATTCGGCATGAAAGTTCCAGCAAGGTTTATATGATTTGTATTTTTTTGGATTTGATGACCTTGTTGAGTTGTGGGTGCTTCAGTGTTCTTTTAATGAAATTAATATGGCAATTGCAGTATTGGGGTGTGTATTTAATATTTATTAGCTTGGGTGCTGTGTTCCAATGTAGATGCAAGGCCAAAGTCCTTTGTAACATATGTGCTTGATCGTTCATTCATATAGATCTCTTTGCGGGCAAGCTGATTTGACCATGCAAATTGTCAGGTAATGGTATATTGAGCTAATGTAGCTGATCCATTGTTGAACATTCAGCAAAAGGTGTCAGATTTCTCATGTCAAGCATTTGAGTGCATCCACTGGAATGCTTTGGTAGCCATATAAAATGTCTCTTGAGATGTTACTGGGTCTGTCATCTGTTGCAGCATATCAAATGAGAGACAAGGCCACAGCCCTTCTAGCATTTCACATATCTCGTATGCGTTTGGATTGGCTTATTTGTTAAAAGTAAATAAAAGTACAGCTGAACTTAAAAAAGAAAGAAAGCAAAACTTTAAAAATCTGTATATAAGCAAATAACCCTCAGAAAAATCAATTAAAGCTATATTCTATTACTTGGTGATCAGATTTATTTACTTATTTGGTGATAATAGTAATATACTTGAATCCGATTTATTTGCCTACTTGGTGATAATATTAAGATATAGATGGGGTGCACACACCTAATAGGGAACGGCTTGTGTCCAGTAACTAGTTCCACTAGACATGTTGGAATACGGACACGTGTCTAAGATAGACACATGTCTGTATCACAATGTGACAAGTGGAACTGACCACTAGATACAAGCATCACCCCACTTGATATGCTACAAGAGGAAGGTGGCTTGTATGATCCATAGGGTGACAAAGTGTAACCAGACGGAAAAAAAAGTTTTCCATATAATAGTCGGTTGACTAGGAAAGGCCAACAAATTTAGTATAGTACTTGACATAGCTATGCTTCTAATATTGTAACTGCAATGCTTCTAATGCAATAATTAGCATTTTTCTGGACCAAAATTTTATAGCAAAGGAGAGAGGTCCACCCAAAAATAAACGATTAGGACTTTAGTAAGATGGCTCAACTTATTAAGTAAAGGACTATACCAAAATCTTCTACGCAAACAGCCCAAGCAAAGCAATTGTCGGGAGAAAGAGCGTGGCGCATCAAATGAAAAGATAAGAAATGATAATGACATTGTGAAGGAGATGCACGAATGTAATTCAACCACTGATTGTAACTAAATGATTTAAAATCCTTTTATTGATTGGACTGTTAATTAAAGGAAAGCTAATTTTGTTGCTCATTAAATTGTTTAATGGGCCATTTTGTTTAATGTTGAGAGAGATTTGCATCTCCTTGATACTTGATTTTTGCTTTGGTAACCATAGGCTAGATGGACTTTTTTTGAATTTTTTTGGGGAATAAAGTTTCTCTCCAAACTAGTTTGGAGAAAAACCTCACAAACTCATCATATATATTTATATTGAGTGTGAATTTTGAAAATCTAACTGTTAAATTGCATGTTCTTATTAAATTCTTAATGCTTACAAAATTTCAAGAAAATCAAAGATCAATTGCTATGTCATCAAATAAATGTTATAATTTCTAGTTTTTGTAATCTAAAGTTGTATATAAAAAATAAGTTAATTGATTAAATAGTAAATAATATCCAATTTAAATGAAATTTGATATGCATGTTAAGAACATAAGGAACATGAAATTCAACGATTAGATTTTTCAAAATTCACACCCAAAAAAGAAATATATGAGAAGTTTTGGAGAGAAACTTTATTCTTTTTTGGGAATGCTTCAACCTAGTTTGGGTAGAAATGGTATTCGGAATGAATTTTTTTTTCTTTTTAGGCTAGATGGACTTAGTTGCCCTTCTTTATAAATATATATTTTTTTGTACCTTTGTGGTTTTGCTACCAAACTATATTATTTAGATTAAAAAAATTTGGCATTGATAACCCAAATGATGTAGGCACAAAGCTTGATTTTACCCACAGTAGATGTGGGATATGTGCCAAATGCTAAATATTTGGCACATATCCCGCACCAAACACAAAAAATAACTCCAATCAGATAAGGTAAATGTGCCAAAATTATACCACATCTGTCCGTACTGTTGCAAAATTGCAATGGTACGGACAGATGTGGTAAACCAAAATAATATATTTTATCTGACTTTCTCTCTCCTCTCACTTCTGGTCTTTATTCCCTCTCTCTCTCTTCTCGCATCACAGACCCAGCTCCTCCCTTTCTCAGCTTGGTTTATTCTTTTCTCTTCTCTCTCACCTCTCTTCTCTCTCACCGATTCGCTTCACCGATTCCCTCTCTTGCCGGTTCCCTTCACCGATTCCCTTTGCCTCCATCTCCACTCTTCCATCACCGATCAAGTCGCCGCTATCACTTCTCGTTTGAAGACTCCATCGCTGCCGATCTGAAGACGCCATCGTTCTACGTCTCTGTCTGGCATTCTCATCGCCCTCTGGCCACGCCGATCTCGGATTTATGGGTTTGGGATGTGGATTTGTGCCGATCTCTCCGGTTGTGTGTGTGTGTGTGTGTGTGTGTGTGTTTTTTTTTTTTTTTTTTTTCTTGAGGTGGCGTTGGTGGATGTGGGTTTATGCCGGTGGTGGATGTGGATGTGGGTTGGTGGATGTGAGTTTGTGCCGGTGGTGGGTTTGGGATGTGCGTTTGTGTCGATCTCTCTGGCTTTGTGTGTGTGTGTGTGTGTGTGTGTGTTTTTTTTTTTTTTTTTTTTTTTTTTTGACGTGGCGTTGGTGGATATTGGTTTGTGCCGGTGGTGGCTGTCGGTGTTGTTGCGGCAGTGGTTGTTGTTACGGCAGTGGTGGTTGTGCCGTTGTTGTTGTTGTTGTTGTTGACGATGAGGATGATAGGGAGTAATTAATATATTATTTTAATGTGTAGTAAATATTATTTTAATGTATAGAATTGAAAGATATAACATCTAGTAAATGGTATGTTGTAAAATGATATGGTAAAATAATAAAGTAGGCTTTTGGTGTGGCAAAATGACATAATTTTTGCCACGGCTGCTACGGATGCTCTAATCTATTAATTTTTATATCAAGTAGCCATCATCAACCAACCATAGATAAAGTTAGGGTGTGTTTGTTTGGAGGTGAAATAGGGTGGATGAAAAACTTTGGAGAGAAAAGAGGAAGGAAAACTTTTTTGGAGTGTGTTTGGTTGGGTGGGGAGGAAGGAAAAAAAATGGTGGGGCCTAGGTGTTTCACCCCGAGCCCACCAAAAAGTTTTCTCCCTAAAATGGGAAGAAAACTGAGGGGGGAAGCTCATGAAATGAGCTTTCAAAAATACCCTCACATTGGATTTCATCTCTAATGTGTTGGCTTTTTTTTTTTTTTTTTCTTCTCTGGTAACGTTTTGGCTTCTTTTTTCTTTGATTTTTTACTTTCTTTGTTATCGTGTTGGCTTCTTTTATTTTTTGTGTTGGCATTTTTTTTTTAAAATTTTTTAGAAAACACTTTTGGGTTAATTTCTTTTTTTTTCGTTTACTTTAATGAAGTGTCCATCTATACACAATTTTTTTAAAATTATGATGTGTTACTTCTTGTTTTATTTAATAGGGTCATGATTGTAAATTTATACAAATTTTATTTTTAACAATAAATAAAAAGTTTTCAATTCCTCCACTTTTCCACCCTCCCAACCAAACACAAATGAGGGAAACTAAAAACTTTTCTATCCTCTTACTTTTTCATCCTCTCTCTATTTTCTATCCTCCCACTTTTTCATCATCCCAACCAAATAGACCCTTAGTATCAAAATTGATAACCTAGGATTGACTTAGTCCATGATTTGTTTACCAACTAAAGGACAGGTAAGTAAATGGCTTTATTCTCTCCTGATTGCCGAAATAAAAAGTATTCAAACTATTCAGCCATAAATGCAAGTCAAAGAGTTGAAAGTTGAAACCTCGGTTATGGAAAAGTTTTTGGCTTTTCACAAATCGAAAATTTATTAGGTATTTTGTTGCTCCCCCTCTCATATGAGGGGTGGGTCCTATGGTAGGACTTATGTGTGAGACTTCCTCCTTACGTGAGAGGTGAAAGAATTGCTCATGCATCCTGGAGTATCCAATCCCTTCACAAATAATAATGAGTTTTATTAATTAAATTTATGTTGAAGTCTACTATTCATATGAGTAAAGGAAGTAGTATTCACATAATAATAAATAATTTTTCATATTACAAGGTTGATTAGAAATTACCTACAATATCGATTAGAGATATTTTTAATTTCTCTCCCAAAACTTTTAGTATTCGTAATTAAACTTCCTTATCATTTAGATTGATACAAAATGGTCTCTCTCTTTTTTTTTTTTTTTTGGTCATAATTATTGGATTTTCTATTCCAAGTTTACAACATGTATATGTCGTATGAAAGATGGAATTTAGCCTCTAAATGGGCATGGATAACTATTAGGCCTTAAGGTTGCTTTTTTTTTTTTTTTTTGGACATAAAATGTTTGTTAAGGGAGACATTTTTTTCCATGTTTAGTTGTGTTCCTAAAAATGTTTTGAAAAATATTTTTTGGTGTTTAGCTTGTATGAAAATCTAACATGGCTAATTGCACAAAATCTAACATAATGAAGAGAAAATCCATCACAAAAAATACACCACTCCAACATATGTTCTCATAACAATCCAACCCACACCAGATCTCCAATCAATCACAATAGCAAACAAAATCTCACAATAATTCCAATGCCACAAATTGTAAGCCAATTTAAAAAATTTTAAAAGCAATATTAATTCTAGACCTTATAAAAATTTATCAAAAAAAACATAAAAGAAACCTTTGTTTCTATTGAAGGGTTTCTAGGAAATTGTTTTATGCCTCTTTAGGGCTGTAAAAAAAATTTATGCCCTGTTAGAGATATATATTAGTCATATTAGCCCAATGTAATAGGCCCAAGCCCATTCCTGATTGTACTAGTAGTCTAGGGTTTAGTCGCCTATATATACTCATGTTAGGGTTCATTGTAACACAGGTTATTGTACTACACTCTTATACATAATAAAGATGTAGCCCTTAAGGGATTCCTTTGTGGATGTAGGCCGTCAAGGCTGAACCACGTAACCCTCGTGTTCTCAGTGTTCCTATTCTATGTTTTCCCTTCCGCATTCACTCTAGCATATACAACATGGTATAACACATTAATATACAGACTATTCAGTCATTCTCTCTCGCTTTATATTGTTAACATGGTATCAGAGCCAAACTCCATTCTTGGCATCAGACAAAATCTCTAGCAAGCAAAGAAGATTCTCACGTGCATAACACAAATCCACAACAGTGCCCATGCCTTCTTTCAGATCTGGGTCTACAGCATCACGCAGCTCCCATGGAAACTCCGTTGCTGCTACATCTCTGATCTCTCAAGCAAGTCAAACCACTCACATTACAGATCTGTGCAAATCAAGCCTTCGCATGAAGAAACCAACCCCACAGGCGTGCTCCTTGACCTCCCGCGACCAAAACCTAGAAATTCGGTCACCAGAAGCCCTGCCATGCGCCACCACGCGCCGCAGTTGTCTCCGGAAAATCTTTACGCGCCGCCTCAGATTCCGAACTTTCAGATCGGCTTCTTGGCACATGCGCCGCCATGACGGCCTCCTCGTCCACCGATCTACAGAACCTAAGATTCCGGCCATCATCTGAGATTGTACGCGCCTCCACGTGCCTCCCTAACTTCCGGCTTCTTCTCCACGCGTCGGTGATTATCACACTCTCCTGCCACGTGCCTCAACTGCTGCTGAAGTCATCTAATGTCACATGATGACATCATCTTGCCACGTCAGCACAACTCAAGCCGTGCCACGTCAGCCCTAATCCAGGTCATCACCACGTCATTAGCCACGTCGCTAGCCACGTCAGTAGTGTTGCCTCGTCAGCACCACGTCACCTAGTTGATCATTGACAAGACCGACTCGACCCGGACCACCCTGATTTGACCCGTGAACATGCGCCTCAACTACTGCTGATGTCATCTAACGTCACATGATGACGTCATCTTGCCACGTCAGCACAACTCAAGCCGTGCCACGTCAGCCCTAATCCAGGTCATCACCACGACATCAGCCACGTCACTAGCCACATCAGCAGTGTCGCCTCGTCAGCACCACGTCACCTAGCTGATCATTGACAGGACCGACCCGACCCGGACCACCCGGATCTGACCCGTGAAGCACTGACAGTTGACTTTGACTTTTGACCAAAGTCAAAATTTTCCGATAGTGCCTATCTTGCTCAGTTTTTCGCGTAGATTCCAATTTTGGACTATGTTTCTTCATTTGAAGCTCTGAAATTGATCTATTGGTATATTCTTCATTGTGGTTTCTTCAAAGGCATTCTTCAAGTGTTCTTCTCATGCTTATCCAACCTCAAACTTTCATCGAGCTTCCACCTTGAGTTTGAGGGAGGGTGTTAGAGATATATATTAGTCATATTAGCCCAATGTAATAGGCCCAAGCCCATTCCTGCTTGTACCAGTAGTCTAGGGTTTAGTCACCTATATATACTCATGTTAGGGTTCATTGTAACACAGGTTATTGTGCTACACTCTTATACATAATAAAGATGTAGCCCTTAAGGGATTTCTCCGTGGATGTAGGCCGTCAAGGCTGAACCACGTAACTCTCGTGTTCTCGGTGTTCCTATTCTATGTTTTCCCTTCCACATCCACTCTAGCATATACAACATGGTATAACACATCAATATATAGACTATTCAGTCATTCTCTCTCACTTTATATTGTTAACATGCCCTACAAACTTTATTTTTCTAGCTAAACCAAAACATTTTGGTTTGACGAACATTTTCAATTGAGCCAACCCACACCAGATCTCCAATCAATCACAATAGCAAACAAAATCTCACAATAATTCACATATTTTAAGCCAATTTACAAAATTTTAAAAGAAATATTAATTCTAGACCTTATAAAAATTTATCAAAAAAAACATAAAAGAAACCTTTGTTTCTATTGAAGGGTTTCTAGGAAATTGTTTTATGCCTCTTTAGGGCTGTAAAAAAAATTTATGCCCTACAAACTTTATTTTTCTAGCTTAACCAAAACATTTTGGTTTGACCAACATTTTCAATTGAGCCAAACACCTGAAAATTAATAAAGCAATTTTAAAAAAACGTTTTGCGCTGAAACAAATGCAGCATAAAATCAAGCAATGTATTCTACTACCTCTTCCATGAAACCATAAGTCAAATGTGAAAGTTAAATGTGTTCTAATAAGTATTACTGTTTTCTCAAAAAAAAAAAAAAAAAGTGAAGGCTAAATTAGGGTTAAAATTTTGTAGCAACTGATATTTGTGTGTCCATGGGAGAGTGGTTCATTTAGACAACAATATTTGGGCCATATGGATTTGAATTTGAGGGTCCAAATCCTTTGTTTGGATAATTTAAAGGATAAAGGTTTGGATATGACCAAAATCTAGCAAAGATTTCATGACCCTAAATCTTCTTATTTCAAATGACATCACATTAGTTTGTAACACCTATATTAGTAAAATTATTCTAAAAACTTCGATATACTTGCTTTTCCATCTTGTCTAAAAGCAATAACAGTTATTGTAATTTTGTAAGTCAACAATCATGTACCATTTAAAAGTTTTACTAAGAAGGAACGTAATAACACAAATTAAGGCGTATTTAATATTCTTCTATAAAAAAAAAGATGTATTTAATATTCTACTAAATAATGTTTTGACATATTTAAAGAAAAGGTAAACTACATATTTAGTCTTTATGCTGAATGTCAATTTAGTCCTTAACCTTTCAAATGTATTAATTTGATCCTTAACCTTTTACTATTGTCTCAAAATAGTTCCTACCGTTAAGTAGTGGATAAAAAATATTATCATGGCAAACTGTCAAAATAAAACATTAGTTTTAGGCACGTAAGACTGCCGCTTGGACTATCACATCAGCTTAATAAAAAAAAAAATAAAAAAACCCTGCTTAAAACACACAATGCTCTAGTTTTAAAATATTATTTTGTTCATTATTTATTATTTTTTCTCTCTAATTTTTTCTTCATCTGTTCGGTGTTCCTCCTCTCCGACCAAAATCAACTACACCTTTATAACCTTTCTTCCTCTATCTATGTTCCTTTCAACTAGATCATCCCACTAATGTTTATCTTCCCCTCTCTTTCTCCTAGGTCAAGCCCTTCATATACATGAGACAACCCAAATCAACACCAACAAAACTTAAACTGAGCCAAAGAACCCAGATCAACTCGTCCGCCTCTCTTCAATTAATAAATAAACAAAGGACCAAACAACCATGGAAGACCCATCATTAAGGGTGACAGCCATGGACAACAGCTAAACTACTAGAGGATGAAAACCGTCTTGCTAATTCAAGACGGCGGTTGCAGCGGCCAAACGGCGAAATTGAGAGGTGGGCTTTGTTGTTAGAGAGAGAGAGGTGGAAGAGAAGACCAAATGACCAGAGAGAGAAAGGGGCGAAACGGTGAAAACCGTCTTGCAGCGATGGTTTGAGGGGCGGCAATTGCAAAGGGTAATTTTTGGATGGATTTGAGGATTAGGCGACAGATTTTGGGGATTATAGTTGTGGGCTTTGGAATTTATGGGGTTGATACAATTTCTTGGCGACACATTTGTTGGGTTATTTCAATAATTCATGGTTGTTGAAGAACAACCCCAGCCTTTGGACTTCAATTACACAAGTGTAGATCTTCGTGTTCTGTAAGAGGTAATGTTGATAAGAACCAAACCAAAATTAAAAACAAAACAAAAATAAAAGGACGTTGAGGCACATATTATTTATTTATTTATTTTAGGTTGAAATGGCAGTCTTATGCGGTCTAAAATTAATATTTTATTTTGACTATTAACAATGTTAGTATTTTTCATCTATTACATAACGGTAGGGATTATTTTTACACAATACTATAAGGTTAGGGACTAAATTGATACATTTGAAAGGTTAAGGACTAAATTGACATTTAGTGTAAAGGTTAGGGACCAAATACGTAATTTACCCTAAAGAAAACAAATTTAATAAATTCAAAATTTGCACAAACATAAAGGGATCGTTTGGATAGTACTTATTTTGCTGAAAACTGAAAACACTGTAGTAAAATAATTTTTAAATATGTGAATATCGTGGGACCCATTTTTAATATTTTTAAATGTGTGAACAGTGTTTTTTGTCCCCTGCACAGTAAATTAATGTGCCTTTATTGTTCACTCGCTGACAAAAAAAAAAAAAAAAGAAGAAGGGAGAAAACGCAGGGGACAAAATGTGAATGTGCTATCCAAACGGGCAAAAAGAGAACTACACATAATTATAGATCAATAAATTATTTATATGTATATTTCTCTTTTCGAAAAGTGTGCATAACAAGCCTTTTTAATGGAGTTTGTGTTATGCTTTTGTGTTAGAGTCTTAGGTTATGTTTGCGCTCACTTTTAAATTATTTATAAGTATATTTCTCCCTCCATGTGTGTCTTGTTTGTTTCTTAATTAAAAAAAAAAAAACCCTTAAGTTTTGTATATTTATTATTTTTAACATGTTCCCTTTATTGCTTTTGTGTTAAAGTCTTAGGTTATGTTTGGTAACGATTTTTGTTTTTTATTTTCAAAAACTTGTTTTTGGGAATATAAAAAAAAAAAAAACAATTTTCTTGTATTTTTTAAATCAAAAACATGTTTGGTTAGTTGAAATTAAAAAAAAAAAAAAGTTTTTTGAAGAAAAAATGTTACTAGGATTTGAACTTTAATGCTAACTCATTAAATGAGACAGATTCATTAAATCAAATGCGTGTTGTCATTGACTTTTGAAAATTAGAAACTGAAAACAGCATTTTGCATGTTTTCAGTTTCTTTCACAAAATGAGTTTTGAGAACAGTTTTTGTTTTCTGTTCATTTTGGGTTATCAAATAAGTTTTTTAGTCTCAAAAATAGAAAATTGTTTTTAGAAACACAAAATAAGGAGAAAAAACAATTACCAAATATACCCTTATTCTCTCTCTCACGTGTATGTGTTTGTTTCTAAAAAAAAGGAGGTAAATGTTAGAAAATGTTCTAATGGCATTGGTTTAGAAACTATTTTTAGAAATATTTTATGGGAAAATGATAAAACAATTAATTTTGTTGACATCTTTTTATATTTTCCATAAAAATTATGTCAATTTTCCTAATATGGTTTATTAACAATTGCCCTAGAAGCATTTGTTAACATGACCCATAAAAAAAAAAAAAACCTTAAATTTTGTATATTTATTATTTTTAACATGTTCCATTTATGGCATCTGTTTACAATTTTTTAGGTGTTGTACCTTATATTCTTCAATTAAATTCAACTATATAATTACATTGGCCTATATAACACAAATGATAGAACTTAGGTACAGTACTTTAGATACTGTTCTTTAGGTTTCCCTTTTAAAATTCAGCCATGTGGCTATTTAACTAAAAAAATACACTTTTATCCCATGTGAAAAAATCTACATGGCAGAATCTTAAGAGGTGAACCTAAGAAACAACACCTAAATACTGTACGTAAGTCTTGTCCTAACACAAAATATGTTTTATTTTCACAAGGACAATTAAATTCATTTATGTGGCTCATTGATCGATACAATCACGTGATTAAATTTAATTGGGAAATCTAAGGGTGCGTTTGTTTTGGTTTCAAACCATTTCAGGAAATCATTTTACACCTCACCGTGTGTTTGGTTGTGCATGGAAAATAGAATTTTCTGGAAAAGCATTTCAGTTGATCGTAAAAATAAAGGCTTTGACCCGGAAATCATTTTATATTTCTATTTTCACTTCAAACCATTTTTGGACTCAGACGCGCAAAGAGAGAGAGAGAGAGAGAGAGAGAGAGAGAGAGAAAGAGAGAGAGAGAGAGAAACGGTGAGCCTCCACAGACCGAGATCCAGTCCGACGACCCACACTCTGCCGACCCACATTCCACCGGTCTCGTCGATCGCAGCACTGCGCCGATCAAGCAAAGATCGACTCTAATGCCGCGTGATCTCTCCTCCATCGCGCGATCTTGCCTTTGCCTCCGCCACACGATCTTGCCTCTAGATCGAACCCAGTCGCCTCTCTCTCTTCCTTGTTCTCTCAATTTGACCGGCTTTGATTATTTTTTTTTTTTTTTGGGTTTTGTTTCTTTTGTGTTTGTGGACTGAGAAATTATATTATATATTTATTTGGAAGCTGAGAAAAATGTGAGAAAATGTGAGCAACAAGTAGAAAATGTGTTTTCTATAGTATTTTCAAGAACATAACCAAACACTAAAAAATATTTTTCGAAGTATTTTTTAAAATACCACTAAACATCTGAAAATATTTTCACCTGAAAATATTTTACACTTAGAAAACATTTTACATTGAACTAAACACAGTCTAAGATATAACATTAAACAAATTATAACTAAGTTTTGTTGTTTTAAAAAAAAGTCACGTAATGAATGTTCTAAGAGTACAAGTTAAAGAATGCTAAGAGACAGTTTGGTAAGAGTATTCAAATATAGATTTTTGTTTTGCAATCCTACCACACTTGAATTTATTGCTTAGCTACTATTTTCTAAATACAATTTTCAAAAAACTGTATCCTATTTTCCTAGTTTAGAACATGATTTTGAAAATGGCTAAAAGGGTGTTTTCAGGATACATAAAATGT
Source organism: Quercus glauca (assembly GCA_023736055.1). Lineage (NCBI taxonomy): Eukaryota > Viridiplantae > Streptophyta > Magnoliopsida > Fagales > Fagaceae > Quercus > Quercus glauca. The sequence goes on along the minus strand of CM043316.1, from coordinate 68,814,503 downwards.
TTTTAATAACATTTTTTTTAGAATAATGTTTTTAATAACATGGTTGTAAATAAATTGAGAACAGTGGACCCCACATGTTTGTCCAAACTTTTTTATCTCTTAAATTAAGGGGTTTATCTTTATCACAAAAAGAATTCCCACACTTCAAATTTGACATTTTTTCATTAAAAAAAAAAAAGTACATGATAAGCTTTATTCCCTTATAATTATCCACACAAAAAAAGTGATCTACAAATTCTACATGTTATTTTTATTTTTATTTTTTATTTTTTTAAATCTCAAAAATAGAAATAGTTTCCCAAACAATTATGTTTTGATTTTAGTATTTTGAAAATTGTTTTTAAAAGTGAGAGCCAAACTTGTATAATATAAAAATTATTCTCTGAAAACTAGTTTCAAGTCCAATTTTTTGAAAATTATTTTTATACTTTTTTGAAAATAAAAACAAAAATCTTCCTACTAATCAGGCTCTAAAATTATCAACTATAAACTGTAACTCATGATATTCAAAAGAAAATAAGCTTGCCAAATTTTTGGGCTGATTTCTCGTATACATACGCAAAGGAAAAAACATCAAGTGTAGTATGTTACGCTTCCAATTGGAGAAGTGTTATCCACAACATTTTCTAAACAAATCATAAATGATAAGTTGTTATTGGTTATAATTTGAACTCATCACTGAAATTACTTTTTTACTCACTGGTAACAACTAGTAACAACTTGTCATTTACGATTTGTTGTGAAAGTATTGAGAAAATGTTGTGAACATAACATTTCTTAACTAATTAAATTCGAACATATGATTGCATTTATCAATAAATCACAAACCGTGTTATCTTTTTCAAGGAAAATTAAATTCAATATACTTATGTGTGTGATTAATTAGGGAACCTACCAAGAGCTTTGTAGTTTTTTTTTTTTTTTTTTTTTGTTTTGTTTTGGTTGTTTTTTTTTTTTTTTTTTTTTTTTTTTTTTTTTTTTTTTTGTTGAGAAAGAGAGCTTTGTTTGTAGTTCAAGTGTTCAATTATTACCTTTTGGTGTTTTAGAAGGAGACATCCAATGTTCAAATCTACTCGCCCAACAATTGAATTATAAAACTAAAAAAAAAAAAAAAAAAATTAGAAACATTGTACTGCACATAAAGAAAATATACCTAAGTTTTATCATATTCAAAATGGTTATATGTGAAGCTCCAAAAAAAAAAAAAAGGTTATATGTAGTTTATTTATTTATTTGTGTATAATTTCTTTACTTTTTAACAAGTAAAAGTACATGTTCTTGCGATGATAATTCTTTACATTTTTCCTATCTTTGGTAGTATTAGAAAAAAACAAAAATAGTTCAAAAGAATATTTTTTCTTAACTTCCCTTATTTAATTTGTTATGAGATAAAGTTATTTATCAAAAAACAATTTTATCTAACGTGAAGTTAAATAAGGAAAATAGCCCTATTTCACACGAAACTATACGAGGGAAGTTAATAAATTTTTCAACTCATTTTAATTTTCCTGCTAAACATAAGAAAATTAAAATTTAAAAATAAATCATTTTCCAAAAAATATTTAATGTAGAAACAAAGATTGCCTCATTTCTCCCATCAAAAAAAGAAAAAAAAAAAACTATATATATATATATATATATATATATATATATATATATATATATATATATATAACCTCAATTCAACGTATTTCACCGACTGGCCAGTGGCGACTAGTAAGAACTACAAGTGCCAAACCCAACCTTTCTCCTTTTAAAGTAATAATTTCCTCGTATTTTCCAGCTTGAGATTGAAACTTGTCTGTTCCCAACAATCACGGCAATTTTTTTATTATCACGGCGTATACATTTTTTATTTTTTATTTTTTTTTAACATCGTACTTCAGTGTCGGTCACTTGAATCCATTCTCCAATCAATGCCATCCTTATTCCTTGCTCACATTCAAGAATTTTAACTCAAAATACTATATAGTTAAAAGCAAGCTCCAAAGAAAGCAACTTGAACCAGCACAGTCCAAGTCTTTCAGTGGGTAGAAAAATGAAGCTCAATTGGTTTCGAAACAAGCAGAACCATATGCTTCTGAAGTTAGTGGTTGCCATTCTGTTGATGGGTTTTGCTTTTCGTCTTGTTTTCTTTCGTTCCACAACAGTTTCTCCCATCTTAGAAGAAACCCCTATTGCCCGGAAAAGTGTGGTTCTAAATCCAAATCCAAGTCCAAACCCAAACCCAAAAACTGTTTCTCCCATCTTAGAAAAAACGAATATTTCCCAGAAAAGTGTGGTTCCAATTCCAATTCCAAATCCAAATCCAACTCCAAACCCAAACCCACCTGTTTATGTGCAAGTTCAAGGAAATGAAGATCAGGTGCCTCCAAAAGGTAATCGAATCCAGCTAATCTTTGTTGGGTTTTTGTTGTTTTTACATTTTCTTTGGGTCTTAGCATTGAATGCACTTTATAAATCAAAGCTTACTATTCTTCAAAAGTGTGGTGTAGAAAATAATTATTTTTTTTTTATGACGTAGGAGAACTTCACTCAGATTTAGAAAATAATAATTGAGATTGGTATGAGATCTGTGGACCATAAATGTTTTTTGTGGAGTTTTTTAGTTCTTTTAGAAGTGTGTAGTTAATGACTTAATTCTCATTGGTTAATTCTAACTTATGCATAGAACTGTGATGGTGTTACTGAAAAATTTTATTGGGTTTTGTTATTTTTTTTGTTCTTTTTACATTTTTTTTTTTTTTGGATTTTAGCGTTGGATGCACTAGAAAAATCAAAACTTTCTGTTCTTGAACAGTGTGGTGTTGAGATGGACACTTGAGATTGGTTTGAGATCTATGGACCAATAATGGTTTTGTGGATTTTGGTGGTTCTTTAGGAAGTGTGTAATTAATTAAAGTTGGTTGATTTTAAGTTTTTAAATCATGCATAGAAGTGTGATGGCTTTCCTGGAAAATTTTAATGGGTTTTGTTCTAATTTGTATGTTGCTTATTATTATAGTACTGCATGATTCATTGATCTAGTGTAGTCTGTAGTCTACTACTATTTGTTACTTATTAGTTTTCATGAAATTTTCCACATCAAGATTTTGTTGATTCTCTTTATAGTGGTATTGTTCATTTTGTATTGAATGGAAGTCAAATCTTGTTGCAGAAAATTTTGAAGAAAAATGTGATCTTCTTACTGGGGATTGGATACCTAGCCCATCAGGTCCTACGTACACTAATCGGAGCTGCTCATTAATTGAAAGTCATCAGAATTGCATTGATAATGGGCGGCCAGATACAGGGTACCTGTACTGGAGGTGGAATCCAAGAGATTGTGAGTTACCTCCTTTTGATCCAGAGAGATTTCTTGAGATGATGAGGGACAAAACATGGGCACTAATTGGCGATTCAATATCTCGCAACCATGTCCAGTCATTGCTCTGCATGCTCTCACAGGTACTTGTTAAGATTGTTGTAGCATATTTGAGTCTTGAATTTGGGTTATTGGACATGAAGTGAGTAGGTCCTGTCCTCCATACTAATTATTATTTTTTTTTTTTGTGCTTCAATTATGATTTGTCTGATTCTCTACCCTTTCCCGAGCACTTACATCATTTATTATTTGTAAATCATAGGAGGAAGGTAATCCCGCCATACAGAAAATTTGATTACTTCTGATACATGTAAAATTTTTATTTAGCATAATTGCGATCCTAATGAAACCTTTTTGCTATAAGATGATGATTACTACTTTTAGTCCTCTAGCCAATTCAAGAATTTGGCTTCTGCACTATGACTGTCTTTGTAGGTTTGTACTAGTTTAGAGGCATTATAAATGTATTTTATATAGCAGTTTTTTGTCACACTGTTGATGCTTTTATTTCTTTGAAGTACTCACATCAATGAATCTAAGGAATCATCATGAGTTGTTGTAAGTGTACTCTCAGAGTTGTAATAACACATGCACACAAGACATCCTGGTGGTAATATGAATATACTATATTTTAGAAAGTAGGGATTCTGATATAGAAATGGTTGTCAATGAATTTTTTATTCTAATTAAGGAGATTCTAAGTAGTGTTAGAACTTAGAAGTCTCCAACCACATTTCCTCTTGTGTGTGTGTTGATAATACATGGAGTTCAATTCCTATAAGCTCATCCTTCATCTGTGGCTTATTAACAACATTTCCATTTTCCCTCTTTTAAATCCAAGAATTTAATACCTGAAGATTTCTGTGATTTATTACTGAATTAGAATGAGAAAAGTCATCCTTCATTGTGCATTCTGTATTTTTTAGTGCAAGATCATAATAAAATAGGCGTGAAGATACCCCTGCTTCAATCCACAACAACACTATTTTGCATTTCTATTTGTTGATATGCAGTATTCAAATGGATTTACCTAATTTTACTGAGTGGCATTAAATGAAGCTGCTAAACATTGCATTCATGCAGGCTCAATTGCTGGTAACTCTTGAACTGTATGAATCCACTTGGTCCATTAGCAGATGTTATTGATTATGTTTTTTATTTTTATTTTTATATTTATATTTTTAAATTTCAAATTCTTTCTTGTGAATTTGATGGTTATTAATTATTAGTTTTGTTTTGTCAGTTTTTTTAGAATTGGTGTAGAGACTTGCATTTATATTTTGATTAAATAAATAAAGTTTCAAGTGTCCTTTATGACTTTATGTTGATTTTCTGAGTGCCTTCATTATGGGTGACGATTGTTGTTAGGCAGCATGATGTGGGAGATTTTATTGTTTTCAAAAAATGGCACTAGAGGATTGTCTGACCTGTGCAATTGAATTATTGTGTCCTTCAGGTAGAACAAGCTGTTCAAGTTTACCATGATGAAGATTATAGGTCCAAAAGATGGCAGTTCCCCTCTTACAACTTCACTATGTCAGTTATTTGGTCCCCCTTCCTTGTAAAAGCAGATATTTTTGAGGACTTTAATGGTGTTTCAACATCTGAAGTTGAGCTGTATCTCGACAAACTTGACAAGAATTGGACTGATCAATACCAGAATTTGGATTACATGATAATTTCAAGTGGGAAATGGTTTCTAAAATCTGCAATCTATCATGAGAATGACACAGTGTTGGGCTGTCATTACTGTCCTAAAAGAAATTTGACGGAGTTGGGATTTGATTTTGCTTATCGGAAATCCCTCCGCTTTGTATTGGATTTCATGGTATCGTCCAATCACAAGGGCCTGATATTTTTTAGGACATCCACGCCAGATCACTTTGAGAATGGGGAGTGGTCTAATGGAGGGAATTGCCTCAGAACAGCACCAGTTAAAGAAGGTGAGATGGAACTGAAGGACTTAAATAGGATTCTGCGTAAGGTAGAGCTAGAGGAGTTTGAGAAGGCAGCACTTAAAGCTTCTGAAAACGGGGTGAACCTTAAACTTCTTGACCTAACTATGCTTTCTCTTTTGAGGCCTGATGGGCATCCAGGTCCATATAGAGAGTTTTATCCATATGCAAAGGACAAAAACGCAACAGTTCAGAATGACTGTTTGCATTGGTGCTTACCTGGGCCAATAGACTCTTGGAATGATGTGATTATGGAGATGGTTGTAAATGGCTAATTATTTAACCATAGTTTTGATGCATGATACATATGTTCTTCATTTTCAGGTTTTGAAAAATATTGGATATGAGAATTATTCTTGCAGGAGTTGAGAACAAGTGATACATTCCCAATTTCCCGCCCGGTGTTTGATAAGATTGGCGTTTCAGGTATACCTGTAATGCATCTACTCATCTTTCCCTCAGGTTATCTGTTTGGTGTCAACCAGCCCTGTCAGCGGAATTTATCTTCTATGTGAAATGTATCGGAGGATACAAAAAGAAGACGGGGTTAATTGTAACTTGTATTGTTATTTATAATTGACATTGTTTTATAATCACAAATTCATTGGTAAAATCTAATTGCATCTGAAGTTAAGAGCTCCATAGCAGTGCAAAGAACATACAAAGAATGTGTATTTTTAGTATAAATCGGTGGCTGCTAAGTCCTGATCCCTATAAGGAACCATTATGGTCATTAAGCATATTGAATGTTTAAATCATGTTATGTACAGATTGGACGTTTGGAGCAATTGGATATGTAAATGTTGATACTTCAATTCTGAATCTCCCTCTTTTTGAGAAATTATCCTAAATATCGTGTATTACACATTCTCTTACAAAAGGTTCAATTATATGTATGAAATTCACAAATGGGGTTTACTGTTCACTTTTATGTGAGAAAATGGTGTACTACAACAAGTGCACTAGTGGGTTCTAGTCAGTTCAATTGGTAAAGTCTCTGGTGGTTGTATAATCGATCTGGGGTTCAATTTAAAACTAATTGGTATCTTGGTTTGATAATAAAGAGCTATTATTAGGAGCGGACGTTATAAGTTAAAAATTCTCTTTAAAAAAAAAAAAGTGCACTAAAAATTTCAAAAAGAGGGGGAAGATTTGTGTAATTATTCACAATGACCACAATAGTAATAATACCTAGTGGTTTTCCCACTCTTGAAGGGCCATGTGTGAGAATTTATTAAGTCAAATTCTAGTTACCAATCTAGTCATAAAAAATAAAAAACCTTCATGTTCACCCTCACCGGTGGTGCCTTGGTGGCTCCAGCATCACCATCCCCAACTCCAATTATACACCCCAACTCCAATTTGACAATGGCATAGGCATTTCTCTCTTTATTTGTTCAGTGCATCTAGGTGTGTGTTAGTGGAGCTGGAAATTGTGATTGATTTGTGAAGGTAAAGGAGTGGAGCTAGAAATTGTGATTGATTTGTGTAGGTAAAGGTGAAACCCCCTTCTTCTTTTTTTTTTTTTTTTTTTTTTTTTTTACTTTAAAAAAAAAATGTTTGTATTGGTAACTAGGATTTAATTCAATAAATTGTCACATGTTGAACAATATTATTTAGGGGAGGACCACATTGTACCATCTTATTGAGTGGAAAGACAGTTAAGTATTGCTGATGTGATTCTTGGGGTGAATAATTTCTTAGAGAAATCCAACTTGCATTTTGAATGAATGTAATTTCAACCCTTTGGGATAAAGGTAATGATGTAATGTGATACAATTTCAATACCAGCAAATAATTTCTTCATTTATGGCCGTTATTGTTATTATTATTATTTTTCACAATATGTCCAAAAAATTGCTACATTCTTAAAATGTTAAATATTTATGCAAATTATTAATTAATCCATAAATTTTTTTGAGTATAATTAAGCCATAATTTGGTTCTCCCAATCCAAATCCTTTTCACTATGCAACGAACCATAATATTTCAAAGTCATAAATCCTCCTCATCTATGATCTATGTGGAATAACCACGGTTTTTTGTTTACAGTCTAGGCTAATGCAATAATCACGGTAAGTTTTTTTCCTTCTTTCTTTAATCCTACCAATTCTATCTGGATCTGAAGTTAGTAACTCCTTATCATAGAATAATGTTTAAAACTTCAAATTCCCATCTTTCTTTGGTAAGAATTACCGCCCTAGTTTCCCAACTGTCAAATTAAAAACAGCTCACTTCAATGTTAATTGCTCTCTCAAAACTTTTAGTAATCATAATTAAACCTCCTTTTTATTATTTTATTTTATTTTTGAGAAGGGCCTCCTTATTATTTAGATTGATACGAAATGGTCATTTTTTTTATTTGTCACGATTAATGGATTTTTTTATTACAACATGTATGTAGAAAGACGGAATTTAGCCTCTAAATGGGCAGGAATAAATAACTATTAGGCCTTAAGGTTGCATTTAGGACCATTGCACACCCTTGGTGTAATGATCACTTCACAAGTATAAGTGCTTGTGGGGCGTGGGGGGCAAGGGCCGGGGTTCAAGTATTCAGGAAGGAGCTTTACACACATAAACACTTAGATTAGGTTAGAGTAGAAATTCTATCTTGTAAAAAAAAAAAAAAAAAGGTTGCATTTAGGAGTGTGCAGCTAACCCACCAATCCATCAGACCCGACCCGATGGGTTGAGTCGGTTTTTAGGACTTGGTGGGTTGGGTTGAGTTACAAAATTTTTTTTTGATAGCGGGTCGGGTTGGGTTTGGGTCATAAAATTCCTAACCCAACCCGAACCATCCATATATTTAATATAAATATATATATATATATATATATATATATATATTTATAATATATTTTATAATTAATAGTTTTTTAAAAATAACTAACTCTTCCTATCCTATATAAAAGTCAATTAGTTTACACAAACCCTAGTAAATTATTATTGTTGTTTAGTCATTAGTGTTGTTTGCCTTTAAGGAGTCACATTGATACTAATCTTTGGGTTTTTTTTAATATATTTATATTTATATTTTTTTTACTCAATTTAATAATAATAATAATAATAATAATAATAATAATAATAATAATAATAATAATAAATTTGTCCAACCCATGGTTCAACCTGACCTAACCCAACCCATGTGGGTTGGGTTGGATTTATGTGATGGGTTGGGTTTAGTTGAATTTTTTTTGACCCACCATGGTAGGTTGGGTAAAAAAGTCCCCTGAACCTAATCCATGCACACCCTTAGTTGCATTTTTTCTTCTGCAAACATTTTTTAGGGAAACCTTTTTTTAAAATTATTTTTTCTTTCTGGGTTGTTAGTTGCGTTCCTAAAAATGTTTTGGATGATATTTTCTGGTGTTTAGCTTGTATGAAAATTTTAACATAGCTTTTGTCTTTTTTTTTTTTGAGATAATTACAATATACTGCTAATCTCGTAACTTTAACCCTTCCCCTTCCCCTTCCCCTTTCCCTTCCCCCTTAGACCCCTCTTGGCAAAAATCTGACATACCTAATTGCAAGAGATCTAACATAATGAAGAGAAAATCCATAATACTAGCTTCTAATAACATAATAACACAAAATACACTACACCAGTATGGTAAATTCTTAGGTATTCTCGGAGTATAGTGAAATGGTGTTCTCTCCTCTCACATTCATAGTAGACCCCACTATAAATTTAATGAGTGGATTCCGCCATGAATGTGAGAGGAGGAGCAACATTCTCCATACTCTGGGAATATCTAAGAATTACTCAATTAACATTTGTTCTCATGACAATCCAACCCACACCAGATCTCTAATCAATCACTATAACAAACAAAATTTCACAATAATTTCAATGCCACAACTTCTAAGCCAGCTTGAAAATTTTTTAAAGCAGTATTAATTCTAGACCTAAAAAAAACTTACAAAAAAGAGGTAAAAATTAGAGTAAAGCCACCTATGATTACCCAAAAAAAGAAAGAAAATGTTTGTTATCGAGGAGCTTCTAGGAAATTGTTTTATGCCTCCACCTCTTCCATGAAACTATAAGTCCCATTTGAAAGCTAAATGTAGGTTAAAATTTTGTAGCAAGTGATATTTATGTGTACATGGGAGAGTGGTTCATTTGGATGGCAAGATTTGGGCCATATGGAATTAGATTTGAAGGTCCAAATCCAAATCCTTTGTTTGGATAATTTAAAAGGATAAAGTTCTTATTTGACCAAATTTCAAGACCCCAAATCTACTTATTTCAAACGACGCCACATTAGTTTGTAACACCTAAATTAATAAAATTATTCTAAAAACTTTGATTTACTTGCTTTTGTAGCCAAGAGTATTTTAACTTAATTAAGATTTTTTTTTGGTGGGGGGGGGGGGGGGGGAAGGAAGGGGGAGGGTTTCAGCTCTAACTATCTCAAAAAAAGAAAAAGAAAAAAACAAAAGCTCGCTTTTCAATCTTGTTTGGTGGGGGGGGGGGGGGGGGGGGAAGGAAGGGGGAGGGTTTCAGCTCTAACTATCTCAAAAAAAGAAAAAGAAAAAAACAAAAGCTCGCTTTTCAATCTTGTTTGTAGTAATAACTATTATTGTGATTTTGTTAGTCAACAATCATATACTATTTAAATTTTTTACTAAGAAGTAATAACATAAATTAAGATGTATATAATATTCTACTCCTTCCATCCCTTTTTTTTGTTCTTTATTTTATTTTGAGATGTCCCAAAATATTGTCTTATTTCTAAAAATAAAAGTCATTAATTTACTAATGTTCCTATTATACCCCTATTAATTTACTAATTCAATTTTTTGATAAATTTTTTTAAGGGTAGTTTTGGAAACTTATATATTTTTAAAAGGTAGACAAGATAATAAATGATATTCCTTTAAAAAGTTTGACGAAATGAGTATTAAATAATGTTTTTGGCATATTTTAAAAAAAATTAATAAAGTCAAATCTTGTATATTTATTATTTTTTAACATGTTCCCTTTACTGCAGTCTTTTACAATTTTTTAAGTGTTGTACTTTATGTAGTTATGTTCTTTAATTAAATCTAACCACGTGGCTACATTGGCTAATGCAACATGAAAGATTTTTTATTTTCTCAAGGAGAATTAAATTTATTTACGTGGCTCACTAATTGATACAATCATGTGGTTAAATTTAATGGGTCATGTTAACGAGTACCATAGGGCATTGGTTAACAATCCAATTAAAGAAAATTTTTATGGGAAAAGAAAAAAAAACAATTAATATTTTGACAGCTTTTTTCATTTCTCATAAAAGTGATGTCAAAACTTTCTTAAAATGGATTCTTAACCAATGCTCCAACGGCACTCGTTAACATTTCCCAAATTTAATTGAGGAATTTACAGTACAACACTGAAGACTTTATAGCTAAGTTTTGATATTTTAAAAAAGAGTCATGTGACAAATGTTCTAAGAGCACAAGTTAAAGAATACTAAATTTTCAACTATAAATTGTAATGTGTGATTTTCAAAAGAAAAATACACTTGCCAAATATTTGGGTTGGTTTCTCATATACATATTCAAAGGGAAAAACTTTAAGTGCAATCCTGTACATTAGGCTTCCAATTAAATTCAAACATATAATTGCATGGATCAATAAATCACAAACTGTGTTATCTTTTTCAAGGAAAATTAAATTCAATGCAATTATGTGTTTTGATTAATTAGGGAACCCGCCAAGAGATTTGTAGTTCAACTATCACCTTTAGGATTTTCTAAGGGAGATGTCTAAGATTCAAATCTCCTTACCTAAGTCCCAACTATCGAATTAAAATCCATATTCTAATATTCAAAACGGTTTTATGTAGCTTATATTTTATTTGTGTATAATTTCTTTACTTTTTAACCATTAAAATTACATATTCAATTCAACTTATGTTCACCTCAGTTTGTTTTAATGGAAAATTTTATATTAATATGATTTTTCAAAATTTTCTTTATTTGGTGGTATAAAAAAAGGGTAAACAGAAAATACTATTTCTCAACTTCCCTTATTTAGTTTGACATTATGAAAAATAACTCTATCTCATGCGAAACTAAAAAAAGAAATTAATAATTAGTTTTCTAATTTATTTTAAGGTTGCTACGCATGAAAATGAGATAGTTTTCTAGAAAATATATAATTTCTAAAAAATGTTAATGTTGAACCCTTGTTAGCGTGCCATAAGTATGACATGGGCTTGCCAGCGTTGCCACAGGGCATGCCATGCATAGGCAGCATGAGCAGTGCCACCCAAACCCGTTTCTTTCTCTTTTTAAACTAATTTCCTTGTATTTTACTTCTTGAGTGTCTATTCTCAACAATCACGGCAATTTTTTTTATCAAGGCATATACATTTTTTTATATCGTACTTCAATGTCGGTCACCTGAATCTATTCTCCAATTTATACCATCCTTATTCCCTCCTATGCATGTTCAAGAATTTTAGCTCAAAAGACTATAGTTAAAAGCAAGCTCCAAAAAAGAGCGAGCAGCAAGTTCAAGTATTTCAGTGGGTAGAAAATGAAGCTCAATTGGTTTCGAAACAAACAGAACCATATGCTACTGAAGTTAGTGGTTCCCATTCTATTAATGGGTTTTGCTTTTCGTCTCGTTTTCTTTCGTTCCACAACAGTTCTTACATCTTAGAACAAACCCTTATTGCCCAGAAAAGTGTCGTTCCAATTCCAATTCCAAGTCCAAACCCAAACCCCAAAACGGTTTCTCCCATCTTAGAAGAAACACGAATTGCCCAGAAAAGTGTGGTTCCAAATCCAAAATCAAACTCAAACCCAAGCCCAAGCCCAAACCCAAACTCAACTCTAAACCCACCTGTTTTTGTGCAAGTTCAAGAAAATAAAGATCAGGTGCCTCCAAAAGGTAATTTGAATCCAGCTAATTTTTGTAGGGTTTTGTTGTTTTTACATTTACTTTGGGTTTTAGGAGCGGTTCCATGCATAAGTCAGGGTGGTGACAGGACCCTTCACTTACCCCAAAAAAAAAAAAAAAAAAAAAAATATATATATATATATATATATATAGGGTTTTATTAATGTGTTCACTTAGGGCATACATTGGTAACCATTTTAGAATTTTTTTTTTTTTTTTTTTTATGGAAAAATAAAAAAGTTACTAACTTTTTTGACAGTTTGTTCAATTTTCCATTAAATGTTTCTAAAAATAGATGATTAATTTGTGCTCTTAGGGCATACATTAACCAGACTCATACATATATATATATATATATATATATGAAAAAAAAGAGAAATTATATTTTATCACTTTAAACTATACTCTTAATTACACTTTGTACACTAAACTTTTCGAATGCACGTTTTGCATTAGAAATTATGACTTTTGTTACACTTTGTACCATAATGTCAAATTTGTTGTTAACTTGAATGGAAAAGCATGGCACCACTTGAAAAAACTTAATTGCCTATCTTCTCAATCCCTTAAAAACAAAGAAAAAAAATTAGATTTTACCACTCTAAAATATATTCCAATTAAACTTTACACCATAAACTTTGGATTTCCATTCAAGTTAATAGCAAACTTGACGTTGGGGTGCAACGTGTAACAATGGTCATAGTTTAGGGTACAAAATGTGCATTCGAAAAGTTGAGAGTGCAAAGTGTAATATAATGTATAGTTTCGGATGATAAAATGTAATTTTCCTAAAAAATTTTATATAATAAACTAACCTATTTTGACCACCTAATATAAATGTTGAACATCATGACTTGAGAATTACAAGAATTTAAGTTTAACAAAAAATAAGAGTAATGCTACATTTACAATATTTTCATAAAAAATCATATATGGTAAGTTGTTACTAATTCAAATTTGGGTTCAATACTGATGTCACTTTTTAACCCACCAATAAATGCTTGTCATATAAGATCTGTTGTGAAAATATTGTAAATGTAGCATTACTCCAAACATGATTCTGCTCTCTCAAACATAACTCTTAACCCCTTAAACAAAAAAATGGGCTTAAATAACAACAATAAAAATTAGCAAAAATAACAATAAAAATAATCCAAACAAAAACAAGATTAGACCAAACAATAACAAGTGAAAAAATTATTTACCAAAAAGATTATTAAAAAAAAAATAAAACCCCCTAATCATTTAATTTTATTTTGTAATTCGTTCAACCTATTACATAAAAATAATCCTAAATTTCATTTTTCCTTAAAAAATGTACCAAGAGAAATATTGTGGTCTCTAGCTCCTTGGCAGTGTCAATAGTTAGGCTCTCTTTGACTTTGCAGTTGTAATAATTTTGCTCTCCCTAGTCTATGGACTTGCATTTGTAGCAAATATCATCTCTCTCTCCATTTTCTCATCTCTATTTTCATTTTAGACTCTCACTCATTTTATTACTTTTATCTCAACATTCTCAATTCCCACTTTATTTCTTATCAATCCATTTTTTTTTCTCTTTGTTAGTAGAAAGAAATTGTAATGCTTTATATATTTGCGTTTTTTGTAGACATGGCAAAATAGGTCAGAATTTTCTGACCCGACTCGAAAAATATCTGACCTGAACTTGATTTTTTTGACCCAAAGCAAAAATGGGTTGACCTGTGACCCGACCCGTGTTTTTTGCAGGTCAACTCGACCAAACCCGAACCATTTTTTAAAACTCTTTTTTTTTTTTGGTAAAAATAAAAATAAATTAAGACAATATTGGTTTAATTGTTTGTTGTGAGCTTTAAGGAAACAATTGAATCATTTACATAACTGTATGCAAATTAATTGAAAGATGAATGATTGAGTATTTTGTAATAAGTAAAAATTTTTAGATATCAAATAACAAAGTGTATGCCAAGATAATTTGGTTACAGTACAGTTAAAAACATGGGTTTAAAATTGTAGACATGTGTGAGAAACATTCATAAATGTGAAAATAGTGAAGCCAAAATATCAAATTAACATAAATTATGAATGTTTTGACCTATTTTTTAACAATTTATGTCCAAAACAAATGGCTTTTCAAAATAAATTATGATATTTCTTAGAGTGTGTGTTGCTTAATAATGATATGATATTCATAAAAGAAATCGTGTATAAATAAGTAAACAATCAAACTTTAATATATATATCTCAAATTGAAATAGAGTGCTAACCACAATTGACAATAGATTATAAAATTAATTTTCTAGATTGTAAATTTCTTATATATATGTTTTTATTATTTGTCAAATGGATTATCCAATAAGTCATTTGTAGTTTTGTTTTATATTTTAGGATGTTGATATTGTGTAGAAATAAAACTTGTGTATTTGTTTTACTTATTTTTGTGTTATTTTGTTTCAGATAGCAATGTTAGGATTTGTATAATTTTAAAATTATTGAATAAGTATTAATAAGTGTAATTTATTCTTGATATAAGCGGTTAATTCAAAGTAATGCATTTTACATCAAGTAATTTGTTGCATGATTTTCTAAATGGCAAATACATGTTGTTTTCTTTTAAAAAAAAAATTCATATGAAAAATACGGGTCAACCTGACCCAACCCGACCCGATCTACAACTCGATTGACCTGAACCCTTTTTAACTCGCTTAAAATGACCATTTTGACCTGTAACCCGATTGACCCGATCCGAATTAGACCCGACTCACCCGTTTTGCCATGTCTAGTTTTTTGGTGACGTTGATATTTTAGGATGTTGATATTGTGTAGAAATAAAACTTGTGTATTTGTTTTACTTATTTTTGTGTTATTTTGTTTCAGATAGCAATGTTAGGATTTGTATAATTTTAAAATTATTGAATAAGTATTAATAAGTGTAATTTATTCTTGATATAAGCGGTTAATTCAAAGTAATGCATTTTACATCAAGTAATTTGTTGCATGATTTTCTAAATGGCAAATACATGTTGTTTTCTTTTAAAAAAAAAATTCATGTGAAAAATACGGGTCAACCTGACCCAACCCGACCCGACCTACAACTCGATTAACCTGAACCATTTTTAACCTGCTTAAAATGACCATTTTGACCTGCAACCCGATTGACCCGATCCGAATTAGACCTGACTCACCCGTTTTGCCATGTCTAATTTTTTGGTGACGTTGATATATTCAACTTATCTATGCATTAAATTTTGTATAATTTATGTTTGTTAGTAAGCACCTTAAAAATGATTCTTAAAGCCACCACTGGTTTTATCATAAAATGCACTAGAAAATTAAAACTTACTATTCTTGAAATGTGTGGTATGGAGAATAATAATTGAGATTGGTATGAAATCTATGGACCATAAATGTTTTTGTAATTTTGTTAGTTTTTTTAGAAGTTTGTAGTTAATTTACATCGGTTATTTCAAAACTCATGCATAGAAGTGTGATGCAGTGATGGTGTTACTGGAAAATTTTATTAGGTTTGTTCTTTTTACATTTTCTTTGGATTTTAACATTGGATGCACAAGAAAAGTCCAAACTTTCTATTCTTGAAGAGTGGTTTGGAGATGGATACTTGAGATGGGTTTGAGATCTATTGACCATAAATGGTTTTGTGCATTTTGTTGGTTTCTTTTTAGAATTGTGTAGTTATCACCGCGCACCCTTGGCATGATGTTCACTTTATAAATACAAAGTTTTTGTGAGGTAGGGGGAGGGAGGAAAGACCGATGTTCAAGTTTTTAGGAGGAAGCTTCACATATATATATACTTAGATTTAGTTAGAGTAGAATTTCTATCTTGTATAAAAAAAAAAGTGTGTAGTTAATTAAAGTTGGTTGATTTTAAATTTTTAACTTGTGCGTAGAAGTGTGATGGTTTTACTGGAAAATTTAATTGGGTTTTGTTCTAATTTGTATGTTGCTTATTTTTAGCGTATTGCGTGATTCATTGATCTAGTGTAGTCTGTAGTCTACTATGATTGGTTACCCGTTTAGTTTTCATGAAATTTTTCCTCATCAAGATTTTGTTGATTCTCAAGAAGCATGGACATGAATACAGGAACAGGTACAAGTACAAAATGATGGCACATCAATTTTTGAAATAATAAGAAACGGGTACAGCGTGATATGTTTATTAAATATATTTTTATTCATATTTTTATATATTCATAATAATAATAATTTATTTTCATATAATTTTAAATATATATATCAAACTAAGAGTAACAATGTGGTCACTGGATAATAAAGCAAATCTTCTACTGTTAAAGGATGTTAGGAAATTATAATAAAAATCAAGAATAAAGATATTTATTAAATTTTTAAATGTATTATTACTATTCTGAGCATGAATGCTTTCTGTGTTTTGTGAAAAGGTATTAGATTCTTTTTGTTCTCTTGTCTTGGCTATGTCTTCAATGCCTTTTTTATATATTGGATTTTACTAATGTGTGCCCTTAGGGCACACATTAATTTTCATTTTTGGAAAAAATTTTCTCGAAAATTGAAAAAGTAATGACAGCTTTTTCAATTTCCGAGAAAATGTTTTCAAAAATAGAAAGGTTAATGTGTGTCCTAAGGGCACACATTAACCGGACCCTTATATATTTAAAGGACATGGTTGGGACACCCATACATAAGTGTCTAAAGAGTGTCAAGTGTCCAACGCGTGTTCGACACGGTATGACACTCGAATGAAATCATGCATAAGTGTTTAAGGAGTGCCAAGTATCCGACACGTATGACACTCGAATGAAGTGTACGTGCTTTCCTAGTTTGATTCTCTTTATAGTGGTATTCCCCATTTTGTATTGAATGGAAGTCAAATTTGGCTGCAGAAAAATGTGATCTTCTTACTGGGGATTGGATACCTAACCCATCAGGTCCTACGTACACTAATCGAAGCTACTCATTAATTGAAGGTCATCAAAATTGCATTAATAATGGGCGGCCGGATACAGGGTACCTATACTGGAGGTGGAATCCAAGGGATTGTGAGTTACCTCCTTTTGATCCAGAGAGATTTCTTGGGGCGATGAGGGACAAAACATGGGCACTAATTGGTGATTCAATATCTAGCAACCATGTCCAGTCATTGCTCTGCATGCTCTCGCAGGTACTTGTTAAGATTGTTGTAGCAATATCGAGCCTTGAATTTGGATTTTTGGACATGATGTGAGTAGGTCCTGTCCATACTAACTTTTTTTTGGGGTTTCAATTGCATATATGATTTGTGTGATTAATCTACCTTTTCTGAGCACTTACATAATTTATTATTTGTAAATAGTAGGAGGAATGTAATCCACTATACATACATACATATATATATATATATATGTATATATATTCACTTCTGATACATGTAAAATTTTTATTTAGCATAATTGCGATCCTAATGAAAACTTTTTGCTATAAGATGATGTTTACTACTTCCAGTCCTCAAGCCAATTCAAGAATTTGGCTACTACACTATGACTATCTTTGTAGGATTGTACTAGTTTAGAGGCATTATCAATGTATTTTATTTAGCAGTTGTTTGTCACACTGTTGATGCATTTGTTTCTTTGAAGTACTCACATCAATGAATCTAAGGAATCATCATGAGTTGTTGAAAGCATACTCTCAGAGTTGTAATAACACATGCACACAAGACGTCCTGGTGGTAATATGAATATACTATATTTTAGAAAGTAGGGATCCTGATATAGAAATGGTTGTCAATGAATTTTTTATTCTAATTAAGGAGACTCTAAGGAGTGTTAGAACTTAGAAGTCTCCAACCACATTTCCTCTTTTGTGTGTGTGTTGATAATACATGAAGTTCAATTCCTATAAGCTCATCCTTCATCTGTGGCTTATTAACAACATTTCCATTTTCCCTCTTTTAAATCCAAGAATTTAATACCTGAAGATTTCTGTGATTTATTACTTAATTAGAATGAGAAAAGTCATCCTTCATTGTGCATTCTAGTTCAGGGTGTATGCTCAATCTAGTTAAGCTGCATCTAGATGTCTAATAATCCCTATTGGCTGTCTTGTCTCCCTGTCTTGTCTTCTGTATTTTTGTAGTGCAAGATCATCATAAAATAGGTGTGAAGATACCCCAACTTCAATCCACAACAACACTAGTTTGCAATTCTATTTGTTGATATGCAGTATCCAAATGGATTTACCTAATTTTACTGAGTGGCATTAATGAAGCTGCTAAACATTGCATTCATGCAGGCTCAATTGCTGGTTACTCTTGACCTGTATGAATCCCACTTGGTCCATATGCAGAAGTTATTGACTATGGTTTTTATTTTTATTTTTTTATTTTAATTTATTTAATTTTTTATATATTAATTTTTAAATTTCAAATTCTTTCTTGTAAATTTGATGGTTATTAATTATTAGTTTTGTTTTGTCAGTTTTTCTAGAATAGGTGTAGAGACTTGCATTTATATTTTGATTAAATAAATAAAGTTTCAAATGTCGTTTATGACTTTATGTTGATTTGCTGAGTGCCTTCATTATGGGTGACATATTTCGTGCTCGATTGCGAAGGTATTTGCTAGTCTTTTTCGATGATATATTGGTTTATAGCAAAAATTGGAATGATCACTTGCACCATCTCCAAATGGTTTTTGACACCTTACTAGAAAACCAACTATATGTCAACCAATCTAAATGCTTAATTAGGGTCACATAATCAGTGTAGCTAGAGTTTCAGCAGATCCTACGAAGATTCTTAGCATGGAATTTTGATCTTGTTCATATGGATGTATGGGGTCCCTTTTCTATTTCAACTTCTACTGGTCATAAGTATTTTTTAACAATTGTTGATGATGCTTCTAGAGCAACTTGGGTTTTCTTGCTCAAAACAAAATCTGAAGTTAGACAAAATCTGACATGGTTCTTACTCAATTTGAAACCAAGATTAAATCCATTAGATCTGATAATGCTTTAGAGTTTAGTTTTAATGATTTTTACAACTCCAAAGGCTTCAGTGATGCAGATTGGGCATCATGTCCAGATACACGAAGATCTGTTACAGGTTACTGCATTTTCCTTGGAGACTCTTTGATTTCTTGGAAATCAAAGAAACAAGCTACTGTGTCAAGGTCTTCAGCTGAGGCAGAGTATTGGGCCATGGCTGTAGCAACTTGTGAAATTGTGTGGATACTTTATCTGTTAAGGGATCTGCACATTAGACATGATAAAGAGGCAATGTTGTTTTGTGACAGCCAATCAGCTTTGCACATAGGATCCAATCCAGTTTTCCATGAAAGGACCAAGCATATAGAGATTGATTGTCACATTGTAAGAGACAAGATATTGGCTAAAGTGATTAAGTTGAATCATGTGAGAACCCATTGTCAATTGGCAAATTTATTGACTAAAGCTTTAAGCCATAAACAATTCTCTGTGTTAACGTCCAAGATGGGACTGCTTAACCTCTATTCTTCCTCAGTCCATCTTGAGGGGGCGTATGAAAACCAAGAGAACAAAGTTACATCACCAGTGCAGCATGCATCAGGTACTGCAGAACCAAACAAGGTTGCATCAGGTAATGCAGAACCAACTCAATGCAGCAGCACTGGAACAACTAATTCAAGATCAAGTTCAAGCAGAAGTCCAGATCACTTCTCTGAGTTGAAGAAAATGAAGATTTGTAATTATTCCTCTAAACGACAGTGTGGTTTGCTTGGTCTACTTGATGAGTACACATAAACGGCATGTAGTTTTTCATAGTTCTTAATTGGTTAGTTTGTTAGTTTTAAGTTAGACACGTGAGAGAGTTAGTTAGTTTTATTTCATTGTGTTCACACGTGTTTGTGGTTGTTAAGTTAGTATATATATATATGCATTTGTACAGTTACAGATTTAATCAATGAAAATAGTTTTTCATCCAAAACTTTATAAGCATGGCCTATTCCAACAAACATTACTACACTCCGTGGTTTCCTTGGATTGACTGGATACTACCAAAAATTCATTCGTAATTATGGGCAGCACCCTTGACAAAGCTATTGAAGAAGGACGCATTCCATTGGAATGCCGAAGCAGAGGAGGCATTTCAAAATCTCAAGAAGGTCATGACTCAAGCACCAGTCCTTTCCTTACCAAATTTTTCTAAGCAATTTATGATAGAAGCCAACGCATCTGGTAAAGGTTTAGGCACTATGCTTATGCAGGAAAGACAAGCAGTGGCTTTTTACAGCAAGGCCATATCGGGTCGATCTTTAGCTCGATCAACCTATGAGAAAGAACTTATGGCAATTGTTCACTTTGTCCATCACTAGCGGAATTATCTATTGGGTCGAAAGTTTTGAATTCGTACGGATCACAGAAGTTTAAAATATCTTTTGGAGAAACGAATTACAACACTAGACCAACAGAGGTGGATCGTGAAGCTTATGGGGTATAATTATGAGATCGAGTATCATCCCAGACGAGAAAATAAAGCCGCTGATGCATTGTCGCGGTTACATGGGGACCTGGCTACCATTTCTTGTCCATGACCAACTTGGTTGGATGAAATTCATTATGAAGCCCGTCATGACCCAAGTTTGGTTGACCTTCGAGATGTAATTAAAAGGGGAGAGGTTGCTATTCAGAAATTTTCAGACAAGGAAGGGTTGCTGTGGTACCAAGGGAGGCTGGTTCTACTTGTTTGATCTCGCCACAAGACGAATTTTATCCATGAATTTCATGATACACACCTTGGTGGACACTTTGGAGCATTACGAACCTATAAACGAGTTGCAACAAATTTTTATTGGGTGGGAATGAAGAGAGATATTCTGGAGTATGTTCGACATTGTGATGTTTGTCAATTTAGTAAGTACAACTCTCAAACTCCAGGTGGGTTGCTTCAACCGTTACCAATCCCGGATCGTGTGTGGGAAGATGTCTCCATGGATTTTATTGAGGGACTTCCATCATCTAATGGGTATTCTATGGTACTTGTAATGGTTGACCGACTCTCTATATATAGGCATTTTATTGCCCTCAAGCGCCCATATTTGGCTAAAACATTTTCTGAAATCTTTGTCAAAGAGGTGGCGCAATTGCATGGTATGCCGTGTTCCATTGTTTCAGACAGAGACTCGGTGTTCACAAGTCAATTCTGGGCTGAATACTTTCGTCTTCAAGGGTTTGAGTTGCATATGAGTTTGGCTTATCATCCGTAGAGTGATGGACAAATAGAGGTTCTTAATAGATGTTTGGAAACATATTTGAGGCGCTTTGTGAGTTCTAAACAAAAACAGTGGGTTCAGTGGCTTCCCTGAGCTAAGTTTTGGTACAATACTTCCTATTAAACCACTACATGCATGACACCATTTGAGGTGGTCTATGGGCGAGCTTCTCCAATGATTCATAGATATGAGCATGGAACTACATCAGTGGTGCAAGTTGAGAACACTTTGAGAGATGAGATATTAAAGCAACTAAAGGAGAATTTATTGGAGGCTTAACATCGGATGAAATTGTATGAAGACCGCCATCATCGCGAGCTAGAGTTTCAACCTAGTGAAATGGTTTATTTGGAGTTACAGCCTTTTCGGAAAATGTCCTTAAGAGTACGAGGGAATATGAAGCTCTCGCCACGTTTTTATGGACCTTATCAGATTGTCGAGTGGTTGGGAAAGGTGGCTTATTGATTGGAATTGCTGACCCACTCCCGACTACACCTGGTCTTTCATGTCTCGTAGTAAAAAAAGAAGCTATGCATCAGGGAATGCTAATGCCAAGTATTGCAAATTTTTTTGCAATTGTGCTACAATGCAATTCTACATGTAGAATAGCACTGTAGCAGTATTGTAAAAAAAAAAATTATTATTTTATCTCTGTCTCTCTCATCTCTCATCTCTATCTCTCCATTGCTGAAACTTCACCAGACCGCAACCCACAGCACAGCCAACCCAGCACCACAGAGCATAGCGAGACCCAAAAAACCCATATCACAACCGGATCACAACCAACACGGCGAAACCCAAAAACCAAAAAACCCATCAGATGCTGAGCACTACGACACCATCGAGCACGACAAAACCTATATCATGCCATCAAGCATGGCGAAACCAACATGGCGACACCATCGAGCATGGTGAAACCCAAAAACCCACCGGATCACAACCATTGAGCACGGCGAAACCCATATTACGAATCCATAATCCACGACCCACGATCCACAACTGGAGTACAGACCGGAGCATAATCAAACCCAGATAAGTAACAGAGAAGTGAGACAGGAGAGAGAGAGAGAGGACGTGAGCACAGACCGAGCATAATCAAACAAAAAACTGTTTTTTATGTTATCTTCTGGACTTAAAAAATAATATTTTAATAAAATAGTAAAATAATAGAGTTTTGGGATGCTGGAGGTATTGTAAAATTGTATGGTATAAGTGATAAAGTAGCTTTTTGAGATAGTAAAATAGAGTAGAGTAGCATTTGCTGATGCTAATTGAATGTTTAAATCATGAAATGTACAGGTAGGAAGTTTGGAGCATTGGATTTCTGAATGTTGATACTTCCATTTTGAATCTTAGTCTTTTTGAGAGTTTATCTTGAATATCCCATTACACATTTCTCTCACATAAAAATCAATTTTATATATGAAATCCAAAATAAGGTATACCACTCATCTTTATATATGAAAATGGTGTAGTACAACAAGTGTACTAATAATTTTAAAAAGAGGGAGGAGAATGCTAGAAATTAGGCAAAAATATTATTTTGGTCTCTATACTTTAGGCTCACAGTCAATTTGGTTATTATATTTTGGTAGCAATCAATTTGATCGTTGTTATTTTCAACTTCTAGTCAATTTAGTCCTTATTGTTAATTATTAACGAAAAATGCCTACATGGCAAATAATGTTCATTGTTGGCACACTTGAAACTTATGTGACAACTGAAAATAATAATAATAATGATGCCACATCAAAATCTGAATAAAAATTAATTAATTTACAATTAAAAAAAATTAATTTCTTTAAAATTGGTAAATTAAAATGTTTTATTTAGATGCTGAAGTGATATTTATTATTATTATTATTAGTTTCCACGTAAGTTTCGAGAGTGCCAACAATGCACACCTTTTGCCAGATAGGCATTTTTCGTTAATAGTTAACAGTAGAGACCAAATTAACTTCAAGTTGAAAATAACATAGACCAACTTAATTGTTATTAAAATGTAAGAATCAAATTGAATGTGACCCTAAAATTTTATTTTCTTCGAGAAATTATTCGCTTCATTGGGAGGACCACAATAGTAATCCCTAGTGGTTCTCCCACTCAATACTCAATTAGTGCCATGTGTGAGAATTTATTGAGTAAGATTCTAGTAACCAACCTAGTCCTAAATCAAAGAAAAATAAGAAAACCATCACCTTCACCCTCACCCTCACCATTGGTGGCTCCAGCCATACTCAATTAGTGCCAGAAGATGCCGCAGGTCTCTCTCTCTCTCTCTCTGAAAATTGTGATTGATTTGAGATGGTAAAGGTAAAAACTTTCATAAAAAAGAAGAATACATTAGTGACTAAGATTTGATTTAACAAATTGTCCCTCGTTGCATAATATTATCGAGGGGAGGACACTTTGGGATAAAGGTAATGCACTACTGTGGTACAATTTGGATACTAGAAAATAATTTCTTCATTTTATGGCTGTTATTATTATTATTATTCACAATATCTCCGAAAAATGGCTACATTCTTAAAATGTTAAATATATATGCAAATAATTAATTAAGCCATAATATTTTTTTAAGAATAATTAAGCCATAATTTGGTTCTCCCAATCCAAATTCTTTTCACTATGGAACGAAGATGAACCATGATATTTGAAAGTCAAAGATGCTCCTCATCAACGTGCAATAACCACGACTTTTTTGTTTACAGTTAGGCTAATGGTATGGTAAAGTTTTTTTCTTCCTTTTTTTAAATCCTAACAATTCTATCTGATCTGGATCTGAACGTTAGTAACTCCTTATCTGTGTCACTGTGTGACTTTTTTCCAAAACCAACCAATCATAGACTAATGTTTAAAATTTCAAATTCCCATCTTTCTTTGGTAAGAATTCAATTACCGCTCCCAGATTCCCAACGGTCAAATTAAAAACAGCTATGCTCAATAGTCCATTTGAATTTGAAAAATCTTACCGTTAGGCTCTCTCACATCTCTTCCCTATATAAAACCCCCTTCTCTGTCCACAACCCTAATCGCTCTCCCTCACGAACCCACCAACTCAAACCTCTCTCGCTCTCTCTTTATCCCCAACAATGGCTGAGACCGTAGCTGTGATGCCCATCGACACAGTTCCTACAAAGAAAAGGAGCACCAGGAGGGCTCTGAAGGAGAAAACCCCATCGACCAACGAGGCCAACATCTTAGCCGGAAAGGTCTCTCCGAGCCCGGTTCCACCATCACCTGCCAATGACCCGGAAAAGGAGAACCACGAGAGCCTCTCTCAGCCGCGGGCCTCGCCAAAGAAAGGCAAAGCGAGAGCCTCGAAGAAACAGACAAAACAGCAGCAGAAGCAACAACCGGAGCAAGATTCTTTTGAGAAAGACTTGCTGGAAATGCAAGAGAAGCTACAGAAGTTAAGGCTTGAAAAGGAGAAGACTGAGGAGCTCTTGAAGGCCAAAGATGAGATTTTGAAGCAGAAGGAGGAAGAGCTTGAGACTAGAGGCCGTCAGCAGGAGAAGCTTCAGACTGAATTGAAGAAGTTACAGAAGTTGAAGGAGTTCAAACCCACAGTGGTTAGTTTTCTTCACCCTCTTTTTCTCTTTTTGCGTCCTCTGGATTTCTCACTGTGATTGGTTGCTTAGAAAATGGAAAATCTTTTTTTTTTTTTTTTTGAAATTAGTCCTTTCGGTTTGATTTTGAAAGAAATGGTTTTGCCAAGGTCTGAATTGATTTTTCTGAATAAGTGATTAATTCTTCTTTATGTATCTTTTAATTTTCTGTCATTTTCCTTTTGGTTTCTCTGAAGTTGTAGAAAAAATGATATGTTGAACTTAATTGCTTGATAAAGTTCTTTCCTTTACTAACAGGATCTGAGAAGTATTTCTTAGCAACCAACAAAGTGATACTATTGTGGGGGTCTTGCTTTTTAGTGTTTGATATGATGGTTACCTAATCTGAATTCGTCTTTATGTTCAGACTTTCCCCGTTGGTCAATCTCTGAGAGACAATGAACAAGACAAGAAAGAGAAGAAGAAGAAGGCATGCCCAGAAAGGAAAAGGCCTTCTGCACCTTACATTCTATGGTGCAAAGATCAATGGGTTGAGGTAAGATACAGAAATGGTCTTTGAGAGTTGAGCTAAGTATTTGGATTCATGTGCCTTTGGTAATTTTGTTGGGGGGTTTTGATGCAGATCAAAAAAGAGAATCCAGAGGCAGAGTTCAAAGACATCTCAAACATTTTGGGGGCAAAATGGAAGAATGTTACTGCAGAAGAGAAGAAGCCCTATGAGGAGAAGTATCAGGCTGAAAAGGAAGCTTATTTGCAGGTAATTGCTAAGGAGAAGCGTGAGACCGAAGCAATGAAGCTCTTAGAGGAGGAGCACAAACAGAAGACTGCTATGGAATTGCTTGAACAGTATCTCCAGTTCAAACAAGAATCAGAAAAAGAAAACAAGAAGACCAAGTAAATTCCATTATCTGTGTGGCTCTCTCAGTATTCTGTCTCTCTCTGATTATAGCATTAATAAAATATCTGATTCTTTGTTCACAGGAAAGAAAAGGATCCATTGAAACCTAAGCATCCAATGTCAGCATTTTTCGTGTTCACAAATGAGAGGCGGACTGCTTTGCATGCAGAGAAAAAGAGTGTTTCAGAGGTGCTTTAATTTCACAACATTTGCAAATTTGTTTGAGTTGTTAAACATTGGTCTCCTCTAATTTGTTGAATTTGGGACTCTATAATAGATTGCAAAGATCACTGGTGAAGAGTGGAAAAACATGACAGAAGAACAGAAAGACCCTTATGAAGAGGTTAACTTCTTTCTCAAATAAAACCTTTTGCCCTTTTTCTGTCCAGTAACCATGACTTGATTCTATTTAGCTTGATTCTTGTATAATTTTATTTCGTTAGAAACTTACAGATTGCAAAGAAGAACAAGGAGAAGTATTTGCAAGAAATGGAGGCTTACAATCAAATGAAGGATGAAGAAACTGCCAGTCTCAGAAAGGAAGAGGAAGAGCAGATGAAACTTCAGAAGCAGGAGGCCTTGCAGCTTCTCAAGAAGAAGGAGAAAACTGAAAATATAATCAAGGTTCTTTATAAAATCAACCTTTAACGGGTTCTGTTATTGTTACTTTCTCAAACTTTACTGTAGCTAATCTAGTTATAAAATGTGCAGAAAACGAAAGTGGATCGCCAGAAGAAGAAGGCACAGAAGGAAGAGAAGAAGAATTCTGACCCTAACAAGCCTAAGAGGCCTGCATCCTCATTCATTTTATTCAGGTAAAAGTTCTACCATTTTATAAGAACTACATGAATTATGGTTGTTTGAGTTTTTGAATATGATAAAATTATGCTTTTGATTGATGCAGCAAAGATGCAAGGAAGACTTTATTGGAGGAGAGACAAGGGATCAACAACTCTACCCTCAATGCACTAATTTCAGTGAAGTGGAAGGTATTGTTTCTTTAATCAAGTTGATGGATATATGGAAATGCATGTATGTTTTTTTAATAGTCTCTTGCTGGT
This sequence comes from Quercus glauca, assembly GCA_023736055.1. Taxonomy (NCBI): domain Eukaryota; kingdom Viridiplantae; phylum Streptophyta; class Magnoliopsida; order Fagales; family Fagaceae; genus Quercus; species Quercus glauca. The sequence continues at coordinate 68,787,556 of CM043316.1, read as the reverse complement.
TGATATTATAGGAATTGAGTGAAGAAGAGAAAAAAGCTTGGAATGACAAAGCTGCTGAAGCTATGGAGGCGTACAAGAAGGAATTGGAGGAGTACAACAAATCTGTTGCTTCAACCTTGGAGAAAGTAGATAGTTGATGTTCAAGCGTTAAATTGAACATCTGGATTTTGGCTATCAGTTTGATAGCCTTAATCATTGATTTTTAATTTTAGTATATGTATTTTAACCCGCAGCTTTATTTTCGCAATCTGAATAAAAATTCAAATATTTATTTGATCCGTGTCTGCTACTTGCCAGTTCAAAAAAAACTTATATTTCTAAAATTACTGTAATAAAATAATTTTTAAAATGGTAAAATAGTAGACTCAGATAATGTCCACTTCTTATATTAAGTGTCGGGTTATGCTTATTTTTTTTTTTTCCTTCACCATGTTGGGAAAAATTCTACGTAAGAACGCAAAGATTTATATGAAAGCTTTTTCTTGGTAGAGTTATGAGATAAATTTCGAATAATTTTACTACATTAAATAAAGATCACAACACTTAAAAATACAATTTAAATAAAAAAAAATTCTATTTTTCTTTTCACTCTGCTCTCTTTAATTTTTTCTCTTCACTTTTGCACTCACACAAATAAAATTATTCAAGACTCTATCAGTCCTCACACTCTGGGACTTCGCTCTTTCACCCCAGCCCCAAATGGCCGAATGGCCTTTCCCTTTTATTTCTTTGACCTTATCTTCTTTTCATTCTTCTACACTCTTCACATCAAATCACAGTACATGCATCACCCCTAATTTCTTTTCTCTTCTGCTGACTTTTGTATCCAATGAAGAAAAGTTAAGAAACATGAATGTGTCTATTACACGTGGGCTGGACCATGGTGCAGTGCACCCAACACACCACGCATCATCCATAGATATTTTTTACGTCATCCATCAGAGTTGGGTTGCATCATTCTTCTTTCAAATATGACTTTTAAAAAATAATACTGTGTTAATTTATTGTAGTTATATATATTTTTTAAATAATTAAATTAGCAGATTTGGTAGATAAAATCATTAGAAATAAACGTTATAGGTTGAAATTTGATAGACAAAAAATCATTAGAAATAAACGTTATAGGTTGAAATTAATTTTTTTCATACTGTTAATTTTTTTTTTAAAAGTCTCTCCCAAATACAAACCATGCCATCGGTGAGCTGAGGAGAGGGTTCAAATATTTATTTACAATGTTCAAGTTTTTTCTTAAAGTGGTCAACAATCCATATTAATTTTAAAAAAAATTATTTTTTCAAGGTATATGTGTTTTTTTTGGGTGTCAAAGTTGAGACTTAGTATAATTATTATTACCCGTAAGATACTAGGTTACTATAACTATATAAGCATATATATGTTTCAAACAAGTAAAAAACTCAAATAAAAATAATCAATATATTATCATTATTAGATGAAGTTAAAAAAATTAATCTAAATTTGATTACTTGAAAGTAAAATGAAAAATAAATTAATTTAAAAGTATCAAAGTATGATAATACGTTTGAAAATATTCTAAATATGCCTTGATGTTTTTATTTTTCAAATTATCTTAGAAGTATCAATGATCTTTTTAACTTAACTTTCATTCCAACTATTCAAAAGGAGGTTAAAAAAAAAAAAAAAATCAAAAGGTGGGTCATTGCAAAAGAAAAAGTATATGGTAATGTAGAGGAATAAAAAATGAAACATCAAGAACAAGTAAAATTTGTTAGATTGGTCAAAGCAAAAAAAAAAAAAAAAAAAAAAATTGTTAGATTGGTAATGGGATATTGTAATAGCATACTACCATTTTATAATTCTGAGCTATGCACATAGGGGGAATCAGCATCTTAAAACTTTTTTATATAGAAATTAATATTTTAAAATTTATTTATTTAAAAATGAAATAGAGTTTACTTTTTAAGACGGTGTAAAGGAGGGAAATTCCCCCTAGCCTTAGCTTAGCCTTTTATTGTTATACTTTTTGATGGAATTTTTTTTTTTTTTTTGATGGAAGCCTTTTATTGTTATACTAGTTATTATGTGATGGCTGACAAGCATATATACACTGTGCAAGACTAGATTTATATCAAAACTAAAGATTTTAACGTTTCATTAAAATATACAGTAAAATATTTTAGCATTTTTAATATATTTGTAGTGAGTTATAGTGTTAGAAGACAAATAATTGTAATTGAATAATTTTAGAAACACACCAATTTAGGGGTGGAGCTAGAATTTAGAGTTAGGGGTAGCTTTGCTGTTGGTTGTGTGCGGTGACTTCAGCTTCCGACTTTGTTGCTACTTAGTTGCTTAGTTGCTAGTTGTTTAAAATTTTTTAAGGGTTAGATTGTTTGTTTTAAATAAAATTGGTTGACTACACTCATTTTTTTTTTTTTGGTTTTATTATTGCTAATTTTTGTTGTTGTACTAATTTTTTTGTACTTGTATATTTCTTTTTTAGATTTTAGACTTATAAATTTTTCAATGGTCTTTAAAATGAGGAATTTTTTTTTAGAGAGTTTCAATCTATGGTGTTTGTTCCTGATAATAGCTCTTTATCATCAGATTAGGACACCAATTAATTTTTGGTGTAGGCGAAAATTGAACCACAAATCTCTTATTCAACTGTGCGTGCCAAAGATAAGGCTGTTGGGCCTCACCTTGCTTGGGCTCACAACTTATTTGTAGTGTGGGTTTGAGGATTTCCTACTATGGATAATTCTCACTCACGAGACTCAACAAAGTCCTCTCTCGCTTTTCTCTTTCTATCACTCCTTCCTCCCTATTCTTTCAATTCTTCCCCCAATCTTTCAACAACCCTCTTCTTCTTTCTCCCCTCTCATATTTATAGCTCTCTATTTATGGAGAGACTATCATTGCTCCCATGGTTAGTGTGATATAAGGTCCAACGCAGTTGGTTGTAAGTGGGTGGTTAGGTGTGGGTGGCTTTGGAACTTGGTTCCCACTTCTACAGACAGCTCGGCAGTGAAGTTTCGTAAAGTTCTGCCGGACATGCAAGCGATGGCGCGTTTGCTTGTCGACCTTTCTTTGATGCTCGATGGCGTACTATCGAGCAAGGGTCTTTGTGGTGAAGCCTGGGCCCTCGGCTCGGGTGGGCACGTACTGGGCCTTTGGGTCGGGCCCATGGGCCGCACCTTCACATCAGAGTTCCAAGCCCAGATGGGTTCGGGGAATGGATGCCGTACAATAGCCCCCTCTTAAGTCATGCCCAGAACTCGGCGTGAATTAAGGAATCCAAAAGGCGCACGTTGCTTAGGTCTAGTGAAGCGACGACTGGGGTGCTCCAGAGTCCCATTAATGCGATCCTAAAAAGGCACGCCGAATCTGGCGGTTCGATTCAACCCTCATTATTACCTGATGCTACGTGAACCGAGGTAGCGCAGGCGCTAGTTGGTGTTGGAATCCGCGAGGCTTGCTAATTACTATTCATAATGGCTGATCAATTGTTGCTTATCTCTCCTGAGTCTCCTATAAAAGGTCCGCTCTAAATCATTCTTTTACTTTTTCACTCTCTACTCTCTGAGATTCCTTCCTGCTGTGCATTCATTTTCGCACTCATCATCCAGCCTTGAATTTCCCCCTATCTTAGAGCCCAAAGTAAGTTCTTTGCCTCTTCTCTTTACTTCTGTATCTTCCCTTATTCGTTTTCTCCCAGAGTCTAGGATGGGATATTCTTACCTTTTAGTTACGGAGGCAGCCTTGGCTGTTTTTAGGCAAGGTTTTGGCATCCCTGATGATGTGGAAGTGTGTATTGCCACGAGAGTGAAATCTCTCTCCACAGAGGGGGTAACACCGCCTTTTTCCCTTTGATGGCAATCTTGGAGGGCGGGGTGAGGTTCCCTGTAGACCCCTTTTACTAGATACCCTTAGGTATTATGGGTTGTGCCCCGACCAGCTTCCTCCCAACTTTTACCAGGTTGTGAGTTGCGTGAGTCAGTTGAACCAGATGTTCGATTTACAGTTAGACCAGCATGACATAAATCACATGTACAGTTTGTGCGGGAATAAGAAAACGAATTACTACTTAAAGGTTAGAGACATGAGGGTACGGCTGATCTCCTGCCTACCTTATTCAAATAGGAACTTTGTCAGGTAGTTTGTTCGGGTGCGCGGCAATTGGTTTGCCAGTGAGATCCCCTGCCCCCTTACAAAGCGCGAAGTGGGTTCGTACCGATCATTGTCTTACTTTTATTTACTGTCATACTTGTGCACATACTTCGTATTGTAATGGCTTTATTCGCCCTGACAGCAATCTGTACTTACTTTTCTTCTCTTCCTCTTTTTTTTTTTTTTTTTTTTTTTTTTTTTTTCTTTTTATTTTTTATTTTTTATAGACGGTAGAGTGTTCGCCCCGGATGTTAGAGTGATACATGTATAGGACTGAATTTTGTTCTTAGGTCCGAGATTTTCGTTCACTCAGACGGGCAGCTCTGGGCATCCCATTTGATACTCGGAATCGAACCCGTGTACTATACTTGGCAAGCTTTCAGTCAAGCCTTACTAGTTGATAGTTCGCTATTGTCTTACATCGACGTAAGATACGCAAATTTCCTTCCCTCGAAGTTTACCGTAGGTGAAGCTCGTGACTTAGGTCCTCGGCATATCTGTTCCGATGAGTGCCAGCTTGTCCGAAACGAATCGGTCGAGCGTGTGTCCCGAGCTCGTAGAGAAAGAGCCCGCGAGCAGATTCAACAAGAAGCCCTTGCCCAACCCAAACATCCCGAAGCCCTCACCCAACCCGAAGAAGTAGTTGCCGAGTCTTCCGGTCTCCTTGTAACCGAGCATGATCAAGGTGAAGAGATGGTGACGCGCAAGACGATGACGATCAGCCGCTTTATCCCCAGAGCCAGGCCTGTTGCGCAACAACAACCGTCCCAGGGGCGCGGCCAAACTCCTCTTCCTCCGCCCCCTGCCCCCACTCGGCAACGGAAAAGGCAACGTACCACCGAGCAAACCTTCATTGGCCCGAGTGACGCGCCTTCAACGACTCCTCCGCGGCCATCAGGTGGCATCGTGATCCGTGAACCTACGGCCCAGACCAGGACGCAGGTGGTGTCCTTTTCCCCTGCTGTTCCTGCGTGGAAACCTTTGTTTATGTTGGACGTAAGCTTTTGCCCTCAGACGCGAGCGTGCGCGTATGGGAAAAGGGAGCGAGGGGCTGCGTTGCCTAGGCTCTGGCGTGCGGCCTTCTGCTTCCCGAGGACGTGCATGCTTTTGAAGAGAGCATAGAGGAGTCCATGGGGAGGAGGCTGTAGTGGCACATTGTCGCAGTAAGTTTTTGTTGGTACCATTTATACTTCCCTTTTGTCTTTTCCATTTCCCTTTTGTTCTTCACCACTAACGTTCTATTTTCTTAGGTTCGACGCCCGCTCTTACTACTTCGTCAGGCTGCGCAATTAGCACACATACTTGACGAGTGGCTTAAGGATTTGGCAGAGGATGCTAGTTGGGAAAAAGCTTTCAAAGATGTAGGCCCAGATAAGGGAGACCGAACTCAAGTTGGCAGAAGCTGCGAGCTTGAACAGCGCACGAACCGAGGAGCTGGCCAACCTGAGGGCAGCTTTGGAAGCTAGTGACACTAAGTGGTACAATAAAGGGTTTGCCGATACGAGGAACTCGGTTGAACCTGTCATAAGAGATGCTCAGAAGCTGGGTTTTGAGGAAGGGTGGCTGACTGCTTTGCAAGCTTTGGGGGTCCCCGAAGACTCCCCTTTGAGGAATCCCAGCCAGATCCCATTTTTAGACCCCGTCATTGACGTGTAGAATCCTCCGGGTCCTGTTGACGAAGAAGAGACGACCAGCCTGAGGGAGCTGATGGCACAGATAGATTCTCATGTGGAGATAGAGGAAATGGAAGTGATCAACAACCCCCGCGCTGGAGATCAGCCTAGTCAGGAGCCCCTTCAGACCACGGCGCAACCTCAGTTTACCAAGACCGATACCCGGGAGCAGCTTGCAGACTCCGTGTCCTAATTGCCGAACCGTTATTTCTTTGTTTAAGAAAAGTTTCTCTTGTTCTTTCTTACTTCATTTATGTTTGTTGGTCGATTTGCCCACGTTACCGGGTTGTGTTGACTGAACAATTAATTTTCTGCCGAGTTTGGTACTTACATGGCCACTGTGTTTTGTGGTCTGAATACTGCTTTAGTTTCTAATATGATGGTTTAATTTCTGAATAATCATTGTGTTTTTTATTTGTTTTATGCTTGCACCGTGGTGGTCCGGGTAGTTGAATCCTATTTCGTCATAAGACGGGGATTGATTTACCTCGGATGGAGGTATTTGTATCTTGAAGGGGCTAGCCCTTCTATGGTGGCGACGAAGCCTGACGTGAGGATCCTTTCGTAACTAGGAAAATTCGTAGTGTAAGGACTGCTTATGCTCGGCAATATAGATTGAGTCGAGGATAGGCAGTCTGTAATGGGATCAGTCTTTTAAGTCTCCTACCTGCTTGGTGATATGGGTCGAACCGAGGGGCAGATTTCTGTGCTTTGGTTAATTTTTTAAGGTTTCCACCTGCTTGGTGATATGGATCAAACCGAGGGGCAGGTTTCTGTCCTTAGACTAATTTTTTAAGGTTTCCACCTGCTCGGTGATATGAATTGAACCGAGGGGCAAGTTTCTGTCCTTAGACTAATTTTTTAAGATTTCCACATGTTCGGTGATATGGATCGAACCGAAGGGCAGGTTTCTGTCCTTAGATTAAATTTTTAAGGTTTCCACCTGTTCGCTGATATGAATCGAACTGAGGGGCAGGTTTCTGTCCTTAGACTAATTTTTTAAGGTTTCCACTTGCTCAGTGATATGGATCGAATCGAGGGGCAGATTTCTGTCCTTAGTTTAATTTTTTAAGGTTTCCACCTGCTCGGTGATATGGATCGGACCTAGGGGCAGCAACAGAGTAACACAAATTTGCACGAACAAACATTACTATTAACATTAGTAAAACATATACAGGGCACCGCACAACTTATAATTCGGTGTACGGCTGATCAGTGGTAGAACTTCTTCAAATTATGGACATTCTATGGCCGAGGCAATGGTCTCTCGTCTAGCTCTTCCAAGTTGTACACCCCTGTGCCAGTGATCGCGGTAACCCTATACGGTCCCTCCCATGTCTGTGCCAATTTGCCGGCATTCGTATTTCGCATGTTCCCTACAGCCCTTCTCAAGACCAAATCTCCAGCGCCGAACTCCCTTGCTCTTACACCTCGGCTATACCTCGTGGCAAGTCTTTGCTGATACTCTGTGAGCCGTACAGTTGCGTCCTCCCGGCACTCTTCCAATCTGTCCAAACACTCATCTAGCATCTCATCGTTTAGGCCAGGGTCGAATCCCATGACTCGTGCGTTGCATAGATTCACCTCGGTTGGTATCACGGCTTCCGCTCCATACGTGAGGGAGAACAGTGTCTTGCCCGTGGATCTTTAAGGGGTTGTCCGGTAAGCCCACAAGACGTTGGGCAGTTCCTTAGCCCATTTTCCCTTTGCGCTCTCCAATCTTTTCTTGAGCCCATTCATAACTACCTTATTCACGGCCTCGGCCTGCTCATTACTCTGGGGATATGCCGGAGTAGAGTACTTGTTTTTGATGCTGAGATCTCCGTAAAAATCGCGGAAGGCCCGGCTATCGAACTGCAGCCCGTTGTCTGATATAAGGGAGTTCGGTACCCCGAATCTCGTGACTATATTCTTCTATACGAACTTCTTCACATCCATGTCCCGTATATTGGCCAAAGCCTCTGCTTCTGCCCACTTAGTAAAATAGTCGACAGCCACCAAAATGAACCTTCGATTAACCGTTGCCCGGGAAAATGGTCCGAGTATATCCAGCCTCCACTATGCAAAAGGCCAGGAATTGCTGATTGGGTTTAAATGGCTTGCCGGTTAGTGGATTAAGGGGGCATGTTTCTGACACTGCTCACACTTGCGCACATACTCGGCAGCGTCCTTTTGTATCTGAGGCCACCAAAATCCTTGGGTCATTGCTCGGTGCACCAATGATCGTCCTCCTACATGACTGCCGTACACACCATCATGTAGCTCAGCCAAGAGTTCGCCCACCTTCTTTGGGTGTAAGCACAAAAGGTATGGCCCTCTAAAGGATCTCTAATATAGTTTCCGATCTTGCGATAGCCAATACCGAGGGGCAATTCTGCGAATTTTGTTGCCTTCCTTTTCATCAAGCGGGACTCGGTCCTCGGCCAAAAAGTCAATGATGGGATCCATCTAGCTAGGCCCAGGCGTTGTAATTACTGCGACATCGATCCCTGTTGCCCCCAAATCACTAGTTGCCCTGATACTCGGCTCTGGAACTAGTTCCACTTTGATTAGCCCAGGTATTTCTTCGGTTACTTACGACGCCAGTGTAGCGAGGGAGTCGGCGTGTCTATTCTGCACTCGAGCGACCTGTATTACCTTCACCGTGCCAAGTTTGGTTATAGCATGCCTCACCTGCTCCATGTATGCTTTCATTTGGGGGTCCCGAGCTTCAAAACTGCCCTACACCTGATTAACTACCATACGCGAATTTGAATAGATTTCTACATCTCGGGCACCCAAACTTGAGACTGCTCTTAATCCGGCTAGAAGAGTTTCGTACTCTGCCTCGTAGTTGGAGGCTTTGAAGCCCAATCTGAAGGAGTGTTCCAACTGTATTCCCTCTAGGTTGATTACAACAATCCCCGCGCCAGCCCCCGTGGAACTGGAAGCGCCGGCCACGTATACCTTCCATGAATGACAATCCAACTGATAGACTATCTCACCCCGGGTCCTAGGGGAAAATTCAGCTACAAAATCAGCCAACACCTACCCCTTTATTGCACTTCTCGGCCTGTACCGAACGTCGAACGCTCCCAGCCGAGTCCTCCACTTATCTATCCGTCTTGTGAAGTCAGACCTTTTTAACAACAACTGCAGAAGGTACTCGGTCAACACATACACGGTATGAGCTTGGAAATACTGAGGTAACTTCTTGCTGGCATGCACTAGGGCTAATACCAACTTCTCCAAAGGCAGATAGCTAGTCTCTGCGTTAACTAGGGTTTTGCTGATATAAAACACAGGCTGTTGCATCCCCCGGTCCCTCAGCAATACGGCACTTACAGCGTGGTTGGATACCGAAAGGTACATATACAGGTCCTCGCTGGGCTCTAGGGCGGTTAGCATTGGTGCGTGCGTTAAGTACTCTTTCAGATCCTGAAAAGCCCTTTCACAGTTGTCGTCCCGTTGAACCCCTTCCATTTGTTTAGGAGTTGATAGAATGGCCGGCAGCGATCTGAGAATTTAGAAATGAACCGGTTGAGGGCGGCTAACATCCCGGTTAACACCTGTACTTCCTTCGAATTGCTCGAAGATTTGAGATGCTTCACGGCCTCGATCTGGTCGGGATTAACTTCTATTCCCCAGTTGGTGATCAAATACCCCAAAAATTTCCCAGCCCCTACGCTAAACACGCATTTTTCCACGTTGAGGAACAATTTATGCTACCGCAATAACTCGAACGCCTCTCGAAGATCCTCTACATGTTGCATTTCCTGTTTGCTTTTTACCACCATGTCATCAATATACACTTCAACCATACGCCCAATTTTGTCCCGGAACATCCTCGTCATCATCCGCTGATATGTTGCCCCGACATTTTTTAGTCCAAAGGGCATCACGGTGTAATGATAATTGGCGTTAGGGGATATGAATGCTGTCTTTTTCTGATCCTCGGCGGCTAAAGAAATCTGATGATATCCTTTAAAGGCTTCTAAGAAACTCATCCTCGGGTGTCCATAAGTGGCATCTACCAACTGATCGATTTTCGGCAAGGGAAATTAGTCCTTAGGGCATGCTCGGTTTAAATCTATGAAACCTACGCAGACTCTCCATTTGCCACTCTTCTTCTTCACCACCACGGTGTTCGCTAGTCATTTCGGGAAGAAGATCTCCTTTATCACCCCTGCCTCTTTCAGCCTTTCAACCTCCGTCTTCACCGCTTCTACATGTTCCCTGACCGCTTTCCTTAGCCTCTGTTTCTTAGGGGGGAACGACGGGTCCACGTTAAGCTTAAGGACAATGAACTCGGGATCCACCCCGGGCACATCGTAGGGATTCCATGCGAACACATCCACGCTCCTTATGAGAAACAATAGCATATCTACGCGTTCTGTGGTTGTCAAGCTTGCTCTTATTTGGAAATACTTGTCAGCGTTCGGCAGTACTTTAACCTTCGTTAACTTCTCAGCGCACGTAACCCCTGCTTCTTCTCAGGGCCTCTTTGATTGCTATAATGGCGCCTCCTCAGCGCCTTCCTTTTGTTCAGCGCGCTTGCCTCCCAGCTTGCCGCGGCAACGAGGCATTGCCGTACAACCCGCTGGCACCCTCTTACCACAGCAATGCCTTGTTCTGTGGGAAATTTAACCTTTACATGCAAAGTGGACGGGACGGCCCCAATGGCATGGATCCACAGCCTTACCAAGATCGCCGTGTAGGGGGAAAATGAGTTGACTACAATGAAAATGACCGTTACCTCCTTGCTTTCCATACCCACCAGTAGGGAAATTTGCCCTTTAGGAATCACCACCCTTCCGTCGAATGAGACCAGCGGCGCATTATACTTCGTCAAGTCTTGACTCTTCAATCCAAGCCCTTTGAATAGGTCAGGATACATCACATCGGCCTCGCTGCCCTGGTCTATCATCACCTTTTTCACCAAGAAGTCGCTCACCAGGGCCGCGACTACCAACGCATCGTCGTGCGGTTGTATTGTCCCCTCTAAGTTGTCCTCCCCAAAGGTGAGTGACTCCCGAGCATGTTTCGCTTTCTTGCCTGCTGGCTCTTTGTCCGGGGATTCTCTCATGGGTGCGACAGTCAACACTCCCCTCTTGGTTGTGGCTGCACCCTCTGGGGCGACGAGGATCATCTCAATTATCCCCAACGGCGGCGGGAGAGGGTTTCCTCTTTGCTGGACACCTTGACCGGTGCCCCGGTCACCGAGGTTTACTACAAACTCCTTTAGATGCCCCGCCTTTACTAACTGCTCCAAATGATCTCTAAATATTTGGCACTGTTGGGTGGTATGCCCCTTGTTTTTGTGATAGGTGCAGCACATGTTCTGATTTCTCCGAGATGGGTCACCCCCCATCTTGCTTGGCCACCTGAAGTATAGCTCGTTCTTGATTTACTCTACGATCCGGTGCATCGGTTCCTTAAACGTCACGTTCACCTCCTCCTCCTCCGTCTGCCACAGTGGTTCCTGTATCCTCATGTCCTTCCGAGGCCTTGGCTGGAAACCTCCTTGCCGAGGACGGTTCACTAATGGGGCCTTGCCTTTACTCTGTAACCGGTCATCTTCCAAGCGCTTGTACTCTTCGATACGCCTCATGAGCTGTCTCATATCCTTAGGAAGTTTCTTTATCAGTGACTTCTGCAGCTCAGAATCCTCAAGCAGCCCCATCCTGAAAGTGCTGGCCACAATCTTTTTATTTCCCCCACCTATCTCATTGTAGAGCTCCCAATATCGGCTGGTGTAGCTACGAAGGGTCTCCCCTACTCTCATCTTCATTGACAGCAACGCATCCACTAGTTGCGACACTCGGCTGCATGTTACGAACCGAGCATTGAACTCTTGGATCAACTCGGCGAACGTGTGGACGGATCTCTTCCACAACCCGTGAAACCATCTCAGAGTGGTCGGGCCGAGGCTTGAGGGAAACACTTTGCACATCAGCGTGTCATTGTGAGAATAGAGGGACATCATGTGGATGTAATGGCTGACGTGCTCAATCGGGTCTGTTTTCCCATCGTAGATATTGAATGGAGGGCGTGCAAACTTGCTCGGCATTGGGGCACGCTCAATGTCATCTGAGAATGGGGATCGAGCGGCTCTGCGCAAGGCGCGGCTCATTGCGACCATGGCAGCATTATAGGGTCGTCGCTATTCAGACGAGTCAGATCCCCAGTCCGCGCATCCTCGAGATCATGAACGATCTCGGCGATGGCGGGGTTCCTGTGAACGTGAACAGCTTCGGCGATGGTGGGACCCCTGTGAATGTTCCCGGTGCCAACGGAACCCGGATCGACTGGACCCCGTACCAGGGTGACTTCCCCTCGTGCCTGCCCTGCTATCTCTATCATTTCGGTCCCTCCTTTGATGTCTATTCTCCGCTTTTAACTCCAGATTCCTCACTAACCTACGTAGCCGTTCAAGTTCTTCGTCTCTTTCGTCGAACTGCCTGTGCCCCGAGGCACTTGATATCATCCGCTGCGTCTGGTACGATCCCTCCCTGAGGCTGGACCGTTCCTCTCGTTCACGGTCCATATCTTCACGTCTCTTCTGCCTTTGCTCTCGCCAGGAAGATCCCTGTGAGGATCCCACTGAAAGACTTTCATCTTCGCTCCCGAAGTGCCTTCCGGACATCCTCCAGCGCGCGAGTCTCGGTCGAACTGCGGCTTTGCAGGAGATTCCCACAGACGGCGCCAATTGTGCGTGCCAAAGATAATGCTGTTGGGCCTCACCTTGCTTGGGTTCACAACTTATTTGTAGTGTGGGTTTGAGGATTTCCTACTATGGGTAATTCTCAGTCACGAGACTCAACAAAGTCCTCTCTCATTTTTCTCTTTCTATCACTCCTTCCCCCCTATTCTCTCAATTCTTCCCTTAATCTTTCAACAACCCCCTTCTTCCTTCCCCCCTCTCATATTTATAGCTCCCCATTTATGGAGAGACTATCATTGCTCCCACGGTTAGTGCGATATGAGGTCCAATGCAGTTGGTTGTAAGTGGGTGGTTAGGTGTGGATGGCTTTGGAACTTGGTTCCCACTTCCATAGACAGCTCGACAGTGAAGTTTCGTGGTTAGTGCGCTGTGAGGTCCAATACAGTTGGTTGTAAGTGGGTGGTTAGGTGTTGGTGGCTTTGGAACTTGGTTCCCACTTCCACAGACAGCTCGACAGTGAAGTTTCGTAAAGTTTTGCCGGACCTGCAAGTGATGGCGCGTTTGCTCGTCGACTTTTCTTCGATGCTCGGTGGCGTATTGCCGAGCAAGGGCCTTTGTGGTGAAGCCTGGGCCCTCGGCTTAGGTGGGCACGTATTGGGCCTTTGGGCAAGGTGAGGCCGGGCCCTTGGGCCGCGCCTTCACATCAGAGTTCCAAGCCCAGATGGGTTCGGGGAATGGATGCTATATATCAACCATTAGAGACTTTATCAGTTGAGCTAATTGGAACCCACTTAAATGAGGAAAATGTTTGAAATACAAACTTTTTTACAAATTGTTGATAATGTAAGTGATGAGCTCAAATACGAACCACTAAGAATTTACTTCCTTAACAGTTTGTCAAAATCTTACAGAAAAATTTGTGACTATAAAAATATTCTTAAAAGAATCAATGATATTTTTAAGGAGGTAAAAGTGTAATTTTCTAAAACAAAATTACTAAAATTAGTATCCATATATATAATAATATTTAAAAAAAATATAATTTGGGAGGCAATATCCAACCATGGCTCCGTCCATGTACCAATCATATATTCAATTTCACATATTGTTGACTTGCGCCATATAGACTCATTACTTTTTGTTAACCACTTTCAATAACAAATAAACAAATTGTCAAATTAGATGTTGGAATTTTTGTCCGTAGTATTGTTGACTTTTTTTCAAGGGGTAGTAATGTTATTGATTTTAATATATTTATATTGACCCGACGTATATGAATATGACATTTGATTATGAATTGCATATATTGAGCTACCAACATAATCAATATATAAGACTTGTTTTTATTGAACTCAAAAAAAAAAAAAAAAGACTTGTTTTTATTATTTATATTAAATACTATATAAGATTTTTTTTTTGAGGAAAAAAAAGAAAACTATATAAGATGATACAGTGTGCTATAATTTAATTAATTTTTTTTTCTTCTCCTCCTGTGTCGTGCGTAGCATTAAAGCAATATACTCTGGAGATTTTTTTTTTTTTTTGAGAAAGTACTCTGAAGATTTAACGTTAAAAAAAATAAAAAAATTCGGAGAGACGTTGAAAACTTATTCAACTCCAATGCAGTAGAGCTTAAACAGTTTTGACATGAACAAAAAACCCCGCTTAATTCTCGTGTGTAACTCACTTTTAGCAGCCACGCTTAAACAAATCAAGCATGATTCAGATATATATGACTTCCTCATCAAAATAAAAAAATTAAGCACCACTTTAGACTTATCAACTACTTAAACCATTTTTTTCCTAACGAAAATACTGCATCATCCTTTTTTTTTTTTTGGCATAAAATACTATAAATCATCATTTAAAAAAAAAAAAATTTCCTTAGAAAAAGTACTTTTCTACGTATGTTTGGAATAATTCACAAATTCCTCTCCTATTTTTGAATCTGATTAATTTTTTCATTTATATTTGAAAAAAGAGCAAATATCCCAAATTCGATACGTTTTCAATTAAATCAAACAATCACAATAATTACAAATGCAATAAAAAAAAAAAATGCAAATCTCCACTTTTTCTCTTTTTTGTGGTGTAGAATTAGTACTTTTTTTTTTCAAATGATTCCATTAAATTTAAATGAAAAAACAGATTGAAGGTATTTCCTTATTTTTCAAACATAAAAAAAAAAATAGTTTATTTAAAGATAAACGAGAGAATTAGGAATTATTATTATTATTATTAATTTTATTTTTGCTGTTAGGAATCAAGAATTAACCCCAAAAGTGTATTTGAAATCGACTTATTATGATGATACTGAAAATTTTTTGTTGAAAGTATTATAGATAAATGTAAAAATTAGCGAAAATAGTATAGTGAGACCCATGAATAGTATCAAAAATTGTAGCAAAACTCATAAATAGTAGTAAAAATAAACTGAATAGTAAAATAAGTTGACAAAATTAATCATGTAAAACAGAATCTTTTCCATAGTTTTTAGAATTTAATCAGCATCAAAGGACAATCTCTTAAATTATGGAGAACCAACTTATTATCCAGTTGACTAATCTACTTGTTTTTTTATGTCTTCCGCTCGAGGATTTAATCAGCATCAAAGGACAATCTCGTAAATTATGGAGAACCAACTTATTATCCAGTTGACTAATCTACTTGTTTTTTATGTCTCCCGCTCAATTCTCAAAAGAATTAAAGAGAATGCGATTCTCTCTCTCTGTCTTACACGCACACACGCACAATGCTTCACTTTTGGACTTATATATATATATCTACTCGGCAAGGGCAAGGTACAACAAGGGTATTATTTTCATTCCACCCCCGGCGCACTTTAGCTGAGTTTCGACGCCACCAAGAAACAGCACTTTCCCCACCTATGTTATCTCCGCATCTCAGGCTCCGCCTATAACTAACATGCGCGGCTGAGTCAATCAATCCTTATCCTACGCACACCCCCCCATTCTCTCCCTTTATCTTTCCTCTCATATCAATGGCACAGCCTCCTCGAATGGACCCATTTGCCCAAAACCTTCGAGACCAGGACGCCGGGGCTGCCTTCGTCCTCCAATCAAAAGGTGCCATCCCATCCCCAATAATTCTAGTCTTTTATTTTTAACAACCAAAACACACCTTACTTTTTCCGCTTTATCGGGGATTCAACCCAAATTTCTCATTCGACTGCAAAAAAAACTTTATCGGGTTGCCCTTTAGAAGCCCCGACACACACCAAACTAGTTATCGCTATGTTTGACTTTTGTGTGTATTGCATTGAATTGATCGACACAACAATTATGATTTTACAGGGGAATGGTGGCATGCGGGGTTTCATTTGACGACGGCGATAGTGGGGCCAACGATACTAACGTTGCCATATGCGTTCAGAGGATTAGGGTGGGTCCTAGGGTTCTTTTGTTTAACGGTGATGGCCATCGTGACCTTCTATTCCTATTACTTGATGTCTAAGGTGCTGGAACACTGTGAGAAAGCTGGTCGCCGACACATCAGATTCCGTGAACTCGCCGCTGACGTCTTAGGTATGCACTTGCTTTTGTTTCCGTAATTGTAAATATCGAAAAACACACGCACACGCCATTTTTGTTTGTTTCCTCTTTGTTGCGTTCACGTCTCGCAACAACGTTGCGGCATACTTACGTTGCATATGTATACATCTCATGTCATGTAGGAGTAACTTTCATTGGTGTAATTATAATCCACCTCGAAAGTAAAAATATTATTGCACCTTTAATAGTGTATATATATTTAGTCTAGAGCTATAATTTTTCAAAATAGTTGAGGTGTTCGAGCTGTAAATGGATAATAAAGTGAGCAGGGGCAGAGCTACATGTTAGGGTGGGGGGCCATGGCCCTCTCCAAATTTTTTTTTACTATATAGAAATATTTAATAATTAGTCCTAAAAAATGAGACTTGGCCCCCCAACTATTTGAGTTGATCCAATAATGTTCTTAAAAAAAATTGTCCAATTTGTCTAGTAGTTATAGAAAACATATTGTTTCTCAAATTCATTTTTTATGGTAAAATGTGTTCTCGTATTTTTTTTAAAGTTTTGGATCATTTATGTCTTTGAACACTTCATTAATTCAATTGAAATTTTTTTACTCACAAGGATAGACAATTTGGTAACTTATATTGATAATGAAAATTATAAGAATTTCACTATAGAAGATGGTGAAAGATTAATTTAATTCTATGAAACATTTAATTTTAAGGATTCATTATGAAAGATACTAATTTTTTGTGTGTGTGTATAGATACATGTGTTTGTGTATGTGTATAAAAGTTTGTTTAGACTAATAAATTAGCAACACAAATCGGCTCCTCCAAACAAAAATTTTTGGCTCTTCCCCTGAAAGTGAGGTTTAAATAATAATTAGCAATAATTTACCAATTTAACTGTTGTAAAAATTTGTTATAAAAAATGTTGTATAAGTAATATATATGACATTATATATGCTTTTATATTTATAATATTTAATGAGAATGATTAAGAATGAATTCATTCGAAATAGAAGTCTTTTTTTTTTTTTTGGGTTGAGAGTTAGTTTTTTTTTTTTTTTTTTTTTTTTTTTGAGAAACGAGTTAGTTTTGATTTGATGCGCCGTAAATCTTGAGAGTATTTGTCACCTTAAGCTATATATAATCTCTCACTTAGGATGGATTCCTTTTCAAAAAGTTACAAAAATGTGCCTCTCTTATTACCCTTTTTTTAAGTTATATTATACCCAGTGTTACCATATTTAAGAAGACAATTTAATTCTAACGTTTTTTTTTTTTTTTTGAAAAGCACCAAATTAGAGCTATCATTAGGATTGTTTGTGATTTGGGAATTTTGAAAAGTTATGTGAATTGATGACTTGCGATGAACGTGGTTTTTTTTATTGGTCTTAAAGAATGAGGAGAGATCAAAATCATCGCGAAGATTCCTAAATGTGGACATGATTCCTTAATATAGATATTAGTCCAATCAAACTCTCTCTCTCTCTCTCTTTTTTTTTTTTTTTTTTTTTTTTTTTTGAGAAACCAATCAAACTACTTCTACCTCCAAAGTAAGTGCGCCACTAAGTTTGTCATATAAAAGGTTTTCTTTTGTTTGATTGGAATCATTGAAGATTTGAAAGCAGCTATACAGATGTTATCTTTTTAGGAGAATATTTATTTGTTACAGCATTCACATCTATAAAATATCTCATTTTACTATCTTAACGATTTATTTATTTATCATATCATGCCATTTTACAATATACTTAACAATCTAACTTTTATTTTATCATATAATACATTAAAATAATATATCTACACAATAAAATAATATAACCCAAAACCCAATAAAACCCAAAGTTAGTGAAAGAGAAAGACAAAATGATCAGAAGAAAGAGGCTGAGTGAATAAAAAAAGAATTAAAAAATAAATACAAGTTGCTACAGTAAGTTGCATATATAAGAGTCTACTGTAGCAGTATTGTAAATTTTTTAGGAGAAAGAA
This sequence comes from Quercus glauca, assembly GCA_023736055.1. Taxonomy (NCBI): domain Eukaryota; kingdom Viridiplantae; phylum Streptophyta; class Magnoliopsida; order Fagales; family Fagaceae; genus Quercus; species Quercus glauca. Next base: position 68,769,579 of record CM043316.1, on the reverse strand, counting down.
ATCAGATAAAGCATCATTCTAGTGTTTGTGGATGGTAAAATACCATTTTGGGGCTTTTACAAGCCCCAATACTAATGCTCTTAAAAGGTAAATTACAGTCAATGTCTTATTGTTTGGACTAATACTAGTTAGGTCTAAGATATTTTATTATTTATTTAAGAGAGTTTTAATCTATGACGTTTGCTCCTAATAATGGTTTTTTATCATAAGACCAAAACATTTTAAAATTGGACAATTTGGTCTCTAATCAGTAATCATTGTGACAGAAAATAGAAAAATGGTAAAGGTTTAGGGACCAAGTTGCTTAAATTTTGAATTGTCTTGGATCTTACTGACATCAGCCTAAACCTCAAGAGTGTTAACTGTATTTTACCATTTTTGTTAAAATTTTTAATGCTCTTACTAATCTTTATTGAAACTTATTATTATTATTTTCACACAACAATATACGTTCTCTTGGTGCTTCATTTGCTTAGCTTAGTGTGGGCTTTTTTAAACTAAAAGAATCACATGAGATATATGAATGGTGATTTTAGTTTATAAATTTTACCATGTAAACCTTATAAATTGATGTCTAAATTTTAACCAAAAAAAGTTTATGAAATTTATTTATTATGTAGTTGATGTGACATTAATCACATTTATTATCATGTCAGTTGATAAGGTTTTTGTTATAAAATTTTAGAGATTATAACTTATAGCAATTCAAATGTTGTTAAGAACTTTGTAATTCAAGTGACATTTATTGGTGTTTTCAACATGTGCATGCCTATATATATATATATATAAAATAAAAAATCCATAAAAAAAAAATCTTTAAAAAATCACTTTTTTTGTGCCTTTGTTTTTCTTACAGGGTCGGGATGGATGTTTTATTTTGTAATATTAATCCAAACGGCTATCAACACTGGAATTGGAATAGGAGCAATTTTGCTGGCAGGGCAATGCCTTGAGGTATGGTTATTAATAATTATCAAGAAAAAGATGAGTTTTATTTGTAATGTGAAAAGTGGTAGTGCTGCTAATTAATTGCAGTTGGTGGGGGATAAATGAGTGCAATCTACATATATAATTTTCAAGGATAAAGATATAACACCAAAATAGATTGCTTGGCATTTGTAATTAAAAAAAAAAAAAAAAAAAGATACAGTCATTTGTAAATTTTTTCCCTCAAAAATAATCAAATGGTCTACAAAATAGATACCTTCATTAAAAAAAAATTGGATTAAAATGTTACTCTTTATTTATTTAATTCCTTAATGACCCTTTGCATTTTTTTCCCTCTTTTTCTTTTGGCTGTCAAAGATCCTGTATTCGAATCTTTCCCCCAATGGGCCCTTGAAGTTGTACCACTTCATAGCTATGGTGACACTTGTAATGATAATTCTCTCTCAGTTTCCTACCTTTCATTCTCTCAGACACATCAACTTTGGTTCACTGCTTCTCAGCTTGGGCTACACTTTCCTTGTCGTTGGTGCTTGTATACATGCAGGTACAGAAAATTATAGATCCGTATATGAAGCTTCGTTTATATAAACTAACCATGCATTATATATGTTAGTTGCTAGAGTATCAGGTCTAGGCCTACTTGGGCCCAAACTCGATACATTTATGTCTTTTCTACTAGCTACTAGTTGTACACTTGTACTGTCCTAGCTGTTGAGAGTTGTTAAAGATGGCTCCTCTATAGTTAGAGCAATGCCAAGTTACCAACTTTTAAGGCTTTCATATTATTACACATCTATATTTATTTTCATATTTTTAAGAAAAGTAAACCTACTTTTGAGGCGTCCATCATTCTTGTGATGACTTGAAATGGAAGAATCATTATCAAAATGAATAGATGAAGAAGTGGATGGTAAAGTGGATGACGCATTTAATCCCAAGGGTTGTTTTAGTGGTTTCAGTCTTACGTGATCATGAGGTCCTAAGTTTAATTCTCATAACCAACATCACACCCAAGTTGACAAAAAACCTGGTCCAAAAAATTTTGTAGATGTTATGCTTGTCTCCTCAGTTTATGCACCTTGTCCCAAATACGGAATTACTGAAAATAAAATTAAAGTCCTGATGGTGTCCTAAATGCAGAATCACTGGTAACAAAATCAAAGCCCTCATGGTTTCATGTCTGCTTATATTTCATTTTCCCAAAACTAGGCCAGGCAAACTTAAGAAAGAAAGTTCTAACACTTGTAGATAGCCCATAGCTCCTTGAAGATTATAATTGTATTTTCCTGTAAATTTTATAACATAATTAACTTGTTTTCCTTGGGGATACAACTCTCTTCTAGAATTGGAATGATTTGTATAATTTACTCTTAATATGCTTTGGTGATTAAACAAGTTTCATCTGTCCTGCAGGTACCTCAAAAAATGCCCCTCCAAGGGACTACTCTTTAGAATCTAAAATGACAACAAGGGTTTTCAGTGCCTTTACTTCTATATCTATATTTGCTTCCATTTTTGGAAATGGGATACTACCTGAAATACAAGTAAAGCTTCTGAATAAATAAAGCTCTATATTTTTCTTTTTCCTTTTTAGAGCTTTGCATTAGTCTTTCTTTTTCCATAGGCGATGTGGGACCTCAGATGAATAAGTGGATAGGAACAACTGTCAACTGGGCCTCTTGATCTGGTTAATTTTACTGGACTGCACAATGGCACTTGCTGCCTGATTAGTAAAATAGGATGTTCAAATTATATCAAACGTTAAAGAATTACGGTCGAGCAATGGTTTATCATGCTTCTTGATTTTAAATTTTTCCCTGCCATCAATACAGGCAACTCTTGCGCCACCTGCCACTGGGAAGATGGTAAAAGGGCTTCAGATGTGTTACGCCGTAATTTTTGTTACCTTCTACTCGGCTGCAGTGTCTGGATATTGGGTGTTCGGAAACAAAGCTAATTCAAATATTCTCAATAGCTTATTACCGGATAAAGGTCCTTCTTTGGCTCCAACATGGGTTATTGGCCTTGCTGTGATCTTTGTTCTCCTGCAGCTCTTTGCCATTGGCCTGGTAAGCTTCCAAATGGCAATCAATTCTTCTAGATATTGCATTCCAATATATGCATTGGCACATCAATTCTACAAGAGAGAATAAGAAAAATAAGTCTAGAGACACTGCTGATTTTGACCTATTGCGATTTGTATATTAAAAAAGTGGTGTCAATGATGAGTCCAGGTGAAAGTTATGTTGCACTAATCACAATAAGTCATGTCAATAGTTTTAAACAATGTTGTGTCCATAGCATTACTAAACAAGAAAGGGGGAATTTTTATTTTATTTTTATGTATGTTTTGGGAAAGGGGGGGGGGGGGGGTGGTGTTGTATAAAATGAATGGCCATTCATAGTATATTCCTTTGTTTAAACAAAATTTCAGGTTGCATTCAGTAACTCTCTCTGATATATCACAGGTTTATTCTCAAGTTGCTTATGAGATCATGGAAAAAAAATCAGCTGATGTAAAACAAGGGATGTTTTCTAAAAGGAACCTCATACCTCGGATAATTCTTCGGACGCTGTATGTGATATTCTGCGGATTTTTTGCAGCAATGCTTCCATTCTTTGGAGACATAAATGCTGTGGTAGGAGCAACTGGCTTCATCCCTCTGGATTTCGTCCTCCCAATGCTTCTCTACAACATGACTTTCAAGCCTCCAAAATCATCTTTCACCTATTGGATCAATATGTCTATTATTGTTGTCTTCACAGGTGCAGGACTCATGGGCTCGTTCTCTTCAGTAAGGCAATTGATTCTTGATGCCAACAAATTTAAGCTCTTTAGCAGTAATGTGGTTGGTTAAATTGAAAATGAATTACACAGCAATCTTGCCCTAAATTTGGGTTATTCAACACTTGGAAAGGTGAATCTGTATCGTTGTGCTCTACGAAGTAATTGAAATACGAGTTTCCAGACCGCATCTTTTGCGGCTATAACATAAAAAACACAAAATTACATGGGGGCCGTGGGGCACTAGCATTTACCATAGTATACAGCATACTTAGCTAATGATATGAGCTTTGTAAATTGAATTGCGTTTGGTGACGGTGGAAATTAAATCGCATTAGAAGTGTACTCGTTCGTCAGACTGTTCTTAACTCCTATCATGAGTCTCGGCTTAGATTGAAATTGGTTTTGTTGAACTTCATGCATTCATTGCATTAAGTACTGACAGATGATGGTACCATCCTGTCACGCAATGGGAGAGACTGGAGAGGCCATACTTTTTAGTTGGAAAAATTCTATGTTTATAACATTTTTGCAATAAATCATAAGTAATTGGTTATTATTTGTGGAAAAAAAAAAAAAATCTAGTTATGGGTTCAAATTAGAATCAGTAACAATTTATTACTTATGATTTGTTGTAAAAGTGTTGTAAAAATCTTGTGGAAGTAACACTTCTGTTATATAATTAACTGAAAACTAATTGCTTTCTCTTAAGGGTAATGCTATTTTTGTCCTAGGCATGAATAAACCCATCTCCATCATTGATATTGAAAATGATGTCGCGTAATCGGAGAGATGAATTCTTAAATTATAAGTATAGTGCTAAAAAAAAAATCACATCTTTTTCACAATTGTGACTAATTAAAAAATAGTGGTGACTCTAGGATTTTTTTTAAGGGGTTAGTAAGAAACAAAAATTATACAAATTCTAAAACAAAAGAAAATATGAATATATCAACATCAAAAAAAAAAAAAAAAAAAAAAGAAGTTTTACAATTATCTTTTTTAAAAGGTTCTATATTTTGAAATCGTTGCATAATATCTTCATTATTCATCGTATGAGCTATATCTATTTTAATGTACACAGTTAAGTAACATTTGACTAATTCATTTCAAATTTATTAAGATCTAAATGAAATTTTCTTTTTTATGGTTCAAGATCAACAATTTTTTACTTTTGTTGTTGGACTTGCTATTTTTTTTTTCCTTCTAGATTTTGGATCAAATTAGTTTGTTATTGATTTTTTTAATGTTTAAAAATATCAAGATATTATTAAGAGGATCATATTCAGATTTATTTCAACTGGGCTTAAAAATAAATTTAGGGCCAGAATGTTTAAATTTGTATTTAGAGGGGCAAAACCTGGCGTCACCCTTGACTGTTAAAAAACAATGTTAGTAGTTCCTCGTGTAAAAGTGATGTAGCATCAATCCCGGTGTTTGTAAAAGTGATTAAGTGCTAAACAAAGTAATCACTGATCGCCTCAGTAATTTGAGAAATTTTTATGTGTAGGCTTGGATAAATGGGAACGAAGGTACAGGGATTTTTATGAGGGCCGAAATGTAATTGGGGAAAGTGACTGGAAAATATTATATATATTGAAAATACAAGCATTTTTAGCCTATGGCCCATATTGGACTTGAATTCTCATATATTAATAATATAAATAAATAAATACATAAATAAAAGAAGGGCTCTCCAGGTCAAGGTCAAGGATTACCAATGCAAACTATGTTTCACTTTTGCCATAGCAAAAAATATAAAAGGCAAGGGCTGGCCTTTCTATAGGCTAAGGGAAACTTCCGTGGCAATCGAATAGATTGGCAATATCTATTATTAGTCGTCATATGGCAAAGTGGTCCACTTGTTCTACCTCTCGGAAATCATGCAGTTTGCTGATACGATAATCTTGGGACTTTTTTTTTTTTTTTTTTGATAAGGATAATCTTGGGACTTGTAGTTAGTGCGGTGATGATATTCCATTATTGATTAGATCATATGTCGCACGGAAAAATCGTAGGTCGCTGTTAATGGTCTACAGGAGAAAGTGATATATGTTTGGGATATTATAATTACCCATTTGCTATTAAAAAATATATTTAATAAAATAAATACTCATTCGCAAATTTACTCCATAAAGTGGGAAAATGTACTATATTATATTATAAAAATATATAATATTATAATAAAAAATTTGTAGGTTTTTTTTTTTTTAATAGGGCATCTATTGTTTAAAAGTATTTTTTTATTTTTTTATAAGTTTTATGTAATGGAATATATAATGTATTTTACATTCAACAAAAAATATATATATATGAAAAACACAATTTAATAAATAGATTTAAATTATATAATTATAATATTGTTTTATATAAATGAAGAAGATGTTATTAAAATGATTTTTTTTTAAATATACCTTAATTGGTTGGCATATTAAAAAAAATGTACGACCTCCATTCCATCCAACACATGTAACATGTTATATTAAATTTAAATTATTATTTAAGTTTAGAATTATAACATTTTTTTTCCTTTCCAAATATAAGTATAATGCATGTATTATTAAAACTTGAATTTTAAGGTTTTGAATATTTATCACTTTCATTGTTTTTTTAGGGCTCATATCTCTAATTTTTAATGTGTGTATATATATATATATATATATTGTAGGGATATTGGGCCCAAGAGTTCATTATTTGTTTGTGTTTTGGGCTAGTGGCCCAATCCGAGGACGAGGGGTTGTCTGAGGAAGAGAAATCTTTATTAGAAGAGACGAGGTTAGTAAATAGAGGTTAGTTTTGGTCACAATGGCTCAAGAGGGTGGGCCGAGGATAAATGCATCCTCGGCTGACCCATACTGAGGTCTGAAGAGGTTGTCTGTCATCTAATGTAACGTTCTAGAAAGTCTCGTTGGTGCAGATAAGCGTTATAGAGATGTCAAACAGGGAGAAGTCCTGAAATATCTTAGGAGAAAGATGCAGCCACCGCATTAAATGCTCTGTAGCTAACTCTCTGGCTGCATTAATGTGGAGGTGATACTTGAACAGTAGTGTTTAGCCTTACAGCTACTATATGAAGACTTATGAGAGGTGATGATGGGATAAGTATCAACACCAACCATCTGGCATGCACGTGGAAGGTGGATAGAAAAGGAAAGATAGTATAAAAGAAGAATGAGGCAATGAGAAGGAGGGGGGAGAAAGAAACAGAGAGAAAACATTGTCGCATTAAGAACTAACTGTGTAATCAAATCTGTGAGAAATATATAAGAACAGATCTCCTCGGACCTTGCCGAGGACGATTTCTTTCAATACAAACTAATCTATTTTCCATTCTCTTGTTATCTGAATCTATTTTAGTGTTTGTCTGATTTATTCGAGCCTAGTTTTCCAACCCATTCTCTATAAATTCATTGTTTTGGGGTTTTTTGGGCCTAAGTCCATCCACCTTTTGGGCTAAGGAACTCAAATCGGGTCCTTATAATTGGCGCCGTCTGTGGAGAGACTGGTGTTATAGTGAAACCAACGTAGAACAATGGTAGGTTCAGGTCTACACCAGACAGAGTCTATGGGGTCTCAGCGTCAAGATCACTTCCTTGATCTTGAACGAAAAAGGGACTGGGAGGGAAGTGTACATATTACCCATACCAGGAAAAGCCATTCTCGGGGTGGTAGCCATCTCTCCCAAGAGAAGAATACCAAAGCCATGCAGAAGGAGATTGATCACCTGAAGAGAAGCTTACGCCATGAATGGTGAAAACGAGCTCCATCCAATTCTGACTTCTCTTCTGATGGTGAAGAGGATGGCAGCTATAGGCGCAGATCAAGGACTCCTCTTAGTGAGTCTTTCTCATACGACGAGGACTATCATCATGAGCGCCGAAACATAAATTCGTCCTCGGGAGGCCTGGGAAATGATGCTATGAGTAGAGCACTCAACCAAATTTCCAAGTCACCTTTCACACGCTGGATTGAGGGAGTGAGACTTCCTCGGGTGTTCACCCAGCCCATATTCACCATGTACAATGGTAGGACAGACCCTGTAGAGCATGTTAGCCACTTCAATCAGAGGATGACTGTACACTCCAAGAACGAGGCCTTGATGTGCAAGGTATTCCCATCAAACTTGGAGCCTGTGCCAATGAGGTAGTTTGATGGTTTGAGGGCAGACTCCATTGACTCCTTCAAGGAACTCACTCAGGCGTTCAGATCCCGCTTTATTACGTGTAGTAGGGTTCCTCGGCCTTTAGCTTCTTTGTTGTCTCTATCCATGAGAGAAGGAGAAATCTTGAAAACATATTCGGACAAATATTGGGAGATGTTTAACAAGATGGATGGTGATTTCGACAATGTAGCCATCAGCACTTTCAAGCTCGACCTACCTGCTGAGTATGGTTTAAGGAAGTCTTTAACTGGGAAACCGATTATCAGTATACGCCAGCTCATGGATCAGATTGACATGTATAAGAGGGTTGAGGAGGACCAATAGCAAGGCAAGGAAAAGGGCAAGGTTATTCCTTAAGAGAGGAGGGATTTCAGGTTGGATCGCTACAACAATAGCAGACCCTGGAGAGATTTTGCTGGGCAATCTGAGTCTGTAGCTCCTCAAGTGGTCAACACTGTGTTCCGAGAGCTGGTACATCAAGTTTTGGAGAAGATCAAGAATGAGCCATACTTCAAGTGGTCGAACAAGATGAGTGGCGACCCTTTAAGGAGCAACCAAAGCCTTCATTGCCAGTACCACCAAGAGCGGTGACATACCATCGAGGACTACAGAACGTTGTGGAACCATCTGGAGCAGCTGGTTAAAGAAGGAAGGTTGCAACAATTTTTGTACCGGCCCAACAGATAGGGGGACCATTCAAGGTCAGGGCCTCAGGGGAATGCTCCTTCAAGGCTCTCGTTAGGTACAATTAATGTCATTTTTGCTGCATCGGGGAGAACTAGTTCTCACCCTTCTAGGGTGATGTCAGTAGCCAGGCTACCAACTGAGAACTCTAACTCTGAGCCGAAGAGAGCTAGAATGGAGGTCTGACTGTCGTTGATTTTCTCAGACGAAGACAAAGTTGGAACCATCTAACCACATGATGACGCTTTGGTGATCACCCTCAGAATAGAAGGATACGATGTGAAGAGAGTAATGGTAGACCAGGGCAGTTGTGTAGAGATCATGTACCCTGACTTGTATAGAGGGCTGAACTTAAACCTTGAGGATCTGACAGCCTACGATTCACCTTTAGTAAGTTTTGACGGGAAAGTTGTTATTCCAAAGGGCTAGATTAGGATGCCTATGCAGGTGGGCTCAGAGGTGGTGGAAGTGGACTTCATCGTGGTAGATGCATATTCCCCTTACACGGACATTGTGGCCAGACTCTAACTTCATACTTTAGGGGCTGTTTCTTTAACTCTACACTAGAAGGTGAAGTATTTGTCAGGAGAACGAATTGAGGAGCTGATAAGAAATCAATCTATGGCTAGGCAATGCCTTGTGTTCGTGATCTTGCATAAACCAGCAGTTGAGTCCTCAACCTCTGTTGAGGGAGGCTTATAGCAATCAAAGTCCCTGGCATTATCTGTGAGTGGGCCAGCTGAGGAGGCCAAGTGTGAAGACTTAGAGAAATTTACTACAAGTGATGATCTGGAGAAGTTTTTTTAGGTTGGAGCTCAGCTACCGCCACAAGAGAAGGAGGAGTTGGTGGATTTCCTCAAGAGAAACATTGATGTATTCACTTGGAATGCTTACGAAGCTCCGGGGGTGGATCCGAGCTTCATCTGCCATAATCTGAATGTCAACCCATTTGTCATCCCGAGAAAACAACACCTCGGCGCTCATCTAAGGATCATTTTGACGCAGTTAGAGACGAGGTGATGAAGTTTAAGCAAGCTAGGGCTATCAAAGAAGTGTTCTACCCTGAATGGTTGGCCAACACGGTGGTTGTAAAGAAGAAAAATGGAAAGTGGCGGGTATGTGTAGACTTAAAGGATTTGAACAAAGCATGCCCTAAAGACCCTTTCCCCATGCCTTGGATCGACTAGCTGGTAGATGCCACAGCAGGTTATCCTTGGATGAGCTTTTTGGATACTTTTCAAGGCTACCACCAGATACCTTTGGCTTTGGACGACCAAGAGAGAACAACTTTTGTCATTCCTATTGGGAATTACCATTACAAAGTGATGCCCTTTGGTTTGAAGAATGCAGGTGCTACCTACCGGAGGATAATAACCAGGGTGTTTGAGCCATAGTTAGGAAAAAACATCAAGATTTATATCGATTATATGGTGGTAAAGAGCAAGATAGAGTCTGAGCATGTTAATGACCTCAGAAATATTTTTGATATCTTAAGGAGACACAAGCTACGGCTTAATGCTTCCAAGTGTTGTTTTGGTGTCGGATCAGGGAAGTTCTTGGGCTACATGGTCACACGCCATGGAATTGAAGTCAACCCTAACCAGATTAAGGTAATTAACAATCTGCAACCACCTCGGAATCCCAAAGAGGTCTAGAGGCTTACGGGGATGACCGCTACTCTAAACTGATTCATCTCTCGGTCAGCGGACAGATGCAAGCCTTTCTTTCAGTTATTGAACAAATTGAAGGGATTTAAATGGACTGAGGAGTGTGCCTTGGCCTTCCAACAGTTGAAAGAATATCTGTCTCAGCCACCCATTATGTCCAGACTTGAGGTGGATGAGGTTTTGTTTGCCTACATTGTAATGGCCTCCCATGCGGTGAGTTTGGTGCTAATACGGATTGATAATGGTCTGCAGAGGCCGGTTTATTATGTGAGCAAGTCACTACATAAGGCCGAGATCTGTTATTTACTGTTGGAGAGGGCCATTCTGGCAGTGGTGCATACTACACACAAGCTCCCCCGCTATTTCTAGTCACACACGGTTATTGTCCTTACCCAGCTCCTACTTAGGTCTCTACTTTGGAGTGCTGATTATACAGGGAGAATTGCAAAGTGGGGCATGATTCTAGAGGCTTTTGATGTCAAATACATGCCTCGCACCTTTGTCAAAGGTTAGGTCCTTGCCGACTTGATAGCTGAGTTTACTGAAGCCCTAGTAAAAGAGACGGTAGAAGAGCAGAACATGGATAGAAAATCAGTTGGAGTAATCTTCGTACAAGAGCCTTTGTCTTGGAAGGTCTACATTGATGGTGCAGCGAACCACAGGGGATCTAGAATGGGGCTAGTCCTGATATCTCTAGAAAGAATCACGATTGAGAAATCTTTAGATTGGGTTTCTTGGTTACAAACAATGAAGTTGAGTATGAAGCTCTACTGGTAGGGATGATCATGGTTCAGAAAATGGGGAGAAAAGCAGTAGAGGTATTCTCTGATTCAAGGCTGGTGGTGGGCCAAGTCTAAGGAGAGTTGGAAGCTATAGATCCCAGAATGCAAGAATACTTGAGCCAGGTTAGATCATTCTCATCAGGTGTGCCAAATGCCAAATATTTGGCATTTGGCACACCCAACACCAAAAAACTCTTCTCATGAGGTGTTCTATATTCTATAAAATTTGGCACACGTGAACAGTACCGTTCCATTTTTGGAACGGCACGGACAGATGTGCCATAATAAAAAACACTTTTTTATTCCATTTCTCTCACTTCATTTATGACTCTTTCTTCTCTCTCTTTCTTTTTCTTCTTTCTTTCTCCGCCTCACTTCATCTTCTCAGTTCTCACCTCTCTTCCTTTTTTTTTCTTCTTCTTTCTTTTTCTAGAACCTCGACCTCTCCCTTTTTCTTTTTTTTTTCCCCCCTTTTTTCTTTTCTGTCACTTTCCCTGCGCCTTCTCTATCTCTCTTCTTTTTTTTTCTCTCCCTCTCTGTCTTTTTTTTTTCTTCGCCTAGGCCGTTTCCATTGAGATCGGCCGTCGCCGTGGAGTTCAGCCTCACCGATGAGGCCGTCGCCATGGAGATCTCTGATTTTGATCTCCCTCTTTTTTTTTTTCTTCGGTTGTGGATTCCATGTGATTGTAATTATGGGTGAGTTGGTTCTTTTTCAAGCTCTTTTTTTGGGGATAGTTTTGTGTTGATTTTGGGGATATTTTTTTCAAGTAGTATTGGGTGGTGGTGGCGGCTATTGGATTTTTGTTGGTGGTGGCGGGTTGTACCTGTGGGTGGTGGTGGCGGGCTGTGCTTGGGTATGGTGGTGGTGGTCTGTGCTGTGTACGGTGGGGTTTTGTTGAAGGTTTTGAGTTTTTTTTTTTTCCTCTTTTGTTGAGGTTTTTGGATTTGGAATTTGTTGGAGGGGTGGTGGTTGTAGCGGTGGTTGTTGTTGTGGCGGTGGTTCTTGGTTCTTGGTTGGTGGTGACTGTCATGGGGCTGTGCGTCTGTATATTGTTGGGTTTTGAGTAAATATATTATTTTAATGTGTTGTATATATTATTTTAATGTATAAAAGGGAAGAATAGAACATTTGATAAATGGTGTATTATAAAATGATGTGCTAAAATGATAAAGTAGGTTTTTGATGTGTTAAAATGGCATTTTTTATGAGAGCTGATGAGAATGCTCTTAGATATTTACAGTCTGGGTTTGAGTCTTTTAATTTATCACAAGTTCCTAGAAGTAGAAATACCTATGCAGACTTTCTTGCCACACTAGCAACATCCACGGCACAAAGCCTACCTCGGGTGATCATTGTTGAGGATTTATGTAATCCTACTGAGGTAAAAAGAAATATGGTTCACATTCATCAAATAAGGGTGGGTCCTAACTGAATGGACCCTATTGTACTATTTCTCAAGGAGGATGTCCTGCCCGAGGATAAGTCTGGAGCTAATAAAACACGGAGAAAAGCTTATCGGTTCTGGTTGTTCGAGGACCAAAAATTGTATAAGAGATCATTTTTCGGCCCATATTTACTATGCATACACCCTGAAGCAGTGGAATTGCTCCTGGAAGAATTACATGAAGGAATTTGTGGAAGCCATACGGGGAGCAGATTTTTATCACACAGGGCCGTCACACAAGGCTATTGGTAGCCGAATATGCAGAAAGGAGCACAAGACTATGTGAAAAAGTGTGACCAGTGCCAGAGGTTTGTCCCAAACATTCACCAACCTGGGGGGGTTCTTAATTCTTTGTCCAGTCCTTGGTCTTTCGCTCAATGGGGCTTGGATATTGTAGGACCTTTCCCTAAGGTAGTAGGGAATAAGAGGTATCTGTTGGTCAGCACAGATTATTTCACCAAGTGGGTTGAAGTTGAACCACTGGAGAATATAAGGGGATTGGATGCCAAGAAATTCGTTTGGAAAAATATTGTCACATGGTTCGGAATCCCCCGTACCCTCATCTTAGACAACAGATTGTAGTTTAATAGCAAGACATTCAGGAGATACTGCTGTGACCTGGGCATAACAAATAGGTATTCCATCCCGGCATATCCCCAGGGGAATGAACAAGCTGAAGTTGTCAATAAGGTCATAGTGAGTGGGCTTAAAAAGAGATTGGACGATGCAAAGAGAAAATGGGTGGAAGAGTTGCCACACATTTTTAGACATACCGAACTACACCTCATAGGTCCACTGGGGAGACGCCCTTCTCAATGGCTTATAGGGTCGAGGCTGTCATTCCTCTAGAGACTGGATTCCCCACGATGAAAACGAGTTCCTTCACTTCGAGTAGCAATGATGGTCTACTAGAGAAGAGCTTAGATTTAATTGAAGAACGGAGGGAAAGCGCCATGGTCCAATTGGCTTACTATCAATACAAGCGCAAGTAAGGGTATGATGCCAATGTGAAGCTAAGTCCACTGACAGTGGAAGACTTGGTCTTAAGAAAGGTTTTAGGAACTTCGAAGAATCCAACGAAGGGAAAATTGGGACCCAATTGGGAGGGGCCCTATCGTATCACATTAGTGGCTAGAATAGGTGCATATTATCTTGAAGATCTAGAGGAAAAGGCTGTACCATGCCCCTAGAATGTACATAATCTTAGAAGATATTATTATTAATAAAGGTTTTCTTCACCCTATTTTGGTTTGTTATATTGCGCGTCATACGTTCTTGCTATCTATCTAAGTATCAAACAGAACCTTGGTCATGCCTGGCTCCTCGAACCACATACCTTAGGAAAATTGATAACTTTTAATCATTGTATTAAGTATTAAACAAAACCTAAGCTATGCCTGGCTCCTTGGACCACATGCCTTGGGAAAATTAATACTCCCTGACATTTATCTAAGTATCAAATAGAACCTTAGTCATGCCTGACTCCTTGGACCACATACCTTGGAAAAATTAATAACTTTTAATCATTGTCTTAAATATTAAACAGAACCTAAGCTATGCCTGGCTCCTCATACCACATGCTTTGGGAAAATTAATATTCCTTGACATCTATCTAAGTATCAAACAGAATCTTGGTTATACCTGGCTCTTTGGACCATCTACCTTGGAAAAATTGATAACTTTTAATCATTGTGTTAAGTATTAAACATAACCTTAGCTATGCTTGGATCCTCGGACCACATGCTTTGGGAAAATTAATACTCCCTAACGTTTATCTAAGTATCAAACAGAACGTTGGTCATGCCTAACTCCTCGAACCACATACCCGAGGTAAAACAAGTGTTTCTTATGGATTACTTAAATGTCAAGTGTGTGTGATCAGCTACTCTAAACAACAAAGATCTTCGTAGTGGTAACAAACTCAAGTGGATGTTCATGAGCATCACTTAAAGCATTTATAGGCTTACTTGTATTTGTTCAAGAGTTAATTATCCCTTTGCTCCTTTAAACTTACCAATAAGCAAGGAGTAGAGCAAATTTAAACATGTATGCAAGTTATGTTACTGTGTATGTTCTTGAAGTTGAAGTTATACCTTGCCAAGATGGTGGACTTAGTAAATTTCACCTATTTTTGCTGCTGATCATATGAAATGGGAGAAATTTTCTATTACTCAAGTACATTAGTGAGAGAAGTTTTATTTCATTACTACTTTCATTTAGTGTTAGAAAAAATAGAAATCATATCAACTTCAATATGTGAATCACAGGAAGAAAGAAAATGCCCATAACTTTCATTAATGAACGCCTTAAAACAAGGCAAATCAAATACAAAGAGGCAAGTTGATTACAAATTGTAAAAAAGAAAAAAAAAAAAGAAAAAAGAAAAAAAGACAACTTATTGCTACATTTTTATTACAAGTTTTTCTTTTGGATTCTTGGAAGGTTGGGTATCTGCTGCCGTGGTGGACACTTGGGCCTTGTCTTTGGGATCCTTTTTTGGGGGTATGGCGAGAGTTGCCAACACTAGCTCCATGCTTTGAGAAGTTTCTTTTTCCTTGGAGGGATCCTTTGGGGCAATTAGAGGTAAGTCAGCACCTTAGACTACTTCTTTAGTGACATCCTTGTTTTGGTAGTGTCCTCGGCTTGCTTTGCCCCCTTTGAAGAAGTGTTGGCTGCAGGAGGATCTTTAGGTGGGCTGCCTTGGATTTCACTTACCTTCGAGGACACTAGGTCGGCCTTAGAGTCCGAAGAGCTTAGAGGGCGTATGGCTGAGGGGTAGTAGACACTTTCTGCTTTCCTAAGCACGGAAGAAGCCTCAACCTCGGCTTGGTTGAGGGCTTCATCCCATGTCAGGGCACAGTAAGTCCTACATACTCCGGGGACCTCAGCCTTAAGAGCGTCCTCAGTCTCGGCTACCCCAACATCGTATCCATGCTACTCTGCTTCTTCTTTGGCCTTTTTTGCCTCCTCTTTGGCCTTTTCAGCTAGAGTTTTGGCCTTCTCAACCTCCTCTAATTTCTTCTTCAGCGCAGCAATTTGAGTTTTGGAGGCGGCCAGTTGATCCTTAGCATTGCGCAGCAGCATCCTTTGGCTTTCAGCTTGCTTCTCAGCATTCTCAAGAGCAGTTGCTGCATATTTTCTCTCTTTTTCCTCCTCCTGCAGCTTCTTCTTGAGCTCTTGATCACTCCTTTTAGCCATGTTAAAGGCCTCCACGGCGGCATTACGCCTTCCTTCCTCCTCCTTCATTTACCGATGTCAGTAGTTGGTCATTTCCTCTGCCCGGAAGGAGGCTTGAACAGCTTGCTAAGGAAAGAAACAAGGATTAGAAAAAGAAAGTAAAGAAAACAAATTAGGAAAAAAGGAAGAGGACATACCATGGCAAGATATCTTTTAAGACTGAGGAAAACCTCATGTCTCCTCATGTCTCGTAGCTCGGCCATATCCTCTTGGAGCAGCAAAGCCTGCTCCACCGCGTCAGCAACATGGCCGGCTACTCCTCCTTGGAAATTTTGGATGGAGGCGTTAACTAGCAGAGGTTCCCCATTTAGCATTGGGGTAGGAAGCCAGGCTGGAGGCCCGACCTGTGGATCACTTCTCTTCTCGGTGCCCCTCTGCCCTACTTTGGCCTGTTTAGCTGCCCTCTAAGCCTCGTCCTCGTGAGGGGGGAGGGTTTTTCCACCTCCCACTACTTCTTTCCCTTTTGGCTCTCGTTTCCTTTTTAGGTCGGCCGGTTGGAAGGGCAGGGCAGGTGGGGGAGTGGGAGGCTTAGTCTGGGCTGCCTTCACAGGTGCATCCCTCAATGGCTGAAATTCCAATAGCTCTCGGAGAGTTGACCTCTGCTTCCTTTGAATTCCCATTTTGTCTAATGAGGATGTAACTCTTTCAAGGTGACTAGATTGAGGCTGGAAAGACTGGCCGAGGTCATTAGTTGATGTCCCAAGGGACAAGGGTTGGTTAAAAACCTTGTAAAGATCGTCTGAATCTGAGACGTCTACTACCTCCTTCTACCCCTTTCTTCCTCGTCTTCTTCCTTACTGGTAGGTTGAGAGGAAGTAGCTTCACCTGATATGTGCTGAAGGGGAAAAGCTACTTTAGGCACACCTTCTAAGATGGGTTGAGTAGAGAGGGTGCCTTCTAGAATAGGAACACCTTCAGGGAGGAGAAAACTAGGGACGGTTACACTTATCCTACGAAGATGAGGGTTTTTAGCCTTTATGATGCACTTAGGCACTTGGAAGCTGGACAAGATTGGTGTGTATCCTAGGATCAGGTGAGCCGCTCGTAATTGACCGTCCTTGTTCACAAACACCTCGGCTTGAAGGATTTTGTCTAGGCTATTCTTGTTGACCAGGCGGAAGTTCGACTTAGTAGCGTGTCTGTCTGCAAAACTATCAAAGAAATAAAGAACTGTTAGAATTAGGAATGGCACAAATGAAAGGGAACGAGTTAATCAAAACAATCTTCCTAAGCCTAAAGCCCTACCTGGTTGCCCCTCTCTCATCGGTTAGGGGAGGCCATCGTGCCATTCCCCTGACAAGATCAAGAAATCTTTTTTCAGCCTCTTGTTGGATTCGGGAAGGCATTGGATAAGCCTAACCTCAGGGTACCTTGATTTCAAGTAGTACCCCTGCCCCTTTAGATGGTGAAGGTTATAGACCCAGTTGACATCATGATGGATCAGACCTAAACCCATTTTTTCATTGAGGGCCTCTACGGAACCTAAGATCCTAAACATATTAGGGGCACACTGAGTGGGAGACAACCTATGAGCCCTAAGGTAATCTTTAGTGACTTCGCATCCCTCCTTCTATGAGGCAATCATCGGGATCACTACTTCTCCCTCTTGCCTATCTTCATGCCACTATCCCTCCTTACAGTACCTAATACCTACCTTTGGAGGGATCCTATACAGAGTTCTAAAGCTCTGTATTCCCTCCTCAAAGTCTACTAGACTTTTGAATCTACCCATTTCTAGAAGGGTTTGGAGAAACCTAAAGTGATTAAGAGGAAAAGATAGAGCCAAGGAAAGGAAAAGTGTGAAGAATAGAAAAATGTATGGAAAAGTATAGTGCAAAGATTTGTGAAGACTTACAGAAATAAGGAATGTGTTATCGGACAGACTTATTGTATTTGTAGAAGCACGAGTAAGGTAAGAGAGTTGACAGGTTCAGTGTATGCGCGCTAAAAGATAAGTAAATGCTAAAATAAAGAATTTGTTTGATTTGAGTGATATTTATATCAAAGAGAGAGCTACAGAGCGGGAAAGTTCCCACCCAAGTCCCAGTAGAATTCTCAGCCGTTAGATTCGTATAAGGCCGTAAAAATTTAATGAGGAGCGCGTCTTGTAAGTCAAAGCGTCAGGAGCTTGTCTTGGGCAGTTAAAAAGGCGTCTTTATGAGCAGAGGTGGGACAAAATGAGCACAGAGCAAACATAGTGACGTCAAAATCCTTCTTTCTTCCCGAAGAGCCAGAAAGAAGAATCTCGAGGGGCTATTGTAGGGATATTGGGCCCAGGAGTTCATTATTTGTTTGTGTTTCGGGCCAATGGCCAAATCCAAGGACGAGGGGTTGTTTGAGGAAGAGAAATATTTATCAGAAGAGACTATGTTAGTAAATAGAGGGTAGTTTTGGTCACAATGGCTTAGGAGGGTGGCCCGAGGATAAATGCATCATGGTTGACCCATACCGAGGTCCGAAGAGGTTGTTTGTCATCCAAGGTAATGTTCCAGAAAGTCTCGTTGGTGCAGATAAGCGTTGTAGAGACATCAGACAGGGAGAAGTCCTGAAATATCTTAGGAAAAAGCTGCTGCCACTGCATTAAATGTTCTACAGCTAACTCTCAGGCTACATTAATGTGGAGGTAATACCTGAACAGTAGTGTTCAGCCTTATAGCTACTACATGAAGACTTATGGGAGGTGATGATGGAACAAGTATCAACACTAGCCATCTAGCATGCACGTGGAAGGTGGAGATGAAAAGGAAAGATAGTATAAAAGAAGAATGAGGCAATGAGAAGGAGGGGGGAGAAAGAGACAGAGAGAAAACAATGTAGCATCAAGAACTAACTATGTAATAAAACTTGTGAGAAATATATAAGAACAGATCTCCTCGGACCTTGTCGAGGATGATTTCTTTCAATACAAACTAATCTATTTTCCATTCTCTTGTCATCTGAATCTATTTTAGTGTTTGTCTGATTCATTCGAGCCCAGTTTTCTAACTCATTCTTTATAAATTCATTGTTTTGGGTTTTTTGGGCTTAAGTCCATCCACCTTTTGAGCTAAGGAACTCAAATTGGGTCCTTACATATATATATATATATATAGATATATTTTCTTTTTGTATTTTTTATCCCAAAATTAAATAGTTTGGCCAAAATAGAATAAAATTTCATACTTTTCAACCGAAAAAATAAGAAAAAAAAATGAATATTTGAGTCCAAAATGGAAAAGGCAACATACAAAAAGAATTAATTTAAGGTCCAATTAGTTCAAAATAGACTGTATGGAGTTTATGGACCGATGGGATCAAAGTGGACCGATTGGGACCAAATGGACCAAAGTGGACAAAATTGGATTGAGGTGAACCGATGTGAGCCGAATGGACTTAAGGCGACATTGTTGTGGCTCAAGAAGAGCATAGCTGTAGGGACCTGGTTCGGGCACTTCCCTCCTGGGGATGAGTGGACCCAAGCCCATGTAACCCCATACAATAAATTTTTAAAGAGCGGATAGAAGGACTAGGCATTAGTGAAAGATATAACGGTTGATGTGGGTTTATAGGATCATCAAGTGAGATTTGGCTAAGTTTTCCAAGGAGAAGTGCGTCCTCGGCCCAGTCCGAGGAGTTCCTTCCTGAGTGCTAGTGGAAGTTGGGGTTGTCCTTGAACACCCCGAAAACCCCGAAACCCCGAACTTCTAGGGATTTATTCTATTATATAGACCTGTTCAGCTGATCTCTGCCTTTCACTTGTTGATCATCTGAGCCTGTGTCTGAGGGCTTGTCCCATCAGCAGCCTTCCCAGACTTTTTGTTAGTTGAAGTAACCAAGGCATCACTGTTCAATGGTCAATTCTCCATTAATGCGGCCAGAGTGTCAGCTGTATACATTTAATGTGTGGGTGACAGCTCCCTTCTTCAATATTGGCCGGCCGAGGATATGGTCGTCCTCGACGATGCTCCTTGACAATTTGGGCCTCTCCCGCTCATCCTCGGGTACTGCATTGTCCTTAGCATGGGCCTTGGGCCCTATATGGAGTGGGTTGGGGTTGCCAAATCTCTGGGCCCCACAATAGCCCCTCAAAATTCTGCTGCCCGGCTCCTCGGGCGAGGAGAAGGATTTTGATGTCCTCGGGTCCTTGTCCTGGCCTGACGAATCTTATCTTCCTGTCATTACTAAAATCCTTCCAACTACTCGGGGAATGCTCTTGGTGTTTCGGTAATTGGAGCGTGCCTTCATTAAATTTTGGCAGCCCTGTGTCCTCCACGTTCAACGGTGTTATGATGAATGGACAGTAGGGATACTTCTAACTTAATGGGTGGGAAAGCTCATGCGGTTACTTTTAATAGGGGGTATAAATACCCGATCGAACTGATTTGCCCCTTCACTTTTGCATTCAAGAGCTCTTGCGCACATACGCTGAACTTGATCAAGTCTCCGATCTACCTTACGCCTCCTTTCAACATAAAAGGCCTGTCTGAGGAGCCTTTCCTCATTTTTGTAAGTTCTCTTCTCTTTCCGGTTCATACTTTTCCGCCTGAGTTCCTTGTCCTCGCATTCTTTTTCTTCTCTCCTTCATATTTCCCTGAGCCCCCCGTTAGTTCTTTAGGATGGGTAGGTTTAAGAAGTCAGTTAAGTTTGAGGAGGTGATGAAAAAATTCGTTGCTGACTATAAGATCCCCGATATAGTGGGTTTGAGGTACTGTGGAGAAGGGGAGTGGAGTATTAGGAGAAAAGAGGGTGAGGTGGCGATTCTTATAATCGCCTTTCTGGAGGGTGGTATGAGGGTCCCTATGGGACCAGTGATGAGGGATTATCTCAGGCACTTCGGCTTATCTCCCACCCAGTGTGCCATCAATGTGTTTAGGATCTTAGGTTATGTGGATGCCCTGAACGAGAAGATGGGGCTGAGGTTAACCCACAATGATGTAAACTGGTGCTACAACTTCCAGTGCCTGAAGGAGAAGTCTTATTACATAAAGACGAGGGACGATAGGGTCTGGCTCATCTAGTGCCTCCCTGAGTCCAGCAAGGGTTTGAACAAAGACTTCCTCATTGTGTCTGGAGAGTGGCACGATGGCCTTCATTGTCCAACAGTGGAGGGTACACCAGGTGAGGCATTCAGACTAGGAGAGAATCTAACTTTTTGTACTTTTGCACCCTGCTTTGCTTGGTTTTTGACAGGAACTTGTTTTCTTTTATGCAGATTCGCACACTTTTGATTGTCACTTCGGCTTGGTCAACAAGGAGGATTTGCAAACCGCATTGAGGTCGGAGATTTTTGTGAATGAAGCCGACAACCAAGTTAGAGCTGCTCATGAGATCTTAGGATACGATCTGATTCAAAAATTGTTCTCGGCCCTAAAGCACGTTATCCGAGCTAAAGATCTTCGGCTGCATAAGATCACCGTAGTCGAGCATGGGTTTCTGATCTCCGAAGGATCTCCCATTCCTGAGGGCGTACCATTGGTGGGTACCTTTTCATCACCCCAAGTTGCTGAGGCTGAAGGGGGAGAGCCAGGAGAAGAGGAAGTTGCTGACTTAGGTCCTTCCGAGGACGAGTTTGACGTGTTCGACCAATTCCATTTGCCCGAGGACCCTTCTGGCGATTTAGGTGACCCCAGCTTGGTTGAAGCGTACTTTTTATCCAAAGAAGCCTCTCCTTGGTCGAAGATGAGTTTCAAGAGACGACCTCAGACAAGCCAGCTAGCTCTAATTGAGGGGCAGCCAGGGAAGGATGCGCCGAAAAAGTCTCTTCCCCAGCTTCCTCCTCCCTCACCCCAACAGAGTTCGCCATTTGGATCCAAGCCCACCGGTCCTCGGCAGAAGAAAGACAAAGGGAAGAGGCCTAAGGAGGGCGAAGAGTCTGATCCTTCCCAGGGCGATGACGGTGCTTGGCAGCCATCGAAGCAGCTGAGAGTAGGGTGCCGAGGTCAGGAAAAACAGGCCATCGTCTAGCCCGAGGCCCAGGCTTGGCTTCTTGCCCCCATGCTTCATGGGAAGCCCTTGATGGATGATGCCTCCCTCAAGGACCCGCAAGGGGGCGAGGGTGCGCATGTGGCAGACGCATTGGGGAGGTCCTTGCTACTCCCCGTGGATATGGCCCAGCTGGAGGTTCTGAGGAGCAAGGAGGTCTTCCTCGACCTCAAACAATGTTTGGGCATGGTAAGTTTTCTTATCCCTTGTGATTCTCTTGAGTTCCCGCCTTTTGGCTCCTTACTTATCGTGCATTGGTTTTAATTGACAGGCTATCCAGAATACCTTTAGGTTGGATGGTATAGCCAGTAGCCAAAGCAAGGCCGCGGGCTTGGAGCGTGACAAGCTGTTAGACGCTGTGCGGACCCTCAACGCCTCCAAGGCCAATTTTTCAAAGGCGAGGGAGCAGTTGGAGGAAATGAAGAAAGCTCGAGACATCGCCGAATCAGGCTTTACTAGCGCCCAAAAGTAGGCCCTGGATTAAACGGAGCGCCTGCTCAAGGTAGAGGATTAGCTGCTTAAGGCTCAAGTGCCTGGGGTATGCAGACTTTACTGTTCCCAGGTGTGGAATGAAGCCTTGAAACAAGTAAGTGTTGAGGCTTCATCTGACCTGTGGAAGGTAGAGAGTGTGTACTACCCTCCGGCCATTCGTGAGGCTGCTCTTCTCAGCTCCGTGGCCGAGGTGGCTCCTGAGGGAATTGGGGCTGTTCCTGATAAAGACGCTCAGGTTGTTACCACTTCGGAGGAGCTCGCCAAGGAAGCTGATCCTCTTGGGGTCGTTGAGACAAGCAAGGGTCTCATTGCGGATGCGCCCTGGGAGGCTGTGGACCCCTTAACTAATGTCCAAGCCCCTTATGTTGGGGAGATATCTCATCCAGCTGACCCTCTCCAGGCTGTAATCCTAAGCGAGGAATACAAGGACCTTGGGACCTCTTCTGCCCAGCCCCTGAGAGAGGAATTGAGATGGAGCTGAAGGAATGATCCTCCATTGCGCCTTCGCTTTCATTTTTTTTTTAAAGCATTGTAATGGCACTTTTGCCTCGTGTAACTCTTTAAAGATTTAGTGAAGTGTATATTTTATTTTCTCTTATTCATCTTGTTTGTATTATCATTTTTTTTTTTTTACTTGTACAATCCTGATTTTAATTGTGCTTCAGCTGACCATACCGATGCTTTAAGTGATGCTCATGGGCTTGGTCTTGAGATTCCATCGTAGGAAAGGTCACTATCCTCTGTAGTGCTCATTATTAGAACCAAAGTGGTCAGCCTCGTTGTAGGTTTGGGTCTGTAGACAGTACAAGACCCCGGTTCTGTCTAGTACTTAGATCCTCCCGAAGTGACTAGTTTCCCTATAGGTTTAAGTCCACGGACCATGCAAGACCTTAGTTCTGTCTAGTACTTGGATTCCCTTGAAGCAACTAGTTTCCCCGCAGGTTTGACGTCGAGGACCATGTAAGACCTTGGCTTAGCCTGACACTTGGTCTTTCGAGAGTGAATAGTTTCTCCATAGGCTTGAGTCCGAGGACCACGCAAGGCCTTAGTTCTATCTGGTACTTGATTCTTGAAGTGGTTAGTTTCCCCATAGGCTTCAGTCAGAGGACCATGCAAGGTCTTGGTTCTGTCTAACACTTGTCTTCTGAAGTAGCTAGTTTTTCCATAGGTTTGAGTCCGAGGACTATGCAAGGCCTTGGTTCTGTCTAATACTTAGTTTTTCTGAAGTAGCTAGTTTCCGTATAGGTTTGAGTCCGAGGACCTTGCAAGACCTTGGTTCTGTCTAACACTTGTCTTCTGAAGTAGCTAGTTTCCCCATAGGTTTGAGTTCGAGGACCATGCAAGACCTTGGTTCTGTCTAGTACTTAGTTCTTCTGAAGTAGTTAGTTTCCCCATAGGCTTGAGTCCGAGGACCTTACAAGGCCTTGGTTCTGTCTAACACTTGTCTTCTAAAGTAGCTAGTTTCCCCATAGGTTTGAGTCCGAGGACCATGCAAGACCTTGGTTCTGTCTAGTACTTAGTTCTTCTGAAATATTTAGTTTCCCTATAGACTTGAGTCCGAGGACCATGCAAGACCTTGGTTCTGTCTAACACTTGTCTTCTGAAGTAACTAGTTTCCTCATAGGTTTGAGTCCGAGAACTATGCAAGACCTTGGTTCTGTCTAGTACTTAGTTCTTCTTTACTGCTTGGAGTGAGGGAGATCATCCTTAGCGTTGGGGAGTCTGCCCTTAGAGTGATAGCGGTCTTAAGCTTGCTCTATTGAGGGGGGACCTTTCTTTGGTCTGGCTCCTTCGTCCGGCGCGCTACTTTCAATTACTAGGCGTCTTTTGAGCTATTCGAGTAACGCGCTTAACGCTCGGTGCGCGAGGCATATCCTCATTAATATCCTTGCGGATTTACGAGGATCCAGCGGTTGGCAAGCTCTTTGGAAATTAGGCAGAGTTAATACCTCTAGTAATTCTTCCTTAGGATTCTGTGCGGGCTGGTTTTCACTAACTCTTGCCTTTATATAAGGCATTTTGGGGTAATCTTTTCTTCAAATTTCATAAACACTTGGGTTCAATAGGTGTTTAAGGCTCTCCGTTTTTTGGGCATTTTCAATGGCCTTGCCAAAATAGTGACTTGTGTTCGAGGAGATGGAGTGGCCCTGGAAAAGGGTGAGGTTAAGAAAGCCGAGACCCCTTCAGGAGCTGAGGATGCCACCCCGATCCTGGACGACACAATGGAGGCGAAATAAGCAGAGGAGAAGATCCTCCTTTTTTTCAACCTAGCCAGAGAGAGGACTCCTCTTGTAGTCAAGAGGGAAGTCCGAAAGGAACATAACGTCTCTCCTCCGCGCTCGGGTCCACCAGCCTTCCAAGCTGGTAGTGATTTGCCAACGCTCGATCGTCGTGGGACTGGGAGAGAATCAAGGAAAAATCTTGAGATGGGACCGTCAGGTGCCGCGGCTTCTTTTTCCTTCTCCTTCCTTGTACCGCCCATGCTGGCTTGGGAGATGTGGACGGTCTTAGAATAGGCCTGTCTCCGCCTCTCCCTCCATACTTAGCTTAGCTTTAAAACACGCCTGCCTAGGCCCTTTTTTTTTTTTTTTTTAGAGCTTTAGAACAAGCCTGCCTAAGTATTTACCTTCGTAATTAGCTTTAGAACAAGCCTGCCTAAGCATTTTTTGTATAATGTAACTTTTCTTTACTCAATAAAGAAGTGGTCACATTTCGTTTTTTTTTTACTTCTTGCATCTTTCATTTCTTTGTGATGCTTGCCTTCTGAATGAGTATGTTGTCGTTGTTTGTGTTGTGTTTTTTTTTTTTTTTTTTGGAAGAGGTGTTTTTATTGATCCTTCCACACCAACCGTCGCACTCGCTAATCCTTAAGTCCTCCCCACAGACGGCGCCAATTGTAGGGACCTGGTTTGGGCACTTCCCTCCTAGGGATGAGTGGACCCAAGCCTAGGTAACCCCATACAATAAATTTGTAGAGAGTGGATAGAAGGACTAGGCATTAGTGAAAGATACAACAATTGATGTGGGTTTATAGGATCATCAAGTGAGATTTGGCTAAGTTTTCTAAGAAGAAGTGCGTCCTCGGCCCAGTCTGAGGAGCTCTTTCCTGAGTGCTAGTGGAAGTTGGGGTTGTCCTTGAACACCCAGAAAACCCTGAACCCCGAACTTCTGGAGATTCATTCTATTATATAGCCCTGTTCAGCTGATCTCTGCCTTCCACTTGTTGATCATTTGAGCCTGTGTCTGAGGGCTTATCTCATCAGCTGCCTTCCCAGACTTTCTGTTAGTTGAAGTAACCAAGGCATCACTGTTCAATGGTCAATTCTCCATTAATGCGGCCAGATTGTCAGCTGCATACATTTAATGTGTGGGTGACAGCTTCCCTTCTTCAATATCGGCCGACCGAGGACATGATCATCCTCGGCGATGCTCCTTGACAATTTGGGCCTCCCCCGCTCATCCTCAGGTATTGCATTGTCCTCGGCATGGGCCTTGGGCCCGATATGGAGTGGGTCGGGGTTGCCAAATTTTTGGGCCCCACAATAGTAATAATAAATGCTACGCTTCATCTTTAAGATATTATATATATTTGTAAGACTTATATGTAATAAAATTTGTACTAACGATAATATCACTAAAAAATAATTAGGAATGTGTTTATTATGTTATTGATGTGAAACTAACCAATCATGTCACTTTGTAAACTTTTTGATAAAAAATGATATCATTTAAGTGTTCTTTTTGCCATTAAAAATTTAAATGAGAACATTCATAAGATGCATTATTTAAAAAAACTTATTGTGTGATTAATATTAATTTAAAATGCTTAAATGACTTCATATACTAATATATTTGGAAAAAAAATTAAATTAAATTAACTTATTTAGTTATTTACGAATAGACCTTACAATTGAAATGAATTGAAGTGGATCAAAATGCTACGCTGATTTGGCTCAACAAAAGTATTGCAATAATAAATGTTACGTTTCAACTTTTAGATATTATATAAATGTATGGCTAATTACTAAAAAAAGAATGGTTAAAATATTTATTTAAAATTTTCTATATATATATATATATATATATATATATTTTATTATATAATTCTAATATAAAAAAATCAGTAATAAATAACACAAATAAATTGAACCTACACTTGCAGGTGACGTCATAAAATAGATTCACTAATTTCACATTTCATTTGAGTTATTATGTTGTTGAACATTAATTATATTCATTATCATGTCAATTTTTAAGTATTTTGTAATTATAAAGGAGATGAGATAATACCATTGTTCATGCCTCATTAATTTATTTTTCCTATGCCTCAAAAGGCCAACCACAAAATGTTTGGCTAATGGTTTTTTAAGTGTCCATATGTGTGTCAAATGACTGCCGTTAGTCAATTTAATAGTAGGGTAACCAAAGTATCAATTTAATAGTAGGCTAAAATAAAAGTTCAAGGTGTGTAATGGCCACTACTCCAAAGTTCAAGAAGTATCATGATATTTTCCCTTATATTTAATATATGAGGTAATGTTAAGGCTAACTCAATACATTTTGAAGTCTAAGGCAATAATTTTAAATGAGACACTTTTTTTAATATTTAATTACTCCCTTCATCCTAAATTGTTTGACCTGTATTTCATTTTGGGATGTCCCAAAATTATGTCCTGTTCGAAAAGTCAAACACCATTAATTTATTAACATTCCCTTTATGCCTTTAATTTATTTGTGGAAGCATTTTTTTAAGTAAAAAAAATTTAAAAACCTAAATTTTGAAATCCACTGAAGCTATTGTTTTACCACCAGTAGAGTTTCTAATCTACCGTATTCAAATTAATTTAATTATAAAGATTGAATTTGGATTAGGCTTGGTGGCTATAGAATTTGGATTTGAATATAAGTTTGCAAATTGTAAGAGTAGTACACTAATAGAATTTTAAATCTACAGTAACTTTGAAAATTTCTTGGCAATTGGCGTCAATACTAGAAATGTTTTTTTTTTTCTTAAATAATTTTTTGATAAATTTTTTAAGGGTAATTTACGAAATTTCTAATTTCTTTTAAAGAGATAAGGCAATTAATAATTTTTCCCTAAATAATTGGATTTTTCTAACTAGGCCAAACAATTTGAGATGGAAGGAGTAATCATTTTGCATCTCAATACAACATTTAAATGCTCCTCACTTCTTAACCTACAAAATTATTAATTAAGTTTTTGTATTTAAATTTTATTAACATATACTTTTCAATTGATAATATAACTAATTTATTCTATCTAAACTCTAAAGTATAATTTTATCAATTTTAATTTTAAAAAAATTATTTATGCGAAAACAATTATTGGGATGGGCCCTTTATTTTTAATAAAT
Source organism: Quercus glauca (assembly GCA_023736055.1). Classification (NCBI taxonomy): domain Eukaryota; kingdom Viridiplantae; phylum Streptophyta; class Magnoliopsida; order Fagales; family Fagaceae; genus Quercus; species Quercus glauca. The sequence continues at coordinate 68,742,041 of CM043316.1, read as the reverse complement.
TAAAATCACTTACAAGATGAGACTTATTTTAATTAGGATGAGACCTATTTTTTATTGGCGATAAGGCTTTTATTTTGGGGGGCGGGTGGTGGGATCTTAAGCTTAGGCCTTGAGGAGCCACTGAGTGATTTGTTTTAAGCTTTTAAGATCTTTTATTTATTTATTTTTAGAGAACAATTTGGAATTAAACTAATGTGAGTTAAGGCCCCTCAATGAAGTCTAATTGTAGAATTAAACTCGCTGATACTTTTTAATTCTTCTGTTTTTTAATTTTATTGTGTTCTCCTCCGGAATACATGGCAATATGGCATCTGTCTTCTTGTTATGAATGTTTTATTATGCGATATATATTGATGCCCTTTCGTCGAGTATACAGTGTCAGCTTTTTTACAATTGTCGTCTTTAAGGGGCCAATAATCAAGTGCAACTTCATTTGCATTGTTCATATATTAGTCTTTTGAGTTGTGGCAAATTTCACGTTAAAATGAAAAAGAGTTTTTATTTCTGGATAATTTAATTTTCAGGTAAAACTACAAAATGAGTCAATGAGTTGGATTTGATAGTCAGGCTTAATTTTTCCTCTCTCTTACAGTTTAGGGAGAATTATCTACTGTTAGGTATGCTGTTTACATGTCTCAGTCACCCAAAGAGACACGGGTGTAAGCCAAATTTAGGACTTCAGAGAAAGACGCACACATAAATGTGAAAGCAATGGAATTGTTCTACAAGAAAAGTAACAAACACTCTAAATCTAATGGGAAATACCGAAAAAAGAAAAAAGAAGAAGAAAACACTCAAATCTTGTAGTTAAAAACAAAACAGAAAACCCAACTTTGGGTTTTAAAAAACTTAGGCACAAACTGCTTGGATTTTTATCTTTTCGTAATGAGAAATGTTATGTTTACAATATTTTTATAATAAATTTTAAGTGACAAGTCATTATTAGCTATTCTTGGTGAGCAAAAAAGTTATTTTAGTAGTTGGTTCAAATTAAAACTAATAACAACTTATCATTTTAAAATTGTTGTGAAAATATTGTGAACTATGTTTCTAGGCAAGAGGGGCAAAGTATATTCCCAAGTGTTTTTTCTTCTTCCTTTAATTTTTCACCCCATCACATGAGCCATGTGGAAAAGGAAGTTTGATTAAAATAAAGCATAGTGAAGACCACTAACAGAAAAATGTATAAAATAAAATTGTATCTCAAGAGAATACAAATCTTCTGTCAAGAGCCATAGCTATGATATTCTCTTATCAGGTTTGTCTAAACAACAAAAAGATAATTTGGTGCCAGCACTGATCTATATCGTTCAGACTAGTCGCCTGCATAATCAACATGTGATTTACCAAAAGATATTAAAAAAGAAATACAGTTCCATCCGTGTATGTAGGGTCAGAGAGAGAGAGAGAGATTAAATAATTTATTAATTATTTAACAAAGAGAAATGCTAACGGATGTATTTAGAAAAATTGTTAACAATTCATTTAAAAAAAGTTTTTATAGGAAAAAAAACAATTAATATTTTGACAGCTTTTTCCATTTCTAATAAAAGTGGTGTCAAAACTTTTTTAAATTGGATTGTTAACCATTTCTCTAAGGGCACTTGTTAGCATGACCCAAAAAACTATAATTTTTTTTACAACTATTCACAAAGTAGACTATGAATGATTAAAAAAAAAAATTTGTAGGTCCATGTCAAGTGACAGATAATTAGTCATAGTTTGCCAAGTAAGAATGTAAGATAGTTATAGTAAAAATTATGATTTTTTTTTAATGACATTATTTAATAAAGCCATCAAGTTCCCTCAAAGGTCATTAATTATTTAATTAAGACACCAAGTTTCCCTCAAAATGCCTTTAATAAGAAGCAATTGTACACCACAAAACAGGAACCACCTAATTATTTATGCTTTTAACACAACCGGGTCACGATCTTATCATTATCATGTTTATTATTAGTTTATTTATAATTTTTTATTAGAATGTTCCCCTATAATCAGATTTCAATAAATCAGCCTAAATCTTTTTTTTTTTTTTTTTTTCTTTTTTGATACGAAATCAGCCTAAATCTTAAAGACTTTTTAGTTGGACCGATCAAACCCGTACGTTAATGGTAGAAATTAATATGCTTTTGGTATAACTCATTAAATACTATGATTTAATTAAATTTTTTTTAAAGGGGGACTACTACTATTTAATTAAGGACTCAGAGGATACGCTACATGCTCTTTGGCTTTGCCCAGAAATTTCGAGTTGTTGGGGGTCGGATTCTGCTTAGAATTTTCGCAATTCAACTCACTTCACAGGATTCTCAGATCTGGTGCAACACGTGATAGAGGAGTAGAAAGGTTAGGAAGATTTTGGCATGCTCATTTCGGCTTTATGATTCCGTAGAAACAGATTAAGGACTGAAGATAAGCCTTTTTCAATTGGAGATGTTCGTCCATTGGCAAAACTGACTCTTGATGATTTTACCAAAGCCAATTTTCTGTTGCTTATAACCTTGCTAGACATACTTGTATTATTTTAGCCGATTTTGGCTAGTTTTTAGCTTTTTCTTTTAATACAAGAATCTTCTTCTTAAAAAAAAAAAAAAAAAAAAAGATTAAGGACCCTGTACTGTCCAATTAGTATATGTTAAAGTATTTTTGCTAACATTATAGCTTGCCCTAGCTAGTCGCATCATATGCCCAACTATTTTTTCTTCTTAATTTATTTATAGATGGCTGCTGTTACCTGGTGTTCTTAAAACACATATTAAAGTATATTTTTAATATTCCATAAAATGATATTTTTATACCTTTTAAAAAAATTGCGTCAAATTGTGTACAAATATAAAAGTTCTGTACCCCTGGGGGACAAGTTTAACTAAACCCTTTATATATAGTTTGGCCTAATTGATTATCATACCAATTTGGCAAACCCTTTTATAGTTTCAATGTTTTTTTTTTTTTAAGCTTTAAATGATTTGGCTTTCTTTATAGGTAACTTGTATGATCATTTTATGATTTACATGATGATATTCATAAAAGTTGTGATCAAGTGGTTAATTTGTAGAGGTCAAAAAGCTAATCTAAATCCTAATTAATATTTATTAAAGTAATGAGAGGTAACATCATAGAAGAGTCTTTCGCACAACCTTCTTCCAATGAATATAGGCTTTAAGGAATGAAAAGCTTCCACACGGCATCACACAATTTAATGGTTCACATGTGGTGTGCGTGAACACTGAAAGTATGGCACCCTTTTAGGTATCAAGTCTTAACTAACGCGTTTGAAGTTTCACCAACCATTTGAAAAGTAAAGAGACTTCTCCTCTCTCTCTCTCTCAAACCTTCTATAGAACCCAAACCATATCTTCCTCTTTCTTTGTGTGTGTAAACAGTAAGTAATGGAGAAAGCTCAAGAACACAAACAAAGCCAATATGAAAAACCCAAGTCCCATGTATGGGATTGTGGTAGCACACTCTATGACTCCTTTGAGCTCAACTCTTTCAAACGCCAGCTTGATTCGGCTATTGCTACAAGAACCTTTTCCATGTCACGTATACCTGATCGTCGAGCACCTCCTCCTCCTCCTCCTCCACCACAAGCTTCCAAGTCCAAAAAGACCTCGAAGCTATCCCGGTCACTTCACAAGTTTCTCAGGTCAGTGTTCAAGCCAAAACCATCTCCCAGTTCTCTGGTTCAAGTTCAAGATCAACCCAAGGATGGATTTTACTTCGTTTACGATAAGTCCGGGCCACTTACCACCATTCCTGAAGCTCCTGAGATTGATTTTAGTAAGCTTTCGCCGGAAATCGGTTCCTTGGTAAGAAAGTCAGCCTCAGAGCGGTTTACAGCTACTCCTATTGGTATTTCATGTGCTTAGCGTGCGTTTGGATTAGCTTCTTTTTCTTTTTTTTTTCTTTTATATATATATATATATATATATTAGTTTATGTAAAGTTCATTTAAAACTTATTTTTCTAAGAAAAGATTCAAAGGTTTGGATTCCTATAAACTTGTTGATCAAGAACTTAGCTTTCAAACGGGGCCACAGAAATCTCTGAGCTGTTTAACACTTTGACGTGTTCAGCAATTTCTTGAATTGATCATCGAGAAGTTAATCTGATCGATTGTTTATACGGACTAATCAGTGTGTTTACACAAGCTAATAAGACCTATTCATACGGCGGGCTTCAATATTTTACGACTTATATTTCAAGTTCTTTCATTTTGACTTTCTAATGATCTTGGAGGATTTGAGCCAATAAGCTAGATTGACTACTTAATGGTTCTAATTTGTTCACCAAGTTAAAATGATCTTACTTGACTTTTGAGAGCCACCCAAACCCAATTATGTACTATTTGAAAATAAATCATAATTTGTTCCAAAAAAGAAAAAGAAAATAAATGATCCTTAAATGGATTTTAAATGAGGTACAGTGAGAGCTATGAATTTCTACCATTTCAAATTTATTGCATGGTACGTGGTTCGAATATTTATAGATGTACTATGTATTTCCATTATTCAACGAGCTTAAAATCCGCCTTGAGCATTCCAAAAATCTCAAACAGCCATAAGTTTCTTCTAATTAAAATTTTGCAGTATGTGCTGATGGAAGGACCACACATAATATGGGAGAATGTTTTCATGGTGCTGCTCCCATATTATAGCTTTTTCTTGTACACAAATAGCAAAACAATAAGTTTGAAAAAACAACAATTTATACTATTATTTATATAATTTGTTGCAATTGATGCGCAACAAAAATTATGTTTGCGTGATTTTAAATAAAATAATATCGTTTCAATTATAACAGATCATGTCAACAAGTTATAATTGAAACTGTGCTTTTACTATCTAGCGTTACTCTATATTAAAATGTTTGGTTAATAAATATAGATGAATTAGTCAGTATTTTGGCACAAATTAAAAACATTTTCTATCTAGTCCGGGCCATCTTAGGATTAGGACTGGTCATTTTGGCACTAAGATGGTTTTGTTCTCTATAATACCAACTGTCCTGTTGAAAACAAGGTAGCCTCTTGGCCCATATTCTTCGTCTAGACACCATCAATGCCAGACTGGCAAATTTTTTTGTTTGTGGTTCACGAACATAGTTTATTTGTTACTATTTAAACTTAAGGCCTATCTGAATCCTACCTCAGGTGATGACTTATACAAGCGAGTTGTTTTATTTGTATGAGCTACGTGACAGTATCAGATGAACAATTTTGCATATATCAAAAGTTCAAAACAAAACAATAATAGAGTTTCCAGTCTCACTACAGGTTAAAAATTCTGGTCCCAAAATTGGCCGTATGTACTATTTTAGGGTTAGCCTTTTTGATGACCAATATGATATTGACTACCTTAGATCGAACTTAGAAAGCATTAATAACCCACCTACTTGATGCAAATAATTACTCAGTAAGTCTTGAAGTATAGCAATGCGGTATGCCCTCCTATCATATAATATAGTATGCATCACTAATGGAATTTGACAAGATTTTTAGTGTTGCCTAATTCCGTGTCAATTTTTTCTTGCATATGTGAATTTCTCCACATTGCATTTCATTTGAGTTGTATTTGCATTGGAGACGAGATTCAAATGCTGAAGTTGGAAATGTTGTTGGCAAAATTCGCTCAAGTGAAATATCACTGTTAGGCAACTTTTTGAGCAAAATGAAACTTTTAAAATCTATCATGGCATAGAGTTTTGTTAGAAACTTGCCTAAATTTTGGTCAAGCAATATTTATCTGTTGTTCCTATCTAATTACCCCTTATATTTCTCATAAAACTCACAAATTGATACCCTAATTTCATGAGAGAGAGAGAGAGAGAGAGAGAGAACTACCCATTTCACTAGAGAGAAAACCATAGTAGAGTAATTACTTTCACCCTCTCAAATTGCAATACCTTGTGAGATGAGATTAACCAAAACATTCACAATTACCCTTGTTCATCATGGATTGATTGATTGGTGTTGGAAATCACAAATCATATCCCAAAAATCCTTCAAATGGCCTTGGAGTATCCATTAGCTTGGATTTGCAATTGGCGTCTCAACTTTTAGATTCAAACTAGGAAGAAAAAGGGTTGATGCAGCCGATTGCTGGTAGGACGTAGGAGTGGAGAGCTTGGATATAAGTGTGTGTATATATATATATACACACTATGAGGATTTGTAAGTGTATTGTATTGCAACTATTTTTCTTGTGGATTCATTTGTTGGGCAACACCTCGAAGAGTTTTTTTTTCCTCGTTGTAGGTTTTTCTCTCAGTAAACACATCTTGTGTTTGGGTGTGTGAGTTTGGGATATTACTACTTTTTGTGTATTTTCATGCAATATGTAATTGGCTATTTAAGAATTGGACCTAATTGTTCACATGCTTAAAATTGGCAAAAAGTCTATTAGGGGTCAAAACCGTTTGATCCATTAATTTGGAATTTTCAAAATCTATGGTAGGATCTATCATTCATGTGAGAGGAGAGAATACCACATCATTGTATTACTCAATAGTCTTCCACTAGATGTTATATTATATATGTATTTCATAATAGAGTGATGTAAGAGTAACTACAAATTTTATTACATATATCTTATAAGCTGATATGTCACCTTTTAAACATAATATAAAAAAGTAATTAATAAAAATTTGTCGACAATGGAACTACCCTTTTGGTCCTCTAACAATTAGGGACATTTTAATTTTGTCACTATCTATTCAAATAATTTTATAATTTCATCTCCTCAACTTTCCAAAATCAAGTTTATCCTTCCTCAAGTCTACTTCAAAGGATAAAGTTGACTTAATTTGAAAATTGAGAGATCAAATTAACTAATTTGAAAGTTGAGAAGTGAATTAATGAATGGAAGTGATACCATTAATATAGTTTAGACGAAAGATAAAAAAAAAAAAGAAACACTTTAATTGTTTTTAAATGGAAAGAAATTCAAACTGTAAATAATGTGCATGAACCACATCAGAGTTAGGGGTGTGTATGGGTCGGGTTGGATCGAGTTGAGGGAATTTTTTAACATAACCCACCATAGTGGGTCAAAAAAAATTCAACCCAACCCAACCCAACCCATCACATAAATCGAACCCAACCCAACCCAACCCACTTGGGTCGGGTTGGGTCGGGTTGAATCCATGGGTTTGATAAATTATTATTATTATTATTATTAAATTTATTAAATATATTATTATTAGTATATATTATATATATATATATATATATAATATTATATATAAGCACTTATAGTATATAATATTATTATTAGTATATATTAAATTTACAGCTGATTTAAAAAAAAATTATTAAATATATATTAAATATGGGTGGGTCGGGTCGGGTCGGGTTTGGTGGGTTTGTAATTTTATGATCCACACCCAACTTGACCCGCTATAAAAAAAAATTTTGTGATCCAACCCAACCCACCAAGCCTTAAAAACCGACCAAATCCGATGGATTGGATTGGATTGAATTGTCGAGTTTGACAGGTCGGTGAATTTTCTGCACACCCCTAATCAGAGTTACAATTTGGTCAACTTTGTCCATGTATAGGCAAGGTAGTGGGCCATGGATTCCGTAGCAGGATTAGGACATACGTAATGTGGTACCTGGAGGTAGGTGGGCTTGTTTATAGCCAAGGGGGTCTCACTTTTTCCTATTGGGCGGTTCAAATGGATCTAAAACCCATGACGAAATTGAATAAATGACCTATTTATTGAGCCTGGTCCAATTGTGTCTCTGGTTGTGCCAGATTGCCAGGGACTTTCACTGCAATTTTATAATGATATTATCACCGTTATCTTCTTTTTTAAGATTCCAAAATTTCAATTTTAAAATATGAAAAGGAAAATTGTACCATCTATCAAGTTGCAGGATTGGTCAGTTACATACTTACATCATTCTTGCTCTCTTTGAATGAAGCCTCATCTTCTTTTTGGCTCGTGACTCTGTTTTTCTATCTTTTGGGTTTGAAAGTAATTATTCGGTATTATCTCCTCTTAGTATTGGGTCTCAATTAAAATATTTCATGATGAAATCTACCATCTAATCTAATATAATATATAATTAATTTTAAAAAATAAAAGAATCCTTAGCTAGAAGGCGCACAAAAATCCTTAGCCATAGGTTTTGTCACCCATTGTAAAACATGCCATGGTCTAGTAATTGTCATACTAATTGGACATGTTTCAAAAAGTACAGGATATATGGAACCTTAAGAACTTGTGTCATTGTGTGTAATATGAGGCTGGCAGTGGCACATCAAGAAACATACAGGAGAAAGTGACTAGCCTGTTTCTGAAAACCATGCTCAATTCCCATTTCCTGGTCATCCTAATTGAAACTAGCCCAAATTCAATAAATAAATAGAAACCCTAATCAAAGAAACAAGATAATAAACAAGAAAATATCAACATACCCAGCCATGCACCTGTATATTTGGGCAGGAAAAACACACAATTATTTTTTGGGTTTTTCCTTTACTCCTGCAAAAGAGATTTGATTCGTATTCTCAGCTAAAATTGGAGTAGATTTTACAATGTGGATGACGCTTTAACGGTTAATTGGAGTGTGCATCCTCTCAACAATTTTGTTTACAGCATTACGGGACATCACCAAAGTGTCATGGAGCAGGATGCTGTAGACATTCAAAGCCTGCAAATCATGTGCAACAAGCACCAGCGGTTAAACGAAAGCTAACTTCAAAGGTAGCTGAACATGGGGGCGGAGAGTATATAGGAAAAAAGACATGGGCCCCCTCAAAAATTAATATCCAGCACCGTTCCCACCCCCCAAACACGAAAAAAAAAAAATAAAATAAAATAAAAATTCAAGACTAATTCTAGTCCAATAAATACTCAAATAAAACTAAAAACTTGACCCACTTTATATACTTAGGGGTGGTAATTCGTGTTTGCGTGTCGGGTTCGTGTCTACGTGTCGGGTTCGTGTCATGTCAACTTATACGTATTTGACTATATAGGTCAACACTAACCCGACGTGTTTATTAAACAGGTCAAGATTCCTCAACCATAACACAACCCATTTATTAAACAGGTTAGTTGTATTGATCTGTTTATCATATTTTATCAAAATGAAGAAAAACATTTATGAAAAAACAAGCAAATAAATATTTTAAATATAAAATTTAGAACTAATGAGTAACTGCATCACAAATAATCATTCAAAATTAAAACATATCTCAATATCATAAATAATCAATCATAATATATATGTCAAAGAAAATAAACTACAACAACTAATAAGTTTATATATCTAGGGTTTGAATGGTATATTGGTAAAATTTCATTTAATTAAACAGGTCAAACAAGGCAAACGGGTTCCATAGGTTGAACCCTAACCCAACCTATTTATCAAACGGGTCCGTCATGTCAACCCAAATATGACATGAACCCATTAAGCCTCAACCCATAACCTATTAATTTCATGTCGTGTCGTGTTGGGTTTGCGGGTCGTGTTCAATTTTGCCACCCCTATATGTACTTACTTCCCACCCCAAATCCCTAATCAAACAAAACAAAACCCAGTCTAATGCCTCCTCAGTCCTCACCGTCCAAAAAAAGAAAAAGAAAAACTGACCAATTTTATTTTTTCCCTTCTCATCTCATGTTGTCACGCAGTCAGTAGATTTTAAAATTGGCATATTTACAGTTGTGATAGACTTTCAATTGCAGGAATTCCCTCAAAAAAATTGCAAGAATTGAAAAGTAAATTTTGTGAGGTAATAACGGAACTTGTCATTCTTAGTTCAACTTTAAATCCCAAGGATGATTTTAGATTATTCAAAATTGTTGATATATGCAATTTGGTTAAGAAATATTATCCTCAAGATTTCATTGAACAAGAACAAGAACTTTTGGAGTCTCAATTGCAACATTATGAGCTTGATGTGACAAAACATCCAGATTTTCTGAATATGAGTACAATTTCTAAGCTATGTAAGGGATAAAAAATTTCAGGAAAGTCTAAAATCTATTTTTTGATTGATAGACTTATTCGTCTTGTGTTGACTCTAGAGCGCTAGAGAGGGGTTAATTATGCGTACCTTAATTTGTGAGAGTATTGGGATTTTTATAGTAGCCAAGGGTTAACCTCTCTTCCTTGGGCTAGAAGTCTTATCCTTATAGGAATCCTTATGAGCGTAGATTGCGGAATCCTTTCCTTGTAGGAGACTACCATTCAGCGTGGTTTGTAAGTTATTTCCTTATATACTCATACGTGACGGCCAAGTCAAGATCTTACAGAGCCGTCAACTTTAGGACCGTCAGCTTATTTTATTCCCTTCAGCCATATTGGCGTTTGCTTTTCGGTGGTACCGTCCCCTTAGTAGGCTTTATGGACTTCATTCTGTCCGTCAGCCTTAAGGTCTTCAGCTTTTCAACAACATATCCTGTCAGCTTAGGCTGTAGGACCCATTACGCAAGCAAAGCTGATGGGTTAAATCAAGAGCTATAATTTTACCTATCAGTTACCCCCTACTCCATATCTCCGTCAGTTTAAACTGACGGGTTATGGAGTTATATTTTTCATTTGCTAATTTTTACTTTGGCCTGGAGAGAGAAAATAATTCTCAGATGATCCCTCGAGTAACCATTATTAAATGCTCGGCCACGTGGCGCGTTCTGGTTGGCTCTGCTTCTGGACGAAGGTGCCTTCGTTTTCTGTGCCTTCTCCTTTATATATATATAGCACACTTCTTCTCCTCATTTCTTGCTTTTATCTTTGTTGATTCCTTGAGAGGAGACCCGTCGCCTTTGCTCCATCTATTCACCTACATCGTCGCTTGTGTTGCTACTGTTGTTTCCAAAAATCGTCACTCGTTTTAAGAAACTTGTAAGTTCTTCTTCTTTTTTTTTTTTTTTTGGTACATGCTTTATTTCGATTAATTTCTCTATAGTGAGGTCATCATCTTAGGTACTTAGAATAAATTTGTCACTTGTAGGTAGTCAGATGTCAAGTGACGCATCGAGTGATCAGTCATCGGTCCGCGAAGGAGCGGGCTACGACGAGGTATTTGGTTCAGGTCATGAGTCCGAGTGCTTTTCCTGGTCGTCAGAGACGGAGACGTTAGCTCAATCTCCTGATGAGGAGGTAGTGAGTCATCAAGACGAAGGTCAGGAGGAGGTAGTAGGTGAGGGGGACGAATTTGAGATGGAAGGAAAGAGGGATAGTGACGGGGATGAAGGTGACGAGGAGTCCTGTGAGGGAACTTCAGGAAGTCCTGGAGGTAGCTGTCCCTTTATCCTCCCTGAGGAATGGGCCGTCAATAAATTTTCACCAAAAATGACTGATAAGGTTTTCAAGGAGCTGCGCGTCCGTTTCCAAATCTCAGATCATATCCCTATCCGTCTTCCTAGGGAAAATGAAAAATGTTATTCGAGGAGAATCGCAGAATCGGTATGTATGATGCCATGTTCATTGCGGGGCTCAGACTGCCCCTGATGGCCTTACACCATCAGCTAGCTGACTTTTTTGGGTTGCCCATTAGCCAGATTGCTCCAAATTCATGGAGGATCTTTATAAGTGCTGAGGTCTTAATGGGTTGTCTCAGCGGAGGACAACGTCAGCTTTCTTTGGATGAATTCTTCTACTGTTATAGACCCCATCACCTTTTTTCTTCTAAGGGGATGTATCATTTTGCTGTCAGGGAGAGGGATCTGAGATTAGTGTCTGAGATGCCAGATTCAAATAGAGATTGGAAGAGTAGATACTTTTTTGTTAAAGGGACGGACTAGGTATGCCGTCAAGATGAATGGGAGACGATGCCCCGTGGATATTTTGATAATACTTGGGCTTTTGTCAGGGATTCAGGTTTCAACCAACAGCTTTTAGCCCCATCAGCTTTTACATGTATTTACTTATCTATCTTTTGAAGTGTTTTAACGTTGTTAACTTGTTTTTCTTTTTTAGCCAACACTCGCCCTCTTATAACTGAAGAGCAAAGAGATTTCATCCGTCAAGTTTTAGAGATTCCCTTGGAAGAGAGATCGTGTCGAGATTTGATTACTCTTGACACTCTTCACGCGTACTGCGGGGGGCCTAAGCCGACTCCTAAAGCTCTCAAGTTAGAAGAATTTTGTCATCGTCATGAGTAGCTTGATCATATGGTCCCGTTACTTTAGCTTTTGCCGTCAATTTTCTCTCATATGTATCTTGTATCTTCGTAGAAATGGAGTCAGCCAAGCAACGGATAAGGGCTGCTGCTGCCTGCCAAAAGGAGGAGAAAAGGGCAAAAGGGGAGTTGGCATCTTCGTCAGTTCCCAAAACCGTCACCAAAGGTGCGCTAAAGAGGAAAACTGACGGGAAGGATAGCCGTCCGCTTAAAAAGGTGGCCGGCACTTCTGGAAATGAGCCCCTAGAGAAGTCAACCCTTGCATCAGGGCACGGAGCAGGAAAGGGAGTAATGACTTCTTCCGGTCTTGTCCTGGAGAGGCCCCGTTGCCTGCTGACGCACAAGGATTATGCCGTCAAAGAGATAGAATCGCTCATAAAATCGATGAACATAGATCCTTGTGCTTTGTTGGGGATGGAAGAGTTGGGGGCGTCAGCTTTGTTTGACCTAGTGCGGGTAAGCCGTATCCCCTATTTATTTTTTCCCTTGTCTTTTTCTTGTTTATTGACTGACGGCCGTGTCCTTCTTTAGGCCTTGGTTTGTGTAAAAGCTCTCCAGGATTGGTGTGTGGCCAAGGAGGGCGTCGTCACTTGCGTCAACAAACATAATGCTAATATGTTGAACCAGTAGGCACAGTACAAGGAGGCTATCCGTCTCTTGAACGTCGAGCTGAAGGAGACGAAACAGAAGTTGGAAGAGGCAAATCGTCAGAAGGAGAAGTTAAAACAAGAGCTGACGACCTTTCATAAGGAGATAGAGACGGCTGGGGCTGACGCGGTCCAGAAATTCAAGGCGTCAGATTCCTTCATTGATTCTTGTGGGGGATACTACGGTATTGGATTCAATGACTGCCTCAAGCAAGTTGCGTCTGCCTTTCCTGAGTTGGATCTGTCTGGGATCACTTTAGATGACGCCCCGCCGATGACGCCTGCTAATAATGTTGTTGTTGTTGGAGATGACGACCCTGAGGACGCCCCTCCACATGGAGATAGTGGCATTGTTTTGGCCCAGCCTGCTGTGAACCCTCTAGTCACTACTTCCAACCCTCTTGTGGAGGACCCTTTGGTTCAAAAAAGTAACAAGACCTTAAGCGACGCCCCTTCTGCCAAGCCATAGTTTTGTTGTTTTTTCTTTTTTACTGTTGTATTTCGTTCCCTTTGCAAACAATGTTTTTAAATGCCCCCTTGGTTTTTTGAGCTTCTATTTGTAAGTAATTTACTTTCACTTGTGATACTTGGCACCCATCTATGACGCCGTCAGCTTAATGAAACCATCGGTTTTGACTATTTTTATGTTGAGTATTTTAGTGAAGCCGTTAGCTTAATTAAGTCGCCAGTTTTGACAATTTTATGAGTAAACGGTCATTTTGGTGAGCCCGTCATTTTTTAATAGCTCCATCGGACTTGTCTCTCTTGCAAACCATTAATTTATTTCTACTGGGGGTTTTAACAACATTCTGTCCTCCTGGGACAAGTCCATCCACTTTATGAATCAACCAGGGTTTGAGATGAGGTCACTCAGGTGAGACTGTCAACTTTATAGCTTCATCCATGTTATGGACTTGACCAACTCATGTCTTTTATTAGGCCGTCAGCTTTATAGCTTCGTCCATGTTATGGACTTGACCAACTCATGCCTTTTATTAGGCCGTTAGCTTTTTTGAAGCCATCTATCCCTTTAAGGGTTTTTTAATCAGTTTTACTTCTTTTGAGGTGAAGTCGTCCGTCGGCTTCTTATCTACGCACTGGACTTATCTTTTTTATCTCATCCTTTAGATGAGACCGTTGGTTTTTATATAGGCTTGGTGAACTTTTTTTTATAAACTCATCCCTTTGATGAGACTGTTAGCTTAGCTTGCCGACATTTTTTCACCCCTTTGGGATCAATTGGTGCTATGTAGTTTTTGGATAGTGAAATCATCTATTTCTTATGAATTTGTCCGTATTTGGACTTGGTTTCTCGTCCATTCAAGGGTTTCAACCATGCCTCATCCCCTTGGGACAGATCCGTCTGCCTTATGGGCTTATAGTCGCATACTCTTGTAAACTTAAGGTCGTCCATTTTTAGGGACTTAGAATCTTTTTCCTTTTTATGGACTTGAGGTCGTCTACTTTTTGCGAACTTGTAAATAAAGAACGTTAGCTGTTCTGAATAAACTCCTCTTATTGCCATGCATTTATATAAAAAAGTAGTTCCAAAAAGAAAACATGCCCTTTGGGCTTATTGTAGCAAAAACTAAAGTAAATGATAAATCTAAGGAGTATAATTAAAACTGTAACTAAAAAAAAAAAAGGGGGCATTGTCTTCCATGTTGTTATCTTTACTGGTAGTACCTTTGTAGGTGCTCGGAGTTCCACGGGTGTGACAGCTTCTATCTGTCTAACGTTTCCAAGTGGTAGGTGCCTTTCCTTTGCCATGCTGTGACTCGGTAAGGCCCTTCCCAATTTGGGCCGAGCTTTCCTTGGATTGGGTCTCTTACTGCGCCCATGACTTTCCTTAGAATAAGGTCTCCAACCTGGAAGTCTCTGTGTCTGACCTTGGAATTGTAGTGCTTGGAAATGTGGTCCTGGTACCGTGCGAGCCTTTGTTTCGCTACTGCCCTGACTTCGTCTATCAAATCGAGCTGTAGACGTATGGCCTCGTCGTTCTTGCTTTCATCATAGTTGTGCACCCTATAGCTTGTGAGTCCGACTTTGGCTGGAATGATTGCTTCGCTTCCGTATGTTAGTCGAAATGGTGTCTCTCCTATTGGTGTCCTTGTCGTTGTCCTGTAAGCCCAAAGTATGCTTGGCAACTCTTCTGCCCAAATACCCTTTGCCCCCTCGAGCCGAGTCTTGATGATCTTTAGCAAGGATTGGTTCGTCACTTCGACCTGCCCGTTAGCTTGAGGGTGGGTGGGGGAAGAGTAGTGGTTTTTTATCCCCAATTGCGAGCAAAAATCCCGGAAGGAATTGTCGCCGAATTGTTTCCCATTGTCAGAGACTAAGACTCTAGGTATGCCGAACCTGCATATGATGCATCTCCAAACAAAGCTCCGCACGTTCATTTCCGTAATGGTGGCCAAAGTTTCGGCTTTCACCCATTTTGTAAAGTAGTCAATGCCCACTACCAAGAACTTCAGTTGTCGTGTCGCTATGGGGAATGTGAAGGAAGTACAGAGTCTCAATGGCAAGATAGCGGCGCTGAATAGGTTTGTATCAAGGGCAACGGAAAAGTGCTTACCCTTCTTTCGCACACTAAAGAGATCTTTTGAGTGGACTGCCGAGTGCCAGCAAGCGTTCGAGGAGTTAAAAACTTATCTCTCTTCCCCACCACTATTGAGTCCATCACAGCCGGGTGAAGAACTTTTTCTCTATCTCACTATCTCCCCAGCTACCATTAGCGCCGCCTTGATCAGAGAAGAAGAAAGAGTGCAGAAGCCTGTGTACTACACCAGCTAGGCACTTCACGAGGCCGAAGAAAGATACCCGCCCATGGAAAAACTCGCCTTCGCATTAGTTACGGCAGCACGCAAGCTCAAACCGTACTTTCAAGCCCACACGATAATTATCCTAACCGACAAGCCTTTGCGATGGACAATGAGCAACCCTGAAGCCGCTAGACGATTGGCACTATGGGCCATAGAATTAAGCGAGTTTGACATCCAGTACCGCCCACGAACTGCCATTAAAGGACAGGTCATTGTAGATTTCTGTGAGAGACCGCGCCCTCGGCCCCCTTTTTTATAGAAATGTTAGGCCAAACCCACGTGAATGGGTGGAGTCGTGTTATTGCCTCTCAAAATGGAGGTTCGACTAGTTATATTTTCCCCTTTAGATTAAGGGTCTAACAATAGAGTCGCCACTTATTTAATTATTGGAAAAATAAGAAAACCATAATTAAAAAAAATTCCTCATTTTATTAATTTGAAATTTACATTGATCATAGGAAAATTACATGGCTTTGGTCCTAGATACAATCTAAGATAAAGTACATGGCTTTGTTTCCTAGTTACAATCTAAAAATCGAAAATTACATGGATAAGCACTTGATCTACTAACCCTTGATCTAAGTTCGGAAACTATGTTACAAAGTGGGAAGGTGTTAGGCACCCACCTTGCCCGGTGAAACCAGTCTTCTAGATTATGGTGGCCAACATTCATATCATATCATCCAAAATGTCAATCAATTTGCATGTTGAATTTAATGTGTGTGCATGTGATGAACCCTAATTCAATTTATTAATCATTTCATTTGGATTGAAAAATAAATTTTAGTGAATGTGTGTGGATGGTGATAACTTAGATTCAAAGACTTGAAAGAATTGTTAGACAAACATGTTTTTCATATTTTTTATGTGGATTTAAGATTAAATCTAGTGATATGCATGAACATGTGATGAACAACCAAGAACATGTGAAGAACATATAAGAATAATTAAGAACATTCAAACATATTCAAGGGAATTTAAGTGATTACTATCATGCTTTAATCTTAAACTCTCATCATGGAAATATAAAAAACTAGTTAGGGAAAGAGATTCTACTTTTATGCAAGATCCATATGGTGGAGGAGGAGACTTTTGGTAGAGGTCCTAAGAGAGGAGGATAAAAGAAGAACTAGGAGAGGGAGAGGGAGAGTGAGTTTCACTCAATACCTTGAGTCTCAAGAAGACCAAGATATGACAAGACTACTCTACTTCACTAGAACTCAAGAGAGGAGAAGAGAGGGGTTTTTTTTTGTGTTGCTAGAATGAATGAGAGGGAGGGTTTATATAGTAGTAGTGGAGGGAATATGAATAGAAGGCCATTTAATGAGGGTTGACAAGGATTATGAACCTAGGCCTCATTTTAGCCTTGGGAAAAATCTGGTGCATTAAATGGAGATATTGGTGGTAGTGGGGAGCAAGCCAAAATTCGGTTTTCCCGTAACTGCTGTAATAGCCTATGGAGCCAATTTCAAAAAATCATATCTGACTCAATTCTGATCGGAATTGTCTCATTCTTGTGCTCAAATTGAAGCCCAGAATGTCTAGTTTTTGGGAAAATTAACCTCATTCACAGATTCAAAATATTCTGAGAGATATCGTTGAAATAGTGAGCAGAGGTCATTTGTTAGAAAATGGTTTCAGCACAATTAACATTAATAGGTCCCAAATTAGTCCCCAATTAACATTAAATGGCTCCAATCACTCCAATTTCAGACTTAATTGGTTCCAAATTTATACTAATTAAAAGATAATTACACAAATTTCTCATTGAAGGATTAATGTTTAACTATCTAATTAATTAGGTGTATGCAACATCGCCATAAAATGTAGTCCTAACCAATTAAATTATGACACATCATTGATCTCCAATTAATTGCACTTATAACCAATTGAAATCAATTGTTCATAATCACATATAATCAGACTCAATTTGTGATAGTGCATCTTAGCCATTAAAACTTGACTTGATGATAACTTTCAATCTAGTGGTCCGATTAGGGCTTATGACCAGTTGTTTTGATCGTTACAACATCAAGATCATTTTGGTGAAATGAGATTAAGGATCTAATGGCCAGAATCAAGATGCATATTTATGAGGTGAAAGAACCCCTTTTACCCTCCATGTGAGGTTAAATGCGGGTTGCAAAATGGGGTGTCAACAGAATGCCCCTCATTGACAGAGCTTGAAAAGCGAATGTCAATGTATGAAAGAGACACCTAACTTTGCAATCAGTATTTAACCGTGGTGAATGTATGATGCATGTAGATGAAAATGCAGAAAGCCATGTTATGGATCAAAATGTGGACCGAATCTCGAGGGAGATTGCCTACGTACCTCTTGGTGGGAGGATCAGGTCCAAACGTAGTTCATGCATGAAATTCTTTTTTTTTTTTTTTTTTTTTGAATAAGTACAAGACATGCTTACTTGAGGTCAAAAAAAGAAAAAAAATGGAAGACCAAGGATCCTGGCTCATGTTTTCAGAAGACCTAGGATTTTTGGATCTTGGCTCGTGTTTTCAGAGGACCAAGGTTTCAATCTAGTGGTCCGATTAGGGCTTATGACCAGTTGTTTTGATCGTTACAACATCAAGATCATTTTGGTGAAATGAGATTAAGGATCTAATGGCCAGAATCAAGATGCATATTTATGAGGTGAAAGAACCCCTTTTACCCTCCATGTGAGGTTAAATGCGGGTTGCAAAATGGGGGTGTCAACAGAATGCCCCTCATTGACAGAGCTTGAAAAGCGAATGTCAATGTATGAAAGAGACACCTAACTTTGCAATCAGTATTTAACCGTGGTGAATGTATGATGCATGTAGATGAAAATGCAGAAAGCCATGTTATGGATCAAAATGTGGACCGAATCTCGAGGGAGATTGCCTACGTACCTCTTGGTGGGAGGATCAGGTCCAAACGTAGTTCATGCATGAAATTCTTTTTTTTTTTTTTTTTTTTTTTGAATAAGTACAAGACATGCTTACTTGAGGTCAAAAAAAGAAAAAAAATGGAAGACCAAGGATCCTGGCTCATGTTTTCAGAAGACCTAGGATTTTTGGATCTTGGCTCGTGTTTTCAGAGGACCAAGGTTTCAATCTAGTGGTCCGATTAGGGCTTATGACCAGTTGTTTTGATCGTTACAACATCAAGATCATTTTGGTGAAATGAGATTAAGGATCTAATGGCCAGAATCAAGATGCATATTTATGAGGTGAAAGAACCCCTTTTACCCTCCATGTGAGGTCAAATGCGGGTTGCAAAATGGGGTGTCAACAGAATGCCCCTCATTGACAGAGCTTGAAAAGCGAATGTCAATGTATGAAAGAGACACCTAACTTTGCAATCAGTATTTAACCGTGGTGAATGTATGATGCATGTAGATGAAAATGCAGAAAGCCATGTTATGGATCAAAATGTGGACCGAATCTCGAGGGAGATTGCCTACGTACCTCTTGGTGGGAGGATCAGGTCCAAACGTAGTTCATGCATGAAATTCTTTTTTTTTTTTTTTTTTTTTGAATAAGTACAAGACATGCTTACTTGAGGTCAAAAAAAGAAAAAAAATGGAAGACCAAGGATCCTGGCTCATGTTTTCAGAAGACCTAGGATTTTTGGATCTTGGCTCGTGTTTTCAGAGGACTAAGGTTTTTTTTTTTTTTTTTGGGCTTTGGCTCATGTTTTCAGAGGACCAAAGGTTTTGGATCCTGGTTCATGTTTTCAGAGACCTAGGATTCTTGGATCTTGGCTCATGTTTTCCAGAGGACCAAGGGTTTTTTGGACTTTGGCTCATGTTTTCAGAGGACTAAAGGTTCTGGATCCTGACTCATGTTTTTCGAGACCTAGGATTTTTGGATCTTGGCTCATGTTTTCCAAAGGACCAATGGTTTTTTGGGCTTTGGCTCATGTTTTCAGAGGACTAAAGGTTCTGGATCCTGGCTCATGTTTTCAGAGACCTAGAATTCTTAGATCTTGGTTCATGTTTTCCAGAGGACCAAGGGTTTTTTGGGCTTTGGCTCATGTTTTCAGAGGACCAAAGGTTCTGGATCCTGGCTCATGTTTTTAGAGACCTAGGATTCTTGGATCTTGGCTCATGTTTTCAGAGGACCAAGGGTTTTTGGGTTTTGGCTCATGTTTTCAGAGGACCAAAGGTTCTGGATCCTGGCTCATGTTTTCAGAGACCTAGGATTTTTGGATCTTGGCTCATGTTTCCAGAGGACCAAGGGTTTTTTGGGCTTTGGCTCATGTTTTCAGAGGACCAAAGGTTCCGGATCCTGGTTCATGTTTTCAGAGACCTAGGATTCTTGGATCTTGGCTCATGTTTTCCAGAGGACCAAGGGTTTTTTGGGCTTTGGCTCATGTTTTCAGAGGACCAAAGGTTCTGGATCCTGGCACATGTTTTCAGAGACATAGGATTCTTGGATCTTGGCTCATGTTTTCAGAGGACCAAGGGTTTTTGGGGCTTTGGCTCATGTTTTCAGAGGACCAAAGGTTCTGGATCTTGGCTCATGTTTTCAGAGACCTAGGATTTTTGGATCTTGGCTCATGTTTTCCAGAGGACCAAGGGTTTTTTGGGCTTTGGCTCATGTTTTTAGAGGACCAAAGGTTCCGGATCCTGGTTCATGTTTTTAGAGACCTAGGATTTTTGGATCTTGGCTCATGTTTTTAGAGGACCAAGGGTTTTGGGGGCTTTGGCTAATGTTTTCAAAGGACCAAAGGTTCTGGATCTTGATTCATGTTTTCAGAGACCTAGGATTTTTGGATCTTGGCGCATGTCGATGTGTGTGGGCCTTTTACCCTAGTACTTGCAAAATAAATATTTTCTTATTAGTAACAGAGTCATTCATTGAAAAGAATTTGGCATACCTGGCGAATGCCCCTAGTTTAGGACATATTCCATGCTTTGATGAATGCTGAGGGTAGACAGTTGACTTGATGTTGCACCACTGGAGAATATAGAAGAAGATCATAACTTTTTGTTCCTGAAGAAGAATTTAATGAAGATTTTTTTTTTTGGGACTTTTGAATTTTTTTTTTTGAAAAATTTGGAAATCCTGAATTTTTTGAAGGAATTTGATTGATGAATTTTTTTTAAAGAATTTGGAAATCTTGAATTTTTTGAAGGAATTGAAAATTTTAATTGATGAATTTTTTTTTTTTGAAAAATTTGGAAATCTAGAATTTTTTCAAGGAATTGAAAATTTTGATTGATGATTTTTTTTTTTTTTGAAAATTTTTGAAATCTTGAATTTTTTCAAAGAATTGAAAATTTTGACTGATGATTTTTTTTTTTTTTGAAAAAAATTTGGAAATCTTGAATTTTTTTTTTTTTTTTGAAAATTTTGTCTTGGGTCTTCGTTTTTAATTTTTTTTTTTTTTGAAATATGAAGATTTGTTCATTATCAAAAAGTGAGGAAGATGAAGATGAAGATTTATACATGATGACTTTTTTTGGAAAAAGCTATCCTTTGAATGAGAATAACTTTGGATGGAAGTTGATGCAGATTGCTGGATAAGTTCTTGCTTAATTCCTACTAAAAGATAATTTCAATTAGTAATGGATTTATTTATTGAAATGAATTGGAAGTACTTACCCAATGCCCCTAGTTTAGGGCATATTTCATGCTTAGATTGAAGTTGAATTCATTTGATGCTGTGACCATTGGGGGACACGAAAGAAGATCATGGTCCGCCATCCTTGGTTCCTGCAAAAAGGCTTTCTTTCTCGAGCTTGTTAGAAACCAATTATCGTGAAAACATTTTTTGCCAATGTCCTTAGTGTGGACATGCTTGCAAACAAATAGATTAATGCCTCAAATGAAAACATACTTCCATGCAAGAAGAACATATTTGCACACAATATAAATAGGCCAATGCTCTAAGTTTAAACATGCTTAATGCAAACAAATGGGCTTAACCTAACATGCACCCAAACAATTTTGTCACATTATTTTGACTTTGTTCTCCAAGGCTGTTTGGGTGATTGGGACCGGGCCTCTGCAAGGCTGCCTACGTACCTCTCTCATAGAGGATCAGGTCAAGACGTAGTTCAAGAGAACTGGATTTTGAAAAAGATTTTTTTTTTTTGAACAAGAGGTGATCCTTTGAACAACCATTTTGGCAAATCAAAGTGTTTAAGAATCAAACAAATCTCTTTGATTAGGAAGGATCAAGATCATTAAACTCATGTAATCGAATTTGCTTCATCCTTTTGAACATCGTCAGATTAAGTTCCCAAAGGCAATCCAGAAATGAAATGTGATAATATTTATGAACCACATTTTTGGGTGCAAACAAGGAGAGTGCTCTAGGTTTGGAAGTTATTTTGAGGATTTGAGAATTTGAGAAATTTTGTCCTCGAACATATTACCCTGTGGGGTTTGACAATTTTAAGCATTTTTCCTTTTTAATTCAAGAGAAAAATATTGTTAGAGTTTAAGATGCGCCTACAATTAGCAAGACTTCAAGGAGGTCTTATTCATGGGTTGCAATGTAGGCCGGGTTTAGGTTATGAAATGAATGATATAAAAAGGCTCAAAATTCCCAATGATGTTTCCCCAAGTATGCATTACTCAAAAATCAAGTATTGGAGAAATTTTCCCATTTCTTCTTTGTCATCTTCTCACTAGTCTTCATTGATCACTTGTATCAACATTTGTTTTTATGCTCATTCCCTTGAATCATGCCTCTAGACTTTCCTCTTGTTACATCTTCAAGTTTTCAATTTGCTAGGATTTTCCTTTTCTTTTTTTTCTCTCTCTCTTTTTTTTTTGGCCCTAACTTTTGCCTCGACCACCCTTTTGGGTTTTTAGCCTAGCGTTTTTTTTTTTTTTTTTTTTTTTTTTTTTTTTTTTTTTTTTTTTTTTTTTTTTTTTTTTTTTTTCGGCCTTAGCTTTTGCCTAGACTGCCCTTTTGGGTTTTCAGCCTAGCGGGCTTTTTTTTGGCTATCTTTCATCTCTTGATTGAATGAAATTTTTAGGGATCTTTTGCCTCCCTTGTTTTTCTCAGCTTAAGTCATTTTGATGCACTCTCTCTACATCTTTCTTGCCTCGATGCACTTGCACATTTCTATGCTTGATGAATCTTTCCTTTTTTGATGAAATCTCTTTTGGATGAATCTTGTATTCCTCTTGGCATGATGAATTTTAGGCTCTTCAAACTTGATGCACACTTTTTTCCTCTCATATTGATGGAATTTCATTTCTCTTTTCTTGATTGAGTGAAAGCTCATTTTTCTTTGATGATCTCTTATCTTTAGCTTAATGAATTCTCTTCTTGTCTTTCACGTCCTCTAGGAGAGCTTTATCAATTAGCTTCAAAGTTCAAGGTTGACTCCTCCTTAACATGAGATTTAAGCATACATACTTTGAATTTTTCCACCCTAGGTTTAGATTTTGGTGGATTTATGCAAAAAAGAGGCCAAGTGTTTAAAGGCTCAAATGGGCTAGCAATGGATAATGATCATTCTAGGTATTAAGGTATAATATATTTTTTTACCAAAGACGGCCTCCTATCCCTAGCAATGCTTGCTTGTAGGCACAATGACTTAAGCTCTTTTAATAAATTCATCTTAAAAGAAAAAGTATGAATGCTCTAATGTTGTGAAACAAAAGATCTTTGAAAATTGGTTTGAGTGCATGGTTTCTTCAGATTTTTCGATGGATAGATTCTTTATGATTGCCTTTTAAGACCATTTCTTCTTATATTCTAAGTCAAGTAGCAAAAGTCTTTACATGGATTAAATGAAATTAATCATTCCTTGGTACAATTTGATTGCTCAAGCCTTTAAACATCAAGATATAGAAAATGTTTTGTCCAAGGGATCCTCATGTACCATTTTAAAAAGGAGACTTTTTTTTTTTTTTTTTATAATCTTGAAAGAAAAAAATTGGGACTTTTTGGAAAAGTCACTAGGAAGTTCAATGGTCCTAGTTCAAAGAATTTTTTTTTTAAATGACTTAAGGGCTCAATGCCCCTAGTCCAAAGACCTTTTTTTTTTTTTGAAAATTTTTCTCTATTTTTGGGAAAGATTTTGAAATCTTGAAAAAAAAAATTTTTTGAATTTTTTTTTTTTTTAAATATATACATGAACAAAGTACATCAAATGCTACATGAATTTTTAGAATACAAAGAAACATAGAAACATGGAATAAACTAACAAACTTTAAGCTTAACCATGATGTTGCAAACCAAATGTGGAGTGAGGCAAAGTTGGGCCACTTGCTTCTTCTTGGTCCATTTAGGATGCTCGAACCTTGATTGTGATGAAATGGCTTGGGCTTGCACTTGGAAGGCTTAAACCTTGATTTTGATCTTTCGGTATTTGCTTGAAATGGCTTGGGCTTACACTTGGAAGGCATGCATTTTGTAAGTTTTTGGCCTTCAATGTTGATCATGTCTATACACCTTCGATGGACTCAAGTGTTGGGCTTAGACTCATTCAAGAAACAATTTTGGGCTTCACTACCAAGTAGAGTTCAATCATAGGCTTTTGGGCTTAAGTTCATTCACGACATACAAGGTTCAAACAATTATGATGGGATCAAGCATTGGACTTGAGTCATCATGGTTCAAACAATGGCCAAACAAATGCATAATGAAATGCAATTTACATGGACCGACCTAAAGGTAGGTTCTATGGGTTATTACAACATGGGTGGAAAGTAGGTTAAAGGTTCCCACAAGCTAGGATGTCGTACCTCCCTACTTGTGACGCCAGGAGTGCCGCGTTGGTCCGAACAGTACAGTTTGTCCCTATGAACCACCATGGCATAACCATGATGATCCTTGTCACGGTGGGTGGTAGGTTCATCGCTGGGTATGTGAGTCTCAAGAAGACCACAATCCACGGCTAATACTACCGGGCTTCCGGGCTAGCACACAAATAAAATAAATTTCATTCAAGCAAATGATGCATGACATGCAATATAATGACATATTATATACAAAAAGCGATAAACAAATAATGACATGGTTGGCCACCATAACCTAATTGAAGCCTAGCCCTCAATATCCCCAGTGGAGTCGCCACTGTGAGAGACCGCGCCCCCGGCCCCCTTTTTTATAGAAATGTTGGGCCAAACCCACATGAATGGGTGGAGTCGTGTTATTGCCTCTCAAAATGGAGGTTCGACTAGTTATATTTTCCCCTTTAGATTAACGGTCTAACAATGGAGTCGCCACTTATTTAATTATTGGAAAAATAAGAAAACCATAATTAAAAAAAATTCCTCATTTTATTAATTTGAAATTTACATTGATCATAGGAAAATTACATGGCTTTGGTCCTAGATACAATCTAAGATAAAGTACATGGCTTTGTTTCCTAGTTACAATCTAAAAATCGAAAATTACATGGATAAGCACTTGATCTACTAACCCTTGATCTAAGTTCGGAAGCTATGTTACAAAGTGGGAAGGTGTTAGGCACCCACCTTGCCCGGTGAAACCGGTCTTCTAGACTATGGTAGCTAACATTCATATCATATAATCCAAAATGTCAATTAATTTGCATGTTGAATTTAATGTGTGTGCATGTGATGAACCTTAATTCAATTTATTAATCATTTCATTTGGATTGAAAAATAAATTTTAGTGAATGTGTGTGGATGGTGATAACCTAGATTTAAAGACTTGAAAGAATTGTTAGACAAACATGTTTTTCCATATTTTTGATGTGGATTTAAGATTAAATCTAGTGATATGCATGAACATGTGATGAACAACCAAGAACATGTGAAGAACATATAAGAACAATTAAGAACATTCAAACATATTCAAGAGAATTTAAGTGATTACTATCATGCTTTAATCTTAAACTCTCATCATGGAAATATAAAAAACTAGTTAGGGAAAGAGATTCTACCTTTATGCAAGATCCATATGGTGGAGGAGGAGACTTTTGGTAGAGGTCCTAAGGGAGGAGGATAAAAGAAGAACTAGGAGAGGGAGAGGGAGAGTGAGTCTCACTCAATACCTTGAGTCTCAAGAAGACCAAGATATGACAAGACTACTCTACTTCACTAGAACTCAAGAGAGGAGAAGAGAGGGGGTTTTTTTTTGTGTTGCTAGAATGAATGAGAGGGAGGGTTTATATAGTAGTAGTGGAGGGAACATGAATGGAAGGCCATTTAATGAGGGTTGACAAGGATTATGAACCTAGACCTCATTTTAGCCTTAGGAAAAATCTGGTGCATTAAATGGAGAGATTGGTGGGAGTGGGGAGCAAGCCAAAATTCGGTTTTCCCGTAACTGCTGTAATAGCCTATGGAGCCAACTTCAAAAAATCATATCTGACTCAATTCTGATCGGAATTGTCTCATTCTTGTGCTCAAATTGAAGCCCCGAATGTCTAGTTTCTGGGAAAATTAACCTCATTCACAGATTCAAAATATTCTGAGAGATATCGATGAAATAGTGAGCAGAGGTCATTTGTTAGAAAATGGTTTCAGCACAATTAACATTAATAGGTCCCAAATTAGTCCCCAATTAACATTAAATGGCTCCAATCACTCCAATTTCAGACTTAATTGGTTCCAAATTTACACTAATTAAAAGATAATTGCACAAATTACTTATTGAAGAATTAATGTTTAACTATCTAATTAATTAGGTGTATGCAACCTCACCATAAAATGTAGTCCTAACCAATTAAATTATGACACATCATTGATCTCCAATTAATTGCACTTATAACCAATTAAAATCAATTATTCATAATCACATATAGTAAGACTCAATTTGTGATAGTGCATCTTAGCCATTAAAACTTGACTTGATGATAACTTTCAATCTAGTGGTCCGATTAGGGCTTATGACCAGTTGATTTGATCGTTACAACATCAAGATCATTTTGGTGAAATGAGATTAAGGATCTAATGGCCAGAATCAAGATGCATATTTATGAGGTGAAAAAACCCCTTTTACCCTCCATGTGAGGTTAAATGCGGATTGCAAAGTGGGGTGTCAACAATTTCATAGTTGAATTTACAAATGGCGAGGACAACGGGGCAGAGGAATCTCCTCAATGGAGCATGCATGTAGACGGATCCTCTAACAGACTGGCTGGGGGAGCCGGCATAGTACTACAGTCACCCGAAGGAGACACAGTTGAGTATATAGTCCGCCTTGAATTCCCTACCACCAACAACGAGGCAGAGTATGAAGCTTTGGTAGTAGGGCTTGATCTCGTCAAAGCGGCAGGAGCTGAAAGCGTGATCATCTACTGCAACTCTCAGATCGTAGCCAACCAGATAAATGGGGATTACTAGTGTAGGGGTGAAAGAATGAAGAAATATCTGGACTAAGCATGAAGGAGGATAGACGAGCTGAAGGCCAAAATTATACAAATCCCCAGGGAAGAAAACGGGCAAGCTGACCGCCTAGCCAAAGCCGCGTCAGCTAAACATATGGCCACCCTTGATAATGTACTCTCCTTTGTTCAGCTCTCTCAACTTATAGATTTTGTCGATGTGCAGGAGCTTGGTTCCAAAGGCAATTGGACCACGCCATTAGTCTTGTACTTAAAAAACGGAGTATTACCAGATGGAAAAGAGGCCGTAAGAAAGCTGAAGGTCCAAGCGGGAAGTTCATTTTAATAAGAGACGTCCTGTACAAAAGAGGTTTCTCCCGCCCATACCTAAGATGCTTAGGTCCTGAAGAAGCAGATTACGTCATGAGAAAGGTACACGAAGGAATCTGTGGAAACCATTCAGGGTCAAGATCATTGGTACACAAGCTAGTACGAGCGGGGTACTTCTGGCCCACAATGCAGAAGGACGCCGAGGCTTATGTCAAGACCTGTGACAAGTGCCAGAGGTTCAGCAATATCATTAGACAACCAACAGAAGGATTAACCCCAATGACAGCCCCATGGCTGTTTGCTCAATGGGGACTAGACATTATGGGACCATTCCCCACAAATGGCGCCAACTGATGATGCCGGAAAAACCATTAGTGAGCCACACGGTACTTGCACACTCTAAACAGCACCTGCACAAGAAAAAAGGGAAGACCTAACAAAGAGCACTGGTGTGGTATCGGCCAAATACCTTTCGAAAGTCAAGTTAGAACTTGTTGCAATTCTAGAGTTCTAGAGAGGGGTTAATTATGCGTACCTTGATTTGTGAGAGTATTGGGGTTTTTATAGTAGCCAAGGGTTGACCTCTCTTCCTTGGGCTAGAAGTCTTTTCCTTATAGGAATCCTTATGAGCGTAGATTGCGGAATTCTTTCCTTGTAGGAGACTACCATTCAGTGTGGTTTACAAGTTATTTCCTTATATACTCATACATGGCGGCCAAGTCAAAATCTTACAAAGCCGTCAACTTTAGGACCGTCAGCTTATTTTATTCCCTTTCGCCATATTGGCGTCTGCTTTTCAATGGTACCGTCCCCTTAGTAGGCTTCATGGACTCTATTCTGTCCGTTAGTCTTAAGGTCTTCAGCTTTTCAACAACATATCCCGTCAGCTTAGGTTGTAGGACCCATTACGCAAGCAAAGCTGATGGGTTAAATCGAGAGCTATAATTTTACCTATCAATGATAATCCAACAATTCTAGGAATCTAAAAATTTTCATCACCCTATTGTAAGTTGAAACCTTGATTTCATTGTCCACCAAAAAAATGAAGCCCGTTGCTTCTAGGGACACGTCTGAACTTATCTCAACTAAGACCTACAAATTAATTAATTTACTTCCAACTGATAAACAACAAGGATCACAACAGCAACTTACAATAGATGGCAGTACATTGATAGGGCCACACAAAATCTCCATAATGCATATTTTCTGTGGTCTTTTTTTTTTTTTTTTTTTTTTTTTTTTTTTTTTTTTTTCAAAATAGTTTATTTAGTATGCGTTTGGGATGAGTTGAATTTTCCAGCTTATCTCCACTTTTAGCTTATTTTTGCTACTATTCATGGGTCCTACTGTACTTTTTGTTACTATTCATGGGTCTCATTGTACTATTTAGCTTTTTTTTTAACATTTTTTTCTACTATTTTAGTAAAAAATTTTTAATTTCAACTAAATAAGCTGTTCCAAACGGACACTTACTTCGAAAATAAGTTATATTTTCCATAAACACTTTCCTCAAGTTAATTGATTGGGCCCTAAATCAACCTTGGGCTTTAGAATTCTTATATCATTGGGGAACGGGGGCTCGAGTCATAATACAAAATGTGGTGTTTACACTTGCCAAGAATCCCTTCTTACACCCACCCGAGCAAATATACAATCTCTCAAAATAGGGCACTCCAATCTGTAACTCCATCTTAGCTACCAGATCTCCCTTATTAAAAGTGTGAGTCTTCATTAGAACTGTTCTACCAAGATTGGATCTCCTCAATTCTGCACAATAATCCCAAAGCTAATTGTATTGCTCTATGTAAGACCCATCAACAAACTCTTGAGCCCTTTCCCTAGCCCTGCTGGCCTTCCCTGCACTGATATTCACAATATACTTCTCATGCACATACAGAGTAAAGAACTCGTCCATTTTGCATGTAAGAATTATATAGCCAACATATTTTAATCCAATAAAGACAGAACTCAACCAATAGTTAAACATGCACTGACACTATACATTCAAAGCAATATCCTCCAACATGGAACATAAAACAATATATATATATATATATATATATATATATATATAATTTACTGATAACAAGGAACACACTGACCACTTTAATCCCTAAAGGCCAAATAAAAAAAAAAAAAATCACCAACCAAACAGACAACATTATACAAATAAAAAGCATATTAAAGTTCGAAAAGTGTGGTCCCTAATCGATGAGAGAGACAGAGATACATACATAGAGATAGAGAGAAAGTGTTAAAAGTTAATGAGAGAGAGATATACCTTTTCGAACTTTAAACTTAGACCAAATTATCGTTCTCAGATTCGAAATTTAAACTTAGAGACAGATTCGAACTTGAAATCATGACGTTCTCCCTTTTCCAATCACATTATCATTCTCAAGTTCGAACTTAGAATCCTTCTCTCTGTTTTGATTCATTGTTATTTTTCAGGGAATCAGTGTCTCACTTCACCGATTAGGTTTTTAGGGAAATGGGCTTGAGTTTTCTCAGGGACGAGGAGGAGGAAGACTAGTTGATTTGGGGATTTTAGGGTTTAGGTGAAATTAGGGGGTTTTAGGTTTGACATCAATGAGGGTAGTTTAGGATTGGGGTCACGTGAGGGTCATATGGTGGGCTGAGTAATGGGAAAATGACGGGCTAGGTCACGTGAGTGTCACGTGGGTGTAAGTGGTGCATGTAGGTTAATTATAATATTATTTAAATGAGTAGCCTTGACACGTAGGACCTCTGTTTGCTACCTAGGACTTTTCTGTCAGTGAGCTGATAACAGGGTCCAAATAGAAACAATTTTCTAAAGCCAAGGACTAATTTAGGCGCAAAATCAATTTAGGGACCAAAATAAGAATTGGTCCAAAATGTAGGGACCAAAAGTGTATTTTCACCTTTATTTTATTAAGTTTATGACACGTGGTGGTAGTGGCTGTCTATGTGGCATTAAAAAAATAATTTATTTTAACTATCAGTTTCATAAGAATTTTTTTTCAAATGTTGGGACCAAAATAATAATTTACCCAAAAATATGTCCAAGTTATATACTTATATTCAAAAAGAGAATTCCTCTAAAAAAGCTATATTCAAATTTCCAAATAGGCAAATTGATTGGAATTATAAAATGTAATGGCCATTTGGCATTGATTAAATAATTGAATTTTATTTATTTATTGCTAAATTTAAGTAAAATTAGACAACAATTAGAATCTAATTTAAAATCTAATTGAATTTTCTCTCAACTTTAACATATATATATATATATATCCTATCTTTTTTTTTTTTTTTTTTAATTTTGTTCTAGGTGAGTTAATGTTGTGTAAAAGATGAAAAGTGTAATATAAATAAACTATAAAAAAAAACCCAATAAACAAAAGAAAACTATAAAAAAAAGAGTCAAACTCATATATATATATATATATATATCTGTGTAATTATGATTATTTTCAATTGTACCATGCATATGCACCAGTTATAGAATAATTATTATATATTTACAAAAAAAAAAAAAAAAAATTAAGCCAAAACTGAGAGAAAATTCAATTAGATTTTTAAATTGAATTTCAATTGAGCTCTGATTTTGTGGCATCTGTCAATTCAATTTCCTAATTTTGGTGAAGATATTTACTACTCATTTAAAAAATTAAGAAGTTTGTTATTTTTTAATTAAAGGTGATAGGCCACAAACTAAATGACCCCTTGTGATTAAACCAATTAATTAATTAGCCAAGTTATTAATTAATCAATTTATCATGTAATTGCATGGAAGCACAAACAAATCACTAAAACTAAATATGTAGCGAAAATTAAATGACACGGTGATTTGTTTACGAATGGGGGAAACCCTAACGGCAAAAACCACACCGGGTGATTTTCAAGTCACCATTCCCGAAACTCTACTATTATCAAATTAAGCGGTTACAAGTAAAGGAATCCCAAGTACCTTACCAACCTACAGTTGAACCCTTATCCCAATACCCAATTGGACTTAATTTGTAGTGACAATTTCCACCTTTAATGCACGGCTCCCAAGTACGTGACTAACCAGATGCGCGGATCCCAGTACGTGACTTCAAACACCAACTTAGAAGGAGAGGTTGGTTGCAAAGTTATTCAGTTCATCATACACAATGAAGATCAAGAAGATGCTTGGTCATAAAACCTTTTGGTGCAAATACACAGCAACTTCTTCAGAGAAGATGAACTAGGTCAAGAACTTCGTCTTTGATCACAATTTGCTTGAACAAGGATTGCTCATTGCTTTTGCAACTTGTGTCTATCATGACGGCTTTTAAAACACTCCTTTTATATGTTTAGGGTTAGAAGAAAAGAAGGCTCAAAAATATATTCACGGATCCCAAGAAATCAGAACAGAAAATCTAATTTTTTAATTCTCGACAGATAGCAGGTGTCGAGGAGCTATTGAGAAGGTGTCGAGATTTAATGAAATTGCATTTCTGCTTGTTTTTCTTGGACAGACTTGATGACTTCAACACTTGATCTTGAAACCTTATTCCTTGAAGTATTAAAAACACCTAGAACTATCCAATTACATGTAGAGTGCGCTTTTTCAAAAGATTAGCCAATTTACATAAATAAGTATGACATATGGTCTAAACATGTGAACCACATATGTCCTAACAATATCCCCCTTTGGCAATCCGTGACAAAACCACAACAAACAAATGAACATATGAGAGAAATCATAAATCACTCAACTCATATTCAATTGTTGAATACAATAAAATCTATCCTAACACAAACTCTAGAAAAACTTTGCAAGAAGAGAGTTTATGGCAAGTAGACTTTGACAACCTGTACTTCTGAGACACTTTAAACAAAACTCATCAAGGCATCTTGTGTGAAACAAAAATAATTAGATTGCATACAAGTATAAAGAACATGTGTCTAAAGATAGAGAAGAAACAACACATGAAGAGATAGGTGAAAGAAACATACATCCACATATAGAGAAAATAAGTACAATGTATGTAAAACTGGTCACAAGACCTCATATACAAGATCAATGTATCTATAAAGAATAGAAAAGAAAAGATACATCAAAACCTCACTACGTCCGTCATAATATCAACACTCCCCCTATCAAAAATGTCATATACTAACTTTCCCCCTAAGATGACTACTCTCATAACCCAAAACTACTCCCCCTTTTTGTCATGAGTGACAAAGGGTAGAGTGTCATGTAGACATCTCATCAGTAGAGCTAGCATCTCCATCATCATCATCCGAAGCATCATCGTCATCACCATTATCATCATCATCCTCAGCATCAGACTTAGAAGCGACTGGAGGAGGTGGTGGAGGAGAAGCCTCAGAAGTAAAACCACCCATGATCGCCTATCGTCGTGCAATACGACCAACACGAACATTCACCTGATACAACTCAATGGAGAGTGTATCGAGGTGAGCATCCATGCGCTGCAGCTGCGTCGTAATGTCTCCAAGAGATACATCTCCTGTAGAGGTAGAAGGAGCAGATGTAGATGGAGCTGATTTGGATGAAGCCGAACGGGAGGGAGGAGTGGAGTCCATCTGTCTTGACCTAAACTGAGCCTCACTACGTTTTACGGTAGCGGCATCTATGGCAGAAATGTGTGTGAAGTGGTCGGACACAGGAAAAGGGATAGAAAAATGGCGTAAGATCCTCGTGATAGCGGAAGGAAAGATGAGCTTATCACGGGATGCCAAATCTAGATGAACATCTATGATAAAGAAAATGAAGTGAGAAGAAAAATCTATCGTAAGATGCTCAAGAAGAGATAACAAAAATTAAGCACGAGGTTCTGTGATAGAGTTGTAGTGAGAGAGTGGATGGAGTACAAAAGTCATCACCATGTTAAGAAATCTACGACCTTTAGCAAAAGGTCTACATGATGTATACTGATGCTTACCCTAATCAGAAGGGTGCTCACAAAAAGCAGAAATGAGCTCATCCTTGGACACAGTCCTCAGACGCTCACAAGTAGGATAGTCGGGAAACTCTATCTTAAGAACCCTAAGCACATCCGCAACTAGCTATGGTGTGACAGCAAAGCGCGTACCTCGAACGCGAGTGTGAAAAAGAGGTACTGAATGATCAATCCCGTGCATGTTGGAGTAAAACTCTTGAATTAGCACGAGAGGACATGTGACCGGGACGTCACATAGTGACTCCCATCCCCTACTGTGAATGACAGAGGGAAGGTTAGTGTCGGCGAAGTCCGCCAAAATGACTTGGTGTTCCGAATGAACACCTCGTCTAGAAAAGTTCTCCGAAAATGCCTTGTGGGCATCTCCATCACGGAACCGAAGATTGAGAGGAGTAGAATCAGAAGAGGAAGAAGCTCCAGAAAGAGATAGAGAGGGAGACAATCATAAAAGTCCCAAAACAGTTCAAATATCAAATATATTGAACAAAAAGTACGTATGCATGGGGAATGCATGAACATGTGACATGCAAACTTAAAAAGCATCATGGGCTCAGCCCAATCCAAACCTATCAGCACACATACAAGAAACACACATCTAAATGCATGTAAATATCATTCTAATGCACATGAAATGCAATGTATGACATTTTGAACATCTTTTATTGAAAACCCAATCCAAAATTTCAAGAAAAACTCATTGATTTTGAAAAACCCCAAAACCTAAGATTCAAAACATGAAATGCATGAATAAGGAAGGAAAATGAGATCTTACCAAGTAATTTAAAGCAAGGAATGGCCGAAAATTACGAGGAATGGAGATTTTGAGTGAGAAAAGGTGGTTTGGGAAATGAATAGCCGTGGACAGATCGAGAGAGATCGAGAAAATGAAGTTCAAATCGCGACAAAGCCTTATATAAAAGCCTCAGTAATTCTCGATAGCTGGGGTGTCGAGACAGGTATCGAGGTAGGTGTCGAGAAAAAGCACGTCGACAGTTGAAGGTGTTGAGAAGGTGTCGAGGAATGAACACCAGAACCAAGAACAGAAGCTCGATCGATCGACCAGGTATCGAGAAGGTATCGAGGAGACAGGAACTTTCTCAATCGATCTACCAAGTGTCGAAGAGGTGTCGAGATTGCGATAAGAAAAAGGCTTGAGAAGCTCGACAGATAGACAGGTATCGAGGAGGTGTCGAGGAGGTGTCGAGACAGCTTTTAAAAACAGTTTTTCGAGAAGTGAAAAACATAAACATGAATGCAATCAAACATGCACCTCAACAATGATCCAACCAACATAAAAAGGCTCTCAAAATCATCTCTCAATGAAAAATTTAAGCACATGGATCTCCTAAAAACACACACACACACACACACTAAACAAGTCTAACCAATTTTATTTTTCAAAAACAAGTCAGGACAGTTTAGTGAGCATACAAAAGAACATGTAAAACCTTAGTGATGGCCAAATCACATTGTACCTGTACATATATCAAAAGTAGCAAAGAATATTACGTGTTGTGTGTGAAAAAAAAAAACATCGCAAGATTGCATATGTGTATACATGTTATGACGATCTGAGATATGAGAAAATAACTTTTAACTTACACACAATCATAACTGTTTGATGGAGACTATCACCTTCGAGGTACATCCTATAACTCCCACATCTCCTAGAATACACGCTTGCAACCATTTTTAAAGCATTTTTGATCTTTTTGCTTTTTATTTTCTTTGCATATTTTCTTTTTAAGCATATCATGCATGGGCTTATGAGAGAGAAAAGAAATACCCATTGATATTTTGACATTCCAATTTTGCTATGCCGAAGCACACAAATGTCATTGACATCACACTTTTGCTATGCTGAAACATACAGATGTCATTAATGATTGGCGGGCAACAGTGGTGAGATGGTTATTTATGCCTTTCTCTTAGCATTTTCTAGTCCGACCTGTCAAAAAGAGTGATATGAGTGTTAAGTTTTAAGAGATAACTTAATCTTACTCATCACAAACAAGAGCTACAAAGCTCACTTGCTTAGTTGTGCATAGAGATGCTCATCTAAGCTATAAGAGATACAAAGTTTAGAAAACTCTGTTTCATTGGCCATCCAAGGTACTCAAGTACCAATGTACACATAACACACACTGTTTTTGTATTTTTCTGATTTTTCAATTTATTTTTATTTTTATATCAAAAACAAAATAAACAAAACTGAAAGTAAACACACAAAAACATGTTAACAAAGCAAAGCATAAAACTAGATTGACTCAACAAAAATGCAAAACACACAAGCAATGCAACAAACAAGAAAAACAAGAAGGGAGAAGAAAGTGATGAAATCACTTAGAATCCTTTTTCTTCCACACCTTGGAAGAACCTTTTCTTTGATTAAACCCTTGAACCGGCGGTGAGGGGAAAGAATTGAAACCGTTCAAGTTCGAAAGGAACATGAGGGCTTTAGAAGATCTCCAAGAGGAGCAAGAGAGGATTGAAGCTGATTTTGGCTTCCAGATGCTGTCACGCTGTTGCTCTGTTAGGTGGCTAGCCACTTGTAGTAATTTGGTCGAGTATGACCGGCAGCTTCACAATGATGACAGAGATGCTGCTTCTTTTGTTTAGGCTTTTGAGAGTCAGCCTTCTTAGCCCTAAGGTTTCTAGCATCTTTCTTATCTTGCTTAAGGGTTACTCCTAATATAGATTTGCCATTGTCTAAGTTCTCACTAGCTAATTTAGTTTTAACATCAGTGTTCTCAACTTCTCATGCTTCTCAGAGAGCTTGTAAAGCTTCTCATAGGCTGAATGGATATCATCTTGATCATCCATCTTCTCACACTTAGTGTCCACTAATTCTTCTTCTTCTTCATCTATTTCTTCAACAATCCCTTCAGTAGGATTGACTGTGGCAGGGAAGGCATTTAAGATTCCGTCATCCTCATTGTCGGAAATCTTCAGGCTTAGTGTCACTCAGGGTTGTAGCAAGTGCCTTGCTTTTCCCAATGCTCTTAAGATATGTAGGACACTCATTTTTCATGTGTCCAAACCCATGACACCCAAAACACTTAGGTCCTGCGGGAACAGTGTACTGACCACCTTCCTTTGCATCCTTCTTCCCTTTGTCTTGGCTTTTAAACTGAGAAGAACTAGATTGCCTACGGTCCTTGCCAAAGCTCCTCCCATTGGCATTCTTCATAAACTTCTTGAACTGCCTTGTAATGTAGGACTTCATCTTGGAATCTTTATCATCGGAAGACTCATCTGTATCACTGCTCTTTGCCTTCAAGGCCATGCTCTTGCCTTTGCTTGACTTGCCAATCCTTGATAACCCTAACTCGTAGGTCTGCAAGTTCCCAACCAGCTCAGTCAAAGGAATTTTATCAATATCCTTTGATTTTTCTATTGCCGTAATCTTGGCATGAAATCTCTCAGGTAGAGATCTGAGCACCTTCCTTACAACCTTAGGTTCAGAGATGGTTTCCCCAAGATTGAAGGCTGAGTTCACTATGTCCTTAAGCTTGGCATAGAACTCATCAAACGACTCATCCTCCTTCATCTTAATCTCTTCAAAGCTAGTAGTGAGCCTCTGTGGCTTTGAATCTTTGACAGCCTTTGTTCCTTTATAGGTTGTCTAGAGGATGGTCCACGCCTCCTTAGGAGTTTCCGTTGAGGATATCTTCTTGAATTCCTCATTGGTGACTGCGCTAAATAAGGCATTTAATGCTCTGCTGTTGAAGTTTGCCGCCTTGATCTTGGTTTCATCCCAATCGGCCGGAGCTTCTTTTGGCTTGGTCCAGCCAAACTCTCGTGCGTACTTTCCAGTAGGCATAGTTAGTCCCATCAAATAAAGGAGGTATAATTAATGATTGTCCTCTATCCATGACAAACAGGGGTCAACGGATCAACAAAGCAAAAATTAAACCTAATCAGAGTGTGCCTGCTCTGATACTACTTGATAGGCCACAAACTGAATGACCCCTTGTGATTAAACTAATTAATTAATTAGCCAAATTATTAATTAATCAATTTATCATGCAATTGCGTGGCAGCACAAACAAATCACAAAAACTAAATATGCAGTGGAAATTAAATGACACGGTGATTTGTTCATGAATGGGGAAAACCCTAACGGCAAAAACCCCACCGAGTGATTTTCAAGTCACCACTCCCGAAACTCCACTATTATCAAATCAAGCGGTTACAAGTAAAGGAATCCCAAGTACCTTACCAATCTACAGTTGAACCCTTACACCAATACCCAATTGGACTTGATCTGTAGTGACGATTTCCACCTTTAATACACGGCTCTCAAGTACGTGACTAACCAGATGCGTGGATTCCAGTACGCGACTTCAAACACCAACTTAGAAGGAGAGGTTGGTTGCAAAGTTCTTCAGTTCATCATACACGATGAAGATCAGGAAGATGCTTGGTCACAAAACCCTTTGGTGCAAATACACAGCAACTTCTTCAGAGAAGATGAACTAGGTCAAGAACTTTGTCTTTGATCACAATTTGCTTGAACAAAGATTGCTCAATACTTTTGCAACTTGTGTCTATCATGATGGCTCTTAAAACACTCCTTTTATATGTTTAGGGTTAGAAGAAAAGAAGGCTCAAAAATATATTCACGGATCCTAAGAAATCAGAACAGAAAATCTGATTTTTTAATTCTCGACAGATAGCAGGTGTCGAGGAGCTATCGAGAAGGTGTCGAGATTTAATGAAATTGCACTTCAGCTTATTTTTCTTGGACAGACTTGATGACTTCAACACTTGATCTTGAAACCTTGTTTCTTGAAATATTAAAAACACCTAGAACTACCCAATTACAAGTAGAGTGCGTTTTGTCAAAGGATTAGCCAATTTACATAAATAAGTATGACATATGTTCTTAACATATGAACCACATATGTCCTAACAAAAGGTAACACCACAATCAAGGAGAGTTATTTCTTTTTTAAATATAAGAAATTTATAACTATTTCTATTTTGATGAAAGTATTTTTTTACTCATTGCACTAGTCTAGGAATTTGTTAATTTTATATTAAAAGTATTCTTACAAGGTTTTTTGAAGAGTTAGTAAAATATAAGAAAAAACTATGAATTTTTTTCACTTTTCCATTTTTTGTGTGTTATTTTAAGGATTCTTTTTCCAATAGAACCAAAGCTATTAATCTTACTATTGAGTATTGTTATTATATGTTTGTTGCCATGTTTCTTTCTTTCTTTGTTTTTTTACCCTGTTATTATAAGGTCCCCCCCCCCCCCCCCCCCTCTCTCCTCCCTTTGTAATAGAACCAAAGTTGTTAATCTTAAGGCTTTATCTTGGTTTGTTTCAGATTGTAATATGTAGGTTTTAATTTTCTATTTTCACTTGGCCTTGGTGTTTGTACATATTTAGTCTTTTGTAGTTAATGGTTGCTTTTGGATTTGTGTTTGTACTCCAATTTTGTTAATAATATTACTGATTATTTCAGCAAAAAATATTTTTGTTTTGTTGGAATTACTTAGGTGTTTCAACTTTCAAGTTAGAATGAGTTTTGAGAATGACAAGGATCTGCAAATGCAAGAGGCAATGTCGGAAAGATGACTTGACTTTGCGCAACTGAAAATGTACATGCTAAGTACATGAAACTTTTCCTTTTAATTTCAATTGGGTATTTGTTTTTGTGCTCCTTATTTTGAATTATGGCAGGGTAATGATTTAATTGAAATCAGTTTTAGTCTTTCTGCTTTTCTAGATTGATGTGTGTCCGGTTTCACTTCTTGTTTTTGTTGTTTTTTGTTTTTCTTTTAGGGTATGTTTGGTAACTATTTTTTCCCCTTATTTTCTGTTTCCAAAAACAATTTTTTATTTTTGAGACTAAAAAACTTGTTTGGCAACCCAAAATGGATAGAAAACAAAAACTGTTCTCAAAACTCAATTTGTGAAGAAAACTAAAAACATGCAAAATGCTGTTTTCAGTTTTTAGTTTTTAAAAGTCAATGAAAACACGCATTTGAATTAATAAACCTGTCTCATTTAATAAATTAGCATTAGAGTCCAAATTCTAGTAACAACATATTTTAGTATTTTCTATTTTTTTTCTTTAAAAAACTATTTATTTTTTATTTCAACTAACCGAACACATTTTTGATTTCAAAAATACAAGAAAATTGTTTTTTTTTTTCTTTATATTACTAAAAACAAGTATTTGAAAATAGAAAATAAAAATTGTTACCAGACATAACCTTAGTGTCTGGATTTTTGCTGCATAGGATGGATATTTGGTTGCACTTATTCCTGCAAAGCTCTAATTAGGTACACTACAAAAAAAAGGTCCTGTGGCCGCGTTTTAAAAACGCGGCCATAGGTCATAAAAACGTGGCCATAGGCCGTTTTGGCCTATAGCTGCGTTTTTTTAGGCTGCATTTTCAAATGTGGCCTAAAACCTGTGACTATAGGCCTGAGGGGGTCTATGGCCGCATTTTTTAAACGTGGCCTAAGACTGGGTCCTATGGCCGCGTTCAAAACGCGGCCTAAGACCGGGTCCTATGGCCGCGTTCAAAACACTGCCTAAGACCGGATCCTATGGCCGCGTTTAAAATGTGGCTATAGGTCCTCAATCTGCAGCCGCATTTAAAAAATGCGGCTATATACACTTAAATTAAAAAAAAAAAAAATACTTTGATTACCAAAAATATTTTTGGGTAATCAAAAGTTTTTTTAAAATTAAAATTTTAATTTTTAAAATTAACACTTTCAAACTTTAAAATTTCAATTTAAATTAAATTAAGAAATTCAAAACAAAATATAAACCCAGCAAATTCAAATTCAAGCAAAACCCAGAAAATTTCAACATTAATCAAACACAACATGCCACAATACAAACACAACATGCTCTAAAATACAAGAAAACAATACAAGAACACAAACAGAACATCTCCTTCAATGAAATCAACCCAAATTGAACACAGAAACTATTCAAGGAAAACAAAAGCACAAGCTCAAAAATATAAAAATCTCCATAACAGAAACACAACCAAAAAGAGTCCATATGCTCAAACCCAAAATTAATCAAAACACAATCAAACAAAAGAAACTAATTTTCGGCCATGGGTCAGAGAAAAATAAAGCAAAAAGAGATAATTTTTTGAGGCACTTTAGTTTCATTGATTCAAAATCTTCAGATCTAAAGCAAAGAGAAACTCAATCTTCAAATTTACTGCAAAGAGAGACATCATCAGCAAGAAAGAGAGAGCTTTTGAATTTTGAGATCAATATGAGAGAGCTTGAAAGAGAGAGATTGAGAGAGTTTTGATTTTTTTTTTTTTTTTTTTTTTTTTTTTTTTTTTTTTTTTTCTGAATGACTGTGAGAGAAAGAATTCAATGTGTTATATGCAGATTTTGTTATTTCCAGTACTTATATGCTAATTGCAAATTAGTAAGATTACAATTTGCACAAAAACTTATTTGGAAACACATGGTAATTGTGGAAGCTTCTTGTAGATAGAAATTATGAAAAAAATTTACTAATATTGGAAAATTTTCTATTGCGATTGTTTAATGCAAATTGTTGGGATGGGTTGCAGGGCCAGGGAAGGTGTGAGTTATGTACACAAACATGAGTTATGAAAACAATTTAAGTGATTGTTTACATGTGAAGAACATAAAAGTAAACAATGCTGGAGTGGGTTAAGAGATCTCAGATTTAGTAAGAAGAAAGGGTACTAATTTTGACAAAATTTGGGCATACAAGGAAAAAATGATGAGATGATGGCTCAGCTGTTGTGGCTGTGATTTACTTATTTGTTCACAGTTAGATTTGTCCAATATATTTTCAAAGAAAGAAAGGATAGAAAAGACAAAGACGAGTTGAATGTCAAAGAGTTCAAGTGAGGTTTGACATGCATTGTAAAACAGGTGGTGAAAGATTGGCTGTTTTAGTACAATTTCTAAATGCTTCTTGCATGTTTGCAAAGCCAGCCAAGGCAGTGAAGGAAAATTTTAAATTATTCAAGTAGGAAGTAATTGAAGTTATAAACGGTTGTTAATAATTTTGAATGGAGTTTCAATGTAAAGAAGGTAGTTCTATAGTTGTGTACGACGATAATGATAATGGTGGTAGCAGCAATGTTCCCTCATCAAATAGTTTTTTTCATCCCTATGATTTTGCACATTTTTATTGAAAGCGTTGTTCCTTTTTTTTTTCTTTTTTCTTTTTTTTTTTTTTCAAATTTTCAGTTGATGGTTTCAATGTTTCATATACTTCCGTGGTCTAAAGAATATTTCTTTAATGATGATAGTTAGGTAGCTTTCCAAAGAATTATTAGTGGTGCTGGCATTGTAGCATTCAACCAGTCATGGATTATAGAACGCTTCTATGCACAAACTTACTAATCTATGTTAGTTTAAATAAATATTTGAACTTTCCATGAATATATAAAATTGTTTATTGACTTCATTTGACAAGTATTCACCATGCGGCAGTACCTAGATCATGTCGCTAACAGGGTGCTCAATAATCAATATGGCAATATGCTTTGTTCTGGCTGGCTTACGGGACATTATGTGATCACAACACTAAGGTATCTTTTTGTATGAGTGTTTCAAAACTGTTGTTTGTTACCGGCTCTTGTAGTGTCTCAATGGCTTGAATACTTATAAGAGCATCAACAATAGTGAAGTTAAAAATTTAGTTATTTGGCACCACAAAAGTTACTTTATCTATTTTATCTACTCACTTTACAAAACATCCAGCAGCAGTGAATCTGTTTTAGCTTTCAACACAAAAAAATAATATAAATATCACAATAAAATAATATATCTACTACAATAAAATAATATATCCATTACAATAAAAAAATATATTTATTACAATAAACAACAATCACAACCACCGCTACCACTACTGCCGCCGCCCCCACCGTCGCTGCCACATGATAGCAAATAATCGTCTAGTATTAACAAGTGATTTTTTTAACCCCAAATTATACTTATATATTTTTTTTACTAAAACAATTTCTCAATCATCACGATAGCAAATAATCATCTAGTGTAATAATAATATTTTGTTTTAACCCCAAATTATATATATACAAATTTATCTTTTGACTAAAAAAAATTTCTCAATCGTCATGATAGCCTATTATCTTCTAGTATAACAACATTATTATTTTTTTTTGAAACCAAATTATATATACACAAACTTATCTTTAACTAAAACAATCGTCTCAATTGTCCGGAAGCAATCTTGGAACAATGTGAACTATGAAATGGAGGAACTTTATAAGAAAACATATAAAATAGAACACATTATAGC
Source organism: Quercus glauca (assembly GCA_023736055.1). NCBI lineage: Eukaryota > Viridiplantae > Streptophyta > Magnoliopsida > Fagales > Fagaceae > Quercus > Quercus glauca. The sequence continues at coordinate 68,699,614 of CM043316.1, read as the reverse complement.
TGGAACAATGTAGTTCATAGATTACTGATCACATGCATAACTCAAACCAAATTACAATAAACTCACACACTTGCACAAGTTCCTATGACTCATGCTTCTCAACATATAAAAAAGGAAGTTCCTACGATTCGTCTTGCAATTGCCATAAATGTTCAATGAGGTCCAACTGGAGTTGAGAATGAATTTCTCGGTCTCTAATGCATCCATAACTCTCAATGTATGCCATAAATCCATCACTTTGTTCACATGACACTTGCATAGGAAGATTATCCACTCCATCAATTTGTTCATAATCCAAGTCTACCACTTCATTATCATCCTACTCATCTTCAACAATCATGTTATGGACAATTATGCACGCTTTCATGATCTTTTGGAGTGTTTCAAGATGGAAAAATTGTGCAGGTCCATGGACAATTGCGAAACATGCTTGAAGCACTTCAAATGCACGCTCAACATCCTTCCTATACGCCTCTTGGGCTGCTGCAAATAATTTTTGCTTTTGTCCTTGTGGAGCTGGGATTGTTTTCATAAATGTTGCCCACTTTGGATATATGCCATCAGCAAGGTAATATCCCATTATGTAGTTATGACCATTGATTGAGAAATGCACTGCAGGAGCACGTCTTTTAGCAAGATCATTAAATATATGAGACCGTTCTAACACATTAATATCATTATTTGACCCAGGTAACCCAAAAAAATGCATGCCATATCTAAAGATCATATTATGCTATTGCCTCTAAAATAATAGTAGGCTCACGAATATGACCACAATATTGATCTTTCCATGTAGTTGGACAATTTTTCTACTTCCAATGCATGCAATCAATTGAACCTAATGGAAAACCTCGACGCTTGCCATAAGCTAACAGTCTAGCAATGTCTTCATTGTTTGGCTTTCTCAAGTATTCCTCAGAGAAAACATCAATTACCGCAGTAACAAATTTTTTCAAACTTTCTAATGCAGTAGTTTCCCCAATCCGCACATATTCATCCATCAAATCACCCAATACTTCGTACGCAAGCATTCTAAGTGCAGCAGTTATCTTTTGTAATGGAGATAAACCAAGTTTGTTGGCACTATTTCTTTTTTGGACAAAGTAAGAGTCATGAACTTCTACCTTAGATTGAATACTGAGAAAAAGAGAACGCTTCATCTGAAATCTCCTAAGAAATAAAGCGGGTGGATATATTGGTGTGGGAGCAAAATAGTCAAGAAAAAACTTCTCATGGCCTACCAAATGATTACGTCGGATATAGCGATGATGTTTAGGTTGTAATGTTTCCATAACAAGTTCTTCGATTATCTCATCCTCATCTGAGTCATCAAGAAGCAACTTGCGAAACAAAGAGCGATTCATGGATGCAACCTTTAAGACAATTGGAAAGCAATTATTACTAAAGATGCAAGAAACATTACCAATTCATGCTTTTAGTGCCATAAGCAATCATTATACCCACAAGTACACACGCACAAGTCATAACACAAACAAGATGAACAATAAATTTGTTGAAACTTTAAACTTATTAGGCCCATAGGGAATAGCTGCTCATTAGAGTCAAACCCATGGTTGTTCCCAAGGGACTTAAAAAAAAAAAAAATTCTTAAAGGCACTGAGGAAATGCCACCTGCATGACTTAGGATTACATGGCCCTATATACACAAGCAATTAAATTTCAAACTAAACCTATACTTGTGAGAGAGAAATGACAGAATACTAAGTTCTTTTATGCTAAAGTAAACAAAAAGATCAAAGCAGAACAAGAGGAAATTAATCCCTCCCTTTTCCATTCCTCCACATCAACCAAACAATGATATCCTATCCTTTCTCTCATCTTCTTATTACTATAGATGCAAGAAACATAACCAATCCATGCTTTTAGTGCCATAAGCAATCATTACACCCACAAGCACACATGCACAAGCTACAACACAAACAAGATGAACAATAAATTTAAAGGTTTATACATATATCTAGTTTAAGATTAAAGTCAAGTGACATAAGCCACTACTAAAATGCATGAAAGCCTCTCATAAGTTACTACCAAAATACATAAAGGCCTACATAAGCCACTACCAAAGTATCACCTAAATGTCCCAACCTTTTCCTAACATACATAAAGGCCTAAGCTACATCTAAAAAGCAATCAAACCCATTAATTACGTGAACTTCGTCTTGCCATGATTTCCTCTTGGAGTTGTTCATAAAAAGCGTTTTGTGCTCCGATCAAGGCACTTGTATCTTTCATCATGATTCTCTCCTCCTCTAACATTCATTGCATCTCAAATTTTTTCCTCTCAATCATGACTCTTTCCTTCTCAATCTTAAGTTTTTCTTCGCCTCTTTCCTTCTCAATCATAAGTTTTTCCCTCTCAATAAACATTTTTTCATCTTCCAATCAAGTTATCTCCTTATCCCTCAACTCTCCCAAGGGCAACTTCTCCACTTTGATACGAAGACTCTCTATGTCATGTTCTTGTGATTCCTCAATAAATTTCAATTTCTTGGTCAAATAGTCCCCTACATATTTTCCGGTGGCTTTGTTCTTTCGGTTGGCCTTTTCGGCCTTCCTACCAATTGGCCTCTCAAAATTGGAAGTGTCACCAAGTCCGGACCCACAATCCCCTTCGCCAATAGATGTTGACTCATGAGTTGGAGACACGTATGCTCTCGATCTTCCATTAGGATCGATCCACTTTGGTTGGTCCTTTACCATGAGCCAACAATGTTCAAGAAGAAAGGGTTTCTTGAAGGTTTCTTTATACAAAGCCTTCGCATTGGCAATCTAAAAAAATTAAAAGAAATATAACATGACTATTATCTTCAAACTATTGGTGAATGGGTATGTTAACACTATTGTAATATAATTTATACCATATCTTGTTCGGTTATACCACTTTGATGACGTGCGTTAACTTTAGCCATGCACCCACAAAACTTATTTGTCTTTTCATTAATCATTCCCTAACGACTTATCAAGAAGATAGCAGTATGTGTGGCATTAGGTGTATTGTACAGTGTGAAGTATTCCCAAACTTTTTGACGAAATGTATTTTGTGTTTGTTCATTACTGTGTATGGCATCAATACTAGTATTGAGCCATGTTGACATTAGGAGTTGATCTTTCTCTACACTAAAGTTAGTGCCCCGTTTTCCTTTTTGTAGAAGAGGCATTTTCAACTTGAGGTGGAGAATCAGAAACTGACATAGGAGTATTTTGAGATGTTCTCAAAAGTTGTGAGTCAATTTCTATATTCCCGTTCATGATACCCGTGAAATGTGTTAGGTCTCTACGTGACTCCATAAAATTAGAAACAACACTACACTTCCAAGCAAACTAAAAGTAAAGATCAATACTGTATAAATTAGAAAAAAAAATATGTAAACTTCCTTGCACACAGAAAATTCTCAAACTAACATTTATATCAAAACTTAAAAGACTTAGAAGTATAACAGTAGAACATGATTATGCATAAAAACTTAATTTGACATGTAACTTAATCCCACTGATAAAGAAAACAACAAATTCATTTTTGAGCATCTCAAAACCAAACTAACAATTTCTCATTAAAACTAGAATTCATGATTCAAGTTTGTTTGAAAGAATTTCGAAATCAAAAAATCAATTCCTCATAAATTAATTCCAAAGATTCACCGATCATGAAAACCAACATGCACCAGATTGTGATATCATCACACATCAAGAGCAGTTAAGACTTTACATCTTAAGAAGTGACTTACAGCCACTACATATAAGACAAGTAGACAACACCAAGACCTTATTATATGTGTTTGGAAGTAACCCACCTCAGCATGTATTGTTTACTTCAAAAAAAAAAAAAAAAAAAAAAAAAAAAAAAGCTGGAGCCAGAAAATTACTTACTTATTTCTAAAATAATTTGGTTTAATTAATCATTTTACAATTAAATTTCTTGTTCAGAATCAGACAAAATATCTCCTTTCACGGAAAATGAATAAACACAAACTATTTGACCAATTCTACAACTTGCCCTCATTTTTATATTTTATTTTTTGAAGTATTTATTTATAGATCAGGATATATATATATATATATATATATATATATATATATATATATATATATGTACCAATCATAAATTATTCTATAGTTTTTTATTTATTATTTACTGAAAAGGAACCAAAGCCACAACCACATGCCATGTGAAAGAAAAAAAATCTAATAATTAACACTGGCAATCAATTTGATTGAATGGTTCTTTATTTTACACAGAATCAATAAGAGATTTGAAATCAAATTCCATGCTTTGTTGAGACTATTTAAATTAAGAACCGACAATATTTTTTAACAATAAATTTCAACCCACAATATTATTTTTTTGCAATTACTTACCATTGAGCCAAAATTCGTGAACTATGCAAATAAATTAGAATCAACGAACAAAAAATTAGTAAGAAGCAAAAACAGAAACAAAAAAAATTGTAGCCTTCCTTGCACACAAAAAATTCCCAAACTAACATTTAAAAATAAAAACATAAATTCTTGCAAACAGAAAATTTCCAATACTTTCCAATCCTCAATGATTTATCATTAGATTCAACAAATATTATAAATTTATCATTCCAATTACCCAAATAAAAAATCCCAAGCATGTAGATGAAGAAGACAGAGACAACTCACCTGAAGGCGTGTCGGGTTGGAGGCGTGGATCGGCAGCGGGTGGGACAGAGAGGTGAGAGTTCAGAGGTGAGAGTTTGAGAGAGTTGAGAGCATCAGAGAAGGCTGAGATGGGTTGGAGGTGTGGATTGGTGGCGGATCGGAGGCGTGGGTCTGAAGCGTGGATCGGTGGCTTAGGAGTTTGACGAAGTGGGTCAGCTGGTGGGTCAGTGACGTCGAGCTTCGGTGGGCCGGTGACATTGAGGATCAAGTCAGGCCGGCGGCTGTGAGAGTTTGAGAGAGTGAGTCTGAGAGAAGGTTTTGAGAGAAGGTGAGACAGAGAGGCGAGAGTTTGAGAGAGTGAGTTTGAGAGAAGGTTGTCTTCAGAGAGGCTTGCACGGTTTGGACTTTGGAGAATAAAAGAATAGAAAAAAAAAAAAACAAAGAAATATTATTTTAAACCGGATGGAGAATAAAAAATCAATTTTTATTTATTTTTTATTTTTTTATAACTCTCAGCTACAGTGCACAACCATATATAGCTGTGCACTGTAGCAATGAAGATAAAAATTCTGCCTTTAGCTCTACTATTGCAACCCTCTTTTTTATGTGTAGTGGTGCTAAAAATAGTTTTTTAGCACCACTATTGCTAGTACTCTAACAAGTACCAAGAACTGTTGTTTAAATGTCCAAACATGTGGCCATCACACTAAATTCTATATTTGGTAAGGTGAGTTGTTGAAGTGGTGTTTAAGTTATGTTATCTCAAATATGTTATCGTGACTACACCTCAACGTCTCTTCTCTCTCACGCCATTTGTCCTTTCTGAGTCTCTACTCTTTCCATCCTTTCTGAAGCTCACATCCCCTCTCTCTCTTGTACAACAGCACTCCCTTCACCATAGAGTAGCTAACCCTTCATTAATCCCACTCACCCTCTCGAACCCCTCATCACTCATCCCAACGGCCACCCGTATAAAATAAACCACGTAGTACACACAACTCGAGCAATTATCTTCGTCGTAATTCGTAAGCATGCCTTGGCTTCCTCATGTCATTGACCAAAGTTTCAAACCCATTAGTTGTCAAACTACGCTAACCTAGCTATTGTGTAAGAAGGCTAAATTATTCTAGTTGCATAAGAACATTTCATTGATTGTCACAATTCAGCTCCATTCATGGAACACACTCAACAAATGTCACCCCACATAGCCATTGTGCCCAGTCCAGGGATGGTCACCTAATCCCACTCGTTGAACTCGCCAAGCGACTAGTCCTTCACCATGGTTTCTTAGTTACCTTCATTATTACCACTGATGGGTCACCAATGAAACCTCAAAAAGCTGTTCTTTAATCCCTTCCCGATGCCATATCCTCCATCTTTCTTCCTCCTGTGAGCTTTGATGACCTTCCTGAGGATATTAAAATTGAAACCCAGATCGGACTCAGCCTAACACGGTCCCTCCCTGCTCTACGAGACTCATTCAAGGTCTTAGCTGAGTCAACTCGGCTAGTGGCCTTGGTGGTTGATGTATTTGGTACGGATGCTTTTGATGTGGCTAAAGAATTCGATGTTTCGTCTTACATTTTTTACACTACAAACGCGACGGTTTTGTTGTTGAGCTTTTATATACCTGAGCTTGATCAAAAGTTTTCTTGTGAGTATAGAGACTTGCCTGAACCGTTCAAATTACCTGGGTGTGTGCCGATCCATGGGAGTGATTTTCCAGACCCAATGCAAGATAGAAAGAATGCGGCCTACGAAAGGATTAAATTCAGTACCAAACGATACTCTCTTGCTGCTGGAATTATGGTTAATAGCTTCATAGATTTGGAGCCTGGTGCTTTTAAAGCTTTGAAGGAAGGAGGAGGTGGCAAGCCACCGGTTTACCCCGTTGGACCGCTAATTCAGTCCGGTTCAGATCGTGGGGTTGATGAGTCTGAGTGTTTGAGGTGGTTGGATAAGCAGCCAAGTGAGTCAGTGTTATATGTTTCATTTGTTAGTGGTGGGACTCTTTCACATGAGCAGCTAAATGAATTGGCCTTAGGACAGGAAATGAACGGACAAAGGTTTCTTTGGGTTGTTAGGAGTCCACATGAAAAAGGAGCCAATGCTACTTACTTTAGCGTCCAGAGCATCAATGACCCTTTCCATTTTCTTCCCAAGGAGTTCTTGGAGAGGACCAAAGAGGTGGGTCTAGTGGTGCCCTCTTGGGCTCCTCAAATTCAGGTCCTAAGCCATGGCTCGACCGGGGGGTTCTTGACCCATTGCGGGTGGAACTCAATTCTAGAGAGCATTGTGCATGGCGTGCCATTGATTTCATGGCCACTCTATGCAGAGCAAAGGTTGAACGCTACATTGCTAGCTGATGATTTGAAGATTGCATTTAGGGTCGAAGTGAATGATAACGGCCTGGTAGGACACAGAGATATTGCAAACTACTCTAGAAGCCTAATTGAAGGAGAAGGGAAATTGCTCCGGAACAAACTGAAAGAGTTGAAGGATGCAGCTGAAAAGGCATTGAGCAAAGATGGGTCGTCTACAAAATCACTGGCCGAGGTGGCTCAGTTATGGAAGAGACACAAAAAATGACGTCCTTAATTACTAGAACATGATAAGGATCAGTACGGTGTGCTTTCTTGCGCTTTGTCTTGAATTTATTTCAAATTATTTCTTTTGTTTGTCAAATGCCATCACCTGCCTTTACTACATCTTTAACACACAAACACACACACACACGGATCATTTACATTAAAAATTTCATGGGGTGAATGAGGTTGGATCATAGGTGTTTTGTCTCTCTTTCAAAATGGGAGTGCGGCCTGTGGCAATCTCTATGGCAATTCTTTACAAAAGAGCTTATTCCACAGATTTTTCTCTTCAATGACAACTTCGATATATACTAGGGTTGTAAGAAGCATGTTTCTCTCATATCAAACTTAATTTTCGAAAAAGCTTTGAAGTTCTACAAAAGCTTTTAGCCTTGACTTTGACAAAGTTCATGGCTTAAAAAAATGGTGATGAATGAGCTAGGTGGTGCCTCAAATTATTGTGGTCTTCTATAAGTAGAGTCCAAATCTTCTGTCTCACTTTTTTTGTTCCACTCTACACTCTACCAATAAAAACTTGCCACATGTTCACCTAATTGATTAAATACTACCATTAATTAATAATGATAGTATTAATAAGTCAATAATTGTATTATTTAATTAATTAGGTGAACATGTGGTAAGTTTTTATTGATGGAGTATAGAGTGGAGCAGGAAAAGTGGGACAGAATATTTGGACTCCTACAAGGATGAGTTCCACTATGATTTAATTACTTTGAAGACATGTGGTCAATTTTGATTAGCCAAAATAAAAAAGTCTCACTAAAACTTGTATTTATTTTTACACAAAAAGTACACCCCCTACAATTTGGAGTTGTTTAAATTTTGGCAATTTACGTTTCAAAATTTTTATTCTCATGTTTGATTTTATTTTCAAATTGGAAATATTGTCCTATTTCATTGATAATCTATCAATTTATAATACATTTTTCTTCCTACAACAACGAAATTTTTGCATTTAATAGCATTTTACAGTAAGTATTTTTTGAAATAATTAAATATGAATGATACTTAATGCTTAATTGCTAACAGAAATGAAAGACGTGCGGTGGATATGAGAACGGAACCAAATATGAAGGGAAAATATGTGAATGTTGAAGCATAAAGGGCCAAAATAAAAATATATCACATATCACATTATGGGAAGAATGATGTATCTTTATTATGTTGTTGCAAGTGACATATCACATTTTTTAATTTATCAATTTGATGTTCCTTCTTAAAATAAAATAAAAATTATTGATTTAATGTTATAATTTAGATGTCACACAACACCATTTAATTTTCTCTTTGGTATTTCATTTAATTATTTCAATGACACATGTAAATTTAGAATTGATCGGTATAGACACCCATATTGCAACCCTTTATTTTCATTATTTTTCACTGTTTTTGTGTTTGGGGTAAATTTTTTAGTTTGGCATAAGTGAAAAATTTTAAAACTGACCTTGGTCCAAATGTCCAAATTCTAAGTGGCCATAAAGCATCTAGGGATAAATTGGTCTTTTTATATTTTTGTGTTTAAAACAGTTCTAGAATCATTGTTTTTATAAATGCTTAAATTTGATTGATCGATCATGATCTTACCATAAACATACTTTCATGATATTCGTTAAGGTTAATTTTGATTGGTTCTAATAAGATTAATTAAAATTTAATTAAAAGGTAGAATTCTATTGGTTGTTAGTTCTAATTAGAGCATTCACAATGGGAAATGCTATTCTACTCTATTTTACCATCTTAAAAAGCTACTTTATCAATTATATCACACCATTTTACAATACACTCAATATCCCAACTTTTATTTTCCTATTCAACTTATTAAAATAATATAATCTAATCTCTCTTACTTCATTCTCCACCATCAATCTGTTTATCTTTTCCTTACTATCTCCCTTTCAACCACCCATCACCACCACCTCTGTCACAAGAAACCCACCACTACTAGCGCTAAAAAAACCCATTACCACCACCTCTGCGACAAGAAACACAAAAACACAAAAAATCAAAGAAATCAAATATTCCACCACCACCACAGCAACACAAAAAACATCCACGGCAACACAAATAATCCACCACCATAGAAACTGTAAAGTTGTGATTTACAACTATGTTCTATGTTGGCTTTATTCCATGACAAAAAGTGTTGTAATTGCTTTAATTTATTTCCTTGTATTTTGTGGGATTTTGTTGTATTGGGTTTAGTATGAAGTTGGTGAAGACTCAAGCATAAAATAAAAAATCAGTGGATTTTGCGAGTGTCTCGCTGGAAGCTAACCCGCGAAAGAGTCATGTGAGAAGCACATGACTGGAAGCTGAAGAGTTATGCCAGGCTGTCGTTTTCGCAAGTGTCTCGCGGGTAAGGCTTTCCTGCGAGGTAGTCGCAAACATTCTGTCTGGAGGATTTTAAAGAGTGACTTTCTTACCTTTCACCCATATTATATATACCATCATTACCCACAAATGTAGGAGAGGCAATCCAGAGAGAAAAAAAACCCTAGATAGGTTTTTTACAACACACACACACCCATCTTTTAGAGAGAGAGCTACTCATTCTTAGTGAGAAATCATTGTAGCCTTTTCTCCGTCCCTTTCTTATTGTCATACCTTGAGAGGAGATTTGTACCCAAACACAACCCACACCTATTCAGAGTGTTGAGAGTATTTTGGAGCTGCTGGGAAGCATTGGAAGAAGCCAAGGATGGCAGATGCAACATGGAGCTTGTTGCAGGATCCGGAGAGCTAGACAAGACACGGTTCTGAGAAGCCTTGTTGGAGTTGGAGTTGGAGGTTGGAGGGTTTAGGTACATCGGGTAGATTAGGCTTGGAGGGTCTCTTGCTAACCCATGTATCCCAACTAATTGTCTAGTTGATCGATTACCACTTGGAGGGCGGCAGAGAGGTTTTTCGCCGAGTTCTTCGGTTTTCTCTTCGATAACACATCGGTATGTTATCTTGTGTTTGCATCTTTCTTCCCTACTCTTTTACATTCCATTTTACAGCTGCGTTGCTTTGATTATGGATTAGAGTAACTTGTTTGTTTATTCGCTCGCTTTTACACTATTTCGCACTTAGTATTAAGTTAGTGTAAAATCAATCGAGTCGTAACTTTAATTTGGGGGTCTAAACAACTCTTGTGTTTTCAACACATTTTCGAGCATTCAGAAAGACAACAACACAAAAAATCAATGAAAAATCCACCACCACCACAGTAACAACACAAAAAAAAAAAAAAAAAAAAAAAAAAAAAAAAAAAAAAACAAAGAAAAATCCACCACGGCAAATCCACGGCAACAACACACCCACCACCACCATGGATAGAAACCCACAAAATATTAAAGAAAAATTCAAATCAAAATCCACTGGAAATCAAATCCATTACCATTGTGAGGCACCAGAAATCAAACAACCCACTCGGAATTCACACACCACCATGAGGCACACGACGCCGGTCTCACCATGCCACATGCCACGCCCACGCCCGCACCAATCTCCACACCATGTCCACGCCAACTTCCAACCCAGCTCCGGTGGCATGCTTAAAAGAAGAAGACAGAGATGTGAGAGAGGGAGTGAGGATGAAGACAAAGATAGAATCAGAGGAAAGAAAAAAGAAAAAGATGAAGAAGAAGAAGAAGAGAACTGAGTGTACGTTGATCTCCATGCCCTGCCATGCCGACCTCCAACCCAACTCCGGTGGCACGCTTAAAAGAAGAAGACGGAGAGATGTGAGAGAGGGAGTGAGGATGAAGACAGAGATAGAATCAGAGGAAAGAAAAAAAAAAAAAAAGAAAAAAAAAAAAAGAAGAGAACTGAGTGGCTGAGAGATAGAAAACAAATAATAAAATATTTATCCAAGATGCTACAGTACCGTCATAAAAGTAAGACGGTACTGTAGCAGTATTGTAAAATTTTTTACAATTTTACCAGTTTAGTAGGCCAACTGTTGAGTACTTTTGAGACTTGATGCTAAATATTGCTAACATATGACATTTACAATTCCCATTATGAATGCTCTTATAGTGGATATGCAAGCATTTGACAATTCCATGTGAATAATATCATCTTTTTAATTAATTAGAGGTTTAATAGTGGAAGAACATATTCTTGGTCCAATCTCATTTAAGAGTCAGTCTTTCAAGGAACCAATTACATCTTGACTTAAACATTTACTTTGACTAAAATTTAAGAGTCTCATCCTTGAACATCAACATAGTAACTAGGTGATCAAAATGTGTAGGGAGGGATGCTAATATAAATAACGTTTTATATTCGTCCTCAAATTTTACTCCAAAATGTGATAATTGGTTATTCAACATATTAAAGTAGATCTAAACCGTCCCTTACCTGTAAATTAACTATAAAGTAGATTCTTCACGTATAACTTGTCAATATTTTAAAATTTTTTTATATAGAGATCTTAATTAATTTGTTCCAAAATGTTATTATGGCACTGATCACATGAGTTTGACACAATGCTTCACATTTTACATGATCAGTTATAATTGGTATATAATTATCGCATATTCTTGGTGCGATGGTCACTCTAAAAGTATAAGTGTTTGTGGAGTGTGAGAGGGGGCAAGGGATAAGATTCAAGTCTCCAAAAAGGAATTCCAGATGCACATACACGTAAATTAGACTAAAACAGAATTCTGTCTTGTGTCAAATAATAATAATAATAATTGGTATATATATAGTTGGTGCGTATATAAAAGTAAAATTGCCAATAAGGCAATAACAAGACTATTTTTAACAAATTGTGACAAAAAATTTATGATCCTACCATTGTTTAAATTGATGATAACTTAAACAATTTTTTTTTTATAATATTATTTGGGGCAGATTACAACTTACTCACCTATAGTTTATTTGAAATTTAATTGCCTACGTGTGGTTTAAAATTTAACACTTTATCCACCTGAAGTTTGGCCGAAATTTAAGTTACCTACCTTTAGTTTGAAATCTTATGATTCAAATGTTCCGCTGGATTCTTTTTTATTTTATTTGATCATGTATTTTTTTTTTTTTTTTTTTGTATTTTTGGAGGAGAAAGATATAAAAGGAGCAAAATTACATATTTGTCATGTTTTTAGCAAATATGGTTTAAAAAAATCTAATTAAGCTAACTTTAATGGGTAAAGTTTTAAATTTCAAACCACAAGTTAACAACTTAAATTTTAGTCAAACTACGGATAAGTTAGCAACTTAATTGGCCATATTTTGAAACTCAGTCCTTGAGACAAGTAATCACCACGCGGCAATAATACGTAAATGATAAATGACACAACAACAGGGAGGCCAATCATAGTTCTCAGAACCGGACCGGACCGGGAGGTCGGACCGTGAAAACCGTGAACTGGGATGAAAACCGGTTTTTTAAGCTTAAAGAACCGGATTTTTTGTTAATTCCGTGAATCCCTAAAACCGGGGTTGGACCGCATGAACTGGTGAGAACCGTGAGGTCCAACCCCTTAGCAATTTAAAAAAAAAAAAAAAAAAACAACTTAACACAATTTTATTCTACTTAATTAAATTATCCATCTTTTATAAAGAATAAAAAAAATTATAATTAAAATCTTTCAAAGATATTCAACTTTACTTCAAAAATTTTAATGTTTTTATGGTTATTATTTTATTTTATTAACTTTCTTATTTAATTATTAAATATATGCTTAAAAATCATTAAATTTCCCTCACATATATAGATATATTGTCAATTTTGCTAGTTTTATAAATTTAATATCTATATTTAGGTTTTAATTAATTATTAAATTAATTATGACGTCATCACGGTTCGACCCCGGTTCGACTTCGGTTTGACCTCAAAAACCTTGAACCTCTCTCTTTTACGGTTCAATGAATGGTTCGGGTCTGAAAACCTTGAAGCCAAAACGATCACAACACAAGTTTATTTGGAAAAACAAGTAGAGATGTATCTTCTTCACACGTCTGTAAATCAAACCATCTACAAACAACTGCACATTAACTCGAGCTCAAAAAGTCTATCTCTTCCTCGTAATTGGTAATCGTAAGCACACTGTTTTAGGTTGGTGACCTTCACCTTCGCTTCCTCACATCAAATGATCACAGTTTCTGAGCCAATAGGTCACAACTGAGCTCCATCTACAATTTGGCATGGAACACGCTCAACAGAGTTCACCCCACAACCACGTAGCAATTGTGCCCAGTCCAGGGATGGGTCACCGAATCCCACTCGTTGAGCTCGCCAAGCGACTCGTCCTCCACCACGATTTCTTTGTCACCTTCATCATTACCACCAATGACGGGTCATCCATGAAACTACAAAAAGCTGTCCTTGAATCCCTTCCCGATTCCATATCCTCCATCTTTCTTCCTCCTGTGAACTTTGATGACCTCTCCGAGAATGTTAAAATCGAGACTCGAATTGCACTCAGTCTCACACGGTCCCTCCCTGCTCTACGAGAATCAATCAAGGTCTTAGCTGACTCAACTCGGCTAGTGGCCTTCGTAGTTGATGTATTTGGTTTCGATGTTCTTGATGTAGCTGAAGAATTCAGTGTTTCGTCTTACATTTTTTTCACTGTAAACGCGATGTCATTGTTGTTAGGCTTTTACATACCGGAGCTTAATGAAAGGTTTTCTTGTGAGTATAGAGACTTGCCTGAACCAGTGAAATTACCTGGGTGTATGTCAATCCATGGGAGTGATTTTCCAGACCGAATGCAAGATAGAAAGAATGTGGCCTACGAAAGGATGCTATTCAGTGTCAAACAAGTCCATCTTGCAGCTGGAATTATGGTTAATAGCTTCATGGATTTGGAGCCTGGTGCTTTTAAAGCTTTGAAAGAAGTTGGAGAGGGTAAGCCACCGGCTTACCCTGTTGGACCGCTAGTTCAGTCCTGTTCAGATCGTGGGGTTGATGAGTCTGAGTGTTTGAGGTGGTTAGATAAACAACCAAATGGGTCTGTGTTATATGTTTCATTTGTTAGTGGCGGGACTCTTTCACATGAGCAACTAAATGAATTGGCCTTGGGACTTGAAATGAGTGGGCAAAGATTTCTTTGGGTTGTTAGGAGCTCACATGAAACAGCAACCAATGCCAGTTTCTTTAGCGTTCATAGCATCAAGGACCCCTTTGATTTTCTTCCCAAGGGGTTCTTGGAGAGGACCAAAGATGTGGGGCTAGTTGTGCCCTCTTGGGCTCCTCAAATACATGTCTTGAGCCCAGGGGCGGCTCCAGGATTTTTGTTTAGGGGGGGTCAATAAGAAACATAAATTTTAATACTATACATAACAATATGCAGCATCATTTTCAATACTATATTCAAACCAACTTCCATACTCTTTAAATCATTTAGGATTAAATCGACACATAAGTCCTCCAATTTTTGTTTGAGGAAAATTGTGTTCATGAGGCTGAAAATGTATTTTTTGTAAATAATACCTTCTTAAGTTCATAGTACTAGCAAAATAATAAAAAATAAACTATAAGTTCATTAACATATTTTTTTTCTAATACAATAAACATATTAATTATTGTTGTTAAGTAATTTTTTCACAATACTTTAATTTGTTTACAATTCTTTAAAAACGGTAACAGTAAAGACACATAGAGATGCAAAAATTCAATTTAAAAGTTTACAATACAAAGCCCCATAGACACAATTCACAGTAACACTAGAGACACACGGACACACAGCCCCACACTATTGCAATTCTTTAATAAGTTAGCAATACAAACACCAGCCCCACAGGCCCCCACAGGCAAGATCAGAGTACAAACTCAGAGACTCAAAAACTCAACAACAAAAAATCAAAACACCATAAAAAATATAACCCCACAGCGCCACAGCCCCCACCCCCAAAACACACACACACACACACACAGTGATTCAATGAAAGAGTATATCAAAACACAATAAACAGTGAAAGAAAGAGAGAAAGAGAGAGTTAAAAAACCAGATCAAGCGGCGGCAGATCAAGCGGCTGTAGCAGCAAATCAAGGATAGCCTCGGCGGCGGTAACGCGGCAGATTCTTGGGGCTACAGAGAGGCAGATTTTTTTTTGTGTGTGAAGCAGCCTTTTTCCTTTGGGTTTGGATAGTGAAGAAGAATTGTGGGAGATTTTGGGGGCAACGTCTATGCAAGTAATGTAGCAACAGATCTTAGGTTTTACTGGTCCCTTTTTTTTTTATGATTTTTCAAATTTTTATTTATGGGTTTTTTATTTCTAAGGTTAAAGACCAAAAATTTGCTGTTGGATTTTTTTTTCGAAGTTTATGTTGGGCTTAAAAAAAAAAAAAAAAAAAAAAAAAAAAGGCCAGGTTCAAGTGTGGGTGTGCAAATTTGTATTGCAAGGGTTCAAAATTTTTTTTTTAATATTATATATATATATATATATATATATATATATATATATATAAAATTTCAGGTCAGGGGGTTCATTTGAACCCCCTGACTACAATATAGCGCCGCCCGTGCTTGAGCCATGGTTCAACCGGGGGTTCTTGAGTCATTGTGGGTGGAACTCAATCTTAGAGAGCATTGTCAATGGCGTGCCATTGATTGCATGGCCACTCTATGCGTAGCAAAGGATGAACGCTACATTGCTAGCTGATGATCTGAAGGTTGCATTTAGGGTCAAAGTGAACGATAAGGGCTTGGTGGGACCTAAAGACATTGCAAACTATGCGAGAGGCCTAATTGAAGGAGAAGAAGGGAAATTGTTTCGGAATAAAATGAAAGAGCTAAAGAATGCAGCTGAAAAAGCATTGAGCAAAGATGGGTCGTCGTCTAAAAAATCACTGGCCGAGGTGGCTAAGTTATGGAAGAGAGAAAAAAATGATGTGCTAGCTTACTAGAAAATGATAATAAAGGATCAGCATGATGTAATTTCTTGTACTTTGTCTTGAATTCATTTCAAAATATATGAGTTTTTTTTTGTTTGTCAAATGCTAATACCTGTCTTTGCTATAGCTTTAACACCCAAACACACAGATAGTTAACCTAACGGCCAAATGGCCAGTTTGGATGAAAGGGGAGGAAGAGTGAGATTAAAAAAAAAAATTTTTATTCCTATTTAAATAGTTTTTCATTTTATTTATTTAAGAATCCAAAAAATATCAATTGTTGTCGTTTTCAAAATCCCTAATGGTACAATATGATGAAATTAGATAGAAGGATGTTGAGGACAAAATTTTCATGCCACACGGCTTTATTTTATTGGCAACCTGCATCATATCAATATTATCATGAATTTTGGGTAAATCTATTTCAAAGCCCAAAAAGAGCCCATAATTACTAAACGACGCCAAAGCCTATGGTCCAATACCCATGGCAATATTATCTCATCAAAGTCCATGGTTCGATCATGGCATATCATCTCATTTTCAGCTCATAATCCAAGCTCATGAGTCTTATTGGGAAAATTTTGGGAGTCGTGGTTTGGAGGGTCAAGAAGTATGTTCAGTAAAGCTCCAGTGGTTTAAAGTTGATAAAGAAAACATGTTGCTTGACATGTCTTCCCCAATTCCCTGAACTCTAATGGGTTAGTGTGTAATAGGTAACATCTGGTAAGTCTCTTATATCACATAACACTTAAAATGATAAAACTCTCCATTGCTCTTTACCTAAAACTTAATATTCATCATATAATCTAATTATATTATTTAAATCAATGCCAAACACATGCCTAAATTCTATTAGCTATCTCTATATAATATCTCATCCAACATTAAATGTTCTCCTTACTCTCCAAGCTTTGGTCATAATACAAAAAGACCATAGTTACATCTCTAAAGCTTCATCAAACATCAACCAATGAATTTATTACTTACCAAAATTATATTGAAATAAAACCGTAGATTAAACATATAATCTTCCAAAAGAGAAAACTTATCCAAAAAGTATTAGTAACAACTCCAGCAGAAGCTGCAACACCTCGAGCTTTAGCTTAGGCAGTTCACATATCCAAAGTGACATCATCAATCCATTAATGCCCAATCCCAGCAACTATCTGCTATACCAAAAGAAGTAAGGATCACATAAAAGAAATCCTACCATTTTAAGCCAAATATTTAACCTTCAGCTGCAATACCAGAAATAGGAGGATCCCATAAAAGTTATCTTATCATTTTCAGCCAAACCCACAAATTTAATGCTGAATCTTTCCTCTAGTAAAAGCTATCATTCAAGTGACATCATCTAGTAGTGTCAGCTGCTACAGCAACTATTGCTGTACAGTTGACAGTTGTGTCAGCTACTGTACAGCTATGACTGACAGCTGTAACAGCAACTCCAGCAGCATTAAAGTTTCAGACTTTCTTCTTTTAGCTAAAAACCAAAAATCCACTAAGGAAATCACTCATTTTGCTAAAAGCCTTTCCCTATTTGTTGATTTTCCCTTCAACTAATTCAAATTTACTTACATACTTGGCTCTATATAAAGAGGACCAAGCAACACATAACTCACCACACCATTACCCCCATCATATACTTACTCTCTCATCCTCAATATTTTGAAACTTCATCATTTTGCTACCCATAAACACATCTCCATACTCCTCATTTTCTAACAAGAATCTCTTAGTAAACAACCACGCAACACAACACACCACCACTAACCATCTTATACTTATTCCCTTTCTCTCCATATTCAGAAAATGCCTATATTTTTCTGTTCATAAACACATTTCCATCTCTTTCTCCATTTCTCTTACAAAATCTCTTTTCTTAGAAAGCAACATAACCCATGACATAACACTAGAACACCACTACTACCCCATCTAATGCTCACTCTCTTATTCTCTACATTCTAAAATATCATCATCTTGCTGCCCATATCCCTAAACATATCCTTCTCAATTTCTCTTACAAAATCTCTTCTCTTAGAAGGAAACATAACCGATTATCATAACACAAAAGCCACTCTAGCAGCAACTATAATCTCATGTATTTACTATATTTAATCTCAATATCTCTCACACTTCCATATATTTTACAAACACACTCCTCACAAAATATTCAAACATACTTCTCATATAGCTTCAACAAACGTCATATCTCACAAAGTATCTATATACAATATCCATATTTAACAAAGTATCTATACATACTTCTCATACATATTACAAACACCATGTATTACAAAACATATATATTTCTTATCATCTCCATACATTTAAAAATATATCAAACACTCTTCCAAGAACATGTTACAAAGCCCTTCTCATGGAAGGCATATAATACTAAAATTCATTCTCATGGAAGGCAATATCACTTATATTTGATTAAAAATTAAAAAAGCATTACATGGAGAAAATCATTTAAATGCATAATAAATGGGATAAACTTAACCAACCTATGTACACTGTTGGATATATTCTCTCTCCCTTCAGTTGCACCCATTTTTTCCTTTCAATTATGAAGTCACCATGAAAGGACTTATAATATCATACTATATTGTTGGACTCATTTTATTATGCTGTTGAAATGTATTTTACTTCAATTATTGAGCCACAAACTACAATTATTGAATATGTTTTACTTCATTATCATTGTACCGCTAGACTTACACTACAAAAAAAAGTACTATTGCGGCGGGCCAAAACTGCCGCAAAAGCTCAAAAAACAACCGCTAAAGGTACATTTGACCTTTAGCGGCAGGCTCTATTGTGGCGGTTCTTCCCGCCATTGTTGCGGTGTTGCTATATATCTATTGCGACGATAACAAAAAGCGCAATAGATCTGTCATTTAGCAGCGCTTTTGGTCTATCGCGGCGGGCTTAAAATTGCCGCCATATGAGGTTACCATTCGGGTTAATTGACCTTTTAGCGGTGGGATATGCCCGCCGCTATAGGTGACAACCTATAGCAGTGGGCAATAAGTACCGCTATAGGGCTTCATGTACAATAGACCCTATGTACCTTTTAGCGGTGGTTACGCCCGCCGCTATATGTGTGAAGCTTTAGCGGCGGGCTATAAACACCGCTATAGGTCTTTAATTATATCATAATTTTAGTTCTTCAGCGGTGGTTTTTACCTGCTGCTATAGGTTAATCTTTTTTTTTTCCTCATAACCACATATTTATTACAAATAACCTAAAATAATTTTAGCTCCACTAAGACAATACCACAAATGTAACTAGATAACACCACAAATGTTTCCAAACTAAAATTATATTAACATAGAAATATATTGTCAAATACATAACATTGTCTATAACCATCATCAAAGTTCCAAGCTAATACCACAATCAAAGTTCCAAAGTATTTAAACAAATCCTTCAACATTTCCAAAAAATGCGGTTGTTCAAATGTAGTTCTTTGTACACAAAAAGCCATCAAAAAGTTATAGCAACTTTTTAGTATTGTAGCACCATCATTAGTAATTGTCACATTTCCAATATCATCAATGAGCATCTAAAACCATCAACCAGAAAGTAAATCAAAATTATACCCTTTGGCAGAACTACATAGTCCAAATAAAAGCTTAGTAATGAAAAGGGAAAAGAAACATAAAGCTTGAACATGTTGGCTCAGCAGCAAAAAAAATAATTATAACAGCAATGACAGGCTATATGCCTAATAGATGTTTTTATATACATAATGGTAAAAAAACCAAATTTCAATTCTAAGAAGTAAGCATCAATGACAAGCTATATGCCTAATAGATGTTTCTATATACATATGCACAACTAAATCCTGTAAAAATTAATTTATAAACGTAACAACATCATTTAACTCAATTACATAGAAAAAGCACTTTAGAGCAAGCACCAATACTTGGAAAGGGAGTTAAAATGCCTAATAGTTCTCCATGACAAAGTCAATTAAAGATGTATATCTAAGAAAATATGGTTGAGGACTGAGTTATCATAATTTCACATAATGTGCATTTGGCAACATATGCTAGGGTCACAACACTTGATAACTGAATTGAACCTCCGAAATTTAATTGAAAAGAAGTTAAACAAACTTCAACTAGATTATAGCATACTGACACCCACATAAGAGCTACTACACATTTCAATTATACAAAACAAAAAAAAAAAAAAAAAAAAAAAAAAGGCAAATAGAGGAGAAAAAGTAATGGTCCTCACTTGGATTCTGACAAATGTAAGACATCTCCACAGCACATTCATGACTTTATTATAAAATGATAACGTTTCCCACATATTGGATGCCCACTCCAACCTGAAGTTTTGATAATAAGTTAGTAACTGCAATCTTTTTGGAAGCTAAATCTTAGCAATGTCCCACAACTTAGAAATCAGACAAGATGATTTGCATAGTGATAAACAAGCACCTAATAGAACAACAACCCTTTCTTTTTTTTTTTTTTAATATAAACCCAAAACAAATTGTCAAAAAAAAAAAAAAAAAAAGATAAGGTCCTTTTGTGACAGCAATGACAAAAATAAGAAAAAAATCCTATCTTATAAGCAATCATTTTTCCAAAATTGATTTACGCAAACACACAAAATCAGTATTAGACTAATTTCAAACAATTAGTCCAATCTTAACATAGTCAAATCTCAAATAATTGTATTAGAACATAATGAATTCTTTAAGAAAAAACACACAAACATTGACATATAATTTTAAGGAGAAGAAACTAACCAGAGAGAGGTTTTGAAACTCTAATCATTAAGGAAAAATATAATGAGTGATAACAAAAGTATTAACTACACTCATCATCACTAGATTCATCATCATTGGAGTCATCATCATTACTCATAAACATCATTGTCAAGATCTTCATCATCGATAAGATCTTCATCATCGATAAAGTCTCATTCAAGCAATTCATCCTCACTGATCAACGATGTATTATAAATGATTCCTTCTTCATTAACTCGAGTCCAAGCATGGCTGTCATTTGCATCATCACATGCATCATTAGTAGTTATATTATAAGGGACATTCTCAAGATAGGTACCCACTTCATCATCTTCATCATTATCATCATGTGAAGCATTAATACCAACATCAAACACCTCCCTAGGTTTTGTTTTGACTACCACCGCCCAATCTTTATGTCTTACATCTTCCACGTAAAACACTTGTAAAGCTTGAGATGCCAATACATAAGGCTCATTAATCAATCGATCACCCGTGTGTATCAATTGTGTCAATCGTGAAAAATTGACAAGGGGAAATCCAAACTCATCTTTTTTGCATCCTCTCCATTAATAACGTCAACCCATTGACATTTGAATAGTACATATCAATACTTGTCAGAGTAGTCCAACTCAGTAATATCGATTAGTACACCATAATAAGTAGCACCACCTTCAGTAACAACACAAACTTCACTATTTTGAGTTTTTCTAGTTGCCTCAGATTCTTTGGTGCGAAACTTCAAACCATTTAGGCGTAAATGCACTTTTAGTCCCTACATTTTGACTTTTTTTCATTTTGATCCCTACATTTTATTTTTTCTACTTTTAGTCCATAAACCAATTAGCGCGTCTCATTTTAGTCCTTTCTAGCAGCTAACTAGCGAAAATGGCTGATGTGGCAGCTGGAGCGAATAAAAAAATAATATAAAATGTCACGTCAGCATCTAATTTTTTCTAAAATAATTTATAAATTTTAACTAAATAAAAAAATAAAAAATAGAATTAAAAACAAGAAGAACATAAAGAACACAAAAACAAACCCAGAACCAAAAACAAACTCAAATTTAAGAACACAAAAACAAACAAAAAAGAAGGAATTCAAAAATTTTCTAAAATTTTCTTAGTCAACCAGCATAACATCACAAAAATTAAAATTCCCAATTTTAGAAAAAAAAAGGGGGACAAAAAAAACTAACCTAATACACTACTAACCCAAATATCTCTCTCTGCTTGAATTCTCTCAATCTCCGTTTCTCTCTTTGATTTGCTTCACTCCAAACCCTCTGCTCCAAACCGAGAGACCCATGGCAAAAGACACTAAGCTCCAAACCCAGACACCCATGGCCAAATAAAATAACATTCTTTCTTCGATCTACCCAGAAACCCACCTTGTCCTTCCTGATCAAGTTCATGAATTCCTTGGGGATTCATGTCGTTGTGCACATCGTAGCACTCGAAGTTGATCGACACATGCATCGCCTCCATTGCACGAGACCAGCGTCACCACATCAGAGCTTCGTCGACAAGTTGAGTCATGTGGGTCACAGATCGGGTATAGTAAAGGGCTATGAAATTGAGGGAGATGATGATTTTTTGTGTGCGTTTGGCTGCTAAGAGAGTGGGGAAAAGAACCAATCGGATCACTCTCTCTCTAACCTGGGTTTGTTTTTCCCTGTGGGTGTTGATTTGTTTTAAATTTCTGGGTTTGGTTTTTTCATGTGGATTTGATGATTTTTCTGGGTAGGAGGTTCGATGATTTTTCTAGGTTAGAGGTTTTAGGGTTTGATGATTTTTCTGGGTAGGAGGTTTGATGTTTTTCTGGGTTGGAGGTTTTGAGGTTTGATAATTTTTCTGGGTTGGAGGTTTGTTGATTTTTCTGGGTTAGTTTTTTCATCTGGGTTTGATGATTTCTTCATGTTAGAGGTTTCAATGGAGGATAGGGATTTTGTATGAATTTGTGCATGTTTATTTGCTAAGAAAATACAAGAAAAGAGAAAAAAAATCTTAGATTATTTTAATTTCTAGGCAACCTGAAGAACATGAAGAACATGTTACCCTTGTTTGTTTGAATTCCTTTTTTTTTTTGTTTGTTTTTGTGTTTTTAAATTTGAGTTTGTGTTTGGTTCTGGGTTTGTTTTTGTGTTCTTTACGTTCTTCTTGTTTTTAATTCTGTTTTTAATTTTTTTATTTAGTTAAAATTTATAAATTATTTTTAAAAAAATTAGATGCTGATGTGGCATTTTATATTATTTTTTTATTCACTCCGGCTGCCACGTCAGCTTTTTCCGCTAGTTAGCTGCCGGAAAGGATTAAAATGAGACGCGCTAATTGGTTTAGGGACTAAAAATGGAAAAAATAAAATGTAGGGACCAAAATGGAAAAAAGTCAAAATGTAAGGACTAAAAGTGCATTTACGCCAACCATTTATAACATAACGCTTGAACTGTTTTACTTCATTATCTAGTTATCGAACAAGCCATATGACTTTATCAAAGAGTTTCTTTTTCTCAGATGCATCCATTGACATCACCTATTATAGACAATGATGTTTATTATAAGTATGCTATCTAAAGTGTTACAACCAAGTTTTATATATAGAAAATAAAGTTTTATATGTATGCTTTACTTACATAGTTTCTAAACTAGCTGCAGAATTTCTCCATGTGCTGCTTTTAAATAACATCATCGGTTACATGAAAAGAGAAATTAGCCTTAATCTCTATTATGTGTTCACTATGTAGACAAACGTTTTAGTGTTAAGTTAGAATATTGTACTTGAATGCAATGAAAGGATACACAATGATATATTACTTACTCGCGAAATGGGGTGATTTCTTCACAATTGAATAGCACATAACAATGTGCTTGGATCCATGAATTTGAATCTACTGTAATGCTCACCACCGTACCCATGGATTCCTTAACATTCCTTACAGGCCGATTGAATGCAGTTTCAACAGATTTAAAATAGCGTGACCAGAATGCTAAGCATTCCTCTGCTATATACCCTTCTGCAATGGAGCTTTCTGGATAAGTTTTATTATGCACGTAAGACTTAAGTCTTGATAAGTACCTATTGGAAAACCCAAGATCAACAACGGAAAATTGATAATTTAAACAAAACCAAATTGACCAAGTTACTATATGTGTTACCTCTCTATGGAATACATCCAACAATAATAAACTGGGCCAGCAACTTTGGCTTCGCTAGCCAAATGCACGACTAGATGTACCATCACTATAAAGAAAGAGGGAGGAAATATCCTTTCTAACTCACACAATGTCAATGCAATTCTCTTCTCAAGAGCCCTAAGTTCCTCCACATTTAGTACTTTGGAACATATCTCCCTAAAGAAACAAGATAAGTCAATTAATGCCTACTCACTTCAGGGGGCAAAGATCCATGTATTAGTATCGGAAAAAGTTGCTGCATTAAGATGTGATTATCATGGCTCTTCATCCCACTAATCTTGCATTCTTTGAGTTTAACGCAACGTGAGATATTTGAAGAATATACAACTGGCACTCTAACATCCTTCAAAACTTGTATAAAACCATCATTTTCACTAGCATTCATATTGTAGCAGGCATGTGGTATGCGTGTCTAATCGTTCCCAATCTTTTCCAAGTAAAGTTCACTTCTTATACCCATATCCTTTAAATCTTGACATGCCTTCAAGTTATCCTTTGTCTTGCCATCTAAGTTCAACAATGTTCCGATTATATTATTGACTACATTCTTCTCAATATGCATCACGTCAAGATTGTGACGCAACACATGGTACTCACAATAAGACAAGGTGAAAAATATATTTCTCTTCTTCCACACAGTTAAGGCTTCCTCCCCTCTTTTTCTTTTATTGGGCAAATTAATTTTTTTCTTCCCAAACACATGATCGGCTACAGCATCCGTTTGTAATTTGATTTCCCCCCAGATACTGTAATAAGAGCTGATCTCGTATCAACATGCCCATCAAATGAATTTTTTTGCTTACAAATTTTATGATTACCATCCAAGAATCGCATATGTCCAATGTAACTAAATTTCCTTCCATATCTTAACCAACGAGACTGTCTATCATAGTTACAAGAGGGACATACAGGAGCACCTTTGGTATTCCAACCCTAGATATCACCATATGCAGGAAAATAATTTATGGTCCACAATAATGTAGCATGCATTTGGAATGATTTTTTGGAAGACACATCAAACGTTTCTACTCCAACATCCCATAACTTCTTCAGTTCTTCTACTAGGGGTTGTAAGTACACGTCTATATCGTTTCCGAGCGAGGTTGGATGGGGAATAAAAAAAAAAATAGCATGAAAGAGGACCTTTTCATGCACATCCATGAAGGGAGATTGTATGGGATCAAAATGACAGGTTATGTACTATGAGTACTACTCATATTCCTATATGAGTTGAATCCATCTGCTGTTAATCCAAGCCTTACATTACGAGGCTCAGATGAGAACTCTATGTACTTAAAGTCAAATGATTTCCAAACTTCAGAATCAGTAGGATGCCTCATTAACCTGTCATTCACACAACCATTAGCATGCCACTTCATATGATTGGCTATTTTAGGAGACATAAATAGTCGTTGCAATCTTGGCTTTAAGGAAAACCAGAGTAGGATCATTGCAACTTTCTTCTTTCTTTTCCTGGAGGAAGCATTAGTACTCTGTTGACCTTTAGACTCATTACTTTCTCATCTTGAAAGGTTACAATTTGGACAAGCCTCAAGGTTGGCATTCTCCTTCCAATATAAAATACAATCTTTAGGACAAGCATGAATTTTCTCATAGCTCAAAGCCCAAATCCTTAATAATCTTCTTAGCTTCATAACAATCTTTTGGCAACTTAGCAGTTAAAGGAAGAAAATCATGCAAAAATTGCAGCAACATGGTAAATGATTTGTTAGTCCAACCATTAAGACACTTCATGTGGTACAAATGTACAATGGCTGACAATTTGCTAAAATGCTTACAACCCTCATAACAAGGTTGATTAGCATCTTCAAGCAATTTCATAAACTAAAGTGCATCTTCATGAGGACCTTCTGCAGGACCTTTTGTGTGTTGTTGCACAATAGGGACATCTTCCATTGGCCCAGATGCCATATCTTGTATGGGGAACATGTCATGCAACATGTCACGAAAATCGGCATACTCTATCGGGTTTTCTTGGACATGAATATTAGGAATTTTAGTAGAAGTCTGTGCAGATGATAATTCCCCATTGAAAACCCAAGGGTTATAACCCCTACAAATACCTTTTGACACTAAGTGAGCCTGTACGACATCTATAGGCCACGAATTTGTATGCACACATTTTCTACATTGACATGAAATCGTTCCATCTGGGTGTGCATGGTTAGATGCAAAAATTAGAAACTGTTGGACTCTATCTAAATATTCTCGTGATCTTCTATTGGTAATTTTTATCCAACTCTTATCCAGTGCTATAAAGTGGCTTACAAGAAATACATATAATGTGATTTCATAAAAGCACAAAGCAAGAGTTAACACACAATTCATTTACACAATTTCACTTTAATTTAAGAAATAAATCATCTTTAAACATTCACTTTTACCTATATTCCTAAGAAAACAATGAATTTAAACGCATAGAGAAGTTATCAATACATTTGGTAACTATAACATCATTACTAGTAATAGCCTAAAATGAATTAATCAAATAAAAATAACTCAACAAGAATCATCCAATATTACGCAAAACAATCAACACTTCCAATATCAGCTAAAACCACCTTATTACTACATGCAAGCCTCCTGCTTGCCCCAATTCAACAACTCACCACAAACAGAGAGAGAGAGAGAGAGTGTGTGTACCTTAAGTGTTTCACCAACTTCACTTACTTTGATCACATGAAATTAGATGTGAAAAAGTGGACCTGAGAATAAAATATTCAGGTTTAAAACCTCAATCTAAGGTCAGATCTTTTGCATTCTTGTTCTATCCAACATTGAATTTGGAAGTAGATAAAAGGAAAAGAGCAGTTTAGGAGCATAACTCAAATGTTTGGAAGTGCCATGGTTGTGACACTATTTTTACATGTGGAATAGCAGAAATCAATTCATAAAACAGTTAAGATCACTTTTTACAATCGTGTGATTAAGAAACAATACCAAAAGAGTAACAACAAGAGCGCAAGAGGAGAAGCATATCATTGCAGCCCTATAATTGTAGTCATTCGAATATATCACATGTTGAGCAAAGGTTATTTCAACCTAGAAGTAAAAAAGGAGTGTAGGATTCTAAGCTTCCCTAACAAAATAAAAAATCATACTTCGATGACTTTAAATTACTCTGTTAAGTAAAATGATGAACTGAGAGATTTAAATAATGCATCAAAAGTATAACACTTGGTTTCTTACCAAAAGAACAAAGTAGGGATCAAGTTCTCAAGTCAAAATGAGAATTTGATATATATATTGGGACTTGGATTTAATTCAAGAAGAATCAATCTCTAATATGGTCAGAACTTACATTTTTTACTTATCAAAAAATGTAAGTTTACCAGTGTGAACATATATATCAATTTTTACTTATAGTGGTCTTCACTCCTAGGAATTACAATCTAACTCCTAGTTCAATTCAAGAGCAGAGTACTAATTGTAAAATCAAGTTTGGTGACTACAATTGATCTTTCTATCACAATTAAGCAACTAAAAAGCAAATAAAAAAAAATAATAATAATAATAATGATAATAATACAAATAAAACAAACGGCCAACAATAATGGTTTCATTATACTGCCAATAACAATAATGGTTTCAATATTAAGCAACTAAAAAGCAAAACAACAATAATGGTTTCACTATACTATTTTGTGAGGTGAAATGTTTTTTTTTAAGTGATATTCAAGAAATTTTGTCCAAAAACAAACTGTCAAGCAGCTACAAAAAGAACAGGTGCATAGCAATTCAAAATTTAAGCAATTCTGACTCTTTTAAACAATTCAAAATTTAAGCAATTCTGACACTAAGTAACCAACAACTCCATGATTTTAGTGAGGATAATCTTACCAAATATCTCAATCAAATTAAGGGGTTTGAGAGCAGGTAAAGTGGCCACTAGAGTAGGTATACCTTTGAGCAAAACTCAGACTTATATTGGTAGCTTGGTAGGACTTCAATAAAGAATCAGGTCACAGAATATTCAGAAAGATTTCCTACACATTAAGACAAACATTCAAACTTCACAAATAATCACAAACGAAATTGAGTTGATTTTGAGTTTCTCTCTCGTTTGGGATAGGTGGCTCCCATCTTCTCCGCGAGTGTAGAATATTTTGTCCCTTCCTCGGAAGGTGATTTTCTGTACCTCTCAGTGACAGGGTCACTCAGAGGCTTGTGGGGTTTTTCTCCTTGGGTTACTGGGAAACAGTTTCTTTCTCCTTCCCTCCGTTCCCTCGCTGCCAACATTTTCTTCCTTACCAGTTTTACCTTTTCTTTACCCTTTCTCTTTTACCTTTTCTCTTGTTGATCCACAAGATGGATGACCTTACCAAGACCTGGAGCAAACTTAAGCTGTCGGATTGTGAGGGCTCTAACATGAGGCTAATGGAAGAACAAGCCGAAACAGAGTGGGTGCTGGCAGCAAAATTTCTGACCCGACGCGCACTTAATCTAGAAGCTATTGCAAAAACTTTCTCCCCCCTGTGGAGAGCAAAAGAGGGTTTCAAAGTCAGGAAGGAGGGTGAACATATTATCCTCTTCTCCTTCAAGGACAAAACTGATATGCAGAGAGTCCTTGCAGGGGAACCTTGGAGCTTTGATAAATATTTGGTGGTATTGAAAGTGTTTGATGGCACAAAGGATGTGAGAGACATGAGTTTCGACCAGGCCTCTTTTTGGGTCCAAGTTCATGATCTCCTACTGAGATTTAGAAATTGTTTGGTGGCTGAAAAACTCTGTGAAACCTTGGGAACAGTAAACTGTGTAGAGGATGAAGTAGCCATGACTGGTGATAGGTTTGTGCGGGTCAGGGTCTCTTTGCAGATCTCAAACCCGTTATGCAGGGGAAGAGTGATTACACTGGATGATGGCAAGGATCTTTGGATTCCTTTTAAGTACGAACGGCTTCCAAACCTCTGCTACCGGTGTGGGTGCCTCTCTCATGATGAAAGGAACTGTGAGTTTGGGTCAGCTAGTGATGGGGACTTGGATGAGGAAAGCCCCCAGTATGGGCCTTGGATAAAAGCTCCCCCTTTTGTGCCCTCTAAGTCCAAGATGGTCATGGTACCAGGCACCAGTGAACTGAGGAAGAAAGCTAACCTTCCTCCAAAACCGGTACAGGGTAGGAAATTACCAGTGGTAGTGCTCCGAACTGACAATCCCTCACCTGAGGTAATCTGGCCCGAAAACCAAGGCAAGCCTCAAACTCACCTGCCACGTTGAAGCCGGTTTTTCAGCAGCCAGATCCGGCGCTGCCAGAGGCCTCTCTGTGTGATAAGACTAGAGCAGGAAGCGTGTTAGCTAGTCCAGTGACGTTGGAAAATGTAGCTGAAGCGGGAAAAAATTTTGAGGTGACGCTGGAAGCGTTGGACAAGGAAATAGCCAGGTTTGATTACTCTCCCTTAGCTCCTGATGATTCTTTAACCCCCTTGGGCCCTCCTAAGCCCGGCCCAACTTTCTCTAGCCCTCACCCAAAACAAATAAGTCCACTTACCAACATAACAAACTCAAGCCCTCCTCTGGTGTCGCAAAAACCCAACACATCTCCTAAGTGGACCAGGATTAAAAGACCAGTGGGCTTAAGTGAGGATTATACTGAACTCAATGCTGCTCTGGGAAAAAGAGTAGCTCATCTCCCACCTTGCGACTCAAAACCTTCAAAACGTAGAAGCATGCATATTTCTGAACAGAAAGAAAACATTTCCTCATCGGTGGAGGCTGGTTCCCAGCCCCGCCGAGAACAATGAGTTGCCTATGTTGGAATGTGCGGGGGCTTGGGAACCACCGTACGATTCGAGAGCTTGCGAACCTAGTGCGAGCACAAGACCCCTCTGTCCTGTTCCTAGCCGAAACCTGGGCAGATAATTCAAGGCTAGAAAAACTGTATGATGATCTTAATTTTGACGAGAAATGGGTAGTGGACAGAATTACCAGAGCAGGTGGCTTAGCTCTTCTCTGGAAAAACTCAGTTAGTATCAAAGTAGTTGGCTCTTCTCTTAACTATATTGATGCTGTTGTCAATGATGGTCAGGAGGATTCCTGGAGGTTTACTGGTATCTATGGCTTCCCGGAATCGGGGAGGAAGGTGGAGACGTGGCAATTGTTACGTGAACTCAATAACAAGTTCACCCTCCCTTGGGTTTGTGCGGGTGACTTTAATGAGATCCTTAGGGGTCATGAAAAGCTTGGTGGCTCTCCAAGAAGGGAAGTGGAGATGGAAGCCTTCAGGGATGTTGTTGATGAGCTTGGTTTTGTGGACCTTGGTTTCTCTGGGAAAAAATTTACCTGGAGAGGAAAAAGGGGTGAGGCAATGATTTTGGAAAGACTTGATCGTGCCTTTGCCACCCCCACTTGGTTGGAACTCTTCCCAGCCACCCGGGTTCATCATTTTCATTCCAATGCCTCGGACCATAACCCCATTGTAATCAAACCCGATGGAGTTGTGCAATGCAAAAAAAAACCTTTTCGTTTTGAGTGTATGTGGATGAAAGATTCTGGGTGTAGGTCCACGATTGCTGATGCATAGGGTCTCCCCTCCTATGAGAGTGACTTGGTCATGGCTGCCTCAAAAATAAAACATTGCGGTGAGAAATTGGTGGAATGGAGTCGAAACTCTTTTGGAAGTATTAAAAGGCAATTAGCGGAGGCCTCAAAATTGCTTGTCCTAGCTGAGGAGGCTGCTGCAAAAGGTGGCTCTTTGGATCAGGCCAGGTCTTTAAAGTTGGAAATTAATGAGCTCCTCGACAAGGAGAGCTTGATGTGGTTTCAGAGGGCCCGCGCCATGTCTTTGCAATCGGGTGGCAGCAACACTCGTTTCTTTCACAATCGGGCCTTTCAAAGATATAAGAAAAACACAATCCTGGGTCTGAAAAATAATCAGAATATATGGTGCACTTCTGATCACCATCTTAAGGAGATTGCTACGTCTTTCTTCGTGGATCTCTTCACTTCTTGCCAGCCCGAGGAAAACCACCAATTGTTCGATCTGATTCAGCCAGTGGTTACAGAGAGCATGAATAGCGAACTTACTCGCTGTTTCACTAGACAGGAGGTGGAAGCTGCTCTCAACACTATGGAACCGCTCTCGGCCCCTGGCCCGGATGGTATGCCTCCTACTTTCTTCCAAAATTATTGGTCTATAATTGGTGATGATGTGTCCTCGGCTGTTTTAAATTGTCTTAATAACTGTTCTATGCCTGATGAAATCAACCACACTTATATAACCCTCATCCCTAAGGTTAAGAGCCCAGAAAGAATTTCTGAATTTAGACCAATTAGCCTATGTAACGTGATTTATAAATTGGTGTCAAAAGTGCTAGCTAATAGACTCAAGAGGTTTCTTCCTGATATAATCTCAGAAAATCAAAGTGCTTTCCAAACCGGGAGGCTTATCTCTGATAATATTCTGATAGCCTATGAAACTCTCCATTACATGAAACACCAACCGGGCAAAGCAGGCTTTTTGGCTCTGAAATTAGACATGAGCAAAGCATATGACAGGGTGGAATGGTCTTTCCTTAGGTTGCTAATGATTAGATTGGGCTTCCATGAGAAATGGGTCGACTTGATGATGTTGTGCATTACAACGGTCTCATACTCTCTCTTGATCAATGGGGAACCTACAGAAAAATTTATCCCTTCTAGGGGTCTCAGACAGGGTGATCCTATTTCCCCCTATTTGTTCCTCCTTTGTTCGGAGGGGTTACATGCCTTGATTGAGAAGGCAGCCCATGATGGTCTTATTCGGGGCATCTCCTTATGCCGAAATGGGCCGAGATTAACGCATTTGTTTTTTGCAGACGATAGTCTTCTCTTCTGCAGGGCTTCAATCCAGGAATGCAACCACATCCTGGCCATTCTCTCTGATTTTGAGGCCGCCTCGGGACAAAAACTCAATAGGGACAAAACTACTCTCTTCTTCAGCAAAGCAACCTCCCCGAGTACCCAAGAAAACATTATTAATTTTCTTGGGGTTCCAGAAATTAAGCAATACGAGAAATATCTGGGCCTACCCTCGTTTGTGGGAAGGGGAAAAAAGGCGAGTTTCGCCTTCATAAAAGAAAGGGTTTGGACCAAGCTAAAAGGTTGGAAGGAAAAGCTCCTCTCTCAAGCCGGGAGAGAGGTTCTCATAAAAGCAGTTATCCAAGCGCTTCTGGCTTTTGCCATGACCTGTTTTAAACTTCCTTCCACGCTTTGCCATGAAATTGAGGTGTTGGTCCGAAAATTCTGGTGGGGTCAACGCGGTGGCCGGAGAAAAGTACATTGGGTGAAATGGCGTACTTTATGCCGTCCTAAAAAGAGTGGGGGTATGGGTTTCAGAGAGCTCCAAAAGTTTAATGATGCTCTTCTGGCTAAGCAAGTGTGGAGGCTTGCCACAAACCAGGATACTTTGTTTTACAGATTCTTCAAATCTAAAATTTTCCCTCATGGTTCTATCTTTGAGGCGAATCAGAACATGGGCTCCTTTGCTTGGAAAAGCATCTTAAAGGGCAGGAATATCATCAGTAGGGGTGCTAAATGGAGGGTTAGTAATGGTCGAAATATAAAGGTTTTCAAAGACCTCTGGTTGCCTGGTGGTGGATCGGGTAAAGTCATCTCTCCGACCCGTGATCATGACCCTGAATTGACAGTGGCTGAGTTAACGACCAAGAGGCGCATTGCTGGATTTCTGAGCGGGTTGACGCCAATTTCATCCCTAGTGAGGCTCTCATGGTCAAAGCGATTCCCTTAAGTCTGACGGACACCCCGGACTGGTTGTACTGGCCTAAGAACCATAGTGGAATTTACTCGGTTAAATCCGGGTACAGGCAAGAATGCGACTGGGATGAGCTTGAGGTTCCTGGTGTGTCTGATCAATCCGAGGGGAATGAGACGTGGAAAAAAATCTGGAACCTCCACGTTCCAAACCGAATCCGCGCCCTGCTCTGGCGTGCGTGCAATGACTCTCTCCCCACGAAGGCTAATCTGATGCGAAGAAAACTTCTTCAAGTTGATACTTGCCTCAACTGCAACTTGGAACCCGAGACCGTTACTCATGCATTATGGTCCTGTCGGAAACTCGATCCTGTGTGGCTCCCTCAGTTTGCAAAGCTCAAGGAGGCTGTCTTTCCTCACTCGGCCTTCTTTGAAATTATGCACTTAGCCCTTCAAGACCCTTGTTGTGTGGAGGTATTTGCAAACTCCATCTCCCTGATTTGGCAGTGTCGAAACAGAGCAGCCTTTGATGCTGTTGCTTCAAACCTTGAAAAAATTCCGGAGCAGGCCCGTGCCTTGGTGCACGAATTTCACCAACTCCGGCCAGTCCATGCCAAAGTCCCAAGAACAGCTCGGTCAGTGCGGTGGAAGCCTCCTCCCTCAGGTATGGTGAAAGTAAATTTCGATGGCGTTATTTTCTCAACCCATTCTACAGCAGGTCTCCGCATGATAATCCGTGATCAGGCTGGTCTGGTTTTGGCTGCTCTTTCACAAGAGATTCCCCTGCCTACTTCGGTGGAGACAGTGGAAGTGATAGCAGCGAGGAGGGCTCTCTTGTTTGCTAGAGAGCTAGGTTTTGAGCGAGTTGTGGTGGAAGGTGATTCTGAAGTTGTTATCAAAGCCATCAAAGAGAAGTCTCTTCTCTGTTCGGACTGGGGACACATTTTGAGAGACATCCATGCTCTTTCTTTTTCTTTTAGTAGCATTTCTTTCCTTCATGTAAAGCGCTCAGGTAATAGAGTCGCTCATTGCCTAGCCCGTAGGTCATTGTGTAATCCTCTATTAGTCTGGATGGAGGAAGTCCCTCCTGACTGTGTGGATGTTTATGGCCATGATCTTGGTTTTATTAATGAATAGTTCCTGCCCTTGCTTGTGGGCTGATTCTCAAAAAAAAAAAAAAAAAATCACAAACGAAATTTTTTTTTTCTTTTTTACAAATTTAAGGAAATAATTAGCTTTAAAACAATGTCTTTTTTTCAATTAAAATAAATTTAATAATAATTAAAAAAAAAAAAAAAAACAAAAACTTACCTGGAAAGTTTGGGGGCTGTTGTCTTTGTCACTGTCAGGGAGAATGCCGTGAAAGGAAGGGGTTGTGGGAGTGGTGGTCCTTGGTGGCGAAGATTAACCAGTGTTCCAAGTCTAAACGGTTATCCAATATACATGAAAATTTTTAGAACATGGATAATGGAACATGGCCATTTTCATGTTTTGAGTGGAACTCATCTTTCCTAAAGATGAGTTCCCTTTAAAACAATGGAACTCATTTTTTCTAAAGACAAGTACAGTACTTGAACTCACATCTAGCCAATATGTTGACTCATGAATCATGACTAGTCCAAAACTCCAAAACATTATATATATTTGCAAATTAATTTTACAACATTGCTACTTTTTGGCAAATAGTTTTTTAAAATTGTTGGAAAATTTAGACCCCAGTTGATAGAATTAACACGTTTTAAACCCAAGTTATTAATTATATTTATTATAACTAAAACTGGTTAAAACAAACAAACATCAATATCGTGTCAAAATCATATGCAGCAGAAAAATAAATAAGACAAGATATGATGACCCAGAAAAACCAATGAAACAAACTAGTTTCACAGTAAAAAATCTGAGGGGAAACCTTCACAAAAAGCAATCCACTATAGTAAAAAGAAGTTTTAGATCTAATACAAAATCTTTGTCCCTAGACTCTACAATCCCCGTAGATGAACTTACAGCAAAAACCTTCTACCGCTTCAGAACCTCTGAACTCTTCAATATATGAACGCCACCCTTTGGTGATGCACGAATCATAATACGTGACTAACCAATTGCACGGATCCCAGTACGCAACTTAATCACCAATTAGAAGAAGGTTATTGGCTGCAAAGTTCTTCACTTCATCAACAATAAAGATTAAGAAGCACTTGGTTACAAAACCCTAAAGCGCAAAGACCCAATAGCTTCTTTCAGAGAGAATAAGGCATCAGTCACCTTTTGCATATGTTCTCCTTGTATTCTCTTATGTGACGGCCTTTAAAATAAGCCTTATATAGGTCTAGGGTTGTGAGAAAATAAACCCTACACAAATACATAAGCCTGACCCAAAAATCAGATCTAAAAATTTTGATTTCTATAACCTCGATAGATACCTCGATAGATAGTATCTGTCAAACCTCATTAAATCTCGATAGATAGCTTGGTGTCGAGGAGGTGTCAAGAAGCTGTCAAGGAGACAGAAGCTTTCTCGATCGATCCATCAGTTGTAGAGAAGGTGTCGAGATTGCGATAACAATCAACTAAAGAGCTCGATAGATAGCCAGTTGTCGAGAGGTGTTGAGAAGCTGTTGAGCTATCTGTCCGCAAGTGTCGAGCTATCTGCCCAGCTTTATTGAACAACTTTTCTTTACTTGTTTCTTGGTCCAATCTTCATGGCTTTAATACTAGACTTGAACAACATATTTCTTGCGTTGGGAAATTTAGACCCTGGTTGATAGAATTAACAAGTTTTAAATCCAAGTTGTTAATTAAATTTATTATGAATAAAACTTGTTAGAACAAACAAACATCAATATCATGTCAATAATCATGCAGCGGAAAAAATAAATAAAACAAGATATGATGACTTAGAAAAACCAATGAAACCAACAAGTTTCACAGTAAAAAACCTGGGGGGAAACCTTCCTGAAAAGCAATCCACTATAGTAAAGAGAAATTTCAGATCTAGTACAAAATTTTTGTCCCTAGACTCTACAATCCCCGTAGATGAACTCACAGTAGAAACCTTCTACCGCTTCAAAACCTCTGAACTCTTCAATATATAAACGTCACCCTTTTTGTTGCACGAATCCCAGTACGTGACTAACCAATTGCGCGGATCCCAGTACGCGACTTCAAACACCAACTAGAAAAAGATTGTTGGTTGCAAAGTTTTTCACTTCAATAAGAATGAAGATCAAGAAGCACTTGATTACAAAACCCTAAGGCGCAAAAACGCAGTAGCTTCTTTTAGAGAGAATAAGGCATCGATCACCTTTTGCATATGTTCTCCTTGTATTCTCTTATATGACGGCCTCTAAAATAAGCCTTATATAGGTCTAGGGTTGTGAGAAAAGAAACCCTACACAAATACATAAGCCTGGTCCAAAAATCAGATCTGAAAATCTGAATTCCCGTAACCTCAATAAATACCTCGATCGATCGGGAGGTGTCGTGCTTTAAACCTCAATAGATAGCTAGGTGTCGAGAAGCTATCGAGGGGACAGGAGCTTTCTCGATCAATCCACAAGCTGTCGAGAAGGTGTCGAGATTGCGACAAGAAAAAGTTTGAGAAGCTCGATAGATAGCCAGCTGTCGAGAAGGTGTCAAGCAGCTGTCGAGCTATTTGTCCACAGGTGTCGAGCTATCTGTCTAGCTTTATTAAATACCTTTTCTTCACTTGTTTCCTAGTCCAATCTTCATGGCTTTAATACTATACTTAAACAACATGTTTCTTGAAGTATTAAACACATCATAGACCTACCCAAATACAAGTAAAGTGCGTTTTATCAAAGGATTAACCAACTATATAAAATATGTCCTTAACAATCTCCCCCTTTGGCAATCCCTGGCAAAACTACAACAAACAAATGAGCATATGAGAGAAGTTATAAATCACTTAACTCATACTCACTTGTTACATACAATAGAATCTATCCTAACACAAACTCTTGAAAAACTTTGCAAGAAGAGAGTTTATGGCAAGTAGACTTTGACAACCTGTATTTCTGAAACACTTTAAACAAAACTCATCAAGGCATCTTAGTGTGAAACATAAATTATAGATTGCATACAAACAAGAAACATGTGTATGGAGATAGAAAAGAAATAACACATGTAAAGGTAGGTGAGAGAAGACATACATCAGCATATAAATATCAAAGATAAGCACAATATATGTAAACATGGTCACAAAACCGATGTACAAGAAGAAGGAAGTAAGCACTCCCCTTAACAAAATGAAACACATCTCCCCCTTACAAAGGAATGTATTTCTCCCCCTAACTTGTAGAATCTTAAAGAAAGAAACCACAAAGTCTCCACAATTGCTCCCCCTTTTGGTCATGATTGACAAAGGGTACAAGAAGCTAGAAAGCTTCACCCGAGAGACATAAAGAAGATCAAAGATGATTAAGGGGGTACAAGAAATCCATAAAAATGCATGAATGTAATGAAAAAGGATGCTATGGATGACAAGATAATAGAAAGATGCAAAACACACACACACACACTAAACAAGTCTAACCAATTTTATATTTCCAAAACAAGTCAAGACAGTTTAGTAAGCATACATTAACACATGTAAACCTAGTGATGGCCAAATCACATTGTACCTGCACATGTATCATGAATAGCAAAGAATATTGCGTGTCGTGTGCGAAAAATATCGCAAGATTGCATAAGTGTATACATGTTATGATGATTTGAGATATGAGAAAATCACTTTCACTCATACACAATCATAACTGTTTGATGGGGACTATCACTTTCGAGGTACATCCTATAACTCCCACATCTCCTAGAATACACGCTTGCAATCATATTTAAAGCATTTTTGATCTTTTTGCTTTTTATTTTCTTTATATATTTTCTTTTTAAGCATATCATGCATGGGCATATAAGAGAGAGAAAAGAAATACCCATTAATATTTAACATTCCAATTTTGCTATGCCAAAGCACACAAATGTCATTGACATCACACTTTTGCTATGCCGAAGCATACATATGTCATTAATGATTGGTGGGTAACAGTGGTAAGATGGTTATTTATGCCTTTCTCTTAGGATTTTCTAGTCCTACCCGTCAAAAAGAGTGATACGAGTGTTTAAGTACAAGAGATAACTTAATCTTACTTATCACAAATAAGAGCCACAAAGCTCACTTGCTTAGTTGTGCATAGAGATATTCATCTAAACTATAAAAGATACAAAATTTAGAAAATTTTGTTTCAATGGCCATCCAAGGTACATAAATACCAATGTACACAAACATACACTGTTTTTGTATTTTTCTAATTTTTTCTTTTTATTTTTATTTTGAAAACAAAATGAAATAAAAACTAAATAACTAAACAAAAACAGACAAACAACATGAAAGCAAAAAGAAAGATGCAAATGCATGAAGACATGATAGAAAAATGTAGATGCATGAAAGCATGATTCCAAAAATAGATAAGAAATCAAGCAAAAAGAGTCCTACTTTAGATAGAAAGAATTAAAGCAGAGGACAAACAGAAAAGACAATTAAGTCTTAGGCTCCTTTCTCACCCATATAGCACGAGTCTTTGGCCGTGAAGATGAAAATGCACGTGTCCTAGTATGTGTACTAAAGGACATAGAAGAATTAAAATTCTTCTGAAATTGAGTTAAAAAGCTCAAAACTTTTAATAACTCTCCAAACAAAGGTGTAGGTCCTTTAGAGGAAACCTGTGACCGTTTGGACAATTACTTATGAAGATACAACTTAAAGCAATTAGGACGAATGTGTCCAGCAACACCACAATGGTGACAAACATGAGGTCTAACAAAGGATTTAGAATTAACCAGATCAGTTTTGGATTTCATACCTTTATTACCTTTCTTAGATTGTGATACAAAGACATTCCTTGATCCAGAAGCCGTGGAAGAGGAGGAGGAGGAGCTGGAGGAAATAGCATATCCTAAACTAGTCTTATCAGAATTAGGCTTTTGAGCACTCAATACCTCATTAAGCTTTGCACTAGACATCCTCTCTATTTGAGTTCTAGCTTGACTAAGCTTAATCTCAAGATTCTTGACCTTCTCTTCTAATGAGGTATTCTCCATAACAAGAGTCTCAACTAACCTTATAGTCTCATCTAGTTTGACAAACAGATCAGCCTTTTCAGTTTTTACCTCATCAAGCTCTTTTCTACAAAGATGAGAAGTCTTTTCAGATTTTATGAATTCAGTGCATAGCTTATCATAGGCTTCCTGAAGGGTCATCTTCTTGGGTACTTCATCATCAAAAGAATCCCTACTGTCACTAGCACTCTCCACAATTGCCTTATCGGTTGTGGCAGCAAAGGCCATAACATGACAACATTCATCCACATACTCATCAGAAGAGTCATCCTCAGTATCACTCCAAGTAGCAATCAACCCTTTTCTCTTTTGGCTTCTTGGTCTTCTCCTTCATGAGGTAGTTTGGACACTCTATCCTCATATGACTAAAACCTTTGCACTTATGGCATTGAATAAGGGGTTTCTCATTCTTACCCTTCCTAGAGGATTTAAATTTCCTAGGAGGTTTGCCCTTATCCTTTTTCCTAAACTGAAGAAGCTTGATAATCTCATCAGTTATGAAGGTTAGATCCTCATCATCATCATCATCTTCATCTTTATCTTT
Source organism: Quercus glauca (assembly GCA_023736055.1). Taxonomy (NCBI): domain Eukaryota; kingdom Viridiplantae; phylum Streptophyta; class Magnoliopsida; order Fagales; family Fagaceae; genus Quercus; species Quercus glauca. The sequence continues at coordinate 68,660,186 of CM043316.1, read as the reverse complement.
AGAGTCCTTAATCTCTTCCTCTATACCCTTAAGAGCCAAGTTTTTTCTCTTTCCACCTTTTCCCATTGAGCCTTATCCCATCTCATAGGTTTGAAGGTTCCCTACAAGCTCAGTCAAAGGAATTTGATCAATGTCCTTTGCTTCCTCAATGGCAGTGATCTTGGCATGGAATCTTTCAGGTAAGGACCTAAGGATTTTCTTAACAATTTTGGATTCCGCAATAGATTCTCCAAGATTGAAAGTGGAATTCACAATATCCTTGAGTTTAGCATAGAATTCATCAAAGGTCTCATCCTCCTCCATCCTTATTTCTTCAAAACTACTAGTGAGTCTTTGAAACTTCACAGTCTTTACTGTCTTGGTACCTTCATAGGTGATCCCAAGAATGGTCCATGCTTCCTTGACAACTTCTGTGGATGATATTTTCTTGAATTTTTCATTGGTCACCCCACAAAATAACGCATTTAAGGCCCTACTGTTGAAATTTTCCGCAATGATTGTTGCATCATCCCAATCCATTGGCGCTTCCTTTGGCTTAATCCAACCAACTTCAACAACTTGCCGTACCTATTCACCTAAAGCCTGCAAAGAAACTTTCATACGAACTTTCCAATACGCATAATTAGTTTCATCAAATAAAGGAGGTATAAATAAAGATTGTCCTCTATCCATGACAACAGGGGTCAATGGATCACACTCAGGAAATAAATCCAATCAGAGTGAACCCGCTCTGATACCACTTGTTGAGAAATTTAGACCCAGTTGATAGAATTAACAAGTTTTAAATCCAAGTTGTTAATTAGATTTATTATGAATAAAACTTGTTAGAACAAACAAACATCAATATCATGTCAATAATCATGCAGTAGAAAAAATAAATAAGACAAGATATGATGACCCAGGAAAACCAATGAAACCAACCAGTTTCACAGTAAAAAACCTGGGGGGAAACCTTCCCGAAAAGCAATTCACTATAGTAAAGAGAAGTTTCAGATCTAGTACAAAACTTTTATCCCTAGACTCTACAATCCCTGTAGATGAACTCACAGCAGAAACCTTCTACCGTTTCAGAACCTCTGAACTCTTCAATGTATGAACGCCACCCTTTTTGTTGCATGAATCCCAGTACGTGACAAACCAATTACGCGAATCCCAATACGCGACTTCAAACACCAACTAGAAAAAGATTGTTGGTTGCAAAGTTCTTCACTTCATCAAGAATGAAGATCAAGAAGCACTTGGTTACAAAACCCTAAGGCGCAAAGACGCAGTAGCTTCTTTTAGAGAGAATAAGGCATCGATCACCTTTTGCATATGTTCTCCTTGTATTGTCTTATGTGACGACCTCTAAAATAAGGCTTATATAGGTCTAGGGTTGTGAGAAAAGAAACTCTACACAAATACATAAGCCTAGCCCAAAAATCAGATCTGAAAATCTGAATTCCCGTAACCTCGATAGATACCTCGATCGATCGGGAGGTGTCGAGCTTTAAACCTCGATAGATAGCTAGATGTCGAGAAGCTGTCGAGATTGCGATAATAAAAAGCTTGAGAAGCTTGATAGATAGCCAGCTGTCGAGAAGGTGTCGAGCAGTTGTCGAGCTATCTGTCCACAGGTGTCGAGCTATCTGTCTAGCTTTATTAAACACATTTTCTTCACTTGTTTCTTGGTAAAATCTTCATGGCTTTAATACTAGACTTGAACAACATGTTCCTTGAAGTATTAAACATATCTTAGATCTACCCAAATACAAGTAAAGTTCGTTTTGTCAAAGGATTAGCCAACTACATAAAATATGTCCTTAACATCTTGAAGTATTAAACACATCCTATATCTTCCCAATTACAAGTAAAGTGTGTTTTGTCAAAGGATTAGCCAATTACATAAAAGAATGACATATGTTCTTAACAAGTGAAACACATATGTCCTAACAAAAATGTATGATTTAAGGCATCAAAGGAAAGAGTAGTAGTAGCACTAATGATTAACATCAAACACAGCTATCACCTGTAGTAGCACTAATGATTAACATCAAACACATCTATCACCTGTAGTAGCACTAATGTTTGCATAGAAAGTCAGGTGTGAACATTAGTTAGCTCAACAAGTTAACTCTTTTTGTAATCAAATCCCCATCTACATCAAAGAACTCATTAATGTCTTAGTTAAAAATAAATAAAGTCTCGAAGCAAATGTCATAATGTGCTTTCATAAAACAGAAACATAATACATGCCAACAACACACAATATATAATAATAAATAACTCACTTCAGTAGCTTACACTATATAGATTAAACATTTAAAAAAAAAAAAAACCAAAACAGAAGAACAAAATAAAAGAGATTTTGTACTTGGAATTGAAATAAGGATTTAATACAGCAAGACTTTAGCTTTAGGAATGTTCTACATGGAGCTCCAGAAGAATATTCCTTGCACAATGACACTCATTAATCAACCAAAAAAAAAAAAAAAAAACCTACAGATCGATCTAATGAAGAAAAAGCACCGAGAAGGAAAGTTAAGAAAGATAAAATGCAAAGAATGAAACTAACATTGGAATGAAACTTACCAGAAATGAGTGGGTTAGTCTCCAGTGAACCAAATTTCAAAACTAAAAGCTCAGATTAAAATCTTCGGTGGGAAAGAAGCGAGTACGAAGCCTGGGTTGGGGTCGGACCTGAAGAGAGTGGCAACAGCAAGGACGAGAGGTGGCAGCGGCAAAGACGGAGTTAATGGCGGAAGCTTGGCTGAAGTGAAATTTTGGAGAGAGTGAGAAGGAATGTTATTTTGAGAGTGTGAAAACCTAATAAGTGGGAAGGCAAAAAAAAATAAAGGGAAATTTTAGGGCTAGGAAATTTAAAGGTCTATTGTGGCGGTTCAACCTGCCGCTATAACTAAGAAAAACCACCATAAAAAGGAGTACCTATTGCGGCGGTCATCTCAACGCCGCTATAACTTACATATTGCAGCGGTTTTCTATATCGCCGCTATAGTATTTGTGCAAAATGATATATTTATTGCGGTGGGATTTTGGAGCGCTGCTATATCTAAGTTTGTTAAGACATATGTGTTTCACTTGTTAAGAACATATGTCACTATTTGATGTAATTGGCTAATCTTTTGACAAAACGCACTTTACTTGTAATTAGGTAGATCTAGGATGTGTTTAATACTTCAAGAAATTATGTTTCAAGATCAAGTGTTGAAGTCATCAAGTTTGTCCGAGAAACAAGCTGAGAAGTGTAAAATCATTAAAACTCGACAGCTGCATTTATCGAGCTTAAGAAAGCTGTTCCAGCCTCGTGTACTCGACACCTGCTTGACAGCTTCTCGACACCTCCTATCTGTCGAGGTTTAATAAAAGCAGATTTTCTTTTCTGTTTCCTTAGGATCCGTGAATATATCTTTGGGCCTTCTTTTCTCCTAACCCTAGACATATAAAAAGATTATTTTAAGGGCCGTCAAAGAGTTCACAAGTTGCACAAGCATTGAACAAAGTCTGTTCAAGAAAATTATGACCGGAGACAAAGTTTTGCCCTAATTCATCATTCTTGAAGAAGTTGCTGTGTATGTGCACCATAGGGTTTTGTGACCAAGCATCTTTTTGATCTTCATTATGGATGAATTGAAGAACTTTGCAGCCAACAATCTTCTCTAGTTGGTGATTGAAGTCACGTACTGAGATTCGCGTAATTGGTTAATCACGTACTTAGGAGCCGTGCATCAAAATGGGAAATTGTCACTACATAACAAGTCCAATTGGGTATTGGGGTAAGGGTTCAACTGTAGGTTGGTATAAGGTACTTGGATTCCTTTACTTGTAACTGCTTGTTGTGATAATAGTGGAATTTTGGGAGTGGTGACCTGAAAATCACGCGGTAGAGTTTTTGCCGTGTAGGTTTTCCCCATTCGTAAACAAATCACCGTGCCAATTTACTTTCTACTGCACTTAGATTAATTGGTGATTTATTTGTGCTACCACGTGCTTTGCATGTTAATTGAATTAATTAATTAAACTTGGCTAATTAATTAATTTAATCATAAGAGGTCAATACGTTTTTGGCCTAACAAGTGGTATCAGAGCGGGTACACTCTGATTGGATTAATTTCCTGAGTGTGATCTTTGACCTCCTGTTGTCATGGAGGAGAACTCTAATTCTTCTATATCCTTTAGTAGACATACTAGGACACGTGTCTTTTCATCTTCACGGCCAAAGACTCGTGCTGTGTGGGTGAGAAAGGAGCCTAAGACTTAATTATCTTTTCTGTTTGTCCTCTGCTTTAATTCTTTCTATCTAAAGTAGGACTCTTTTACTTAATTTCTTATCTGTTTTTGGAATCATGCTTTCATGCATCTGCACCTTTCTATCATGCCTTCATGCATATGCATATTTCTTTCATGCTTTCATGTTGTTTGTCTGTTTTTGTTTGGTTGTTTAGTTTTTATTTGTTTTGTTTAAAAAAAATAAAAAAATAAATAAAAAGGAAAAAAAAAAACAAAAACAGTGAGTGTTTGTTTACGTTGGTACTTGTGTACCTTGGATGGCCATTGAAGCAAAGTTTTCTAAATTTTGTATCTTTTGTAACTTAGATGAGCATCTCTATGCATAACTAAGCAAGTGAGTTTTGTGGCTCGTGTTTGTGATGAGTAAGGTTAAGCGATCTCTTGTATTTAACACTCATATCACTCTTTTTGACTAGCAGGACTAGAAAATTCTAAGAGAAAGGCATAAATAATCATCTCACCACTGTTGTTTGCCAATCATGATAAGACATCTGTATGTTTTGGCATAGCAAAAGTGTAATGTCAATGACATTTGTGTGCTTTGGCATAGCAAAATTGGAATGTCAAATATCATTGGGTATTTCTTTTCTATCTTTTATATGCCCATGCATGATATGCTTAAAAAGAAAATATGCAAAGAAAACTAAAAAGCAAAAAGATAAAAAAATGCTTTAAATATGATTGCAAGTGTGTATTCTAGGAGATGTCGGAGTTATAGGATGTACCTCGAAGGTGATAGTCTCCATCAAACAGTTATGATTGTGTGTGAGTTAAAGTGATTTTCTTATATCTCAAATCATCATAACATGCATACACTTATGCAATCTTGCAATATTTTTCACACACAACACTCAATATTCTTTGCTATTCTTGATACATGTGCAGGTACAATGTGATTTGGCCATCACAAGGTTTACATGTGTTTATGTATGCTCACTAAACTATCTTGACTTGTTTTTAAAATATAAAATTGGTTAGACTAGTTTCTGGGATTCGTGCATCATCAAAGGGTGGTGTTCATATATTGAAGAGTTCAAATGTTCTGAAACAGTAGAAGATTTCTGGTGTAAGTTCATCTACGGGGATTATAGAGTCTAGGGACAAAGATTTTATATTAGATCTGAAACTTCTCTTTTCTATAGTGGATTGCTTTTCGAGAAGGTTTCTCCCTAGGTTTTTTTACTGTGAAACTAGTTTGTTTCATTGGTTTTCTTGGGTCATCATATCTTGTTTTATTTACTTTTCCACTGCATTCATTATTGACATGATATTGATGTTTATTTGTTTTAACAAGTTTTATTCATGATTAATCTAATTAACAACTTGGGTTTAAAACTTGTTAATTCTATCAACCGGGGTCTAAATTTTCCAACAAGCTACTAGGCAGTCCAAGAAGTTTATGTGTTTCACTTGTTAAGAATATATGTCACTATTTGATGTAATTAGCTAATCCTTTGACAAAACGCACTTTACTTGTAATTGGGTAGATTTAGGATGTGTTTAATACTTTAAGAAATATGTTGTTCAAGTCTAGTATTAAAGCCATGAAAATTGGACCAAGAAACAAGTGAAGAAAAGCTGTTCAATTAAGCTGGACAGATAGCTCGACACCTGCGGACAAATAGCTTGATCGCTGCTCGACACCTCTCGACAGCTAGGCTATCTATCGAGATTTTCAACTTCTTCTTATTGCAATCTCGATAGCCTCTTGACAACTGGTGGATCGATCGAGAAATCTCCTGCCTCCTTGATAGCTCCTCGATAGTTCTTAATAGTTGGGTCGATCGATCGAGTTTCTGTTCTTCTGTCTTTAGTTTGTTTCTTGATACCTTCTGGACACTTGAATCTGTCTACGACAATTTTCTCGACACCTATCTCGACAGAAGTCTCGACACCTCTAGACACCTTCATCTGTCGAGATTTACTGAAGATTCTATATATTCTCCCGTGCGATCTGGTTTCTCATTTCTCTCGATCTTTCTCTCTCGATAACTCTCTCTTTTCTCTCCCAAACACTCTCATCTCACTCGAATCTTGATCCTCAAGGTTTCTTCAAGCTTTTTCAAGAGTTTCATCACTTGGTAAGCTTCTATTCTCTCATTCTTCATGCATTTCATGTTTTGAAACCTAGGTTTTGGGGTTTTTGAAAAATTTTGGGGTTTTTCAAAATTGATGAGTATTTGTTGAAATTTTGGGATATGATTTCATTTAAATGAGTTTAAAATCTCATGCATTGCATCGCATTTGCATTATAATAGTATTATCATGCATTCAGATGTGTGCAAGTTAATTGTGTGCTGGTAGGATTGGATTGGGCAGAGCCCATAATGTATTTTCTTTTGCATGTCACATGTTCATGCATTTTCCATGCATTCGTACTCTCTCTTTTCAATATACTTGTTATATTTGAACTGTTGTGGAGCTTTTCTGATTGTCTTTCTCTCCCTCCCGTTCGACTCTTTCATCTCGATCTGCTCCATCCACATCCGCCCCTTCCTCTTCCGTGGGTGATGTTACTCTAGGAGAAATCATGGCGCAGCTTCAGCGCATGGATATTTGCCTTGATACACTCTCTACTGAGTTGTATCAGGTGAATGTTCGTGTTGGCCGTATTGCTAGGCAGTAGGCGACCATGGGTAGTTTTGCTTTTGAGGCTTCTCCTCCACCTCTTCCTGTAGCTTTTGATTCTACAGCTGAGGATGATACTTCTGATGATGATGATGGAGATGTTAGCTTTACCGATGAGATGTCTACTTGACACTTTACCCTTTGTCACTCATAACAAAAAGGGGAAGTAGTTTTGGATATGAGAGTAGTCATTCTTAGGGGGAGAGTTAGTATAGGACATTTTGTTAGGGGGAGTGTTGTTCAGTGTTGTTGATATGAGGGATGTAGTGAGAATATTATGTATCTCTTCTTTTCCTTCTTTTATAGATACATTGTTCTTGTACTTTGAGTTTTGTGACCATTTATTGAAATACATTGTGCTTATTCTTTTCTATATGTTGATGTATGTTTCTCTTTCACCTACCCCTTACATGTGTTGTTTCTTTTCTCTCTTTATACACATGCTTCTTATATTTGTATGCAATCTATTATTTCTATTTCACATAAAAATACCTTGATGAGTTTTTTTAAAAGTGTTTCAGAAATACAAGTTGTCAGAGTCTACTTGCCATAAACTCTCTTCTTACAAAGTTTTTCAAGAGTTTGTGTTAGGATAGAATTTATTGTATTCAAAAAGTGAGTATGAGTTGAGTGATTTATGACTTCTCTCATATGTTCATTTGTTTGTTGTGGTTTTGTCACGAATTGCCAAATAGGGAGATTATTATGACATATGTGTTTCATTTGTTAAGAACATATGTCACTATTTGATGTAATTGGCTAATCTTTTGACAAAACGCACTTTACTTGTAATTTGGTAGATCTAGGATGTGTTTAATATTTCAAGAAATTGTGTTTCAAGATCAAGCGTTGAAGTCATCAAGTCTATCCAAGAAACAAGCTGAGAAGTGCAAAATCATTAAAGCTCGATAGCTGGCTCGACAGCTGCATCTATTGAGCTTAAGAAAGCTGTTCCAGCCCCATGTACTTGACACTTGCTTGACAGCTTCTCGACACCTTCTATCTGTCGAGGTTTAATAAAAGCAGATTTTCTGTTCTGTTTTCGTAGGATCCGTGAATATGTCTTTGGGCTTTCTTTTCTCCTAACTCTAAACATATAAAAGGATTATTTTAAGGGCCGTCAAAGAGTTCACAAGTTGCACAAGCATTGAACAAAGTATGTTCCAGAAAATTATGACTGGAGACAAAGTTTTGCCCTAGTTCATCATTCTTGAAGAAGTTGCTGTGTATGTGCACCATAGGGTTTTGTGATCAAGCATCTTCTTGATCTTCATCATGGATGAACTGAAGAACTTTGCAGCCAACAATCTTCTCTAGTTGGTGATTGAAGTCGCGTACTTGGATCCGCGCAATTGGTTAGTCACGTACTTGGGAGCCATGCATCAAAAGGGGAAATTGTCACTATAGAACAAGTCCAATTGGGTATTGGGGTAAGGGTTCAACTGTAGGTTGGTATAAGGTACTGGGATTCCTTTACTTGTAACCACTTGTTGTGATAATAGTGAAATTTCGGGAGTGGTGACCTGAAAATCACCCGGTGGGGTTTTTGCCGTGTAGGTTTTCTCCATTCGTAAACAAATCACCGTGTCAATTTATTTTTCATTGAACTTAGATTAATTGGTGATTTTTTTGTGCTACCACGCGCTTTGCATGTTAATTGAATTAATTAATTAAACTTGGCTAATTAATTAATTTAATCACAAGGAGTCAATACATTTTTTGCCTATCAAAGTTAACGCCTATAAAACATATATATTGCGGCGGTTTTATGTCCCGCCGCTGTAGGATGTCGCAAAAGACTAGAACTATTGTGGCGATTTTTGCACCCGCCGCAATAGTACAAATTTCTTGTAGTGGATTATGTTATTTTGCCGCTGGAATGTTATCAGCTCATTGGTGTTATACGGTTGGAGCCACAAATAATATAAAGTGATGCTATAGTTGGAAGCACAAACCATACTAAGATAAGTCGAGGTTTCTCTATCTTTGAAATCACATTATTAAGTATATGTTAACTCATTATCACTATATTGCTAAATGCAAGTTACTCTAAGAATTTCTTACTATTTAATAAACATGGATTAACTAATATTTCACTAATGAATGCAAAAATGTTGACAAATTGAACCCATCTCACTGCTGGACATACATTATTTGGACATGAACCACCACTGGACATATATTATTCGGACATAAACTACTGCTGGACATATATTACTTGGACATGAACCACGGATTGACATAAACTATTTGACAAACATTATTTGGACATAGATCATTGCTGGACATACCGTATTATGTTGAACATGAATATACCACAACTGGATATGGACTATTGGACTCATCCCATTACTAGACATATGACATTTAACTAATTATTCTCTAATATTGGGCATCACTTAATATATATATATATATATATATATATATATATAATAATGATATTCAACTCATCATTTAATCAAAGCTATTATGCTAAACATATTATTTATTTATTTTAACGGTTATCGTGATTCTTAGATTTTGGGCTTTATCTATTTTGTAGGCTTAAAAATGCACCGGAAACCATTAGTCTATGCGGCCCAATGTTGAATTTCGGATTGAACTCCCCTAAACAAATTCAGGTCTAGCAAAATCACCCATCCGGCAGAAGACACGTGGCTATGCGCAAAAACCGCCTCTGACAAAGGATTATATTGAATATGTAAAAGTTATAGGAGTAAAATAAATAAAGAAGATCCCTTATAGTACAATGTGATGAAATTAGACAGAAGGATCATATTGAATATGTAAAAGTTATAGGAATGAAATAAATAAATCAGAAGTTACAAAATTAAATTGTTGAACAAAGCTAAAACATTTAATTTTTAAATTAGCTAGAGAGATATTTCTCTATCACATGAAAACTAAAGTATGAGGTAGTATTTTCAATTAAATTGTTGAACAAAGTTAGATCAGCTAACTTGTAAATTAGCAAAAGAGATATTTCTCTTCACATGAAAATTAAAGTATGAGGTGGTATTATCAATTAAATTGTTGAACAAAGTTAGATCAGCTAATTTGTAAATTAGCTAATTTAAAAATTAGATGTTTTAATAATAACTCACTCGCATAAGAGCATTAGCATCGGCTGTATTAAAAAATTGTTATTTTAACACTTTAAAAAGTTATTTTATCTATTTGTAACAAACCATTTAGAGCACTAGCATCAAGTGTTTTAAATACTAAAGTAACTTTAGCATTTAGCACAACCAATACAAAAAATCATCTTCACAATATTTTTTAAATGAAAATTGGCATTTGTTATAGTGACGCTTTTATAATAGAAGTGTCCAATGAGATGCTTTATTAATATTTGTATATTTTTTATTTAAACTTTCTCTCTCTTTTATGACAATTAGACATTGAAGAGAAGAAAAATCATACAAGTCTATGTAATAACTGAAGAAGAGAAAAACCAGCATCGTCCATGTAATAGACAACTACAGCGAACCTTAAATGAGTTCCTCATAAATGACATGAGTAATAGTTAAGATGCCAGACAAGCAAAAATGTAACCAAATGACCAACGAGCAAAAGATCATTGAATTCTATAACGCTCTAGTATTCATTACCAACAAATCCATAATTATAAAGAGGCATTTACTCCCATCCTTAAGGACAGAGACCTATAAAAAGGGTGTAAAGGTACGCAACATATGCACAACAACTCTCTAGCTAAATAGTAATTTCTCTGTACAATTGAGTTTTGATCTTACTAACTACCTCGTTAGAGGCTCCTTGGTACACATCACACCGGTTTACTCCAAGTCTACTTATTCCTTTTTGTAGGATTTCACAGCTGCTGACTTGATGTCGCCCATCTGTATTGACAAGGAGTTCATATGATGATTTTCTGTATCATCAGAAGCTATGCAAACTTTCTCTCTCTTCCATTAAGAATAAAATAAGGATTAAAATAAATAAAGAAATAATATTTAAATAAAATAATAAAAGATAAAAAAAAAATGTAATGTAGATCGAGTTTATTGTAAAGTAGTGTGTTAAAATAGATAAAATAGTTTTTTAATATTTTAAAATAATATTTTTAAATACATTTGAATTTTGCTAATGATGAAGTGCGAATTCGTCAGTCAATGAACGTAGACAGAGTCGATCTTCGGCCTCTTGCAAAAGATGTTTCTCAACGAGGGTCACCGGTGTGGTGTCTGCCACAACGTCTCCAATGCTAAAGTCAGTGTCAAGAATTACTCAAGAATAAGCAATCAAATAGTATCAATCTCAGTATGTTCATACCTCTTCTTTGGGGCGTGTGAGAGCTTTATATATGTTGTTGTAGTCTCTAGCCGTTGGGTAATTATAGTGGTTCTTAATGTCCCTCTGGGTAACGTTTTCTGTCCTCATCATGTGGCTTTAATTTTGTCCCAACGGTCTGTTCGATTGGTTTTGTAACTGTTCCTGACATTTATTGATGGTATTGAATGAAATGTTCAGAGTCGTCAGTGAAGTGTATACTCGTCACTGAAGGCTAGCATCGTCGGTCCAGATTACTTCTTCCATAATCTACTTCGTCAGTCCCATCAGTTGCCCCCGGATTCCGTGGTCGTCATGACATGTCATGACGACCAAGGAAGGTGAAAGGTTTCTGGACTGTAAGCGGTTGGGTTTTTGAGCCATATTTAATGTGTTGCGGCGGTTCCTTTTGGGTTGTGGCCTACGTGGCATCTTTTGATTGGGGGAGTTAGTGCTTCACATGATGAGTCTTATTGATTTTCCCACTGGTTTTTTAGCTTCCCAATCTTTGGTTTTAAACTTCCCCTCTTCTCATCATTTTCTTTTCACTTTTTCGAAAAAGCACCTCCATTATTGCTCTGGTCTTCATCTTCTCCGCCTCTCTTCTCAGCAATTTCCTGCGTAATGCAATGGCTTTCTTCTTCGAGGTATGTTCTTCTTTTTACTTTCTGTTTATCTTGCCTGTTCGCATCGTTGTAAATTTCTGATCTTTTATTTATTCTTTCCTTGCTGTTTCTCTTTTGTTTGGCTTCTTTTTGGGGTACCTTAGTTCCTTCTTTATTTTCTGCATTTTTCTAGCTTTCCATGCTCAGTAGCTCTGAGGTTAGGTTAGATTGCCCTTCGATTTCATTTCTCTTTGCTCGATTAGGGGCGGCTTTAGGAACTTTCCCTTATCTTGAAAATTTTGTTTACGAGGGCAACAGTTTGGCCGTTGCGTTGGCTGATTTAGTGCCTCTTCTACGTCAATCAATTGATTGGTTTGAGAAATTAGTGAGGGAAGAGAGAACGATGTCAGAGGTCAGGACTAGTGAACTCGAGACTGGGTTATCGTCTAGCAGTAACCCAGTAGAGGAGGATACAGCCCATTCTAACCCTCGAGAGGTTAGGGCTTTTTATGCTCTGGGGGAGGAGTGTGGGCTGGATGCGAAAACCTTAGGTAGATTTAGGGACAGATTTCAATTTCCAGATAGGGTTAGGGTTTGCCTTCCTGGTGAGAGGGATCGGGCCTGTCACTTCTTTCCCGACGAGGTATGCTTCTATGAATCTGCCTTCGTCTGTGGATTGAGGTTTCTGGTCCATCCCTTCTTTATGGAGCTTTTAGATCGCTTTGGTATTGCCCCCGGGCAGCTAATGCCCAACTCGTGGAGGATCTTGGTGAGTTGTATGGGGATTTGGCTGGCTGCCAATGACGGGGACATGCTCAGGGTGGACGAGCTTGTCTATCTTTACCGTCTGAAGGCATCCAAGGAGCATGGGTATTACGAATTGGTGCCCTGGGAAAGAAGGACTAGGATCGTCAAGGGTTTGCCGTCCTCTTTCAGGTATTGGAAATCCAGGTTCTTCTTTGTGTCTGGGGACAATTTTGAGACACCCTCGGGCGAGTTGTGGGGTAATCTCCCGAGGTTACGTCGGTGGTGAGAAAACCCGACTTTAGGTGCGTCAATTTTTCCTCTTCGTTCCTTGAATTCCGTTGTGTTTACTATCATGGTTGCTAAACCCTTTTTTTTTTTTTTAGTGAAGAGACGACCAAAGCTTAAGAGCAGGTATCGGGAACGAGTGCAGAAGGCCATTGAATACTCGCAGACCATCGAGAGTTTGGACGATCTCGTTAACCCCAGAGCTCTTGCATTCTATTACCTCAGGCCTGAGCCCTCTGCCTTCGTCATCAAAAATCTTGAGATAGAAGGAAAAAAGAGTAAGTTCCAGCTTCGTCTGTGTTCCTTTTTTTTTTTTTTTATTCGGGACTAATGTTCTTCTTTCGACAGAAATGACATCAAAGTTCAACAAGGAGATGTATGCAAAGATGAGGGCAAAGAAGGATGAGCCCTTATCGAGTATAGGGAAAAAGGCAGTGCGGGTATTAGGGAGGACCCCTTCTACCACCCCTCCTGCCTCCGTTACCCCTCTTGTCTCCGGTACTGAGACAACGAGGACTACTTCTCCATCTACTTCAGTGGAGGAGCTTCCTACGCCCGTCACTAAGAGACCGCGCCTGCTGGAGAAGGAGAAGGAGAAAGGGGATGCTTCTCGCTCTACGATCTGGGGGGATGAAAGGCTGGCTGTTGAAAAGGCCCATAGCATCGTGACGGCTGACGATTTGAAGGCTTTTTCTGGGGTCCCTTTCAATACAATAGCTGGTGGCCACGTCCACAAGCTCGTCCAGGTGACGTGCTTTCACTTCTTTCATGAGCAATCCCTTTATTTATTTATTTATTTATTTATTTATTTATTTTTATTTATTTATTTTTATTTATTTATTTTTATTTATTTATTTTTATTTATTTATTTTTTTTTACTGAAGAAGTGAGACATCTTTTCAGGTCCTGGGAGAAAGCTTACATATCGCCTCTGAGTATCTCACTCAAGAGGCTAAGCTAGCATCCCTTTCGTCAAAGGCACTAGCTTTGGAGAGTGAAAACGCGAAGCTGAAGAAGAACCTGATTAACTCCATGGACGAAGCTAACACTTTGAAGGAGAAGGTCAAGGTTTTAGGTGACGACCTCAGAGTTGGCGCCAGCTGAACCTGGAGAAGGTCGAGCAGCTTCAAAGCTCTAGGGAATCGTTGAAGACCATCGCGGCTAGGTCCGTTGAGGCCTTTCAAACCACTGACGAGTACAATACTGTGCTCTTCAGTTGGTACTTTAAAGGCTTTGAGTTTCTTCGAAGGTACATGGTCAAGCATCCAACTGGCGTTGATATTGGAAGCCTAGACCTCGAAGAAATGGACAAAGAGATGGCCGCTGACGAAGCTGCTCTGTCTGTGGTTCCTGCCGATGACGCCCCAGGAAATGCCCCTGCTGACGATGATGCGGCCGTTGATGCTCCTTCGACTTCTGAAGCCTGAACCTGTTACTTAAGTTTTTTTTTTTTTTTTTTTATGATGCCCGTCATGTTTTTGGGCGTTTGTAAATCTATTTGCAGAACAATTTCATTTATTTTGAGAACAGCTCTTTTAGCCCAGCATTTATGGGCCTTTAGTTGTAAAACAACGGTAATTTGCCTGTTAGTTTCAGGCTTTAATTTCATTTCTTTGGTACTTACTTGTATTTGATCTGATGCATGCTTGCCGTGTCCGCTATCTTCGTAGCATCTTATGTTTGTTTGTTTGTTTGTTTGTTTTTTTTTTTTTTTTTTTTTTTTTTTTTTTTTTTTTTTTTGTCTTCAGTAGCGTACTTCAGTCAGGGTACGATCTTGCCGTTTAGCCTTCTCTTCTGGCATTTTATTGCTTGGCCACTTTAGCGTGCATACATTTGTTAGTAACTTACATCCGTCTAGCGGAATCTTGTTACTTAGCCATTTTTGGCTTTAGGTGGGTTTCTTCGTCAGTAACTTACATCCGTCAAGGCAGAATCTTATTACTTAGCCATTTTGGCTTTAGGTGGATTTCTTCGTCAGTAACTTACATCCGTCTAGCGGAATCTTGTTACTTAGCCATTTTTGGCTCTAGGTGGGTTTCTTCGTCAGTAACTTACATCCGTCAAGACGGAATCTTGTTACTTAGTCATTTTTGGCTCTAGGTAGATTTCTTCATCAGTAACTTACATCCGTCGATGCGGAATCTTGTTACTTAGCCATTTTTGGCTTTAGGTCGATTTCTTCGTCAGTAACTTACATCCGTCGATGCGGAATTTTGTTACTTGGCTTTAGGTCGATTTATTCGTCAGTAACTTACATCCGTCTAGGCGAAATCTTGTTACTTAGCCATTTCTGGCATTAGGTCGATTTATTCGTCAGTAACTTACATCCGTCTAGGCGGAATCTTGTTACTTAGTTGTTTTGAATTTTCTCCTAGCCAACCTGTTTTCACACAAATATTAGCTGAATAATTCATTTATTGATTGTTAATGACGAATACATCTTTCTGTTACATCTACTAATGGTATTTCTTTAAATGCTCGATGTTCCATGGTCTTGGAAGCTTTTTCCCGTCTAGAGACTCCAGATGGTAGCTGCCTTGTCTGGAGTAGTGAATGACTTTGTATGGTCCTTCCCATGTGGGGCCGAGCTTTCCTTGAGTTGGGTCCTTGGTTGCTTGGGTCACTTTGCGCAGGACGAGGTCTCCTATGTTGAGTCGCCTGAGCTTCACCTTTCTGTTGTAGTAGTCTGTCATTTTCTTCTGGTATTCTGTCATTTTGTTGAAGGCTTTGTCTTGAACTTCGTCAAGGCAATCTAGATCTACTCGCAGTAGGTCGTCATTGTTTTCTTGATTGAAGGCTTCCCGTCGGGTGCTGGTTATTCCCACCTCGATAGAGATCACTGCTTCTGTCCCGTAGGTAAGTCTGAAGGGGGGTCTCTCCCGTTGGGGTTCTAGCCGTGGTTCTGTAAGCCCACAAGACGTTGGGCAGTTCTTCCGGCCAGGCACCCTTCGCCTCGTCCAGTTTGGTTTTTATGATCTTGAGCAACGTGCGGTTCGTCACTTCTGTCTGTCTGTTCGCCTGTGGGTGGCCTGGTGATGAGAACTGGTTCTTGATGCCCAAGCCCGAGCAGAAGTCCTTGAAACCCTGGCTATCGAACAATCGTCCGTTGTCCGATATAATCGTCCGTGGGATCCTGAACCTGCAAACTATATTCTTCCACACGAACCCTTGGATTCTGGCCTCGGTGATGGTCGCCAGTGCCTCTGCTTCAACCCATTTAATAAAATAATCAATAGCAACTAGTAAGAATTTTACCTGACCTTTGCCTTGAGGCAGTGGGCTGACGATGTCGATTCCCCATTGTGCAAACGGCCATGGAGACGTTATCGTCGTCAGCTTTTCTGATGGGAGCCGTTGAATGTTCCCGAACCTCTGACACTTGTCACATTTCTTGACGAACCTTGTGGCGTCATCTTGCATGGTTGGCCAGAAGTAACCTGCTCACATAATTTCTCTTACCAAGGATCTTGGGTCCGCATGATCTCCGCAAATCCCTTCATGGACCTCTCTCAGGACTTAGTTGGCTTCTTCTTCGTCAACACACCTCAAGTAAGGCATTGAGAAACCTTTCTTGTATAAGGTATCATTGAGAATTGTGAATCTGGCGGATCTCTTCTTGATCTTCCTGGCTTCATCTGCATCCTGAGGTAGATGACCATCCTGAAGGAAAGACATGATGGGCGTCATCCAGCTACTTGTGCCCTGGACTGCGAATGTTGAAATCTCTTCTATGCTGGGGTTTCTCTGTATCTCCATCATCAGGTCTGTTTCTGATTTTGTTTCTTCTGACGAGGTAATCTTTGAGACTTCGTCTGCAGCTATATTTTGGCTTCTCGGGATTTGGATGAACTCTACTTTTT
Source organism: Quercus glauca (assembly GCA_023736055.1). Classification (NCBI taxonomy): domain Eukaryota; kingdom Viridiplantae; phylum Streptophyta; class Magnoliopsida; order Fagales; family Fagaceae; genus Quercus; species Quercus glauca. Next base: position 68,643,481 of record CM043316.1, on the reverse strand, counting down.
CGAACTCTTGAGTCAAGCGTTTCGTCAACCTGAGGTATTTCTACATTCTTTCTTCTTTTGCTTCGTACTCTCTTCTGATCTGCCCAATTACTAGCTTTGAGTCGTTCTGGACTAGCAGGTTCCTGGCCCCAAGTTCTTTTCCGAGCCTTAAACCTGTCAGAATTCCTTCGTACTCAGTTTCGTTATTGGTGGCTGGGAATTTCAGCTGAACTCCATATCTCAATTTTCCTCCATCAGGAGTGGTTATGACGACCCCTACTCCCCCTCTTTTTTGGGCTGACGAGCCGTCAGTCTGTATCACCCATGTCTCGTCCATGTTGGCAGGGCTCGGTTCGTCTGGATAGGTAAACTCGGCGATGAAGTCTGCCAGAGCTTGCGCTGTGATGGCTGTCCTGGGATGGTACTCCACGTCGAATTGGTTGAGTTCAATCGCCCACTGGACCATCCTCTCGACTGCTTCGGGCTTGTTCATAGATTTCTTGACGGGTTGGTCCGTCATCACTAAGATTGGATTCGCCTGGAAGTATTGCCTGAGCTTGCGCGAGGCTACTATCAACGCAAATGTGATTTTCTCGATCTTTGGGTACTTGAATTCAACTCCTTGGAAAGCTTGGCTGACGTAGTAGACTACGAGCTGTTTCCTATTTTCTTCTCGGATTAAGGCCGCACTGACAGCTGTAGATGAAACTGCCAGGTATAAGTACAAGTTTTCACCTTCTTTGGACGGGCTTAGGAGTGGTGGATTGCTGAGGTAACGCTTGAGCTCTTGGAAGGCCGTTTCACATTCGTCGGTCCATTCAAAGGCTCGCTTCAGGGTCTTAAAGAATGGTAAGCATTTGTCTGTTGCTCTAGACACGAATCTGTTAAGAGCTGCAATCTGGCCTGTGAACTTCTGGACTTCCTTGATGGTCTTGGGTGATGCCATATTGATTATGGCTTGCACCTTCTCAGGATTTGCTTCTATTCCTCTCTGGGACACCATGAATCCCAAGAATTTTCCTGAGGCAACACCAAAAACACACTTACCAGGATTCAGCTTCATTTGGTATTGCTTGAGGGTATCGAATGTCTCTTTAAGGTCGTCCAGATGTGTAAGCTCTTCCTTGCTCTTGACGAGCATATCGTCGACGTACACTTCCATATTCCTGCCTATCTGCTTGACTAACATCCTGTTCACCAACCTCTGATAAGTTGCTCCTGCGTTCTTCAGTCCAAAGGTCATCACCTTATAATAGTAGAGCCCCTGACTGGTGATGAAGGCGGTTTTCTCCTAATCCTCGTCAGCCATTTTTATCTGGTTGTACCCTGAGAATGCATCCATGAATGTCAACAGCTTGTGCCCGGCTGTAGAGTCTACGAGCTGGTCTATTCTTGGAAGGGGAAAGCTGTCCTTCGGGCAGGCATTGTTCAGGTCCGTGAAGTCCACGCACATTCTCCATTTCCCATTTGCTTTCTTCACTAGGACGACGTTTGCAAGCCAATCTGGATAGTACACCTCCCTGATGAAGCCTACAGTCAAGAGTTTACTCACTTCGTCAGTGATTGCTTGGTCTCTCTCTGGGGCAAAGGTTCTTCGTCTTTGCTTGACGGGCTTTCTCTCTGGGTCCACATTTAGCCTGTGTTGGATGACTTCTGGAGATATGCCTGGCATGTCGTCATGACTCCAGACAAAGACGTCTAAGTTCTTCCTAAGAAACTGAATGAGCTTCGTTCTCATCTCAGGACTCAAGGTCATCCCTATTCTGGTTGTTTTCGTTGCTTCTCCTTCGATCAGCTCTACTGCTTCCAGAGCTTCCACCTTCTCTCCCTCTTTTTCTTCTATTATCCACGTGTGGTTCTCCTTGGCTGCTAACACAGCTTGGTAGCATTCTCGAGCTAAAACTTGATCTCCTTTGACTTCACCAACACCATTTTTGTTGGAAATTTTACCTTCAGGCAATAGGTGGATGTGGACGCCTTCCACTTATTGAGTGCTGGCCTTCTGATGATGACATTATAGGACGAGGGACAGTCTACTACCAAAAAGTCTATCTGACGAGTCAGCTGCTTCGGGTACGTTCCCACCGTTACTGTCAGCGTCACTATGCCTCTGGGATATACCCTGTCGCCGCTGAAACTGACGAGGGGGGAATCAAATGGACGAAGTCTTTTGGGATCCAGCTTCAATTGTTGGAATGTAGGAAAGTAGATGATATCGGCAGAGCTACCGTTGTCCACGAGGATCCTTTTAGTGTTGAACCCTTCTATGGTAAGCATTATGACCAAGGGGTCATTGTGTTGCTGTTTCACTCCTCTGGCGTCACTCTCGTTGAAGGTCATATCCTGGTCAGTTCGTCTGTATTTTGGCAGGGGCGTCACGTGGACGATGTTCACTTGTCGTTGGTGTGTTTTCTTGAGTGACCTGAATGAGCCCCCGGTGGTAGGCCCCCCTGCAATCGTCTGTATCTCCCCGATCACATTTTGAGGAGGTTGGGATTGACGGCCGTTGTTCCTGGACGAGGACTCATGTTGGCCTTTGTTTTCATCTCGAAATTTATTGTGCTCTCCCTTTTTCACGAATTTCTGTAGCTTCCCCCTTCGTATCAATTCTTCTATTTGCTCTTTGAGATCCCTACAATCTTCTGTGTAGTGGCCATGATCTTTATGAAATCGGCAGTACTTACTTTTGTCGCGGACATTAGGAGACGGGTGCAATGGTCGTGGCCATTTAAGGTAGTGCTCGTCTTTAATCTGCGTTAAAATTTTGTCAACAGGCATAATGAGAGGAGTGAATTTTACCGTTCGTGGATTTTTGTCATCTTTCCTTCTGACTCCGTCATTGGTTCGACGATCCGGTCGGTCTTTCTTTTGTCCTCTACGATCGTCTTCTCTTCTTCCTCTGTCCCCTGGTCGATCTCCGTCCCTGATGGCAGCTAGCGCGTCCTCAGCGTTCATGTACTTCTGCGCCTTAAGGAGCATTTCAGCCATCGTCTTTAGGGGATTCTTCGCGAGTGAGGTAACGAGCTCCCTGGACTTCAACCCTGCCTTAAAGGTCGTCAGCTGCACCTTATCGTCAGCTTCGTCTACCTCCAATGTTTCCCTTGTGAAACGTTTTACATAGGACCTCAAAGTTTCTTTTTCTCCTTGCCTGATGGTGAGCAAGTGGTCCGCGGTCCTCTTTGGTCGTTGTCCTCCAATAAAATGACGCAGGAAGGCACTGCTCAACTGCTCGAATGTATCGATGGACGATGTTGGCAATTTTGTGAACCATTCTCGGGCAGCTCCCCTGAGTGCAGTTGGGAAGGAACGACACAATATTTCCTCAGGGGGCTGCTGAAGTCCCAGGGTTGTTTTGAAGGTATTTAGGTGATCTTGAGGATCCTTCAGTCCATCGAAGGGCTCGAGCTTAGGTAACCGGAATTTTGATGGTACTGGACGATCGAGGACTGCTGTTGTGAACGGCGAATCCGTCGCTCGGACCATTCGATCCACACTTCGCTCGGTTTTCTCCTTGATGGCGTTTCTAAGCTCGTCCATTTCCCTCCTCATCTCCCTCAGCATGTCTGAGTTCTGCTTGGTTGGGGTGGTGGGCCTTCGAGGGTCACTTCGTCTATGACTATCCCCTTCATCTTCCTGATTTCCCTTGGACCGATTCTCCTCTTGCTGAAGCTGTAGCTTCATCTCCTGGTTCTGCCTAGTCAATTCTTCCACCGTGGCTGCAAGAGCCTGAATTTGCTAAGCTAAGGCCGCAGAATCTTAATTGGACTCCATCTGAGAAGAGTTATTGATTGGAAACTACTATTTTGAGTTTGAACACGAAAATGTCGTCCCCACAGACGGCGCCAAACTGATGAAGTGCGAATTCGTCAGTCAATGAACGTAGACAGAGTCGATCTTTGGCCTCTTGCAAAAGATGTTTCTCAACGAGGGTCACCGGTGTGGTGCCTGCCACAACGTCTCCGATGCTAAAGTCAGTGTCAAGAATTACTCAAGAATAAGCAATCAAATAGTATCAATCTCAGTATGTTCATACCTCTTTTTTGGGGCGTGTGAGGGCTTTATATATGTTGTTGTAGTCTCTAGCCGTTAGGTAATTATAGTGGTTCTTAATGTCCCTCTGGGTAATGTTTCCTGTCCTCATCATGCGGCTTTAATTTTGTCCCAACGGTCTGTTCGATTGGTTTTGTAACCGTTCCTGACATTTATTGATGGTATTGAATGAAATGTTCAGAGTCATCAATGAAGTGTATACTCGTCACTGAAGGCTCGCATCGTCGGTCCAGATTACTTCTTCCATAATCTACTTCGTCAGTCCCATCAGCTAATACTCAGCTAATGCTGATGTTGATGCTGTTAAGAGTAATCCCAAACTTATGGAGCACGCGGGGTGTTTTATATCCGTATAATACAAAATAAAAATTCGTAAAGTATACCCTAACCCTATACAAATAAGATGCAACGGAAGCCATATGCATCATACATTACTTATCTCTTTCGGTTATGGGAATTCGAATAGTACTTTTAACATTTTTCAATGCAACTATTCGATGAGGTATTCCATGAGCACCTCGGTATTATTTTTTATTAAGAAAAGCAACAATCTATCACTAACAAGTAACAAAAAGGGGCGTCACCGCACACACTTAGTATGATGGTTACTTTACAAATATAAGTGCTTGTGGGGTGTAGGGGACAAGAACCAAGCTTCAAGTCGCTAGGAGAGAGCTTCACACACATACACATAAATTAAGTTAGAGTAAAATTTCTATCTTATAAAAAAAAAAAAAAAAAAAAAAAAAAAAAAAAAAAAAAGGCACTTTACTTCTTGAAGCAACTACACCATTCATCTTTGCTTCCACCGAATTTCTTCCTATTCTCTAACAGGCCTGTCTCCACCATCTTAATTATTTTTTGAAGTGAACTGTCATCATAATTGCCCTTCTTTCTAGTTTCTAACATCTTAATTATTTCTTCCTATTCCTTTTATTTCCCTACCATCAATAATTTGAAAGGTCACATTTAAATTTTGAAAGATATTATGTCTACAACAATTTTATAATATTTTTATAATAAATCACAGGTAGTTAGTTATTATCGGTTCAAATTTAAAACTAACAGTGAGATTACTTTTTTGCCCCAATAATAACAACCAGTAATAACCTGCTACTTAGAATTTGTTGTAAAAATATTATAGACATATCATTTCTCTTAAATTTTTTTGAAAATAATGTCGTCATATTTAATTTTAAATCATTTTCAATCATATAAGGTGAAAGAGTGAACTCAAAACACCATAATATTTGTAATTAAAGCTTCATGAACTCATGTGATTATGTCATTGCTTCTAGCACTGATTTAAGAAAATAAAATTTAATAATTAAAAACATAATAATAAGCTCTGGAAGTATATCTTACATGCTAGTCATCCTATACATCATTTCGAACTAAAAAGAATATTTGCAAAAAAAAAAAAAAAAATCATTACTTTTTTTTATTAATATCAATTATTAAGGTATAGATTGCTCTGAGAGATTGAAAATTTTAATTGATGGATTATTGGGTTGAAGTGGTTTGATGACGGAGCACGTGCACAGTACCCCATATCATGCCCAGTTGTAATTATCTGAAGACGGCCCAATGTAATGTAATCATGCTTATTGTTGCTTAGTCAACGGTACCTATTTTTTTCCCCCGGTCGATCTTGCTTTTCTTTTTTTTTTTTCATTGCACATATTCCGTGAGGTATTCCATGAGCACTTCCAGTATTACTTTATTATTAAGAAAAACAATCTCTCACTCACCTCAGTATTACTTTTAATCACTTTTTTTTTTTTCATTACCATTCACGTTAGCATTCGATGCCATGAGTGGACCTAAGTATGATTGCAATTTTTCCATGAGGACCATAACCTCTGTCTAACTTCTCTCTCTCTCTTTCCTCCCATAAATAAATTATAAAAAAAAAACTGTCTTTTCTTTATTTAAAAAAATTAAATAAAATTCCTCTCTTTACTTTGGCCTATTATGGGAAAAATACCTTTAACATTTCTAATTGCATATATTCGACGAGCACCTCAATATTCTTTTATTAAAAAGATCTACCCCTCTATCTCTCTCGCTTAAGCACATGTCACTCATGCATGACTTAATAAACACCCTTGCCATAAGGTTCATAACCCATTAAACTACCAATAATGTTGCAATCATGTACTGCAATAATGTTACAAATATTAATTTTGATACGATCGATGACCAAAATCTATAATTCAGCAACAACAAACAAAAAAAAAAAAATCATAAAAAATTCAGCATTTTCCTTTCTAAAACATATTGTGTCCGTCGAACAATTTTTTTTTTTTTTTTTTTGGATGAGAGTCCATCGAACTTTTAAATGCATTGTTGGTTGGGTGTTTTTTGACTTTTTTTTAATTCATATGTTAAATATTTTTTTTAATTAAAAAAAAAATTTCATACACCAAACCCAATGTCTATATATCCTCACATACACCTTAAAAAGGATAATATTTGTCAACACCTTGAGCTCACAAACCCAAAAATATGGAACAGAACCAGCAAAAGCCGCTTCACGTAGCCATTGTTCCTTCTCCAGGAATAAGCCACCTAATCTCACTCGTTGAACTAGCCAAGCGACTCGTCCTTCACCACCATTTCTCAGTTACCTTCATTGTTACCTCTGATGGGTCACCCATGAAAGCTCAAAAGGCCATCCTTGAAGCCCTTCCTGATGCCATATCTTCCATCTTTCTTCCTCCTGTGAGCTTTGATGACCTCCCCGAGGATGATCAAATGGTGGCCCGGATCTTACTCAGTCTGACTCGATCCCTCCCTGCTCTACGAGACTCGTTCAAGGTCTTAGCTGAGTCAACTCAGCTGGTGGCCTTGGTGGTTGATTTATTTGGTACAGAAGCCATTGATGTTGCAAAAGAATTTGGTGTTTCGCCGTACTTATTTTTCTCTGTAGCCGCTATGACTTTGTCATCGGCCTTTTATTTACCAGAGTTTGATGAAACGTCCTCTTGTGATTTTAGAGACTTGACTGAACAAGTCAAATTACCTGGGTGTATGCCTCTCCATGGGAGTGATTTTCCAGAACATTTCCATGATAGAAAGAGTGATGCGTACAAAAGGGTTCTTCACTGTATCAAACAATACCCTCTTGCTGCTGGAATTATGGTTAATAGCTTCATGGATTTGGAGCCTGGTGCTTTGAAAGCTTTGAATGAAGAAGGAGAAGGCAGGCCATCTGTTTACTCTGTTGGACCGATAATTCAGTCTGGTTTAGACCATGGGGTTGATAAGTCAGAGTGTTTGAGTTGGTTGGATAAACAACAAAATGGGTCATTGTTATATGTTTCATTTGGTGGCGGTGGGACACTTTCACAAGAGCAGCTAAATGAATTAGCCTTAGGACTTGAAATGAGTGGGCAAAGATTTCTTTGGGTTGTCAGAAGCCCACATGAAACATCGGCCAATGCCAGTTTCTTTAGCGTTGAAGGCATCGAGGACCCTTTAGATTTTCTTCCCAAGGAGTTCTTGGAGAGGACCAAAGAGGTGGGTCTAGTGGTGCCCTCTTGGGCTCCTCAAATTCAAGTCCTAAGCCATGGCTCGACTGGAGGGTTCTTGACCCATTGTGGGTGGAACTCAGTCCTAGAGAGCATTGTGTCTGGCGTGCCATTGATTGCATGGCCACTCTATGCAGATCAAAGGATGAACGCTGCATTACTAGCTGATGGTTTGAAGGTTGCATTAAGGGTCAAAGTGAATGATAAGGGCCTGGTGGGACATAAAGATATTGCAAACTACACGAGAGGCATAATTGAAGGAGAAGAAGGGATATTGCTCCGGAACAAAATGAAAGAGCTAAAGGATGCAGCTGAAAAGGCATTGAGCAAAGATGGGTCATCTTCAAAATCATTGGCTGAGGTGGCTCAGTTATGGAAAAGACACCAAAAATGATGTGCTTAATAGAATTCATTTCAATGTATTTCTTTTGTTTGTAAAATGCCAATACCTGTCTTTGCTACAGCTTCAATCAATCTGGATTCAAGGCTTAAGATGCCAATACTTGTCAATCCTGAATCAGAGAGGGCTTCTTCAGTTTTAGGATAATAACTCTACTATCTTATTTTTCACTGTCTTGTTGGGGAAAAAAAAATCTTTTCAATTTTCTTGTTCCCAGAAGGAAAGAAAGAGAGGAAAAGAACATTTGTGATTCTTTTCTGTACAAAACTGAAATAACAATAAAATAAAGAAAAATGACCTAGGAGTCAGTATCTAGGCCTAACTTGGAATTAGCACCAAGCGGAAAAACTACTAGGAGTCAGCACCTAGGATAGATCTGAAGTTAGCACCAGACCAAAAGAGACCAAATGACCATTTTTTTTTCTTCATTCATTAAAATATCAACTATCTCCTCAAGGAGTACAATAGGTTACTTATAAAGAATTGATAAACCCTAATTCTAATTGGCTGTAAAACCCTAATTGCCTTATTACAAAAATAACCTTGCTTCTAAATTAAAATACTAATAACCCAATAAATTACTGGGACCTAAAACATAAAAATACAATTGACTTGCAAACATAAATAATAATCTTCTTGCGTCTCCCGCATCATTCTTCTCTGGTTGGAGAAAACTCTACTGATAGGCCACAAATTGAATGACCCCTTGTGATTTAAACTAATTAATTAATTTAACCAAGTTATTAATTAATCAATTTAACATGCAAATACGTGGTAGCACAAACAAATCACCGAATAACTAAATATGCAGCGGAAAATAAATGACACGGTGATTTGTTCACGAATGGGGAAAAACCCTAACGGCAAAAACCCCACCGGGTGATTTCAGGTCACCACTCCCGAAACTCCACTATTATCAAATCAAGCGGTTACAAATAAGGAATCCCAAGTACCTTACCAACCTACAGTTGAACTCTTACCCCAATACCCAATTGGACTTGATCTGTAGCGACAGTTCCCACCTTTGATACACGGCTCCCAAGTACGTGACTAACCATATGCGCGGATCCCAGTACGCGACTTCAATCACCAACTTTAGAATGAGAGGTTGGCTGCAGAGTTCTTCAGATCATCCTATGCATGAAGATCAGGAAGATGCTTGGTCACAAAACCCTAAGGTGCACAATACACAGCAACTTCTTGAAGAAGATGATCTAGGTTAAGAACTTCGTCTCAGAGCACAATTTGCTTGAACAAGGATTGCTCAATGCTTATGCAACTTGTGTCTATGTTGACGGCTCTTAAAACACTCCTTAAATATGTTTAGGGTTAGAAGAAAAGAAGGCCCAAAAACACATTCACGGATCCCAAGAAAATCAGATTAGAATTCTGACTTTTTAAGTCTCGACAGCTAGCAGGTGTCGAGGTATGTGTCGAGAAGGTGTCGAGCTTTAAAAATTCTGCACTTCAACTTGCTTTTTCTTGGACAGACTTGATGACTTCAACACTTGATCTTGAAACATAGTTTCTTGAAGTATTAAAAACACCTAGAACTACCCAATTACAAGTAGAGTGCGTTTTGTCAAAGGATTAGCCAATTTACATAAAATATGACATATGTTCCTAACATGTAAACACGTATGTCCTAACATCTACCTCGAGTTCTAAAGCATTGAAGGATTAGGATGCTGACAAGTAACACTTGCTTCAAGTCTGGAATCACCTTAAGGAGCACAGAGAAAAGAAAAACCTTGAATTCTATCATGTCAAACTCTTCTGAAATAACAAAATCAATGTGTGGAATCTACATAATCTTATCTTGAACCATTGGAAGCACTATGTTATCCACTTTCTCCACTTTAGCGAATTGTTTATCTTCATGCACCATGGAAGGCTAATCAAATGCAAATCAATTAGCTTTCGATATCACATCATGTGCACCCTCTAACATAACACTCTCTTTAGAAACCATCTCTTCTTCTTGCTGCTCTTCAATAGATTCGTTTCTTTGCACGCATGTTAAAGCAACACTTGTCGAGGCACGTACGTCTTTATCAACATTAGGCTTTTGTGTTGCTTAAGGATTCTCCATGACCAAGATTTCATCATCAATGTTCTCTTCTATGGGGGCAGCAATAATTTCATTGTGATCAATTATCCTTAGTTTCCCAATTGAATCAGTTCAAGTCTTCATTTGCTTCATCTGAGCAATCATGTCTTGAACATCTTTCATGAGCTTTTCAGATAATTCCTTTAATTATTTGGTAGATTGTTCAAAAGTGCATTGAGGACATGAAATGGGATGAGGTTTCATCGTATTTGCTTCGACTTGAAAAGTACCACATTGAGATTGGGGTAGATACTTAGCTTGAAAGTATGGTGACAAAGACTCATCACAAAACTTTTCTTTTCATATCTTCCCACACACTAATCGTTGGTTCATACTTTATATAGCGGAAATATTCAAGATCCTCCCAAAACATTTGCGCTCCACCTCTTAACTTCAACTTTGCATACCTAACCTTTATGTTATCCCTAAAATTTGCTTGCTCAAAGAATTGCTCCATCCCATTCATCTAGTTGAAAAAATTCCGTGGATTAATTTTACAACCATCAAAATAAGGTGCTTTGGATATTACCATAGCTCACTGGGCAATAAGATTTTGCCAACTTGACTTGCTAAGTATGGCCCGCTAAAGAAGGGATTGTCATGGAATTAACCAAATAAAGCTTCACTGTTTGAAGTTTGAGCACCAATAGAAAAACCAATGTATCCACGTGGACTGGATTGAAGGCCTAGACTTGGTTTTTTTTTTTTTTTTTTGGTATGCATGTAAAGAAACTAAAGAAGAATCTTAAATGAAAAGTTAAGTCCACTAAAGATAGTAAGAGAACCTGACCCTTGTGATGGCGGCTAAGTGTACTGGGCCTTACGAGCCAGAGGACTTGACCCTTTTTTTGTTTTTTTTAATGACTAAAAAGCTAGATACACTGTGGTGTGGATTGGTAACAGCAAAACGAAACCGACGTAGGACAATTGAAATAAAACTGAAGCAACAATAAAATAAAGGATATGACCTAGGAGTTAGCATCTAGGCCTAACTTGGACTCAGTACCAAGCGGGAAAACCACTAGGAGTCAGCATCTAGTACCTGAAGTCAGCACCAGACCAAAAGAGACCAAACGACAATTTTTTCTCATTCATCAAAATATCAACTATCTCCTCAAGGAATACAATAGGTTGCTTATAAAAGATTGTTAAACCCTAGTTCTAATTGGCTAGAAAACCTTAATTGCCTTATTACAAAAATAACATTGCTTCCAAATTAAAATACTAATAGCCCAATAAACTACTAGGATCTAAAACATAAAAATACAATTGACTTGCAAACATAAATAATGCTAAATAATAATCTTCTTGCATCTCCTGCTTCAATCTCTCTTTTTCAAGTGAAACTGGGGATAACCGATTTTTTTTTTTTTCTTTTTTGAGAAAGAAGACATCAATATTATTATGAAAGGTCGGCTAAATTAGCCTAAATAAAAGGTAAGGTGTAGGGTGAAACTTTCTCCATCCACACTGTACACTCTGACCTGGTTATAACTAGCCTAGTTAAGCTATGAGCAAGTGTATTGTCATCTCTCCTAGTATGAGAGTAAGACAGTTCTAAAAACAAACCCTCATTATTAATCAAAAGGCCATAGGAAGATAGCCCTTTATCCAAATTCCCCAAAGCCTTCACAACTGTATCTGAGTCCTTCTCCACAGTGGCAACTCTAGGAATTTTTTCCAGGGTGTTTCTCAACAAGCATAAATTACACAATCTAATAAAAAGAAAATTTTATATATTGACAATAACAACAATAAAAAATAAAAAAACAAAAAAAACTCGCAAATACATAAAGTTTACAATTGTCTTCTATGAGTTTTCATATTTTGAAATTGTTTCATGATAGTCTCATTATCAATGCTACAAGCTACATCTTTTTCAATATACACAACCAAGCAATCATTCATTCACTGATCTCCCATTCGATTGCGCAGTTCATTCTTTATATATTTCATTGCTGAAAAACTTTTTTTTATTGTTGCAGTAGCAACAGAAAGGGTCAAAGCTAACTTCACAAGCAAATAGACTAATAGATAAGTCTCATGCTTCCTTGTGTTAACTAACTTTTCAGTTTACTAACTCCTTGAAGTTCTAAAAAGAAGTCATTGTTGTGCATATCAAAAATGTAATTCTGAAGTTGACAGTCAAGTGCCAAGATATCTATCCCAAGAAAATCAAATGGATAGAACTTAGCTAGACGAATCAAATTTTCCTTATCAAAAGCCGCAAATGAATTACTTGAATTCAAACAAGCTATACAAATTAGCAAATCGGTATTCGCCTCTGAAAAATGGTTGTTAAGCTCTTGAAGTTGCATATTTATGACTGTGTAGAATAGCTCAACACGATAATGATGTAAATTTGTATTTTGTTGGGTGTTGGTCGCGGCCCTCCACTAACTAAAAATATTTCATCTATGGTCAAGATAGGAATATCATGTGAGGTACAAAATGAAGACACTTCAACCAATAAATATATTCATTCATCATCTCTTATCATTTGCAACTGTTACTTAGACACTTTAACAAGATCCATAACATTTACGATATCTTGATTTTTTTTTGGTAATGCTATTGACAACTCATTTGTGATCCCTAAAATATTTTTCATCAAGTGTAGAGCAAAGACAAATTCAAAAGATAGAATTGACCTCATAAAAGATCGAGCTTCAACTTTTTGGTCTGAGAGGCCATCTTCTTTAATAATCTCAAGTACATCAACAACAGCAGAGAACATCAAAATCAAGTTGAGAATAGTCCCATAATATGATCCCTAACATGTATCACCAGGACGTTTAAGATTTGTCTCTTGATTCAAATCTTGCCCACTTCTACGTACACTATTCTCTAAATCTTCTTTAATTTTGGCAAATTGTGTATCTCAAAGAGCATCTCGTCTCTTACAAGAGCTTCCAACAACAGTTACTAAATTACTAACCATATAAAAAAAATTCAACAATGTTAATGTGATTTTTAGCAATAGCAACAAGTGTCAATTGAAGTTGATGAGCAAAATAATGGACATAAAATGCTAATTTATTCTCTTTTAAAATTAAAGTTTTGAGACCATTGATATCACCTTGCATATTCCTAGCTTCCTCATAACCTTGCCCACGTAGGTTCGATAAACTCAAATTATGTTCATAAAGTAAACATTCAATAGCATGTTTGAATGACAAAGCAGTGGTACTTGCTACATGTACAATACCAAGGAACCGCTCTATAATAATTCATTCTTTGTTCACATAACAAAGAACAAGGGCCATTTGTACTTTCACTGAGATATCACGTGACTCATCAACTAATATTGAAAAAAACCCATTGTCAAGATCCTTGATGATGGCTTTGGATGTTTCACGTGCAATTGCATTCACAATGTCTTTTTGAATATCAGGGTGGGTAAGCTTGCAATTTTTTTGAGTTTTTTTCAACACTTCATTGATAGATTCATTGTGATCCCCCAAAAATTGTAAAAGCTCAAGAAAATTTCATATATCACTTGAACCTTGAGATTTATTGTGACCACGAAAAGCAAATCGCCGGCATAAAAGGAATCTTATGCAATCAACTATTGCATTTAATTGAGCCTGATATTCAATTTTATCTTGATTTGATTGCTTAACCAAAACACTTTGAATGTGTTGCTTTTCCTTCAATAGATCTTCACTCTTCTGGACAGCTTGGTTATGAGCACTATTAACTCCTCCAACATGGGAATTTAACTTCTCTTTTTGATTCCAAAGTTTGAATCTCTTCATTACAAAAGTGTCACCTCCTCCTTGCTTACCAACGTCTTGCCCAAATAGGTAGCAATAAAAACAAAATACTGCATCTTTGTCTATATTATATTCCAACCAGTATCTATTTTTATACCATTTGGGGGCTTTCTAGAAAAATATGATATAAGGTAATCATCACAGTGTAAAACAGATTGACAAGGGCCTTTTTGTAAATAATATCTTCTTATTTCATCATGATGATTAGGATGATAAGATGATATCTTTTCTTGTAGCCTAGAATCTAAAGGAAGATTTCTAAGTTAAAGTCAACACGAATTCACTTAGAAGATGAAGATGAATCTTGCACAGGAGTTGAATCTTGGGTACGTGGTTTTCTTATCAAATATTTGTCCATAATTCTAGCAAAAGAATAAACAATAAACAATAAACTATAAGTTCATTTGAAATATTAATAAAATTATTAATTATTATTGTTTAGTTTTTTCATTAATTTGTTTGTCTTTTATAAACTATAATTTGTTATATTATTGTTTCGTTAATTATAAAATTATTAATTATTATTTAGCCTAACATAATTTAATTTATTTGTCTTTTATAATGTATTGGTTAATTATACTGCTTTAATTATTATTGTTTAGCGTAACAATAAACTATATTGCTTTAATTTGTTTGTCATTAATTATACTGCTTTAATTTGTTATATTGTTTAGTCCCTTGTGCACATTACACTAAAAGAGTCAAACATTACACATCCTATGTGCAGCATAATAATTAAAGCAGTGTAATGTGCAGCACATTACACTGCTTTAATTATTGTTTACCCGGCCCCATGTGCCCATCAGCCCATCTACCCCCACCCCACTCAACAGACAAGCACAAGCCTCATGCATGATGCCCTTAATCACCTTAGCCAGCTGCCAATCAGAAAATTTCACAATCACAAATCACAATACACATTACACTAAAAGACAATCAATATCTCACCAACACCAACACTAACACACACTGACCAACAACAACAGATAAGATAAAGCCAAATTCAAAAAGTCAAAAAAAAAGGCAAAAAGCAAAATATTAATATAGCTAAAGAGTAAAGATTCGACCAGCCAATCACAGACTCACTGTTCAAAAGAGAGAGAGAGAGAGTTACTGAGTTAGACTCTTAAAGAATAAAGAGAGAGAGACTCATTCATTAATTTCATTTCATAGTTTTCATTTCAGTGAGATAAAGAGAGTGTGAGAGACTGAGAGAGAGTCAAAGAGAAAAAGAGAGAGAAATACCTTGAGGGAGGGAGCACTGAGCACCGAAGCAGTCGAGCGATCTACGATCTGCGATGAGGGGCGAGCGACGAGCGATGACGAGTGAGCTGCGCCTGCGAGCGATGTGACTGTGGGTTTGGTTTGCTCGGGGTTTGGTTTTGGTTTGCTCTGTATTGGGTTTATTTATTTATTTATTTATTTATTTATATATAAACACCTCTGTATTGGGGTTTGGTTCGCTTTTGCTCTGTATAAACTACATTGGGGTTTGATTTTCTCTGCGAGCAACGTGATCGTGGGTTTGATTTCTGATTTGCTTTGTATTGTTTTTTTTTTTTTTTTTTTTTGAGAATCTGTGGGTTTGCTACCTCTGTAATCTGTTGGGCTTGCCATGAGCTTGGCTCTATTACAATTTTTTTTTTTTTCCAGATTTTAGTTCAAAAAAAATTTTTTTGGGTTTTTTTTTTTTTTTTTTTTGCTTGAAAGTAGAATAGATAATTTTTTTTTTTTTTTTTAATTTGAGGGTGTTACTAATTTTGTGATTGAGGGTGTTTCTAATACAGATTAAATATAAAATTTTTTATTTATTTTCAGGTCAGGTGTTGGAACACCCTAAGCTGTACATGGCGCCGCCACTGCCTCTCCACAATCGCTTTATCATACCAATCTCATTGCCAAACTCCAAAGCTTTACAAGCCGCCATAGCTACAACCTTAACTGCTTGATAAGCTTGACTCAGCTGCTTAACTAAAGCTGCAATTACTTGTCCAGAACTGTCACGGATCACCACACCTATACCAGATTTGTTAACTTCGGAAAAAACTGCACCATCATAATTAATTTTGTAGACATCCATTGGTGGTGAAGCCCATCTCGTTCTCTGCTGTGGTCGACGTGGACTTGGCTCTGGATTAACTACTTTAAACTCCTCCAAACGTCGACTTGGCTCTGGATTAACTACTTTAAACTCCTCCCAGCGATCTTTGGCAAGCTGTTTCATGAATCTTACAAAATGTCTTTTCTAAAAATGATATGGCGTGGTCCGCGTGGATACATTTTTAGATTTTTTAATATTTAATAATTTAATCTGTAGATCTTTTTTTTTTTTTTTTAAATATAATAAATGGACCTCACTAGGTAAACTACATTTTTAAAAATGGGCATGTATTTGTTTGGGCTTTTCGAACCTTTGTAATGAGATTCTCAGTATGTTATCAAGGCCCAAAGTTATGGCTATGTTTTTGTCCATTATGTGATATATCAATAATAGGGTGTTAATGTTCGACCTAATTTGCAAACACGACATGAACCCGACACAAGTTTTTATGGGTTAGGATTGGGCCTTAGCGGGTTTGGGTTATAAACCGGTCAACCTGAAAGTGACATGATAAGAAATGTGTCATAAGCAGGTCAACTCGCGTAATCTGCAATACCTGCGTTTGACATGCCAATTTATTTGTGTCAACCCAAAATGACCTATTTAACACAACTTGTTTAACTAGTATAACAAATAAATATTCATTTTATTTTAGATTTGTCAAATACTTTTTATATCCAACCTATATTTTAAATTTAAAAAGAAAAGTGAGTAATTACAAAAACTTATAAGGGATATAATTGGAAATTGAAACTTTACAAACCCTGAAGATATTACATTTTTGTTGAACTATGTTATTTTGAATTTGGATTGAAGTGTATGCACTTCTTTTAGGGTGTAAAGAATTTATTTCTAGATATATATATTATATTTTTATTGAATTATATTATTTTAAATGTGAGTTGAAGACTTGAAGTGTATGCACTACTTTTGGAATGTTAAAAAGAAAATATATCTAGATGGATGTTATATTTAATATTATGCCGGTTGAAATGGGTTGTGTTATATTCGTGTCAACCCAACATGACCCGTTTTTTAAGCGTGTTATATGGGTTGGGTCAAGTCAACCCTCCTTATTAGCAATTCGGGTTAGGGTTGAAGGATCATAACACGATTATTAAATGAGTCAGGTTTGAGTTAAGCCATTTAGTCGAATACCCCATATTTCGACACGAAACGAACCTGACACACTAACCTGAATTGACACCCCTATGTGTGTGTGGGACATAAACAATTTTATCCACCTAAAAAAAATCTCTACATATTTATGGAGTGTTTCTTGCTATATGGATAACAACGGGATGAGGTGAGGTTAGATCATAGGTGTTTTCGTCTTCTTTTCAAAATAGGAGTACGTGGGGCAATTTTAGGGTGGCCAAGTGGAGACATTTTGCCATATTATTTGATGATGTTTCATCAACATTATGGGTAAGAGAGATGTAAAAATATGGAGATGACAATGAGGGTATTAATAAAGAAAACGAGCATGTTAGGCCTGATAATAAGATATGTATGAAAAAAATTAAATTTTATAAATATAAAACAATTGAATTTATATAATAAATTACAAAAAAAAAAAAAAACTATAGATATATAGACATAGGTTAGGTGATGTAAGGACCAGAATCTGAGGCGAAGGAATCCAGGCCCACTGGTGTTAATGGGTTGTTCCCCTTAAGCTTGGCCCAAACTAATGAAATTTGTGAGAGATGGGAATCAATAGCAATAAGGAGCTCTTTCTGAACTTATATTGGTATATCCTTACAAGACTAGTATTCGTTAAGAAAAATTGAAGTCCAATTTTTTACATTCACATTTCCCACCTGCCGAATCCCCTTTACTTCCCCTTTCCTTCCCTTTATATAGCCTCTCCTCGTTGCATCTCCACCGTCCAATTTCATTGGGTTCCATCTCCCTTTTTTTGACACAGATGACCTCTCCCATCTGAAGAGACGAGGGTAGGAACCTACTTCGCTATGGCCTATACTGGTCACTTTCTCATTTAATGCGGCTGACACAACTTCCGGCTTTAATTAATGCGAAGGCGGCGGCCTAAACATAGGCATGTGTTCTCCCCATGACCTGCTATCTTCCATTCTCTTCAGCCCTTAGCCTCTCCTCCTTAGGCGGTTCCATCCTCAAATTCCTTGATCTTTGGTGTCATCACGTCATCACCGCGACCTCTCATCCTCCTTCCTCGGCCTTCGGATTGCTGCGATGACCCTTCAGATCCTTGCTCGGTCCTCGGGTGCCTACAGGTGAGACGACACTATTGTAAACTATAAATTTCTAATTTTAAATTCAACTGAAAAATTATGTAACAACTTTTATCAATGTTAAAATAATAATACAATCTTTATGAGAATTCTTTACAAAAGAAATTATTCACTTACTTCTCTCTTCGAGGATGACATCGATACCAGGAATATGAGATTATGAGGCTTACTTTTTAGATCACTTAATTGGTGATGAACTTGTGGATGAATTTTTAGGCTTCGTGCTTATTTAGATTTTTTTTTTCCTTCACATTTATGTGTTAAAAGTTCAAATATTCTTCGAATTTGAGAACTTTATGTTTAGACACTTTGAAGTTCTTCAAAATCTTTTAGGCTCAACTTTGACTTCAACAGAATTTTAAAGGTTGAAAGAATGACGATGAATGAGCTAGGTGGTGCCCCTTTTTTGTTACCACCAAATAAAATCACATCCAGGCAAGCCTTGTAAAACATATTGTTGCCATGTCTGTCAATCCCTGAACTTCTTGGAGCACCAGTTAAGGAGCAACTTGGACATGGATATGTTTAATCATCTTTTTTAATGTCGCAATATCATCCATGATGGGGACGTTCTCCAAGCTAGTCAAGCGATGTGTCTGAATTAGCTTCTTTACATTTTTAGACTCCTTAAAACACAAGTTGATTAACCTAGTTATTTAGCCAAGTGATTACTTAGGTAAATTATTCAAATCTAGGTTAACACAAGTAAATCATATCACATAAACAATGCGGAAAATAAAAAAAAAAACAACGATATGATAACCCAAGAAAACCAAACCGGTAAAAAACCTGGAGAGGATTTAACCTAGCTATCCTCAAGGTAAAACAGATCCACTATGAAAAAATTGAAGTTTTACAATAGCGACTTAGACCACTAACATCTTGTTACTATCTTGAGTAGAAAACTTACTACCACAACCATGTGACAGCTCAGAGTGTACAGACTACTTCTTTCTTTGATTCATAGCAACCACAAGTACTCCCACTTATGTTTTCTTTAAGCTCTTTATGCAGCAACTGAAGTGATCACCAAACTCTCGACATCAATCTCGATCTTGATAACCCTAAGTATGTATGAAAGCAAACACCTCTAAATCTCATAAGAGATTCATACACACAGCATAACCAATAACCTAAAAACGTGGCTAGGGTTTTTCTTTTTATACTTAAAGCAAAACATAAAACCCTACATGTCATATGGACTTGGGCTGAGTTGGAAAATTCTGCAGAAAAACAATCTGCATGAGCTTCGATCGATCGAGTCTAATTTTCAATTAATCAAGCTTTGCAGATTTACACAATAAATCCTACAGTACACTCGATTCAAACTTTACACATAAACACACTTTAAGCAGCCTAAATCTAGACTAAACGTTTTGACCATGGTTTGCCAACATTGCACATTAAAGTTCTAATACATTAGTTCCTAATTTCTTAGAACCTAACAAACTCCCTCTTTGGCAATCCGTGACAAAACACATAATAAAACAAAATGCTCAAAGCTACAAAAACAGCCCATTACAATAAAATTGTCCAACAAAAAACAATTCAATCTAACTGCTATCTATTAGTTGCAAGTGTAGATAGCAGCACGATTGAATCAACCTGTATATTCTTGAAACACTCAACAAACACATAAATGCATCTATGGAAAATACAAGTAAAACAAAATAACTTATTGATTTCACAAAAACATAAAGTAAAAGACATATATCACGAATAAACTCATAATATAAATCAATAGCCAATGTAGCACAATGTGAAACAAGAAACAGAAATAACAAACATAATGTCTCCCCCTAACATATACATCACATAAAAATAAATACATCAAGATAAATGCATCATGAGCCATAAAATAAATACATCATGAAGCACCTAGATACAATCTAAAGCTCCAAAAAAATACAAACTCCCCCTATCCCTATCCCTATCCATATGTACTCCCCCTTTTTGTGACGAATTGCCAAAAGGGCAATCAAGACTCATCATCAAAAGGATGTGGTGGAGGTGGCTGCCGAATGCTCGCCAAATCCGCACGCAAAGCCTAAAGCTCCGTGAGTACATCCACCAAAAGATGACCATGAGCCTCCTGAACGGTCATAACAGTACCCAACATACTCCGAATGCTAGAATCACCCGAAGTAGAAGGTGGAGCATCAACTACAGCAGTGGCATTAACATACTCCTCAGCTGTGGGATCACCTGAAGAAGGACGAGGAGGAGGCGCAACACCTGAAGAAGACTTTACATGAGGGCATTTAAAGCTAGCTCACATCTAAGCAACTTTTTGCCTAAGGAAGGTGGCACCTATGAGAATTATAATGTGTACGGGCTCAGATGCAGGAAAATCCTCTAATCAGTAATGTAACAAAATCCGGTATATAAAAACAAGGAAGAAAAGACCATGTGCAGTAGAACTACTCCTATGAACCTCAACCAAGGATTGAATGAAATGGGTAGGAAAACTCATAGGAGCATCTATCACAAGGGCATACAAAAATGCACATCTCTTAATAAGAATGGTGTGTACATGAGAGATGGGCCAAATGGAATGACAAGAAATCCGAAAAAAAAAAAAATGAATCTTGGTTAACTCATGAGAGGTAATCCGAGGATCAGTACCCCACTAAATGGAAGTACTGGTGAGATATGACATAAGGTCATCAAAAGGAGGGGTCTCATCATAAGGGTACACAAGTTGCTGTACTTTAGGCACCCCAAGAGTAGAGGCCACTACCGAAGGAGTAATGACATACTCTTCATCCCGTATCCAACTCATCATATATTAAGTGTTGGAAACATTGGAGTGGACAGAGAGGTTCGAATAAAACTCTCTAATCAAGATAGCTAGAGGAGGATGATCTATATCCAACAAAGGTAACCAGCCCTTTCGCTCAAAATTCCTCCTAATTTCCAGATCTAGCTCATTTAACACTACCTTCCTCTCAGCCTAAATTGATCTAAAGATGTTCAACTTCTCATAGGTTTTTTGGTTTTTCTCAGTTCGAAACCTATCACTCTCAAAGGCTGGAGTAGAAGAGGAGTTGGTTTTCCTATGGGCTCTAGTCTTCCTAACCATGATGCTAAGGGTTGGAAATGATAGACAAAAAAGAAACCAAAGAAAGAAAACAAAGAGAGCCAAGGGTAGACTGCATCAGACAAGGTTAGAGAGAAAGCAACAATTGAAAATATCACTCGATATGATGCATGAACATAATAAACATATAATGCATGCTTTAATGCATTAAGAATGGTCCAATTATACTTTAAAAACCAAGAATTGACTTGAACATAGAGTCTATAACAAAAACCTCAAATTTTGAAAACTCACTTAAAAAAATTTAACCAAATTGAGTAATTAATCATTATACTAGATAGAAATCATCATATAATGACATAATTAATCAATTTCACAAGTCAATTTTACCAAATTAAGCCCAATTGAACAAAATCCCCAAATTTGTGTAGTTACAAGCCCTAGAATTTCAAATTGTTCTCAAATCACCAAATTAATTTGGACATAAAACCAACTCAAAAATCCATTGATAAATTTGGATAGAAACCAACTCAAAAATCAAAAACCCCAAATTCCTATAGTTCCGAAAATTTCCCTAAAAATGTATGAAAAAAGTGAATAAACTAAAAAAGAAAGGGTATAAAGGTCTTACCGGCACTAGAAGACAAAAACCTTGAGAAAAATTTGGAAGGTAAACGACAAAAATTTGACTGGAATCTAGATCGGTCGAAGAGAGAGAGAGAAAAGCTTTTTGAAAAGTTTGAAAAAGTGAAGAACACATTAAAAATCTTGTTTTAAAAAACTTTCTGAACGATTTTTGATTGGTTTCAATCGGTCAAAAATTAGATTCAATTAATCGAAAATCATATTCGATCGATCCATCATCAATCAAGCAGCAATCGAGCCAGGCAGATTGTAATCAAAATTTCTATTGCATTATTGATCGGTCGAGAGACAGATTCGATCGATCGAAAATATGGAAAAATCAATTTTTTGAAAAATAGAGCATTTTAATGCAAAAACTCCTCAAAGTACATTGTTTTATGAATAAAATGCATGAGTATGAGATGAAAAGTTTTTCAAAAACCCTTGAATTCAACCCAGATTTTCCAAAAACAAAATTTTCAATTAATTTGTCCTCAAAGCTCAAATATTAAAACATATTTTGCATCAAAATCAATGAAATTTTAATCTTGGATGGCCACAACAAGTTCATATACAATATAATGTATTAAGTTTAGCAAAAAATAACTTGTGTAGAGTGTGCAACTAGAATAGCTTGAGATACATGTGAGGTGATAAGTAAATAGTGATCAATCACAATTTCTACACAATTCATCACACAAGTTTGAAAGGGACTATCACCTAAAGAGTTACATCGTATAACTCTCATATCTCTTAGAAAACAAGTTTGCAATCATATAAGTTTCTTGATTTGCCTCATAATGTACACACCAATTTTATTATTTAAACCGATGCTACACCTTATGTTATTTTTGTGCATGTGCTACTCTTTCTTGAACACAAAATCATATGATATGCATTAAGGTGTTCATGATTAGCTAATAAACAGTAGTGAGATGGTTTTTTATACCTTTCTCTTAGGATTTTTTAGTCCTTACAATCAAAAGCACGTGACTTCAAGATCAAGATCATGTGATCAAAAACTATAAACAACTCCACACAACATACACTACAAAGCTAAAACTAGCATGGTGCAATAAAATAAGCTTATCCAAGCTAAACAAGGTACATAAACATGTTATGTAAAGATAATATGGCCAACCTTGATTTCAAATCTAAGGAAAATAATGCAAAACACATTTTTCCTTTCTCTTCCTTTTTTTGTTTTTTTTTGTTTTTTATTTTTTTTTATATTTTTGAAAAGAATTAACAAAAAAAAAAACCTAGCATAAAATGCATGAATGTTATGTAATGCACATCCTAAAACCCAAAAAAAAAAAAAAAAAAAAAAAAAAAAAAAAAAAAAAAAAAAAAAAAGAAAGAATGGTCACAAAAAATAGAGATATGAAGCACAAGGACCATGAGAGCCAAAGATGATTAGGGACACAAAATCACACCAATTACTTGATGAAGTGTCTCAAACTTACTTCTATCAAGAGGTTTGGTGAAGATGTCAGCATTTTAATGTTCAGTAGGGATATATTCAAGAGCCACAATCTTTCTTTCAACCAGATCCCTAATAAAGTGATATCCAATCTCTATATGTTTAGTCTTAGAGTGTTGAACAGGGTTCTTAGAGATATCAATAGCACTAGAATTATCACAATAAACAACCATGGTGTCTTGTGATATCCCATAATCACTCAAAAGCTTTTTCATCCAAAGAAGCTGTGAATAGCAACTTCCAGCAGCAACATATTCTACTTCTGCAGTGGATAGAGAGATAGAATTTTGCTTTTTACTCATCTAAGCAACAAAATTGGCTCTTACATAAAAACACCCACCAGTGATGCTTTTTCTATCATCGGCATTGTCGGCCCAATTTGAATCAGAAAATCCAGTAAGAGACAAATTTGACTCTTTGTTATAGAACAATCTTTAATCACAAGTTCCACGAACATATTTTATGATTCTTTCAACAGCATTCAAATGTGAAACCTTAGGATTAGATTGAAATTTAGAGCATACACCAACACTGAAAGCAATATTTGGACAACTGGCAGTTACATACAAAAAACAACCAATCATGCTTCTATATAATGCAACATCAACAGATTCACCTGAAGGGTCATTGGTTAGCTTTGCATTAGCAACCATTGGTGTTCTAGCATGTGCAGCCTTTTCAAGTCCAAATCTCTTGACAAGATTTCTAGCATACTTTGCTTGGTTGATGAAAATTCCAGAATTCGTTTGCTTCACCTGTAATCCCAAGAAATAAGTTAGTTCACCAACCATACTCATTTCAAACATCTTCTTCATTTCATCTGCAAAAGATTGAGCAAGAGAATCATTAGTAGCACTAAAAATAATATCATCAACATAAATTTAAGCTACTACAAAATAATTTTTATCCTTTCGTATGAAAAGAGTAGTATCTTCAAATCCTTTTTTGAATCCATGCTAAATGAGATATGCAATTAACCTATCATACCATGCTTTGGGAGCTTGTTTCAAACCATAGAAGGCTCTCTTTAACTTGTAGACATCATCCGGTCTGTGAGGATCAACAAAACCCTTTGGTTGTTCAACATACACCTCTTCTTGCAACATTCCATTCAAGAAGGCACTCTTGACATCCATTTGATACAACTTGAAATTTAAATGACTCGCTATGGCCAAAAGTATCCTAATAGATTCTAGTCTTGCTACCAGTGCAAAAGTCTCATCAAAATCAATCCCTTCCACTTGTGTGTATCCTTGAGCAACAAGTGTTGATTTGTTTCGAATAACAGTACCATGTTCATCTGAATTTTTCTTGAAAATCCACTTAGTTCCAATCACATTTACTCTATTTGGTCTAGGAACTAATTCCCACACATCATTTCAAACAAATTGATGAAGTTCTTCATGCATAAAATTAACCTAATCAGTATCTTGAAGTGCTTTATCCACCTTTTTCGGTTCAAATTGGGATAGATAACATGAGTGAGTAATTATATTCAAGGCTTTGGATCTCAATCTCATGTTATCATTCAAACTAACCAATATGTTTATGGCATGGTGATTTAACTTTACTCTAGAAGATGGACCTTTAACCAAAGATGTGGAGGTACCTTTTTGTTCTGATGAAGGACTAGGCTCACTTTGTTCTTGTTGAGTTTTCATGAACCAGTGTGGATGGTTCTAAACTTGATGGTACTAAAACAGCATCATTCAACAACAATAGCTCTTCATCACTATGCTTCCCATCATAATCATCAGGAATAGCATCATTAACCTCCACAGTCTTTTCTTGAACTAGAGGAGTGTTTTCTGAATGAGTTTCTGAACACAGTTCATCATTAATCACCACATTTGAAGACTCCATAACTGTTTTAGTTCTCAAGTTGTATACTCTATAAGCTCTACTAGTAGAAAAGTATCCCAAAAAGTATCCCTTGACGCTCTTTGCATCAAACTTTTCTAGGTTCTCCCTATCACGCAGAATATAACAGTCACTGCCAAATATCCGGAAGTATTTGACAGCAAGCTTCTTTCCTCTCCAGAGTTCATAGGGAGCTTTCTTGGAATCGGGTCTGAAATACACCCAGTTGAGTGTATGACAAGTAGTGTTGACCGCTTCTTCCCATAAGGACTTGGGCATCTTTTTGTTATGTAGCATGACACGAGTCATCTCTTGAATAACCCTATTCTTCCGTTCTACTATTCCATTCTATTGTGGTGTCTTGGGTGAAGAGAACTCTTGATGTGTGTCTTAATCATTGCAGAAGGTAGCTAGTTTTGTGTTTTCAAATTTCCTTCCATGATAACTTCTAATTCTGGCTATCACAATACCTTTCTCAACTTGCAATTTCTTGCACAAGTGTATCATCTTTTCAGAAGCCTCAGCTTTATTTCTCAAAAGTACAACCCAAGTATATCTAGTGAAATTATCCACAACAACTAGAGTATACTTCTTTCCACCTAAACTCTGAACTCTGGCAGGACCCATGAGATCAATGTGCAATAACTCTAGAGGTCTTAAAGTTTGAACTTCAGTCACAGATGGATGTTTAGACTTCACTTGTTTACCCATCTAACATGGTCCACATATGCACTTTTCTATCTTTTCAAACTTGGGCAAAGCAATAATTGCATCACATTTGGAAATCTTCTCTAATTGCTTGTGACTTACATGTCCCAACCGTTGATGCCATAATTCTACTTGGCTAATCTTTGCACTGAAACACTTGTTGCTTATACTTGGTGTTATACCATAACAGTTGTTAGCTGTCCTAACACCAATACACATGCAGTCACCTCCTCCATCAAGTATCTCACATTCATACTTGGTGAAGAGAACATTTAATCCATTGTCACAAATTTGACTGATGCTGAGTAAGTTAGCTTTCAGCCCATCAACATACCAGACATCTTAAAAAACCGACAACCCTGGAATGTCCACAATTCCAGTGCCTTTGATCACAGATTTGCTTCCATCTCCAAACGTGACTATCCCAATCTTTCCTTTAAAGAGTGTCTTGAATAAAGCTTTATTTCCTGTCATATGCCTAGAACAACCACTATCCAAATACCAAAGACAAGAATCACGGGCCTTTAAGGCAGTTAAAGCAGTATAACACAAATAATTATCATCACATGTAATTATACCAAGATACTCAAGGAATGGCTTAACAAAAGCAACGAGAGACACAAACCAAAAGTAGACAAGTTGGAACTTTAGCAATAAGAACTTCCAAATATCCATGACAGCAAGGGTCAAGGATCAACTCTTAGATCAAAAGATCTAAATACTAGAGCTAACCCGTTCTGATACCACTTGTACATTTTTAGACTCCTTAAAACACAAGTTGATTAACCTAGTTATTTAGCCAAGTGATTACTTAGGTAAGTTATTCAAATCTAGGTTAACACAAGTAAATCATATCATGTAAACAATGTGGAAAATAAAGGACACAACAACATGAAAACTCAGGAAAACCAAATCGGTAAAAAACTTGGGGAAGATTTAACCTAGCTATCCTCAAGGTAAAACAGATCCATTATAAAAGAATTGAAGTTTTACAATAGCGACTTAGACCATTAACATCCTATTGCTACCTTGAGTAGAAAACTTACTACCACAACCACGTGATAGCTTCGAGTCCACAGACTAATTCTTTCTTGGATTCACAACAACCACAAGTACTCCTACTTATGTTTTCTTTAAGCTCTTTATGCAGCAACTGAAGCGATCACCAAGCTCTTGACATCAATCTCAATCTTGATAACTCTAAGTATATAAAAAGGTAAACACCTCTAGATCTCACAAGAGATTCATACACACAGCATAAACAACAACATAAAAAGTGGCTAGAGTTTTTCCTTTTAAACTTAAGGTAAAACATAAAACCCTACACGTCATATGGGGTTGGGCTGAGTTGGAAAATTCTGCAGAAAAACAATCTGCACGAGTTTCGATTGATCGAGTCTAATTTTCGATCGATCGAACTTTGCAAATTTACACAATAAATCCTACAGTACACTCGATTCCAACTTTACACATAAACACACTTTGAGTAGTCTAAATCTAGACTAAATGTTTTGATCATGGTTTGCCAACATTACACATTAAAGTTCTAATACATTAGTTTCTAATTTCTTAGAACCTAATAGCTTCACTCTTTGATTTGATTCTAGAAAAAGGATTACCTCCCTGAAACCTTGCTTCCAAGCCTTATATAAAGCTTCTTTGATTGTGGATAGCAAGTTGTTCTCATCATTACTGGAATGCCATGAATAACAACCTTTACGAGCGGACTAGCCTAAATGATTTTTGATATCACAAAGGCACCTCCATTCCAATTAGCTTTGAGCGAACGCTTTTTTGTATCAACTATAATTATTGCTTGCCAATTCTGATATCAGCATGTAGTTTGGTTTCCAACAGTTGCGGTAGTTGTTGAACCAATTTGGATATAGTCATCTAAATATGTTTTCCATTCTATCAGGAGGTATCTGGTGCTTGAAATGGCTTGTTGAACATCAGCAGTTTCATTTTCAAACATAACCTTATTTCTATAGGTCCAAATCACCCAAAAAGTGGCACTAATATCTGTAAGAACATTATCTTCCTATCCATTACCTGCTTTATATTTTTCAAGAGTGGTTATCAACCATTGTCGGATAGATGGAATAGCATCAGAAAGAAAGTTCCGTGGCAAGGCAAACCATAAAGCTCTAGCAAAAGGACATTTGAGGAAAAGATGGTCCAATGTTTCATCTTCTTGCTCACACATTACACATTTGGGGCTAACAATAATTTGTCTTCTGATTAGCTCCATTCTAGTCAATAGTCCATTGTGTAATAATTTCCATAAGAACAGACATATTTTATATGGGGTTTTTAGTTTCCAAAGATTTTTCCAGCCCTTTCCAATCATACCATAATTAATTGTCCCATCTTGTTCCTTAGTAATCAATTTGTATCCTTCATTCACTTTGTATGTCCCTTTCTTTGATTGAAACCATAAAATTTTATCCGAAGCTCCAAACTTTGAATGTGGGGTATTTAAAATCTCTCGTGCAACTCTCGTTTCATATATATTTGCAATGAGCTCAGCTCTCCAAGTACCTGTTTCAGAATCCATAATATCTCGAACTGTGCCTCTGTCAAGTCGGTATTCCAACAATTTTGTTTCATTCCGTGGTCTATACCATAGTAGATCCCTTAATTTGATGTTATCCCCCATACCTACTTGCCATTTTGCTCCTGTCAGTTGTGTTTCTTTTGTCCTCCATATTCCTTTCCATATTTAGGATGTAGTAGCTGGACATCTTTCCATACCCCAAAGGTTAGGAGCTTTTGGAAAATACTTCCCTTTAAGAGTAGTGGCTAGTAATGATTGAGGATTCTGAGTTATTCTCCAGTATTGTTTGGCTATGAGGGCTTGATTGAATTGTTTTGTCTTCCTAATACCTACACCTCCTATTTCCTTAGGTTGGCAAATTGTATCCCAAGCTATGGTATGTAATTTCCTTACTTCTGCAGTGTTTCCCCACCAAAAATCTCTAATGATTCTATCAATTCTATTGCATGTATCTTTTGATAATCTATGGATCGACATAGAATATATTGTCATGGCTTGCATAACCAATTTAATAAGAGTTAGCTTCCCTGCAGGTGATAAGAGTTTACCTTTCCAAATTTGAAGTCTACTCTATAGCCGATCAATGATTTGGTTGCCAATTTCTCTCCTTGTTGTTCTTGGGTCTAGTGGGATCCCTAAATATTTCCCAATCTTTGCTGCAATGTTTACTTTTAACTTTCTAGCTAAGTCTTCTTTTATAGCTTCATCACAGTTAGGACTAACCACCATGACTGATTTGGTGCCATTTATCTTTTGACCTGACATTTCACAAAAGCTTTGGAGGGTTTGGCTGAGCTTGTCTGTAGTCTGATTGGCAACTTTGAAAAAGATGATAATGTCATCCACGAACATGAGATGTGAAACAAGTGGTGCCCCTATTTATAGTGGTCTTTTTTCTTCTTCTTTTTTGATGATTATTTATAGTGGTCTTCTATAAGGATGAGTTCCACTATGATTTAATCTCTTTGAAGACAAGTGGTAAATTTGTTTGGTTTGCCAAAATCAAAGTGTCTTACTAGAACTTGTATTTATTGATATTTGTCTCCAACTTATCTCTTTTTTTATTAAAGAAGGCTCTCTATTACAAGTGTCCAAATTTGATTTGAAGAAAGATTTATCTTTATTTTGTTGCTCAAAGTGACATTTGGCAATTTTAATTTGTCAATTTAGATGACACATATAGCACCATTTGATTTTCTCTTTGGTATTTCATTTATTTAATTTAGAGGCACATGTAAATTTAAAATTGGTCATTGTAGAAATCCTATTTTGATCCATCTATTTTTATTTTTTACATTTTTTAGTACTAAGGGAAAAATGGTAATTGTTATGAATGAAAATTTCCAAAAATAACATTGCTCCTAAAATCCATATTCTAAGTGGTCATAAAGCAATTAGGGTAAAAATTGGTCTTTTTTGGTTCTCAAAACAGTGCTAGAATCACTATTTTATAAATGCTTAAAGCTGATTAATTGATCCATGATCTTACCATACGCATGCATGCATAAGATTATCTTAGGTTAATTTTGGTTTTTTTTTTTTTCTTCTTTTTTGAGAAACACACACACACAAGGGAGGGGGAAAAAGGTTCTAACATAAACGCACACACAAACAAAATTATATTAAGTTAATATTGTGAGATTCATGAAACAACAAAAATTATTTTCAGAAAATTATTATATCCTTTAGATTATGTATTTATCTTAATTAATTAATTGATAAGATGTTAATTGAAGAGCACAATTAAGAAAGAGTCCAATCTCATTCAAGATTCAATTTTTCAAGAAACAAATTCCATTTGTACTAAAACACTTAAATTTGACTAGCTAGAATTCCCCTATTTTTTTATTATTAAATTTGTAATTTTTTTAGAGGAATTTTTTAAGACCTTTTTTTTGGGACTAAAATACTTCGGCTCTAGTCCCCTCAATTGTTGCCTTTGCTTTTTCTTCTTGTCATTGCTTCTCAAAGACTCAAACTCTGTTTACTTTCTCAATCTCCTCTCTTCTTCCATCTCCACCCTCTTTGGAGGCCCATTCGATATCTTCATAATCAATGAAGGAGGAAACAGTGGCTTTTGTTGCTGTTTAAATTAGGAACTCCATAATTTGGGAACCCTAGAATCACCCCTTGCAAAAACCAAAACCTCCCTAGTAGCCGCTAGTTGTACTCATGCATTATGTCATTGTTGAGGGTCATTTTTGTAAAGCCAGCCCAACCCAGCAAAACAGGTAATAAGAGTGGCAGGCATAGAATAAAACTATTAGGCCCAAGCGGCAGGAATAATAGAACACAGGCCCATAACATGAATAAATAGGTCTTGAGGAAGCAAATGAGCCCAAAGGGCCCGGAAAGAGAGAAATGACACCCATGGGCAATGTATGGTATGAAAAAGTGAGAATGGGCCGCGGCAGGCCCAAGGCAATGTAAACAAAGAAAGTAGGGGTTGATGGCAAGCCCATAAACTCTAAGGATGAGAATAAGGAGATTGGGCCGGAGAAGCCCAATCAAGTTAGTAAAAGCCCATGGGAATGCAAAGTCAGTAAATGGGCCGAGGAAGCCCAAGGAAGGTAAAAGGGCCGCAATCCCAAAGGGAAAAAAGAAAGGGACAATGGAACCCATGAGTAAGAACACTAGCAGGCTCTCTTGGGTCACTAGAGGAAGGAATGAAACGGTAGGCTTAAAAGAGGCCTAGCAGGAACATGTCATCATGGCAGGAAAAGCCAAGTAATGAAACAAGACATAAACATAAACCAAGAAATGGGCCAAGAGAGATGTGAAACCCAGTATTAAGAAAAGCCCAATCCCAAAGGGAAGCAGTGAAAGTACAGAACGACCCACATAAAAGAACGAAGTATGGCAGACGAATGCAAACAAGGCTCCAGATCACAGCAAACACATGAGCCGCAGGCAAGCTTTGAACGTACATAGCAGGGAAGCATACGTAAGGCCCAAGTGCCACCAGGTTGTACCTAGTCAATATGGGTCGTGGTGGGGCCATGGGTCAGTGGTAAGAGGTAAGGAGGGGTGTGGTTTGGTGGTGGGGAGGGGGGAAAAGATTTATTTTACGTTTCCTGTCCAAACCCTTTTGGGAGGTACGTCCTGCTGGGATGACAGACCGCCCAAAAGAGGTAAGATTGGGGAGGGAACGTTGGGTGCATGCCATAGGAAAAGAGAGAGGGCATTTAAGCCACGGCAGAAAACAGTGCCACGGCGGACAGAAACAATACCAACTTGTTTTTTTCTGGCGAGGGTAAGCAGTGTACAGACGGTGGTCGGCAAGCATGCCCAGAACAGACAAAGGCCGTTAGGGGGTGAAATGGTAAAAAACAATCACGGCAAGCCCTATAAAAGGATCCTTGCTATGCCCTGTAAAAGGGATCGAAAAACAGAGGAAGAAAAGACATAAAAAGAAACTAAAAAGAAAAAGAAAAGAAAAGAAGGAAAGATAAGAAAACAAATAGTGAGGATAATGGGCATGCACCAATAGATCTTTTCTCTTCTCTCCCCCTCAAAATCCCACTTTTTAAGGAACAATCAAGTAGTAAGAACTTTCTTCAGGCATTTATCACTTAGGTCCGATTCCCTCAAAGTCATTAATCCCTACGGCAAGATATTCTCCTGGGAGGTTAGTTTCATTAAGAGGAAGCGTTCTTCCTCTTTGATTTTTGCCATAGCAGACTCGGTTTTGGCTTGATATTTATTTTTGATTAACTTCCATCATCATTCAATCAATTGTTCTTTCTTATAAAAACCATTATTAATATTACCATTATTACTACTGTGATATTCGGTCTTTGTTATTAACAAAAGTTACTGCACTCTGTTTTTCTTGTCTTTATATCTGCCTGCCGTAATCTTGTTATAATAGCTCTGCTTGCCGTAAGGGTATTCTTGGCAGACAAGGTTAAGTTTGTGCACAAGCCGGCCCAAAGTGAGTTACAGTTGGGCCGGTCTCAACTTTCCTACTCAGAAACACATTCGGGCCCATCACCATAGGAGGCAGCCCAGCCCAAACACAAAAAAGGCCCCTACATTAAATTGGCGACTCCACTGGGGAGTTGAGAAACAGACAGGGACGAAAGCCCACATAAACAAATGCCTCCAAAGTCCAGAACAACTCGGAATATGAGTGTTGTACCTTCACAAGCAGAATCCAGGCCTACAACGCCTCACCAACCGCAACTTAACCAGGCAGAAGGTGCCAACGGAACAGGGGCTGATCCCCAACCGCCACCAAGAATCCCTACCGACAATGCCAACATTTTCATCGAAGTCTTACAGTCATTACAACACTCGCAGCAACAAATGATGGAAGAGATCCGTCAGCTGAAGGCTGACAAGGCGAAAGAAAAAGGAAGCCAGCATGACCCGGGGCATGCAACAGACAAAGAAGAAACACCAGCAGGAGGTGCCCCACACAATACAGAACAACGTTTCATCACTATGGCTGAGGTGGCCGCCCTCTTGGAGAAGGAAAGGGCCAGGGCACCTAAGGAGAGGTTCTATGCATGAAGGCCTCCTTACCCACTAAGGGTACTCAGCAAACCATACCATGAGAGATATGAACCAAAGGCTTTCGCACAGTACGATGGTCGAAGGGGAAGTGCTGTCGAGCACATGAGCAAGTTCATTGATACACTTGGCCCTTATGCCGCAGATGAGGACTTGTGTCTTCGAGAATTTTCTAAATCATTGTGTGATCGGGCTTACACCTGGTACATTGGATTAAAGCCAGGAACGATCCCAACATGGAATGATATGGTGGATGTATTCTGTACTAAGTACTTCCATGGAGAAGAAACAGTAACGCTTGCAACCCTGCAAGTAATCAAACAAAGAAACGGTGAAGACTTGATGGAATATATCAAAAGATTCAGGGACATAGCCCTCGACTGCTATGACCATTGCGAAGAAAGGACGCTGGTTGAGATGTGCATGACGAATATGATCAGGGAGTACAGGGCAGTCCTCGAAAATTTGGAAATCTCCCAATTCGCCCAGCTATTACAGAAAGCAAGAAAGACGGCCCAGTCTGTGAAACCAAGCTCGGACAAGAGAAACGCCCCATAGGCAATGGCGGTGTCCACTATAGAACGGAGAAGGAAGACTGAGGGGAGGGAATATGACACTCCCCCAACAATACCATGCACCTCAAAAGAATTAGACATACTGCTAGACAAATGGATAGCAGATGGAATTTTCAAACCTAACCAGGTTGCCAAGGAGCCCACGCAGGAAGAAAGAAGGGACCCACGTTTTTGTCGTTTACACAATTATGTCCAACATCCTATCGCAGAATGTTGGGTGCTCCGCAGACTAGCGCACCGCAGGATAAAGGAAGGGACTTTAGAACTATCCCAGCAGGAAGTCAAAAGAAACCCACTCCCAAACCATAAAAGGAAGGGTGTAGCAGCAGTGGTAATTTGTACTGACCCAAGAGAGGACGAAGAAGAAAACATGGCTTTGCCTGCGGCGGCCATTACCACTCTACAACAGAGTTCCAAGTTCAGAAATTTGTTTGATCAGCTGGGACTCTTAGCAAAGGAAAGAAAGGTAGCCACAGAGGCCTTGGTGAGCATTGCCTCTAGTGCAGGAGTAGAATGTCTATCGGCAGAAATATCGGATGAAAAGGCTCTCTTACAGGAGTCAACCGAAATCACTTTTAGTGAGGAAGATATGGAAGTGGGGCATCCGGACCAC
Organism: Quercus glauca; assembly: GCA_023736055.1. Lineage (NCBI taxonomy): Eukaryota > Viridiplantae > Streptophyta > Magnoliopsida > Fagales > Fagaceae > Quercus > Quercus glauca. Next base: position 68,609,281 of record CM043316.1, on the reverse strand, counting down.
AGGAGACCCTTATACTTGGCGGCATCCATAAATCAAATCCCCATAAAGAGAGCTTTAGTAGACACAGGCGCTTCTGTGAATCTCATTCCATTGAGCACTCTGCAAGCAGCAGGAATTTCAGAAAGGAAGATTCAGAGATGTCCAATGGAAGTAATAGGGTTCGGTGGAAGGAGCGAGTACACAGTAGGCCACATTCAGCTATGGTTGAAAGTGGGCCCCATAGCCTCTTTAGCACAGTCCCATGTGGTAAAAACTGATGTATCCTACCACGTGCTTATGGGGAGGCCATGGTTGCATAAACACCGGCTGGTCCCATCCACCTATCACCAATGTGTGAAAGGAAGATTGAACGGCAGGATGATACGCATAGCCGCGAATCTCTCACCATTCGAACAAGCAGAAGCTCACTTAGTAGAAACTATGTTCTACGACCAATGGGCTCCCTCTGGGGAGAGTTTAATATCAAGGCCGCTAGGTACTTTCGTGCCTAGATGGGAAGATGTCCAGAATGACCCAGAACCCGATCTAAGGGAATTATTGGCAAGAAAGAGACGAAGGAAAGAGACGCCCGCCGCAGGATTTGAAGACGCGCCCCAATGCATTAGAGTCCGAGGCTCTGATGGCAGAATTATTTACAAATTATGAAGGCACGTGGGGCCCGCAATTGAAACCCAGACGTGCCCCACCCAGGAAGAACAGCACGAGGGTTTGATGTGCTGCAGAGTCCAAGAAAGCCTAGAAGAAGGAAGTAACAAAGAGGAATACGAAAGAGTTGTAGCCGAAAAGAAAGTGTAGGTCATGGCAGAAGAGGAAATGGAAGAAGTTGACCTAGGATCTGTTTCACAAGGGCCGAGACCCATCTCAATTAGTGCGAGCTTGATAAAAGATGAGAAAAAGGAATTGGTACTGTTGCTAAAAGAATTCAAAGACATGTTCGCATGGGACTACAGTGAAATGCCAGGGCTAGACCCTGAGTTAGTACACATACGTTAAATGTGGACCCGCAGGCTAGGCCAATAGCTCAACCTGCCAGAATATTTCACACAGAAATAGAAGGACAGATAGTCAAAGAAGTACAGAAACTGCTAGCCGCAGGATTCGTTAAGCCTATTCAACATCCTCGCTGGCTATTCAACATAGTGCCAATGAAAAAGAAGAATGGCCAGATCAGGTGTTGCATAGATTTCAGGGATCTCAACAAAGCATGCCCAAAAGACGAATTCACATTGTCCAATATGGACTTATTGATAAATTCTGCGGCAGGAAGCGCCATGTTCTCATTCATGGATGGTTTCAGCGGATACAACCAGATTAGGATGGCATTAAAAGATGTGGAGAAAACCGCTTTCAGAACACCCATAGGAAACTTCCACTACACCATGATGCCCTTCGGATTAAAAAATGCAGGTGCAACTTATCAACGGGCAATGACAGCTATATTTCACGATATGATGCATCAGGAGTTAGAAGACTATGTGGATGAGATAGTAGTTAAGTCAAGGAAGAGAGAAGAACATTTCCATATGCTGAAAAAGGTATTCAAAAGGTGCAAAGCCTTTAAGTTGAGAATGAATCCCCTTAAATGTGCATTTGGTGTATCCTCAAGGAAATTCCTGGGCTTCCTAGTGCACAGCAGGGGAATAGATGTTGACCTAGCAAAGGCTACGGCCATTGCAACTATGAGACCTCCAACCACGGTAAAAGAACTAAAAAGTTTCTTAGGGAAAGTCTTATATATCCGGAGATTCATCCCTGGATTGGCATCAATCACTTCAGCCTTTACCAAGCTACTGAGGAAATGGCAAAGTTTTGTATGGGGAGAAGCGCAGCAAGCGGCCTTTAAGAGGCTGCAGCAGATTATGATGAACCTCCCTACAGTGCAAGCCCCAATACACAAAAAGCCATTACTGCTTTACATGGCTACCAATTCATATGCCATCGGTGCCTTAATTGCCCAAGAAGATGGAGATGGCATCGAGCAACCAATATATTACATCAGCCGTGCCCTGAAAGACGCAGAAACTCGTTATCCGAGGGCAAAAAGGGCATGTTTGGCTATTGTTTATGCCTCACAAAGATTACGCCATTACTTCTTGGCCTATGAAGTATGGCTGATGACTAAGTCCCATGCCATCAAAATTTTATTACAGTAGCCAATCCTCTCTGGCAGGATATCACAATAGTTATTACAACTATCGCAGTATGACTTAAGAATGGGGGCGCCTAGAGTAGTGAAAAGCCAGGCTATAGCAGATTTATTGGCACAGTTTCCAGGGGAGGAAGAATTTTCGACGAAGTTCCAGGGAAAGTAGCCATGGCAGGGGAACTCAAAGAACAGTGGGTAATGAAATTTGACGGATCTTCTACCACCCAGTCTGGAGGGGTTGGGGTAGTTTTGTATCATGAAGAAGATAAAGTAGTAGCACTATCATTCAAGCTGAAGTTCCCCTGTTCGAACAATACGGCAAAATATAAAACTTGCTTAACTGGGCTAGCCACAGCCCTTGAGATGGGAGTTAAGCATTTGAAGGTATTAGGTGATTCCAACTTGGTAATCTGCCAGACCAAAGGGAGTTTTTCCTTAAAAGAACCCAGTCTTGCCCCATACAGAGCAATGGCCCAGAAGATGGAAGAAAAGTTCTTAACTTTCGAAATAGAACATACCCCGAGAAACGAGAATCGATTTGCCGATGCATTGGCCGCACTAGGTTCGCAAGTAATGTTTGAAAGGGAAAGCACCAGAGTAGAGGTCAACAAGAGAGAAGAATCCATAATTGAAGTGTTAAAAGAAAGGTTCTAAGAGGAACACTGCGAAGGAGATTGGCGGATACCCATGAAGGAAGTTTTGACGGGAGGAGAAGAAGCTATGGAATTAAAAGTACTCAAAGACTACGCCCTAATGAAGGGAGAGCTATACCGTAGGATGCTAGGCGGAATCTTATCCAGATGTGTGGGGCAAAAGGAGGCCTAGAGAAAGTTGAAAGAAGTACATGAAAAGGCTTACGGATCCTGCGGAGAAGTCAGCCTTTATCACAGACTTCAAAGGGCGGGCTTTTATTGGCCAACCATGAGCAAAGATGCAGACCAAATCCAAACCCAGTGTGAGAATTGCCAGCTTACGGCAAACAGAGAAGAAAGTTACGTTGCATTCGTCAACGAGGACTGGAGAAACCCATTTATACAGTACCTGATAGAAGGCATCTTGCCGCAGAAGCACAGCAAAAAATATAAGCTCAGGAGGCTAGCAACGCGCTATTTTTTGCATAATATGACCCTTTTCAAAAAAGGGTATGATGGAGACCCCTTGAGGTGTTTAGGCCCTAAGGAGGCAAGAGAAATGATAAAAGAAGTACACTCAGGGGAGTGTGGGGAACACCAGGGAAAGAAAAGGCTTTATAGGTGCCTGCTGCAAATGGGCTATTACTTGCCTATCATGAAAAGGGACACGGCAGAATTTGTGAAAAGGTGCCACAGTTGCCAAGTACAAGCCAATTTGATTCACACTCATCCATAGAACTTGCATAGCATGGTCACACCATGGTCGTTCCATAATTAGGGGCTTGATTTAGTTGGACCGGTGAATCCGCCGTCGTAAGGATATATATGGATACTAGTAGCTACGGAATACTTTATTAAGTGGGCAGAGGCAGTGCCGCTTCGTAAAGCCACAGGAGGGGCAATGGCAAACTTTATCAAGGAAAACATAATCGTAAGGTTTGGAGTTCCTCACAGGATCATCAGTGACAACGGCACGCCTTTTGTCAATAGCGAGGTGAGGAGAATGCTGGAGTTTTATCAAATCAAACATCACCGGTCATCACCATATTACCCTCAAGGAAATGGGCAAGCAGAGGCAACGAACAAGACTCTCATAAGAATCATCAGTAAAATGAGCCAAGAATATACGGGAGGATGGGCAACGCATCTGCCAGACGCTCTTTAGGCTTAGAGGAATTCACCTAAGTCAGCGACGGGTTTTTCACCTTTTTCCTTGGTCTACGGAACTGAAGTAATGAGCCCAGCAGAAAAGATAACCCCATCCCTGAGAGTCATGCAAATGAAAGAAAATGAGAATGATGGAGAGGTCTTTGCGGCAGAAAGGTGCGAAGACTTGGAAGGACTTGATGAAAGAAAAGAAAAGGCTCAAGAACACAGCCGCAGATACAGGCAAAAAATGACTGAGGCTTACAGCAGGATGACTAAAGAAAGAATATTTGTGGAAGGACAACTAGTCCTAAAAGTGGCAGACTACGTTAGGAGAGGCCTGGCAAGACCATCGAAGTTTGCACCGAAGTGGGAAAGACCATTTGTGATAAGAGAAGCGCATCCAAGTGGATATTACCGCTTAACTCAAATGGATGGAAAGGACTTAAGGGATCCCATCAATGGGAAATGGTTGAAACGCTACTACGCCTAAGGAAAAAAGCAATGTGATTATCCCTTACCTTTTTGTTTTGTCAAAAGCTGTCATGTTTTTTTTTTCTTTTGCTCTGTTCTTTATCTTTCAAAAATGACTATGTCACAAATCAAATTTTGTAACTTGCTTTCTTGCAATGAAAAGCACGAAGTATTTGTTATCATATATCATAACAAAAGTAGCAAGATCTAGCATCATAAGTGTAGCATCATAAAGTTAGATTACAAAACCCAAACTGTGGCAAGCAAGCCCAAATAGGTGCTATAGGAAGCATAATGTACTGAACAGAGTAATAAAGCAAAAGAAAGCAACAAAACAGGGGAGAAACTGCATCATCATCAATAAAGTCCGGAAATAAGTGACTGATCCCCAAAACGACCAAGTCCTCCTACACCGGAAAGAAAACGCTCTCGGCGGTCCTCCAAATCTGCCACTTCCTTTCTCAAAACCGCAAGGCGAGATTCAATAGCATCAACGGTAGGCTGGACTCTCCTCATGAAAACTGCTCGAGCAATCTCTTGAAGGTGATCTAAGACAAACTCCACTGCAAAGCCAACGCTGATAAGCTCCTGTACTGCAGCCCTCCATTGCAGGATCCTCTCGGTGGAGACAGTATCCACAAAGTTGTGCTCGATGTCGTTCAGCACGCTGCCTAACATCCTCAAGAAATGCTCTCTGACTGATCGGCCAAGTCGGAATCCTTGCATGAAGTCCCCACGACTGTCATAAATCATCACCAAATGAGGAGCGCAGTCCGCAGGAACTCTGAAGCCATAAAAATCTATATAAAGGGGTCCGGAGCCCCAGAAAGAAGCAGGATCAAGGTCGTTAACTTCGGACTGATCAAAACGTACAAAGAAGGCCGCAGCCTCGCCCACAGGATTTGGAAGGGTGGCAGAGCTACTGCCCACCTCAAATTGAGAAGGCACTGTAGGAGGTGGACCTGTCGAAGAATGCAAAGGTTGAAGTAAGGAACCCTGGTGAGAATAAAAGGAAGAGAAGCCCACGGCGAAGAAGTAAAGAAATGAGATATAAAACTTACCAGAGCTAGCAATAATAGGGGTTGTGGGGAAAGTAGAGGCAGGAACAGAAGGAACTGCAGAAACGAACGCTGTAAATATGGCGGAAACTGGTATAAGGGATGTGGCAGGAATAGGTGTTGTGAGCATGGTAAGAGAAGCTGCCGCAGACACCCCCACGTCTGCTGAAATGCCTAACTCCCCAAAAGTCTCTGCAAACAGAGAAATAGACATGCGAATAAAAAGGGAAAAGAATAACACTTAACGAAGAAAGAAGAAAAAAGTTAAGGAAGAAAACACATACCCATTGCCTCGGGTGGAACAATATCCTCTTCCTCAGACTCAGAAATCCTCCTCCCCAGGCCAGGCTCATCCTCAGGATCCTCAAAGATCTCTTCAAACTCCTCTGAGGACAATTCAGCACAAGACCCACGTGTGGCAGAAACAGGGATAGAAGAAGGGGTGACTACCAAAGAGGAAACGCCCTGCACTGCCTGAGAAAGAGCGGCAAAAGGGTCACCAGTGGAAATGACAAGAGGTGCAGCAGGAGTAACCTCAATCTCGGTAACAGCAAGAGGGGTGGTTCCCCTTTGAACAGAAGGTGTCATGGCAGGAGTGGGGGTGGCCTCACTAACCTCCCCAATGTGAGTACCCTCATCTATGGGTACCGGTCCAGTAGGAGAGGTAGTGGCTGCAGAAGGAGCAGATGCTGCAAATTCGACCCCATCCAAAGAGCCCTCCATAGGAGTGCCCATTGGGGCAGAAAGCTCCTCGGCCGTAGGGCGGTATATGGAAAGACGCTCAGGCTCATCCTAAAAGATAAAACAAAGAAAAGGTATGAGGACCGAATTAATTCTTTGGGCGAATGAAGTAACCAAAAACAAAAAAATGTAGCAGATTGGACAAGTGTAGGAGCAAGAAGAAACATACCTCTGATTTGGGTTCCTCAAGCATGATAGGACGAGCGGCTGACGTATCCTCCTTTTGTTTAGACTGCAAAAGCAAAAGGGATAAGGAAATGAGTCAAAGAAAAAGTCAGCCGAGATTCAGAAAAAGTCAAAGAAAAAGGGGGAGAAGTATATATATATATATATACGTGTACTTGGAAGACAAAACAAGAAAAAAGTTTTAGAAACTTACTCTTCGCTGAGCGGCAGACACAGGATAGGGGGTTGTCTTCTTTTTACTGCCTCGTGTTCTGCTGGCAAAAGTAGCACTTGCAGGAGGCTGAGGAGCGGCAGACTTGGGCTTGCTGGCAGATTTAAGCTTGGCAGGAACTTTCTTGGCTGATGCGGGAATGTTTACTACTTTAACTTTCTTTTTCCAACCTGAGGGGTAATCACCTGTGTGCCAATACCACCCCCTTTTCTCCTCATCCTACTCGAAGATGGCAGATCGGTTTTGTTTCCTAGCATAGGCCAGCACGGACATAGAAGGAAGGAGCAACCGATGATTGGGAGAGATAACCATACTAAGTCCCTCAGGAGGTATAAGAGAGAAACCGCGACTACCAGCCAACTCTGCATCAAACGAGTTCATGACAAGCTGCCAATAGAGGTGCATAGCAGCGGTGCAAAGGCCTTCCCTCGAAGAACCAGCAACTGTGACCGCACTAAAGCGCTCCCTCCAAAAGTCAAAAGCAGTGTGCCGCAGAAAGGATCTGGTCGAAGTAGGAGACTCTGCGAGGAAGGAGAGGTCATCAGGGATATCCTGATCCAGGCCAAACTTTCTCCTCACTCGGTTGGCAGGGTAATGAACAAACCTGACACCCTCATCTGCCAAATAGGACAGCCATCCAGGATTAGTGGCAGCCAAATATGTGATACCCGTCTCATCAAAGCCAGTCAGCGGGGTAGTAGTACCGACGGTATCAACAAACAGACCCATTACTGAATCAGCACAAGTGTAACCAGGACGCAATTGTCTGTAAGCTCTCCAGGAAAAACCAACACCTTCATCAAAGGACTCAACAATAGAATAATCAATGGGCTTCAAACCGGACCAACGAAAAGCCAAAGGAAAATCAAGCTCAAACCTGCCACAAAAATTAGTAATGGCCCGCGGACAAGATTGGTACTTCTCTTTAGCAAATCTGACAGGCCTACACTTCGCTAAGTATTGAGCACAACGCTCAAACAACAATTGCTGCAGAATAGTGCTGTGTACAGAAGAAGTAACTATGTGGCAGGAATCAGCCTGACTCTCATCACTCCGCAGGATGTCCAGTTGCACATATAAATGCCCCAAAAACATGGGGGCTAGCGGCAGACTCACCCCAGCAGATATTTTGATGGCCAAACGAAAATACAAAGGTTTTATGGCATAATGGGGAGGGGACCCAAAGACAAACTTAGAAAGCCAAAAAGCAATAAAGGCAGCACGACGAGCAACGGCAGAAAACTTGGAAGAAGAACTAACCCAACAAGACAGCTTAGCATTTCCGGCCATCCTCTTCTTCAACTCCACTTCAATGTCTTCTTATTCTGGGGAAAGCTCAATAGCGGCAGGATCAGCATCCCCGAGAATAGGCAAAAGAAACTGATTAGCCATGTCCTCTAGAGTAACCATGAGTTCGCCGCAAGAAAAGAAGAATGTGTGAGTGGTGGAACACCATCGGCGAACTAAATGGCGAAGATTGTAGAGGTCTCGAAAGTTGGAAAGGTTTCGGGAAAGAACAATGGCCTTTAGAACACCGGCCCTCTGAAGCAAACCCATGAAATGTGTATCCGATAACTCGCTGTCAACCCACTCTTTTCAACCCAAGGCGGTGCCAGACCCAAACTCAAAGTGAATGGGTACGGGAAGAGCGACACCTTGACAAATGACCAAATCGGAGATGGAGGAAGACACCGGAGCCCAAGAAACATCAGGTTTTCGCCGGCAAAGAGCGAGCCACACATGGCTCGCTGGCAGCGGCACATAATCTCCAGGAGCCTTAGGAAAATGAGGACTAAGAGTGTACCAAGGATCAATCAGAAGGGCGCACTCGCTGTTTGGGTCGCGCCGCACTTCCTCCTCCTCGGAATGGTCCGAATCGAACCGCACGTCCTCTTCTTCTACTTCTTGTTCCACCAGAGGATCCACGGCAACGCTTTTCCCTTTACGGCGGGAAGAAGCTTGAGTTTTCACTGGCGCCATGGTGTATGGATTTGAACGGAGCAAGAGAGGAATGGGTGTTCGAGAAGAAGATAATGATAAGGAAAGGAAAATATTTTGAAATAAAAGGAGTTTGTGTCTGCGTTGGGAAGGGATTCTTCTCTTAAATACCTGAGTTATTAAGGCCGGCGTGAAGGGAGGTGACTGGTCAGCCATTGAGAAAATGATGAAATTAATGAGGTGGTAGTTATGTTTTAAAGCAACTTCCATTTTGGGAAATTCGAAGAATCACCACTGTTCACGGCAAGAAAAAATATATATATCTGCAAGAAGGAGTTCGTGGTTTCAAAAAGCCCGCGAAGGGAAAGAAAAAGTGAAAAAGACAAAAAAGTCCTTCATTCACATATGAACCGCAAGAACGCTCCATATGTTCAAGGGGCTAAATGTTGAGGGTCATTTTTGTAAAGCCAGCCCAACCCAGAAAAACAGGTAATAAGAGTGGCAGGCATAGAATAAAACTATTAGGCCCAAGCGGCAGGAATAATAGAACACAGGCCCATAACATGAATAAATAGGTCTTGATGAAGCAAATGGGCCCAAAGGGCCCGGAAAGAGAGAAATGACATGCATGGGCAATATATGGTATGAAAAAGTGAGAATATGCCGCAGCAGGCCCAAGGCAATGTAAACAAAGAAAGTAGGGGTTGATGGCAAGCTCATAAACCCCAAGGATGAGAATGAGGAGATTGGGCCGGGGAAGCCCAATCAAGTTAGTAAAAGCCCATGGGAATGCAAAGTCAGTAAATGGGCCGAGGAAGCCCAAGAAAAGTAAAAGGGCCGCAGGCCCAAAGGGAAAAAAGAAAGGGACAATGGAGCCCATGAGTAAAAACACCAGCAGGCTCTCTTAGGTCACTAGGGGAAGGAATGAAACGGCAGACTTAAAAGAGGCCTAGCAGGAACATGTCATTATGGCAGGAAAAGTCAAGTAATGAAACAAGACATAAGCATAAACCGAGAAATGGGCCAAGAGAGATGTGAAACCCAGTATTAAGAAAAGCCCAATCCCAAAAGGAAGCAGTGAAAGTACAGAACGGCCCACATAAAAGAACGTAAAAGTATGGTAGACGAATGCAAACAAGGCTCCAGATCACAGCAAACACATGAGCCGCAGGCAAGCTTTGAACGTACATAGCAGGGAAGTATACGCAAGGTCCAGGTGCCACCGACCTGTACCCAGCCAATATGGGTCGTGGTGGGGCCATGGGTCAGTGGTAAGAGGTAAGGGGGGGTGTGGTTTGGTGATGGGGAGGGGGGAAAAAATTTATTTTACGTTCCCTGTCCAAACCCTTTTGGGAGGTACGTCCTGCTGGGATGACAAACCGCCCAAAAGAGGTAAGATTGGGGAGGGAACGTTGGGTGCATGCCATAGGAAGAGAGAGGGAGCATTTAAACCACGGCAGAAGACAGTGCCACGGCGGACAGAAACAACACCAACCTGTTTTTGTTTGGCAAGGGTAAGTAGTGTATAGACGGTGGTTGGCAAGCATGCCCAGACCAGATAAAGGCCGTTAGGGGGTGAAATGGTAAAAAACAATCACGGCAGGCCCTATGAAAGGATCCTTGCCGTGCCCTGTAAAAGGGACCGAAAAACAGAGGAAGAAAAGACATAGAAAGAAAACTAAAAAGAAAAAGAAAAGAAAAGAAGGAAAGATAAGAAAACAAATAGTGAGGATAATGGGCATGCACCAATAGATCTTTTCTCTTCTCTCCCTCTCAAAATCCCACTCTCTAAGGAACAATCAAGTAGTAAGAACTTTCTTTAGACATTTATCACTTAGGTCTGATTCCCTCAAAGTCATTAATCCCCACGGCAGGATATTCTCCTGGGAGGTTAGTTTCATTAAGAGAAAGTGTTCTTCCTCTTTGATTTTTGCCATTACAGACTCGGTTTTGGCTTGATATTTATTTTTGATTAACTTCCATCATCGTTCAATCAATTGTTCTTTCTTATAAAAGCCATTATTAATATTACCATTATTACTACTGTGATATTCGGTCTTTGTTATTAATAAAAGTTACTGCACTCTGTTTTTCTTGTCATTATATCTGCCTGCCATAATCTTGTTGTAATAGCTCTGCTTGCCGTAAGGGTATTCCTGGCAGACAAGGTTAAGTTTGTGCACAAGCCGGTCCAAAGTGAGTTACAGTTGAACCGGTCTTAACTTTCCTACTCAGAAACACATTCGGGCCCATCACCGCAGGAGGCAGCCCAGCCCAGCCCAAACACAAAAAAGGCCCCTACAGTCATTATGTGTGAAAAGTTTTGTAAAATTTTTTGTGTCTATAGACTTTCTAAAAATATATTCTACATGGTTAATTAGTAATTTTGCATCCAAAATAAGATAACAGAGTTTGAGTAATATTAATTCTTTTAAAAATTATATTTAAATATATAAAAGTCCTCAATTCAATTTTCATCTAAGGCTCCTAAATGCATCAAGCAGCTCCTGTATTTGTGTTAGGTTTATTGTAACACAAAATTTATACTTCACTCCCTTAAGATTGTCAAGCTAAATTATATAACCTTCGCATTTGTGTGTTACTCTATTTTATCTTTCTTTTATCATATTTTAAATAAATAAAAAAAATCAAAGTTTAAAATATTGAACTGATTTTTTTATAAAGTAAAAAGGATGCCATGTATAACTTAATCAATGAGATATTTCTTTTCTTTTTCTGCTAGTAATTGAACTCAAAACTTAATCTTCATCATAATCCCAACATCATACTTCAAAATCACAATACACTACTCAAATTTGGCAACTGCACTAGAACGGTTCTTAAATTCTAGTTCAGTGAACCAAAAACTTCGAGGGAAAAAAAAATCATATTTTCAAGCAAAACTAGAGCTAGGTGGTGCACCAAAGCTACCACCACGAGGACGACAAAAGCCAGGCCTTCCACCAGTGCCCCTGTAAGAGGGCTGGAGAGATTTCTCCACATGTAAACTACGCACTACACAAAAAAAACTGCACAAGGAAGCCAGGTGACATCAATCATCGTAGTGTCTATTTGGCATCAGCTTTTAACTTTTAGTTTTATATATAACTTTTTAAAACTTTACATTTTCTTGTTTTTTCTAATTTTTTCAGTGTACAAAAATACTTTAATACACTTTCAAAAAAAAAAATTTCAACAAAAGCCAAATAACTGTTCCAAACAGGCACGTACATTTCTCTTTTGGCCGTTATGGGAATAGTACTTCAACCATCTTTTATTTGTTTTCATTGCAAATTCCAAAAGCTTTGTAGGTAGAGGTGCTCTGGGCCCCTTCCTTGTTTTCTCTGTTTGAAGTTATCAGCATTGAAAATTCCCCTAGCACCTCAGTATTACTTTATTTAAAAGACCATACTCTCTCTCTCTCTCTCTCTCTCTCTCTCGCTCTCGCGTAAGCACTCGTGATATCATCAAACTACCAATAATGTTTCAGCCACTGCAATTTTTACTACTCTTTTGAGGTTACAAATTATGTTTTTTCATATGACCCACATCATTTTACCATCATTAACAACTTACTAACATACATGTGAAAAAAAAAATTCTAAAACATACTCTCTCCATCGAACTGACTGTCAAACTACCATTGTTCGTAACTCAGAGGAGGAGGAGAAAAAAAAATTACCATTGTTGGTTGGTTGTTTTCAAATTTCAATGCATATGTTTTCTTATGAAAAAAACAAAAAACTTTTATTGAGCACTCACACCGACCAAACACTTCTCTGTCTGTATATACAGTACACCACAATGTTTGCCCACAGCTTGAACTCACAAACCCAACATTCAACAATATAATGTGGACGTTAAATAGGTTGTTCAACGAAATTTTACCACAAACCCAATAGCCAACAGAAGTCACCCCACGTAACCAGTGTTCCCACTCCAAGATCTATTATAATGTAGACGTTACATAGGTTGTCCAATGAAATTTTACCACATGGCGTGAAAAAGTGTCAACATTTAGTTTTTTTTTGGATTTGTTTTTTAATTTAAGAAACTAAAAAAATACCAAATGGCGATATTTTTGGGACATCGAACAGCACAATGTAATAGAGTTAGACGAAATGACTATATTATCTAAAAGTGATAGTTCCAAACTTCCAATACCGAAATGAAATCAAAATTTATAAAAGTGAATCGAATTTTATAATAAGTTATAGGATGCCATGTATAATTTAATCAATGAGATATTTCTCCGCATGTAAACTTCGTGATACAAAAAACTGCAAAACAAAAGCCATGTGACATCATACATTACATCTCTCTCTTCTTTTTATTTTGAATTGGTTAGAAATATTACTACATAAATACCCTACTTTACTCATTCCCAGGGTTTGAACCGTGTCCTCCATGTTCTCCCATGCACTTAAGGCATGAAGAGATTCCATCCAGCTTAATTCACCCGGTCACTACGTCTCTCTTTTGGCTGTTCCTGGAATAGTATTTTGAATGTTTTTTCATTGTAAATTCCACGAGCACCTCTGTATCATGTTACTTTATAAATAAAAATAAAAACTCTCTCTCTCTCTCTCTCTCTCGGGCACTTGCAACATTTTTTTTTATTCAACAAAAAAGGTCAAATTCTAGGAGCGATTCACTTTTCATCTTGAAAAGTCAAACTCATTCACTAGAGGACTCCATCAACCCTAGTATTAATGCATCATGCATGACTCAAACCCGAGCACTAATAAGGCTAGCACTTGTCACTCCGGATTAGCACCAAATTCTCACTCTGGATTAGCACTTGTCACATCATTCATGCTTGATTAACACTATTATGATGCAGGATGCAGAAGTAATAAGAAGCAGAACACGTCTACTTCTAGATTTTAGAAACAAAGCACGTTTGCTTTTAAAAAATAACTTTGAATTCACGAGGATCCTTGAATCCACAAGGAGAAAGGAGTTTGAATTCTACTAGAGAAACAATATACAAAAGACTGAATTTTTATTAATCTCAATAATACTTAAAAACGTTTACAAACTTAGAGGTCTATTTAAAGATTCTGTAAAACTTGACAGACAAGAAAATAAATCCTAAATAATATCTAACCATAATAGGAACCAATTTGACCTAAAAAAAATATTAAAAACACCTAAAATCAAGGAAATAAATACCCTAGAACTAAGATAACGAAAATTATATAAAAATACCAAAATTAATAAATTACAAAAATTAAATAATAGATTTTTTCCTACATCAAACCATTCCACTTGAAAAAAAAAAAAAAAAAAAAAAACATGCCCTTGAGTTGATAGTTGAGATTTGAAATCTTCCATGCTGTGGGTTCCAGTTAGCTCAACTGGTAAAGTCTCTAATGGTTGTATAAGAGATCTGGAGTTCAATCCCCGCCTACACCAAAAACTGATTGGTGTCTTGATCTGATGATAAAGCTATCTGCTATGCGATAAAGCTTCCTGCCATAAAGCCTCTTGCCGTAAAGCCTCTTGCTGTGCAATAGAGCTGTCTGCCATGTGAATGACTACTCTTCATTTTTACTGTAGAAATACTTTTCCACTTCCTTGGCCTGGCTTGTGCGCAAGCCACACCACATTTGCTAAAATCTGTTTATAAGCTTACAGCAAGCAGAGTCATTGTTAAGAGGTTATGGCAGGCAGACAATATCTAGAAAACGTAAAGAAAATGCAGTCACTATTTCTGCTGCAATAAACAAGATAAATAACTTAAAAGGCCTCGCTTTTAAAGAATAACACTTAAACAAAGGATTAGAGAGGGATTAGTAGAGTAAAAAGAATGAGTCTACCACACCAAGTATCACCACGGGACTCTAACCAGGGAAGGGAAAACTGCTCCCTCAACGCAAGTAACTTCAAAGGAGAAATTAATTGCTTTGAGAGATCAGCCCCAAATGGTATGTGCCTGAGTATAAGTCGTATTTCCCTCCAATGGAGGACAAGGCTATTGAGGGAGAGAGGGGGTTAACCCATTTGGGTGCATGCCTGCCATAAAACACTCTGTTTTTCCTTCTTCCTCCTCTGTTCTTTTGTTTTATCTTTTCTCTCTGTTTTCTTTCTTAGAATTCTTGCCTTTCTTTTCTTTTTTCCTTTCTTTCTTTCTTTTCTTTTGTTTTCTTCTCTTTGTTTTCTCTTTTTTTCAATTCCCCTGTTTTTTCCTCCCTCTCTGTTTTTTCTTTCGAATTCCCTCCTCCTCCTCCTTCCTGTACACAGCTACGGGTCTCTTATATAGAGCCTGCCGTGACCGATTTTACTATTCTAGCCCTTTCATGGCCCTTGTCTGGTATGGGAACCTTTTGCCAACCACTTACCGAGTCAATGGTTCTGACTACCACCATTGACCTGTGGCTTTCAGACAATGAAAGTTCCCTTTTCTACTCGTCCAGTGTGTACGCTCTCCCTCTCGGTCTCTCATGGCATGCACCCAATGGTTCTTACCCAGCCTTGCCTCTTTTGGGTGGCATGTCATCCCATGCCCACCAAAAGAGCTTAAGCAAGAAACACAAGAATGGGTTTCCACTCCTCTCCCCACCGCCAGACCGTGCCCTCTCCCATGACCTCACCCTTTCCCATAATGGCTGGGTATAAGCTGGTGATGCCTGGGTCGTACGCATGCTTTACCTTCTTGATGTTTCATTCGTTTGCCGAGGTTTGAAAATGGGCGTGCATATCCTACCGTGCACTTTTTGGCTCTTTCTGGTATGGGTTGCATCTCCAACGTTTATGACTTGTCCCTTTCTTTGGAAGGCTAGGCCTTGTTGGATCATTGGGCCTCCCTCTAGTTTAGGTGTTTGCTTCGTGGCTTGGCATCTCCTGCCATACCAGATTGTTATTCATGCTGTTTATCTCAATCCTGCTGGGCCCTTTTAGGCCTGCCGTGTGTTTTTCTTCTCAGCTTTCACGCCTATCTTTTTTATACAAAAGGATTTGAGCCTTTGTGGGCCAAATGATGTTGACTGGATCAAAAGGG
This sequence comes from Quercus glauca, assembly GCA_023736055.1. Classification (NCBI taxonomy): domain Eukaryota; kingdom Viridiplantae; phylum Streptophyta; class Magnoliopsida; order Fagales; family Fagaceae; genus Quercus; species Quercus glauca. Next base: position 68,593,746 of record CM043316.1, on the reverse strand, counting down.
TCTTGGGCCCAATTTATTTTCATTTGCCGAAGCCATCCTGCCAGAGAACTGTATCCTGTGGCAGATTTGTATTCTGCGGCAGACTTGTATTCTGCGGCAGATTTGCGTTTTGCAACTTACTGGGCTTTCTTCTTCATGGGCTATTGGATATGGATTTACAAAATTGGGCATCAACAAAGAGCTATCATCAGGGGCGGACGCTATAAGTTGAAACTCTCTCTAAAAAAAAATCTTCCATGCCAAACAAACAAATACTTGGAATACTTAAGTCCCTTGGTTTTCTTTCGAAACTTGCAACTCATCAATTGAGGAAACAAATTAACTTCAGATTCTCTTTCCTTAGCCTTCATACAATTGACAATATTTACCAAACAAGAGTCAATGACCACATCAAATATTTCAACCCCAATAAAATCAACAAACTTTGATGTATCGCCTACTACTAAAATATTAGGATCATGAGATTGACAATCATCGAGCTCCATAACAATTTCCTTTTCTATTTCTTCTTCAATGTTTTATGCCATCTCGACTTTAAGATCTTTCTATATAATAGGATGTTCAATAATATATAATCTCCTCCACAATCTTGATTTTATGATCTTTTTCTATAATGAGATCTTCATGAACTTCCTCATAAACTTCTATATTTTCTTCAAGAAAAGTAATTTTTTCAACATGCAATAGCTATTCTCTTCCCTCTTAAAAAATTTTAGGGTATGTTTAGTAAACTGTGATAGACATTGTAATGTAATAGCTATTCCTATGTTTTATCTATTCATAGTTTGATTATGTTTTTATTACAGGGAATAATCATTCTTTATGAATAGCTATTTTTTAAAATGAGGAATAATTATTTCTCTCGAAAAGTGTTGTAATAGTTATTCTTTAGTAGGTAAAATAATTTCTAATATTAAGGACATGTTTGATAGACTGTAATAAACACTATAATGTAATAGTTATTTCTATAGTTTATTTATTCAGTAGTTTGGTTATATTTTTATTGTAGGGAATAGTAATTCCTTATGAGGAATAGCTATTCCTTAGTATGCGTAATAAATTCTAATATTAATATATTTCCAAATAAAAAAACTTTCCATATCCACGTAACAATTATGAAAATAAAAATCATCAAAAAATAACTCATCTCTCTCAAATTAAAAAATAGGGTTTGACTTACCTCTAGTATTTTTTTAACTAGAATTTTTTTTTTTAATGAAAAACTGTCACATCACCCACTAACTAAATAAAATGTGGAGATTAAAACTCACTACCATTTGTCATTGTATATTTAAAATAAAAGGATACCTCCAGTTAAAAAAGTACTAAAGGTAAGCTAAACTCTAAAAAATATTATTTTTTAGGAAATATAATTTTATGAGTAAGATGTTTCTTAAGATAGATCTTTAGGGTTCGTTTGGATACAGTTGAAAACTAAAAAATGAAAACTGAAAAATACTGTAGCAAATAATTTTTAAATGTGTAAATAGTAACATGAGACCCATTTTTAATGAAAAAGTTGTTGAAAAGTGAAATTTGTAGATCCATGAACAGTAAAAGTTGTGAGAAAAGTCAAATGTTGCGGCTACTGTTCATGAACAGTAGCCACAACAGTGAATGAACAGTAAAAAATTGACTGAAACACGTGGAAAAAAAAAAAAAAAAGGTTGAAACGCAAACGCTTGTTTCAGCTATTTCAGCCAAATCCAAACGAGCACTTAGTTTTATTCTAATGTTACAACTTATAACCAAACTAATAAATATGTTTAGTTATTCCATTAAAATACATTTTATTCCGTAATAAAGATTACCATTCATATTGTAATTCACATTCAGTGTACCATAATATATTTCCAAATAAACAAACTTTCCTTATTCACGTAACAATTATGGAAATAAAAAATCATAAAAAAATAACCTATCTCTCTCTCAAATTTAAAAAATATTATTTTTTTACCACTGTGTATCATTGGCGCGATAGTCACTCTATAAGTATTAAATACTTCTGGGGTGTGGGGGACAAGAGTCAGGGTTCAAGTCTTCAGTAGGAGAAATTATAAGGTCCACATGGTGGACAAGTGACGTGGTCCACAATTCCACTAAAAAACTCACTCCTGTTTAAAATTGATGGGTTAGAAATTTTTTTAAAATAGAAACTGATTACTGACTCAGCAATTTTAAACAAGTAGGAGTCTTTTAATGGATTGGTGGACAAGTGACGTGGTCCACCAGAGGACTGTATAATTTCTCCTCCAGTAAGGAGTTTTACACATATATACACTTAGATTAGGCTAAAGTAGAATTTCTATCTTGTATAAAAAAAATATATTGTTTTTTAGAAAATATAATTGTATAAGTAAGATATTTCTTAAAATACATTTTAAGTTTTATTCTAATTTTACAACTTACAACCAAACTTATAAATAGGTTCAATTATTGCATTATAACACTTCTTATTCCTAATAATAAAGATTACTCTCTCCGTTCCAATTTGTTTGTTATGTTTAAAAAGTCAAACTTTTTAGGGGAACATCATTTATTGTCTTGTTTGCTTTATAAAAATGTATAAATTTACAAAACTACCCTTAAATAAATTTATCAACTTTTTAAAAAAAAAGAGTTATTCTTAATGAAGCAACTAAAAAGTTGCCCTAATTATATTGATTTTTTAAATATTTGTTAGTTTTCTTTTCAAATATTTTTGAAAATAAAGTATGAGTATAATAGGAATATTAGTAAATTAATAACTTTTATTTTTAGAAACATGACAATATTTTGGAACATCCCAAAATAGAATAGAGGACAAACAAACTGGGACAGAGGCAGTACCATATATTTTGTAATCTCCATTCAGTGTACCAAACGTGCCTTTAATGTTAAAATCTTCAAAATTATTACAGTTATTGAATTTGGAGATCTTTTTTTTTTTCTTTTTTTCTTTTTTTTTTTTTCCATGGAAAGACACCATGAATCAAGCGTAAGTCAAGCTATTTTCCTTTTTTTTTTCTTTTTTTTTAATGAACATAACAAGTCTATAAAATTAGCTAGAATGTGTAAGTTTAAACTATAGAAAAAAAAAATTCTAATATTAAAGAAAATCCCCAAATAACTTGGGAAAGAAAGACCCAAAAACAATATCACTTGGTGTGTACACTAATAATTATTCAATTTCTAATGAAAAATGCTATGTTCATAACACTTTTACACAAATCATAAATGACAGATTGTTACTGACTATTATGGATGGACAAAAAAGTAATTTAAGTGACGAATTCAAATTAGAATTAATAACAACTGTAGGGTCACAGATTATCGGCCTAGGCCCAAAAATTTGTTTGGACAATGGTTTGGTGATCCCAATACAATGAATTTGTAGAGAGTAGGCCAAAGAGCTAGGTTTTAATGATTTGCTCTAACGGCTAGAAAATATTTTGATAATAAATAAGAGCAAACTGCACATAAAGATTGACAAAAGGATTGTCCGAGGAGATTGAATGTGAATCAATGCAGTAGTTATGAACTTTCACAAAGCTCTTAATGCTACAGTAATTCTCTCTTTCCCTCTTTCTTCCTTTTCTTTTTTTTTCTCTGATCCCCAATTCATGGGGGATCTTTTACATTATATAGGTCCTTTCAGGCCATCCTGATTATACACTTGTTACCTATCTAAATCATCACTTGAGTACATGTCTCATCAAGTATCCTCTCTTGTTATTTGTGAGTGGCAGTAGCTGAGGATTGCACTGTTCAAGGGTCTTCTCCCCATAAATGCGGCTAGAAAAGTTGCTGTAGTGCATTTAATGCAGTGGTAGCAGTTTTTTTTTAGATATTTTCATATTATTATCTCCTTCGTACATACTTGAAGTTCATCCTTATCGTTGTAACTTTCTGAACGGTTACCTAAATCATCCGAGCACTTACTTGAGCGACATTCATCCCATCCAAGAAGGTTAAACTCCTCGAACTATATTCCTCCCTCCTTTCCTTGCGTAATCCTCTGTTCCGGGGTCTCTTCTAATTATTTATTCCTCCTCGCACATATCCACGAACAGAGCCCAAGACCCAGTATACAAGTTTGGGCTCTTACCCCACAACAACTTCATATTAAGCTTATTTTTAAACCACTCAATAAAAAAAAAAAAAACTTTAAAGCATTCACACGCCCCCCACCAAACCCAAGTCTCTATCTATATATTCACCTTGAAACACATGATGTTTGCGCACAGCTTTAAACCCTAAACTCTCAAACCCAACAATATGGAACACATCCAACAGAAGCCACCCAACGTAGCCATTGTTCCCACTCCAGGAATGGGCCACCTAATCCCACTTGTTGAGTTTGCCAAGCGACTCGTCCTCCACCACAATTTCTTAGTCACCTTCATTATTACCACCGATGGGTCACCCATGAAACCTCAAAAAACTGTCCTTGAAGCCCTTCCTGATGCCATATCCTCCATCTTTCTTCCTCCTGTGAGCTTTGATGACCTCCCTGAGGATACTAAAATTGAGACCCGGATTGCGCTCACTTTAACGCGGTCCATCCCTGCTCTACGAGACTCGTTGAAGGTCTTAGCTGAGTCAACTCGGCTAGTGGCCTTGGTGGTTGATTTATTTGGTACGGAAGCCTTTGATGTTGCTAAAGAATTCGGTGTTTCGTCTTACATATTTTTCCCTACAACAGCAATGGCTTTGTTGTCAGTCTTTTATTTACCAGAGCTTGATCAAAAGTTCTCATGTGAGTATAGAGACTTGCCTGAACCGGTCAAATTACCTGGGTGTGTACCTCTCCATGGGAGTGATCTGATAGACCCGTTTCAAGATAGACAGAATGAATGTTACAAAATAGTTCTACACTGTTGCAAACAGCATCCTCTTGCTGCTGGAATTATGGTCAATAGCTTCATGGATTTGGAGCCTGGTGCTTTTAAAGCTTTGATGGAAAAAGGAGAGGGCAAGCCACCGGTTTACCCAATTGGACCGCTAATTAAGTCCGGTTCAGATATTGGGGTTGATGAGTCTGGCGCTGAGTGCTTGAGATGGTTGGATAATCAGCCACGTGGGTCAGTTTTGTATGTTTCATTTGGTAGTGGTGGGACTCTCTCACGTGAGCAACTAAACGAATTGGCCTTAGGACTTGAAATGAGTGGACAAAGATTTCTTTGGGTTGTAAGGAGCCCACATGAAAAAGCAGCCAATGCCACTTATTTTAGTGTTCAGAGCATTAATGACCCTTTTGATTTTCTTCCCAAAGGGTTCTTAGAGAGGACAAAAGAGGTAGGTCTAGTGGTGCCCTCTTGGGCTCCCCAAGTCCAGGTCTTGAGTCATGGCTCTACCGGGGGGTTCTTGACCCATTGTGGGTGGAACTCAACCTTAGAGAGTATTGTGCATGGTGTGCCCATGATTGCATGGCCACTCTATGCAGAGCAAAGAATGAATGCTGTATTGGTAGCTGATGATTTGAAGGTTGCATCGAGGGTCAAAGTGAATGATGAGGGCCTTGTGGGACACAAAGACATTGCAAACTATGCTAGAGGTCTAATGGAGGGAGAAGAAGGAAAATTGTTTCGGAGAAAAATGAAAGAACTAAAGGATGCAGCTAAAAAGGCTTTGAGCCTTGAAGGGTCGTCTACAAAATCACTGGCTGAAGTGACTCAGTTATGGAAGAGACATCAAAAATGATGTACTTACTATTAACTAGCAATCGAGATTTTAGTATCTATGTAATTGTGCTCTTGCTTGAATTTCGTTTAATTTGTGTACTTTTCTTTGTCAAATGCCAGCACTCCTTATTTTGCTAAGGAAATAACAGTTTGGGAGACTTCTCATACTTTACTTTTTATGTTTGCACATAATATACACACATTATTGAGTTTCCTTCCAGCTAGAACTTACCTGGAATCAGGACATTAGAGTTTATTGCCTTCGTACGGAGATACATCGTGCAAAGCATGGACCGCTTTCAAAGAAGTGATGCATGTGCCATGTGCTGTGCGACTTCATTCACCGGAACATCTCAAGTTTAGTGCTCTGTGCAATGGAATTGGATTGGACACATGTCAAAAATTAACACGTGTCCAAATTCTAATGGTTCTAGAGCATTGGACTCAACTCATACTTTTGTCCTGTTCACCTCATCTTATCTTCTCCTCTATTAAGAGAAAGGAAGGTGTGCGTGAGAGAGAAAATAACTGTATTATATCTAGTTGGTTAAGCATGTAATAATTGAGCATCAAGTAGTTTCCCAAGCAAGACCACGCATGGATTACCGGATTATGTGGTGTTTGTCTATTTCACACGTCACTTTACACGCTCAATACAGATACTCACCACTTTTGCATATAAATCATAATTTAAAGTCACGAATTTAAAGTAAAAAGAAAATTGTAACTTTAAGTCATGATTTTAGTTCAAGAAGCTGAGTGTGCGTTCATATATGTAAGCAATACAAATTTTCCTACCAGATTAGCTAGGGACTCAATGGCTCTGAGCAGATAACTGGAAAGAGCTGCATTTGTAACAATATTTAAGTTGACCAAATTTATACTAATTTTTACCAATATTTATTGATATTAAATTTTTTATTCACTATTAACAATTTTGAGATGAGCAGTTTTTTTTTTTTTTTTAATTTTTAATGTTTTATTTATTTAAATGTTTCTATAACTTTCTCTGATGAGACTCGTTGATAAACGTAATCTTGTGACATTTTTTTTTTTTTTGTAGTCTTGTGACATGAGTCACATGACTCATGTCCAAATTCCAAAGATTCGGGGTCCCATTTTCTAACTTTCTCTAAAAAGAAAGTGAAAAAAAAAAAAAAGAGTATTGGGTCCCAAAGCGCACTAGCACTGGTTCATCAATAAAATTGCTGGTTCATCCAAAAAAAAAAAAGCGCACTAGTACTTACCAAAGTAAGAAAAAAGTTTTTACCCCAAAAAAAAAAAAAAAAAAAGAATAAAAGTTCGTCAAAGTACTACTCACAAGTAGCGTGAATCTATAGAATATGGAATGCCCTTACCAAATTGGCTAGAGAACCATAGGGATTCGGGACGAAAGGACAAGAATTCATCGTCGGTGGTAGACACTGGTAAGCAAAGTCATGAACATGCTGCATGGCATCAGTACCAAAAAGAAGGCACGGTAAGAATAAAGCATGGGTTTAGAAAAATTTTATGGTCAATTTGAATTGAGAAAGTAGGTGAGAAGATAGAGTAGAATTAACATAAAATTAACTTATTTTTAACTAATTTTATTCTACTCTTCTTCACTTTCCCTCCAACCAAACAGACCATTAATAAACCATTTTGAAACTCTTATGAAAAAATAAAAAAGTGGTCAAGTGTTTTGATAATTTTTTCAATTTTTTATATATATTTTTTTAAAAAATTGATGATTAATATATGTATTAAGAGCATACATTTACCTAACCTTTATTTACCAAAAAGAGTTTTAAATAAAATTCTTCAATGTACTTCTTGCAAGTAGCATTGAATTTGAATCTCATCTCAAATTATATAATCTTAGAGATTTAAAAGAAAACTTGAATTGAAATTCTCATCATTAAAAAGAGAGAACTACTAATAATGTGAATTCATTTGCACTTATGACATAAAGTTTATTAGAACTTTGTCCTAACTCCTATGTGCATTTTTTTTTTTTTAAATCTTTACTCTTTTTCTTATTCCCAAAAAAATTGCTTATATTGTCTCTTTTTAAAATCCAATTTTTTGGTCTATAAGAAAAAAAATTACTAATTAAGTTGTTGGGTTTTAATAACATTAAAATTTTTTTTTCAATTAATAATATGGTTGATCCACTTATTCTTCTTGTGACATAATTTTGTGATATAATTGATTTTAAGTAGAATTTAATTATTTTTAATTTTGAAAAAAAAAAATTGTAGATTCAATTGTAACAAGTATTACATGTCAAATTATATAAACAATCCATGCATTTGAAAAACTAGTGGTCTTTAATATAATAAAAAATTATCATATTACATATTTGAACATCATTATGATCGTTATATTTTATTGTATTATTTCATTATCTTCTAAATCATTTTGATAAAATTTTTGTCCATTTGAAATTTTTATCATGTAATTTGTTTTAAAATTTTTTTCATATTTCTAGTAACAAATGTATTTGGATATCCTATTTGATATTCAGTTAACTCTCTCTCTCTCTCTCTCTCTCTCTCTCTCTCTCTCTCTCTCTCTCTCTCTCTCAATTTTCATATCTTGGCCTTAGGACCTGAAATGAGTGCACAGAGGTTTATTTGGGTTGTTGAGGGTCCACATGAAAAATCAGCCAATGCCACTTACTTTAGTGTCCATAGCCTCTGCTACAAAATACCTTGCCTATAGTGGCATCCATAAAAAATGCCATTATAGGTACCCTATAGTAGCGTTTTTAAAAAATGCTACTATAGGCTTATCTATAGCCACATTCTAAGGACTTTATAGTGGCATTTTTAAAAATTGGGCCTATAGCAGCATTTTATAAACGCCACTATAGGTCCATAAAAAATTAAAAAATAAAAAAAAATAAAAAAAAAACCCAACCCCAAAAAAAAAATAATAAAAAAATATTTTGGAGGACTTATAGTAGCGTTCATGATCCTTTAAAAAAATTAAAATTAAAATTAAAAAATGACCTATATTGGCATTTATGAATGCCACTATAGTCATGGGTCTAACAAGGGCCTATAATAGCATTCATAAACACCACTATAGATCGTTTAAAATAAATATATAAAAAGAGCCCAACAAAAAAAAATTAATTCAAAAAGGACCTATAGTTGCGTTCATGAACACCACTATAGATCCTTAAAAAAATAAATAAATAAATAACCCAACTGAATAACAAAAAAGTAAAATTAAAAAAATGAGCAATAGTGGCATTCATGAACGCCACTATAGGTCATTTAAAAAAAAAAATTTTATTGAGAACCTATAGTGGTGTTTCAAACAGCACTATAAGCCCTTGTATGAACAAGGGCCTATAGTGGCGTTTACGAACACCATCATAGGTCATTTTTTTCTTCGGTTTTTTATTTTTTATTTTTTTATTTAAATTAGGGATTTTGTGTTCCAACTTTCAAGTTTCAATCCGTTATATAGGTTGAAAGTAGGTCCAAAAAAATTTTCCATTAAATTAATTTTTCAAATATTTAATTAAGGGTTTCAATTAAAAGTTTATCTTCCCAATTTGGTCAGATTTTAATCGAAATGAGGATATAAAACAAAACATGGGCTTATAGGTATTAGATTCTTATACCTCTTGAGCAAATTCCCTATAACTTGTTTGATCATGTTCCTATATAACATTAACTGAATTATTTTCATGATCCATAATTATTTATTTTTCAAGCATCCTTCTATCTTTTATATTTTTCATTCTAATTCAATGTTTCTTTCATTTGGTGTATCTTTTGTTCAATTAGTTGTGGTTCTGTTAATGGTGGATGTGAAATGAAACCCAAGTGCATAAGGACTTTTGGCATAGCTTGAAATGGAAATTTTCTTTGAGAATGATAACTAAGCAGGAGTTTAGTTCTTAGTAGGTGGAAGCTCATAGAGTTAGTTCTTTGAGAGATATATGTTAAGGCCCTGTTTGGATGTACTTTGTTGTTTATGGGAGGGAGCTGGTACTCGAAAATGGAGAAAATTGATGATACTGAATGACCGGGAAATGTAATTATACATTAAGTAAATTAGATTGTGATTTGGTGGATGTTAATACCATTGCGTATAAAGTAACATAGTGTTTGCTGTTAATTAAGAAAAGAAAAGAGAAGTGTTTTGAAGTTGGGGAACTAAGATTAATTATTTAGTTCTCTTTTATATTTGCCATTTGGAGTTGCAGCTCAACTCAGATTAGACTGTTTCCAAGTTCTGTAGACAATATATAATGTACCCTGTGATACCATAAACTTGCCAAATATCTTGGCTTTCAGAAGTTAGATTACAATTGTGGCCCATGGTCTTAGCTTTTGAATCTGGATGAGCTGAAAAAGAAAAATCAGTGTATTGCTGTATACATATGCTGCTAGTCTGATTATTAAGAAGACTTATATTACACTTCCTAATGATAAAATAAAAGGTCACGTCTATCTGCTGCCTTCCTAATCTTGTCCAAATCATGAAATCATAGATGTGCTTCACGTCATAGGCAACCAGAGATTGCATCCCGAAAGTTTAGTTGTGGATTAATGACTCATCAAATATTGCTCATTTTGAGTAAATATGTCAACCCAGGGAGCTCACCTATTGATCTTACCCTCTTTCAATGTAAACTAGATGGCAGCAGAAGTATCCTTTGTTGAAGATGCTTTCTGACATACCCAATTTTTTTTTTTTTAATTAATAAAAAAATTTGGTACAACAAGAAATTTTAGGACATTATTGTTCAACCATTCATTACGTTTTGACTTTTGCTAAATCATTATTTTTTACCATTAAAAATTTTATGTGCTTGAATAAAGTCAACAAACTTATGAAATCTTTTGCTCTTGTGTTCGTGCTCTCTCTTTAAGCTCTATTTTCTTTGACTAGGAACAGTATTTTACTCATGTTCATTTGCAATTTGAGTTTTTAAAATTTTTAAAAAAGTCAAGAAATTGTTTGTAGTGAGTCTCATGAATATGTGCCATATATTGATATGCTTATTGAGTGAGCAAACCGTGCTGCACAGGTCCTTGCATGTCCAAATTTCTATATGGGGCCATTTAAGGGGGCTGTGTTGCCTACATAATCATGCTGGGGATTATATAATCTTTAGTCCTTTTTTTGAGTTAATCCATTGAATCATTTTTTGTTTCTCAAATTAGAGGCTTTCATTAACCACTATAGTTTCTTGTGATGTATTATAAACTACTATCCTGATTTCTATGTTTTGCTCTTGGCAGGAGTTCATCAGGCGTAAACTCATAAATAGTTCTTTTAGCCAACAATATTGATGGCAATTTCACCTTGTGGAAGTACATGGGTTTCTCAATGGGGAATTCGCCCTCAGCGCATGCTGAGGTCTTATGTCACAAACAAGATTACAACATCCCGGCATTGGTGAGTATTAGTCTATATGTCTAAGTTATCATCAATCGATTATACTTCCTAGATAATTGGATTGTATAGAAACCCCTTTCTTATTATATTTCTTCAAAAGTAGCTTAAATGGCACCCTCTCCCCTTGCAAGTGCAAGGTGGAGGATGAGATCATGGGTTCAAGAGAAACTAGGTTCATGTGTAACTTACAAATTAAAAAAAGAATTTCAATGTTAAGGTTCTGCTACAAAATAGAAGAAACGTACTAGGCTACTAGCTAAGTGCGAATACAAGTTGTCACTCCTAACATCCCTAAAGTGTGAAGCAACAACTTGCTGCTAATTTGAAGAGAATTTGAGTCTGTGATGTGCTGATGAAAATTAATTACACACTCCTAATTTTACATAAAAATTGTCATAATTTAGATTCTCCTTCATAAAATCTTTTAGTCTTAAATTCTTCTTAGAATCTTCACAAAAAGGCCTTCGAAGTATAATGAAGGAGTTCTAGATGCACCATTAAAGTTAGCACAAAGGAGTGTAGTAATTGAATCGTCTTGTTTTGGTCATACACTTAGTTTAGCTGAACCATACCTTGGTGATTTGATAAATTAGTGCAAAACTTATTCTTGTAAAGAAATTATTTTGACCTTCCACCTTTCCTTTAAGCAGACAAGCTATCTGTTTGTAGGTGCAGGGCTTTCAAAGAGTAGTTTACTAGAAATTGTGGTTCAATTCAAGATCCACCATCTACTTTGCAGGAGTACCAATTAAAAGGATCCTAATTGTTTGTATAGGTTTGGGTTTCGGATCATTTAGATCTCCCTAATGAATTGACTCTCTTGAGGGAATGAACATGACCCGATAAATTTTAGGACACCTACTCTCATGTATCTACTTCCATGAAGAGAGGCTTTGGAAAGCAGTCCTTGGGAGGAGCTTCTCCACTCCACCAACCCAACCATATTCAGTTTGCCACTCTTGAAAGGATCATCATTTCCATCTTGTTAGGACATATGTGATTCACTTGTAAGGAACGTATGTCACTATTTTATATAATTGACTAATCTTTTGACAAAACTCACTTTACTTATAATTTGGTAAATCTAGGATGTGTTTAATACTTTAAGAAACCTTATTTCAAGATCAAGTGTCAAAACCATGCAAGTTTGTCCAAGATTCAAGCTGAGAAAGTGCATGTCATTAAAACTCGACAGCTAGCATCTATCGAGCTTAAAGAGCTGTTTTAGCCCCGTGGCTTGACAGCAGCTCGACAAATAGCTATCTGTCGAGGTTTATGAAAAACAGAATTTCAGTTCTGTTTTGACTCCAATTCGTGATTGTATATTTGAGCTTTCTTTTCTCACAATCCTAAACATATAAAAGGATTATTTTAAGAATCGTCAAAGGTGAAACAAGTTGCACAAGTGTTGAGCAAAGTTTGTTCAAGCAAATTGTGACCGGAGACAGAATTTTCCCTAGTTCATCTTTCTTGTGAAGAAGCTGTTGTGTTTATGCACCATAGGGTTTTGTAACCAAGAAACTTCTTGATCTTCATTATTGATGAAGTGAAGAACTTTGCTACTAATATCTTCTTCAAGTTGGTGAGTTAGTCACGTATTGGGAGCCATGCATCATTGATTAGTCATGTACTGGGATCCGTGCATCAAAAGGGTGGTGTTCATATATTGAAGAGTTCAAAGGTTCTGAAACGGTAAAAAGTTTCTGCTGTAAGTTCATCTATGGGAATTGTAGAGTCTAAGGACAAAAGTTTTTTTCTAGATCTGAAACTTCTCTTTACTATAGTGAATTGCTTTTTGGAAAGGTTTCCCCTCAGGTTTTTTACTGTGAAACTAGTTTGTTTCATTGGTTTTCCTAGGTCATCATATCTTGTCTTATTTATTTTTCCGCTGCATGATTTTGACATGATATTGATGTGTGTTTGTTTTAACAAGTTTTATTCATAATAAATCTAATTAACAATTTGGATTTAAAACTTGTTAATTCTATCAACCGGGGTGTAAATTTCCTAACACATTTGATTTGCATGAGGTCGGATGAGGAAAATTATGTAATACTTAGTGTTACGATCCAAGAAAAAGCACTAGCCACGTCTCTATACTCCAAAAGGACTAGTCTAATCACAATTGAGACTCCTTGTAGACTCCAAAAGTATCTCATTTTTATTTATTTATTATTAAGTTTAATTTTTAAGTCATATATTTGACTTGTATAAATTTGGAATGTTTTGACTGCAACAATGAAAAGATAATAACGGAAGTTGAGTTGTTGAGTGATAATTGCTTGTATGTTAGAATGAGGATCAACTTGTTTTCTATGTGTGATTATCCCAGTGTGTGTTTCATAACTGTAAACTGGTTTTGATCTCTCTCTCTCTCTCTCTCTTTGAGACTCTTGTTTGAATTTGATGTGATTTTAATTTTCGTGGATATTTATTGTTTGAGTTTAGTGTCAGATATTAGTGGCTAATTGTGATGGAAATTGATTATTGGCATGCTGTATTTGTTCTCCATGTACATGTAGTCTTCTCTTCAAATAAAATTTTATTTACATGTCAGAAAAATGTTATTGACATCTTCAAATCTAGTAAACTGTGGAAATGTTTGATGTGCTTATATCAACTTCTTTGCAGTACTACAAGCAGTATAAGCTTTTTATCAACACCAAGTTCAAGCTTATTTTCTCGCAGTTCCTTCCCTGTGGTATCATATCCAGGGTCATCTCTAACTTCACAACGTCGTAGGGGTGCACATTTCACAGTTAGAGTAGATTATGTGAGTGTAAAATTGTTTTGTTTTTTCTTCAAAATGATAGTTGGGGCTAAATAGTTTTTCAAACTTTTATTTTAATTTTAAAAATAGGGCATCTATGTTTCCATATTTATTTATTTAAAATTCATTTGAAGGAATACTCTATTTGAAGTAATATTTATGCCTTATGTGGTGTGTTTGGAGAGAAAAAAAATGCTTAATGCTTCAGAGGTTGTGCCTCTTTTCTGATTGACGAAATATTTCCATTGTGTGTTCTTTTCATTGTATTGTTACCAAATTAAACAAGCGCGCGCGCACGCGCACACACACACACACACACATACACACACATATATATTTTTATTTTTTTTATAAATGAAATGGGCCTATAGCAGCGTTTTTAAAATGCCACCATAGGTCCATACTCTATAGTGGCATTTGAAATGCTGCTATATGTCAAATTTAAAATTTTTGTTATTGGCTATAGTGGCATTTTAAAACGCTGCTATAGCATACTTTAAAAAAAATAATCAGCCTATAGCAACGTTTTATAAATACCACTATAGGGAATGGACCTATAGTGGCGTTTTTGTAAAATTTTACTATAGGTCTATAGTCATGGTACAATAATGACGTTCATAAATGCCACTATAGCCTAAAGGGACCTACGGTAGCGTTTTTAGGACTTCTAATGGCGTTTTACGAATTCTACTATAGACCAAGTTTTTTGTAGTGCTTAAGGACTCCTTCAGTTTTCTTCCCAATGGATTCTTGGAAATGACCAAAGGAGTGGGGTTAGTGGTGTCCTCTTGGACTTATCAAATCAATGTCCTGAGCCATGGCTCGACCGGAAGGTTCTTGACTCATTGTGGTGGAACTCAATTACAAAGAGAATTGTGCAGGGTGTGCCCATGATTGCATGGCCACTCTATGTGGAGCAAAAGATGAACACTATATTGGTAGCAAATGATTTGAAGGTTGCAATAAGTGTCAAAGTGGATGATAAGGGCCTTGTGACACAAAGACATTGCAAACTACTTGAGAAGCCTAATTGAGGGAGAAGAACGGAAATTGATCTGGAACAAAATGAAAGAACTTAAGGATGCAGCTGCAAAGGGTTTGAGTTGAGAAGAATCGTCAGCAAAATCACTTGCCGTGGTGACTCAATTATCGAAGAGACACCAAAAATGATGTACTTACATATAGAAAGGACAAGCGTGTGTTCTTGTGCTTTATCTTGAATTCTGTTCTATTAGAGTATCTATTTTCCTTGTTAAATGCCATTCCATCTTATTTGTAAGGAGATAACATTTGTGGTTGGATTGAGGACAATAAAATATTGGAACCCTATGCTAAATACTTAATCTTGTGGATTTGGACAAATTTTGTTATATTAATTTGTTAAATTATTATTTTTAGATCTAAACTATTCTCTTTCCTACAAGCTAAACCATATTTGGATTTAGGGTTTAAAAACATTAATTGATGTGAAGCAAAAATTATTAGAAAATATTAATTTTATATTAACAAAAATAAATAAGCAATTAAATAATGGAGTCCTCAAACAAAATGTAATATAATATAAACATAAATTATAATTTATTTTTCATACCTAGGTTAATTTACTTAGTTGCCATCGACGATTTTCTATATTTATAAAATGCTAGCTTCATATTTTTTCGGTCCTAATAGTTTTGAATATATCTTTCTCAATGTATGTGAACAAACCATCATTCATTTTACCATCTTTTCAATAGTTGTTGCAATTGATAAGATCAATATCAAAGTCTCTAATGAGTAAATCAATGGATATAAAATATTCATTTTCACTTCTATCATCTTTTCAGCAAGCTACTCAATCCCTTTTTAAGTGTTGAAAACTTATCATTGGATCACTTGTTAAAGATGTATGTCTCAAGCATAGTTGTTAGTATCGTATGATACACGATACGTATTATATTGTATACAAAAAGTTTTGTATCATAAGGGTGTATCAGAAGTGCTCATAAATCATATGATTCATGTGTGTATTGATCGTATTGTATTGTAGAATCATACATATTGTACAATGAATAGGCAAATGGATTTAAAATAAATTCTTTTTTTTTTATATAAAAAAATTGAGCTTTTATTTGAATCCAATAGGTTGTTAGACTTTTTTTTTTTTTAATACAAAATTATTAGGCTACTTAATCGAGCCCAATAAAATAATATTTCCATGATTTTTCTCCCTTTGTTCTCTCTTTCACCTACAAAATTTGGACTACACACTTAACACTTAACTTTCATATTAGCAAATATATTTTCTATATAATGAATAAGGTATTAATTGACAATATAATTATTTTTTATTTTTGTTATTATTGATATAAGTCTAAGAAGTTAAAATGCCAAAAAGAATTATTAAAAAAAAGATTAGATGATATAGTAAATGCTAATGAGGATAAATAAAATGTTAACGAAGAAATAATTTTATAAGATGATGAATATTATGATAACATTGACTTAGATGGAGTTGATTAAGCAAGATGATGAATATGATGAAAACAAATTATTATTTTGGCTCATATGTTATGTATTATCACTTTTGAATTTCATCAATTTGAATGTGTATGTTACAAATACATGTTAATTTGATTTATTTAGATAGTTTTGTTAGATATTATTACATATGTAATGATTAAATTAGCCATTAATTAAATATATTTTAAATTTATAATGAATATATCGTTTATATGTATATCTATAATTTCTTATATAAATTTTATTAGATATTTGTGTATCTTACGATATACGATACGATATAATACACGATACAAAAAAATAAAAAATCAATTCACAATACAATTCATGTTTTGACAACCATGGTCTCAAGTTGGTTATCCAAAGTAGTAATTTGAACTACTGAAAAAATCATTTGGGTAAAACCAAGCAAGTTGAATATATTTCTCCTTTCTTATTTAGGTTCAAGCATGCAATATAGAGTAATAACTCATAACTATTGAAACAAATATTAAGGGGTTTGGATTTTGGATTTCCATCTCCCATAACTCTGTTTTCATCACGCATAACTCAAAATATGTGGATCCCACGATTGAGAAGTCTGCTTGGCATTGTTTCTAGTTTTGTTTCCATCACTCAATTCTCTAATTTTTGAGTAATGAGTTATAGAAACTGAAAATAGGATTTATGACCAGTCCTTAGATGTAAAACCCTTGGCGACTTTAGGTGGTACGAAGATGTATTCACCACAAGAGTCATGCACAGAAGCGATTGTAACTCTCCATTTTGGAAGGAGAAGTTTATCAATGGCTTACCCACATTGTTCGGCGAAAAGGTGAAGAAACCCTTTGTAGCCCCTTAGGTGTCATAGATTATGATAACCTAACCTATGGAGACATCTCTAGCACCATTCAAAGTGAAGGAATGAAGATGTGCAGAGATCTCAAAATCCAGAGTAAAGCCAGCAAAGGCAAAGCCAAGTACGAAGTAGGAAACTTTTGTACATAGTATGGCTTACCTTCTGTCATCCCCAAGAGAAAATCCAAACATAGAGGAAAAGAATCCTCTGAAAAACCCTATAGGAGAAAGACAGCCTCTAGGTATTATAGAAGTCAGAAGAACCCTGATTTCTATAAGAAAGAAAGAAAGAAGAAAACCATTTCACAGGCATTAGGAAAATGCTTCAATTGTGGAAAGAAAGGTCATTTCAAAAAAGAGTGTAAAGCTAAGGCCAAATCCCTTATCAACACCCTTGTTAGTGACCAAACCAGCAAAGATGAAATCTTCAAACTCCTAGAATTAGATCACTCAGAAAGTGAGTCTTCTGGTAGTGAGATTCGTCAGATTTACCAGTCATCCTCTGAATCCTCTAGAGCCTCCTCTAGTTCCTCTAGTGGCCCGGATGAACCCATTCCATGCAGACTCTCAATGTTCTCTCTAAGCAAGAAGAGCTTCTCTTAGATCTCATAGAACAGACTGAAGACCAAGTCATCAAAGCTCAAAAACTTAGTGAATTCAAGAAAACCTTTGTTAAGGAAACCAGTGAACCCAAACCAAGGTTTCAGTAACCTAAAGTTGATTTGGAGAAAATCTACAATAGGTTTACCAAATCCAAGAAGGAAGTTACAGTTAGCGACCTTCAAAAGGAAATCAAGGAAACCAAGCCTGAGGTTAGAACCCTTAAGCAAGAACTAACCATTCTTAGGGTTGACCAGAATCTCCTTGATCAAAGAGTTAAGAATCTCGAAAGTACTTCTCATCAAGGCAATGAGGAAGGAACCTCATTACAGAACCCTTTTGATGAAGAAGTCGATGAAATAGTTAACCCTACAACTGATGTTGTCCAAGAACCATCCAGTGAATTAGCATTCTTACAAGCCATCAGTAGGATTAACTTCCAGAAATGGCACTCCAAAGTCAGGATTGTCATTAGCAAAGATTTTGAATTTGAGGTAGTTGCCTTAATGGATTCAGGCGCTGATCTCAACTGCATTCAAGAAGGAATCATTCCCTCTAAGTACTTCAGAAAGACCAAAGAAACATCTGCAAGTGGAGGTAAAATGCAGATTGAATTCAAAATCCCAAAATCTCATATGTGTCAAGACAACACATGCTTCAAAACCACATTTGTCCTAGTCAAGAATATGACAGATAAGGTTATCTTAGGAAACGTTTTCATGTGTCCGTTATATCCTTTCACCACGGATAGTGAAGGAATCACTACCCATCCTTTTGGCCAGCCAGTTAAGTTTAAGTTTCTTAGGAGCCTTGAACCTAGAGATATCAGCACCCTCTAAGAAATGGCCATCTCCAAGACCTTAAACCTTCTCAAAGCCAAAATTCCTCCACCAACAGTCTCATATGATCAAGCCCAGAACCTTGATTCATTTGTATCCACCCCTCCATTCACAGATAATGATTTTGTCAGCCTAAGTCAGCTCCAAAATTCATTACAGCATTCTATCATGCATTACAAAAATATTTGCTTTATACCATCTCATGTTTTAAACAATAGAATTTTTGAAAAAGGAATTCATCCTATTTTTTTAAACCAATTTTGACAAGAAAAGAAGCAAATAAATTATAAAATGTGGAAAAAACTGACTTCTTCGACAGAGAAAAGGAACAAGGGGAAAGCACCTGCGCAGGGCTATACTCAAGACAAAAGGCTCCCAGTAGCGGGACAGTCTTTTGTAAAACATGAAGGCGCATCCTCTAAGGGAAACCAAAGAGGATTAACATCCCTTCAGAATTGTGTCCCGGCAGAGGTGACATACTCCAATGGTGACATGGCTGTTATTTTACAGGAAGTTTTATCAAGCTCTTTACAATGGAACAAAGGCGCATACAAGGACTTGCCATTTTCCATTAAATTCATCCTTGATAATCTCCAAGCAGCCTGGACCCTAGACAAAAATGGCCTTTTCCAAAGAACCCTCAAAGCTCTAGAAATCTACCTAGTTAACCTTGAGGCAAGAAATGAAGCCATAACTAGTCAACTCTTTGGCAAAGAGGATATCCATTCAATGGATAAAACGACTATTATGGGCACTGATTATGCTAAGTTTAGCCTTAAGGCTCAAATTATTTTAAGACGTGCTATTGCCAACTTGCCAAAAGAAATACAAACCAATATTCTTGGTAGCAAGGCTATGTTCGAATCATTTGACCGATGGTTTGAATATTTTAAAATATTGGTCACCACTCACTTTCCAAAACCACGAGACCCAGATTATGAGGTTAATACTGCTTTAACAAAGGCCGCTTGGGAAGACTACTTTGGGAATAGCCACAGGACCTATGAGAAAAAGCATCCTTTTCCTGGCCTCATAATAAATTATGAAGACGGGTCAGAAGAAGAAGACAGAGACTCCAGCTGGATTTCACAAATGTTCGAATATGGTTTAGTTAGATTAATCAAGCTAACTCACCATGGACAAATCAACCAGTTCCTTCAGATCATACAACAAGTTGTCACAAAGATCAGAAGTCCATTTGTGTCCATTAGATGCTGGAGCACACTCCCACAATGGGACGACACCAACTGGATGACTGTAATACCTTCTAGACACCTTGTACTCATCAATGGGTATACCCATCAAGGCCCCTGGTATGAAGGAGACTCTCACCTATCCTATAAAGAACCTCATGCTCTTGCAGATTGTTGGAGAAACTACTTCAATAATGAGATTCTTACCATTGCCCAAGACCTATGGAAAGATTACCATTTTGTCGGCAGCATTGGCAGAATTTCGGTATTTACAACCAAGCCTTACTCTATTGCAGTCATGAACCTCAAATGGGTCAACAATAATGATCCAAGGACATTCATCACTAAAGTACCAGATTATGAGCCTCTGAGTTGGTGTGACTTCCGTAACGTATTTGCCACATTTCATGAACATGATTGTAATTATAATCCTATTTGGGATCTCGATGATGGTGTTCCGTCGGAGTATTATGATACAGATTAAGCATATTTTGAGAATAAGAAGATTCAAGCCCTAAGAATGATCCGATCATCATCCAGCAGTTTAGGACTTATCTCCTCTATTTCAGAAAGCCATTGCTTACAATACAAGATCCCAGTCAAGCCTAGACTCCGTCCAGATCGTCGGAAGATCTAGCAAAGAACTTTCGGTTACTATTCATCTACGGTCCAGATCACTGTACATGCATAGTACCCCCACTCAAGCAGGTGCCAGACAGACTACTATTCAACAACAGTCACTAAACAGTACTCCGGAAAAGCAAGGGGACAGTATACTATTCATGAATAGTACCAGTCACTATTCATCTACAGTACTAACACAATAATCCAAGAGAAACTATTGCTTTCGGCTGAAAAGGTTTTTCACCCAAGTAAAAGCATTTCACTCTTCCGGATTTCAAGCAATCTTCAACAACATCCAAGGCTCCCTTCAGTCTATTTAAGGCAGCTCAAGATCAGTCCTGAAGCAGGCTTCATTTTTAGCTCAGTTCTAAGAAACCTCCCTTCTTTTTACAACCCAATACTTGTAATCAGATGGCTCTCCTCTTCCCCCTCCCAGTTTATACCTGTAACACCACAATGATCTTCACAGTTGTAACCTGTAATTTTATACTTCCGCTATTTATGGCCTCGATCGGCCTTTACTTGTAACTTACCCCCTTCCACCATTGCAGAAGTTTTCTTGTAAATCCTAAAGATATGAGCTCTACGACCTCAGTATGGGGATGTCCTTCACTGATGTAGTTATTGGCTACTATGGTCATATGATGTACCTTATTTAGGACTTCTTGTTCTGACAAACCATCTATGTTCCATTCATAGAATTTACCAGAAGATACTAAAAACTGGTTGCTAACATTCCTTTCCTCGTACTGGAGGTCAGGGGGTGTAGGTTTGGGATACCAATTCTTGGTCAGGCTAGTTAGGGTTACTCTGGGGTGAATAAGCTTCTTCACTTGTAAACCCTTCAACTAGTTTTCTAGATGTTCTATCTCCTTTTCATTATCTGAGGAGGTTTTGCTAGAACTACTAGAGGCTGTATGGATGTCTAGGACAACTAGATAGGAATCTACTCGGGGATCAACACTGGTTGAAGTAACTAGTGGAGTGGTGACTGGTTCCTTCTTCACGAGTTCTTCAAGCTTTTGGTTGACAATTTCTAAGGCTGATTTATCCTTAGATCTAAGGTGGGTTGCCTATTTGTAGGAAGCTTGACTAAAGGCTTTTCTAAGGTTTGGACAAGTTTGCTAAGGTTTCCTGGCTTGAGGATAACCTTGTTTTCTATCTTGTCTTCTATCCTATCAAGCTGTTTTCCTATAACACCTAAACACTAGTTGATATAGTTGTTTTGCTCTAAAACCTTCTTGACAACCTTTCTTCTGGGTTGGTCTGAGTTTTGAAGGGTGAGGTAACTAAATCACTACCACGGTGCTTAAAGGTTATGGCTTCTAGGGGTGGATGGCTGGATCTAACAATTTCTAGTTTGCTAAAACCTAAAGCATCCCTATCTGGAAGTTTAGTCCAATTGGTTTTGGTGATAGCATAAGACTTCTTATGCCAATCAAAATGGATCTCAAAGTATTCAAAGAAAGGGACATTGCTGGATATCTCCTTCATGAAAACTTT
This sequence comes from Quercus glauca, assembly GCA_023736055.1. Classification (NCBI taxonomy): domain Eukaryota; kingdom Viridiplantae; phylum Streptophyta; class Magnoliopsida; order Fagales; family Fagaceae; genus Quercus; species Quercus glauca. The sequence goes on along the minus strand of CM043316.1, from coordinate 68,571,809 downwards.
CCATTTTTCCAAAACTTCTTTCTTTTGTTCTAGGGTGTGGTTGGCTCTATAGGCTTCTCGTTTGACTCTGTTTCCTTCAGATTCAAACTCTTTGGTTAGAACTACCATATTAGGGGTGAACTCTTTCCTTATGGTTAGGAGCTGGTGATCAATTCCAGTTTCTACCTAGAAAGGATCCTGAAAGTCTGTTCCCGAAGGAGAAGGTGGTTTTTGACTTTTGTTGTCATCTTCCTAAAAATTTGTAGAATGAAAATTTCCCTCTCTAGATCCAAAATCTAACCCAGAATCCAGACTTAGACTTTGCCTAGTAATTAGCCGATGGTACGATTAGATTAAGCTTTGACCAGTCCAGGTTTAGAACACCAGTGGGTTCACCATTCAGCTATGATGAATCTAGATTTAGATCCCCAGTGGATCTACACCAACCCATCAGACCACCACCTATCCTTTTAAGAGATAGACCAGTTTTCCAGTATAGTTCATCCAGACCTCTAGCACCCTTTCCCAAGTCTAGAAGAGACTTAGGACTAGAGCTCCGAGGTATCCAGACTAGATCCCAGGTTAGCACACCCTGCTACACAGCCAAACAAGACTCAGTTGTTGATCAGGAAGACGACAATAAAAGTCAAAAACCCCCTTCCCCTTCGGGAACAGACTTTCAGGATCCTTTCCAGGAAGAAACTGGAATTGATCACCAACTTCTAACCATAAGGAAAGAGTTCACCCCTGATATGGTAGCTCTAACCAAAGAGTTTGAATCTGAAGGAAACATAGTCAAACGAGAAGCCTATAGAGCCAACCACACCCTGGAACAAAAGAAAGAAGTTTTAGAAAAATGGAAAGTTTTCATGAAAGAAATATCCAGCAATGTCCCTTTCTTTGAATACTTTGAGAACCATTTTGATTGGCATAAGAAGTCTTGTGTTATCACCAAAACCAATTGGAATAAACTTCTAGATAGGGATGCTCCAGGTTCTAGCAAACCAGAAATTGTTAGATCCAGCCATCCACCCCTAGAAGCCATAACCTTTAAGCACCGTGGTAGTGATTTAATTACCTCTCCCTTCAAAACCCAGACCAACCCAGAAGAAAAGGTTGGCAAGAAGGTTCTAGAGCAAAACAACTATACCAACCAGTGTTTAGGTGTTACAGGAAAACAGCTTGATAGGATAGAAAACAAGGTTATCCTCCAGCCAGGAAACCCTAACAAACCTGTCCAGGCTTTAGAAAAGCCTTTAGTCAAGCTTCCCACAAATAGGCAACCCAGCCTTAGATCTAAGGATAAATCAGCCTTAGAAATTATCAACCAAAAGCTTGAAGAACTCGTGAAGAAGGAACCAGTCACCACTCCACCAGTTACTTTAACCAGTGTTGATCCCCGAGTAGATTCCCGTCTAGTTGTCCTAGACATCCATACAGCCTCTAGTAGTTCTAGCAGAACCTCCTCAGATAATAAAAAGGAGATAGAACATCTAGAAAACCAGTTTAAGGGTTTACAAGTGAAGAAGCTTATTCACCCCAGAGTAACCCCAACTAGCCAGACCAAGAATTGGTATCCCAAACATGCACCCCCCTGACCTCCAGTAGGAGGAAAGGAATGTTAGCAACCAGTTCTCAGTATCTTCTGGTAAACTCTATGAATGGAACATAAATGGTTTGTCAGAACAGGAAATCCTAAATAAGGTACAGCATATGACCATTGTTGGGATATTTAGACCCCAGTTGATAGAATTAACAAGTTTTAAATCCAAGTTGTTAATTAGATTTATTATGAATAAAACTTGTTAAAATAAACAAACATCAATATCATGTCAAAATCATGTGCAGCGGAAAAGTAAATAAGACAAGATATGATAACCTAGGAAAACCAATGAAACCAACCAGTTTCACAGTAAAAAACCTGGGGGAAAACTTTTCCCAAAAGCAATCCATTATAGTAAAGAGAAGTTTCAGATCTAGTACAAAACCTTTGTCCCTAGACTCTACAATCCCCGTAGATGAACTCACAGCAGAAACCTTCTACCGCTTCAGAACCTCTGAACTCTTCAATATATGAACGCCACCCTTTGATGATGCACGAATCCCAATACGTGACTAACCAATTGCGTGGATCCCAGTACGCGACTTCAATCACCAACTAGAAGAAGATGTTGGTTGCAAAGTTCTTCACTTCATCAAGAATGAAGATCAAAAAGCACTTGGTTACAAAACCCTAAGGCGCAAAAGACGCAGTAGCTTCTTTCAGAGAGAATAAGGCATCAGTCACCTTTTGCATATGTTCTCCTTGTATTCTCTTATGTGACGGCCTCTAAAATAAGCCTTATATAGGTCTAGGGTTGTGAGAAAAGAAACTCTACACAAATACATAAGCCTGACCCAAAAATCAGATCTGAAAATCTGAATTCCCGTAACCTTGATAGATACCTCGATAGATCGGGAGGTGTCGAGCTTTAAACCTCGATAGATAGCTAGGTGTCGAGGAGACAGAAGATTTCTCGATCGATCCACCAGCTGTCAAGAAGGTGTCGAGATTGCGATAAGAAAACACCTTAAGAGCTCGATAGATAGCCAGCTGTCGAGAAGGTGTCGAGCAGCTGTCGAGCAATCTGTCCACAGGTATCGTGCTATCTGTCTAGCTTTAATGAACACCTTTTCTTCACTTGTTTCTTGGTCCAATCTTCATGGCTTTAATACTAGACTTGAACAACATGTTCCTTGAAGTATTAAACACATCCTAAATCTACCCAAATACAAGTAAAGTGCGTTTTGTCAAAGGATTAGCCAACTACATAAAATATGTCCTTAACAACCATGGTAGCCAATAACTACATCAGTGAAGGACATCCCCAAACTGAGGTCGTAGAGCTCATATCTTTAGGATTTACAGGAAAACTTCTGCAATTGTGGAACAACTGCCTTACAGAAGAGTCTAAGGAAGAAATCAAACATGCTGTCCAGAAAGATGAGGAAGGAATCCCCATTTTCGACGACACCATAAGTAGAGGTATCCCTGACGGAGTCAATACCTTGATCTATACGATCATCACACACTTCGTAGGAAAACCCAGCAACATCACATCTAGGATTTATGACCAGTTAAGTAACTTTAGATGTAAAACCCTTGGCGATTTTAGGTGGTACGAAGATGTATTCACCATAAGAGTCATGCACAGAAGCGATTGTAACTTTCCATTTTGGAAGGAGAAGTTTATCAATGGCTTACCCACATTGTTCGGCGAAAAGGTGAAAGAAACCCTTTGTAGCCCGGTTTCTCCCATCTTTCTTTTGTTAAGTGCCTGAACATTGAAGTTCGTCCTCATGCACTTATAATATACTCTGTATATCAAGGCCAACTGCTACACTTCTGGCAACATGAGGGTTCCATAGGTCTTGATATTAAGGGTGAGGGTTTTCATGACATGCGGGTTATGAAGTCCTACAGAAAAATTAGGGAAGCAGTCGAAATGGACTGGTCCACTACTGAGACTGGTTTCAATGGTTCCTAAGAGGCTGTCATTAAACCTGATATGACAAGTATCTCTAAGGGCCATTAGGATGGAAGCATTCAATCCTTCTCTGATTAAAGGTTTAACTCCAACCTGGACTAAACCTATGTGAATGAAATTGTGTCCATCTTTCTTGTGTGCTTGCAAGGCTGCTGCAGGTAACAAGTAGCACGTCTCGTACTCTTTGTTGATGCTATAGACTTGTTCTATGGTTCGGACATGGTAATCTGTTTTGAAAGCATTTTTAAGGGTCTATGAAGATTTATAGATCTTCTTGGTAGGAACCTTAGAGATATTCCAATCTCCTAACTTTAGATCTAGATCTGATAACTCATAACTCTCAGAATTAAGAATTTCACTTTCTTGAGGAATCTCGGGGAGGGATGTCCCTAATGATCTAATGCTGGTAGAAGAGTTACTTCTAAACAACCTATTCATCATTCTAGATTAAAAGCTTAAATCAAACAATCATAACCTAATTACCTTTTAGCCTCAAACTTCTGGATCTATCCTTAGATCTGAAACAGAGTGTTCAAACAAGACAATTGCCAACACAAGTGCAAACCACAACCTCTAACTGCCACAATCCTTTCCTCTGAGGGACCACCCTAAACACCTGACACACGGCTAATGCGGGCTGACCAACACAGACCGGAGCGGATACCGGGACTAATTGGGTTGCCAGAACTCAGTTTCCAATGGCATTTTTGTAATTAAACCCACAAATTTTGAAATTTTAGCCTCAATGTTTGACTTTTGGGATTTTTTTTTTTTTTTTTAAACAAAGCACAGCCACATATCTTGACTTTTTAGTTTTTTTTTTAAATAAAAAAAAAAAAAAAAAAAAAAAAAAAAAAAAAAAAACAAAGTAACAGCAAAACTGAGTGATGAGTGCCAAACGGGTGGGGTTTGGAAAATTTGGGTATTTTAAGTGATGAGTAATGAGTGACGAAAATTGAGTGAAGAGTGATGGCAAAAAAAAAAACCCCTAAGTTATTGGAATTCATCTATAATAGTATAAAAAAGCTTCACACAATAATTATTTGAATTTTTCATGTTTTGAGCTTGTTTTTGTTGCTGATGATGATACAGATCATCCATATCAATGACATTACTATTATTTTTGGCACAAAATGTAGAAAGCTCTTCAATAGAAGATTTTCATTCATCATCTCTCATGATCTATAAACCTTGTTTTGAAACTTCAACCAACTTCATAGCATTCTCAATATCTTGATATTTTCATTGTAATGCATGTAGTAACTCGTTACTTATGTCAAGAACAACTTTTATCAAATGAAAATTAAACATGAATTCAAATGTTTGGAGTGAATTAATTAAGATATTTGCCTTTTGTCTTTATGCTTAATATAAATCATCTTCCACAATAGTTTCAATCACATCAATTACAAAAGAAAACATGTGAATAAGACTAACAAGCACACCATCATGAAAACTCTAACATGTATATCTAGGTCTTTTTAGATTCATTTCTTAATTCAAGCCAAAAATAAATTTCTTCATTTTGTAGTGGTTCTCCCCAAAACATATATTGATTTTTTTTTTCTTCTGCACAATTAAATCTAGGAAAAAAACGAAAGAAGCAGATGTTAGTCAATCAATAATATATAGCATAAAAGGGAAAATTAATTAATAATAAATGTATAAATTAAAGGAAAACTTACTTTTGATGGAATTGTTTTTAATTTTTTTTTTTTTTTTTTTGGAGAAAGTGATGGAACTGTTTATATGTGTCTATAATTGTTTTTATTTTTTATGAAGTCTAGTTAAACCGATCAAATATATCATATGACATAGTATAATTATAAACTTATAAGGTACTTAATTTGTATATGGAATTGTGTTTATAATATTATTTTAATATACTGTATATAAAAGAATTATAATATATATTGAGAGAAAGAAAATATTTAATCATCTCAATTTTTTATTCCAACCACACTCACATCTTTCTTTCCTCTTTTTTGGCTCTGCCACCGGTACATAATATTAACAACTAGAGTAGCTGGTGCTGACATTTGACAAACAAAAGAAAAATACAATAATAACAAGGAATTCTAGAACTTAGCAAAACACAAACCACAGTAGTCATATTTATCTTAACATTTTCTTATAAGAGGATCATTTTTGGCTCTTCCATAACTGAGCAACTTCAGCCAGTGACTTTGTAGAGGAACCTTCTTTGCTCAAAGCCTTTTCAGCTGCATGCTTAAGTTCTTTCATTTTTTATTCTCGTAGCAATTTCCCTTCTTCTCCCTCAATTAGGCCTCTTGCATAGTTTGCAATATCTTTGTTTTCCACCAGGCCCTTATCATTCACTTTGACCTTCAATGCAACTTTCAAATCATCGATCAGCTAGCAATACACTGTTCACCCTTTGCTCTGCAAAAAGTGGCCATGCAATCATGGGCACACCATGCATAATGCTCTCTAGGATTGAGTTCAAGCCACAATGGGTCAAGAACCCCCCAGTCGAGCCATGACTCAGGACCTGGATTTGAGGAGCCCAAGAGGGCACCACTAGACCCACTTTTTTGGTCCTCTCCAAGAATCCCTTGGGAAGAAAATCAAAGGGTCTTTGATGCTCTGGACACTAAAATAAGAGGCATTGGCTGCTGTTTCATGTGGACTCTTAACAACCCAAAGAAATCTTTGCCCACTCATTCAAGTCCTAATGCCAATTCGTTTAGCTGCTGATTTGAAAGAGTTCCACCACTGCCAAATGAAACATATAACACTGACCCATTTGATCGTTTATCTAGGGGTGTGCATGAGTCGGGTTTTTTGACCCAACCCACCAGGGTGGGTAAAAAAAAATTCAACCCAACCCAACCCATCACATAAGTCCAACCCAACCCAACTCACATGAGTCGGGTTGGATCGGGTTGAATCCATAGGTTTGATAAATTATTATTATTAAATTTATTAAATATATTATTATTAGTATATTATATATATATATATATATAATATATATTATATATAAGCACTTATATATAAGCACTTATAGTATATAATATTATTATTAGTATATATTAAAATTTACAGCTGATTTAAAAAAAAATTATTAAATATATAATATATTTTAAATATGGGTGGGTCGGGTCGGGTCGGGTTTGGCGGGTTTGTAATTTTATGACCCACACCCAACCCGACCTGCTATAAAAAAAAAATTTTGTAACCCAACCCACCAAGCTTAAAAACCGACCCAACCCGACGGGTCGGGCTGAGTTGGGTTGGTAGGTTTTCTGCACAGCCTACTTTATCCAACCACCTCAAACACTCAGACTCATCAGCCCCACGATCTGAAACGGACCGAATTAGCGGTCCAACAAAGTAAACCGGTGGCTTGCCCTTTCCTACTTTCTTCAAATCTTCAAAAGCACCAGGCTCCAAATCCATGAAGCTATCAACCATAATCCCATCCGCGACATGCAATCGTTTGCTACTGAATACAAAGCTTTTGTAAGCCTCATTCCTTCTATCTTGGAAATGGTCCGGAAAATCACTCCCATGGATCGGCACACACCCAGGTAATTTGACCGGTGCAAGCAAGTCTCTATACTTGCAAGAGAATTTTTCATCAAGCTTATGTAAATCAAAGGTCAAAGACAAAACCATCGCAGTTGTAGGGAAACAAAAAGACAAAACACCAAATTCTTTAGCCACATAAAAGCATCGATACCAAATAGATCAACCACCAAGGCCACCAGCCGAGTTGTCTCAGCTAAGACCTTGAATGAATCTCGTAGAGCAGGGAGGGACCGAGTCACAGTGAGTGCAATCCGCGTCTCGATTCTAACGTCCTCGGGGAGGTCATTAAAGTTCACAGGAGGAAGAAAGATGGAGGATATGGAACTGGGGAAGGGCTTCAAGGACAGCTTTTTAAGGTTTTATGGATGACCCATCAGTGGTAATGATGATGAAGGTGACTAAGAAACCATGGTGGTGGACGAGTCGCTTGGCGAGCTCAACAACTGGGAGGAGATGACCCATCCCTGGACTGGTCACGAAGACAACATGGGGTAGTTTCTGTTGGGTAGTTTCCATGGTAGGTTTGGAAGTAAAAGGTGATGGTAAACATTATGTTTTTACGAACTATACATATAGATTGAAAAGTCTTAATTTTTTTCCTTTGTTTTTTTCCCTAGAAACATATGCATTCAAAACAAGTCCAATTGGTTCTGCTTCATACTCTGCTAATAAAACTTTGATAACTTTTCTCTCTTACTTAGATAACTACTCTTCTTGTTAAATAAGATAACCCTAACTTTAACTCTCACATTACTGAAGATAACATTAAAATCCCTTTTTTTTTTTTTTTTTCTTCCGCAACTTTTATTTCTTCTCTCTGTGTCCGGCTTTTGGTTTTTTTTTTTTTTTTTCTCGTCCATTCGGTTTGTCTCTTGCCGCATCTTTTGTTTTTTATTTGTACTCTTCCCTATTTTGTCTCATTGTATTCCTTTCTCCCAAAGTGTTTCCGGCTTTTGCTTTTGTTTTTGTATGCCATTCCTTTTGTCCTATAGGTGCAGATTTGTTTCAACTTTTGAAATACTCCTACTGCAACAAGCAACCTTCTAAATCAAAAGAACAAAAGCTGCGGCAAGAGACAAACCACATGGAGCAGAGAAAAAAAAAAAAAAAGAAACCAAAAGCTGGACAAAGAGAGAAGAAATAAAAGCTGCCGAAAAAAAAAAAAGAGATTTTAACATTAACATCAAAGTGAATTACCTCATTTAATGAAAAAAATTAGTTGTCCAAATTTTATTAGTAAAGTATAAAGTGGAACACAATTAATGAAACAGAAGATTTAGATTCATTAAAAACATGGGAACATCAATGCATGCACTGAGAAATATAATAATGAGAATCTAATGTGAGTGAGAAAAGTGGGTAAGGTAAAGTGCTTTGACGTCAAAATATAAATGGTCCCATCAATGCATGCACTGAGAAATATAATAATGGGAATCTAATGTGAGTGAGAAAAGTGGGTAAGGTAAAGTGCTTTGACGTCAAAATATAAATGGAAAAACCATGTAAAGCTAAGTTCTAATCCCAAATTCAAGGAAAAAAAAAAACCATAAACCTATGGATTAGAAATGAATATAGATTTAGATGGGATTAAAGGATAATTAGATAATATTTATTTAGTAATCAAATAAAAATAATTTAGAATGGATATCATAAACTTATAAACTTTCCTTAAGTAGAGAAACCATAAAAAAAATTAACACATAAAAGTTTCATGAAACAGAAAAGTACTAGTAGAAATAGTCAGAGTCAAAGACATATTCATGTGAAATTCAGTGGCTTGAAGGAAATCATCATAAGGATAAAAAAAATTATTGTCCTAGGGTAATGACCTGTTGCTGCTTTTCGAGTAAAAAATTATAGACCTTTAAAAGTCTTTTATTTTTTTTATTTATGGTAAGTTTTTCTTTTATTATAGCTTTCAATGTAAAATGTATGATAAGGTCTCGTCTGTTTTAATTTGTCTCTTAGAGACTATAGATTTTGATTTTGTAATTTTTTCAATTTTGCATTTTTGTTTTGGTAATATTTCTTATTTTCTAGCCTAATTTTGTGTTTCACATGAAATAGGGTTTTTAGGCATCTCCTATTTGCCCTAGGTGCACGTTGGGGTTTCTAGGTTTTATTTTTCTATTTAAACACAATGTAGCCTTAAAGGCAATTTAAAATTTGATTAATAAAATTTCAAAGAGTTTTTCCTCCAATATATTTTTGGTGGATAAAGAAATTCTACTCGTGGATTCAAGGGTTTTCATTTGGAAGCAGGTGTGTTCTGTTTTCTAGGAAATTTCACTTGCATCAGAAAAAGTAACAAACCTGTTAAAATTTTAAATTATACAAACATATGGGATGCAAATGACCATATGTATTAAAAAAATGCATAACAATTCTTTATACATAAAAAATTTGAATGGGTAAAACACAACTATGAAATAAAAATAATCACCGCATCCACAATCCAATGGAATAAAAAAACCACAAACCATCAAATTTGCACCAAACCAATAGAAGAAGATCGATCAAGCAGAATATATGAAAATAAAATAAAATCACCTCAAAGGGACTTAACAATTCTTTGCGTAATTTGGCAATTTCTATAAAGAGGAAGACTTGAAAGTGAGAGTTAAAGGAGGGCTGAAATGGTGAGTTTGATATAACAAAAAAGAAGATAGAGGGACAAATTTTACCATTTATATTTGATGGGGGCAAAACTATTTTGGTCTCCACATTTTGGAGTTACTGCCAATTTGATCCTTATATTTTGTAACAGTTAACTTGGTTCTTGTTATTTTTAATTTGCAACCAATTTGATGACCCATAAGTGGTAATGATGAAGGTAACTAAGAAATCATGGTGGAAAACAAGTCACTGGTCGAGCTCTGTTGTGAAATCGCAAGTGTACGAACCGTACCGAAGTATAGTTTGACAAGTACGAGGTCGAACTCACAGGGACTTGAATGAACGTAGGAAAATTAATCAAATCTTAACCAAATTAATCCTAATCTAGTTTAATAAAAATTGGTTGTTTTGAAATTAAATAAACTAAGCAAATAATAAAATTAAGCAAATAGTTAAACTAAGAGATATAAAACAATAAAAAGATGTAAACAATCAAGGGAAAGGAATTAAGGTTTTGGAATCTGCCTTGTTAATTCATATCAACATATATTTATGATCATTAATTTTTCCCAACTCACTACATGATAATCTAGAAACCAATCTTACTATCATGGAAAATATCCTTATTAAAATCCTTATTTTAAAAAACCAAAAGCATGTTCTTCTTCGCTTCTTAAGTATAAAATCAAATCATCAATTGTATCCGTAGCCAAACAAATCACAAGATATATCCAATTCTAAAAATCAAATCATAAATTGTATCCATTGACAGACAAATCACAAACGATATCCAATTTTATAATCAAGAATTAATAAACCAAGCATTCAATTTGTGGGTGAGAAAGCCCAAAGCCATATGTTGGGCCTGGGGCCCAGTCCAAATACGACTGTCCATCCGAAGAGGCTAATAGTATCAGCGCTTCACCATCCTGATGAAAAAGCAACTTATGAGGGACAAAGGCTCCGTCCGAAGACAACTGGTTGAGCCGAAGGGGCCATATCCATCGGATCAGTCCAGAATTTGATCAAACGGATATGCTGAGGGTTTCCCTGCGAGGATTAGGCTCCGCGCGTGTCTAACTGAGTGGCTATCATGAAATCCCCTGCTAATAAAGCTGCCACCACCGCATTTAATGCGCTGCAACAACTTCTCTGGCCGCATTTATGTGGAGAAGACACCTGAACAGTGCGTCCACACCCATCACCACTCACTGCAGGATAAAGCAAACGGCTGATGTGACTGGCACTCAAGTGGGCGTGTAGATGAAGGACAAGTGTACGGTGGAGATGAGAAGGGAGCGCATATATAAGAGAGGCAAGCCTCACGGAGAGAGGGGAGGAGAAAAAATTGTATTCATTAAGTTCTTAAATACAAAAGCTCTTCGGACCGAAGAAATTCTTGTTAAAGGCTAGTCTAAGTTCTTTTCATTGGTCTGCTTGTATGAACCGTTGCTAAATCCAAACCCAGCCTAGCTGTTTAACCCGCTCTCCACAAATTTATTGTTGGGAATTTGTTGGGCTCGCAATACAGAGAGTTGGAACCTGGCCCAACAAATTTGGACCCTACGATTGGCGCCGTCTGTGGGAACAGCTCGAGCAAAGGTGGGAGCAACACCTCAAAAGATGGCTGAATCAAGACAACGACCAGCAGAATCCAGGTCATCTCAACACACCGACCCTTTTGTCCATCTGGAACGGAGACACGATCGCGAGGGGGACCCGCACGCCACCCATGGCGACCAAAACCAATCACATGGAGAGAGCCACATGTCCCATGCAGAGGAAAACCAGGCTATGCAGTTAGAGATTCAGAGGCTGAGAAAAGAGTTGCGCCATGCAAAAAGAAAGCGCGTTTCCTCGTACTATGATGAGAGTTCTGAGGACGAGCGGGACGACAATTACAGGCGGAGGTCTCGAACACCAGTCAGTGAGCCTCCCCTCTATGAGGAAGCGTACGACCGTGAGAGGAACCCTCAGAGCTCCTTTCCCAGGGGCACGGGGAACGATGCTATGAGCAAAGCTCTGGATCAGATCTCCAGGTCTCCTTTTACACGTAATATCGAGCGAGCCAAACTTCCCAGGCGTTTCCACCAGCCCACATTCACCATCTACAACGGCCGGATCGACCCAGTGGAGCACGTAAGTCATTTCAATCAGCGGATGGCAGTACACTCTAGGGACGAGGCCCTAATGTGCAAAGTTTTTCCATCCAGCCTAGGACCAATAGCCATGAGATGGTTTGACGGTCTGAAAGCGAACACCATTAGCTCCTTCCAAGGGATGACTCAGGCTTTTGGATCCCGTTTCGTCACCTGCCGAAGAGTTCCCCAATCCGTGGCCTCTTTGTTGTCCATCAGTATGAAAGGGGGTGAGACTTTAAAGTCCCACTCAGATAGATTCTGGGAAACGTACAATGAGGTGGAGGAAGATTGCGAGTTGGTGGCCATAAGCTCTTTCAAGCTGGGCCTCCCCACCGAACATCCTTTGAGAACGTCCTTGACGCGCAACCCTGTCACCAGTATACGCCAGTTGATGGATAGGATCGATAAATACAAAAGAGTCGAAGAGGACCAACAGCAGAGTAGGGGAAAGGAGAAGGTTATCCCTCATGAGAGGAGGGATTTCAGGTCGGACAGGCAGAATCACAACAGGCCGAGGAAGGACTGGGCCAGCCAAAGCACAGCGAACTCCCAGACGGTCAATGCAGTTTTTCGCGAACCAGTGCACCAAGTCCTGGATAAGATAAAAAACGAACCATTCTTCAAAAGGCCGAACAAGATGGTGGGAAACCCTGAGAGGCGCAACCACAATCTTTACTGTCAGTATCACCTGGATCATGGGCATACCACTGAGGACTGCAGGAGCCTGTGGGATCACTTGGATCAGCTGGTCGGCGAAGGCAGATTAAAACACCTCCTGCACCACTCGCATGGTCAGGAAAGTCAAACTAGCACGGGGCCCAGGAGAGGCGACTTTACAAAACCCCCCTTGGGAACAATCAATGTCATTTTTGCTGCGCCAGGAAGGACAGGGTCCTGCCCATCCAGGGTATTGTCAGTCGCTCGGGCGCCCTTGGGCAAGGTTAACAAAGAGCCGAAGAGATCTAAGACAATTGTCCCAGTTTTGGGCTTCTCGGAAGAAGACAAAATAGGGACTACGCAGCCGCACGATGATGCCCTGGTAGTGACTCTGAGAATAGGAGGATATGACGTGAGGAGAATACTAGTAGATCAAGGCAGCGCTGCAGAAATTATGTACCCGGACCTATATAAGGGGCTGAATTTGTCCCCCGAAGACTTGACTCCGTACAGTTCCCCATTAGTCAGTTTTGATGGAAAAGTGATCCTTCCGAGGGGCCAGATCAGACTGCCTGTGCAAGCCGGTACTGAGGTTGTGGAGGTAGACTTCATAGTGGTCGACGCTTACTCACCGTACACTGCTATAGTAGGCAGACCTTGGCTCCATACCCTCGGGGCTGTGCCCTCCACTCTGCATCAGAAGATTAAGTATCCATCCGAGGGGATTGTCGAGGAGATCCGAGGGGATCAGGCCATGTCCAGGCAATGCCTAGTAGCAGCAATCCGACACGAGCAGCATGCCGAACCCTCCCACTGTCATAAGGAAGGCTTATAGCAATTAAAACCTTCGGCGCTGGATGCCGAAGCCCCTGCCGAAGAATCAGAGTGCGAGAGCCTGACAAGGGTAATTGTTGGCGACGATCCAGAGAAGTTTTTTCAAATCGGATCCATGTTGCCTCCCCAGGAGCAGGGAGAGTTGATAGAATTCCTCAGGGCAAACGTTGATGTTTTTGCGTGGGACCCTGCGGAAGCCCCGGGGGTAAGCCCAGATTTCATTTGCCACCACCTAAACGTAGATCCCACCATAGTCCCCAAGAAGCAGCCCCTCCGGCGTCCATCGAGGGAGCACGCAGATGCAGTCAGGGAGGAGGTAACTAGGCTCAAGCAAGCAGGGGCTATTAAGGAAATCTATTACCCCGAATGGCTAGCTAACACGGTGGTGGTAAAGAAGAAAAGTGGGAAATGGCGGGTGTGCGTGGACTTCACTGATCTTAATAGAGCCTGCCCGAAGGATCCGTTTCCTATGCCGAAGATAGATCAGCTAGTTGACGCTACTGTTGGGCATCCTCGGATGAGTTTCTTAGACGCGTTTCAAGGTTATCATCAGATACCATTGGCTCTCGCCGACCAGAACAAAACGGCCTTTGTGACTCCTGTAGGAAACTACCATTATAAGGTAATGCCATTCGGCTTGAAGAACGCAGGGGCCACCTATCAGAGAATGATGACCCGGATGTTCGAGCCACAGCTGGGCAAAAGCATGGAGGTTTATATCGACGACATGGTGGTTAAAAGCAAGGTTGTTGCGGGACACATTGGGGACCTTAGGGACATCTTCGAAATTTTAAGGGGACACAGATTGCGCTTGAATGCCTCCAAGTGTTCATTCGGGGTTGGCTTGGGCAAGTTCCTGGGGTATATGGTCACTCACAGGGGAATCGAAGTTAACCTCGATCAGATAAGGGCCATCAACGACTTGCGAGCCCCTCGGAACCCCAAAGAAATCCAAAAGCTGACTGGGATGACTGCTGCCCTTAATAGGTTCATTTCCAGATCCGCAGACAGGTGTCGGCCATTCTTCTCGTTAATCAATAAGTGGAAGGATTTTGAATGGACGGAGGAATGTGCTATCGCTTTCCAGCAACTTAAGGACTACCTGGCTAGACCTCCCATCATGTCCAGTCCCCTGCCTGACGAAGTGTTGTTTGCGTACATTGCCGTGGCACCTAATGCTGTAAGCTTGGTACTGATCCGAACAGACTGTAGTGTGCAAAAGCCAGTTTATTATGTGAGCAAGTCGCTGCAAGAAGCTGAGACCCGCTATTTGCCACTAGAAAAGGCCATTCTGGCAGTTGTGCTGGGAACCAAGAAGCTGCCCCATTATTTTCAAGCTCACACGGTCATAGTCCTTACCCAACTCCCCCTTAGGGCGGTACTCCGAAGCGCTGACTACACGGGAAGGATTGCCAAATGGGGGACGATGCTGGGGGCTTTTGATATCAAGTACATGCCACGCACGTCAGTGAAGGGCCAGATCCTTGCAGACCTGGTCGCCGAGTTCACAGAGCCTCATTTAGAGGAAGTAGCCCAAACTCTAGGCACAGAGGGGAGGCAAGTCAGCACAGTTTCGTCACAAAACACCTCACCCTGGGAAGTATATGTGGACGGCGCATCAAATCAGAGGGGCTCAGGCATAGGGCTAGTGCTGATATCCCCTGAGAAAATTATCATTGAAAAAGCCTTAAGGCTAGACTTCTCGGCAACGAACAATGAGGCAGAATATGAGGCTCTATTGATGGGGATGAAGATGGTGCGAAGAATGGGAGGAAAGTCCGCCGAGATATCCTCAGACTCAAAGTTGATCGTCGGCCAAGTGCTGGGGGAGTTCGAGGCAAAAGACGAGAGGATGTAGGAGTATTTGGACCTGGTCAAGTCCCTACAGTCAGAGTTTGAATATTTTTCCCTTCGGCACGTCCCTAGAAGCGGCAACACGCATGCCGATTCTCTGGCTACACTCGCCACCTCTTCGACGCAAGAGTTGCCAAGGGTCATCGTAGTTGAAAACGTACGGAGGCCCACGGAGATAAGAAAAAAGGTACTCCAAGTTCACAGCGTTGGAACCAACCCATGCTGGATGGACCCCATCATCAAGTTCTTGAGGGACGATGCGTTGCCCGAAGAAAGAGTGGAAGCAGACAAAATACGGAGAAAAGCCACAAGGTTCTGGCTGTCTGAAGACCATAAACTGTACAAACGATCCTATTCTGGCCCGTATCTGTTGTGCATGGCCCCCGAGGCGGCTGAATCGATGTTAGAAGAACTGCATGAAGGAATCTGTGGGAGCCATACTGGAGGGAGATCTTTAGCTCACCGAGCCATTACCCAAGGCTATTGGTGGCCAAATATGCAAAGAGAGGCGCGTGAGTACGCTAAAAAGTGTGACCAATGCCAACGTTTTGCGCCAAGCATACATCAACCTGGTGGAACCCTTAATCCGCTATTCAGCCCGTGGCCTTTTGCTCAGTGGGGGCTGGACATCGTTGGCCCTTTCCCTAAGGCAGCAGGAAACAGGAAGTTCTTGCTGGTCGGAACGGACTACTTCACCAAGTGGGTAGAAGCTGAGCCTCTAGCAAATATCAGGGACGTAGACGTGAAGAAGTTCATTTGGAAAAACATCGTCACCAGATTTGGAGTCCCACACACCCTCATCTCGGACAACGGGCTTCAGTTCGATAGCAAAGCTTTTAGAAGCTATTGCAGTGAGCTGGGGATCACAAATAGATACTCCACCCTCGCCTATCCCCAGGGAAACGGGCAGGCCGAAGCCACCAATAAAGTCATAGTTAACGGACTAAAGAAGAGGCTAGACGATGCGAAGGGTAGATGGGCAGAGGAGCTACCCCACGTATTGTGGGCATACAGAACCACGCCTCGTAGGTCCACTGGGGAGACCCCTTTTTCAATGACCTATGGAGCTGAAGCCGTCATACCTCTCGAGACTGGGTTCCCAACGCACAGGATTAGCTCTTTTGACCCAACCAACAACGACAGGCAGCTGGAAAAGAGTCTAGACCTGATTAAAGAACGAAGGGAAAGCGCGATGGTCCGATTGGCACACTACCAGCAGAAACTCAAACAGGGCTACGACATCAACGTGAGGTTGAGACTCCTCGAGCCTGGTGATCTTGTCCTAAGGAAGGTGGTAGGGAATGCAAAGAATCCAGCGTGGGGAAAACTGGGGCCGAATTGGGAAGGTCCGTATCGTATCACTTCGAGGGCCGGCATTGGAGCATACTTCCTGGAAGACCTGGATAATCACGTAGTGCCCCGGCCATGGAATGTAAATAACCTCAAAAGGTACTACTATTAAAAGAATTCTTCTTTCAGTCATGGTTGTTCTTTTGTTATACTCGTGTTTCTCAAGTGTTTAAACCTAAATCCAAGCATGCCTGTAATCCTCGGACCAGATGACTTGGGTTAGTTAACGCTCCCTCTCAATTCTTGCAAGTGTTTAAACTTAAATCCCATCATGCCTGTAGTCCTCGGACCAGATGATGTGGGTTAGTTAACACTCCTCTACGTTCCTTACAAGTGTTTAAACTTAAATCCAAGCATGCCTGTAGTCCTCGGACCAGATGACTTGGGTTAGTTAACGCTCCCTCTCAATTCTTACAAGTGTTTAAACTTAAATCCCATCATGCCTGTAGTCCTCGGACCAGATGATGTGGGTTAGTTAACACTCCTTTACGTTCCTTACGAGTGTTTAAACTTAAATCCAAGCATGCCTGTAGTCCTCGGACCAGATGACTTAGGTTAGTTAACGCTCCCTCTCAATTCTTACAAGTGTTTAAACTTAAATCCCATCATGCCTGTAGTCCTCGGACCAGATGATGTGGGTTAGTTAACACTCCTTTACGTTCCTTGTGAGTGTTTAAACTTAAATCCCATCATGCCTGTAGTCCTCGGACCAGATGATGTGGGTTAGTTAACACTCCTTTACGTTCCTTACAAGTGTTTAAACTTAAATCCCATCATGCCTGTAGTCCTCGGACCAGATGATGTGGGTTAGTTAACACTCCTTTACGTTCCTTATGAGTGTTTAAACTTAAATCCCATCACGCCTGTAGTCCTCGGACCAGGTGATGTGGGTTAGTTAACCCTCCTTTATAATCCTTACAAGTGTTTAACCTCGATTTCGATTACACCGGTAGTCCTTGGATCAGAGGCTTTAGTTTGGTGGGCGCACTCAGGTTACCAGTCTAATTTAGCGGAACATGTGGACTTAGGCAAAACTACGTCAGTGGTTATTCCCACAATTCTTTGTCTTAGCCATACATGGAAGATTACCGCCTTTGTGATTCATTCTTAATCACTAAACTATCATTATTAGCCGCAATAATGCAATATGATAAGTACTCCACAAGCAACAAGTAAAGAAAATAAGCCGTTTCATTCATTTAAATGATAATTTCCTTACAAAAAAAAAAGGTCAAAAGAAAATATACTAGCAAAATACACAAGATGGAGGCTCTAGGCTTTATCTTGAGAATCTGGGTGGATCTTTGGCAAATTGCCCGCATCTCCGATCTGAAGAGGGGCCTGGCTCGTCTCAGCTGCTGGGGGGTTCTGATCTGCCGAGGATGCTTCCAAGGCCTCAGGAGCATCACATAAATCCGGATCGTAATAGATGCTCCCAGGCTGCCTTAAAGCTGACTCTGCAGGGACTCCAGCTGCATCGAGGCACTTGCTCCATGTGATGTCACAGTAGTCCCTGCAGACCTTGGCGAACTCCTCGGTCAGCCTTACTTGGGTATCCTGCACCCCCAGCATGTAGGCGGCTTTCTTCTCAGCCTCAACTGCTTCCCTGGCCAATTGCGCGTCCTCCTTGGCCAACTTGGCAGCGTCCCTGGCTTTTTCCAGCTCAAGCCGAAGCTCCTTTACCATCGCCCTCTCTGTCTCCATATTGGTTTCAGCCGCAAGCAGTTTCTGGCGCTGGTCTTCGGCTTGCTTCTCTGCATTTTTAAGGCCCGCCTCTACATTTTTTCTCGCTTTCACCTCCTCCTTCAGCTGATCGGAGATGCGGGCGCTTTCATCCTTTGCTTTGCCCAGTGCCTTCTCAACGTCCTCCTTGGACCGGATCTCAGCTTGCACGTCAACGTCCTTCCGCTGAACCCACTCTTCAGCCACGTAGATTTGTTGAGCAAGCTGCATGACGACCAAAAGACAGTTACATAAAAATATACATGCACGAGGGCTTCAAGATAGTTGCGAAAGAGCATCAGTTGTCTTACCATGCCTAAATCCCGTTTGAGGGACAAAAAGAGTTCTTTTTCGCTGAAACGCCGATAAGACTCCATATCCCTCGGAAGGAGGAGGGGCTTCTCGAGCGCTTCAGCAATGTACCCGGCCTTCCCCCCAGAATAGTTTCTGATGGAGGCGTCAAAAGGGATGGCCGCACCATCCAAAGTAAGCTTTGGGGACCACACCTGGACCCCCCGCCGCACGTCAGCAGCCACGTTCTCCTCCCTGCTCTCAGTAGAAGAAGCCCGTTTATTTCTTGTATCGTGGGTCTTCTTCTGCTGCTTGCGGCCCTTCGGAGGGACCATTTCCCCCTCCTCGACGTCAGTTACATCCGTCACCACCCTCTTCTTCTTCAAATCGGGTAGCACTTTCAGACCTAAATCTTTTGGGGCTTGAGGAAGGGGAGGCGGTGGTGGGAGGTTCACTTGGGGCTGGGATGTGCCAGTACCCTGGGCCGCGGCCGTTTTCCTGTTCTTCATTAGCTGGCCTAGGGGCAGCATGTCTTCCTCCTCGGAGTCTTCTGGCAAAGCAAAGTTCAAAACTGGGGCAGCTGACTGCCTGTCAGGGGCCTCTTCGGAAGATAAGATCTGAACTTCCTCCGAGGTATCCTCTTCAAACTTGAACTGATCGATCTGGGCGTCAAGCGAAGGGGTAGAGGAGGCGATCCTTTCCTCGGCTGCTGGTTCAAATGGCGCTCTTTGGACTGGCTGAGCTAATGCTGGGATGCCCTGTGGATTGGGATGGGGCACTGGGGCGAGGTCAAAAGGGGCCAGAAAGGTCTTCCGTGCCACGTCGATGCGGTTTATGCGGCGATCTCCCGTTGTGATTGCGTTCCCTCTCGGCTGAAGTTCAGTCTTCGGAGTGTAACCGAGGATGAGAGGAACAGATCGAAGCTGTCCGTCTTCACTCACGAAGATCTCCGACCGAAGAAGATAGTTGAGGGCCGCAGTATTGGTGAGGCTCAGCCGAGGAGTCACGTTCCTTCTATCTGTAAACATGGCAAAAGAACTGTCAGGGGGAATGCAACATGATGAAAGGAAGTCCGAATAGGTGAAGGTACAAAAGTTGGAAGGGCTCAAGGGGAAAAGTCCCACCTGGCGTTCCTGGCTTGGTGGGGCAGTGAATCCCATCATGCCAGGCACCCGAGACGATGAGGTAATCGTCCATCATCCCTTTGTTGGACTTGGGGAGACCGGAGAGAAGTCTGACGACATCGGACCGGGACCTTAGGTAGTATCCCGCCCCTTCCTTTGTACGGCATTCGTACATATGCGTCACATCATGCCAGGTTAACCCTAAGCCTAAGTGGCGGTTTAGGTCATCAACTGCCCCCAAAATCCTAAATGTGTTGGGTGCGCACTGTTCGGGGCTAAGTCTATGGGCGGTAAGGAAACTTCTGGTGACCTCACCCATAGGAATGGTCATGCCTCCCTCCAGGAAGGCGATAATGGGGATTATCACCTCGCCTACCTCACGGGCCGATAATAACCCCCCCGTGGAGCAATACCTCAGGCCAACTTCCTGTGGAATGCGATAGGTCGCCCTAAACTTCTCTATTTGGGATGGACTATCCACTAGGTATTCGAATCTACCCATTTCTAACAAGGTTAAAGGAGGGGGGACGTGAAACGGCGACTGAGAAGATCTATCACGCGCCGAAGAGGCAATTCGTACAGATTACTAAAACCTCGGGAAAAGAACTTACGCGGAATCAGTTCGGTGGACGAACTTCAATCTGGAAAAAAGAACGGCAGTGGATTGAGGAGCAAGCCAAGGCAGATGACAGGGAAGTCTCTGGGAGTCTGAGCGCTTGAGTTCGTCGGAGGATCAGAAGTTTGCAAAATAAGAGAACAGCCCATCCTGGGGCTTTATATAGGGGGAGGCGAAGTGGGAAAATATCCCGCTCGAATTTTCAGGAAAGAATCTCGTCCATTGGATTTGAAACGGACCAATAGATTCCACTGACAAGACGCCGCCCGGAGTAGTTAATGACGCCTCGGAAACGGCACGACAGCAGCGGCAATAAAGAAGGCGCCCAAATCCACGCGCACATACGTGTGAAGTCAGAATCCAGGGCCCTCACTCGTCACAAGGTCAAAACCTCACTTTTCCCCTTCGGGCGCGAGGCAAAAAGTAAAATTTTGAGGGGCTATTGTGGGTGAGAAAGCCCAAAACCATATGTTGGGCCTGGGGCCCAGTCCAAATACGACTGTCCATCCGAAGAGGCTAATAGTATCAGCGCTTCACCATCCTGATGAAAAAGCAACTTATGAGGGACAAAGGCTCCGTCCGAAGACAACTGGTTGAGCCGAAGGGGCCATATCCATCGGATCAGTCCAGAATTTGATCAAACGGATATGCTGAGGGTTTCCCTGCGAGGATTAGGCTCCGCGCGTGTCTAACTGAGTGGCTATCATGAAATCCCCTGCTAATAAAGCTGCCACCACCGCATTTAATGCGCTGCAACAACTTCTCTGGCCGCATTTATGTGGAGAAGACACCTGAACAGTGCGTCCACACCCATCACCACTCACTGCAGGATAAAGCAAACGGCTGATGTGACTGGCACTCAAGTGGGCGTGTAGATGAAGGACAAGTGTGCGGTGGAGATGAGAAGGGAGCGCATATATAAGAGAGGCAAGCCTCACGGAGAGAGGGGAGGAGAAAAAATTGTATTCATTAAGTTCTTAAATACAAAAGCTCTTCGGACCGAAGAAATTCTTGTTAAAGGCTAGTCTAAGTTCTTTTCATTGGTCTGCTTGTATGAACCGTTGCTAAATCCAAACCCAGCCTAGCTGTTTAACCCGCTCTCTACAAATTTATTGTTGGGAATTTGTTGGGCTCGCAATACAGAGAGTTGGAACCTGGCCCAACAAATTTGGACCCTACACAATTAATTAAGACAAATCCTAAATCATGAGAAAAACATGATTGAACTCATATCTAGAATCTCATCTTAGTCAATTGATATGAAGCAAGAACAATTTAAATCATTAAAGAACAATTATTGTGGGAAAAATCAAATCACATAAATATTATTAATAATCCTTAACAAGGTTTCATCCTCAACCCTAATTATAAATTTAGCTACTCATGATAATTGAAAGAAAACACAAAAATAAAATACTAAACATTAAACTAGAAAAATAAAATAAAATTAACTGTCATGGAAGAAAACCAAAGATGTAGCCACAGCCGCAGCTCTCTCTACGTTCAGCCCTCAGCCCTAGCACTAGCCTCCTAGAATTTTGCCCTAAAAAGCCTTTAAATAGGTCAAGGAATCCTATTACAAGTTGAATTCCCGTTTGGAGAAAATCCCAGATTTTTAGGTTTCACTTAATCGACTATTTTGGCCCATTTAACTTCAGAATTCGGGCTCCTGGTAAACTACAAAGTTGTAGCCCTTTAAGTTAACTTTCCAGCCCAACTTGAATCATCTTGATTGAACACCTGAGCCGAAAGTTATGCTAAAAATACTAACTGATGTGCAGGCTGGAATCCTAATCCAAATTGGACTTGAATTTGATACAAATTTCCTTTGATTCCTTGCTCCAATTGGACTTAAAATTTAATATTCATGCCTGGCTGGATGTAAGTTGGCTTGATTCAATTGGCTTAGCCCCACTTTTCATGTAAAGACCTTGTTACCTGCAATACAAAGATATTATATAATCAGTCACAAAATAACATAAAAGTAAGGCTAAATATGTAGATATGTGAGTACTTTATTGTATATATTTCATGCACATCAAGCTCAACGAGTGGGATGAGGTGGCCCATCCCTGGACTGGGCACAATGACAACATGGTGTAGTTGCTATTGAGTATGTTCCATGGTGGGTTTTGGAATTGAATTGTGGTGGCAAACATTATCTTTGTTTGAAATATATAGATTGAGAAATTTGATTCTTTTTTTATTTTATTTTTTTTATCTTTCTTACTGAGAAAAGAGATGCATTGAAAATAAGTGAACATGTATGCTTTGAGTAATTTAGTGGGATTCTTAAATGAACGAGGAATTGAGAAAAGATGTGCATTGAAAGCAAGTGAACATACATGCATTCTAGTGTGAGTAATTTACTGAGGATCTTGGGTGAATGAAGAAGGTTGATAAAATGAAGTGCCTACCAAAAAGAGTAACGAGTTTGTGCACTTTTTGTACTTGTAGGAGATTTAGTATGTTACACGTGAAGAAGAAAGAGTTAAACTAGTTGCAAATTAACAGTTTTACTCAGTCGCTTTTAGGAGTGTGTAAAACTATATAAAACAGATTGCATATAATAAACACTAAGAATAATTATTTTCACAAGATTCCTCTCTTTCCCAAATAACCTAGGGTGAGAATATACATAAGCCACGTGTAACCAAACATTGTAGTCAAAGCCTTGTACATATGTGTTTTGGTTTACATGTGTAGAAGAGACTGTTGGGGTGGATTTCTTTTCCCTTGATTTGCGGATTGGCTTAAAAAATATTGCTGTCAAGATGTTATTTGTGGGACCAATCAGATTGCTTGGAGTACAACTTTTGCCTTTGGTATTTGGATTCTATGGCAGCATAGAAATAGAATAGTTTTTCAAAACCAATCCTCAAATCAGTCTATCCATAATGAAGTCATGCAGAGAGCAACTGAATTTGCACTCTGTGCCCAATCAGTTTCGGCCAGCAGAACCCGTGTGGAAAGGAAAATCAAATGGGAAAGACCTCTTAGGGGATGGTATAAATTGAACACTGATATATCTTCCTTAGGAAATCCGGGTGCTGCTGGAGGAGGGGGAGTAATCAGAGATGCTTCAGGTGCTTGGATCCAAGCCTTTTCTAGAAATATAGGCTCAACTACCAGCTTCCTTGCTGAATTATGGGCTCTAAGAGACGGGCTTATCATGTGTAAAGAATTACAATTGCATGCAGTTGAAGTAGAATTAGATGCATGTGTTGTTTCTGACTTGATGAATCATAATGGAGGCTCTAACGCAGTAAACTCCTCCCTTGTGGCTGATTGCAGGCTTCTCATTGCTCAGATGCCTCAGGTGAAGGTGAACCATTGCTATAGGGAAGCTAATCACTGTGCAGATGGTTTAGCTAGGCTAGGAACTAAGCATGATGATGATATTTTGTATTATAATTCCCCTCCCCCTAGTATTTTGAATATTTTTCTTTTAGACATGTATGGCCAAGAATCTGTCAGGCTGTGCCCTGCCTCTGTCGGTTTTGTTTCTCCTTTCTAGTTGAATGAAATTATAAAGTTTACCAAAAAAAAAAAAAAATGTGTAGAAGAGAAATATCTCATGTGTCATTTGGTAGGGTATGCATAATTCTACCTAACATTTTTCATTTTTGTTTGGTAAAATCATTGTAAAAGAAAAAAGTTGGGTAAAACCGATTTCAACTTTTTTTTAATTTCTCAAAAAAAAAAAAAAAACAATTTTTAAAACTAATTTAGGTGACATTTTTTCTTCTTTTTTTGGGTGGAAAATTTTAGGTGACATTCCATAACATACATGAAGAGTTATTTCAAGTAGAGGAATATGGTTTTTCTTTTTTTTTTTTTGGTTGGGTGGGATAGGTTTTCAAGTGAGTTAAAGATATAATGTCTGAAGCAGTGAAGCTTAGCTCTTGACTCACATCCTTTTTGTTTGACCTTATTTCTCTCCTCCACATCATAGTTATTAAAACCAAACTATGTGGTTTTGTATCAATAAGCAAAAAAGCATGATCACAGGTGTTTATTGGGACGTTGTTCAATACAACATTTGGGACACAATTAATCCAATAAACATTTATAAGACAATGGACAAAGTACTCCTAAATTGTAGCTCTACCATCTCTATTGTTGCATCTAGTAAAAGGAATACCTGAAAAACTCATATATAAACCAAATTACTGTCCAAACTTACCTGTTGAAGCATTGCCAAGAGGTCACTGAGCTCCTCTAAATTTCTCTTGCACATGAAGTATTTCATAGAAATCTCTAACACATAGCCGTCAAGTTGATTATGCAAGAAGCATAATAGAGCCCATGAGTTCCTCTATTATGCTTATATGAGCCCACTTGATTAAGAGTTGACAAGGGAAATGGGCTCTAAACTAAGTTGGGTTTCACAATTTCCACTTCTTTCTTTGAGCTTAATAGGCATTGGGCTAGGCTACCCTGTAATACGTCGATCGTCATAAAATGGTTCAATTAAGTAATACGGCCCCGCCGTTTTCCCAACTTATTTCCCTAAAACGCTGCGTTTTATTTTTCCCTAAATCACCGAACTTTCCTTTTCAAAGTTTAAACTTAAACCCCACAAAAAACCCAAAAAGCTCACACAGTTTCAGAAAATTATACGGACATGGAGAAATCTTTGGCGACCTTTGATAATGGCACAACTTGCTCCGCCTGGAACCACTGTGGCCAGAGACTCGCCACTGGCTCCGCCGACGGAACCCTCTCCATATTCGATTCTCAGGACCCAGCTTCTACATCTTCTTCTTCTTCCTTCACCTGCACTTCCAAATCTAGGGTTTGTAATTTCACTCACACCTCTCACTTTATAAATTTGCTTTATCTACGAATTACCTTCACTTCGTGTGTGTGTGTGTGTGTGTGTGTGTGTGTGTCGGCTAAGTGATTGCATTTTGGTCTTTGTTGTGTGCACACTCTTTTAAATCGTGCATAAAGTGTGGACATTGTGTGAAATAGTGTACATTAGGGATCGTGAAACAATAATTTCCCAAATCCAAAAATGAATTTCCGTTCAAGTTAAATTATATATTGATATACGCATTGGTTGGTAATATTCCTTGTTTAAACTGTGCTAAGTGTGCTAATGTGATTCAGTCTAGGGAAAGCATATGATAGGGTACGTATAGAGGTTATGTGGTGGATTTTGGAAAAGAAAGAATATTAAGTTGATTAAGGATATGTACGGTAGAGCTGTAACTAGTGTGAGAACAAGTGGAGGAATCGCAAGTGAGTTTATTATCACTACTAGAGGCTTGCATCAAGGATCAGCACTAAGTTCATATCTCCTTGCACTAGTGATGGATGAGCTCACTAAATCGATCCAAGAGGAAGTGGAAGTGCCCTTGTGTATGCCTTTTGCAGATGATATAGTTTTAGTGGATGAAACCTTTTTTTTTTTTTTTTTTAATGACAAAGAACCCCCTCAAGGTATGGGCCAGCGGGAGCTCCCTTGAGGGGCAAACCCCAGATGCCAACACATCCCCACTGAGTAGGCATCGGGTAAATCATGAAATGCCTCAGCTAGGTGCTGAACCAGAGACTTCTGGGTTTACAGTTAGTCTAGGCACTCTCCATTACCGCTAAGGTAACCAAGGTGGGGGCAGTTTTATTGGATGAAACTAGAAGTGGAGTTGATGCCGAGTTTGAAATTTGGTGAGATGCTCTAGAATCTAAACACTTTCAATTAAGTAGGACGAAAACAGATTTTATGGAATGTAAGTTTAGTAAAAGTAGAAACAGAAACGAAGTGGGGATGGTCAAGAGATATTAAAGGGCAACAACTCAAAATATCTTGGATCAATAATTTATAAAGATGGAGAAATTGAAGAGGATACGAACCATAGGATAAGAGCAGGATGATAGGATGAGAGCAAGGTGGATGAAGCAGAGAAGCGCATCAAGAGTGTTATGCGATTGTAGAATACCTCTTAAGTTAAAGGAAAAATTTTATAAGACTGCTATGTGATTTGATATACTCTGTGGTACCAAATGTTGGGTTATTAAGAAGCAACATATTCATAAAATGAGTGTAGTTGAAATGAGCATGTTAAGATGGATAAGTGGAAATACAAGAAAAGTAGGATTCGAATAGAGGAAATTCATTTAAAGATAGGGGTAGCCCTTAGTGATGAAAAGATGAGAAAAAGTCACTTAAGATGGTTTGGTCATTTTCAAAGGAGAGGGACTAATGCACTAGCAAGAAAGAGTAAGTTTATCCAAGTTGAAGAAACAAAAAATAGTTGAGGAACACTAAAAATCACATTGGTAGAAGTAGTTAAAAAAGGACATGTCAATTAAGAGGGCAACAGAGAGTATGATTTTAGATATAGTAGAATGGAAGAAAAGTATACATATGACGGATCCTAACTAATCTGTCAAGGGTCCATGGCCGACCTCAAAATTTTGGGACTAATGGTTTGTTTGTTGTAGTCTAGGGAAATTTTGAAATTTGATGCTACTTTGAAAGTGCATTTGGTTTGTGAAGTTAAGATAAAGGACTAGGTTTAGTAGTCGGATGTGCCGTAGAATTGGGATTGAATTTTAACTATGTTTAGTGTAAATGATGTGAATTGGAAGTTGGATGATAGTGTTTTTTGGATAGCTAAGTCTGTGGTTGTCCATTGGATTGTTTGTGAGTGTGGACTGCACTAGCTTTTTTGTGTCTCTATAGCTGGTCTTTGATTGATATTTATGACTTTTCTTGTTGAACTTTTTGTAGATACATGAGGCTCAGGCTGGCATTGTGAAGGTTGTTTGGGTTCCTCCGGAATATGGAGATGCAGTTGCATGCATTTGTGCAGATGGAACCATGTCATTATGGGAGGAGGTCGTAGAAGGTATCTTTTAAGTTTATTATCTTGTTTGACCTAGTGTGATGAGTATCATGATTCATGCCATGGTTATGTGTTGGATATATCACTAGGATGTGCAATAAGATGCTGTCATCCTTATGGTTGACACAAAAACAGTATGTTTTAAAATTTGTTTCTGACCCAATTACTGTTTTTTTTTTTTATTGTTAGACTTTCTTAAATGTGACTTTTGTTTTTGGGTTCTTTGTTTCCATTACATTAAGGCTATTGTTGTGAATTGTGATACAAAAAGTTGTAGAGTTTTTTTTAAATGAATGTTAAAAGGTTGAGCTCATTTGTTTTCTTGTGCCTTTTGTTATTCGCTAGATGCGCAACCTCTTCAATGGAAGCAGTGCAAAAGCTTTAAAAGCAATTCATCTAAAGTGCTGGATATCCAATTTGGAATCTCTCTGACAAGTTTGAAAATGGTGAGCTTCAAGTGCTGATACAGCTTTTCTTCATATCTAATGTATTGCTTATAGTGGTCAAAACTTGATTTTTAATTTCTGATGATGCTTGTATCATTTGGTTATTTCATCTGATCCAATGTAGCTTTCAATGTCTATCTGGCCCCTTCCTCCCAACATATTTTTATGAACAATCAGTGCAATTTGAGGATGAAACATTATGAATTGTGGAATATTAATGTTATATTACAACTCAACAATAGCTGTTATCGTCTCAAATGAAAATGAAGTAGAATATACCGCTGAAATATTGATTATAATATGCATTGTTTGAATATACAATATAGGTTGCTGCACTTTCAGATGGAAATGTGAAAGTCTTTGAGCTCCTGGATTCCTTGCAGATGAAGAATTGGCAACTCCAGGTGATTATCTTATTCAATTCAGCCAGTTTTTTTATCCACAGTTCCGCCTTTTAGAATTGCTAATGATTTGAGGTTTTGTGCAATCTAGAAAACCATTTTGTATAATTTTTCTATAAAAATTTTCAGTATATTTATACATAGATAGATAGTAACATTCATGTCCTTACGCTCATTTCATATTTTTATTTTTTTTATTTATTTATTTTTGTAGTCTTCATTTCCTGTTATTTATCATCAAATCCTTGCTTTCTCTGAAATACCTCCTGTATGAGTTTTTTTTTTTTTTTTTTTTTTTTTCTGGATGATTGGAACGGCTAGAAAATGGAAAGTTTTCTCTTTTGTTTCTTCTCGTTTTGATGCTATAGGAATTTGAATTTTTCTTTCTTTTTTTAATCTAATGAATGATTAGAAAAGGAAATAAATATTCAATTATCTCATTGTGCTGTTGAGTTGCTCCCATTCTATGCACACATCGACTCAGGAAGTTGGGTGGATTCTACAGTAACAATTCAATAATTCATTCATGATACTTGGAAGTGATTGTATGAAGGTCTTAGGTTGCATTAGAAAAATATTTTGTCTAACAATTGTACTTAGATGTTTTAGCAATCAATGATTGTTTGAAGGCCGTACTTTTATCTTTTCATCGGCAACATCAAATCATTCTTTTGGCAGGCTGAATTTCAGAATGTTATTGAGTCAGTCTCTACATTTGGTAAGGCTTCGTGCATATCTGCATCTATATCATGGAATCCACATAGAGGTGAAAGCCAAGATTCAAGCTTTGTTTTGGGTTTCAATTCAGATACACCCCAACTAAATTCCTCCAAGGTATACTTTGTAGTCCAGCTTTCTTATGCATTTTATGTGCAGCTGTAGCCTATTATGTGTTATGGGTACAATTGATTCTTCTTATCTTAGGCGTGACTTTCTTCTCTCTTAGCTTAATACTTGAAAGGTGCTGTTTGACCTTCATGAATCTTATGTCAAACTTAAATTATAGTCTTGAAGCCCCACTCATTAAGTATAACCTGAAGGTTGTACATTTCAAAAGTTTTGAAAATACAAAGATTGTACCATCAAATCCAACAGGGATAACTTTTTTGTTTAAGCGTAACCCAAAAAAGAGAAGGGGGGGGGGGGGGGGGGGGGGAGAGAATATTTTACTGTAACCAAACTCTTGGATGTTGATGCAATTCAAGTCTCCCAACACATGCATTATATTCTCCAACAAATGCATTATATTCTAAGGTTTAGACACAAGCAGAATTGTGGTCATTGAATTTGTGACTTCATCACTTTGCTACTGCAATCATTGTTCTGTATCTTTGGTTGGACTTTCCTATTTAGTGCAACTATATTAAGAGCAATGCTAAGGAGAGCAATCTAAAGAATAAAAATAGAAAGTCTTTAATGAGAAAGTCATCATCATGATTGATGTGGTTCATTATTTTTCTTATCCTTCAGAGTAGAAAACCATCTATGTGACACTTATTTCATGAAGTGTGCTTTTGGAGCCAGTTTTAAGAGATATATTCTGCTTTGTAAAACAGGTCTTTATTAGTTGGAATCATGTTAAATTTTAGTGATTAAGCTAAAGTGGATGAACTTTCAACATGAAGTTTGATAGTTCATAGTTAATCACAAAAGTAGGTTCCTGCAGGTATGGGAATTTGACCAGGCTCACCAAAGATGGCTTCCAGTTGCAGAGTTGGCATTGCCTGGGGACAAAGGTGATCAAGTTCATGCTGTCGCATGGGCACCAAACATTGGCAGGTAATATTGTTTCTATTTTCTAGTGACACTGCATATTATACCTAGTAGTCCAAGCTTCCTGATAGGTTCATATAATTGAATGTGACGCTTAGCAATTTCATGTGAGGTGATTGATGTGAGAAAAAGTTCAAACTAATTGGTTCAAGCCTTCACCTCTGATTCTGCTAGTATTCCTTGGTTGGTGGAACAACAAAGCATAGCTAATTTATTCTGATTAATGGTGTTACTGGTATAATTCTCTTTCAGACCATATGAAGTAATTGCTGTTGCAACTCTCAAGGGAATTGCAATATGGCATCTTGGGTTGGACCCTGACCTAGATGGAAGGCTCTCAGTAGAGAAAGTTGCGCTGCTTTCTGGTCATGAAGGCGAGGTATTAATAGCATCTTTTTAAATTTTTTCTTACTACTTTTTGTACAATAATTCTTGAACTTAGATAAGATGGTTGAAGCTGCAATTCCACAACAACATGCATACAAGGAGCACATAGTGTTTTGAACAAATATAATCATTCCTTTTTTGTTTTGGACATAATTTGGATGCACAATTTTTTTCACTTGAAAGTATGAATGCTGTGATTTTAATTATGGAGTCTACTCTAAAAAGGAGGGTGAAAAATGTGAATCTTGGGTTGGACCCTGACCTAGCTCAAATGGAAATTCCTTCTCCCATAAAAATGGGTGGGGGTGCGTGTATAGTTCACCAATATGTGTGTGTGTGATGGTAGAAAGCAATTGAGAGTCCTAGGACAATTTTTTGCACCTTATTTTGTATTTTGAGAAAAGGAATGTGAATGATTGAAAGCAATTGAATGTTTGTCAATTTTGGAATCAGGTATGGCAGATGGAATGGGACATGAGTGGGATGACCTTGGCAACCACAGGAAATGATGGCATGGTACGATTGTGGCAGTCAAACTTGAATGGAGTTTGGCACGAGCAGGCCGCCTTTGAGCCTACTTCATAGTCCCTTGCGTATTGTCTTTTGTTTCCTAGCTGTTGTTGTAGACTTGTAGTTTTTATTTCTTGTATTTATTAAAAAATAGTCTAAAATGTAAAATTGACCCTCTTAATTTTCTTTGGATTTCATTTCAGTCCTCTGACTTTACTTTCGTTCATTTCAGTCCTCTAAGTTTCAAATTTATTCAATTAAGGCCTTTCAGTTAACTTTTGTTAAAAAGTTTTGAAAAAAAAAATCTAGAAAATATTTTCAATCATTAATTGAATTTTTTTAATTTAAAAAATTTGAAGAAGAATTTCTAAAATTGAAAAATTAACCACAACATATAACAAAAGTTGATGAAAAAACCTTAATTGAATAAACTTAAAAGTTAGAGGTCTGAAATGAATAAACACAAAATTAGATGACTGAAATGAAATCTAAAGAAAGTTAGAGGATCAGTTTTACATTTTATCCTAAAAATAAATAATGCCAAAATTGTGTGTAAGAATTTAGAGTTTCAAAAGCTATGGTTTGCCTTCTCTTCTAGTACTTTTTCCTTTTGTCTTAGATTTTATTATTATTATTATTTTTTTTTTTTTTATG
Organism: Quercus glauca; assembly: GCA_023736055.1. Taxonomy (NCBI): domain Eukaryota; kingdom Viridiplantae; phylum Streptophyta; class Magnoliopsida; order Fagales; family Fagaceae; genus Quercus; species Quercus glauca. The sequence goes on along the minus strand of CM043316.1, from coordinate 68,540,518 downwards.
AAAAGACGATAATATTAAAACTAAGCACCAAAACAAGGTTTAGAACAAATCCTATTAAAATACATCCCATTGAGGTCACCCTCAAAAACATCTAAACTATCCATAGGCGGACTATCATAAATAAGAAAATCAGTAGACATCCTAAGGCTCATCCTAGCTAAACCATCAGCACATTGATTGACTTGTTGAAAGCAATGATTAATATGGACTTGATGGAAGCTGGTAAGCAATTGCCTGTAATCATCCAAAATAGGGGATATAATGTTGTTAGCATAATCTGCATTCTGTAACACATCAACAATAGCCTTGGCATCCATCTCAACTACAAGACAATGGATATTCAAATTATAGCACAGTTTGAGGCCCTCACGTGGCCCCCACAACTCAGCGGCAAAGCTATTAATGACTTCAATCCGCTTACTAAACCAAATTGACCACTGTCCATCCTCATTCCTAACCACTCCCTCACAACCAGCCATGCCGTGAAGCTCACTGTATATTCCATTAGTGTTCAATTTCATCCACCCTGCACAGGCTGCTCCCACCTAATTCTCCTCAAGACTCTACGGCCTTGCATTCTTGGAGCAGCCACACAATGAAGATACTCCATAGCTTGATACACAATATCCAAAGCCAACTTTTGATTCCGACCTTTCCTATTGAAAACGATATCATTCCTACTCTTCCAAATGCTCCAAAGAGCAAAGGGAAAAACAAGATTCCAAGGGGTACTTGTGACATGTAGCTTATTATTAGTTTTAATATTCCAACAAATTAACATGCTAGAAATCATAATTTGAGGCCGTGACCCCTAGCTGGTTCTAAATGTGTTTTAGGTGAGAGCAATCTCTCAAAGCATACAAGATAGTTTCAACACCATTGCAGCAAACAAGGCACACTTCATCCTGAACCACTCCTCTTCTTCCTAAATAGACCTTCACACCAATACTATTATGAGCACACAACTAAAGGAACATTCTAACCTTTGGAAGCAAATCTACCTTCCAAATCCAGCTAGCCTTGAAAACATCCTCATTGGAAGACTCCATAGCAAAACCATAAGCGCTTTTGACATCAAAGGACCCATTGGATGATCCGGCCCAAGCCATTTTGTCTGATCCACCACCTAAGGTCAACATAGGAATTGCACAAATCAATCCCTTGACTTCATCCGGTAACTCAAAGGTTGTTTTCTCCCAATCCCAGCCCATATCAAGCATAATATCCTTAATTTCCAAAAGGTTGGCTTCTTGGGAAATAGGCCCTTGGATCAACTTCCTAAAGGGACCCCTATTTGTCCAATTGTTATGCCAAATATTCAAAGTGCTTCTTTTTGTCACCAACCATCTACAACCCTTGTTGAAAGTGCCCATCCCTTTCTTCATAGCTGCCCATATTGAGGAGCAAGGAAGACTATTTGCATTAGCGGCTGCTCTCCTTCGATGGTTGCAATACTTCATCTTTAACACATTAACCCACGGTGCCTCCCCCTCCGTATGAAATCTCTAATTAAGTTTAGATAAGAGCACCACATTCCTACCCTTAGCTGTTTGCAACCCCAAACCACCTTCCTCTTTAGGTTTTGTCACCTTTTCCGAACTAACCCAATGAATCTTCTTAGCTGATTCTGTAGACCCCTAAAGGAAGTTTCTATTCACCCCATCTAGACCATTCAAAACCCTTCCCGGTAGATAAGAGCATTGCATAATGTACGAAAGGATAGCAGCTAATGATGACTGAATGAGCACTCAACGGCCAGCCAAAGATAAAAGGTTAGTCTTCCACCCGGAAAGTTTTTGCTTCACTCTATCCAAAATAAAGTCATAATCATGTGAAGAAGAACCCGAATGCTTTAGTGGAAATCCAAGTTACTTACCAAGAAACGGTGTTGATGCAAACCCCAAAATGTCACAAAAGGATTCCTTAGTATCCCTATCAACATTTGGTGAGAAGTACACCCTTGACTTAGCTTCACTCACAGTTTGGCCAAAAGGTATCCAAAACATCCCTAATGGCCGCACAATTAACCCAATCAGCTTTGGCAAATAGAATTAGGTTATCTGCAAAGAATAGGTGAGAAAAAGCTGGACCACTCTAAGATGCCTTCACTGGTTGCCATAACTTCCCACTACACTTCTCTTCAATGAGCTGCCCAAGATAGTCCATGCACATAATGAACAAGTATGGAGATATCGGATCTCCCTGCCTTATACCCCTAGAGGGATAAATCGGGTCAAGGGATATTGGATCTCCCTACCTGTGAGGTGCCCTGCATATATGCTAGGTACAGGATATACAAAATGTTGGAGTACCTAGGGATCTAAGCCCCACTGTCCGCCACTGATAATATCTCCACGTCCTGCCATGCATGGTTTCCCAAATGAGGCACTATCTGTAACAAGCATGCCTCATCATGATGCATATATAAACAAAAATTTCTACAATAGTTTTTTTTTTCTTTATATCCATACTTGAATTAAGATAATTCCAAAACCTAAATGTACCGTATAGAATTCGAGAAAGTCTATAAAAAAAAATTTATCAAAATATTTGACATTTAGTTGATGTAACAAGTTGTTAGTGGTAAGTAAAAAGTGATGTCAATGGTGAATTAAGATAAAAACCAATAAAATGTTCTCAACTTAATTATTATAAAAAATGTCGTGAAATTTTTTGTGTATGCAACATTGGTCTAAAGTGCAGCTATGCTATCCAAAAGATGAGAGAAAATTACAGTTTTATCTAGGGAGATTGAAAACAAAAAGAACCCTAAAATTATGTGGACCAAATGTTAGGGTCATATTTTCAAGTAGTTGGCATAACTTATGACGAAACGCACTTTACTTATATTTGGATAAATCTACGTAGATTCAAGAATATTTTGAAGTACCTTGAAAAGATTTTTCAAGTGGTAGTATTGAAGACATGAAGACTGCACAAAGAAATAAGTGTGAAAAGCTGAAAATTGCTAGCTCGACACCTTGCTTGATACCTACTTCTATCGAGAATAAATGAACCTTGATACCTCACGAATTATCAAGCTTTGCATATCCAAAAATCTCAAATCTATTTTTTGGCTCATAATGACTTGGCTTTTCTAGGGTTTTATTCTTTGACCTATTAGATGAAATAAAAACGCTATTTTACCGCTATAATCATACACAAAGACTCACATAGAAAATATACATTTTATTTGTGAAGCTATTGTATGCTTATGCGCCTTAGGGTTTTGTAATCAAGTTGCCTTTAATTCTACAAGTGTGTAGCGAAGAACTTTGCATATATCAACATACTTTAAGTTGCTAGGAGTTAGTCACAGATCAGAGCTTTATGAGACTGAAGAAGTCTTTACAAGATCAAGTTTAGTTAGAGATTAGCGTAAAGGTTCTACTATAAGTAGGTACTTTGGAATAGACTAAAAGGATAAGATTTCTTGTACTTGTAATCACTTTTTCTTGATTAGCAAATTCTTGGGAATAGTGACTTGAAATTCACTTGATAGGATTTTTTCTTAGTAAAGTTTTTCCCCATTAGTAACAAATTACTGTGTCAAATTTAATTTCCGCTTCATTCTATATTAGAATTGTGATTTGTTGATGCCTTCAATATATTTGTCTAAAATCTGAATAATTAATCAACTTGAGTAATTAAATTATTTAACTAGGATCAATCTATAAGCCAACACCAAAAATCGCCAAGACACTAATTGAAAAATTTTGTCTATGAGTGAGCCACTAGATTAATAAAGGGTAGTACTTCATACCTGAAATACGACATTTGCTATAAAAGCGATGCGAGTTTAAAATAAGAATTTTAGTATTTATTTGGGAACAATGTATTTCATTTTTTTGTTGAAAGTGTCTTAAAATATACTTTGAAAAAGTACAACAAAAAAAAAAGTTTTTAAAAAATTATGCATAAAGACTAAAAACTAAAAGATAAATCTTTTAACTCAAGATTTTGTCGTTTTCGTTAGTGCTATCCAAGAGAGAAAAGACAACAAAGAAGCAAGATCCATAAAATTGTGTGGACCGAAAGTGGCCAAGACGTTGTAGAGTGCGCCACTGGATTAATAATGGGTTACTTCCTTAAAATTTAATAAATAAATAAATAAATAAAAGGATAAATAACGGGTTAGAACTTCACGCCTGAAATACAATGACTTTCGCTATAAATGTTGTCAAGCCTGAGTAGTTAAAAATTTAAAATCCCATAAAAATGGAGGAGAAGAGTTACAGTAGGGTCTGCATCACAGGAGGATCTGGATTTATTGGTTCTTGCCTTGTCAAAAAGCTTCTGGAGAAAGGTCATGCCGTCCATGCAACTCTGAGGAACCTAGGTTTGTGTGTGTTGGTGTGTGTATTAGTATATATGTCAATAATTCGACCACATACTTTCGCATATCTTTTTTCACAACTTTTCATTGTGAGTGGAAGAGAAAAAATGATAAATTCATGTAAAAATAACAAGCGATCAGTCACAATCTATCGTGTAAAACAGTTACAAGAAAGGGGTTGGTAAAAATTGTTGTCCTAGAATAACTCGATTATGTGTAGATGAGTAGATCTCTCATGGTCTTTTATTCAACTTACAATTGCAGGGGACACCTCCAAAGTAGATCTCCTGAAGTCCTTCCCAAATGCAGAGAACAAATTAGTGCTGTTTCAAGCTGATATTTACAATCCCACTGAGTTTGAACCTGCAATTACAGGGTGTGAATATGTTTTTCATGTGGCTACCCCACTGCTACATAACACCCAAAGCTCTCAGGTATCATGTCCATTAATTTCTAAAGCTACAGTTAGTTCTCCTATATAGTTTAGAGAATTTTGGCAATTAACAGTTTGATAATCTGAATTATATAGTACAAGGATACGGCTGAAGCGGCCGTTGCGGGGGTTAGGATCATCGCTGATGCATGTATCCGGTCGAAAACCGTGAAGCGGCTCATCTACACTGCGTCTGTAATGTCCTCTTCACCTTTGACAGAAGATGGAGTCTGTTTCAAGTCTTGCATTGATGAAACCTGTTGGACACCTTTTGATGTTTCCTTCACTCATGCCAATGACTTTACAATGGTATTTCCTTCTCATATTTCTCAGCACTCAGCAGCCCTTTCGTAATTTCTCTGTAATTATGCAGTTATTAGTGGGTCTAGTATGCTTTTAGTCTTGACATATTATAATTTGTTCCAAGAATTCCACTCAATGTTAATGATTCGTTGGAAAAAATTGCACGTGTTAGGGGGGCACATTTTTAGCCAAATTAATGTAAGGTGGGATCTACACGTCATTTGAAGCGGGTTCGAGTTAGAACATGTTCTCTTTCATATCATGGGGTCAACTGCCAAAAACTATTAAGGAGTAAATGAAAAATTAACTCCTAAAGTACCTAATTGAATATGGGTTTAAAGTAAAAAAATCGTTGAGTTCCACATAGGAAACAAATTAGACATATTATGAGTTTATAGTGGGCATGGGTTGTGTGGGTTGTTTAGTATTAAATATTATTTTATTATTTTATTTTTGTGTTTGTTCATTGTGGAATATGGGTTGTCCAGTATTAAATTAGACATGTTTGTTCATGTTACACCTTTTATGAAATAGTGCAAGTTTGTCTATAAATAGTGAGTCACTCATTTTATTTCAATTAGTTTTTTTCAAGCAATATATTTTCATACATAGTCAAAGATAGAGAGAGAGAGAGAGAGAGAGTTTTATTTGTTAAGTATTTAGATTTCTGCGCTTCTTATATGAGGGGTAAAATATGTCTTAAGATGATAGTGTCGTCATTGGTGTTGATTAAATTCGCATTTAGCATTCATCTGAACTGTGTATATTTAATTATTTTTAGTTATTTTTGTGTTATATATATATATTTGTTCGGTTTGTTGTTCTTGTATAGAGAATTACAACCAGTAAATTATTTGTGAAATATATCTGACATGATTTACTATGTTAATGAAACATTTAGATAATCTACATGAACAATAATTACAATCTAGAGTTCTTAAGATACCTCAACGAAGAATTTCAAGAATCTTATCATTAATCCATTATAGAATGAATGGATTAGATTTCGATACAGCATTAATAATTTAAATAGATGATAAAAATTGTATTAAAAACCGGACCAAACTGACTATTTGCACTGGGTTAATCAGAAACTAGCCACAAGTCCGGTTTGAACCATAATCAAACCTGCAAGTTCGGCAAACCACTGGCGGTTTCAAACTGAGTAATTGTGTTTTTTTCTTTTTTTCTTTTTTTGAGAAAAGATGACAGAATGATATTGAATAAAGTTAAAAAGGTATACGTTAAAAGTCCCATAACCATGTGAAGCATAGAGAGACCAAGCTGTGACAATACATACACAATACAGGTAGCACATGACTCAAGCAACATTTAAAATCTGTACAAGCTTTAGCTATTTACTAAACCAGCAGCATGTTTTTGGTATTCCTGTTTCATTTTTGTTGCCTCTTCATAGATAATGGTAGGATGAAATTGAATATTGTCTAATGAGAGATGCTACGTCTACAACAATTTTACAACATTTTTACAACAAATCACAGGTGGTTAGTTGTTATTGGTTCAAATTTGAAACTAACACTAAGATTACTTTTTTGCCCCAACAATAACAACCAATAACAACCTGCCACTTAGGAAATGTTGTAAAAATGTTGTAGAAATGTTGTAGACATAGCATTTCTCTTGTCTAATTTTGTTAAATGAGTATAGTTGATATGACTAGTTAGTTGTTTTATTGTTTTGATAGTAAAGTAAAGTTTAGTTTGTATTAATACCATATACCAATCCAACCAATCCAATCTAGTTTGTATTAATAATTAATTGCTGGAGTGGGTGTTGTTTTATTAATAATTTAATCTGGACATTGACTGTTTGTTTTTTCTTTTTATTTTAACATCTTTAAATCAGAGGGGATTATTTTTTTTTTTTTTCAGAGAGATCAGCAGTATCGTTAGATTTAAATAATTAATCTTAGCAAAAAAAACTTTATATAAAACTTTCCTTTTTTTGTTTGTCTATTTGTGATTTTTCCTTCTTTTTTTTTTTTTTTAATTTTGGATTTTTTTTTTATTTTCTTGCATTCTTTTTTACTCAACAATAATAATTAATTTTGACAACAATAATTAGTATTTTTGTTAGAAGATTATTGGACATATAATGAGACAATAAGCATAACTTTTATTTTATTGTAAAGGCCAAGAGCAAAACATCACAAGAATAGTAAATTATCGTGATTCATGTTTTTAAAAACATAAATAATTGATTGACACCTAACATTATATAGGCGACATGTCTTTATGGATGACACTTATCTGGCACTTACCAATTATATTACTAACATAAATAGATTATATGGATGATGTGTATGGAAGGCACTCATTTGACATTAACATTCTGATTACTAACAAAAATAGAGTTATATGGGTAACGTGTATGAATGAACGAAATTTATCTTATTGATCATATTACTAAAAGAAATGGACGATATGAGCCAAATATAAAAATAGAATCAAACATGACCAAAATTATTTATTAAAAAAAACCTCAAATTTTAAGGCCAAAAGTGTACTTTGAACTAATTTCTTTAATGGATTTGTTCAAAATTGGTATTGTTATTTTTCCTTTCAAAATGAAAAGGGTTTCCACCTAAACTGTGGTGTTCTTGTGTATGGCTAATATATATTTCCTCATAGGTTTGAGATATTGGCTTCATAATTTTAGTAGGATTTTTTTTTTTTTTTTGGATTGTTTAAAATTGTTTGTTAAACTTTATTGATTCACATGAGTCTAAATTGTAGCCTACAATATTGAAGAATGATAGAATATGTTTTTTTTTTTTTTTTTTTACTGATATCTTGAATTAAACAAACTTACTTATAATCCCATGCATATTTATGGATACACTTAAAGATATATAATAAGATGCATAATATAATTTCTATATATATAATTTAAATACTATTGATAGTCATTTTTATATTTTGTTAACTCTTTAAAAAAATTTTAAAGATATTATTAGGTATAAAATGTAAATTGTCCATGTTATTTATTTATTTATTATTGTGAAGCACATTTTTTTTTCTTTTGTTACGATTCATTTACTCTAGATTATTTAGTTTTTGTACTTAATAACTCACATGGATGAATATTTATGATGTGGTCCCACATTTGATTCTAAAATTAAAAAATAAAACTCTTTAAGAATAAATAATTTAAGACACATTGCGCAAAATTAGAACTCTAATTTGAAATTCTAATTTAAGTTTCTCTCAGTTTCATCTATTATTATTATTATTATTATTATTATTATTATTATTATTATTATTATTATATATATATAAATGTGCCAGCTGTTTGATCTATTAAGATCTTCTATTCATAATGTTCAATTGTTTTTATTGGGCATGTGCTGCAGGGATACACTAAATCAAAGACACTAGCAGAGAAAGAGATTCTGAATTATAATGAATATGATAATAGTAGGCTTGAAGTTGTAACACTTGCTTGTGGCCTAGTGGGAGGAGAAACACTTCTTCCTTATGTACCATCATCTGTGGAAATAATTTTATCTCTGCTTTCGGGCAATTTAATTTTCTCAAATATATTGAAGTTTTTGCAAGAACTTTTGGGTTCAATTCCTCTTGTTCACATTGAAGACATTTGTCAAGCACATATCTTCTGCATGGAAAACCAATCAATGAAAGGTAGATTCCTCTGTGCTGCCACAAATCCAACCATAAGAGCGATTGCAAGTTCCTTCCAAGAAAAGTTTCCAGAATATCAGATAGCGAAAGAGTAAGGTTTTTATTTGAATTTTGATTGGCAAACTTCCTTTCCATTTTTTTTTTTTTTATAGCAATTTCATTTTATGTGTTTATTTTATTCATTTTTGGTCAAAAGAGAAATACCAAAAACTATTTTTAGCTTGAGGCCTTTCTTTGACCATGACATTTCATTTCAGATCATTGAAGGGAACAGATAAAGGAGTTACATTTGATTCTACGAAGCTAATGAAGATGGGTTTTGAGTATGCATATGATACAAAGAAGATATTAGAAGATAGCGTGGCATGTGGAAGGCAACTCGGATATCTAATCAAATGAGCATTCTGAACTCTTAAGGAAATGTATTAATAATTTGAAAAAATCTAAAAACACAACTTTTGTACCATAATTCTTGTCGTAATGTGATTGATTATGAGTGAGGGTGGTAATTTTATGTAAAAATGATTGTTCATCACTCATAGTCGATCACTTCAACAAGTTGTGACAATTGGCAAATGATATGATCCTGTTGCAGAGCTAGCTAGGATTTGATATCAGGGGAGCCAAATTTACATTTGACACTCACAATTATTTATGCACATGCAGACGTATATATACACACACATATGCATACATACATACATACAGTATTTATGACGAATTTGAAAAATAATAAGTCATTCACATGAATACTAACAAGTGATATTTGAACATTTTCTGAAAAGATAAAAAGCATGTTCATTATATGAAATTTTTTTATTAGGAATTTTTTCACATAAATAATATGTTTTTTGATTTAATTTGTTTTCAAAGTCATAATTCTACGCACAAATATAAAGATTTGTAATTAGATAAATATGAAGTACAACTGTGTAAATTTGTATTATGCAATTTTAGGGGGGGGGGGGGGGGGGGATGGCCTATGTCAATTTCTATTTGTTAAATAACTGATATGATTTTATGTTATTTTGGCAAAGTTATACTAAGTTAATATTCCAGATTGTTTTTATATGTAACTAATGTAGAGTTTTTTTTTTTTTTTTTTTTCTTCTCAAAAAAAAAATGTAGAGTTTTTGAAGCCCCAATTTTGACATATAGAAGAGTTTTATTGGTTATATCAATAACAAATACTTAAGTAATTCATGTTTAATTGCATTGAAATATTGGATGGAATAATATAGTATTAGAAGCCAGTTGGCAGGTGCGGTCTGTGTGGATTCGCATATAAAGCTGTAAAACTTCTTACATAAGCTTAGTGTGATGCTTGTAGACACACCTCCATTTGTTTGAGGTGTTTTTGATATTATAGATGTAATAATTTACAGTTTCTTTAGAATAAAATTTCTACTAGTTCATTGAAAAACACAGGAAACATGTAAAAAATTATTGGATAAAATACTATTTTAGTACCTAAACTTTACTAAAAGTTTGTTTTTCGTCCCTAAACTTTAAAATGTTTTTTTTTTCATCCATAAACTTTGTAAAGAGTTTTTTAAATAGTATAGAAACAAAAATAATGATGAAAAAGAACTTTTTCAATAGTTTAGGGATAAAGAACTGTTGGGGACGTTTTTACGATAAGGGCCAAAAATGCAAGAACGGCCCAAATCTCCCCTTGGGTTCTTTAGAAGTGTTTATTGTAGAGAATCAAGCCCAAAATTCCAAATGTATTATGAACAAAAGGCTAATGGTGCTTTGACAAGAGAAAATCAAAATGCTTATAACAAAAGTGCAGAAAAAGCATAACAACATAACAAGTCTGAAATTTCGACCCACAGTCACACAGAAGAGGGAATCGAGGGAGGTCGTGAGGAAGAGAGGGAAGGCTCCCCTGTACCCATATTTCCACCCCTAAGGTTCGGATTTGTGAGATTGTTGACTGGCTGAGTGGGTTTTTGCTTTAAAGTTTCAGCTTTCTAGGTAGAACGTGGTTGGTTGTGTTTTTAGTTGAAGAAAGACTTTTGTCTTGAGCTTGGGGTGTTGCTCCCAGTGTAAAACATCCTCCCTCCTTTTGAATCTGATTGTGAAATTTATATTGAGTTTGGGGTGCTCAAATTGACTGGTTTTTGGTCAATAGAAAAGGCTTTGGACCCCAAGGTGTTAAGCAAGTAGTAATTTTCAGGTTTGCTTTTGTTTGGATAAAAGGAAGGATTACTTTTATCATCATTAAGGGAAATGCTTGACTAAGCCCTCATTGGCTCCTCATTTTCAGTTGCTTCAGACCATTGGGAGGCTCAACTAGATGAGAGCTAGCAGCTGAAGTTGGCCAATGAGAGCCAACCATTTTTTTTAAAGGAAAAATGTTCGGACAGAAACTTTGGGCCGCAGTCACACAGAGCATAAAGGCTGTTTTGGGGTGGAAATTTTGGATACAAGACCTCCTCCATGAGCCTGAGGTGCTACCAGTGTCCCTTGCCCACTTGGTAGCACGCATGGGCTGGGCTCATGCAAAAGGTCCGAAAGAAACCAACCCATACCCTCCAAACCACACTTCCTCAATTTCCCCGATATGTCGCATGGGCTTGGGCCATGCTTAAAAGCATAAATAAAATATAATACATAAATTGAGCCCACAAAGAAGTCGGGCTTAGTTGAATCGGGCTTGTACGAAATGTGTCGCGAAAATGGGTATCAACATTAGCCCCCCCGAGCACGCGTGGCGCTTGAGGCATGCGGTGTGAGTAGTTGATGTTTCCCATTGCTTTGTAGATGTTGTGAGTTTGAGAATTAGTACATCCAAACGCTTCATTTTTTCTCGAGAAATTTTTTGAGAAGATATGAGTCGATGGAGCTTGTTTGTAGATATATTTCATGTTTGCCTGACACATCACTAGCTTGATGCGTGCCTGGAGTCCTTCAAAAAAAATTTTTTTTCAAAGGAGTAAAATTGGATATTGATAGTAAGCCTTCACTTGGGTCAATACCGTGGGCATCAGGTTGTCTAAGTTGCTCCATTAGATTGGCCTTTTAATTTCACTCCGCGTGCTCTAGTAGGAAGTAGGAAGTACTTAGCTTCCTGTAGCTTTCTTGTGAAATTTGCAACTTACTTCCTTTAGTCACCTACAGGTAGCATTAGATTTCCTCCACTTAAATTGTACATGGCTCTAAATCCACCACGTCACTTTTGCCTTGTAATATATAATGCCCTTCTCCCTTGTATAAGGTCTTTGACTTTTCAATTTTGTAACTTTTGTTCACTTCTTTTATGCTTCAGCTGTGGCTTTGTTTTTTCATCAATGAGGAGACACGCCACTTTTTTTTTTTTCTTCAGTGGCTTTCACGCCACTTTCTTCTTAGCAATACATCTTTCATATTTTCTTCTATTCTTTGTCATTCGCTTCAAGAGCTGTGAATATTTGCTTTGATCTACATTTGCTGAAACCCAAGGGCGGTGAGATGATGGCAACGAAATGGAGGGCCGGAGGAGATCTTTGTTGGTGGAGAGCATAAATTCGAAGAGCTCAGCACCGTCCACTGTTCAAAATGTGGATTTAGGTGGGACGAAGTGCCATTGCTAAAGGAAGAGGAAACCCATCTACAAAAAGTAGAGTCGTTCCATCGATGATTGTGGAGGTTTGCGATAGATTGCCGCCCATGGTCGCTGGACCATCTATACCAATTTTGGCTAAGCAATGTTGTTAGCGAAGAGGAAGGAACCTTCTTCACTAAGGAGCGAGGATTTTGTTGTAAGAGATTGATGCCAAATGCGGCGACAAGATGTTGAATCTGTTCTTTGTGCAAGCTCGATAGAGTTGGATGTGATGCTCACCTTGGTGAGTTAATATATATATATATATATATTTGCTGATCTCTCGGATGTATTAGGCAACATTTTGAATGAATAGTGTCGTTGATTGTGTAGGTTGGCTCTTGCTTAGGAGATCACAAAATTTCTGCGAGATTTTGACCCATAAGGTTGAGTCATTGTAATTAAGTCTGAATTTCATATCGAAGCCGACTCTTCATTGATTCTGATAGTTGCAAAACATGAAGGTCAATTTGTAGTGCAGTTGTGCTTGATCTTGAGTTGGCTATTGTGTTGAAAGTAGTATAAGTAACCTTCTTGGCTGTAAATTCAAAGGAGTGCAGCCAATGCTAGGCTCGGTCCATGTGAGGAAATGATGATTAATGAGATGCCATCTTGAATAATTGGACCACATTGGTGACGCTGTAAGTTTTGAGTTGCTTGTTGGTCAATTTGGCGAGATTGTGTTTGCCAAGATTTGTTTCAATGAAGCTGTAACCACGAGCGATAAGTGATGTTGCTAGCCATATAGCGCATTTGAGATGGAATGGAGCAAAAATATCACTTGGCGATGTAGTATAAGGGTGTGCCATAGCTGCTGTATGTGCTGGCACTGGCAGCCCCCAGTATTGTGTTATCGTGGCGAATGCGAATAAAAATGCAGAGACACTAGTTGTTGTTGCTTCACGTTTGTTGTGATGATGAGGAGAGTGTTGGCGAAACCATTATTAATGATTCCATAAAGCGTCTATTATTTGATCGTGGTATTGCCCATCTATAACAGCCCTCGCGTCTTGGGCCTTGATAGGACTAGATTGACCATGATACCAAGAGAGGTCGCCTTGTAAAACAGATGTTGTGTACGCTAAAATGATGAATGGCGTAACTTGTGAGCAAGTAGGAGATTCCTCTTTGTTGCATAGCTATAAAAAAATGTTCGATGAAACGTCGTTGTGTCGAGATGCTTTCGCTTGTGGTAATGTCGTAGCTCCATTTGTTTGAGAATGAAGCCGCAAATTTCTTTGGCAACATAAAATCTATTGTGGGAAGTCAAAACTTATTGCGAACCCCTTTTCATGCCAATAGGGATTATTGAGTGTGCCGCATTGTCGTCTTACATAGAATAAGTGTACTTTGGGAGATACACCATTGTTGAGCGTGAACTTTGTAACTCACTTGGTAAGTCACAAATTTTCTTCATTTTCTTTTCTTGATTGCATATAATAGTATATTGAGCGAGCCATACTATGGTTTCTTGTAGGATGACTTTGGTTTAGAGAATCGTGGTGCTGTCGTTGGGACTTTCATCCATGAGGCCAATCTCATTACCAATGCATCATTTTCTGAGGTTCAAGCTACTGCGGACAGCAACATAGAGCTGCAATAGATGGAACCATGGCCGCTATTAGTAACTTTGAACCCTTTTGGTCCGTTTCTCACTTGCGACTTCAAAGTAAAGAAGAAAGCGACTGCAAGCCAACGTCCCAAAGATGGTGATGTTGGATAGGGACTACAACATCGCTTCAACTTTTTTTCTTCTCCTCTTGCTTTCCCCCCTTTTTTTTTCGATTGTCTTGTATTGAGCCTCAAGCTTTGAAATTTCAAACTAGTTGAACTATGTAATATGGGCTGCTGCCTTGGAAACATTTTCTCTTGTATTTCACCCTTGTGGACAGCCCACTTATGTATAGAGCAGCTCCTGTCTAATTATATTGGTGAAACTTTGAATTTGTATTGTCATGGTTAGTAGGCACAATTTGTATTTCGTACAAAGAAACATATATACGATGTCTCAACATGTAATTTGAATTTCGGAATGAAAAGAATGATTTGTACCTCAACAGTGTGCATAGTTTGTATGAGTTTCTACCTTTCTTCAATAGGCTATGAGCATGTTTTTGTTGCGAAAACAACTCTTGTATGGCTGTGACCATTTGAATATGTTGAGAAAAGCTTGCTTGGAAGGGTCGAGTGCACCTTGTAACGAAGTAGCATAATTTTGATAGATTATATGCACTTAGTCTCTTGAGAATGACTTGTGGTTGATTGGATAATTTGTGAATATGGCTTTGCCTTCGCAATGGCAAATCAGGAGACTTGTTGCTTGCTTGCCGTGTCTTTGCGAACAGGCTTTGGCTAAGTGCACGTCTCGCTGTCTGTGCGCCATTTTTCAGTGCTCTATTGACGGGCAGATTTGGTTTCACAGACAGCAACTCATATATATATTGAAGCTTGGCTCGCCGCTTGGTAGTCGACTTATTCTCAACATGTATTAGGTTGCTATTTCATTAGTTTCAAGAAGCCCCCACATATGGGCTGCGTTTTTGCGCATTGCGATTGCGGTTCATGGTGCATTTATTCGTCACCATTTCATAGGGCGATCGCGTTCTCACATACATAGGCTTGCTAATTTCTTGAGGAAGGATTTTATCCTCACGTATAGCAAATTACCATGTGGCAATGAGATAGTGATTTGTTACCTCGATTTTCCCATAATGTTTTAGGGATGATTATGTCCACCATTTAATGGACTGTTATGCTTGAATTATAAGATATTGTGTTGGCTTAAATACCGCTTCGTAAGGCTTGCCGTTAAGAAATGTTGGCTTTCCCTACTTTGTCGAGGTCTTGCCACATATGAATGATATGACATCTCACCGGCTTCCTAATCATTCGGTAGAGATTTCCTTTTGAGGACGCATTGGCTTTCCTACCTTGTTGAGGGCTAGTCGTGCCCTCACAAGTAGGGGTATCGCCATAATAAAACGTCTCATTGGCTTCCTAGCTAATTGATAAGGCTTACCATTGAGAGAGTATGTGTTTGGCCTTCCCTACCTTATTGAGAGTATTTTTACCCTCGCATGTAGAGGCTTTGCCGTAAGAGTAATTTGTTGGTTTTATTGTGCTTCACAAGGTTTCTCATTAGAAGAAAGTTTTGGCTTTTCCTACCTTATTGAGAGTATTTTTTACCCTCGCATGTAGAGGCTTTGCCGTAGGAGTAATTTGTTGGTTTTCTTGCCGCTTCGCAAGGTTTCTCATTAGAAGAAAGCGTTGGCTTTCCCTACCTTATTGAAGGCATTACACCTTCGCATGTAGGGATCTCACCATGCTTCGATAACATGATAGTTTGTCGGCTTCCTAGTATTTCATAGGGCTTGCCTTTGAAAATTGGTATAAGTGAGATGTATTGTTGTCGCTTATGAATGAGATGTCAAAGCGACAAATGATATGCTTCTTGATGCGTTTGGCTACAAGCATTCCCATCGCTTTTCTTGAGTGCAATTGCTTCCGCCCACTTAGTGAACTATTTAGTGGCGGCAAAGACCCGAATGTACTCATTCAAGGGTGAATGGATAGGTCTGATGAGTTCAAGCCCCCGAGTATAAAAGGCTATGAAGCGCTCATGTCTTGAAGGCTTATATGGTGTGTGCGTATAAGCTTGGAGTGCACTTGGAAGTGTGGCGTCTCTAGCGAATTTGGTTATGCCAAACCAACGGTATCCCATCGCCAAGAGTTGTTGGTAGGATTTATTCCTCCCTTAGTACTCACCATATTTCTTCAAGATGAATTCCAAAAAATGGGGTTCCTCATTTGCTATATAGAGGGTAGAATATAATTCCTCTTTGTCGAAGATTTGTTGTGTCGCAGACAGCGTCTCCATACTCAGCTAACTTGGCTTCTTATTTTGGGACAATGATAGGCTAAGCATCGAAGATGTTGGTATAGGGTTGTTTCATTCCCGGCACAACAGTTTTTCTCCCACGCTTCGGTTAGCCTCTTTGTCGAAGGTACACGGTACCACAGACAGTGGCTCCATACTTTACTTGCTTGGCTTCTAACTTTTGGACAATGATGGGCTAAGAACTAGGGACGTCGATATAGGGTTGTCGCATCCCTAGCACAAAATTTTTTTTCGTTGGCCTCTATGCCGCTTATGTCGAGCTTTCACATCAATACTAAAATTCCACTCGAAAATCTTTGGAATGGATTTCCAGCAACTAGCTTGTGATTTTTTTTTTTTTAGTTGTTTGTCATCAATGTTTAGAGCAAGCTCTAGTAAAGCATTCTTCAAAGGTGCGCACGAACTCTCCTTATTAGTTGGCTTGGCCGTGGATTTCAATTGCAAGAATTGAGTGACAAGAACAATTTTCTTGATGACGGCAACGTTTGAACTTCCATCTTCATGTATAATCTCAAATTCAAGAAGGATTAAGGTGTTGACATGGCTTAGAATGCATGCACTCATCACGACTTGAGATATATGAACATACTATGGTTAGGCGTGCGTGGATTGACCATGATTTTGGACGTGTGAGCTTTTCATGGCTTAGAATGCATGAGCGTGTCATGGCTTCAGTGAGAGGGAATCGAGCTTTCCTTCTTTGTCGGATGCTCCGAGAAGGTTTCCGTTTTGTCCCCTAGTGTAATTATCATTTATATTAGTAAATGATATTCATGGCTAAAGATTAATACAAATGACTTGTAGAAAATATTTTGGCAACAAATCTAGAGTATTGAAATGGTTTAAACGATATATAAAATAATTAATTAGCAAAGATAATGCTTGAGAGTCTTAGCTTAAGCATGCTTTGACAGTTGTTCGTCGCTCGTATGACTTCAAGACTTGACGATTGAAACGTCGCTACGTCATGGCTTGGTATATGAAATATCTTGCGACTTGCGGCGGGCCATTTAGCTATAGCCTTTAGCTATTCGGTGAAGACTTCATTTTGTGGTGACGTCAAAAATGTTTAGCTGCGAAAGGTCGCACACAGCAGCAATTATTGTTGCGCCAAAATGAGTTAATCACCCGCGGCAGCCCCATATGCTCGGCGCTGGCTCAGCAACAATACAACTTACATATGGTATGTCGCCACCTCAAGGCTTGGTGTATGGAATATCTAGCGCCTTGCGGTAGGCCGTTTAGCTACGAACTTTAGCTATTTGGTGAAGCTTCATTTAGCGATGACGCCAAAAATGTTTAGCTGCGAAGGGTCGCACACAACAGCGATTATTGTTGTGCCAAAATAATTTAATCACCCACGGCAGCTCCCATATGCTCGGCGCTAACTCAGCAACAATACAACTTAATGTATGGTATGTCGCTACCTCAAGGCTTGGTGTATAGAATATCTAGCGCCTTGCGGTGGGCCATTTAGCTACGGCCTTTAGCTATTTGGTGAAGCTTCATTTAGCGATGACGCCGAAAACATTTAGCTGCGAAGGGTCGCACACAGCAGCGATTAGTGTTGTGCTGAAATGAGTCAATCACCCGCAACTCCCATATGCTCAGCGCGTGAGGGGTTCTTGGTTTTGAAATTGATGTTTAGAGCTTTGCATTGTCGATTATTGGTTGGAACCGTCATTCCCTTCGCGATTGGATTTGTGGCTCGCCATTTTTACATTTTCAAGCTACAACAAAAATTTTCACAAATATCATGTAAAGCAAGAGATATATGATGATTCATCCATAAGAATGATAGCCAAAGAAATAATAATATAGATGAGTGGAAGAAATAAAAAAAATTTTCTTGAATAAGAAAGTTGATTCTCCCTCTGTCCTTCACTTCTTGGGTGGTTTTTGGAGGTTGGAGCGATTTTGTCACACAATTTGGATCATCTCCAGTAGCTCAATGAGCTAAGGATAGAACTTTTTCAAGCTCAACTTCACAATGCTCTTCTTGCGCGGTAAAGCATCACACGGTTTCCCTTGGAACGACAAGTTGGTGTGAGAAACACCATCTCTTTGCTGGTTCCACACCTTTGGAGGCACCATTTCTCTTGTGTCAGCTGCTTGACTCCCCAGCGGAGTCGCCAAAATGTCGGAGACGTTTTTACGATAAGGGCCAAAAATGCAAGAACGGCCCAAATCTCCCCTTGGGTTCTTTAGAAGTGTTTATTGTAGAGAATCAAGCCCAAAATTCCAAATGTATTATGAACAAAAGGCTAATGGTGCTTTGACAAGAGAAAATCAAAATGCTTATAACAAAAGTGCAGAAAAAGCATAACAACATAACAAGTCTGAAATTTCGACCCACAGTCACACAGAAGAGGGAATCGAGGGAGGTCGTGAGGAAGAGAGGGAAGGCTCCCCTGTACCCATATTTCCACCCCTAAGGTTCGGATTTGTGAGATTGTTGACTGGCTGAGTGGGTTTTTGCTTTAAAGTTTCAGCTTTCTAGGTAGAACGTGGTTGGTTGTGTTTTTAGTTGAAGAAAGACTTTTGTCTTGAGCTTGGGGTGTTGCTCCCAGTGTAAAACATCCTCCCTCCTTTTGAATCTGATTGTGAAATTTATATTGAGTTTGGGGTGCTCAAATTGACTGGTTTTTGGTCAATAGAAAAGGCTTTGGACCCCAAGGTGTTAAGCAAGTAGTAATTTTCAGGTTTGCTTTTGTTTGGATAAAAGGAAGGATTACTTTTATCATCATTAAGGGAAATGCTTGACTAAGCCCTCATTGGCTCCTCATTTTCAGTTGCTTCAGACCATTGGGAGGCTCAACTAGATGAGAGCTAGCAGCTGAAGTTGGCCAATGAGAGCCAACCATTTTTTTTAAAGGAAAAATGTTCGGACAGAAACTTTGGGCCGCAGTCACACAGAGCATAAAGGCTGTTTTGGGGTGGAAATTTTGGATACAAGACCTCCTCCATGAGCCTGAGGTGCTACCAGTGTCCCTTGCCCACTTGGTAGCACGCATGGGCTGGGCTCATGCAAAAGGTCCGAAAGAAACCAACCCATACCCTCCAAACCACACTTCTTCAATTTCCCCGATATGTCGCATGGGCTTGGGCCATGCTTAAAAGCATAAATAAAATATAATACATAAATTGAGCCCACAAAGAAGTCGGGCTTAGTTGAATCGGGCTTGTACGAAATGTGTCGCGAAAATGGGTATCAACAAGAACAAACTTTTAGTAAAGTTTAAGGATATAAGTAAAACATTTTCAATATAGTTTAGGAACGAAATATGAACCTTTAAATAGTTCAAGGATGAAAAATGAACTTCTTAAAGTTTAGGGATAAAAAACAAATTTTTGGTATAGTTTAGAGAGCAAAATAGTATTTTACCCAAAATTATAAAAGAAAAGAAAACACATACTCCTGCCTAGTAGTATTAAAATTTGTTTGCAAGGCCAGGGAAGGCATTTGACCCCTCTCAAGTCTCAACCCTCTTATCTCCGCCCCTAGTATGATCTAAGGAAACTGAAATAAGTTTTTTTTTTTAGAAGAATATTGAAATAAGTTTGTAAAACTATTTAGTATTTATTTTAATGTAAAGTGGTTCCTGCACATAATCTCACTTCCTAGGAAGTAATTTTACGTTGGTTGAACATATTTTTAATTTTTTAAGTATTGCAAGATTGCATAATTAAATTGCATGGAGACAAGACCGAGTCCATCAACATCTTTATTCAAGAGGATTATTGTATTAGCCAATTCATACGGTACAATCTTCTATCATCTCATCGCCAAAAAAATTTTCTCCATATTTGTATTTTTGTTCGGGCGGAGGTGATGGTGACTGAAGTTGTTAATGTTGTTATTAGTAATTGGAAAAGAGTAATGCTACAACCAAAAACTATTTTACAATATTTTTACTAATCGTTGTTGTAATCAACTTCTTACTAGTTTTCATCTTGACTCACAAATAATATCACTTTTTTATTTACCAATAATCACTCATCACATCAGTAGTTTATAAAAGATTTTGTAAAAAAATTTGTCTCTCTAGTATTTTCCATTGAAAAATAGGTTTTTGGGCCTAGCTTTAGTTTTCCATACCCAAGCGGAAAGACTATTGATTTTTGTATATGTTATATTATCATTGTTAAACATTTGTTTTTCTCTCACTTATGACTTATAGCACTTTCACAACCACTTACCCTCTTTCTTTTTTATTTTTTTTTTCTCTTTCTTTTTAAATTTTTTTTTTCTGACTCAATACAATTCGAGGTTTAAGACAATAACTTCAAATAAGTCTTTTTATATTTAAATATTCTTTAGTATTTTTTTTTCCTATCTTCTCTTCAAAATTTTAAAAAAAAATTGAAAACAATTATTCTTACTTTTTGATATGACTAATTAATGGAGACTAGGTTCAATTTCTATTTATTCATAATTTTTTTGGGAATTTGCTTAAGTTACTTTAATTTTTTACTATAATAAGATTATAAATTGATTTGACAAAGAATGTGATTAATGATACTTCAACAAGATAATAAATAAGTATTTAAATTACAATTTGTAATTGTTGACAAATCAATTTGTAATGTTACTCAATTATTTGGACCTTTTTAAGAATGGATAAAAAAAATATACAATTAATATAGTTTTTTTTATTTAAAAAAAAAAAACCACTTATCGATCCCCATTCCAGAGGCTTTTCTCTAGTAAAGGGGCCTAAGGCCAGCCTATTACCTCATTTATATCAAAACTGCCTCATTTGAAATGATAAAATAACTCTAACTTGTTTCATGAATATTATTTATTTATTTAGGGAAATGCTAACGAGTGCCCTTGGGGCACTAGTTAATAATCCATTTAAAAAAAGTTTTTATGGGAAATGAAAAAAAAAAAGTAATTAATATTTTTACAACTTTTTTCATTTTCCATAAAAGTGGTATCAAAATTTTCCTAAAATTGATTATTAAAGAATGCCCTAAGAGCACTCATTAGCATGACCCATTTATTTATGCCTAAAGATGGTATGAGACAAGGATATGGCACCCCTGATTTGACCCCGTCCTATTTTATCAATAATTGTCTAATTAGATTGGGATTTTTGGAACATTTTACAGTTTAAGAGACTCAAATTTATTGTATGCTCGTATACTTGCTGGACAAGTAAATGGGCTTTTGGGTCATAATATCATTAATAGGAGAGAAGAAGTTTGAAAAAATTAAATGAAATATAAAATTACTTCTTTATTTAATCTTACTTTAAAAAAAAAAATTTATTTATAAAAACAAATATACACTACATTAATCGTGTTTTCTCCCCCACTCACCAATGAAATAGTAACAAAATAAAAGATTTGGATATTAAAAGTTTAGGAGTTTTTAATTTTGACATTAATATTAGTTTAAGTGGTGTTGTTTATTTTTATTATTGTTGATGGTCATTTTTGCGAAAATCTTACTAGCCCAAATGCAAAGTAAAGTCAAATCCAATTTGGGCCCATTATAAACATAACATTTTTTATTCTTTTATGCATGGACCAAGCCAATGCATATTTAAATGGGGAATTAAGAGAGTGATGTTTGAAGGATAAGATTGGGCATATTTGGTTTTTTTTTTTTTTTTTTTTCTTCATGAGTCCAAAGCATAGATTTTGCCCATTCAAGCCACTTGCAAAATCTAAGGACCTATAAAAGGAATCACGTGCTGGTCACTTAACTTTCATGCAAAAAAATCCATCATGTCTAGTCTATTTTACGTGACTAAAGACATTGCTTAACCTAGTTTTAGCCTAAAAAGCAAGTTGCTTCAATTAATGAATTCTGGTGAGGTTTGTCAATTTAGTAGGTTCCCTATGTGTCAATTTGGCAAGAGGGTTTAGCTAATCAAGTTTAGTCAACAAATTTCCCAAATCGTGACTAAAGTCACTAAACTAAACCAACCCATCCCATTATCCAAACTAAAACAAATCTAAAGCTTACCTTCTGTTTCGCAACACAACAACTAAAAGCTTCAATCCATAAGCAAAATTAGACCTTAAGGATGTCCTAAACCTACTATAAAGTTTTGCCATCGAGCCCTACACTAACGATGCATTCTTCCACCTAAATTGCCATGCTTATTTCCCTCTAAGTTTCTGAGTCACATAAGCGTGGCAGAATATTAAGGGTGTTATGCATATGTGGCAACACAATAATGCCTTCTCTCTCTCCCTTAACACCTTTCTTAAATTTCATATTTTGATGCATGTACAAATTAATAAAGATTAGAGGTATTATTCATATTTTCTTTCCCTTAGTTGTCTAACACTTTTGGGCATTTGTTTGTGACACATCATCAGCTTTTACTTGATGAGTATTGTAAATTTTGGGCTTTACTATCCCTCACTCTTTTACACCTATTGAATCTCGGGACGTTTGAGCCAATTTTCATTTTGTTTGCTCTATCCATTGATCGACCCCAGCAAATTAAAAAAGAAAAAAGCTTTTTGCTTAGCGATTTGAGATCCACAGTTCGACCAGACAAAACTGCATGAAATTCTAGCATTGTCAAGCCCAAGATAAAAAGTCCTCCAAACCAAGCAGCCCACTCCAAGCCCACTAGCGCCACGATTCATTCACAGAAAGGCACATGAATTTGACTTACGATAACAATTTGTATGGCCCATCCTCTTCATCCATAGCCACTCACCGTTTCTTCAAAGATAGTCCTATAATGTTTTTCTTAATTAGTGCCTTAAAGACCTCTCGCTCAGAAAAAAGATTGAAACTTTAGTGCTAAACAATGATCACAAGTCCAACATTTCAACCTCTATGTAACACTGTCACCTTTTTAGTCCCTCCAACTTTTCTGGGTTCTTCTGCTTTCTTGCAAAACTCCATAAAAAACCCATGTAGAAAAAGGAGGGAATCCAAGTGTTATGGAGAGAGATTGGTTGGTAAGAGAAGGGGAGAGATTGTGTGTTGGGCATTGCTCCCAGTGGACCCATGGGCACCCAACATTGATTCACAGAGTATAGCTTCACAGCTCTTTGCTTTTTCTTTGTTTCCCTACCTTGGTTTCTTGTACTTCATCACTAAATCCAAGTCTGCTCCAAAGCTCACCCTCTTTGGATTCTACTTCTTGCTCGCCTTTGTGGGGGCTACCAGTGAGTTTTCTCAGACCCTATTTCTTCTTTCCTTCTTCTATGATTATGAGTTAAAAGTTTTTTTTTTTTTTTTTTTTTTTTTTTTTTTGTAACGGCCCTAATGGGATAGTTTATGCTGCCATTTGTATGATTATAGATGAATTTAGCTTTGTTGGGTCACATAGGATATATACTCTTTTGCTTTCAGTCTTAATTTAAGTTTTCTTGAGTTCTCAAAGCGGGTTGATGTCCTTTTAAGACAGGAGATATAGACTAAATTGCAATTTGCACCTTTCAAGTTCGGGGCAAATTTGAATTTGCCTCCTAAAGTTTCAAAATTTGGATCAGTACCCCTAATATAACATATCATTTGGATTTAAGTCCTTCCATCAATACACCGTGTTGAAGTGCCCGTTAAGTGTCAAGTAAATTGCAATTTACACCATCAACTTTGGGGTAATTTTGATTTTACCCCTTTAAAATTTCAAATTTTGGACCCATAAAATTAGGTCATTTTGAGTTGAGATGGCACACTTAAGAGACACCTAATCATGGCGCATGGATGGAATGGCATAAATCTAAATGCTATGTAATGTTAGTGGTATAGATTCAAATTTTGAAACTTAATGGGGGCAAAATCAAATTTATCCCAAACATTGAAGCTGTAAATTGCTATTTAGTCAAAGATAACTAATAATTGCTCTGGAGTATGGGGAACAAATAAAAATCTACCAAAATTTATCTGAGAAAATGTTTGGGCTATGTTAACATTGAGGAAATATTGGCCCTCAGGATGTTGATAAGGAAAAATGAATTGAACTTTAGTTAAGGCATGTATTTTAGTCAGAGTTTTCGTTTTTGTTTTGTTCTTCTCTGTCTCCTTGGACAGTAGGGATGGCAAGAGATGGGGAGGGCTGAATCATGGGTTCCCCATCCCTCCCATGTGGGATGGGAGTAGGGCCAGTCTGTGTGGACTCATTTTGTCATCCGTAATGACATGTCATCAGCTCTTGATCAAAGCATGATAGTGTTAGTAACCCTATAGGTATATGGATAATAATTGTTGTAATATTGCATTTAGTTAGTTAGTTGGTTAGTTAGTTACAATTTCAAGCATGTTAATTACATTTAACACATAATGGAATTATTAATACACAAGCGGAATAATAGTACCATTAGGATAAGGCCATGTGGGCCAATTGAATAGTTTTATGGTTCTATAAATACCTATTTGTAATCACATTTCCATCATGAAAGAATAAACCGATTTCTTAGTGCATTAGTACATCTTTCTCTCTTAATCTCTTGCTTTCTCTATGAAGAGTGATTACCTCGAATTAAGTCAATTCCCTTACAATTCTTATTCGTCCCCATTAGGAACCACTGGGTTCCTAACAGATAGTTGAGAAAGAAGGGGAGGGGTGTCAGTGAGACTGTGATAGTATTCAAAGAGAAAGGTGAGTGTTAGGGATGCTACTAGGATATGTATTAAAAAATTAGATTATAGATATATATACACATGCTCGGGGTGAAGTGGGGTAGGCAAAATCCGTCCCATCCTATCCCTTCATAAAGGCCAGGAAAACCCATGCAGGGCTGGTCAGGGTAGGGCGGGGCAGGTACATTGTGCCATCCCTAGACAGCACCAACAATGCTTACATGACTTCAAGATGGGGCTAATATTTTCTGCAATCCAGAGAACCTTATGTAATTTCAGGCAAATTGAATCAGGCATACAGGATTAAATTGTCTGAGGACTGGAGAAACTTGTTTCGGATGAAGTACTTGAGTGCCAAGATTGGTCTCCTTCGTTCAAATCTGCTAACTCCTTTTCATTTATCAATGAAGGTGCCTTTTGTGCCTCAAATTTTAATATAGCCATGGCCTGATCAATTACACAGTCTGCACTCTAGGGCCATAAAAAGTGAGATTATGGGGGTCATGTCCATCGTCTACGTCTCTACATGTTGATAATTTTAGAAATTCAAATTGCCGTTGTCTCAGCAATAGCATTGCTTTCATTTACCCTCTGTCTTCACACCTTGTGATACATTATCTCCAGAACGGATTGTTATTGTACATTTACAAGGCATTGAATGTTTAGCGTAGTGAAAAACTTCTTCAAATTAATGCCATATATGTCTCAACCATTTTGGCTAAGATAATAGTTATGCCTTTTCCCTGCTCCTATTACTTGTTTACTACTGTATAACAGCCTTGTTGTCAACTCTAACTAATTTTCTTCATATTGGTCTTTTCTGTCGTTGTGCCTCTTGAGCAGTTCCTGCTGGAATTTATGGTAATTTTTCTAACATTGAGCAAGATATATTATGATTCAATCATCTTGTTTACATATAGATGCCTAACTGTGTAACTCTGCCTATGTGGTCGAAACAGCAAAGGTGCATTATGGTACTTCCTTGTCTAACGTGGATTGGTTACATGGTGGAGCTGAGTCACTTCTTACTTTGACCAACTTATTTATTGTGATGGGATTGAGAGAGGCTCTTAGGAGAGCTCGAGTTACAAAACAAAACACATCTAATTCTGCTGCGGGGTTGAACGAAGAGAGGCGTTCCATATAGGAAGAGAAGATTTAATTGTCCATTTGGTTTTGTTGTCTTTCTCATTATCTTCTTAAAGCACCACATTAGCTGCTCTGTTCTGGCTGATTTGCCTCCTTTTTTTCTTCTTCTTTCTTCTCAATGCACATAATATTTGAGATACTTCCTGCAGCAATGCTTTTACTTGTGCTCTCTCTTAAGAGTTCTCCCCTCAACTAGATGTACAGTGAAAGAATGTGTTCCTTTTTGCTGTTAAGCACATCATGTATTTGTTCACTTTCAGAATCTCTCTAGAGTAAACATGATGTTGCGACATAAAATTATGTCTACTGTCCATCTTTCTTGTTGGTGTATTCACATTTTGTGGTTTTCTGTCTTTTTAATTCCTTTAGGATTTCAAATAGTTTCTATTCCTTCCTTAAGGCAATCCTTGTAATATTTCATTGTTTTATTTTTTTATAGCAGGTTACTTAAAAAGTGCTCATGCTATTTGGATTGATATTTACGGTATCAGAGGCCATTCTTGCTTTTATGCAAGTTACTTTTGTCTAACCATTGCTTTTGGAAAATAAAAATAGAGAACATTTTGTATATATATGATTTTCTTCTTTGGCTTCTAGGATAACCGTTGTCTTCTATGTAAACCCTGAACCCCCTTGGTGATTGCTTATCTATGCTTTGATGACTTTGGATAGAATTCATTGGTATATCAAATCAATTAGAACCATGGTATGAAAGAAATCTAAATCGCTAATGCTATCGTACATGTCAAAGCAAAAATGAGAGGATCTTATATATTCTACAACACTCTTCCTCTTTATAATGCAAGCTACATTTAACAGGATTAACTAGCTAATCTGTGAATTGCATCCCAAATGCTGTTCTTATTCTTATTTTAGACCCAATGTGGAATTAAGAGAAAAACCCTGGGGTGTCAAATGGGAAATTAGGATCAATTTCCACTGGATCAAGTGAGAAGTCTATGTCTAGAATTGGAGAATTGGTGGCTGAAGTGTGTGCTGAGATTATCTCAGA
The DNA here is from genome assembly GCA_023736055.1 of Quercus glauca. Taxonomy (NCBI): domain Eukaryota; kingdom Viridiplantae; phylum Streptophyta; class Magnoliopsida; order Fagales; family Fagaceae; genus Quercus; species Quercus glauca. Next base: position 68,513,576 of record CM043316.1, on the reverse strand, counting down.
TTCTGAATGTTGCATGTGAACCCCTCCAAAGTTGCTCACTTGAAATGGGGAAGCCGTGAAGTAGTTTGATTCAGGGCTAGCCTGAGACCAAAATGGCTGAGGAAAACCACCCAAGAGAGCGCTATTGTCAAGTTCTGAAAGTGAAAAGTGACTGTTTTCACCCTTCATGCATCCAAATGAAGTTGAAGGAAAAGAGAATGGATGTGCCATCTCTCTATTGTCCAAGTTCTCGGTAGCAACCCTCAAATTGTTTCGAATTGTTGAGAGTATTTCTAGTGATTGCTTTTGTTGATTATCATTGTTGTTGTTGCTGTTGTTGTTGTGTTTCTGTTCTTGTTTTTCTGGTGATGATGGTGCTGGAACCAAATTGGTAGCGTGGGAACAGGTGTGCCTTCCTCGGTATGTGATTTCGAATAAGTTGGGGTCTTCATCTGATCTTTGAACTTGTTTTGTTGCCCAGCAGTTTTGAGTGATACGAAAGGTGCATCTGTAATAGCTTCTGCAATAATAATAATAATAATAATTAGATTTCTCCCTGTTAAAAGACGGATGTCAAATGTGCTTCTGATCAAACTATTGCATTCACCTTATGAGATACTAAAGCATGGAAAGTGCTTTTATTGGGGAGTGAAAATGACAAACAAATAGACTCAAATCCAGGTACATTTTCCACCAAAAGAAGAGAAAAGAAATGAAAAACTTTATGTAAAACTACATGTCATACTTAGCAAATGATTAGTTTGTGCAAGCACACACGTGTAATGGGTGTCTACTTAGCAAATGATTAGTTTGTTTGTGTTTGTGTTTGTGTGCGTGTGCGTACATGTGCATGTCCAGCTAACAAAAAAACGTGAAAAGCAAGGATGTCCCACTGATTTTCAAGAAGGAAAAGAGTCGTCACCTAGGATATTTGGCTCCTAGGATGTCCTTCTGACCATATTTTCTCCAACTATAGCCATCATCATGAGGTCCTTCCAACCCTGTCTCAGAGTTCACCCTCACTTGGTCTGTCCATCTAGGCAATATCTTTCTGCAACCCAATTTCAAAAACATGTTACAATCAGCATTAGTTATCATATCAATAAGTACAATTTCTTGGCAGTAATCAAGAATTATATCATGAGGCTCTAAAATTCACCTTTTCTTTGAGACATCATTAAGTTCCTGTTGATCCTTAAGACCCTTCTCAAATTCATCGCTCCCAGGACTTCCATTGACAGAAATTGGAGACCCTGGCACACCAGCTGTTACTCCCATAGTATGGGACTGTCCCACTGGCCCACTCCATCTCAGAATCAAAAGAGCCTTCTCGTATGAATTTAGTATCCTCTGTAACAACATATCCGTGGTCTCAGGTGATGAAGATGTACCACTAAATTGTACCCTTAACTGTTTTGCTAGTTCCATTCCTTGAATTAGTTCACTAATCAGTGTCTTCTGCTCCCAGCTCCAACCATTCTCCATCTTTTACAATGCTGTCAATAGGGACTACAAGGACAAGCAATAGTCTTATGCAGTGTGGAAGTGATCTGCTAGCACATTTGATTTCTGAGTAAGCTTATTGGTAAGTTTTTTGCTAGTTGATACCAGAAACAATGACTAGCATGCTTCTAGACTGGATATGTGTGTCAATAAGCAAAAGCTTTCCACTAAAAGTAGAAGCCAGAGGATTATGGAAGACCCAAATGGTGAAAGATAAGAAGATCAAACATGGAAGTAGCAAGAATGGGAATTGTCTTTTTTGAGGACTTGGTGGTGAAAGTAGATGAGTAGCTGAGTGGCAGAAAGAGTAGCTTTGCTTGATGCTGTATGCTGAGAAAGCAGAGAGAGGGAAGCTCTAAGTTCTTGCATTTGAAGGAGTCAGTGAAGGGCTTGCATTTATAGGAAGCCTTTTTGGGTTGAGAAAAAATATTTTAGTGTGTTATTGAAGGTCAAAAAGTTGAAGTTTGACTGAAATGGGCAAAAATTTCTACAAAGACCAGTCTTTGGTCATCAAGCAATAGAAGGCGAGGAAGTGAAGAGGTCCAAATGCTGACCAATTCAACTTCAAAAAGTGTCTCTCTCAAATTTTCTCTCTCTTTGTCTCATTTGTCCATGTTGGCATTATTACATGATTAAGATTAAGAAAAGTAAGAAGTCAAGAGTTGGATTTGAGAGAGTGGACCAAAGAATTTTCAAAACTTATACCGTGTTTTTGCTTGATATTTTAGCTATTCCTTGTAGGAAGTAGAGTGGAATTTCTGACGCGAAATAGTTATGTCTTCAACCCCACGCTCACGTCGAATGATCTTTTAGATTCTCGTACTAGCCAAAATGGTTCTCTCTATTGATACTTTTCTCCTGCTACGAAATAATTGTACACCATCCACGATATTTGGTAGTGGTAGTGGGGAAGAGGAAGGGAAGAGAAAGAAGATTAGAGAATGGGGATCAAATAGATTTGATTTATTTTTAATAATTACATAATTACATAATTACAATGGATAGGAAGGATTTAAACCTTGGATGTCTTGTAAACACCAAGTTTTTTGATATAACCAAAAAAGGAGATTGAATCTTGGGATTTTATTTCAATTTGGATCACATAGGTGGTTAAACAAATAACGTCAGAAAATTTTTATTAATAATAAATTTTAAAATAAATAAAATAAGAAAAAAAAAACAAAAATAATTACTAAGATTTGGGTTAATACTAGGCACTGCACAAACTTTTCAAAATTATCCAAATTGTACCTACAAACAAGCTGTGCTTAACACTAATTGAAAGTTACCATACTACTCCAAGTCTTCTTTTACTTCCTTCTTCATCTTTGGTTGTTATAATGTTATGAATCTATAATATATTATATGTATGCTCTCTCATCCATATAATTGTCATAATATAGTTGTTGTGGGGTTACATCGTGGCAATTAACTTGAAAATAAATTAGTTTTTTGAAAAAAGAGCACAAGCAATGTTAACTGCTTTTTGTACTTAGTGGGAAAATTTGATATTTTTGAAAATTTGGGGCAGTTTATGATATAAGCCCAAATCTCAAGAATAATTTTTGTATTTTACCAAAAAAAAAAAAGTATATAAAAACTCATAATATTTATAAAAAATATATAGAAATTAAACAATTTTCAAGTGAGAATAAAATGGTTTAATTTGACTCCCTTACAAAACTTAATAGGATTAGTAGATAAGTTCTATACAAACTGATTCTGAAATAAGTAGAATGCAAGTCACTTTATGCCTTGTATTCATCACCAATCAAGATAAATGTCAAAAGTTAAAGGGGAAAATAAAAATAAAAAGAGAAGCATATTCATCAAGATCAGAGAGAGAGAGAGAGAGAGAGAGAGAGAGAGAGAGAGAGAGAGAGAGAGAGAGAGAGAGAGAGAGAGAGAGCCAAAATCACAATCAACAATATCCCTTAAACTAATACTCCCTCCGTCCCTTTTTTTTTTTTTTTTTTTTTTGTCCTGTTTGAAAAGTCAAACTTTTTAAGGGAACATCATTCATTGTCTTGTCTACCTTTTAAAAATGTATAAGTTTCCAAAATTACCCTTAAAAAAATTTATCAAAAAATTGAATTAGTCAGTTAATAAGAGTATAATAAGAACATTAGTAAATTAATGACTTTTATTTTTAGAAACAGGACAATATTTTGGGACATCTCAAAATGGAATAGAGGACAAAAAAAGTGGGACAGAGATAGTAAAACTTACAAATGAGTTATTATCGTATGAAAAAGATAAAATTTAGGCTCTGTCTCCCAAAACAAATAAAGTGAATAGACATTTTCTGCTTTATCTTCTTCTTCTTCTTCTTCTTTTTCTTTTTTCCTTGAGTAATCTTCCCTCTTTTATAGTTAGTATGAGTTATCACTTATCAGTTACCACATTAACTATTCACATCATATTAGCATAGTCCCCTACCTAACATTTAGTTTTTTTACTTTTATTTTTTTGTAATTTAACTTAATACGCTTAATATAATAAATATGCATTTGACATTAACTTATTTAATTTTTTTGCTGAAATAATGCTAAAGTATACTTGTACTTTAAAAAAGTAAGAAAAAGTGAGTGAATTAGTCGTGTTATAAATAAAAAATAAAATATTAGCAAAATTTGAATGCAAAAACTTAATTAATTATTTTACAACTCAAAAGGTAAGAAAAATAAATTTTAAGTGAAGAAAAAATTGATATCAAAAGTTAAATAATATGATTAAATTAATATTTAAAAAAAAAAAGACTATTAAAGTTGTTGTCTTAAGCACCCAAATACATTGAACCGCCTAGTTTGGGAGAAAAAAGATTTTTTTTAAAAAAAAAAAAAAAGAGTTTTGAAATTTTAGGTATAAATAGATTATTTCTCTTTCTCTTTATTTACTTGTTAACTTCCGCAACTACCTTTTTTTCAGTAAAAAAAAAAAAAAAAAAAAACTTCTGCAACATTTGCTAAAACATTTGGAAGGAAAAGATTCTTTCATTATTTCTCTTTCCCCTGATTTTTTACCAAAAAGTTAGCTCAAACGTCATTTAAAAGGGGAAAATAATTTCTAATTGAGTTGATGTGATTTTTTGTTGTTGGTATACTTATTTTCCTCCTTGTCGTCAATTAGCATGGTTTACTTCAACTATGATCCTCAAATGATCACTAGATTTCCACTTTCGCTTTTTAATTAAAGGTTCAAGCAACAATTAATCGGAACTGGAAAGATTCTCCAAGACCCAGTCCACAATCTTGCCTTTTTAACTGTTTAAATGACAACGTGGACCGGGTCTTGGAGGAACTTTTCCAAATTAGTTAGATCATTAAAAGTGGATTGTTTCCTATTTCTTTTTAAAGTCTAAACCTCTCTTGTCCTCTTTCTTCTTCTTTTTCTTTTTATCATTTATTTTTTGGGTTATAGGTAGGGGAGGTTAATTCCAATTAAATAAGTTTTAGATGAATGTTTTAGTTATTTTAACATGTAGTGAAATATGTGAATTTTAGTTAACTCACTTAGTTAAATCATTTGTCGTCAAATAAAAGATTTGTAATCAAATTTTGTTACCAAAAAAAATAAAAATAAAAATCATTTATATATTGACTCAATCATTGAAAAAATCAATCATTATAAAATGAACTTCATTAGTTCAAATCTTATATAATCTTAAAAATATAATATGATATGCTTTCAAACTAATGTTAAAGTGACAAATAAGCATAGTTCTTAAACATGGATTGATCGATCAAACTGGTGAATTGAGGACCCAGCCTAGACTAGTTTGAGTATTTATTTAGCTAGTAATAGTGAAGGATAACAAATACTAATAGCCAGTAATGACGAAGATAAATGGTTGTCTCTAGCGACTTTGATGATGTCAACGATGTGTTACTAGTAGCAAGTGGCACTAGCAAAGGGTGGTATTGATGGCAATTGTCAACCTGCTGCTAATAGCAAGTGGCGCCGGCGAATGATGAATGGTGGTGGTTCTAATGGTGGGGATGTGTTGACTATTGGGGTTTTTTTTTTTTTTTTTTTATAAGTTAATTAAATAGATAGGCATTGCAATAAGCTTATTTGTGAAATATACAGTTGAGCAAGAAGAAGGGGACAAACATTTGGACTAGAACCTATTAAAAGGGTTGTTGTAGATTTGTAGTGGAAGGATCGAGGAGATGTATAAGTTCAAATCTCAATCAACATCATAGCATGTGACAAAAAAGCTCAATTGTTTTTCGTACAATGATTCCCAAAACCGTGTTTTTGTGGAAAATAAATGGGCTTGGAAGTTTGAAAATTGCACCCAACCATGGTCTCCGAGATGTTAAAGTGTTTAACGCATTTGTGAACCCTTTTGAGTATTATTTGACTGCCCATCTCATTTCTACTGTTCCCCCAAGAACCTTGGCTTGATTTGAAAAAGAGTTATAAAACCTTATTTTGTCAGAATTAGCTGATATTTTGATTTCTTTAATGGAAAAAAAATGTAAGTTCATCGAATTTATGTGCTGGTCAAATATTCGGATCTACAGAGATTCAATTCAAACTTGATTTTTTTTCCTTTTTTTAATTAATGTGTTAAGTTCAAATTATACTTAATGTTGCATTAGCAAAAACTTTCATCATTTAATAATAATACATTAGATTAATATTTTAATAATCTCACTACTGTATTACTGTACTACATGCTCTCTTTATATTTAATATGCATATCAAATTTAATATTAATTAGATGTCGTTTTCAATAATTTATAAATTCATATGTATGCATTTTTATACAAATTTAAAATCTTAAAAACTTCATAAATAAGATAGTTATAATGATTCTCAAAAAAAAAAAAAAAAAAAAAAAAAAGATAGTTATAAATCTCACATTCTCTTGATATCTTACATACACAAAGGATTTATAAGAGAAGAAAACATAACCAAATGGTGCAATTCTTAAAATGCTTGTATGGTCACAAGACTAGTGCATTGGGACATGATGGGCTTTTCAGTTTAGAGACATTAAACCCATCTTACTCATCCACATGTACGGTATAATATTTTAAATATCTTATGATTCGAGAGTAGAATTGTCAGGTCAATAGAAAACAACCCAATTAAACAACACAATGGCGTGCCCGAAGCAACAATCGTGCATGGGTGCTACAATCATGCTTGAATATCAAGGCTGACCCAAGGTCTAGGCCCCCACCACAAAAGATTTTACCCCTAGGGAAAAAGACCTCGTCCCCCGTTGTAAAAGACCCAAAATGTTATAAAATTATATATATATATATATATATATATAATACGATTGTGCACTTTTTTTTTTTATATTAGTAATGCTAAAGAAATTTTACTATAAGCTTACAACTTGACATATCATCGATCTCAAAAAAGTAATTTAAACATTCATTAATTGAGTTGTTGAAGTTCGTCAATTATAATCATTGTCGCATCATATTATGAACACTTTGTAGTATCTTTAGTGTATTTTTCCTTTTCATTTCTATAAAGACTTCTAAAATAAGAGACTAATAAAAACCTAACCCTATTGAAAACCTAAAATGTTTCAAAAAAATGTTGCAAATGTGTTAAATCATCAATTATAGATTAATCTCCCCTAATAGTTTGAAACTTTAATTTATGTAAATCAATATCCTACAAAGTCACACACCAAATAATCTCTCTCTCTCTCTCTCTCTCTCTCTCTCTCTCTCTCTCTCTCTCTCTCTCTCTCTCTCTCTCTCTCTCTCTCTCTCAAAAACAACATATAAAATTAAAAGTTATATTACACCTTCTTCTTTTTTGAGAATTTGCATTACAACTTTACTTAACTATACATTGTTATATATCCAAAATAAAGTAACTTTTTTTATCATAATATATTTTTATTTCTTTTTATTAAAATTTATGATTCAACTATGATATTAAATTCTCAGTAACATTAGTTTAGTTTGTATTATGTATCAATTAATGTATTTAATGTATCAAATTAACTTTGATTTAATTAGTATTAAATAATTTTATTTAATTAATTTTTATATATAAAAGGACCGCATGAAGTTTTTGCCTTATGTATTATGTATCAATTATGAAGATAAATGTACAGACTCACATGCACAAGAGATGGAGCATCACAATCCAATTTCAAATTAGTTGGAGGACCTTACTAGTTACTACAGACAAAGACCGCCTGTACCTGTGCTAGCGCATTGGCTCACTACCTGACTTGTCAGTTGGGAATGGTGCAGCAATAGCAAACGAAGGAATTTTTTTCCCAATTTTGTAAATGTAACACTTGTGCAAAGTCTAGCTACCTCCTTGGTCTATAAAAGGAGGGGGATTGCCTTCCATTATCAAGAACTTCAAGCAAGAAAAGAGCAATAGTCATGTAGAGAATAAACCTTAATGGTCTGTTTGGATTAAGAAGGAAGAGGTGGGGAAGTAGAGTAGAGTAAAATAAATTTAGCTTAAAATTAACTTATTTTTAGCCAACTCTACTTTGCTCCCCTTCACTTTCCTTATTCCTCCCTCAATCCAAACGGACCCTAAGAGTTGTAGGTTGACAGGTAGAAAGCCTTGTAAAATAAAGCCATTTCTCTTTATTTCATGAGCAAGGAGTTCATCCCTTGCTCCACCGTAGTTTTTCACCCCAAATTAAATAATGAGGTTTTTCACATAAATAATTGCATCTTTGTATAGTTTCACTTCCATTTTCTCAAACAAAGAACCAAATCTTCTAATTATAGGTCAGCCATTAGCTAAACTTAGTGGCGTCCAATTATGTTGATAGTGTGAGTTAAAGTAATAATCATCTTCCACAAACCATTCCTTTAAAACCTGACTACGCACAATACTCATCTAATAAAATAATAATAAAGTGGTATAAAATCGCAAATGCTAGATGTTGCTGGATTATGTTTCAAATTAAAATATTGATAAAAAAAAAATCCATAACATCAAGTATTTAATCTTTTATAATTTGTTGTGTGTTTAATATTAAGAACACTTAGATATATGTAGAAAAGTGTAACTCTCATAGACACTAGACAGACAAAAAAAAAAAAAAATTCTAGATTTATAAATCCAGGACTAGGAGATGGAGCTGCTGTCATCTGATTTACTTGTTTGCAAGTGGGAAAGGCTTCAACTATGTTCACAGCCACAGCCTCCAAGTCTTAATTAAATATTTCTTAACATGTTGTATTATGTCATGACTTATTTTGAAGATATATTTTAACCGTTAAGATTAACATCTCAATTCCTTGGATCTTTTAGCACCCGTATATATTAGAATAATGATTCCAAACATTTGAAGATAGTTTGCTTTATTACAATGGCAAGTATATCATCCATGCTTTTCTAAATAATATGTCACGGTAGGTTTATTATGATGGAACATTGTAAAAGCTGTTAGTGGCTTTGACATTAGTGATGATTATGATGTGCGTACCTAGGTAATTATTTGAGGTTGATTCTTGTTCGCCTGCAATGATCTAAAAGAAGTACAGATCAAGTTTTCAAGAAAGTCATTGCTTGAGTAGAAACTAATTAATTTTTGTTTAATAGCCTTGGTCTCTTAATTATATTTTCAGATTGCTTGAAGTGAATATCTGACTTCGAGAAGTAAATTAGTATGGGATTCAGAAATGCTTAACTTAATAGGATTTTTTGAAAAATACACGAATTAAGAATAAGAATGAGAAAATACTAGGTGACTAAATTCATATATAATTAAGTTATGAGCCTGAGAAGGTGTATTTCAATTAATGTTATAATTTTCTTAATTATTTTTTTTTAATTGAATCATTCTCCAACAATCGTCTGTTAGTTTCAAATTTTTAAAATTAAAATATAGATAATTTGTATAGATGTAAGCTTTATTTGTTTCATTGTAAAATATTTTCAGTTGAAATTTTTTCAGTTTTTGGAGAATATATATATATATATATATATATATATATATATATATATATATATTGTGTTTAGTTACATTTCTAATTAAAATGCTTTTCAATTATTTGGCGCAATATAACATGAAAAAAATTTCCAAGCACAAACGTCAATTTTACTAAATTTAGCATGGTTTTGAAATCCAAAACGTTCAAAGAACCGGAAAAAAAAAAATTCAAGATTTTTGAAGTCAGATCGAGGTTAAATCCAATGTCAAGCCATGATATTTCATTTAATTTTTTTAATGAATTGATAATTAAATTGTATTTCTTTAATGCTTATGGCTCAATGGTTTAAGCTTTGGACATGCCAATTCGCCCATTGGGCAAGTTCAAGTCTTGACAGAAGCTTATTTTCAACTATTTTTCCCCAAAACAAAGAAGTGACTGAATCATGACCAAGAAAACCAACCTTTGGATCAATTTCTGACCAACCCAGTCGGATCGTTGGTCTGGGTCAAGGAAACTTTAGAACTCAACTCAACTCATTAACTCACAAAAAACCAACCCAAAATGTTGAGTCAAATTTGTCACACCCTTTGGTTTGAGTATTTAGGTAGCCGCTTTTTTGCATTTAATAAGACCTTTTGTATATGTGTGCGTAGTTCTCTTTTTCTTTCTTTATTTCTTTTTATTCATTTTTCTTTTTTGTTGGTAGGATGAGGGAGTATTTAGATAGTCCCATAGCATTGATCTAGACTCTCACAAAGGGGTAGGTTTTATCCGTTTGTGAGAGTTTGGAGCAACGCTTCGAGACTATCAAAATATTTTCCGGTGAGTGAGTGGGAGGGGGGATTTGAAGGGATTGATCCTTCACAATATTGGAAGTACCAGTACTAATGGATGTGACCTCAAAATTGAATCATTTGCAGAGATCAATAGGCAATATAGCCCGTATATAGGCAATGAGAGAGAGAGAGAATCCGCTGTAATAGGAGATATTGTTCATGAAACTAAAAAGCCAATGAAAGCACAAGATAGACAAAGAACAAAAGAGAGAAAATAAAAAGAGAGGATAAGCAAACAAAACAAACTTTATATACAAGAAGAATTCCAACACAAGAAAAGAAATTCCGCTAAACCTGTCGGGATCAAATGAACGGAGGACTAGAAGCATTATGAATTCTTGGTCCTATGCTTGTTTCTTTTCTCTGCAAATACCTCACCATGTCTCATTATCCAAAACCTCTCTATATCTTCTGGTTTTCGCCCTGGAATCCGACCTGCTATCAAATCCCACCTGCTCAAAATTTTTTACCTTAATAAATTATTCAGTTGGATTCATTTTTTGTTGAAAGCTTATTTATTGAAAGTTGACAAAAATACAATTATTCGCAGTATATTTTATGGTACATTTTTTTTTAAAGTACAAAGACTGCATCTAAACCATTTTTTAATGATTCTAATCAATAATAAATAATCATACATCTTATAAACTCTGTTCGTCTGTATGAATCTCCCAGAGTTATTACTGAACCCAACAAAATATAAGTTCTTGATGCATTGCGTTAGAATAAAAATAGAAATTAAAAAAGGAAGAAGAAGAAAATAATAATGGCTAGTCAGCAGGGTAGGTGTACCTATGTTTCAACTCCCCAAAAAAATACGGCAACCTATGAAGTTGCGGAGGGTCAGAGGCCGTTAGAGATTCTATCCACATACATTAATTGCAACAAGGGCATAGTTTGTATAATAAGTGCAAGGAGATGTAGGGTCCCATGGCTGTGTTGTTATTTTTTGAGCGTTAGGAACGGGGGATGAAAAAAATAATAATAATAATAAAATAAAATTATTTTGGATTCTCAAATTCTATTTTATCTATTTTATTAACTTATTTTATAATTTATAAAAAAAATAAAAATAAAAACTCATTTTATAACTCACTTAATATCTCAGTTTTTATTTTTACATATAACTTAATAAAATAATATAAACTACCTAATAAAATAATAAAAAGTATTATTTTCTCTCTTTTTTTCCACTATTTTTTTCTCTTCACACACAACTACAAGATTAAATATTACTTTTTCTTTACAACCTATGAATAGTAAAAGCATTCTCATCTGGAATTCCATCTCGTTTTACAATTCACCCAACATTCCAGTTTTTATTTTTATATACAACTTATTAAAATAATATAAACTACACAAATATAAAAAAATTATATTTCTCTCCCATCTCTCTGTTCTACCCAACAAATCTTCCCACTACTACCCGCCAACTTCAACCACAACCCATACATTTGAACCATCGCTAAAGCCCTAGCACCATCGATTCAAACCCAACCCCTAGCACCAGTACTACAATCAACCTTGAACCATCGAACTTGAAACCAACCCACCGCCACCCAGCACCACCAAAACGATTCAACCCACAACCACCATGACCCACACCTCAAACCACACCATGATCCACCGTGACCCACACCTCGACCACAACTATGAACCACACCATGACTCACACCTCGACTACAATCATGAACCACACTACGACCCACACTATGAACCATCGAACTTGAAACCAACCTACACCACATACCCAGCAACCATCGTGAACACAAACCTCGACCTCCACCACCACCACCACCACTGAAGAGCATGAATGTGAGCAAAACCCACCATCAAAAAAAAAAAAAAAAAAAAAAAAAAAAAAGACCCACAGCGAGCAAATGCAAACCCACTATGAGCAAAACCTAAACCCATGGTGGCAAACCCACGGCAAGCACACCCCGATTTCATTCAACCACCTAAACACAACCCAAACTCCAACCTAATCTCCACCCAAACGCCAACCCAAACACCACCCAATCACCACTCGAAAGGCCGACCCAAACACCAACCAAACTTCGACCCAAATGTTACAGTGAGCAAACTAGAATTTACAAGGAGAAAAAAACAAAACAAAGAAAGAAGGAATCTAGAGATGCAGAGAGTGAGAGGGGCTGAGGGAAAAGAGGGAAGGGAGAAGTGAGAAAGAGAGTGCGGAGAGCAGAAAAGAGAGAGAGAGAAAGAGAGAGAGAGAGAATAATAAAATATACTTTTTTTTTTTTTTTACATCTAATGAACAATGAGGTTGTATATACACAACCTCACTGTTCACAGATGTTAAGAACTTTAGCATATACATACTCGGTTTGAGTGTGTTTTTAAGGGGTTAGTGGCTAAAATAGCAACTAGGGGGTTTTTACACCCTCCATTGCTAGTGCTCTAAGGTTGTATGTATGCAACCTTACTATTCATATATAGGTTGCAAATCTTTTTAAGTATATATACAAACTCGGATGGAGTGGGTTTTTGCTGTCTTGATTGTAAAATAGCAACTGGAGGGTATTTACACTCTAATACTAGTGCTCTTATATGTCTTATCTCGATTAATGCATTATAAGTGGATTGCATAACAAAAGAATGTTGATCCATTTCCATTTTAACGTGTCAATTAAAGAAGGATGGCCTAGTTAGCTAGGACAAGCTTATGTCATGAAGCAATGACAATATATAGTCAGTAAGTAAATGACCAAGATAGACCTAAGGGTTTGAAACCTCTAATCAGTAATATGGGTTATCCTTAATTTTGTTTGGCGGTCAGAATGAAAAAAGTGGAAAATAGAAAATGTTAGGAGGATCAAAAACACTATTGTATTTGTATCCTTGTTAATAATTAAAAGTAGAAAATAGAAAATTTGGATAATTTTGTATTTATCTTCTCATTATCATTTTCTCTTATCTTTTCTCTTCTTAATTTAGAAGGGAAAAAAAAAATAGAGTGGGCCTAGGTGAAAACTCCATCCACCGCATTTCCAATTCTCTCCCCTTATTTCAACCAAACAATGGAAAACATATTTCTCTCTCTTTTCCCGTCATTATTTTTCATTTCCCCAACTCTTAGGGTTTATTTGGTACATATGTTTAAACACATGTTTTCAGTTTTTAAAGAACATTATACATATTTTTATACACTTCTTTACCAACACATACTTTTAAAATAACTGAAAACTGTTACTTAAACATACGTACCAAAAGCCCTTAACGTCCAACCAAACATAGCAGAAGATATTCCTTCCTAATAAGTATTACCTAGTATCTGTAGAACTAGAATGTACTACGCGAACTTAAAAAATAATAAGATGCTCAAAAAGTTCTGTACTCAATAAATAGATAAATATATAGAGAAAAAAGTTTAGGACCACATAATTTTTCACAATTTTTTGTCGCAATTGTGATATAGCAAAGTGTGATTAGTAAAGAAAAAATAACGAGTTCATGTGTAAGAGATAATTAATCACTTACAATTTATTACATTAAAATTGTAGTAAAAAAATTATAGAATAATTTGTGATCTAGAAGTAACGAGAGAAGTAATTTAACTAATATTTAGTTTGGTGATTGTGATGTCCAAAATATAAAAGTCACTGCCAAGCAGTACAGCGCGTTCATTAGAGTTTCACATGAATGATAACTTTCTGTCTTTCTGACCTATTCTTCAGTCGGTAAAAAAATTATAAAATAATTTGTGATCTAGAAGTAATGAGAGAAGTAATTTAACTAATATTTAGTTTGGTGATTGTGATGTCCAAAATATAAAAGTCACTGCCAAGCAGTACAGCGCGTTCATTAGAGTTTCACATGAATGATAACTTTCTGTCTTTCTGACCTATTCTTCAGTCACATGATGATGCCGAAAAGCGTGCTTTCGTGCAATTATTCTCTTACTAATTTCATATCATTAACATATACTTCACGTTCAGCCCTTTCTCCATATCTCTCTTCTTCTTCTTTTTTTTCTTTTTTCTTTTTCTAATTTTGAAAATTACACTGCTGTGGACCCCAATGGGCTCCTAACCTCTAAAGAGTCCAAAATCATTATGCCCACGACAAACCTATTGAGTTTCTTGGTCTCCTCTACAGTGATGGGAACAGTACTGAACAAAATGAATGGCCACAAATTAACTTCTTTTTTTTTTTTTTTTTTTTTTTTTGAAAAACAAACATACAGACGCGAGAGTGAATAAAATTCTAACTGATATGGTATGATTAACAACAACAATGGCTACATTAAGCATATATACATGTCGATCTAATTTAGTGCAAGCATATATAATCTTTTTTCTGACACATAGAACCTAAATCCTTAACATAACACAATGCTGAAAATGGTACGAAGCAACGTGAACAAAGGGAATACAATTTGTTTACCTGTCTCCAACAAGTCTGTACATCCTACAGATGAGATCCTCTTCTTGTTCAGTCATCTTTATGAAATCCCACTCAATACTGCTCACTTCTGCTGTCACATACAAGAATTCAAAGATGTTTAATTTATGTATTGAATATTCAAGGTTAATGGTTTTTCAAGTTTTTCAAAAATTATAGAAATCAAACAATTTATATGCTTCCTTAAAAACCAAAACTGAAGTGGAAGGCCACGAAGTTTTGAACAGGAAAATATATACCTTCTGACGTGGAGCTCCTGGTCTTGGCTTGTTTCCGAGGACGTTTGTCCATTAGTTCTGAAATCACTCAAAAGTGTGCCCGGAAGAGCACACAGCCAAACACTTGTTCAAGTAGTTAACAAGAAGAAAAAGAATCAAATAGTTATGCCAGAAGATACAAAGAGCTTAAAGATATTATGTGTTAGAGAGCGGGTGGGCTTTTCTTTTGGGGGTAATACTTCACAAAATAAGTTAAGAAGATAGACCTTGAGGGTCAAAGAACAACACCTTCAAACGACAAGATTAAAAGGAGAAAAAAAATGACTTGAGAGAGAGAGAGACAGAGAGAGAGAGTGGTAAAATCTCTAGGATTAGCTGCAAGAATATGTGGAGAATGGATATGAAATATGAATAGTACTTGTAATGGTGAGGGTACCGACGTTTGCAATGCCTGCATGGAATGACTGGTGCGACCGAACAGACATATATCATGAGTTGACTTGTAGTTATCGTCAGTCCATATCTGACACATCCACTTCTAACTGAGTTTTAGATTAGATATTAGAAACTCAATGCTGAAGCCAAGCCAAGCAATAAGCATTTTCTCTTCTTGATATACAGCCAAGGACTTAAGATCAATCTCTACTGAGTGCTGATCACCCCCTACACTTTCAATATACAGGTAAACCCTACCAATTTTGACATGGGACTTAGCTAAGGTCTAATGGAACGCATCAACTAGCTAGCAAGTTAATGTAACTTAGCCACAACTAAAAGGCTTATACCTCTGCCAGTAATTCTAAGACCACAACCTATTTCATATATTTTGCAACACCTATTTTATGTAGCATAATATAATTGATTGTATGTCACTTTTTCATGAACCATAACTTTCTTTTTTCCATCACTTACACTTAACTGCATAGGAGAATTGATGCAAAAACTATAGAATAAATTGTAATTCTAAAATGTTTGCCTACACTTCATCAGTTTAAGGTTGCCTAAGCTGCTAAGCTGCATAGAAGTTATGCATATCATTTATTATATATGACATAATGACAAAGAAGTTATTGCTGACTTCAAATTTAAGTGTATAGATGCTAGATAATCTTGGATTGTGTTTGAGAAGAGTGATTCCAAGGAGAGTATCTTAGTGGCTGTTTGGATTTTGGTGTTTCCATCACCCAATATTCTGTTTCCATCACTCATCACTCAAAAATAGTGGGTCCCATAGAGCAATAGCTTGTTTGGATGTGTTTTCAGATTTTGTTTTCATCGCTCAATTCTCACCAAAGTGAGTAATGAGTTATGAAAACTAGAAACAAGTTTGAGATGTTTTCATATACTTAAGTTATAAGTTACATGGCAATTTGGTAATTAAATAGAATTTGTGGGACCCAATGCTTTGTGTTGTCACGTCAAACACCAAAAACTTTTCACTTCTCTTTCTTTTTTTTATCACATTTGCTCCTCCTCCTTTCTTTCCACCCGTTGCAGGTTCACATCTGGATTTTTTTTTTCCCTTTCATATCTATTGCTTCTTTAGTTGAAACACCATCTTCCATTAAATTCACCAAGTCCTCGGTCACCACAACCAAAGTTTTGTTTTTGGTATTTGTTTCAGTCATTGGTTTTAGTCATTCTCAAGCACAAATTTGTTTCAGATCAGAGATGGATTTGTCGAGGATGCTAATTAATTTTATGGGTTTGTGCTTCAAGCTCAGAACTGAAGTGGTTGTTGTAGGTATTGGGGGTTGAAGGAAAAAAAATCCTAGGTTTGGTGAGTGGTTGTTGTGGGTATTGGGGGTTGAAGGGGAAAAAAAAGAAAAAAAGAAAAAAGAAAAGAAAAGAAATAAGAAGCTCCTAGGTTCAGTGAGTTTGGGTATTGGGGGTTGAAGAAGGAAAAAAATAATTATTATTATAAGAAGTAAAAGCTACACCAAGTCAATCCGTGGATCCTACAAAAAGTAAAATTTTTTGAGTTATCAGAAGTTGAAAACAAGTGTCAAACATGCCACCTTAAGAAATTGGGGTATTTTTAATGATAAGTGAAGAGTTATTGAGTGATGAGTGATGAGTGATCATTTTTTTTCATCCAAACAGCCCCTTATTAGCATTTTAGCTATATATTGTGCTTTTGATGCCATTCTTGCTATGGTTGAATAATAAGTATCTATAGTATTTGTTATTTTTATCATGTTAGGCAGTTAGACTCCGCGATAATTTTTTTTATTGAAAATGTATCATATCTACTTAATCTTAATCGTTCATTTATTATTATTATTATCATTATTATAAGATAAAGCGATCACCCATATTAACAGTTAAGATTAGGTAAGTATGGTACATACCAAAAGAGATAAGAATAATGATGTTGCTGTTACACAATTTACTACATAAGTCTTATAAATTTATGTGTCAATTTTTAAAATACAAAATAAAAAAATTATTAAGAAATGTATTTATTATGTTGCTAATATGTCACGAACTACAATTGTCACATTTGTTTTTATATATTTTTTTTGTAATTTACAATTGGTAGTAGCTTTAAAATTGTTAAATTGATACTAGTTTTAGCATTTTAGAATAGATGTTTGTAAGGATCAAATTTGAGCTCCTAGCCCAAAAGGTGGGTGGACTTAGGCCCAAAAAGCCCAAAACAATGAATTTGTAGAGAGTGGGTTGGAAAAACTAGGCTCTAATGAATCAGAAAAACACTAAAGTGGATTCAGATCACAAAAGAATAAAAATAGACAAACTCGTATTAAAGAAAATCGTCCTCGACACATTCCGAGGAGATCAGTTCTTATATATTTCTCTCAAGTTAGGTTACAAATGCAATTTGTGTGTGCTACAGCCTTTTTCTCTTAATTTCTCAATCCCTATCTCCCTCCGTCTCTTTCTTCTTTTATACTCTATTCTCCTCTCATCTTTTTCCTCCATGTGCAGGCCAGATGGTTGGTGTTGATACTTGTCCCATCAACACCTTCCATAAGTCTTTATGTAGTAGCTGTAAGGCTGAAAACCACTATTCAGGCATCACCTCCACATTAATACGACTAGAGAGTTAGCTGCAGAGCATTTAATACGGTGATAGCAGCTTTCTCCTTAGATATTTTAGGACTTCCCCCTGTCCTATCTTTCTGTAATGCCTATCCATACCAACAGAACTTCTTAGAATGTCCCCCTAAACTGCAGACCACTTCTTCTGACCTCGGTCTTGATTAGCCGAGGAAGGATTCATCATCGGCCCACCCTTCTGGGCCATTATGACCAAAACTAACTTCTTCATTTACTAACACGGACTCCCTTGACAATGTCCACTCCTCTTCGGACGACTTCTCGTCCTCAGATTGGGCCTCAAGCCCAATATCTACATAAATAATGAGCTCCTGGTCCAATACCCCTACAATGTTCAATGTGACCTAATTACAAATACAATTATTTGAAACACATGGTTTGAGTTTACTTGTATTTTGTCTCTTATACTTTGTTTGTTCCTATGAAAAACGTGATTTGAAAAATAGATCATTTATCAAAAAATACTTTTTGAAAAATCTAATCATTTTTTTGAGTTTGGTTGCAACCCCCAAAAAAAACCAAAAACATATTATGTTGTTTGGTTCGCATAAAAATCTATTAATATTTCTTATAATTTCAAATAACTATATGAACAAAAAACTTTCATTCAAAAAAAAAAAAAAAACCCTAAATGAAAAATTAATTTCTATTTTTTTGGACCAAATGGGAAAAGAGGCCTCAAATTCCGAATATGAATAAATAAATAAATAAATAAATATATATATATATATATATTGTGGGGGTAAAAACCCAACATCATGTGCTGGCCCTATGGCCCAATTCGAATATCACTATGTGTCCGAAGAGAAGAAAGTGGTTAGGAAGGAGTCCAGGTGGAAGAAATATACTTGGAAATGAACGAGGAGAATAGTCTGAAGAAAACCCTAATGGTCCGAAGAGGTCATTCTCCTCGGACACCAAGGGGACTTGATCAAGCAAATATACGAAAGGTTTGAGTGATCTTTCTAACAACTTCAACGACAAGGACAAGCTTTGGGCATGCCTGGAGATGATAAGAATGGAAAAATATCTAAAAGGAAAAGCTGCTACCACCGTATTTAATGCACTGCAGCAACTTTCCTGGCCGTATTTATGTGGAGAAGACCCCTGAACAATACAATCTCAGCTACCACTACTCACGGAGAACTAAAGCAGATATCTGATGTGACATGTACTCAAGTAAATGCTTAGATAAAGAACAGGTGTACAGTGAAGATGAAGGAGAAGAAGAATATATAAATGTAATAAGCCTCTAAAGATAAGGGGAGAAAAATGTGGGGAAAAACTCGAAGAATTGTATTCACTTTTCAATCAATAACAAGCCTCTTCGGATTTGAATTTATTTGGCTTTCAAGCGTATTTTTATGTCAGTTTATCCTAGTACATGAGAGTTTACCGTTGCTAGATTCACAACCAGCCCAGCTTTTTCACCCACTCTCTACAAATTCATTGTTTTGGGTTCGTTGGGCTCATAATCCTGATCTTTCGAGCTTGGACCACGAAATTTGGACCCTACAATTGGCGCCGTCTGTGGGGGAAACTTGAGCTAAAGTGGAGGCAACATCCCATAATGGCTGAACCAGGGCAACAACCAGTAGAGTCCAGGGCATCTCAACATGTTGATCATTTCCTCAATTTGGAACGTAGACAGGATCGTGAAGGTAGTGTACACACCGCGCATGATGATCGAAGTCAGTCATATGGAGGAAGTCGTATGTCTCATGCAGAGAAAAACCAGAACATGCAACTAGAAATTGAAAAGCTGAAGAGGGAGCTGCGCCATGCAAAGAGGAAACGGGTTTCTTCGTATTCTGATAAAAATTCTGATGACAAACAAGACGTCACTTACAAGCAGAAATCTCGAACACCGGTCAGTGAGTCTTTTTCCTATGAGGAAGCGCACCGTCGTGAGAGGCAGCCTCGAAGCCCATCACATGGAGGCGTAAGGAACGATGCTATGAGCAAGGTCTTGAATCAAATTTTCAGGTCCCCTTTTACACGTAACATCGAGAATGCAAGACTCCCTCGACGTTTTCACCAGCCGACGTTTACCACTTATAATAGCCAGACAGACCCCGTGGAACATGTGAGTCATTTCAACCAGAAGATGGCCGTTCATTCCAGAAATTAGGCCTTAATGTGCAAAGTTTTCCCGTCCAGTTTGGGACTGATTGCCATGAGATGGTTTGATAGCCTGAAGGCGGACTCTATAAGCTCTTTTCAAGAGCTCACTCAGGCATTTGGATTCCGCTTTGTTACATGTCGCAAGGTTCCGCAGTCTTTGGCCTCCCTATTGTCTATAAGCATGCGTAAGGGCGAGACTTTGAAGTCGTATTTGGATAGGTTATGGGAAACGTACAACGAAATGGAGGACGATTGCGACCTGGTGGCCATCAACTCCTTCAAGCTCGGCCTCCCTACTGAACACGACTTGAGGAAGTCTCTAACAGGCAAGCCTGTTACCAGTGTATGCCAACTGATGGACAGGATTGACAAGTATAAAAGAGTCGAGGAAGACCAGCAGCAGGGCAAGGGAAATGATAAGGTTATCCCTCAGGAGAGAAGGGATTTCAGGTCGGACAGACAATGCCACAACAGATCGCGGAGAGACTGGGTCGGACAACAAAGTTCGATGAACCTTCAGACAGTTAATGCCATGTTTCGAGAGCCAGTGCACCAAGTTCTAGAGAGGATCAAGAATGAGCCTTTCTTCAAGAGACCGAACAAGATGGTTGGAAACCCTGAAAGGCGCAACCACAACCTCTACTGCCAATATCACCAAGATCACGAACATACTACGGAGGATTGTAGCAGTCTGTGGGACCATTTGGACCAACTCGTCAGCAAAGGCAAGTTAAAACAGCTCTTACATCATACCTATGGTCAGGGTAACCAGGCAAACGCAGGATCTCGAAAGGATGACTTCTCAAAACCCCCCCTTGGCACAATAAATGTTATCTTTGCTGCACCAGGAAGAATAGGGTCTTGTCCATCCAGAGTACTATCAGTTGCTCGGCTGCTCTTGGAAAATATTAACAGAGAGCCGAAGAGGGCTAGGATGGAGATTCAACCGGTGTTGGGATTCTCGGACGCGGACAAGATCGGAACTATCCAATCTCATGATGATGCTTTGGTGATCACTCTTAGGATAGGAGGGTATGACGTGAAAAGAGTGATAGTGGATCAAGGCAGCGGCGCAGAAATAATGTACCCGGACCTTTATAAGGGGCTGAACTTGACGCCTGAAGACCTAATACCCTATAGCTCCCCCTTAGTGACTTTTGATGGGAAAGTGGTCATCCCGAGAGGCCAAATCAGGCTACCCGTGCAAACTTGCTCTGAAACAGTGGAAGTAGATTTTATAGTGGTAGAAGCTTACTCGCCCTACACTGCGATCGTAGCTAGGCCTTGGCTCCATACACTGGGAGCCGTATACTCCACTCTTCACCAGAAGATCAAATACCCGTCCGATTGGCAAGTTAGGGAGATCTTGGGAGATCAATCTACGGCCAGACAATGTCTGGTGGCAACGATCCAACATAAACCTAAAGCAGAATCCTCGGCCCATAACGAAGGGAGCTTATAGCAGTTAAAATCCCCGGTACTGGACACCGAGGACTCAGCCGAGGGAGCAAAGTGTGAGAGCTTGACGAAGGTAGTTATCGATGATGATCCAGGGAAGTTCTTTCAAGTCGGATCTCTGCTGCCTCCTCAAGAGAAGAACGAGCTGATAGGATTTCTTAAGACCAACATTGACGTATTTGCATGGGACTCCACAGAGGCCCCAGGAGTAAACCCAGAGTTTATTTGCCATCACCTGAATGTTAACCCTGCCATCATCCCTAAAAAGCAATTGCTCCAACGTCCGTCAAGAGAACACGCAGATCCTATCAGGGAGGAAGTGATGAAACTCAAACGGGCTGGAATAATCAAGGAAATATTTTATCCTGAATAGTTGGCTAACACTGTGGTGGTGAAGAAGAAAAGCAGAAAATGGTGAGTATGTGTGGATTTCACATACCTGAATAAAGCTTGTTCCAAGGATCCGTTTCCCATGCCAAAGATCGATCAACTGGTTGATGCTACCGTTGGCCATCCTCGGATGAGTTTCCTGGACGCTTTTCAAGGGTATCATCAAATACCGTTGACTTTGGATGATCAGGAGAAGACAGTTTTCGTCACCCCTACTAGGAACTATCACTACAAGATAATGCCGTTCGGTCTGAAGAATGCAGGAGCCACCTATCAGAGGATAATGACTAGAATATTTGAGCCTCAGTTGGGTAAAAATATGGAAGTTTATATTGACGACATGGTGGTGAAAAGCAAGGTCATAGTTGGGCATATTGGGGATCTCAGGGGTGTTTTTGAAGTCCTCAAGGAACATAAGTTGCATTTAAACGCATCCAAGTGTTCATTTGGTGTGTGGTTAGGCAAGTTCTTGGGATACATGGTGACTCACAGGGGAATTGAAGTTAACCCTGACCAGATAAAAGCCATCAACAACTTACGAGCTCCTCGGAACCCCAAGGAAATTCAGAAACTGACCGGAATGACTGCTGCCCTGAACAAGTTCATTTCCCGATCAGCAGATAGGTGTAGACCTTTCTTCTCGTTGATCAACAAATGGAAGGGGTTTGAGTGGACTGAGGAATGTGCTATGGCTTTCTAGCAACTTAAGGACTACCTAGCTCGGCCACCAATCATGTCCAGTCCTGAGCCAGATGAAGTCTTGTTTGCCTACATTGCTGTAGCTCCTAATGCCGTAAGCTTGGTGTTAATACGAACAGATTGTGGCGTGCAAAGGCCAGTTTATTATATAAGTAAGTCGCTACATGAAGCCGAGATCCGCTATTTTCCATTGGAGAAGGCTATCCTGGCTGTGGTGCTTGGTACACGGAAGCTGCCTTACTATTTCCAAGCCCATACAGTTATTGTTCTCACCCAGCTCCCACTCAAGGCTATACTCCGAAGCGCTGACTACACAGGAAGGATTGCTAAATGGGGCACGATCTTAAGGGCTTTTGATATCAAATACATGCCTTACACCTCAGTTAAAAGCCAAATCCTTGCAGATTTGGTGGCCAAGTTCACAGAGCCCCATTTAGAAGAAGTAACGCCAACGCCAAACATGGATAAAAAATCAGTTGGCATGGTTTCTCAACAAGGCCCCTTACACTAGGAAGTGTACGTGGATGGTGCATCGAACTGGAAAGGTTCCGGAGTAGGGCTAGTGCTAATATCCCCTAAAAGAATCATCATTGAAAAATCATTAAGGCTGGATTTTTCGGAAACAAATAATGAGGCGGAGTACGAAGCTCTACTGATGGGAATGACTATGGTTCGAAGAATGGGAGGAAAGGCAGTAGAGGTGTTCTCGGACTCAAGATTAGTCGTCAGTCAAGTACAAGGTAAGTACGAGGCGAAAGATGAAAGAATGCAGGGGTACTTGAGTCAAATTAAATCTTTGCAGTTAGAGTTTGAGTCTTTTAATTTGCAGCACGTCCCCAGAAGTGGTAATACACATGCTAATTCTTTGGCCATGCTCGCTACCTCCTCGGCGCAAGATTTGCCAAGAGTTATCCTCATCGAGGATTTGCATAGGCCTACGGAGGCAAGAAGAGAAGTAGTCCAAGTTCATCAAATCAGGGCCGAACTCAGCTGGATGGATCCTATAGTTAAATTCTTGAAGGACGATATCTTAACTGAAAAAAAGGGGGAAGCTGACAAAGTTCGGAGGAAGGCAACCAGATTCTAGCTGTCTAAGGACCAGAAACTGTATAAATGCTCCTATTCAAGGCCCGATTTATTATGCATGCATCCTGAAGCGACTGAGCTACTACTAGAAGAGTTACATGAAGGAATCTGTGGAAGCCATACTGGAGGTAGATCCTTAACTCACCGAGCCATTACTCAAGGTTATTAGTGGCCGAATATGCAGAAAGAAGCCCACGAGTATGTTAGAAAGTGCGACCAGTGCCAATGATTTGCTCCGAACATACACCAGCCAGGTGGAACCTTTAATCCACTGACTAGTCCATGGCCCTTCGCTCAATGGGGATTGGATATCGTGAGCCCATTCCCTAAGGCTGCAGGAAACAAGAAGTATCTTCTGGTCGACACAGATTATTTCACCAAATGGGTTGAAGCTGAACCTCTAGCTAACATCAGGGACGTGGATGTAAAGAAATTTGTATGGAAAAGTATCGTCACTCGGTTTGGGATCCCTCATACCCTTGTCTCGGACAATGGTCTTCAGTTTGATAGTAGAGCATTCAAGAACTATTGTAGCGAACTGGGAATCACAAACAGATTCTCCACCCCTGCTTATCCCCAAGAAAATGGGCAAGTAGAAGCTGTTAACAAAGTCATAGTTAATGGATTAAAGAAAAGACTAGACAACGCGAAGGGTAGATGGGTGGAGGAATTACCACATGTGCTTTGGGCATATAGAACTACGCATCACAGGTCTACCAGGGAAACCCCCTTTTCAATGACCTATGGGGCTGAAGCTGTCATACCTTTGGAGACTAGGTTCCCAACATTGAGAACTTGTTTGTTTTGTCCGACCGGTAACAGTGAGCAACTAGAGAAGAGTTTGAACCTGATTGAGGAAAGGAGGAAAAATGCAATAGTCCAATTGGCACATTACCAACAAAAGCTCAAGCAGGGCTACGATGCCAACGTAAAGCTAAGGCCTCTAAAACCTGGCGATTTGGTGTTAAGGAAAGTTGTAGGCACTGCAAAGAACCCAGCTTGGGGAAAGTTAGGACCGAATTGGGAAGGACCATACCGTATTACTTCAGGGGCTGGTATTAGGGCGTATTTCTTAGAAGACCTAGATAGTCATGTAATACCACGGCCTTGGAATGTAAATAACCTTAAAAGGTACTATTATTAAACAAGTCTTTGCTTCAATCAATATGTCATTTCGTTATATCAAGAACCCTCATAAATGTTTAAACTTAAATTCAATCATGCCTGAAGTCCTAGGACCAGATGATTTGAGTTAGTTAACACTCGTTTACTATTCTCCTAAGTATTTAAACTTAAATTTAATCATGCTTGAAGTCCTCGGACCAGATGATTTGGGTTAGTTAACACTCGTTTACTATTCTCCTAAGTGTTTAAACTTAAATTCAATCATGCCTGAAGTCCTCGGACTAGATGATTTGGATTAGTTAACACTCGTTTACTATTCTCCTAAGTGTTTAAATTTAAATTCAATCATGCCTGAAGTCCTCGGACCAGATGATTTGGGTTAGTTAACACGTTTACAGTTTCTCATAAGTGTTTAAACTTAAATTCAATCATGCATGAAGTCCTCGGACCAAATGATTTGGGTTAGTTAACACGTTTACAGTTTCTCCTAAGTGTTTAAACTTAAATTCAATCATGTCTGAAGTCCTTGGACCAGATGATTTGGGTTAGTTAACACTCGTTTACTATTCTCCTAAGTATTTAAACTTAAATTCAATCATGCCTGAAATCCTCGGACCAGATGATTTGGGTTAGTTAACACTCGTTTACTATTCTCCTAAGTATTTAAACTTAAATTCAATCATGCCTGAAGTCCTCGGACTAGATGATTTTGGTTAGTTAATACGTTTACAGTTTCTCCTAAGTGTTTAAACTTAAATTCAATCATGCCTGAAGTCCTCAGATAAGATGATTTTGGTTAGTTAATACGTTTACAGTTCTCCTAAATGTTCGAACTTAAATTCAATCATGTGAGACTTCCATATCACTCATTGCTTTTATTGCGTACTAGCAATCTTTATACAAGCTGCATTTTTCAGTATTAATTCTGGTTATTTACCATCACGATATAGCGGTTAAGTTTACAAGTTATTGTTATTTGCAGTGATGATGAGTTACGATATGTGCTACGAAGACATTAAAAAGGAAAGAGAAAATATTTCATTGATCAAAAGAAAGTAGTTTACAATCCCTTAAAAAAAAAAAAAAAAAAAAAAAAAAGGAAACTAACTAATACAAGTAAAGAAAAAAAAAAAAAAAAAAAAAGAGAAATGAAAACCCCTAAATATCTAATCTTTTGTCTGGGTAGCCGAGGAGTCAATTGTCTGGCCAGGCTGAGCGGCAGCAGCGTCTGAGCTTTGAACATTCTTGGATGGCTCACCTGTAACACCAGCCTGACCAAGCTCTTGGGTTGCATCAGTAGGGGCAGGAGGAGTCTGACTGACTGGGGGTTGCTCCAAAACTTCTGGGAGTTCACAAATGTCCGGATGGTAATAAACACTCCTAAGCTGCCTCAAGGCAAATTCTAGAGGGACCCCAACGGCGTCAAGGCCTTTATCCCATGTTATACTGCAGTACTCTCTACAGACCTGTGCAAACTCCTCAATAAGCTTGGCTTGGGTCTCTGTCACCCCCAGTGTGTAAGCTGCCTGTTTTTCAGCCTCAAGCGCCTCCTTGGCCAATTAAGCGTCATTTTCAGCCAACTTGGCAGACTCTCTGGTTTTTTGAAACTCAACCCGAAGACCCTTCACCAATGCTCTCTCTGTTTTCAGATTAATCTCGGTCGTGTACAGCTGCTAGCGTTGGTCTTCGGCCTGCTTCTCGGCATTTTTAAGGCCCGCATCCAGACTGTTCCTCTATTTGGTCACCTCTTTCAATTGCTAGGACACGCGGGTATACTCCTCCTTCAAACTGCCCAGTGATTTTTCTGCCTCAGACCGAGAGTAGGCCTCCGCTTGGGCTTCAATATAAGTCTTTTTGTTCCACTCCTCAGCCACATACACTTACTGAGTAATCTGCATAACAGAATGAAAAATTTCAATATAAAGCGAGAAAGAGAGGCGAATAGAAAAGACCAACATCTTAAAGTTAAGGAATTAGATCAATCTACTTACCATAGCTAAATCCCTTTTAAGGGATAAGAAGAGTTCATACTGGCTAAAGCGCCTATATGACTCCATGTCTTTTGGGAGGAGCAGTGGTTGCTCCAGCGCCTCGGCAATGAGACTTGCTTTCCCTCATCCATAATTTCTGAGAGAGGCCTCCTAGGGGATAGGAGCACCATCCAGCACCAGCTTAGGAAACTAGGTACGAGGTCCTCGGCGCACATCTACTACATGAGAGTCATCTCGGCTCTCGGTGGACGAAGCCATTTTGCTCCAAGGGTCTTTGACCACTTTCTGTTGCTTGGGTCCCTTTGGAGGTGCCATCTCTTTTTCTTCGTTATCAGTGAGAGGCCTTTTCTTTTTTAGATCCGGTAATGGCTTTAAGCCGAGATCCGAGGGAACCTGAGGAGGAGGTAGAGGAAGAGCGACTGTTGTTTGAGATGTACCAATCTCTTTGGCCCAAGGTTTTTTGCTTCTATTCTTCATCAAGTCATTTAGGCTTTCCATGTCTTCTTCAGAAGAATCGTCTGGTACGTCTATTCTCTCTAGGAGAACACTGGATTGCCTGTCAATCTCTTCCTCGACGTCTAAAATTTGAACCCCTTCTGAAACTTCTCCTTCAAACTTGAACTTATCAATCTGCTCGTTAAGAGAAGAGGTTGAAGAAGCAACTCTTTCACCTACTGCTACTAGTTCTAAGGGAGCCTGCTGAATGGATTGGACAAGCAGTGGTATACCCTGCGGATTTGGATGTGGCACGGGGGCGAGATCAAACGGAGCTAAAAAGTCCTTCCGAGCAACGTCTATGTGGTTGATGCGATGATTTCCCTGTACTATCGCATTGCCGACCGGCTGAAAATCAGATGACTTCGACGTAAAACCGAGAATAAGATGCACGGCCCGGAGTTGGCCATCTTCACTTACAAAAATTTGTGATCGTAGGAGGTAATTAAGCGCGGTGACGTTTGTAAGGCTGAGTCGAGGAGAAACGTGTATTTTTTCTGTGGACATCACAATAAAACTTAGTCAGAAACTTGAAAATAATGATACAAAGAGAAGACCGAAGTATTAAAAAACAAAGATCCTAAATCTATTGTTAGGAAAACCTAAATCTAAGATGTCTCACTTGGCTCTCCTGGTTGGGTTGGGCAATGAAGTCCGTCATGCTATGCGCCCGAGATGATCAGATAGTCGTCTTTCATCCCTTTGTTAGATTTGGGAAGACAGGAGATGAGCCTAACAACTTCGGATTAGGATCTGAGATAGTATCCCGCCCTTTTCTGGCTACGACATTCGTACATATGTACCACATCGAGCTAGGTGAGTCCCAACCCTAGATGACGGTTCAAATCATCAACTGTTCCTAAGATCCTAAATACGTTAGGCGCACATTGGTCAAGGCTAAGCCTATGGTTTCGGAGATAGTCTCTGGTAACGGAGCCCATAGGGATGGTCATTCCCCCTTCTAGAAAGGCGATAATGGGGATTATAACATCGCCCACTCTACGATCTATTAGTAGCTTTTTTGGCGAACAATATCTTAAACTCATATCCTGAGGTATGCGATATGTTGCCATAAATGCCTCCATCTGGGCGAGGCTATCCACCAAATACCGAAATCTACCCATCTCAGTTAAAACAAAGAAGGGGAACCGCTAAACGCAGTGGCTGGGGAGTCACTACTCGGAGGCCAAGGAGGCTAACTGACGAGAGGATGAAAGGCTTGAGTAAATGAGAACTTACGCAAACTAAATCGGAGAATGATCTTTGAATTTGTGGAAAGATTCTCACAGATTCTGGGGAGAGTTAGAGTTGATGACTGGAAGAGCTTGGTGGGTGCGAATGCTTGAGTTCATTGAAAATCTGAAGATCTGTAAAGTAAAGGAGAAATAACCCCCTCTAAGGCTTTATATAGGGACAGATGAAATGGTGGGAGTTATCCCGCCCAAATTTGGAGGAAAAACCACGTTCATTGGATCAATAGCCCACCGTTGGATGCCAAAGACAAAGCGCTGCCTAGAGTAATTAATGGTGCCTTGGGAATATGGAAACGGCAATAGCAATGATGAAGCACCCAGACCTATGCTCATACACGGGTAAACTCAGATATTTTCGGTTTTTAAATTTTTTATTTCACAACAAATCAAAATCCTCTTTTTTCTCCTCGGATGCGAGGGAAAAATTAAAATTTTGAAGGGCTATTGTGGGGGTAAAAGCCCAACATCATGTGCTGGGCTTAAGGTCCAATTCGAATATCACTATGTATCCGAAGAGAAGAAAGTGGTTAGGAAGGAGTCCAGGTGGAAGAAATATACTTGGAAATGAACGAGGAGAATAGTCTGAAGAAAACCCTAATGGTCCGAAGAGGTCATTTTCCTCGGACACCATGGGGACTTGATCAAGCAAATATACGAAAGGTTTGAGTGATCTTTCCAACAACTTCAACGACAAGGACAAGTTTTGGGCATGCCTGGAGATGATAAGAACGGAGAAATATCTGAAAGGAAAAGCTGCTACCACCGTATTTAATGCACTGCAGCAACTTTCCTGGCCGCATTTATGTGGAGAAAACCCCTGAACAGTGCAATCTCAGCTACTACCACTTACGGAGAACTAAATCAGATATCTGATATGACATGTACTCAAGTGAATGCTTAGATGAAGAACAGGTGTACGGTGAAAATGAAAGAGAAGAAGAATATATAAATGTAATAAGCCTTTAAAGATAAGGGGAGAAAAATCTTGGGAAAAACTCGAAGAATTGTATTCACTTTTCAATCAATAACAAGTTTCTTCGTATTTGAGTTTATTTAGCTTTCAAGCGTGTTTTTTTGTCAGTTTATCCTAGTACATGAGAGTTTATCGTTGCTAGATTCACAGCCAGCGTAGCTTTTTCACCCACTCTCTACAAATTCATTGTTCTGGGTTCGTTGGACTCATAATCCTGACCTTTTGGGCTTGGACCACGGAATTTAAACCCTACATATATATATATATATATATATATATATATATATATAAAAGAGGGTGGGGTTTAATTAAAAGTGATTGATTTGAGTTTTTTTTTTAAAATGTCTCAATGATCTATCTATGCCAATCTAGGATAGTCAATTATCAGTGTATGAAGAGAGGATGGGGTGAAAAGAAAAAAAGATACCATCATTATAGTGTTTTTTTTTTCCCTATTGAGAATGTAATATTTTGGAAAAACTGTTGTGGAAATAAGATATTTTGTAATATTTTTAAAATATTTTTTTTTATAGAAAGACATTACTTTTTCGTTTTTTGAAAAACACACACACGGTGAGAGAATAAAATTCTAACACAAAAGCACATAATAAATTTCTAAATTTTTTTTATTTTATATATATATATATATATACCAGTAATTTTGAAGACATATTACTGGTATATATATAAAAATAAAAAATAAGAAAAGTTTTCTGTTAATTATTGATCCGAATTCCTAGGTTTAAATATATACAGATCGAAGATAACGTGACGGATCCTATTCCATCTTTAATAAAAAGATAAGATGTTAGAAAGGTCTCGATGTTCCTATTTTATTTATTTTTTCTTAATAAATTGATCCACCAACTATAAATCCAATTGAAAAACACACTTTTAATTTGTACCAGTACCCTAAAAATCAAACAAAAGTTTTTACTTTTCAGTTATATATATAAAAATGGTCAAGCCTTTTTAACTAGCTAGGTGACAAGTATATTCTGTCAAATATTCACGACTGTAAAAGCAGGATTTTATGATCGCAGGGTATAGTACCTCAAGGTTGTAGCCTAGTACACAACCACTTTCCTAACCAAAGATGCACATGATCTTTCGAACATTATAGATGTGTCTACCACACATCATTTTGTCTTTACATGCTTGGACTGGACATAAAGTTTTGCCTATATGCCAGGCTTATTTTTGTCTTGTTTTAGACCCTAGGCCTTCTTAATGCAATTTTAACTTGCATACATTTATAAACATATAGTTTTGGACATTACTGTGTCGTATTTGGATTAATATAGTACTATTGGTACTTTCGTGAAGAGATTGGTCTCGAAATTTATAATTTTATAGCATTTTGAAATTTCCCTCTTGTTTTTACGTGTGTGATAAATAAATTCTTCCAAAGAAAGTGAGCCTAAGAAGAGGATTATACCAAAAACCATGTAGCTAGAGGCCTTGAAATGAAGTTCATTGCCACATATGATGCCATATGTATGGCCCATAGAACTCTAAACCTCCCTAGCTCGCTTCATTGACCAGAAGTTTACAACTAGTTTTTCGGGTATGCCTTTAATGACCAAGCAATGCCAGAGAGATAAAAAAAATTACAGACTTTTTTCACAACTAACTTATGGTAGTATTTTTTCAAAAAAGTAACTTAAGGTGGTATGTTATGATTATTGCAATATTTCATGTTAAAGTAATGTTATTACCACAAACTATTTTACAACATTGTTACAAACCGCTGTTGTGGCCACTGGTTCTCATTTGAGCCTACTAATATCATCACTTTTTTATTTACCAATAATTAATTACTCACCATATCAGCAGTTTGTAAAAATTTTTGTAAAAAAATTTGTATCTCTAGCATTCTCCATCATATTAATCCATCATTGATACACTTTTATTGTACACTTTAACAAAATGCATGAAACTTCAATAGTTGTGAAAAAAGTATTATTATAGGCACCGAAAATAACACAAAATATTTTACACATGTTGCTTTTGTAGCGCGGAATGCTTGTGAGAGTGTGTGAGGGCTTGTTAGAGTGTGTGAAATACTCAAGAGAAAGTCTAGAGATATAAAAAATTTGATACATGTTGATATGGTAGATTCATTATTTTTATTATTATTATTATTATTATTATTATTATTATTATTTTTTGAGAATGTAATAGATTGTTAATAACATGTAAAAATGTAATGTCAATGATGGTACGAGATGAGAACTAGTGAAAGCTTACCAACTCACCAGTTGAGACAAAATTCATCAAATTTTTTTTGTATATAGCATTACTCAATTATTTATGCATAATTTTAGTGCCTATAGCATTAATGTTGTGAAAAATAAATTGTGAAAATTTTCGTGACTAGACTTAATATATCAAGTCTCATAAAAGAAGAAATCATTGCTTAATTAGCACTAGTACTTTTGGGACGGTCAACACACCTCAACCATAAGTCTCCTTCCTTTTGTTTTTGTGACGTAAAACTTGCAATCTATGGTGGCAAATTATTCAACCATCACATTATTTGTAGCTTGAAAGTTGCATCAAAGTGTTGTCCATTACTCTCTCCTCGTAGTTATTTTTCCCTGTCTTATAGCTAGTTGTCTAATGTTGTAACGAATCTTTGTCCAGTACTCTCTCCAGAATTGTCAGGGTAATCCGTTCGAGTAGTTTCTAAAATTCTATACACCTTTCTTTTCTTTTCTTTTTTTAATAGGTAGATAACGAGGGAGGAAGGAGTGGAGTTCGAACCAAAAATATGATGCCATTATAATTCTTAAGGTAATTCTATCGTAGAGTTTCTAAGATTCTATCCATCTATTTTGAAATAAACAAATTGAATTTTGCCCCACCATTAATAATTTAAATAAATATCAAAACTGTGATAGTCAATATTAAATCAAATATTGATGAGATGGCCAAGGGTGGAACCAAAAATTTTGGTTTGGGGAACCAAGGCTAAGCTCAGTCATATATGTGTTGTCAAAAGAAGTTACATGTTTACAAAACTATCTAATATGAGAGGTTTTGGTCTTTCTAAACTCTATTGAGTATACGAAGTCTTTACTTGGTCAATAACGACAACAACCAAAACCTTAGTCCTAGAATGTTTGGGTCGACTATAGGTTCTCGACATATTAGTTAGGGTTGGTCATATGCATTATCTTCCTCTATTCTACCTTACCTAAAGTTAGACTCTCTATTATTCTCTAAATTGACAATTCATTTTTTATTACAATCAGACCCTAAAAGATGTGGTTTCAAGCTAACAAAGTAAGTTTGAAAAGATCACTAACATGGACAAGGGGCCCAAAATTTTTCTTTTGTGGGGGGGGGGGGGGGGAGGGTTAATGGTGTTGGGGAGCCTCACAGAAATGGACAGGCCATGTTCCCATTTTTACTTACTAGAAAAGAATTTTAAAACTTTTTTATACACGTAGTTTGGCCCTTTGGATATAGCAAAATTGAATTCATTCATTTCAAAATAGTTTTAGATAAAATTTTAGAAACTCCATAATAAAATTATTATTATCCTACACTTTCAAGGATACTAATCTGTTTTGAAAGAAGGCAGCCAACTGCAGCAATTAGAGATCTTACATCAACCTTTTTTCGTTTTGATTTCATGGGTTGGGCTTGAAGTTACGTTAACTTTTCCATTTTTTGTGGGGGTGGGCTTGGAACTTCATTAACCTGTTTTGTCGGTCATGTCCCAATCTTCATAACAGACTAACGCTAGCTACTGCTGTGTTGTCTAAAGCGTTTTGGCAAATGGACAATATGTGGGTTTGTTTTTGTGTATGAGTGGAAAAGGACTCGATATTAGCCCGGCCATGATTAATTACAGACATATATCCAAATGAGCCCATTAACAAAAGTCATTTTCTTTTTGGTTGGATTCAGCTTAGAACGGGTCCATGCGGCTAGGGTTGTGCATCAGTCGGGTTAAGGAGTTTTTTGACCCAACCCATCATGGTGAGTTGAAAAAAATTCAACCCAACCCAATCCACATGTTTTGGGTTGGGTTGGGTTGAACCCATGGGTTTGACAATTTTTTTAATTACTATTATTATTAAATAGAACAGAAAAAAATATATCACACTTGCCACTTAAATTAATAAACAAATTATACATTAATCTATGAACTAATATACCAACTCAGTTATACATTAATATATGAACTAATACACATTAATATTGGCTTTTATATAAGATAGGAGGAAGAGTTAGTTATTTACAAAAAATTAATAAATTATTAATTATATAATATATATTAAATATATGGGTGGGTTGGGTCAAATTTGGCGGGTTTGAAATTTTATGACCCGGACCCAACCCGACCCGCTATAAAAAAAAAAAAATTTGTAACCCAACCCAACTCATCAAGCCCTAAAAACCGACCTAACCTGGCGGGTTGTGTTGGATTGGATCGGTTTTGGCGGGTTAGTTGCACACCACTTCATGCGGCCATGATTAATTATAGCGGAGTCCATGCCTCCATGGTACGTATTTTTCTTTTCTTTTCTTTCTTTATAAACTCATAGGTTATACACTTGTTTAATAGATCTATTTTTATAGGAAGAGAAAATGCCATCCAATCTAGTGGTCATTGACAAGTGACTATTCCTTTTTTTTTTTTTTTTTCTTTTAAAAGAAAAAAAAAAAAGTTGTCTTAAATTCGAGAAACCTCTTGGTTCTGCTTATTTTTTACTCAAAAATAAAGTCGAACCTAGAGGTTTCTCGAATCAAAATTCCATTTTTCGGCTAGATTCTCTATACGTGATTTTAAAAAGACTGTGTAATGTGACAGTTTTGTATCTAGCATTTTATTTTATTTTTTTTTCCCTGAGTGGAAGACTAAACTTAAGGTGGAGAGCTACTTGGACATTGACATTAACCATTAAAAATAAATTTGGAACTTATTCGGCGGGTGAATCAGAAAAAAAGCAGACCACATTTTCAAGTTTGTACTGACAGAATAAGTGCCTGTTAAGCCCATCATGCAAAAGTGGATTCAAAGAGTGACATAACATTAGAAATTGATGGATCCCACTAAATCCCATGCCTATATAAGACCCCCATCTCATGGCATTTCAAGACCAAGCAACCCACAAGAGAGCTAAAGAAAAATTACACAAAGTAAAGAACCTTTTAAGCCTCAATTGCCATGGCCTCAATGCAGTGCTACAAACCCAGCAACGAAATTTGTCAGCAAAAATGTCATGAAAACTCATTGGGCCAAAAGGTGCCTGAGATAGCTAGCCATGTACCTGTTCTTAAAGGAAAGAACCAAGGATCTGAAACAAGCAGCCAGACTTACTGCCAAAGCCAGACTGAGATTCAGGCCCAGTACAAATCCCAGTCCATAACCCCAGACCACACAATGTCCAAAACCCAGACACAGTGCTACAGCCAAACCCAGACCAAGCAAGTGGACCAGGGCCTAGCCAAAGCCCAGAGTACTCAATGCATGAGCCAGACCCATGCAACTAATGGCATGACATGTGAAGGAAACACCAAGAAGAGAGGTGAGCACAAGAAGAAAGAGAGGAGGAACCTTTTACAGAAGATCAAAGATGGCCTCTCTGGTCATAGCAGCGACAGCAGCAGCAGCAGCGAGAGTGACAGCGACAATGATAACTGCAAATGTGAAAAAAGGAAGGCAAGTAGTGTCACTAATTATGACAATAACATGTTCTCAAAAAAAATTATGACATTAACATTTTATGTGATTCAAACCGCATTTATTGACACAAGACTTTTATAATAGATATTGTAGAATTTAAACTTAAAACATCAATTTTATGATGATTACTCTTATAAAATTAGTTATAACATTAGTATGGATCTAGACTCTAGCCATCTAGGACAGTAGGACCAAAGCTCAATTTCTTTTTTTTTAATGGAAGTGTTTCTTTGCGAATAATATTTATAACAAGCGGCATATGGTTTGAATTAATTTACTTCTATTTTTTGTGTAAAAATTATTAGTTTACTTTTTCTTTTTTCTTTTTTAATTTCTCAATATATCTCTAAGATTACACAATTCTTTACTAATTTCTGTATTTGGTTTTTTGCAGAATTAAAGGATCAATCGCTGAGCATCAACTCAAATGATAATTAAGGAGAAAGATCCATTGTAACTCGCACAATAAGAAATAAATAAGTATGAGAAAATAAAGAGCCCAACTGAGTAGCCTACGAGTATGGTGTCTCATGTAAAAATAATGTAATATCTATCCTTTATGAATAATAAAAAACTGTTATGTATTAAAGAATCGTGGAATTTTTATCAAAAAAGAATAGTAGACTCCACTTACTTAATTTGCTTGAATTCACTAAAAAAAATGGCTTCTGGTGGAAACCTTTATGAGCACCGATACAGCATGTTTTTGTGAGGTAAAAGAAAACCCTCAAAAATATTTGATGAAAATGCAAAATTTTGTGTTAAAAAAAAAGGTCACAAATGGCATATCGCATTGTCAAGATTGTAGATTTTGTTGGAAGAAAATAGTCTCGTCATAATTTTCTTTAAGGGTAATATGGACGCCCTAACTAAAAGTATATATATATATATATATATATATTTTTTGTGAGGGTATATATATATAGAGTTTTTGTAAGGGCAATAAATTTTTTTATTTGAGAAGAAAACCTCGAAACTTTATTCAAAAAAACTCAACTATAATTGGCTAGAAGTACATGATGAAAGTGTGGAGGAATATTCACTATCCACACAATTAAACTACTAGCATATATGTCTCACATTCTTATAGGTTATGAGTTGTAGAGTTACTTAATCTACGAGTATGGGAAAAAGATATACTACAAAAGGCAAATGTAAATTGTTTTGCAGAAGCAATCAAATGATCAAAGAAGACGAGAGATTCATCCACACTTTCCAGAGCTTTGATGATGACCTCTGAATCTCCCTCAACTATAATAGAGGGTAGATCAAGTTCACGGGCAAAGAAGATATCTTTGAGGGAAATAGTAGTTGCTCATAGATAATAAATAAAATGTTGAATTATTTATTGAGGGGAATATTTGGCTCCATATTTTTTTGTAAGAGTAGAATTTATGTTATCTTTGATTTTCACATATTTGCAAGGGCTTGTTTAGACTTTCACAAATAATCAAGGAAATGTTATACTTTTTGTGAGAGGTATATATATAACCCACACAAATAACCAATAAAATTTCAATAACAAAAAAAAGGGAATTATTAGCACCACATTTTATAATAGAAGTTTCACTATTTTAAAAAATTATTAATTTGATCATTTTTATTATAAATTTTTGTTTTGATAAAAACTTGGTCTTATGATATGCATTCTTGTATTAGTTCTTACGATAAGTATTTTTTCCCACCACATGTGCCAACTTGATTGGGCATTCCGCACTGCGTCAATATTATTTTAAAGTAAAAATTAATGATAATTTAGTTTAATTTCTTTAAAGCCCCCAAAAGCCTATATTTTATATCACTACACGGATTGAGATTTCTTGCCAAGAATCTATATATTTCTAGATTGGGCTCATAGTCTATACATTCTTCAATTTATAAGATGAACTCACAACTCACAGGAGATGGTATCTTATGCGCTTGGCGCATACGCTATTTTTCCCGATTCACATATATTCTACAGCATGTAATGAGCTCATAATCCACGTTATTTATTGACTTCATGGATTGGGCATAAATTTCTATTTTCTTTACATCACAAATTAGATTGTGACTTACTACTTTGCTCAAAAAAAAAAAAAAGATCGTGACTTACTTAATTTCCCCACTTCACGCAATAGGTTCAAAGCCTAAAGCCCACTACTTCGCAGATTGAGATCAAATGCCAAACCTTGGTACTTCACGAAAAGGGTTTAATGCCTAAATCTTGCTAGTTCGGGAAATGGGTTCAAGGTCTAAATCTCGCTAGTTCACAAATCATGGCTCATGACGTTATTTTTCTCATATCTCATGGAATGGGCTTCCCGAGTAATAGC
The DNA here is from genome assembly GCA_023736055.1 of Quercus glauca. Lineage (NCBI taxonomy): Eukaryota > Viridiplantae > Streptophyta > Magnoliopsida > Fagales > Fagaceae > Quercus > Quercus glauca. Next base: position 68,476,038 of record CM043316.1, on the reverse strand, counting down.
CCTAGCTGTCATAAAATGGGCTAGTTAAATCATTTGGGCTATTCAAGTTGTGAAGCCCATGCACATCCAAAGCATTGGACCTATTTGAACAAGGCCCAACCATTCAAGCCCAAACCCAACTGTTTAAGAGACAAAAAGAAGAAATAGAAGCTTCATTTGTTGGTTACATAGGACAAAACAAAATATCAACAAATGGAGAGTAAGACACATTTACAAGGTCAAATATACCTTTTATACACTTACCCACATGCTGGGCCTCAACTTTCACTAATACTTGCTAGATCAACGTCTCTTTTTCTCTTACAAAGACCAAATTAAATCTTTGATACAAGGAAAAATCTTTAAAATCCATGACTGAGAATCAAGCAAAGCTTAAGAAATATGCTATATATTTATCCTCACCCACAACAAATAACTCGACTTATCACTTCAAGCTCTAATTCATGGTTCAAGCCCATGAATTTTCATGGAGGAAGGGAGTTATGATTTGGAGGGCCAAGTAGTTTCTTAAGTAGCTCCAGCAGTCTGCAGGATAGACCTTCACAAGAGGCTTGGCATGTTAAAATGGTCATCTAAAGTCAGTGCACAGTAGATCTCTTATTGGCCTTCTATCAAAGGAACCAAAGACAAAAACACCATCATCTTCAAAGAAGAAACAGTTTCTGCCTTTATCTTCTCCAAAGGAATTTATCTACTTGAAGGACGTTTGTCATCGTATTCAACTCGGATTCGAGAGATTGTGTTGTGGGGCCGAATAGGCGTTTATCGACTTGAAGGACCAAATCGCAAGCTCCAGTTCTAGGTAGTTTGCTCCTTGCTCGATCTTGAGAGCGTCAGGGAGAGAGATGTTAGAGAAAATATTTTTAAAAGGAAATATTTAGCTATAGTACCTTACCCAATGAGGGGAGGTATTGTAGTTTATCATTTTTTTTTTTTTTTTACTATAGTATTTTTGGTGTCTAAAAAAGGGAAATATGGAAAGCTTGATGCAAATGCAAAGGACCTAAAAAGCTCACACTAGGTATTCATATTCTTTGGTTCCCTTAAAATCAAATATTTTTAAGCTGGTAAAGACTCATCCCTTGTTTTTATTTGAAATCTTTTAGATATGAAGCAAAATGGATATTGTTCCACTTTTTCTTAGAGATTTCTCTATGAACCATATGAACAAGAGTTTGAAGAAGGAGACGAGAATGAGTCCTCTACCCACAATAGATGAGGAGAATTTATCTAATCAAAAAGTTTGGAGTCATATAATATGACACTACAAAAAAAATTGCTATTAGCGATGGTCAGAGTTCATCGCAACAACACAGAAAGCCGTCGTAGATTAGTATCGCCGATGGCAAAAGGCCGTTGACGGCCGTCGAAAAAAGCTTTGTCGGTAATACTATATTACCGACGAGGCCATTGCTAACACTCATTTTCAATAGCACAACTCCGTTGTAAGTACTTGATAATTGCCGTCGTAGATTCAACTTCATACGAGGAAGTTGGAAGACCAAATACCTTTTACGACGACCTTAGGCCGTCATTAATGCATAGTTTCGATGAAAAAATGCCGTCGTAATTATTTCATTTGTCATCGACACTACAACTTCATATATGGAAGTTGTATGACCAAATACTTTCTACGACGAACTAAGGCCATTGTTAATACCTTTTTTTGACGAATAAAAGCTGTCGTAATTACTTGGTTTGTTGTCGACAATGTAACTTCATGCGAGGAAGTCAAACGACCAAATACTTTCTACGATGAACTAAGGCCATTGTTAATGCCCTTGTTTTGACGAATAAAAGCTGTCGTAAGTACTTGGTTTGCCATCGAAAATAACTTTTTTGATGAACTATAGTCATTGTTAATGTAGTTTTCCAACGACTAAAAGCCATCATAAAATCCTTGGTTTGTCATCAACAATACATTATCAATGTGACCATTTACCATTTTTGATGAACTTTGATTGTTATTGAAACATATTCACCATGTCACTAACACATTATTTGCAACAAAATAATTTTGTCGATAATAAAAGAGAGATCATTTCTAATATTTTAATTGCGAGGAAACATAAATCTCCCAAAAGTTTCTCACTTCAAATAACAAGCACAAATCCATAATTGTCCAAAACTAGAAAGTGCATTATGCAATAAAAAAAAATATCAAAATGTCTACAAAATAGAATCAAATGTTCATTAATACATGAAAACTATAATATCCTTCACCAAACTTGAAAACATAAATATTGGAAGATCAATCATCATTTGAGTCAGTATTCTCCTTCTGAGAGCCATCTGAGTCAATATTTTCCTCCTCAGAGTCATCTTCTGTGTTTTCGTGCACATTTTGATTTCCTCCTCTAACATTAGTCTGCAATATTTTGATTAAACTAAATAAGTATACAAAAAAATTATTACTATGCATATTATATTTACAATACATCATAAAGATATTGAAACGTATTATTTAACAACATCAACAACAATCCCCACAATGAATAATAATGGTATTATCAACATCAAATAATACAAAATCCTTACTAACAAGAACCTTGTAGTTCTCTTGTGCATGAGAACTTCAAAGAATAAATTTGCCACAAATAATCACATTAATAACATTTTCATAACAAACACTACAAATCATGTACTTTGCATGGATAGGTAAACAGATACTAATCTAAATAACATATTTTTAATCTAAATTTAGTGATCCAAATAATTGAAATCTATAATAGGCAACTTTACAACTTATTTCAACAATCTCAAGAAAATAGCAAAAAATATTAATGTTGATTATACTGAAAAATATATAAATATATCTCTGTAGTAGGTTCTTGCATAGAATTAAGGCCCATCTTTTTCAAAACATTTGCTATCATAAGAGGCATTTTCCTCTTTCAATCGATTGATTGTTCCCTCCAATTCCATTTTCTTAGCAAAACTTTTATCCTCTACTTCTTTCAAACAAAGCTCAAAATCAAGGACCACATTAGAAATATCAATATAAAGATAAAAATAATTTGTTCTCATTCATAATATGAAAATAAAATACAACTAAAAAACTAAATTAACAACACCACCTCTGAATATATTGTAAATTAACTAACATGAAAATCTTAATTAAATTTTAGAAGTCCACTAATTTAATTAAATAATTAAATACAAATAACATGCACAGCTTCAACAAATTGCTAAAGTTACTTTTAAGTTAAATAAATAAGTAAAAAGAAAAAAGAACTATTCTGATGCTTTTTATTTGCATGGTGCAAATCATTTTTATTTTTTTGTTTTATCAAATTGAAAAGTGGTTTTAGATTGAAAAGAATCCCTCCCAAATTGAATAAAACCATTATTGCTCTCATTCCGAAGCAGTTAGGGCTTGAAACAATCAATCATTTCCGTCCCATTAATTTATGTAATAGCATTTATAAGATTTTTTCAAAGATTTTGGTGCTAAGGATGAAACACCTAATGCCTACCCTTGTCTCTCCTACGCAAACAGCTTTTGTTTCTGGCAGGAGAGGTATGGATAACGTCATTGTGGCTCAAGAACTTGTGTATACTTTAGAAAAGAAGAGAGGGAATACTGGTTTTATGGTGATAAAGTTAGATCTTGAGAAAGCGTATGATAGATTGGAATGGAGCTTTGTGAGAAGCATGTTATTCAGCTTTGGGTTCCATGAAGACACAGTTGAGCTGGTTATGAGTTGCATTTCCTCCACTTCTGCCTCTTTGTTGGTTAATGGGAGTCAGCTTGAATCGTTTAAACCATCAAGGGGGTTGAGACAAGGCGACCCAATATCCCCCTATATCTTCATATTTTGTATGGAATTCTTAAGCTCCCTCATAAATAAGAAATGTGAAGAGGGTAAGTGGATTAAAGTGAAAGCTTCACGTGGTGGTCCCGGGTTTTCTCATTCTTTTTTTGCTGATGATTTGCTTCTCTATGCCAAAGCTGACCGGGATAATTGTGAGGCAATAGTTGAGGTGTTGGAGGAATTTTGTGAGCTCACGGGGCAGAAGATTAGTAGGGATAAGTCCAAAGTGTTTTTCTCCCCTAATATGCTTGAAGAAACAAAGGATGATTTAGCGCAGTTGCTGGGGATAAATAAAACTTCTAATCTAGGTAAATATCTCAGATTCCCTATTTTGCATAAAGGGAGACGACGAAATGACTTCTAATTTGTGGTGGAAAGAGTTCAAGCGAAATTGGCAGGATGGAAAACCAAATGTCTATCTCCTGCAAGCCGAATTGTGCTTATTAAGGCAGCAGTGACTACCATTCCAGAATATACTATGCAATGTTATAGAATATCAGTTAGAATTTGTGATGAAGTTGATAAGCTTGTTAGGGACTTTTTATGGGGGTCGACGGTGGAGAGGAAGAAGATGCATATGATTGGATGGAGTCATGTTACGATGCCTCAAGATCTTGGGGGATTGGGTATTTTCCAAATGAAAGCCCGAAATACTGCTCTATTGGCAAAGCTTTGCTGGAAGATTGCTTCTAGCCAAAACTACCCTTGGGTGCAAATGCTAATAAGTAAATATTTAACTGCTACTAGAATTAGTGAAGAAGGTAGAATGCTCCCCGCTTCAAAAATCTGGGCTGCTTGTAAAGAAGGAGGAATTATTTTTAATAAAGGTTTGAAATGGGCAGTTGCAAATGGTGAAGAGGTGGGTTTTTGGGATGATTTTTGGCTCCCTTCAAGTCCCTTAAGGAAGCAGATTGAGGGTCCCCTTGCTGAGGGGGAAAATAATTTGTCAGTTAAGATGTTCTTATCTAACGCAATGAGCTATCCTTCAATTTTTCAGAAACCATTTTGAAGGACATTGAAGGTATTCCGTTAACTTTGTGTCCTGAATTGAAGGATAGGCTTATTTGGGCATATTCCAAGGATGGTTCTTTCTCCTTAAAGTCTGCTTATCTCCTTGCCAAAGGTTTAAATCCTTTGAACCTTGCTTCTCATCCTTGTAGGTGGGTTTGGGATGCTTACACTACTCCAAGGATCAAATTCTTTTTGTGGCTTGTTTCTCGGAATAGTATTCCTACTCGTGTAGTGCTTGGTTCAAAGGGTTTCAACCTGTGTTTAACTTGTGAAGTGTGTGGACTCTCAGATGAATCTATTATACATGCTTTGCGTGACTGTCCTGGGGCTAAAAGAGTGTGGACAAAGTTGGGCATTCAGTGTACAAATCAAGAGTTCTATGATCTCCCTTTACCGGAATGGCTGAAGAGCAATTGCTGCTCGGTACAGTTTTTTGCTTGGCCTTGTATTCCTTGGAAAATGTTATTTCCTCAGGCTCTTTGGCTTATATGGCTCCAACGGAATAAGGTAATTTTTTGTAATGGAAGTTTTGATACGAAGATAGCTGGTCATTGCATTAAAAAAGGAGCTGAGTTCTTTGCTATTGTGCCTGAAAACCACATAAAACCGAGTAGAGTGTTGACTCGGGTGTCCTAGACTAAACCCCAAGAGGGGTGGGTGAAGTTGAACTCGGATGGGTCAGTGTTAGAGAACTCGAAGAAGGCCGGTGGAAGAGCTGTGATTAGAGACAGTAATGGGGACTGGATTGCGGGTTGCTTAAGGAAACTTGGGAACACATCTTGTATTCTGGCTGAGTTGTGGGCGCTTAGAGATGGGCTTCTTTTGGCAAAACAGCTTAGTTTAGATAATATTTGTGTGGATATGGATGCTGAATATCTTGTTTATTTGCTTTCTAATACTTTTGTAGTTAATCTTAGTCTTGAACCTTTATTATCCGATTGCAGGAACCTAATGAAAACGTTCCTTAACTGTACTGTGGCGCATGTTTTAGGGAGGCAAATAGGTGTGCTGATAGATTAGCTAGGATGGGGGCTGATCTGCATTCAAACTACCTTATTTTGTATGATCCACTGCCTGTGGTGGAAGACCTCCTGGCTAGTGATAAAGCTAGCCATTTTTGTAATAGACTTGTGGTGCCTTAGTTGTATTATACTTGCATGGTTTACCAAAAAAAAAAAAAGTGGTCAGTACTATTCTAGTCTCCACCTGTAGTTTTATAGACAAAAAAAATTTCAACGGTCCCCACATCAATAGTTCTTTATTTCTTCTACCTCTAGTTTTGCTCTTCTCTGAGCCTATTGTACTTTTATGCAAGCAATCACTGCTCGTCTAGTTTTCAATTTAACTCCAATTTTTTTTAATCTTTTTTCGAAAATAATAGGAATAGGACAGCCATGGACACAACTACAAATACCTTAAAATTTACAAGCACAGATAATAGGAATAGGACAGCCATGGACAGCCATGTATAGTCACTGATTTCACTCTGTAACCCCCTTTGACTAAATGAAATCACAAAACAAGAGAGAGAGAGAGAGTGAGTACCTAGCAAGCAGCAAGTAGGGGAGATGGTCAACGGTGGGCTGCTAGAGGGTCTATGAGAAATAAAGAATGAGAGCAAACCCTTTTTTCTTAGAATCAAATGAGAGCAAACCTGATAGTGAGTTAGAGACCTAGAGGCTAGAATGACAATCGGCGCTTTTGTTTCTCTTCATTATTATTATTATTATTATTATTATTATTATTATTATTATTTTTGCATTTAATGAGTTATTGTGACAAACATTATATCTGTTGTGGCAAACATTTTTGTCATAATAGGATATCCATTATAACAGCCATGCAAAGCTGTCTCAAACTCAGCTATTGTGACAACAATTGTGCTTTGTGACAATAAATTCTTTTTATTTTTTTGAAATTCAACTAGAATTAGGAAAAATTGCAGTGGGAACTCTCCCTCTAGAACTTAAAAAAAATACAAATTTTAAGATATTTAGTACAACTTTTTCTTATTTTTTAGTTTTTCAACAGGTTGTGAAGAGATTTGTTGTTATAAGTATTTTGGTGCTTGATAAATTTTGCGTTATTATTCAAAAATTGTCAGTAATGTATGTACTAATCATTATTGAACTTTGGTAAAGAAGATTTTCTAAAAAGGCATGAAAGGCGAGAAAACCCTAAAACACAAAAGAATACCTACAACCCACTCAAAATCTCCATAGTTAACCTAATGTGATCCTATTGAGTGGTCACAGACCTAACTTCGATGGTTGATCATGTTTGACCAATTTTGACAAAATTTTGCAAACTTTGACTACACATTTCTCACAATCCGACCGTCTGATTGTTGTCATACTTCACCAACACCAATATCTCACAACATTCTTCCAATCCAACGGTCGGATTTTGGATTTGACTCTAGAGAATTATGGACATGTGTTGTACCAACACACCAAGAAATTTTGATTGGTCACGTTCTACTAATCCAACCGTTTGATTGAGCTCAAAATTCATCAAAACCAATATTTTATCCCACTCTTTCAATTCAATGGTCAATTTTTAAATCTAACTATGGCATAAGATGGACGCGTGTCAGATCTGCCTATAATGAAACTTCAATCACTAAAAATATCTAATACTCTACTAATTAAGAGAGTTATACGTTATATAAATATTACTAAGAATCAAGAAAATGATATGCAAAATACAACCAAAAACCTACAAAATGATCTCGAATGGATTTGCATATGATTTTTGACTTTGCCATTTTAAAACTTGAAACTGATAAAAGCATGAAAACCTTAAAACATTGACCAATACCCAATACCCAAAACACACTCAAAACCTCCCTACTCAACATAATTTGATCCTATCGAGTGGTCATAGACCCAACTTTGATGGTTGATCATGTTTAGCCAAATATTCACCAAGTTTTGCAAACTTTGACTACTCATTTTTCACAATTTGACCGTCTAATTGATGGCATACTTTGCCAACACCAATATCTCACCACATTCTTCCAATCCAACGGTTGGATTTTGGATTTGAGTTTAGAGCATTACAAACATGTGTGTTGTACCAACACATGAAGAAATTTTGATTGGTCATGTTCTCCTAATCTAACCGTTTGATTGAGCTCAAAATTCATCAAAACCAATATTTTATCCTACTCTTTCAATCCAATGGTCATATTTTAAATCTAACTATGACACAAGATGGACGCGTGTTGTATCTGCCTATAATGAATTTTCAATCACTAAAAATATTTAATACTCTACTAATTAAGAGAGTTATATACTATATAAATATTTAATATTCTACTAATTAAGAGAGTTATAAACAATTCCATTACCATACATTCTTTCTTTTTAAGCAAATTAACTATTTACGACGGTCAGCATGTTTGTCGTAAATACAAACTCAATTAGAAGAATAAAAAAATTAATTGTGATGGACAAATGTTGTCACAAATGTGAAAAGTAAGGGGGGAATTTTCCCTCCAAAATATTTTACCATTTTCGATGGCTTCATGTCTGTCGCTAATACCCTTTTTTTTTTTTTTATATTTACAATGAAATAATGTTTGTTGCAAATAATAACACCATAAAAAATATATATTTTGTATTTTCAATGCACAAAGGCCATCATAAGTGTTAATAGTGCCGACGGTGTTTCTTCTGTCGTCGTAAATAATACCCTCTTTTATATTTACGATGAAAGATTGTTTGTCACAAATACTGTCACCATAAAAAATATATATTTTGTATTTCCAACGTACCAAAGCCGTCAAAAGTGTTAATAGTTCCGATGGTTTTTCTTTGGTTGTCGTAAATAATACTTTACTAGCGATGAACATTTTTATGCCGTCATAAAAAGTAAGGCGGGAACACTTCCCTCCAAAAAAAAAGCACATTTTCGACAAAAATAATAGGCATTTTTGACAAACTCATTTTGCCGTCACAAATGTGTTAATATTTGACGAGTAATTGTCGATAGAAGAGATTTGCTATCGAAAAAGCTAGTTTTTACGACGGCTTTTTGGAGTCGTCGAAAAAGTTTCGTTGCAAATAGCAATCATTTTTGTAGTGTGATACCTTTAGGGTTTTCTACTAAATTGTGTTGAAAGGCTTAATAGATTAGGATTTTTCTATTGGGCTAGGTCAACTTAAATTTATGTTTTGGTTGCCAGCCAAAAACAAAAGTTATGTTTAAAAATTTATGTCCAAAGGCAGCCAAAAACATAAGTGGCTAACATTTGCACATTTTTGCCTACAACATATACACTTTACATGATACTATTCATATAAACTAATAATTGCCGCATAATCCTCCACCCCAATAAAGAAAAGAAATTCCAGTCTAGCTCGATCCATTGCCTCTAGTGTACCAAGCAAAATGTTGTTTGTTTGAATGGAAAAAGAAGTTTTTGAAATTTCAATCACATACGTACTTTACTTTAATGAGAGAGAGAGAGATAGAGAGAAGATTGCAATTAGAACATAGAATTTCCATTTTTGTCAGTTTATTGTGCTCCGTTGGTCATTGTGGGGGGTTGGGGGATCGGATTCTTAGAAGAGACCAATTAGTATGGGTTGGGTCACACAGTCTATCCTTTCGTCTTTTCATCTTCAATGGGCGGTGAACAAATTCCTTTGAGTGAAGGAAAATGTTAAAATAAATTGGATTTTATAATATAAGAATTATAAACTGACATAATAGTGAATGTGAGACTGCCATTTAACAATATGAAAAACTAACATAATAGTTCTCTAAAAAAAACCATATTAACAATATAATAAATAAAATTTTAAAATATATTCTTGTTATACATTTAAAAGTTCACGCACGATGCAGTAGTTTATAAAAATCGCTAATTAAAGTTGTGTTTTGAAAACACAGTTTTAGTTATAATTGTAAGGTTGTGTTTGTGTCCTGCAAACACAATATGTACCACTGCTCAATAAAAAAATTATGTAATAAAATTGGTTATAAACTTAGTATCACTCAACTGAAATTAATGCATGAAGTCTGGACATCTTACTTCCTGTTATGGAAATGGGGAATCTAATCCTTGGGCATCTTCAAATTATAAAAATGATTGGTGATTGCATTTCTGTCCTGGATCTTTTCGGCCTCTTGTAAAGCATCTTCAAAAGCTGCATGCATGATATAAAAATTTAAAGGAATCCCCACTTTTACAGATTAATTAATTCGAGAACCGATTTCTCTAAGCCTATATATAAGAGCTCTTGCACTGCCTTGCAGTACCAAGCAACCACTTAAGAAACCAAGAGAGCTAGAGTGATATCCACTTGCCTCAGTTGCCATGGCCTCAATGCAGTGCTACAAGCCCACATACGAAACTTGCCAGCAAAAATGCCATGAAAGCTCTCATGGCGGGCACAAGGTGCCTGATATGGGTAGCTGGGGAATGAAAGCAAATCACCATGGAGGCTATGGCTATGGGATGGCCAACAGCGAGACTTACATGCATGACCAAACCCATGCCTACTACCCAGACCACAACATGGCTAAAACACAGGCTCAGTATTATGGTCAAACCCACAGCCACTACCCAGAACACACCATGTCCAAAACTCATGAGGCTTATAAGTACCATAGCCAAACCAATGGCCTTGGTCGCCCCTCTGACCACCACGCAATGGCCCATGCTAATTACGGCCATGGCCAAGCCTATGGTCATCATGCATCTCATGGCATGAGCATGGCTTGCCAAATGAAATCTGAGAAGAAAATGAAAGAAAAGCATGCATCTCAAGGCATGAGCATGGCTTGCCAAATGAAGAGTGAGAAGAAGATGAAAGAAAAGGGGTCTGAGTATAAGAAGGAGAAGATGTCATACAAGAAGAAGTCCAAGTCAAGCAGGAGGAGCTGCAACGATTCTGATGGCAGCAGCGGAAGTGACAGCGATTGAAGATAATGACTGCATAAAAGCAACGTAAGAGTCATAAATTAACTATATGGGCTAATAAGTTCTTTCAATCACAATCTATCATATGTGCTTTTTTCTTTTTCTTTTTTACAAAAAAAAAATATGTTGCTTTTTTTTTTTCTCATATTAGTAACTGGAGTTTAAAATAGAATAATATATATATATATATATAGTTGGTAAAGCATAAAATAAAACACAAAGAGACGAGAATTTATACTTTTCAAAAATCTCAAAAAATTGAAAAGTTAATAAGCAATTAAAAGGATCTCTCCATGAAAATACAACTCTTTACTTTCATTATCAGCATTTTTAACATAACTTTTCTTTTTAATTGCATGCAGGACTTAAGAAGCAGCTATGTGTGATCGGATTAAATGAAGGTGCTTTGGCAATTATACAATAAGTAAATTAAGAAGACTAATAAGAGTAGATGCCCAATGAAGTGGCTTTATGAATATCTATATCTTGTGTCCTATGTAAGACTATGGACTATCTATGTTGTGGTCTTTAATAAAAGTCCGTTTAACATCCGGGGATCTTTTTTTATGCAATACCAGAAATATCTACCCACATGGTTTAGTTTAAGACTGAAAGAATAGCAATCCAAATGCACAACCTTAAAGAGAAGTAATTTTAGAAGTTATTGCAGAAAACAGATTGCTGAGGATTTGAGTCTTGGCACATGAACCGAAATGCCATCCAAAACTAATGATTAAATCTATTCATATGTGAACAGACGATATCAATACAATTAATCATATAATACCTCCAAGAAAAAGGTTTGCCGCAGACGGTGTAGAACACATGCAAAAGGTTACCTTACTTTAAGAAAAGGTAAAGAAAGTGATCAGTTGATATTGATATACATATAGTTGAATCCAAATCCCTTTAATTTAAGTATTTGGGTTAGACTGTCACGGTATTATTGATGTGCTCTTAGTTGTGTTTAGCACTAACAAGCTATGGCCTTAAATGACACAACCAGATTAAAACTGGAGAATATTTGTAAGAAAGTTGTTACCTTGCTCTAATTAATCTAAACAACTGCCCCAACAATCAATCACACTCAAATAATAAAATTTCATCACAGAAAGCATTTTTTTTCCATTCTTCATGAGACAAGATTACATAACTTTCCTTTTCATCACCAATTTCTGTCATTTTATCTATATTTCTTAGACCATGCGTCTTATTATATAGTATGCTCTACTTGACTGAAATCTAGCTTTCTTTTTTATCACGCATCTGTATCACCTTCAGCCAAGTTTCTTAGACCAGGTGTTTTAGACCAAGCATCTTACTGATAACCTCCACAAGAATGATCTACATTATACCTTTGGAAACGCCAAGCTTGGATCACCAAGCATCCGCATGGTATTCCACCTTTGCTATGGAAAATATGCGCGCTCCATTCAATCCATGTTTGGTCGCACTTTCTTGTTCTCAGACTTTCACCTTAACTGAGAGGAATGTATTTTTTGTTGGGAAAAAATAGTTAAAGGGGAGCAACTAAGATAGCTTCTTACCTACAGGAGTGATCATAGTAACATTTTAACTGCTCTTGAGCTAAAATTCCATACCATAGTCGTTGATGAGCAACTAAGATCAATGTTAAAGATATGGTGGTTTCAAGGACAAAACCCTTTATATTATCTTAGTGCAAATTGTAATCAGAATCCTCATCCTAATTATACACATGGTCCTAACTATATAATTATAACCAAATGTGTATATATCCCATATCATTTTAAATTTTAAATAATATGGCACCATGTACACAATTACATATAAGAAAAAAAATCTTAAATTAATCCTCCATATTCTTTCTCCCGAACATTTTTTCTCTTTATTCTTCTTAATATTTTTCTATTTTAACACAAAAGGCCACAATTTTGGTAGCTTAGTCTATCAACAAACATAGAGGATTTTTATATTTCGACCTTAGCAATTTGCATTTGTGCCTTAAAGCCCTAAACCACTACATTTTTACTATTTGGCTCTCAACATGTTATAATATATTTATTGAAGATTGTGTGTGTGTGTGTGTGTGTGTAATCTTAGGTTAATCCTGGATGAAGCCTTTGCTAGGATTTAGATCAAAAAATTCTATGATAATGTAATCTTGAATGAGTCTGCAATGTGTTATCAAAGTACAAGTTGTAATGTTCAAGATGAAGCTCAAAGAGTAGAGGATTTCTAGGGACGTACAACCCTTCAGTTGATGCTTGATCCATAGAACAAGTCTTTGATAGTCTTTCAAATGTAGCTTAATTGATCAAAAAAACTATTCTCGATAGCAACTCAATAGATCAAGAATTGAAGATAAAAAAAAAATCTGATGTGTGTTAAATAGAATTCTCTCTCTATATATTAAAGTAATCGTAGAATAACCATGGAAAATACTTGGAATAGGATTCTCTCTATTTAAATGGAGAGGCCATTTCAAGGTTAAGAACTTAAAATTTTATTTCATATATACTAAAGAGTCTATTTCTCTTCTTCTTCATTTGAAATCTTTTTAATTGCTTAGTTAGTTTAAGCAAAATAACACACTTGCTAATGAGCACTAGATCTAGTGCCTCTTCTTTAGAAAATAGATATGTACTATTTTTGTGATAAACATGATTATTTTATAACCGAGGATAATTAAAAATTAGATATTTTTAGTGTCGGAATCAATTTTCAATTACAACAAATAAACTATTGATTTAGTGAGGCTGCAGTAGAGTTGTTTATTCTTAACTTAGTTCTAAATTTTGAAAGGTATATATATAAATCTTGGGTTGAGTTCAAATTATACATGGTGTACCCAAAATTCTTTATTTGGATGCAAATTTTGATAAACTCACCGTTAGATTACATTATCTTCATATATTCTTCATACTTACAAAATTTCAAGATGATTAAAAATCAATAACCATAACATAAATCAATTTTTTAAATTCAAGTTTGTAGTTTAAAATAATGTATGAAAGATGAGTTTTTGAATCAAATGATAAATAAAATACGATTAACATAATTGGCATGTAGATTAAAAACATATAGAATATCTAATCCAATTGTGGGATTTTCAAAATATAAATTCAATAATAAGTTATTGAATGATTTAACATTGTTTAGAATTATACCAAGTATAACTTGAATTTAACCCATAAATATTTTAGAATCGATTATATTTGTTTGTTGACAAACAAACTCTACTTGTATGATTTGATAGTTCATGAAAAAATATTATTAAGAATAGGAGTTTACCGTTTTCAACCATGGAATGAGTATTTCAAATTACAAATATTATCAAAACTAAGCTTTGCAACCATGAATATGTTTTGCGTTAGCTTTCTATTAGATCATTTACCTTTTAAATTGAATGGAGAAAGCCTATTTTATGATTAAGATTAAATTTCTCAAAATTAAAATGATACGTAAGTGCCACATCATTTTAATTTTAAATGATATGATACTATATGTACCATTAAAATAATAAACAAAAACAAAAATTTTGACTATGAATAAGATTTTCTCCCATTTGTAAAATAGATCATCTAAATTTCAAGTAAAATGGAGAGGACATTGATTTTTGAGATGCATATCTGTTTTAATAATCCTCTTACAACAGAAATATTTGAATAATTAATGTGAAAAACCAATGAGGGAAACTAGACAATAATATGGAAATTGGTTAACTTTGGTCAGAGAGCATGAACTTTAAACATTGAATTTCTACTTTGGGTACGCCATAGCTTGAAAAATGAATTTAGTAACTTGTATTTCATTTCATTTATTTTACTAATTGCAGAGAAGATAGTTCATGCTCATGGCAAGATGGCAAACCTTATGCTGATCTAATCCACCCTATTGACAAACTTAGCTAAAAGTGCATGACTATTATACTAGGATAAATGGTCACCACAGAAAGCAGAACCTAAAGCCTAATGCATATAATTAGTTTATATTCCTCCACTCCAATAAAGAAAACAAATTCCCATCTCCACTGCCTTCAATGCCCCAAAAAAAAAAAAATCTGGTTTGTTTGAATTGAAAAAGAAGCGCTTGAAACTTCTATTCCGACACATGCTTATTAAGCTTGAGAGAGGAGAGCTCAACACGGACATCAGAAGAAAGAAATAGCATTTTCCAATTTATTGGATTCTCGTAAGAGACCAAGTAGTATGGGTTGGGTCATAGCCTCTAGCCTACCGTACGTCTAAAGCGTTTTCAATGCGCCTTGAACAAATTCCTTTTAATGGAAATAATTAATGTAAATTCGGACATGTCAGTACATGTACTTACATACATTGAAACAATAAGTTTGAAGATACAAAAATTTTTATACTTTCTTTCTTGTTGTGGATGTGATTTATTATGGCGGGTAAATGTGATAAGTTTACTTGAAAATATTTAATATAACCTATTGTAGTTTAGATTATTTATTTTTTTATGTTTTTATAACACAATGCACTTGCATGATACTTTTTTTTTTTTTTTTTTTGTCTCAATCCCATAAAGAGAAATGATATTTTAGTGAACTTAATGCCACCTTTATCTTGTTGCAAATATAATTTTCCAACTTTACAAGTTGTGAGAAAAAAAAATGTATTCTTGATATTTCTCATATAAAAATGGGAATTTTATTCCATTTTCATGTGCAATTTCAAGTAAAAAATTAATTGTAATTCTTTTTATGGATCCTATTGTCATATCACAAAAGCATATTCAAAACTTGGATAATATATAGAAATCTGAAAGAATCCCAATTTTTTTAATTAATTAATTTTAAGAAAGAAAATAATAGGTCCATACCAATAGCAGTATTAAATTAATAAATAAGTAAATAAATGAAAAATAGCTCCAATTTCTCTTTGTCTATAACTCTATGTGTAAGATCTCTTGCATTGCCATCCAGTACCAAGCAACCACAAGAGAAACCAAGAGAGCTAGAGTGATATCCACTTGCCTCAGTTGCCATGGCCTCAATGCAGTGCTACAAGCCCACATACGAAACTTGCCAGCAAAAATGCCTTGAAAGCTCTCATGGGCACAAGGTGGCTGATATGGGTAGTAGCTGGGGAATGAAAGAAAATCACTAGGGACACCATGGAGGCTATGGCTGTGGGATGGGAAACACCGAGACTTACATGCATGGCCAAAATCATGCCTACTACCCAGACCACAACGTGGCTAAAACGCAGGCTCAGTATTATGGTCCAACCCATAGTCACTACCCAGAACACACCATGTCCAAAACTCACGAGGCTTATAAATACCATAGCCAAACCAATGGTCATGGTCACCCCTCCGACCACCACGCAATGGCCCATGCTAATTACGGCCGTCAAGCCTATGGGCATCAAGCATCTCATGGCAATAGTCATCATGCATCTCATGGCATGAGCATGGCTTGCCAAATGAAGAGTGAGAAGAAAATGAAAGAAAAGGGTTCTGAGTATAAGAAGGAGAAGATGTTCTACAAGAAGAAGTCCAAGGCAAGCAGGAGGAGTTGCAGCAACAGCAATGGCAGCAGCGGAAGTGACAGCGACTGAACATGACTACATTAAGGCAAGGCAAGAACCATAATCTAACTAGAGTAATAACTAATGCACACACTACTGCATACAAAGTATACAGCCACTTTTTCTGCACTAAACTTATGACTTAAGTCAGGATTTCCATTTCAAAATTGTGACGTCAAGTATTTTCGGCAAAAAAAGAAAAAAAAAATTTGTGAAATGCAAAAAATTACTTGCATGAACTTTGTGTGTAATATTGTTGTGAAATAAACACCCTTTATATATCAAATTATATGTAACAAGTCTCATCAATTGTAACTTGTCATATGTTGCCTTTAAGAAAAAATAAATAAATAAATATCTTCAAATTTAAAATAAGTAAATAAATCAAGACACATGATATATTGTTAGTCAGTGAGCTATAAAATAAAACTTCTAAGAGTAGATAGAAATATATATATATGTGTGTGTGCGCGCGCGCGTGCACGTACGTGTAACACTGGATGATTTAACCTTTTGAAGGATCCCACAAAAATGAAAGGCTAAATAACTAAAAAGGATATTTCCTGAAAGTACAACTCTTGGCTTTTATCATTACTATTTTTAACCTATGTTTCCTGTTTAATTGCATGCAGGACTAAAGGAGAAGCTATGTGTGATCAGATCAAATGAAGGTGTCTGGCAATATATATAATATATAATAAAAAAGGAAAACTAATTGTTTATAATAAGAGTAGATGCCCAATGAAGTGGCTTCATGAATATCTTGTGTCCTATGTAAGAATATCTATGTTGTGTTTAATAAAAAGTCTGTTTAAAATCCCACGGATTATTGTTTATGCAATGCTAGAAATATCTACCCACATGGCTGAGTTTGAGATTGAAAGAACAGCATTCCAAGTGCACAACCTTAAGGAGAAGTAATTTTAGAATTTGTTGCAGAGAACAGATTGCTGAGGATTTGAGTCCTGGCAAATGAACTGAAAGGCCATACAAAACTAATGATAGAATCAATTCATATTTCAAAGGAGGGTCTCGATACAATTAATTCTACATATTACCTATAAAAAGGTTTGGCACAAATAATACCGTGTAGAAAACATGCATTTCAAATAAATCAATTTGACAATTTAAATTAAATATTTCATATTAAAAGGTGCATCTATATCACATTATTTAAAATTTTAAATGATATATTATCATTTACACTTCTTTTTATACAAGATAGAAATTTTACTCTAACTTCATCTAAATATATATGTGTGTGAAACTCCCTCTTGAAAACTTGAACCTCAACGCTTACCTCCCCCACTCCACAAGCACTTACACTATTAAATATAAGATATATAATCAAGTATTAATCTTCTATTCCTCACTCTTTCACATTTTCCTCTTAATTTTCTTCATAATATTTTTTCTATTTCGACACAAAAGATGACAATTAATTTTAGCAGCCTAGTCTACAGACAAACATAGAGGATTTTTATAGGATCCTCTTAGCCTAGTCTACAGACCTTAGCTATTTACACATGAGGCTTAAAGCCCTGAACGACCACATTTTTGTTTTTAGGCTTATCCCATATGAAGCCTTAAATGGATCCTCATCATCACTTCAATCAAAAGAGTTAATTTTTTTTTATTAAGGTTTTACATATCTTAGAATAATCTTAACCATGAGATAAATTCTCTCCATTTCACAATTGAGCATCATTAACAATATTTTTATGCTACGATCAATTCTCAATTACAATAACTAAACTATTGATTTAGTATTGCAATGGAGTTGCTCATAACTTAGTTCTAGATTTTTGAAAGGCACGTGAATCTTTTAGAATTGATGATATATGTTTGTTGAAAAACAAACTTTATTAGTAAGATTTCATAGATCATGAAAAAAATATTATTAAAAATGGAACTTCCCATTTTCAATCATGGAACCAGTTTTCTAAATCATAGATTTGATCAAAATTAGGGTTCACAGCATGAATATCAGGTGACCAAGTATGCTATTGTATTTGTGCAAATTTCCCAACACAAATAAGAAATACAAATAAGAATTACAACATTCAATCTCATATTGCAAGAATTTTTTGTTCAAAACTAGGTTTCACAACCATGAATATATTTCCGATGTTAGTTCTTTATTGGGTCCTCTACATTTTAAGTTAAATGAAGAAAGTCCTTTTTATGATCAAAATTAAATTTTACAAATTTAAAGTCAGGGACAAAACTAGGATTCGCAATTTTGGGGGGGGGGGGGGGGGAAGCTTACTATAAGTTCATTGAATTTCATAACGTCTGTTAACATCTTAATCACGTATTTGTGGACAAAAATATATAATCATGCTACAATAAACTAATACTTATTATTTCATCAATAGCAATTCTTCAAAATGTTGTTCAATGATTTTCAAAAAATAGAATATTAGTAATGACTTCAAATTTATTTGTATTTTCTTTCAAAAAATCAAACATTATAGTTGATTTTTCCATTATCTAGAAATCATATAAAAAGTCATATAAATTATAAGGATTTATTTTACATCTACATAACATTCAAACAATTTCTTGACTTGTAAAGTCATGAGATTTTATCCAATGTAAAAATCAATGTTTATTTGGTTTTTGTTTGTAACTAATTTTTGGAACAATAGATTTATAAAATAGGGAAATAATGAAGTATCTCAAAATTATAATTTTTTTTTTTTTTTGGTTATTTTCGGGACAACTAGGCAAAAGGGTAGGTCTTTTTCTATTTGGGTTAACTTGTAAATTTTTTGGAGAGGGGGGCCAAGTATATAAATTTTGGGATCATATTTTAAAATTTTTATTTATATACATACAAAAGTAAAATTGTTTAAAAAGTTGGGGGGGGGGGGGGGGGGGGCCTTGCCCCCCCTCAGTCTAAACACAGTTCCGTCTCTATTTAAAGTTGTTTGTGATGCTACATCAGTTAAAATTTTAAATGATATAACACTATATATACCCTTAGATTCAAATAACAAAATTTTGAATGTGAATAAGATCATCTCCATTCATTTTTGAGGTACATCCCTCTTTGAAACTTTCTTACAACAGAAATATTGTAATAATGTGAAAAATCAATCAGCGAAACCAGAAAAATAATATGGAAATTGGTAAACTTTGGTCAAAGACCATTAACTTTAACCATTTAATTTCTACTTTGGACAACATAGACTGAAAAATTAATCTAGTAAGTTGTTTTTCATTGCATTTATTTTACTAGTTGCAGAGAAGATAGTTCATATATGCTCATGGCATGGGGGCAAACCTTAGGCTGGTCTAATCCGCCCTATTGACAAACTTAGTTGAAGTGCATGACTATTATACTAGCTAGCTAGGATAAACGGTCACCACAGAGATCAGAACCTAAAGCCCATGCCTTTATATTCCTCCACTCCAATAAAGAAAACAAATTCCAATCCCCACTGCCTTCAATGCCCCCAAAAAATCTTGTTTGTTTGAATTGAAAAAAGAAGAGCTTGAAATTTCTATAGTGACACATACTTAAGCTAGAGAGAGGAGTGCGCCACATGGACACCGGAAAAAATAAATTGCATTTTTCAATTTATTGGACTTCAACAAACATTTTGGTGCGGTGTTGGGGAATTGGATTCTCATAAGAGACCAAGTAGTATGGGTTGGGTCGCAGCCTCTCGCCTACCGAACGTCTAAAGCGTTTTTTTTTTTTTTTTTTTGGTCAACCATGATATATATTAAACTAGGAGTTAACCAGTCTGTTACAAAATGTGCTAGCGTTATCAGCAGCCAACAAACATTCCACCGCAGGCGGCGGATTACAAAAAACATGGTAGTTATACAAAGATTGCGCACCCATTCTAGCCAGAGCATCAGCGCATTGGTTTGTTTCCCGGAAAACATGGGTCACGCGCTTGCTCTGAAATTCTATCTAAAGCGTTTTCAATGCGCCTTTAACAAATTCCATTTAATGGAAATAATTAATGTAATTTGGGACATGTACATAGTACATACATAGAAACGATAAGTTTAGGCCTACAAAAATTTTAATAAATTTCTTTACAATGGTTGACGTGACTTATGATGGATATAGTAAAAATGACGTCACTAGTAAGTTCACATGAGAAAGATATTGTTTCAACTACCTAGTTAATAGGTACCAAGAGCATTCAGTAAGAAAGTTCGGGTTTGACAAGATGCTACCTTGTTGTTTTAGGTTTGACTGTGTGCTCTTCAGATCAAGTCCGAGTACTAATACTTTGAAAAAACTTTTTAGATTAGCGATTTACTCAGCAATGAGTCCACCTATCATGAATAATGATTAGCTTATGGTTAAAAGTTTTGAGAAAACATTGTGAAAAAAAATATTTAATGCAATTTGATATGGTTTTACTCACTTTTCTATAATATTTTTTATGACACGTGTGGGCATGCACTTACACCTTTTTTTCTCACAATCTCATTTATATATATATATATATATATATATATTAGTATATTTAATGCAATCTATACCTAATTTCGATCATAATTTGACTTTGCAAGTTTATGAAAAAATTTGTGTCCTTTAACTTTACTCATATAGAAATGGGGATTTTATTCCATTTCCATGTGCAATTATTTCAAGTTAAATATTGTCTGTATTTCTGTCATGGATCCTATGACCATATCATAAAAGCATATGCAAAACTTGGATAATATAGAAATCTGAAAGAATCCCACTTTTATTATTTAATTAATTTAAGAAATAAAATAGTAGAAGATGTCTTATAAAGGTAGCCACTAGTCCATTCCCATAGCTGTATTACAAAAAAATGAGGGCAAATGACTCCACTTTCTCTTTGCCTATAACTCTATATATATGAGCTCTTGCAGTGCCAAGCAATCAACCACAAGAGAAGGCAAGAGAGCTAGAGTGATATACACTTGCCTCAGTTGCCATGGCCTCAATGCAGTGCTTCAAGCCCAAATACGAAACCTGTCAGCAAAAATGCCACGAAAGCTCGCATGGGCACAAGGTGGCTGATATGAATAGCTGCGGAATGAAAGGAAATCACCATGGAGGCTTAGGCTCTAGGATAGCCAACAGCGAGACTTACAAGCATGGCCAAACCCTTGCCTACTACACAGACCACAACATGGCTAAGACCCAGGCTCAGTATCATGGTCAAACCCAGAGTCACCACCCAGACCACACCATGTCCAAAACTCATGAGACTTACAAATACCAAAGCAAAACCAATGGTCATGGTCACCCATCTGACCATGGCCAAGCCAATGGTCACCATGCATCTCATGGCATCAGCTTGGCTTGCCAAATGAAGACTGAGAAGAAAGTGAAAGAAAATCATGCATCTCGTGGCGTCAGTATGTCTTGCCAAATGAAGACTGAGAAGAAAATAAAAGAAAAGGGATCTGAGTATAAGAAAGAGAAGATATTCTACAAGAAGAAGTCCAAGGCAAGCAAAAAGAGCTGCAGTGACAACGATGGCAGCAGTGGAAGTGACAGCGACTAAAGATCACTGCACAAAGCAAGGCAAGAGCCATAAATTAACCGTACAGAATAAGTGCCATCACTCGCGACCAACCATATATTGCCTTAATTGTTTTTCTTATAAAGTAACTAAAATAAATATATGGTATATTAAAATTTGTAGAGTATAAAATGAAGGATTTTGATAATGTGTGCAAGGGCATACAATAATTAACTATTTATAGGAAAAAATTTATTAAAAATTGAAAAAGTATTAACAGCTTTTTCAATTTTCGAAAAAATGTTTTCAAAAATAGATGATTTAATGTGTGTCCTTTAGGCACACATTAACCGGAACCTAAAATGAAACAACAAAATAGGACAGAAAATTTGTTATCATTAACACTAAATAGGATCTTCCTTATAAGTACAAATCTTAGCTTTTTCTAATCTAACTTTTCTGTTTAATTGCATGCAGGACTAAAGAAGCAGCAAGTGTGATCAGATCAAGTGAAGGTGCCTGCCAATATATATAATAAATAAATAAGACAAATAAGAGTAGATGTCCAATGAAGTGGCTTTATGAATATCTTGCGTCCTATGTAAGAACATCTATATATGTTCTGGTGTTTAATAAAAAGTCTGTTTTAACATCCAGCGGATTATTTTTTATGCAATGTCAGAAATTTATATCCATTCACATAGTTTTAATTGTCCTTAAGGCACACATTAACCGGACCCTAAAATGAAACAACAAAATGGGACAGAAAATTTGTTATCATCAGCACTAAATAGGATCTTCCTTATAAGTACAAGTCTTAGCTTTTTCGAATCTAACTTTTCTGTTTAATTGCATGCAGGACTAAAGAAGCAGCAAGTGTGATCAGATCAAGTGAAGGTGCCTGCCAATATATATAATAAATAAAGAAGACAAATAAGAGTAGATGTCCAATGAAGTGGCTTTATGAATATCTTGTGTCCTATGTAAGAACATCTATATATGTTCTGGTGTTTAATAAAAAGTCTGCTTTAACATCCAGCGGATTATTTTTATGCAATGCCAGAAATTTATATCCATTCACATAGTTTTAGTTTGAGACTGAAAGGACAGCATTCCAAATGCACAATCTTAGAGAGAAGTAATTTTAGAAGTTGATGCAGAGAAAACAGATTGTTGAGGATTTGAGTCTAAACACATGAACGGAAAGGCCATCCAAAACTAATGATTGAATCAACTCATATGTGAATGAAGTTTCTCAATCAATTAATCATATAATAACTCCAAAAACATATAAGATTTTTATTCCTGATTCTCAATCGATCGTGCCACTACCTTGGTTGCCCTACATGTAAAAATCTAAAAGGTCATATCATAGCGCAACTCAGTATGTTTAGAGAGCTATTGTAGTGCACTTCAAAGAGAGAAAATTTAAACCTAGTTTTCTCCAATCTGTGAGTTCATCAGACGATATCTACACTGGCTGTGTTGTTTAATTTATGATCAACATTCTAAAGTCATAGAGCCAATTCCAGTTGTTTCAATGGAGTTAAAACCTTCAAGGTGATTGTTAGAGTCAGTTAGAGGGTCTAACTGTGATCACAGACGTGGTTCGTGAGAGGTATTCATAATAAAAGAGTCTAGAGGTGCTGGAGCAAATTGTGAGGTCTAAATAATCTATCAAGTAGAGTTTTGGTTCAAAAATTTGAATTAGATTGTAAACTTTTATTCTATTACTAAATTCCTTTTGGGATAAGAGTACCCAGTCCGTGAATTATGTTCCATTTCGTTGGTTTTCTCTTATTAATCACTTTTCTAATTAAGATTTTATTTCTTATATGTATCATAGTCCATTCTCTTATTAATTGTGTTGAAATGTACAAATAAGAAGAAAATAAAGAGAAAATGTGAAAGAGAAAGAACATAGAGGATTAATATATGTCATCTTTAATAAGCAATTTACATCTATATATGGCTTAAAGCCCTAAGACAACTACATTTTTACTACTAAGCTACCTGTTTATTACACTTTATCTATTGAAGGGTATATATATATATATATATATATATATATGAAGTAATCTTAGGCTAATCGCAAACAAACCTTGGAATGTTTAAATGAAAAAAAGCCGATTTTACTGTTAAGATTTTATTTCATAGAATCCATTTCTCTTCTTCATTATTTAAAGTCTTTTTAATTAGTTAGTTAGTTTAAGCAAAATCATACACTTGCTAATGAGCACTAGATTCAATGTTAGTATCTCTTTCGATGTCAATATCTCTCCCCACGAAAATAAATAGGTACTTTTTTTTGGACATACAAGATCTTTATAAATAAGCATCATTCAAAATATATTAGATTTTTTTTTTTAGCTACAATTAATTCTCAATTAAAATAAATAAACTATTTATTTAGTGAGGATGCAATAGAATTACTTATTCTTAACTTAGTTCTAGATCCTCAAAAAGTACATTAATCTTTTCGAATTGATTATATTTGTTTAATGGTAAACAAACCTTATTTGTAAGAATTCATGGATCATTAAAAAAAATAATTATATATTGTAATTGAACTTCACCATTTTCAACTATGGAACAAGAATTCAAATCATAAATAGTATCAAAACTAGGTTTTGCAACCATGAATATTTTCATTGTTAATTTTTTTATTGAATCCTTGACATTTAAGTTAAATGGAGAAAGTATATTTCATGATTAAGATTAAATTTCACAAATCTAGAGTTGTATGTGATGTCATATTATTTATTAAAAAAAAAAAATTGACGGATTGCAATAGAATTACTTATTCTTAACTTAGTTCTAGATCCTCAAAAAGTACATTAATCTTTTCGAATTGATTATATTTGTTTAATGGTAAACAAACCTTATTTGTAAGAATTCATGGATCATGAAAAAAAATAATATTATATTGTAATTGAACTTCACCATTTTCAACTATGGAACAAGAATTCAAATCATAAATAGTTTCAAAATTAGGTTTTGCAACCATGAATATTTTCATTGTTAATTTTTTATTGAATCCTTTACATTTAAGTTAAATGGAGAAAGTATATTTCATGATTAAGATTAAATTTCAAAAATCTAGAGTTGTATGTGATGTCATATTATTCATTAAAAAAAACAAAACAAAAACAAAATTTTGACGGTGAATAAGATCCTCTCAATTTCAAGAAAATGAAGAGGATCTTGATTTTGGAGGTGCAATCCTGTGAAAAAATTTCTTACAGACAGATATATTGGAATAAATGTGAAAAATCAATCAGGAAACAAGACAATAATAAGGAAATTGGTCAACGACCATGAACTTTAAACATGTTGAATTTTTGCTTTGGACGCCATAGCTTGAAAAATTAATTTAGTAACTGGCTTTTTCTTGTATTTATTTTACGAATTGCATTGAAGATAGTTCATGCTCATGGCATGGGGGCAAACCTTAGGCTGGTCTAATCCACCATATTGACAAACTTAGCTAAAGTGAATGACTATAATACCAGGATAAAACGTTCACCACAGAAAGCAGAACCTTAAAGCCTAATGCATTTTAATGTGTTTATATTCTTCCACTCCAATAAAGAAAACAAATTCCCATATCCACTGCCTTCAATGTCCTAACAAAATCTGGTTAAATTGAATTGAAAAGGAAGAGATCTTCAAATTTCTAGGCTATATACCCTTGAGAGAGGAGAGTGCAACATGGAAATTTTAAATAATAAAAAAACAAAAATTGCATTTTTCAATTTATTGGACTTCAATGATCGTTGTGGTGTGGTGTTGGGGGATTGGATTCTCATAAGAGACCAAGTAGTATGGGTTGGGTCACAGCCTCTACCCTACCGTACGTCTAAAGCGTTTTCAATGCGCCTGGAACAGATTCCTTTGAATGGAAAGAAATAATGTCATTTGGGACATGTGCTAACATATATAGAAACATAAGTTTAAAGATATAAAGATTTTCATAGCTTTTGATTTTTACAATATAACTTATTTTGATTAATGTATAGTAAAATTAATGTCTTGGAAGTGATATTTTAACAGTTGTAAAAAAATAAAAATAAAAATAAATAGTATGAAAAATTTTGTCTTTTTCTTTTTTAGATTAAAATTTGTTTATCCTTTAATAAATTTTTTGTTTCTACATATGTAAGTACTTGTTGGATTTTCCTCCTATCCTTTGTACGTAGTGTCTTTTGTTTTTGTAAATGAATAGTATTAGTTAATTTACCAATCATAATTTACCAACTTAGGAAGAAAAAAAATATTCTTACAATCATAATTTACCAAGTTAGCCAGTACTAAAAAAATTTGTGCTCTTAACCTTGCTCATATAAAAAATAGATTGTGTTTGTCATGGATGCGACGGCCATATCATAAAAGCAGATTCAAAACTTGGATAATATAGAAATCTGAAAGAATCTCACTTTTGTTAATTAATTAATTTTATAAAAGAAAATAATTGAAGCTTTCTTATAAAAAAAAACACAAAATCCACTTTCGCTTTGTCTATATAAGAGCTCTTGCACTGCCTTGCAGTACCAAGCAATTATCACAAGAGAAACACAGAGCTAGAGTGATATCCAATCTGCTTCAGTTGCCATGGCCTCAATGCAGTGCTTCAAGCCCAAATACGAAACTTGTCAGCAAAAATGCCACGAAAGCTCGAATGGGCACAAGGTGGCTGATACGAGTAGCTGCGGAATGAAAGGAAATCACCATGGAGGCTATGGCTATGGGATGGCCAATAGTGAGAGTTACAAGCATGGCCAAACCCATGCCTACAACCCAGACCACAACATGGCTAAAACACAGGCTCCGTATTATGGTCAAATCCAGAGCCACCACCCAGACCACACCATGTCCAAAACTCATGAGACTTATAAGTACCATAGCCAAACCAATGGTCTTGGTCACCCCTCTGACCACCACGCCATGGCTCATGCTAATTATGGCCATGGCCAAGCCAATGGTCACCATGCATCTCAAGGCATCAGCATGGCTTGCCAGATGAAGGCTGAGAAGAAAATGAAAGAAAATCATGCATCTCATGGCACCAGTATGGCTTGCCAAATGAAGAGTGAGAAGAAAATGAAAGAAATTAAGGGGTCTGAGTATAAGAAGGAGAAGATTTCATACAAGAAGAAGTCCAAGTCAAGCAAGAAGAGCTGCAGTGACAACGATAGCAGCAGCGGAAGTGACAGCGACTAAACATGAGTCCTGACGGGTAATGATTATTGCACACACATTGTTGCATACTTAATTTCTCTCAGAATTTTTTTTACTTGTTCTTATTGCTAAATTAGTTTTGCTTTACAAACATTGAATTTGGTTCTATGTTAATAGTTAGGTGATTAAATTTATTATTTTCTAAAAAAT
Source organism: Quercus glauca (assembly GCA_023736055.1). Lineage (NCBI taxonomy): Eukaryota > Viridiplantae > Streptophyta > Magnoliopsida > Fagales > Fagaceae > Quercus > Quercus glauca. The sequence continues at coordinate 68,448,890 of CM043316.1, read as the reverse complement.
TAAATTCTAGAATATCAGACTTTTCTTTTCGAAAAATAAGCACAAAAATGAAAAGTTACAGGCCACTAAAGAAGCATTCCCCTGAAAGTACAAGTCTTGGCTTTAATCTTCGTTTTTTGTAACCTAACATTTCTGTTTAATTGCTTGCAGGGCTGGAGGAGCACTTATCTGAGATCAGACCAATTGGAGGTGCATGCATGCCTAGCCATATATATAATAAATAAAGAAGAGAGTAATAAGAATCGAAGCCCACTGAATGGGGCTTCATGAATATTATGTACTCTTATGTAAGAATTATCTATTATGGTGTTTAATAATAAGTATGGTGTTTAATAATAAGCATATATTCTCCTGCAGATATATTTTTATCTACACCATTGGTTTAGTTAAAGACTAATACGAAATCCATTCCAAATGCACAGTCTTAAAGAGAAGTAATTTTAGAATTTGCAGGAACAAAAAAAAAAAAAAAGGTTGCAGAGAGGATTTGTGGACTGTCACATTAATAAACTGAAAGGCCAGCCAAAAGTAATGATTGTTAAATGATGTGTGACAATCTGATTAACTCAATTCATATATATAAGGGAGGGCCTCGATACGATTAATCAAATAATATATATATATACACCTCAAAAAGGTTTGCAGACCGTGTACAACACATGCAAATTTTGGCCCAGTCGAATCGACTACTACGCTCAATAACATAACATTTGCCATATCCTTTTGCAAGCATACTAGAATGGGAAGCACAATGCAAGCTACCGGATCTTTAGCATTAAGAAACCGTGACCTTAACTTAAGGATTTATGCCGGAAAATATTTAAAGGTGTATTACGTAAGTCCCTTGCTCCAATTGACCTAGACACAAAGCCACAACAACTTTGGAACTTAAAGAACTTCAAATTCATTTTTGGTTAGACCCTGTGGTTTGTAGGAGCTTCTTAGCAATCCGGAGTGGTCACTGCATGAGTTTGCAGTTAGTTGTTATGAATTCCAAGACACATAATTTTGTAAGAATTGATGACTATCTATGAGCTGTTGGCATTTTTATTTTAAGATTTAATTTTTTTTAGTTTTAGGAAAAATGAAATATAATTATTTTATAAGAATATAATGTAAATTTTGTAAGTTAAATACTGCATGTGTTATTTAAAAGTATTTTATATTTTTATAAGTTTTATGTAAAGAAACATATAATATATTTTGCATTCAATAACAGTACATAGTGATACACACACATATGAAAAATGTAATATAATAAAAAGATTTAAATTAGATAATTATAATATTGTTTATATAAATGGAGAAGAAGAAAAAAAAAATGTGCACTCTCATTCCATGGAATACATGTAACATGTTACATTAAATTTGAATTATTATATAAGTTTAGAATTGTAACATTTTTTTTTTCCAAATATAAGAATAATGTCTATATTAAAAAGTTAAATTTTAAGGTCTTTTGAATATTTATCATTTCTATTGCTTTTTTAGAGTTCGGATCTCAAATTTCTAGTGTCTATTTTTTTTTGTGTTTTTTACCCCAAAATTAGAGATTTTGTCCCAAATAAAATAAAATCTCGTACTTTTCAACCCAAAAATTAAGGGAAAAAAAATTAGCCCAAAATTGAAAAGGCAACCTATATACAAAAGTTGAAAATGAACTTACCCACATGATTAGTAGAAAGAAGGGAAGGCATGGCTTTATGGCAGTTAAAATTGACTTGAAAAAAGCGTGTGATAAGCTTGAATGGGATTTTATTAGAGAGATGTTGATCAGAATAAACCTCCCTCATAACATCATAAAGCTAATAATGAGCTATGTGTTGGCGGTGTCCACGTCCATTGTGGTGAATGGGTGAGCGTTAGATCAGGATCTGCCTTCAAGGGGCCTTAGACAAGGGGATCCCCTTTCCCCATACATTTTCATCATTTGTATGGACGTCCTTGGCCAACTCATCGAATTGTAGTACTAACAAATGGAAACCGGTTAAAGCAAACAGGAGTGGTGTAGCTTTCTCGCATCTTTTCTTTGCGAATGCTTTAGTTTTGTTTGCCAAAGCTGATCCGGAGAACTGTGCTGCCATAAGGGAGGTGTTAGATCTCTTCTGTAGCAAATCGGGTCAATTTGTTAGTGAAGCGAAGTCTAGTGTCTATTTCTCCCTGAATGTTGACAGGGATAGTAGGGAGGATTTTTGTGCTATTCTGGGTTTTCAATCCACTCCTAATCTTGGTAAATAGCTTGGTATTCCCATCAAGCATCCGAGGTCCTATTCACAAGATTTCAATTTTGTGCTAGAGCGAGTTAAGCAAAATTGGCAAGTTGGAAGGCCAATCTGTTGTCTTTGGCGGGCTGATCTGTCCTTGTGAGGCATGTCTCTTCTACCATTCCAAACTACGTGATGCAATGTAATAAAATTACTGAATGCATTGATCGAGTTAATAGGAACTTCCTATGGGGTTCAATGGATTCAGTGAAGAAAATGCATTGAGTTCGTTAGGATAAAGTCACCAAGCCAAATGATGAAGGGGGTTTGGGAATCCAATCAGCTAAGGGCAGGAATTTGTCTCTCCTATCTAAGCTTAATTGATAGTTCCACACAGAAGGGGAGTCTTTATGGGCAAAAGTTTTAAAAGGAAAATACTGTAACACTCGAAGATTAAGCTCTAGAAATAGAGATAAGCTTCCATGCTTGAAGGTTTGGACAGCAATGAAAAAGGGTTCTGAGATCTTTCAAAAAGGAGTGAGGTGGACTTATGGTAGAGACAGTAACCTTAATTTTTGGCTTGATGATTGGTCAAATTTTGGAGCTCTGAGGCAAAGAATATATGGTCCCATGACCATGGAGATTGTGAATTTGAGGGTTAAAGATGTGGTGTCTGCTGCAAGGTGGAATTGGTCCACCACATCCTTTGAAGTTCCTGAATCTATCAAGCAGGAGCTTCAAGCTATGCCTTTTGCCATGGCATCCCGTGGAGAGGATAAGTTAACTTGGAAGGAATCGGAGCATGGTATCTTTAACCTTTGGATCAGCTTACAAGATAGCAACATCACAGGGTAACACAGATTCTTTCAGGGGTAAATGGATTTGGAAGGTTAGGACTCTACCTAGAATCCAATCCTTTGTGTGGGTTTGCTGCCACGATAACATTGGGGTGAAGGAGTGCCTCAATCGAAGGGGCATGCTAGCTGAGTCAATGCCTTCTTTGCCATGCGTCTAGTGAATCCATTTTACATGCCCTTTGTGACTGTGAAGTGGTAAAACAAGTTTGGTATTAGCTGGGTGTGAATCGGGGCAGTAACTCTTTCTTTAACAGTAACTTACAGAATTGGCTGGGGGTGAAAGTACACAACAGTGTAATGTGGGTTGGAATGCTGTGCCATGGAGTATAACTTTTCTTTTTGCTATTTGGCTGATCTGGAAACAAAGGAATCAGGTAGTGTTTAAGGGGTAGAGGCCGAACCCTTGCTTAGCTAAGGATACTTCTCGTAGAGCCTTAGAGCTCCACTTCTTTGCTAGTCCGTATAAGGATGCTACCACTAGAGTTTGCATACCTGTCCATTGGAGTAAACCAGCTTGTGGATGGGTTAAATTAAATACGGATGGCTCCTCTCTTGGAAATCCGGGTATAGCAGAGGGAGGGGGTTTTATTCGTGATGAGGAAGGTAAATGGATTGCTGGTTTTGCTCGCAAGATCAGATTGACATCCAACTTCATTATTGAATTGTGGGCCCTTCATGATGGGCTTAATGTGTGTCTTAACTATAATTTTGCTGCTGTGGAAGTGGAGCTAGACGCTACGGCTATAGTGGAGGCCATTGCCAACCCGTATTACACTAATGTGTTTGTTTCTGCTCGAATGGAGGATTGCAAACTCTTGGCGTCCCAGATCCCTCAGGTTCGCTTTAGGCATTGTTATTGCAAAGCTAATAGGTGCGCTGATGCCCTTGCTCGTATGGGAGGAAGTCAAGCTTCTAATTTTGTTTTTCTTGCTTGTCTGCCTGTGGGCTTAGTCAAGTTTTTAGATTTTGATTTCCTTGGGTTGTATCTGAACAGTTTTTGTGCTTTTCTTAGTTTTGTTAATGAATTCCTTTTACACCCAAAAAACAAAAACAAAAACAAAAACAAAAAAAAAACCTACAAAAATAATCAATTTAAAGCTCAATTAGTCCAAATGGACTGAAGTGCACTGAAGTAGGCCGAATTGAACCTTGATGGACCGAAGTGGACCAAAATGCTAGATGTAGCTCAAAAATAGCGTAGCAACAATAATTATCAAGTTTCAACTTTTAGATACTATATATATTTATAAGAAGTATATGTAGTAAAATTTTTACTAATCACAGTATCACTAAAAAATAATTAGGAATTTGTTTATTATATTGTTAATGTGAAACTAACTAATCATGTCACTTTTGTAAATTTATTAGTTAGTAAACGATATCATTTTAAATATTCTTTTTACTATCATCTTATACCTTTTTGGATATATACCACTGTCAGTTTCTTTAAGACACTCTCCTCTCTCCCTATGTATGTATGTTAAAATACTTAGTATTCTAAAAAAAATTACTATTAAAAATTTAAATGAAAACATTCATAAGATGCATTATTTAAAAAATCTTTTTGTTTGATTAATATTAATTAAAAAAAAAAAACTTAAATGACTTCATATACTAATAAATTTGGACAAAATGATTAAATTAAATCATTTAGTCATTTACTAATAGATCTTACAATTGAAATTGACAAAAGTGAACTGAATAGACTGAAATTCTATGTTAATGTGTTCGTAGCAACAATTTAATTTTACGCTCCAACTTTTAGATACCATATAGATTGCCATAAACATATATAATTAATGCAATATTAGCAGCTTGTCTAGCACCATAAAAAGATATCGTAACGCTAGTAGAGACCTCGTTATACAAACATCATTGAATATTAAAAGTTGCAGCAGCATCGCATCTTGCTGTGCTCCATTGATGCACTGTACCATAATTCAACTAAATTAGACTAGTTCTAACAATTTTGAGGTTCCTCAATGAATAAGAACTCTGGCAAAGAGATACAAGAGAGAGTTGTCCATGAGCCGGGCTAGGACTTTATTGGCTTGTATGGGCTGAAAGTTTGTGTTAACTAGCATAAGCGGCTAAACCTGTCCAGGCGGCAGTAGTGCCTCAGATTAGGCCTGACATTAGTTGTGGGCAGGCCCAAGCCTATCCCTCTTTCTATTAAAGGTGGTTCTAGATTAATTCGATTCCTTTTTTCTTAATCCAGATTAATTCGATTCTTAAATGTTAGTCATGTTAGCTGTGTTGCATTAAATAACACATCGTGTTTTCTGAGGTATGGAAGGAACCTCTCACAGCACGTGAGCTCCACCTACTATGAGTATCTCACTGCATACATATACTACATAATATACCCTCTTGTGTTACATACGTACATAGCCTATTGGGTACATCTACTGTGTACAATATGAATGGAATTCATTTATGATTATCTTTTGTAAAGAATTTTATTATTCATATATGCTTAAAGAAAATAAAATTCAAATTGTGATTTTATCTGTCCTTTATATTCCCCCAATCCTTCTGTGCTTTATTATCTTTTGGTAAAGGATTTTTGTATTTATTCATATGGCATTTCTCTAAAAAAAAAAAAATTAAAATACATATAATATTTTCGTCCTTTATATCCCCCACCCAAATAAATAAAAGAAGTTTTGATCGCCACTGCCCAAATTGAAAATTGCTTGTTTGAATGGAGAGGAGAGATAGGGTCACCATTTTTAATGAACTCTTAATTTTTTTCTAGATCTTTTCTTCTTCTTCTTTTTTGTTTTTCTTTTTAACTTCATTGAGCATGCGGGATTTGGGTATCAGATTCTAGAAAAGATCCAAATGTTTAGTTTAGATGGGCGCTCTCCTGGTTACCGTCTATTGCATTTTCAATGCGCCAAGAACAAATTCTTTAGAATGAAAATAGGCAATGGTACAATTTCAGATAAAAAAAGGCACATATCTTCCACAGAATTCTATTGGCCCATTTGGCTAAAAAGCAGATTCAAAAGTTGGATAACATGAAGATTGAAGGATTCCCACTTTCTCCAAAAGCCTATATAAGCAACTCATCCCACTGCCCTATCAGTAAGTACCAAGCAAACCACAAGAAAAACCCCAATAGAACTCTTGCCTCAGTTGCCATGGCCTCAATGCAATGCTACAAACCAAGTAATGAATGCTGTCAACCAAAAAGCAAGGACAACTCGCTTGTCCACAAGGCTGCCGAGATGGCTAGCTGTGCACTGAAAGGAAATCAGCAGGGTCACTGTGCAACCCCTGGAGTTGCTAGCAACCAGCCTTACTCTCAAGGACAAGCTTATGCCTATTACCCAGACCAAAACTTAGCCAAAACCCAAACTTACAGCCAAACTCAGACTCACTACCCAGAGCACACCATGGCCAAAACTCAGAGTTACTGCCATGGCCAATCCAATGGACACTACTCTGAACAACATGCAATGGCCCCAGCTCATGGCCATGGCCAACACAAAGACAAAGGCCACCATGCATCTAATGGCATGGCTAGCCATGGGAAGAGTACTGAGAAGAAAATGAAAGAGAAGAAGTCTGAGCACAAGAAGGAGAAAAGTGTCACCAAGAAGAAGTCCAAGGAATGTCATAGGAGCTGCAATGACAGTGACAGCAGCAGCAGCGGAAGCGACAGCGACTGAACATGACTGCTTAAACCCAAGGCATGTGCTAATGCTATCATCAACCACTTAAAAGTTCTCATTAGATATGATTCCTTGGTAATTATTAACACACAACACAGCAAAAACCACAAAATTTTCAAGAAACCAAGCAAAAACGAAAATGAATACAACTAATTCCTGATAATACACAACTGTCATATTTTGTATTCTAACTTTTGTGTTTATTTGATTGCAGAAGCACTTATCTGAGATCACATCAAATGAAGGTGCCTGGCGGTTTAAATAACAGACAAATAAGACTAGTCTGAATAAGAGCCCATGTAAAATAACTTCAAACTGTGTGTACTACAGAAGAATATCTGTATTTTATCTTTAATGTTATGTCTGTTTGCGGATAACATAATGGTGCAATCCTTTTTCACTAATTTAACATCCTGCCAATTATGTTATCAATAATCCAAGGAAAATAATTCAGCTGGTTTAATTTGAGATGGCAAACATAGAACCATAATGAATAGTAAATTTTCTCCCAAAATAAAATTGTAGTTTTGGAGGTTGCAGGAAAAAGGTCACTGCAGATATGGGGGCGAGCACATGAAATGAAAGGCCAAAACAGATAAAAACAAATGACTATCGGAAGATATGAGTCTCTGACAATAAAGTTGGACCAATTCACAAGTCAGAGATAATCTTGGTACAAGTATTCATTAAATACCTCCAAAAAATTTCCAAATATTAAATGGTCTAGAAGACATGCAGATTTTTGGGCCAGGAATAGAAACGTAAATTCAATACCATGCTCGTGAAAAAACAGGAGCAACATATACCTGCAAGCATTTCAATGCTTTTAAGCGATTACAAAAGCATGAAAAAAAGGTGATAAGGAAAGCACGCCCTTAAACAAAATAAAAGATTAAAACTGAGTGGTACTTGCATTAAATATAAATAATCAGCATTACATAAGGCATGAAGCCACTGCTCAAAAGAAAACTGATGAAACAAAATATAGACAAATTATACAACCCTTGATATTGCGTTCAAAAGATATTAACTTGCTCCGGTAGACTTGGATACAAATGCTGCAATGGCCTGAACAGAAAGATCTTCAGCTGCATCTTGGGTTGACCCCATGGTTTGAAGGTGCTTCTTTCCAATCTTGAAGGAGTGGTCACCACCATCAATCACATGCAAACCAATACTTGGTTTCAACTTCTTACGAACAGCTTCCAGCTTTTCCAGTGGACACAGAGTGTCTTTGCTACCCTACATGGAACATGATCATAGACTTACATATTGCATAAGCATAAGAGAGAATAATATACAAGCATGTTTAATAGTAAAAAAATTTTAATGCAAAGAGACTTAGATAATACCATAATAAGTATTTAAATACAAAAAAACAAATAACCCGACAATCCCCGCTATGCTAGTCTACAAACAGATATATATAAAAAAAGTACTCAGATCATTACAAAGCTATATAGTTACTCAAAATTATGCAATCACGAGGACTGGAATTTGTAGGTTAGCGGTAGGGTAGCAACGAGTGTGATTTCATTTCAAAAGGCACCATAGTGCTTGTAGAAGACTATACCTGTACAAACATTATAGGAACTGTAACTTGCAACAGCGTTTCATCTCGCACAGCTCCATTCATCCCCTGTATAAAAAGGCAACTATGTTAAATTTAATTATTCTCAGTCTTGACATTTTTCCCTTATCGTTGATATCATAGATGTAAACTAATGCTCTCCATTGGATAAATGGGTTATTTTCGACCCAAGACATGCCTGATTTACCTCTAAGGAGGAATGCTTGTGTATGACAGCCTCAAAGGGACAACTCATCAACACCATACTAAATGGGAACTAGCAATATATCACGGAAATGGTAACGTCCAAAGGGGAACAAACCTATATCAAGAAAGTGAAATATTCACTTGCTAAAGAGTATGCTGAGTGCTAACATTTTCATAATTCCCCATTACATTGCAAATTTCCTAGATAGGCATAGTAGAATGTCAAGATATAAGGTATAAAACACACTAAAATTCCATCATATGATCACGTATTCATGGTTCCTTCAAAAGATGTCCAGCCTAAACCAATAAGTTAAAACCAATAATAATTCAAGCAGTGCTCCCCTTTGCAGAACGTAGTTCCCAGGAATGTTCAGCTTATCGTGATAATTTTTTAATATGGCACTCTTCCATCAACATAGACAGTAATAGCAGGATCGTTGAATAGCTCACTATTGACTCTTTATATGAACCATATTGCGAGAACCAATTGGGTCCAGTGAATACAGATTTTCTCTTCCTCTCAGCTGGTTTTCACTTGTCAGCTATATTGTTTTACTTAATGCACCATTGTACTTTACTAATGCATGTAGATAACAAATAAGAAATATGTACAAACTTATTAGAGAATGAAAAACCTTTAGCGGGTATCCCAAGCAAACTATGGCTGAAGCACCAATATCTTCCTCACAAGCCACCATACAGCTGACTCTACAAAAAAATATAAAATTGAAAACTCATAAAGAGAGCAAAAGTACAATACACAGCAAAAAATATGATATGTAACACTATTTGACTTCACTTTTATACAAACTTTCAATTTCAAATTGCATTGCACAGAAGCACAAGTTACATAATAGTAATATCATGGGCCTTTGTTGTATATAATTTACTCCTCCAAAAAAAAGAGATTCATTCCACAAACAAATCTGCAAATTGATCCATTGCCCCACCTAAAGAATTCAAACTTATACTATAAAGCACATGCCCCATATAAGATGTACCTAGGAAAGGTTGCAAAGATCAATGCCAATATTTTAAGCTATGATGGCATACTATCTGATTGATCCACAATAGAGTTTCTGGTTTGATTGACTTGCAGAGGTATCAATAGCAGTACTTTCTGAAAGCATGCACATCAAAATGCATCAACATAAGTATCCTAAACTAATTGACTTGCACAGGTTAAATGATAATACTATGACCCTCTCCCATTCGCAAACTGAAAAAAAAAAATTGGAAGCAGTTAGACTTTTATCAGTGTATAAGCATTTGATAATTTGTATTCAAGTAATTTCATCACTACCTTGATCCCATGGATTTCCCTGCCAAAATCAGCGGATGCCCAGGGTACTTAGCAACAGTCTTTTTGACAACATCTGAGTGAAACTCAACCAATTTTTCTGCCTTGGGAGGAGCCCTTCGTTTCCCACCAGAAATGTCTGCCAAGAGTCAACCCCATCACATTTGATTTTAAAGAATACATTTTAGAAACAACTGACTTCATGCATTACTTATATCACTTTTATTGAGAAACAGCCAGTATGCTGCAAGTGCCCTGAACATATTAAATACCAAAGAAAGACTCTACCCCAAAAACTATATGATATTTTTGATATCCCAAAAGAACTTCAGGAACATAAAGACCAGAAAAAGGGAAAACAAAAGTAACACAGTATTTGATCAAGAAACTCACAAGGGTAGTCAAAAGTAACTACTTCAACAGCATTCAGCGCCTTGCCCAACTTTTCTTTCCATCTGCATAAAAACAAGTAGCTTAAATTTCCAATTTTTTAAACGCAACTATAGGAACTACTACTACAAATTCTGTGATATATACAAATACACACACACATGACAAGAATTGAAACTATGACATCCACTCATGATAAATGTCATTACCATCAGGCCAAGACATCAATGTGTTTCATTCCGGTGTAAACTGGATGCTCGTTAATTCACTGACAAGAAACTTTATCATTTGAGCTAACTGGAATCAATACATATTATTCTTTCCTCCTTTCTTAACAAAAGCAATTAGTGATTTCTAAAATACAAATTAAAGCACAATGTCCAATAAAACACAAAATCAACTACTGGGGTTGTGCAATGAAATTAGAGTGTGAAAGACAAATGCCCCAAAAAATAATTAAACCATATCACAGTTCACAGACCCACCAAACTATACTTACTCTGAAACCCCATTACTGGGTTTTCATTACATAACATACTTTTACTATTAAAGAATTTTAAATTACCAGCTTTGACAAAGTAAGAATCAGATGAGAGAAAAATGGGAAAAAAAAATTAGAGAATTGAAGAGTTACCTAATCATCCAATCAGAAGAGGAAGGAGCACCAGCACCATGAGCGAAGACGACCACAGGGGATAACTTCCCGAGTGTTGAAGATGGTGATGGTGATGGTGGTGATAAAGGAGGTGACGAAGCCATTTCTACTTCTATTCAAAACAACGATGAGAAACCCCCAAATGTCAAAATCAACGAAACCCTAATATATACACACTGCTAATTTTCGCGCCAAATGTTGTGAACGACAAAACTTTTTTTTTTTCCTTTTTCTTTTTTCTTTTTCTTTTTTGGTGGGCAGTGGGCAGTGGGCAGTGGGCACAGCAAAGGTAAGTGAAACGATAAAACGACAAAAACTACGATTTTTATTTCCCTCTTGACCTTTTTGCCTTTTTCTTTCTTCTAAATATTAAATAATAATAAAAAAAACTACGATTTTTTAACAAATATATTCTATGAGTATTATTTGTCTCTCAAATTTAAATTTATTCTTTTATGCCGAAGATACGTGGAAAATAAACTCTTTTGGGCTCACTTTCAATCCGAAGTATACACTAAAATCAGGATATAAATTCCTAGCCAAAAATCAGGATATAAATTCCTAGCTAAAAACCAAGCTGTTGCTGTTTAGAGTACACCAGTTGTAGAAAATTTGGACAAAGTTTGGGATACGGCTGTCCAAAATAGGGTTAGGAATTTTTTTATGGTGAGCTATTCGAAATTCTATTCCTACTAAATCTCAACTTGTACGAAGATGTGTTATTGTGGATGATACCTGTGATCAGTGCCAACAAGCCTCTAAAGATGTAATTCATGCCTTATGGTTATGCCCCCATCTCAACCCAGTTTGGGATTGGGATTCGAATCCATGTTGGAATTTTTGCTCCAACAAACTCTTCCCTATTGCTCAAGTTGTCCCTAATATGCTTGCCGCCTTATTGGGCTTACCATCCCACCTAAACCTCCTGACTCTATCAATCGGGTTCCTCTGAGGGTTAAATAGAATCCTCCTCTGATCTCTTACTTCAAAATCAAATTTTATGGGGCTGTGTTCAGAGATGAAAATGCAGCTGGAATAGGTGTTGTAATTCGAGATGACAAGGGACAAGTAATGGCCTCTTTAGTAAAGAAGATTCATCTCCCAAATTTTGTTGCATCCGTGGAAGCTATAGCGGTTGTCAAGGCTCTAACTCTTGCACAAGACATTGGATTGTCTTCTCTTGTTTTGAAGGGAGATTCAGATATAGTCATCAATGCTTTGAAGATTAAAGGCTCTCTCGTTTGCATCTTATGGTCATTTGATTAAGGAAGCTAAAGGCTTAGTTGAGAATTTTTCTACTATTCACTTTTTTCATATTAGGAGGAGAGTAATTTTGCTACTCATATCGTTGCTAAACGTGTTAGCGGGCTTTCAGTGTGGATGGAGGATGTTCCTCCACATCTTAATGTTGTAATCATAATTAATATAGTTGATTCTTCTTAATAAAATTACAGTCTTCTTCTCCCAAAAAAAAAAAAAAAGTTTAAAATATGAACATTTATGTGACTAAAGAAACAATAGCATGCATCTTTTTAATTGATGTGGCATTTCATTTTATTAAAATATTAAAAATTGAATTTACACATCATAAACTCATAATCTCACAACTCATCGGATCAAACAAGTTATACCATGGTTTTCAAACCCGGACCGTTTATTGAACCGTAAAAGGGAGAGGTTCAAGGTTTTTGAGGTCCAACCGAGGTTGAACCGGGGTCGAACCGTGATGATGTCATAATTAATTTAATAATTAATTAAAGCCTAAATATAAATATTAAATTTATAAAACTAGTAAAATTGACTAACATATCTATATATATGAGGGAAATTTAATGATTTTCAAGAATATATTTAATAATTAAATAAGAAAGTTAATAAAATAAAATAATAACCATGAAAACATTAAAATTTATGATTAATTTTTGAAGTAAAGTTAAATATCTTTGAAGGATTTTAGTTATAATTTTTTTATATTCATTGAAAGAGATAGATAATTTAATTAAGTAGAATAGAATTGTGTTAAGTTGTTTTTATAAAAAAAGAAAAAAGAAAAAAAAAATTGCATTAAGTTTACTTTAAGTATTTTTTTTGTTATTGTTGAGCACCAACTTGCAAGCTTGGCTGAGTGGTTAGGCTCCAGCTGTATACCTGACCGTGCATGGGTTCAAATCCTGGTAAGTGCATTTTCGAATTTTTTCTTATTTAAGAGGCATGCTTGAACCGGGGTTGGACCGCCCGGTTCATGAAGCTTAAAAAACCGGATTCCTATCCGGTTCCCGGTTAACCCGGTCGGACCTCCCGGTCCAGTCCGGGTTTGAAAACTATGAGTTATACTTGAATCAAATCTGAATCTCCAAATCAAATCGGTTTCCACACCACCACTACACACACAGACAATTTTATATTGTATTATATTATAGAAAAGTTAACGAATGCCCTAAGGGCATTTGTTAATAAACCATTTTTAAAAAGTTTTTATAGAAAAAGGAAAATAAGCAATTAATAAAATCTAATAGGCTCAGGTGCTTATGCAATATAGAAAATGAGGAAACATGGAATTGAAATACCTATGATTAGGCAAACAAGTTCAAGGGAAGGGTTACCAATAAATAAATAAATAAATAAGGAATTCGGGTGAAGGGTTGTCGTTGATAAAGATAAAAATGAGAAAATCAATCCTTTTAGTGGCGGAGCCATGTTGGGAGTTGGGACTAGGAGGGCCTTGGCCCCCCACCTTTTTAAAAAACATCTTGTAATATACATACTTATCACAAATATATTTTAAGTAAATATACTTTTGCCCCCCGCACCCCCCCCCCCCCCCCCCCCCCTCTCTTCTCTCAGTAAATTCAAGTAAAAATACAGACTTATTCCTTTTTCTTTTTTTTTTTTCTTTTTTTTTTATGTTACATGTTTTAGATGGGCTACAAATTTACAACTCTTTTAGTGATAAATTATTGAGATATTCAAATAAATACATAGTTATTTCAATAATTATCTAGAAGGAAAACAAGTACCTCAAATAAAAAGTTTAAAATTTTAACTAGCAGGAAAAGCAATTACCACCCGATGCCCACTGGTGAGTGCGACTCTTTTCTTAGAGTTTCTCCCTGTATTCTCTTCCACTTTTATCTTTTTCTGATCCATGTTTCTTCTTCCAGTTTTTCTCCATTCTCTCTCTATCTGATTTGCATTTTTACTTCCCCTCTTTACTTCATATTGTTTCTTAAATCTTAAATTTTTTAGTGCTGCAGATTGCCAAGTACAAAATTCTTGTATTCCTTGCTTCAATTCCAAAAAGGTAAACACTTGTATGGTTAATAAAACCATTTGAATCAATTTATAAAATCTAACCATTCAATGTACGGTTAACTTTGGTTCTCATCAATTAACATCAAAGAATTTATAAAAGACCGTATATATACAATTGTGGTAATTAATTTTGACTAAAAATAAAATAAAGGTAGCATTGAACTATTGAACTATAAATTACAAGTTCTAGGAACAAAATTGAAACCTAACACACAATTTAGGTACGAAAATAGCAGTGAAAAGTTTTGTAACTCAACGAAATTTCCAATCAGGGACGTAGCCATGAATTTTTGCTTGGAGGGCCAAGATAAAACAATCATATTGATTTGCAAGACAAGAAAAATTCAAAATATGACATTCATACATACATACATGTCTTGGCGCATTAGTTTAGAAAAACAAACATTAAATCCAAAGTAAGTCTTAACTATATATATATATATATATATCATAAGATTACTGCTATAATTTTTTATAAGTGTAATTCATATTAGCACTCAAAATACTAACAAGCTAATCGACCAATTGAGCATCGTAAGAAAGAATTAATGAAGAGAACTTGAAGAGAGAGCATTCGGTAATGGCGATAAGTAGAGTCTTTTGGGTGGCTATAAAGTGCAAGGGGATATTGTAATATTTTTGGAAAATTGCAAAACTTAAGTACGGTATCTAAAGTGTACTACATTAGGTTTCTCAATTAAATTCAAACTCATGTTTACCATGACAAATAAAATACAAACAATATTATCATTTTTAAGGACAATAAAATTCAATACAGGGTTTAATTGGAAAATATAATGTACTACACCTCAGTTTTTTGACTTTATCCTATTAGGAAAATTGAATGACTAAAAAATGGTAAAAGTGAGAGGTAAAACTGTAGTAAAAGACATGGACATGGACATCTGGAAATGGGATATGGTCTTAGGCTCTTAGCAAAAAAATAATTAAATAAATAAATAAAGGAACTGCTAGTGGCTGTGCTTTAAATGGAGAATGGAAAAAACAATATGAATGAATCTTTATGGCTGAAAAGTGAGGATTTCAGGTGAGGGAATGGAGTTCTTATAGCTGACATGTAAGCAGAGAGGCCAAGTTTTTTATCTTGTGGGGGCAAGCTCTTAAATCAAAGAGACTGAAAACTAATTTTCCCTACAATTAGAGAGGATTTAAAAAATTTTGGAGGGGCATGGCCCCCAATGCATTACTTAGCCCCGCCCCTATTTCCAATAGAGATGTAAGTTCAAATCTTCCTTCTCCGCCTCATGTATAAAAAATATTATGAAAATAGTAATTTGACGTTTCACCTTTTTTTTTTCTGCCTTCCCAATACACCCGCTGCTTGTGCTAAATTTGGGTTGGGTTTACCTATGTCTAAGACTGACCCAAAGACTGAGTAGATATACCTATAGGGTAATAGGGCAGATGATTTAGACATTTCAAGGGAACATGAGGCCCAATAAAGTCCAACATACCAAGTAAATCTAACAATTAGATTGAAAATTGGGCTGAACCAGCCCAAAATGATCCTATGGTTTAGGACTAGTCCAGTGGCTCAATGCACATAAATGTCAGTGTGTCACTTTGTCAAAATATGACCTTATATGGTATGGCTGAAAGTAACATGTTCCATACCTTGTACGATCCGATACAACTTGTGCTCGATGCTTCTAGATTTGTGACAACATAATGTGTTATGCCAAACTATCATTGAGAAAGACGATATAACTGTAGGTGTTTAAGCATAATATCCAGTTCGAAGATATGCTATTGGCTGTAAACAGGGGCGACACTACGTTGAAGGCAGGGGGTTCAAATGAACCCCCTGACCAGGAAAAAAGAAAATTTTTATATATAATATTTTTTTTAAATTTTTTTTTACCCCTACAATAAAAATATGCACACCCTGACCTTAAGCCTGGCTAAATTTAGCTTCAAAAAAAGTCCAACAGAAAATTTGTTGATCTTAAATCTTCAGAAAAAAAAAAAAAAAACAAAAAAAAAAAGCCCATAATCAAATTTACAAAATCATAAAAAAAAAAAAGTCAAACCAAACCTAAGCGAGCAAAACGTACTCCTCCCCCACTTCACTCTCTAGACCCTAAGATCTCAAAGACTTAAAAATCCAACCTTGTCGCTGCATCACCTGATCTAACCTAGTAAGGTTGCATCGCCTGATGTTGGTGTGTCCCTGATCTACCGCCGCCGTCACTTGATCTCTCAAGCGATCTTAATTCTCATCTGATTTGGTATTTTAATTTCATCTCTCTTTCTCTCACTCTTTCACCGTGTGTGTTTACTGGGTATAGTGTTTTGATAAAAAGTTTTTGAGTTTTGAGTTTTTATCTTTTTCACTTTTGAGTTTGTGACCGTCAGTTTCTATGCTTGCGTTTACCGTTGATTGTTTAAGAGCATCCGCAGTAGATGTGCTAAATGTGCCAAATGCCAAATATTTGGCACATTTAGTACACCAAACACCGAAAAACCCCATTTATCAGATGTTCCAAATCTTATAATTTTTGCAACATTGAACAGTAACGTTATAAATTTACCACGGTACGGACGAAATGTTGTATTTGCGTTCATTATTTTTTTATTCGACTTTACTCTCTCCTCTCACTTCTTTAATTGATTTTTTCTCTCTCCTCACAATCTCTCTCTCTCTCCCAACTAGTGTTCTTTCCTCTTCAGATCAGATTCACAGCTCCTCCCTCAACCTCAAACGTCTTTCTCTCTCTTTGCACCTCAAATCAAACCCAAAAATCTTCTTTCTTCTCTCTTTGCATCTCAAATCAAACTTCAATTCCCAGTTCAAAACAAAACCCAGAAATGGAATCATCACAAACCAAACAGATCTTCGTCCTGTCAGAGAAAGAACAAAGGAATCGGCGACGGAGGCAAGGTAGAGCTTGGTGCCAGGGATGGCAAAGCCATGAAGATCGGCGTGCGAGCAGTAAGCGAGGTTCGTAAGGGCGAGGTCCGCCGCCGGAGTGTTCATCACAATCATGCTTGGGTTCGTGAAGGCGAGGTCCGTTGCCGGAGTGTTTGTCACGATCAGTTTGACTGTGCAAATTCTGATGTGGGTTTGATTTGATTTTGAAGAATTTTCGCTTCCGGATGATTTTTTATGCAAATTCTGATGTGGGTTTTGCTTATTTTTCAAGAATTTTCATTTTTTGCTTGGTTGTTTGATAATTTTGATGCAATTTCTAATATGGGTCAATGATTTTATTTTGGGCTGTTCGCAATATTGATGCAATTTTTTTTATGTTAGTTTACTTTGATTCTCAAGGGTTTTGATTGGGTTGTGCTGTGCATATGCAAATTCTGATATGGGTCTTAGCTCTAAAGGATTTTGTCTGTGTTGAGCTTAATTTTTGGTGCAATCTTGTTATTTTTTAGTTCTTAGATTTACTTATGCTTTTCATTCAAACCCCCAGATGAGGGGTATGAAGTTGTTTTTCTTTATTTGGTATTGGTGGCTGGTGGTGGCTGTCGGTGTTGTTGTGGCCGCGGATATTGATGGCTGGTGGTTGTGCCGTTGATGTTGTTGCTGTTGTTGATGATAATGGGGAAAAGATAATATATTATTTTAATGTGTAGTAAATATTATTTTAATGTATAGAATTGAATGATAGAACATCTGATAAATGAGATATTGTAAAATGATGTGGTAAAATAATAAAGTAGGCTTTTGGTGTAGTAAAATGGCATTTTTTTTGCAACATCTGTTGTGGATGCTCTTGATATAAAGTTTTTGAGTGGATCAGCCAATGTGAGCATTAACACTAAAAAGACAATTAAAGTATTGCTCCCACAAAAAAAAAAAAAAAAAAAAAAAAAAAAAAAAAAAGACAATGAAAGTATGAAACAATTAAACAATTTAGTCACTTACTCGGTCAGATAAAAGAATTGCAAAGAGTAAAAGCTATAAATTAATAAATTAAGGTATTCTAAAGAATAATAATTAATATGGTTTATTTAGAAACACGAGATGATTTTTAAGATTTAATTTTAGTAATAATAATTAGTGTGTTCATTGTATTAGGAAAAAATATGTCAAATACATTGAAAAAAATGTAGCTAATAGGATTGATAGCAAAGTTATCATATAAAGATTTCAAAATATGAAACCAAAAATCAATCGTAAAACTTCATGTATTTGAAGACTTTTTTTTTTTTTTGGGTGACTTTGTTATATTCAAGTTTTCTTTTGTTTTACATTTTATAGAGTTTATATTTTTTATTGATCCAATGACCCCCTAGAAAAAAATCCTAGAGCTACCACTGGCTGTAAAGATTGAAAAGCAAAAGATATATAAAAAAGAAGAAGAAGAAGAAGAAGAATGTAGGAATCAAGGAATGTCAGTGAGGAATTATGTTTGCACTTCTTGCCATTTCATTTTATGAAAGATAAGGTTGAGATGCCTGGCGTCCTAAAGCTGCTTTATTCTTAAGATTAGGTAAAGATTATTGCCTCATCTAGGCACTAGCGGCTCTACTTGTATGCAAGGGTGGTCTTAGGACCACCCTCACTTGTCAAAAAAAAAAAAATTATACATGCAAAAAAAAAAAAATTTATATAAATAGTTATTTTAAACTAATATGTTCTATGACCACCTTGACTTGAAAAAAATTTATATATATACTTAAAAAAAATATTATATACTAAACCACTGCATCTAGGTTCGTAAGGGCCAACTCCTTTTGCTTTAATTTCTAGGGTAGTCCATGATGGTCCAAAGGTCTCATGAGCTGTTCAAAATTGTTTCGTTGGCTTGAATACAATAAAGAAAAATGCTAAAACTATTACAAAACGATTACAAACCAATGTGACAAAGAATGCGATTAATGAATTTCAACAACATAATAAATGAACATCATAATTACTTCTTTTTGTGATTACTACAATATCATTTTTATAAGGCTCTTTTATAATTGTTAGAATAATATGTTTTGATTGATACATAATAAAAATAATGTCAATAATGAATGAGTTATATGAAAATATCACAACCCATCACTTTAATGACTTGCGAAAAAAGTTGTTCCAAACATTGCTATAATTTGCACAAGTTGAGGCACATTTTCTTGCTGTTTTCATGTATTATTATTATATAATGGATTCTACATGTGACAAGTTGACAATGGTCACCACTATAACAATGATAAAGGTGGGAAAAACCTCGCAGCTGGTTTTGCCACTAACTTTCAAGTGCAAGATATGGAGACCCCACCGAAAAAGCTCAATTTATGCATTATAAATAGAGCTAGACCTCATTAGGTCATTACTCGTCAACGAACAAACAGGATTACAGGAAGAAACAAAGGCATTGGTTTCTCACTCTCCCTCAAGGGCTTCTCAACTGAACCACCTAAAAAAGTTCTACTTTTTAAGGCAATTGGGTTAAGGTTAAGGAGACTGCGAGGGAGGCTGAAAAGGCTGTGCCTTGCTTGCAAGAAATTAAGTTCCTTGTGTTTATGAATCCGAGGCATTTTTTGCTCACTCTCCCTCAAGGGCTTCTAGCATTGCCAACAACAAGGCAAGCTTGAGGCCTTTGGGGAGAGTTAACAAGTAGTGTCTTGATAATTATATGGGATTTGGCAAGGAGCCAAAGGTCTATATGGCATGGATTTGCACACTCTCTGCCAAGGACAAAGGTCTCTTTATTTAAACTATATTTCAGATTTTTCTTCTTTTTTATATCTATTCGTGTACACTACATATTAAATCATTTAAACTTTTAAATTACTTAATGATGGATATATCCTTAAATTCATAAATTTTAATAAACTATTAGATAGATCAATTTCAATTTGAAATGAAGAAAAAGCTAGCCCCCTCACTCAAAACTTACTAATTTTCTTATTAGAAAAGACTAAGACTAAATGCTTGCTATACTTCTCTCTCTCTCTCTCTCTCTCTCTCTCTCTCTCTCTCTCTATATATATATATATATATATATATATTTATATATATATATACTGGTTGATCTGGTTAGAACATATATTGATGAACTAGTTTCATACACATTCTCATATATTTTGATATGGACATGAATGCAATGCATGCATAACATGGTCCCTTATGTTGATCCGTGACATGCATGTCCCAAATATAGCAAGCCACTTGTACGGCAAAAACAGGAGGTAACTCAAATTAAAGGTGAGGGATTGCAACTTTAAGATCAGTAGTGATTTTCATCGTAAGAAAACAATTAAAGGCTAGCTAGACCACTCTTGTCAAAATGTATAGGGGCGCCAATGAGTTAAGTGGAGTTTAGTGCTAAAAGGTTTAGCACTAGCCATTTAATGTTATTTCAAATATGAGACGAACTCGAGTTCTTCACTAACTATATTACATGTACAAATTTGGTTCATTTATTGTTAAATGAGACTCAGAGTTTATTCACAAGTTAATTAATTAACTTATTATTTCTCTATATTTACATCAAGATTATAATTTTTTAATCTTTCACAATCTAAGCTAATAGATTCATATATAAAAAATAATCTATAGTCTATATTATTTAGTTTAATCAAAGAGAAAACTTTCCATTTAGGAACTTATAAAAATTATACTCATTAACCTTATATTATAAGAAATTGTATATAATTTTAATTACAAATAATCAATAAATTTTAAACAATAATTTAATATCTTCTGAACTTTTTTACAAACTTACGCAATTCAATTTCAAACCTATATAAGTATATTTTTTTATACATGGTTAAATATAAACATGAGATAATTTATCAAGTTATACTTGATATAATCCTTAGTTAGTGTTACATCACTTAGTAACTCTATATTATATTGGATTAATATTTTCAAATTTCCTGATCATTGGATTACACATTCTCTTTGTTATATGTATGTCAAATTTCATGTCAATTGTACAGTATTTATTATCTAATCTATAAATTCATGTTTTGTGTAGAATTTAAATACACAAACTTTAAAAAAACACTTTATAGATAAAAATGATCCTTATTTTATGACCTTCTTACTATTTTTTGCAGGCAGTGATAGTATAGAAAGACAACATAATCTAACAGGGTTATTAAAAAAAAAATCCTATAGAAAGTGATTAAGTGGTGTAATACTAATAAAATGTATGCTCGGTGTAAGGTAAACCCAATATATAAACATATAATATTATATGTACTTAAATCAAATCACATGCTCTTGAGTTTGTTTATCATATATGTTAGGGTCATATTTGTTGTAATTGGCTAATTCTTAGACAAAATGCATTTTACTTGTAATTGGGTAGATCTAAAATGGGTTTAGTACTTCAAGAAACATGTTGTTCAAGTCAAGTATTAAAGACATGAAGGTTGGTCCAAGAAACAAGTGAAGAAAAGTTGTTCATTAAGTCTCGACAGATAGCTCGACAGATACCTGCTACCGAGACTTAATGTGAAGCTCGATTGATATCTCAACAACAGCTCGATCTATCGAGAATTACGATTTCAAAATTTCCAAATCTGAAATTCAGCCCAATCTTGTGTATTTGTTTGGGGTTTCTTTTCTTACAACTCTAGACATATATAAGACTTATTTTAAAGGCCGTCACACACGAATACAGAGACCAAGAGACTTATTTTCTCAGTGTGAAGCTACTGCGTTTGTTCGACATAGAGTTTTGTTACCAAGTGCTTCCAGATCTTCATTGTTGATGAAATGAAGAGCTTTGCAGCCAACAACATCTATTCAAGTTGTTGGAGTTAGTCATGTACTTGGGATCTGTACAAAGGATTAATCACAAATTAGAGGTTTGTGCATCAAAGGAAAGAATGCTACTACAAGATCAAGTCCAATTGGATATTGAAGTAAAGGTTCAACTGTAAGTTGGTATTTCAGGATAGACCAGGATAGTTGGTAAGATTTCTTATACTTGTAACCGTTTGATTGTTGATTAGTGGATTCTTGGGAGTAGTAACCTTAAAATCACCCGGTAGGGTTTTTGCCTTGCGAAGTTTTCCCCATTTGTCAACAAATCACCGTGTCTAATTTATTTTCCTCTGCACTTAGTATTTTTGGTGATTTGTTGGTGCCTTCTCATTTTGCATGCAATTGAATTTAATTAATCAACTTGGGTAATTAAATTAATTAACCGGGGTCAAGCTATCTTAACCCAACAATATAAAATAAGTTTAAGCTTAACTAAACATTAATTATGAAGCAAAAATCGTTAGTCAAGTAGACTCGTCCAAAATGAGCCAGCAATCTCGCCCCTGTACCTAAAAATGTTGCACAGAGTCCTCTTTAGGTGGTCACCCGATGTGGTGCCTGCCGTAGAGTCTTTGATGATAAAGTAAGCGTATAGAAGCTTCAAGAAAGTATCAGAGATCAAGGCTACAACGTATTTTTGTATTTAGGATTGTGCATGTACCTTGTTTTGGTTTTGAAGAGTGTTTATATATGGTCTCACAGCATCTAGCCGTTGTGGCCTTTATTGTGGCTTTAATGCCCCTTTTGGTAACTCCCTTAGGCTCAGTAATGTAGGCTTTGATGAGCCCCCAACGGTCTATACAGCTGGTCTGGTAACTGTTCAAGGTATTGAATACTTCTTTAAATGGCTTGTCTCCATTCGTCAATGATGTGGAGTGGATAGAGATGTCTAATGAGTTCGTCTAAGCCAAGGTGTTTGTTGGTCCCATCAATTAACGCATTTTTATTTCAAGAAAAAATAATGTTCATGAGTTTCAAACATATATACCTTCACATTTGGTACATTCACTAGCAAAGATGTTAAACTTTTTTTCTTTTTTAATGGTGACTCCGGGTTTCAGAGTACTTTCCATTTATGAAGAGAATCTATCATGCTTGTAAGTGAGATCAGCAAATTTAGTAGAGAACTTTCCACTTGTATTTGGCACCCAAATCAATTTGTAATGTTGTATTGAAAATGGTGGGTGAATGCATTTAATCTAATTAGCTATCATGGAGCCGAGGAGCTCTTTGTTGATGAATACTCTCCATATTATGTTACTTGCCAAATAAATAACTAGTCGCTAAGTTGAACATAAATTATAAATTTTAAATTTTAAATTTCCCTAAAGTTATGATCACTTGAAAAAATAAGTTACAATTTAAGAGGGAAAAAAAATCTTAACACCAATAATGTTAGGCATGCCATGTCTATTATCAATGGCATCATTTCTTTAATGAAAATTAAGGTCTCAATCATTTTTTTAATATAATATAATATAATCCCTCTCATTACTCAATTTGTTTGCAAAATCCTGGGTTTTTTCTTGCCATATAAAATGCAACCAAAAAACCCAAAAATAAAAAAAATAAAAACTATAGAAGTTTTTACATAGAAAACAGCAATTAATTACACTCAGAAATGGCATTGACACTCAAAAAGAGTCATTAATCTAGAGCTATAGGTTTTGGAAAAGATTGATTTTTTTTTTTTTTTTGAGAATTGGAAAAGCTAATTTAGTGTTATAGGCAAAAGTTATAATATTTTAATACGTAAAGAACAACAACAAAAAGGCGTATCAGATGAATAAATTGACTTTGTTAGAGAATGAAGACAAATAAAGGCACTGGAAAGAATAGATTTCGGAATATACGAATGTAAAAAAAAAAAAAAAAGAATGAAGTACTAGTTGAAAGGCCATAGAGTTTTAATCGAGATAGAAGACGAACAATCTAGGAAGCACTTGGAATGCTCCTATTATCTGCATAGCCTCAGCTGCCACCTTCTTGCCTCTCATCTACTTATGATTCTAATTTTTATTTTTGGCAAGAGAAAGGAGCTCTTGCCTTTAGGTAATGTAATTGAGAAAAATGCCACAAGAAACATATCAACACCCTTTTTGTTTCTTAAATAATAAAAATTTAAAAAACAAATTTATGATGTTAACACATAACCTAAACTTGTTCATCAAGATTCAAGACCTAGAAATGTAAAAAACAATATAAAAAATAGAGTAAAAATGCAAAAAGGGTCATATATATGAAAATAATTTTTTAAAAATAACATTAATTTATAATTCTTAAATCGCATTAATTCAAACGGTAAGGAAAAATATATGACTACATAATAGAAAAAATATAAGAGAAAAATAGGTTACCTCAAAAGAATAATGCATGACAAGACAATTTTATATATTGCAAAACATGAACCCAAAATTTAGATGTTAAAACTTCTAAAAAACCAAAAGAAAGAGTAAAGAATCAGAAGATTCAATGCCTAAAAATTATTGAAAAAAAAAAAAAAAAACAAAACAAAAAACATATGACTACATAATAGATACAAAAATATAAGGGAAAGACGGGTTATTATCCATGGCTAGCAGTTGAAAGCAACAAGATAGTTTCAAATATTGCAAAAATTGAATCAAAAAAATTAAGTTGTTAAACTTCTTAAAGGCTTAAAAAAATTGAAGAATCAGCAAAAAAAAAATATGACTACATAATAGAAAAAATATAAGAGAAAGATAGGTTACCTCAAAAGAATAATCCATAATTATAGCAACTAAAATTTGTCAGGACAATTTCATATATTGCAAAATATAAACCCAAAATTTAAATGTTAAAACTTCTAAAAAGCCAAAAGAAAGAGTAAAGGACCAAAAGATTCAGTACCTAAAAATTATTTGAAACAAAACAAAAAAATAAAAACATATGACTACATAACAGAAAAAATTGACAATTCTTGTCAACAAAAACACAGTAAAACTATAATTAAAAAACCCTAGTAGTGATCTAGTGACTGGAGAATTAGAGAATGAGAGAAGGAAGGGTAAAAAAAAAACGGAATGAGAGAGGAGGTGTTTGTGTAAAGAACACAATAAAAATATAATTAAAAAACCCTAATAATGATGCAGTGACCGAAGAATTAGAGAAGGAGAAAACGAAGAGTCCAAAACAAAATAGAAAACTATATGAGAAAGGAGGTGTTTGCATTTGAATACATCTTAAAAGTCCTAAATCAAATTAAAAAATTTAAATAAATAATGTTGTTGTAGAAAATTGTGGAGAGGTCAACCAAAAGTCAAAGGTTTCGGTTTTATTGACAATTCTTATCAATAAAAACACAGTAAAATTATAATTAAAAAACCCTAATAGTGATCTAGTGACTGGAGAATTAGAGAAGGAGAGATGGAAGAGTAAAAAAAATAGAAAACCGAATGAGAGAGGAGGTGTTTGCATAAAGAACACAATATAAATATAATTAAAAAACCCTAATAGTGATGTAGTGACCGGAGAATTAGAGAAGGAGAAAATGAAGATTCCAAAACAAAATAAAAAACTTTATTGGAAAGGGGCTGTTGCGTTTGAATACATCTTAAAAGTCTTAAATCAAATTAAAAAAATATAAATAATAAATGCTGATGTGGAAAATTGTGAAGGGGTCAACAAAAAGTCAAAGGCTTCGGTTTTATATATATATATATTAGGGCTCTATGAAACCTCCTTTCAATACTAGGTTCCTCCCTCATAAGGATGGGCTTTTTTTTTTTTTTTTTTTTTGACAATTAAGAAAACATGCATTAAGATATAAAAGGATCATTACAAAAAGAGAGATGCTACGTCTACAACAATTTTACAACAAATCACAGGTAACAATCAGAAAAATTTATTGAAGTGCTATTTTTTTTTTTTTTTTGACAATTAAGAAAACATGCATTAAGATATAAAAGGATCATTACAAAAAGAGAGATGCTATGTCTACAACAATTCACAGGTAACAATCAGAAAAATTTAAAAATTTATTAAAGTGCAGTTACTGGGATTAGAACTTCGGCTGAATTGGGTTAGCTTTAGAGTCTTACCACTAGGCTATACTGGAGTGTTGATGCTCAAAGTGAAAACTAAATATACTTAAAGTAAACTTAACAAAATTCATACCAATAAATTAAATAAACTTTCATTACTACTTTTATTTTATATTATAACTAATATTCATAATATTTTATTATATTATATATTTTAATTAGCCATCTCTAAAAGGGAGTATATAAATATATTCATACTTTTATACTTCAAAAATTAATAATAATTTTAAAGTATTTTTTCATGCTTTATTATTTTACTTTTATTAAATTCCTTTAAAATATGCTTCAAAATCATTTAATTTTCCCCATATATATAATTTTATAAATATAATATTAATATTTGTATTTAATTAATTAATAAGGTAATTATGACATTATCGCAGTTCAACCTCGGTCCGACCTTAAAAACCTTGAATATCTCCCCTTACCGGTTCTGTGAACAGTCTGGGTTTGAAAACCATGGTTTAGTCTATAAAAGTGGACAAGCACTTTAGTAGCTCTTCTAGCTAACTCTAACACATGTGAAACCACTAGCTTTGGTACAAAATGAACATGTGTGATTAGTCCCTATTGCTGTAGTTTGAACAAGCCCAAAGTGAAAGTTTGCTCCTGCCATGAAGTTGTCCTGATGTCATTGTAGATCTGTGATAGGCTTCTATCATTGCTTAAAACAATGATTCTATTAATTCCTGCATCTCTAGCTTTGATCAAAGCCTCCACCAAAGCTTCCTAGACTGCAAGGCTCTAAGTTTGTCTCTCACAGTTAACTCCTCTCGTGAAAAGTATACTTCCATCTAGCTTGGTGCCTTCAAATGCATAACCACATCTATTTGAATTCCTATTCCTATAGGTTGCCACTTTGATGAGAATCTGCCAATTCTGGTTAGTAATGGGTTGGTGATGTTCCTCGTTAGAGTTGATTTCCTACTCATTGGTTTGTTGGAAGGCTTCCTGGCACCTGCGCATAAGAGATTGAGCGGTGAGAACAACCTCCATTGGGTTAGGAACCTTCCTTTGATGAAGAACTAGATTTCTGTGATTCCAAATTGTCCACAGGATGGTGAACATGGTTTGTAGGAAACACATTTCATTTTGCTCTATGGATCTGTTCAAGATGATGCAATTCACTATCCATTGTTTTGCTAACTTGTTCACTAAGTTTGATGTTCTGATATCAAGTATGGAGCCATGCCATACAGCTCTTGCAAAAGGACAATGTAAGAAAAGGTGGGATATGATTTCCTCCTCTTCATCACACATCAAGCATCTGTTATGGGTTGAAATGCCTCTCCTAACAAGGTTTTCAAAAACTGGTAGACTGTTATGCAGGATCTTCCAAACACAGGTGATGATCTTTATAGGTAGCTTGACCTTCCAAAGAAGCTTCCAAACAAAAGGAGAAATGTCATAACTGTACTGGTTTGACCTGGTTGTATTCTGCTGATGGTGGATTATAGAATAGACCTTACTTACTGAATATTCCCCTGTGTTAGAGTGTTTCCAAAAAAGCTTGTTAGTATTGCCCTCAGTCTTGGAAACTAGAACATTCATGATTTCCTGACAATGGGTTGATGATATAATTTCCTAATCAAGTCATACTTCCATGACTTTGTGTTGTTATCAATAAGGTCAGCCACAGTGCCATTAAGAAGATTGTTTTCACATAGAGTTTGGGATGAACAATAAAACCAGTTAGGGTGGGTAAGGGGAATTTGGTGTCCAGATCCTATCAACCAACAGCCCTATGCAGACAAGTGTTTTGAGGCCTTGCTATGTTCTTCTAGATCCAAGAATGATGAGTTTTTGGAGTATGGTTTTGTAAAGAAACTCTAGGGAAATATTTGGCTTTAAAGGCCTTAGCTAGTAAGGAGTTTAGGTAATTTTGGATTCTCTAGTACTTTTTTGAGATCATAGCCTGATTAATGAGGTTGAATTTTTTGAAGCTGAGCCCACCTTTGCTCTTTGGTTGGCAGATTGTATCCCAATTGATCGGATGTAGTTTCCTAGCACCAGTATCATGTCCCCACCAAAAGACCTTAATGATAGCATCCAATTTATTGCAAATAGTCTCAGGTACTCTAAAACAAGAAAAAGTATAGAGAGGCATGGCTTGTAGGACTGAAGAGATCAAGGTAGCTCTGCCAGCCTGTGACATCAACTTAGCTTTCCAACCTTGAAGTTTTGTTTGAACTCTGTCAACTAGATCCTGAAAATCAGTCACTCTTCTACCTCGAAGTTTAAAATTTATGCCTAGATACTTGCGGGGATTTTGAACTAGATTGACCTGTAAGGCACTAGCTAAGGATTCTTGGTCATCAAGAGATATGTTAGGGGAAGAGAATAGGTCTGATTTGGTGAAGTTAATGCTTTGACCAAAGATTGAGCAATACCACAGGATTACGTTCTTAAGGTTGGAAAGAGAGCATTTGTCATTTTGGAAGAAAAAGAGGGAGTCATCTGCAAAGAGCAAGTGTGTGAATGAAACACCCTGTCTTCCTTTTGTGATGCCTTTAATCTTCCTTTGGTTTTCAGCTTGAGTGAGTGCTATTGAGAGGATATTAACACAGAATAAGAACAGATAGGGAGATATAAGGTCCCCTTATCTAATGCCTCTAAAAGGGTAAAAGGGCTGTGTAGGGCTACCATTGAGGAGCAAGATGTATTGAACTGAAGTAATACATTCCATAATCCAATTTACCCAAGTATTACTAAAGTTCATAGCTATTAGGATAGCCTAGAGGAAGTTCCAATTGAGTCTATCATATGCTTTAAACATGTCAATTTTCAAAGCTCCATATCCTTTCTTCCTCCCTTTCTTCTTTCTCAGGGTATCAAAAATTTCATGAGCTAAAATGATATTATCAGTGATGTTTCTGCCCTATATAAAAGCATTTTGGAATGTTGAAATGAGTTTATCCATGAAAGGTTTTAGTCTAGCCACCATGATTTTGGAAATGATCTTGTATGTGACATTATAAAGACTAATTGGCCTATAATGGGATACCTCCTCAGGAATGTTAACTTTAGGTATGAGGGTAAGGAAAGTCTGGTTTAAGGATTTAAGAAATGAACCTAAATGAAAAAAGGCATGTACAGCATTGAGAATGTCCTGTTTCACAGTATTCCAGTACACCTGGAAAAAGAAAGCAGGTATTCCATCTGGTCTAAGGGCTTTATGCGGCCCCAGTTGGTGAACTACCATTTCAATTTCAACATCAGTTACTAGCATGTCAAGATTGGATTGCCAATGTTGGTTAAGCTTAGGGATAGGAAGAGATTCAAGTTCCTTTAGCAAAGTGTGAATGGGTTTGGTGTCTGTTTCAACAAAATGGTTCCTGAAGTGTTCCACTAATGTGCTTTCTATCACCTTATAATCCTCAATTATGCCACCATCTTTTGTTTTGAGGTGTAAGATTCTACTTCGGGCTCATCTTTGTTTCACCACTGTTTGAAAAAATTTGGTGTTTCTATCCCCTTGCACAATCCAATTACTCCTAGCCTTTTGGGCCCACATGATTTCTTCCCTAATCATTAGGTCCTCTACCTCCTTTCTAAGGTCTTTTTCTCTTTTTACATCATCTATGGATTGAATGGAGATTTCTTGGAGTAGTTGTTGTTTGTTTTTGAGTTCCTTTTCCACTTTTCCAAAAACAGTTTTATTCCATTCAATGAACTTGTTCCTTATATTTTTTATCTTATGATGTAACCTGAAAGCCCTAGAACCTGTAGTGTGAACATTCCAAGCACTCTAAACCCAATGTTTTCTTAGCATTAGTATGCACGAACTCCAATGGTCAGATACTTTGTAGTTTGAACCAAAACAGCATTTGAAACTCAGGGCAATTTAAAGCTGCCTCTTCTTGCATCTAAAGCAGCCTCGAATTACATCTTTTTTTTTAGGGTGGTTCCCTTATTGTTATAGAACCATTTATCATGACTCTTCATCAGCTTCATGGGAGATACTTAATATTGTGTAATCTTTTTTTAGATACGACTTTATATATATATATATATATATATATATAAGAAACATGCCTTTTGCTTTTGTTTCTAGGGAATTTTGCCACACACACACCCCCCCCCCCCTTTACACACCCTTGCAACTAATGTAATTCTTGGGACCGAATCTATAATTAGTTAGGGTTGTAAACAAGTTGACTTGAGCCAAGTTTTAAAAGTTCAAGTTTATTCATTTTAGTTTTATTTTGAACTCGAGCCAAGCTCGAACTCATTATCAAACAAGATAACAAGTTCAAGCTTGGTTTATTTTCTTGTCAAACAAACTCAAGCTTGTTCATAAGCTATTTGATTAACTTTTTTTCTCATATATAGTAAAATCATGACTAACATTTTTACCTCTTCTCAAATCTATGATTTTTTTTTTACTAAGAATTCAACATTTATATTATCAATAAACTACAAATAAAAATTTGTTACAAACTTACATAATCCAATCTCAAATCTAGATAAGTATATTTTTAAACAAGCATATATAAGATATAATATTATATATGGTTAAATCGAGCCTCATATAATAGGCGAACCTAAAATTGGGCTTAAGTTATTTATAAATAGTTTGGTTCATTTTCAACTTGTCTATATTCTCTTCGGTTTTTGGTGCTAGATGAGATTTATGGGTTGGTCTGGTGAACAATTTTCTCCTTTTTTTGTTCTAATTTTATCTACTAAAAAAATTGTTTTTTTCATGTACAAGTAAGAGAATTTTTGGCCTTTGTCTCCCTTATTAATGAAACTCTCACAAGAAAGATTTTTATAACAATAGTGCCAGGTTGAAAATTATGACTCTTAACACTAAATGTATGGTGGTGTATTTTGCTTTCTCAATTGGTCAAATAGTTATGATCATATTCCATAATCAGCGAATCACCAATTTAGGGATGACAATGGAGTGGGGCAAAGTCAGATCAAGGTGCCTTGCCCCCACTCATGGTACTTTATGGAGCAGAGAAAATCCATACAGGGTGGTAGTGGGACAAGTCTTTTTTGGGACTGGTTGGAGATGTTTTGCTTAATCCTAATGAGATTGCTCCGATATTAATGAAATAAAGATGAAAGATAAAGGGAAAGATTAATCGTAAGAGTACTAAGAGAGAAACAAACACAAGTGTTTTGAAGATAGTAGCAAAATATGAGATGAAGAATGAAATCAGTTGGTTGTAAGCTCCAAGGTTCAACAGCGAATTGATGACCTAAAAAAGAAAGAAAAAGACTATCGACAGTGATCAAAGTGAACCAGCCAAGTATCCTTCGACGGTTAAGTCAGATTTCTCTCAAAAATTCAAGTATGGTGAGTAAATGAATAGTAGTATGTACCTTAGTATGGCGAGGTTGGGTCCTTTTTATAGTGAGTGTGGAGTGGGTCTACTTGTTAGGGGCCACTAACATCGTGGGAGATGTGTAGACTTAGTGGGGAGAGTGGAGCGAATTTCGAGGGATTCACCCTACGTCTCAGTATAGTGGATTGTGGTGTAGCTATTCTTGCTTTGCAAAAAACACTTCAAATTTTACTAAGTGTTTGTTGGTCATCTACACCTTCTTGTGGTGTAGACGACTAATTTCCCTTTAGACGACCTCCTTTCATGTTTGTGGTACGTCATTTTCCTTTCTCCCTTCTAAAGTCTGTCCTAGACGTTATTAGGTTTGGACAACCCTCATGGATGAATAATGCTTTTATGAATCACCATCAATAGATATTAAAAAAATATATAATTATAACTAGGATATGCAAAGAAAATATTACATTATATGTATAAATAAGTTAAATATATTTTAAATAATATATATTTGGGGCAGGGTAAGACGAGACCATCCCTACCCTATCATCTCTTTAGAACAAGAAAAATCCACACTGGGTTCAAGCAAGATAGGTGGGTCAAGCGGGAAGGGTTGTTTTTGCCGTTCATTACTAGTCTTGATGTCTAGTATTGGGGAGCAACCATGGATCTCTCTCTCTCTCTCTCAACAATGTTTTTTTTATAATAATAGAATATTTATAATTTTTTTTAAAAGGCCAACAAAGAGCTAAGTCAAAGAAGTAAGCAACAAGTACGGAGTAATTCTAAGACCACACTATTTTCCACAATTATCCTATATGACAGACTATAATTGATTGTTTATCACTTTCGTATGAACGCGTTACTTTTTCTTCATTGCTCACAATTTGTAATATCAGAGTTATAGCAAAGTTATGGCTTAAAAGGATCTGGCCTTAGATTTCTTTTTTCTTTTTTTTCTTTTTCCTTCTAAATACAGCACCAACCTTCCGTTTATTGCTCTCGCTACAAGGTTTGACCTTTACTACATATGTGATATATTGTTTTCTTGTGGCTAAGTGAAAAAAGAAGATGAGAGTGTCTAACTTTGAATTTTTATAAGTTAAATGACTTTTTTTCAAATTTTTGTGTGTTTGTTTTTTTCTTTTAATGCGTTGAACTTTTTAAATATATTTCCATATATCCGACGTACCTAGTAATTACAAAAAAATAAAAAAATAATAATAATCCTTTACGTATGGCCCTTATAAAGAGGGGGGAAAATTACAATTTTTCTTTACTATCAAGTAGTGCAGTGATCATGATATTTTTTTTTTCTTCAGTCAAACCAAGAGTAGGCAAATGGGGCTTTTTGAATAATTGTCCGTACATGTGAAATGCATGCTGAGGTATAATTTGTTTGATCCTACTGTTTTTGGCCCCTCGCAACCTGCAAAAATCATTGAGGTCTAAAAGAAAACATGACCAAGATAAAATAAAAAGGATAGCCTTCCTACACCTATGACACTATTCCCGAGCCTTTGTGAAGGCATTTTCTGGCTCAAATCTTCACAACATGGACCCAATATGGTTAATTATTTAGAATCCGCACTAACATCTAGTGAGCTTTTGGATATCACATTGAATGGATGTCTGGGTTTTCAACTTTCTATAAGTTTCAACAATGGAAAATAATTGACTGGGGGCCTAGGATTTGATTTCAAATTAACCATTGAAAGTGAGGGTTTGTACTAGTGGGGACACTGAGAGTTGATGCTAACCAGGGTTGCACGTGATGATCGACAGTGCTACATATGACCCACATGCCAGAATTGCAGGCTCTCTCTCAAACTTGCTGAGAAGTAGAACCATTTCAAGCAAAATTTACAGTAATTTTGAACTGTTCCTTGTTGCCTTAAGTAGATAAAGTGGCCAAAAGACCTCTATGAGATGTATCAAATCACTTGTATTACGTTCAGGAAAAAAAAAATTCACTTGTACTATGCTTCCCATGGAATCTACCTCCTCAGTCCATTGTTTCTGGCCTTTTGTGCATGTCTGTGTGGGTATGAGGTATTAATGACCTCAGTAGGACGCAAAGATACAAGTTTACATCCCAATATATATTATAGAGATCTAATACATAAATATATACGTACATATTTACATACCTATAAATATATGTTGTGTACACGTATATTTTAGTCTCTTTTTTTAATCTTTTTTTGTTTAGTATGTTTATTGTTTCTAGTTGGTTTAGCATTCGGCTTTTCAAATTGATTCTGTGCATTACTGCTAAGTATATGTGATGAATTTGTCATGGAATATGTCTTGTTTTAAAGCATTTTTTTTTTATAAGAAGTTTTAAAGTAATTATAAGCATTAGTAATCCATATTTCTTAGGACCTAATCAGTATCAGATACACCAATAATAACCCCAGGGTTCGTCTAATAATCCCTCGTGAGATTCATGAGGTCTTAGTTTAAAACTTATGACCAGAGCACTAATAAGGCTGTCGCTGTCAATTGAATTTATGTTTTTATGCCACTTGATTTCAACCATTAAATTTGAATATGCTTAATCAAATCAAATCAAATCAAATCATTTGAGAATATATGGTTTAAGAAAAGAGAGTGAAATTTGTCTTCAACTACACAATCGAAACTTCTTAGCTTTAGTTATATATAATACTTGGACACTTCAGAAACAAGCTGAACCTGCATAAAGCCTCCAAAACTAGATGGCTAGCATTATAATTGCATCAATACAGGAGATTCTCAAAACAAATCTCTCTTGATTTTACCTAAACTCTTTAAGATAAGTGATACAGTTGCTAAGAAATGTCCCAACCGACATATATATTAAACATCTTCTATACTAGAATGCCACACTAAGCAAGCTCTTGATTCTTCTCCACAATCCTCACTCCATTTGCAGATCGAAGCTCATTGGCCTGTTTCAAAATATTAACGCAATAAATAAAATAAATCCATCAAAAAGCTAGAGATAAGCATGACTTGGTTGACTTTATTTTTACCTAAAACTGAAAAATCATGCATTTTGAAATAAACTATGTCTAAAATAGAAATACCTGATCCTCAGTAATTTCTACAGAAAACCCATCAACAATGACCAAAGATAATGTCTTCTTGTAGCTGCCTGGCTCAAGGGTGCTTGCTAGAAGCTCATCATGCTTCTTACTTAGATACAAATCAAGCTCATATGCCCCTTTCTTTGTTCTTTTGTATAATAAAAAAAAGGCCATAAAAGAAAGAAACAAAGTGAAGTGAGACAATGATATTAAAAGATTCATTAAGAAAAGCAACATGCAACATAATTTATCCCAAAAAATAATGAAAGAATATATAATGTAATGCAAGTACATGACTGACCGATCAGCTCGTAGGCGCTCATATTCCGGATCGTAGTTCATGAAAACAAAATATGACTCATTTTTGGTACTTTCCATTGCCATTTTTCCTCTCTTCTTTCTCTTCTAGTTTGGTTTTTGAATCATATGCAGTGGCTTTCAGGTCATATGTGTACCCTATTTATACATGAACAGCTAGCACCTAGCAGTATGACTTGACTTTCTTCTCCTTAATTACTTGTCCAAAAAAAAAAAGTCTAGAGGCATGACTATTAAACAGTGAACAGTGGCCCACATCTCTAATTTGAAAGCAAAAGAGCATTGCAAGAAACTATAGGGTATAATAAATAGCGACTCAAGTACTCTATGGAGTCTGTTTTATAATTTTGACCGCTAAGTGTTCTTTATTTCTTAATTTACTAAAACTTTGAGTTGAATAATGGATTTTTATAAAGAAATCAAACTCTTAAATTATTGAAAAGCCGCCCCTACGTGTGCTTTAGGAAACAATTTCTTTTCTAATGAACCTTGGTTTAAAACCGTACCTTTTTTTTTTTTTCTTTTTTCGGTGCTAATTGGAAGCACCATAGTTCATAGTTGGAGAATCTCACCTAGGATTTGCAGCATTATCATAAAAAAATGAAACGCACACGCTTGTGATAGAAATTAAAGTCAACACTTAACTATAGGGAGAAATAATGTGTCTCGGGTGCAGAAATTAGGTGTTGATTATACATACGGAAATAAGAGCACACTTACACAATAAATGTTGTTTAGTCAATTTAATCTTTGCCTAATCAATCTATTAAGCAACTTCAAGACAGACTTTAGTAAGTCAGATATGAAAATCATAACTGAATATAGTAATATCGAGTGGTCACCTCAATCCACTACATATGGTTAACTTTTATCTACATATGATTCAAACTTCAAAATCAATGTTACTTTTGACATATTTAGACTCAAATGAGTGGTCTTAGTAATTGGATACAAAAATGAATAAATAAGTAGAAACAAAGTTCGGCCAATAACCTTTAGGTCAAATAGCATTGTTCTATATTTCTAATAGATATGTTTAGGGATTTAAATCTTACTCCACACAAACTATATAAAAATAAAAATAATAAAACAAAGTTCCAATAAAAGGAATCGATAGATCATGTTCTTTTGCTCACATCTTGAATGAATTCTAAGACATATTCAAATAAGTTTTGACTGCCAGCCAAATATCTCTCACAATCATCCTACTAGGACGGTTTATGAATCCAATGAACTTGATCTAGCCAAATAAGGCATCGTTGTCAAAAGTAGGATTGGAATTGCCAAACCTAGCCCATATAGGTTAGATAATAGGTATAGGCATTTGTATCCCGCTTAGCCTGTTGACCACGGCCCTCAACCTTAGATATACCCCCGAAAGCACATATGGGTTAGATACATGTGCTGCCCCTTCGTACTTGCTCTAGCAATCTCGTTGGATGCAACAAAATTAGCTGCATCCAACAATAATTTTTTTTAAAAATGTAATCAATAACTGAATCATTTCAGTAGGCATCAGGTCACTCACTTTGTAACCCAACAGGCAAGGATCGAGCGACAAGTTAATCATAAACTGATCAACGTGTGAACACTCCTACATACTATGGGTGTGGGAAATGATGTATAGAAGAAACCCATTATAGTGCAAATGTTATTTTTCAAAAAAAAAAAAAAGTATCAATGAGGAAAACACCTCCTAATAATCTCTACCCTAACCTAAAATGCAAAGATGAGAAAGATGTCAAAAAGGGGAAAATTCATGGCACCTCCAACATGAGGCCCTTCTGGCTCAACTTTGATTTTTAAGGGTACATATAAAACAAGGAGAGAAATATCCAAAGGGAAGATAATACAAAAACAAAATCATAACACCTCCAATTTGAGACCCTCCCTGCTCAATTTTGAATTTTAGGAGTACATACATGGAAAATTGCAATGAGCAAGCGACTTAAATAAGACAGAAATATTTTATATATGATGCAATATGTGAAATATTTTTGCCTAGATAATGTTAAAATAGCATGAAAGAAAATTCATGAGGAAGTAGGAGTACTCACACCACATTTTGCAAAATTTCTTCAAATTTGGAAGAAAAAACTAACTTTTTTGGCGTAAATGCTTTTGGTCCATATATTTTGCACTTTTTTCATTTTGGTCCCTACATTTTATTTTTACCACTTTTAGTCCCTAAATCAATTAACGCGTGACATTTAAGTCCTTATTGTCAGTTAACTAACGGGAAATACTGAGGTGGCAGACGGAACACCCTATTAGCTGACGTGGCGCTAATGTGGCACTGATGTGGCGATTAAAATATTATTAAAAAATATTACTCAGCATTTTTATATACCACGTCAGCATTTTAATTTTTTTTATAAAAAGTCATGTCAAACAATTTAAACCAAAAAAGAAAATATATTAAAAAACAAAACTTAAATCTAATTAAAAAACGGTTTCAAAAAAAAAATCTAATTAAAAAACAAACACAAACACAAAATAAAAGGCCCTCCTTTGTTCTCAACACAGTTCTATCTCAAAAACTCTACAAATTATATCACAGCTCTCTGTTTTTTCTTCGTTTCTTTCAGAAAGCGCTCTTTTTAAGCAATAGATTTCTTTTCAGATTGTTGAATCTTGATCATACAAAAAAAAAAATGTCTGTTAAAGGAAAGGGTCCCGCCATCAGAATCGATCTCGGCACGACCTACTCATGCGTTGGAGTTTGGCAACACAACCATGCCGAGATCATAGCTAACAACCAAGGGAACCGAATGACGCTGTCTTATGTCGCTTTCACCGATACGGAGCGTTTAATCAGTTTTAAATTTCTGTGTTTGTTTTTTTATGTGGGTTTGATGAAATTTCTAGGTTTATGGATTTGATTTGTTGGAGGTTTCGGTGAAGGATAGTGTTTGGATGGAAAATGGGAACATCGCCGGTGGTGTTCGTGGCATGCATCAAGAAGAGAATCCATTGCCCATGAGTGGGTATCTGGGTTTGTTTGAGACTTGTGTGACTAAGTTTGTTCAGATTTGGGTATCCTTGCTCTTGTTCTGGGTTTGTTTGTGTTTTTGTTTTTTTGGAGAGAACGTGGAGTCACTTGTTTTTATGGGTTTTTTGTGTGTTTGTTTCTGAAGAAAAATTCGAGGTTTATGGGTTTGCTACAGATTGAATTAGTTACTGGGTTTATGGGTTTATTTCTTCAATTTCTTTATGGTTTGGTTTGGTTTCTTGGATTTATTTATTGTTTTTCTTGATTTGATGGAGTAGATTTAGTTGCTGGATTTGGATTTGGGGTTTGCTAGAAATTGGTTTATTTCATGGATTTAGGAAGAACACGAAGAACAACTTCAGTTCTTACAAAAAAATAATGAAAGTAAAAAAGTAAAATAAAATAAAATAAAAGTTTTGTTTTTTAATTTATTTTCTTTTTTGGTTTAAATTGTCTGACATGGCTTTTTATAAAAAATGAAATGCTGACGTGGCATATAAAAATGCCAAATAATATTTTTTTAATAATATTTTAATCCCCACATCAGTGCCACATCAGCGCCACGTCAGCTAATAGAGTGTTCTGTCTGCCACCTCAGCTTTTTCCGTTAGTTGGCTGACGGTAATGACTTAAATGTCACGCATTAATTAGTTTAGGGACTAAAAGTTGTAAAAATAAAATGTAGAGACCAAAATAGAAAAAGTGCAAAATGTAGAGACCAAAAGTGCATTTACGGCAACTTTTTTTTATCTTTTGCTTATCACTTTTCCAATAAACCCTATATCCAACTCTTCATTTCTTATACATCCTATTGAAAACTTGGCTAAACTACACCTTCACACCCTTAACTATCACCCTAATTATACTTGTAAGAACCAAATTTGAGTTCCCAGCCCAAAAGTTGATGGACTCAAGTTCAAAAAGTCCAAAACAATGAATTTATAGAGAGTGAGTTGGAAAAATTGGGCCTTAATGAGTCAGACAGTCACTGAAATGAGTTCATCTCACAAGAGAATGAAAATAGACAAGCATGCACTAAAGAAAAATCATCCTCGGCACAGTCCGAGGATATCAGTTCTTGTATATTTCTCTCAAATTAGGTTACAAAGGCAATTTATGATTGCTACAGTTTTTCTCTCTTAATTTTCCGATCCCCTTCTCCCATTGCTTCTTTCTTATTTTATACTCCCTTCCCCTTTCATCTTTTTCCTCCACGTGCATGCCAGAGGTTGGTGTTGATACTTGTCTTATCAACACCTTCCATAAGTCTTCATGTAGTAGCTGTAAGGCTGAAAACCACTGTTCAAGTATCACCTCCATATTAATGCGGTTAGAGAGTTAGCTGCAGTGCATTTAATGCGGTGACAGCAGCTTTCTCCTTAGATATTTTAGGACTCTCCGCTGCCATGTGTTTCTACAATGCTCATCCATACCAATAAAACTTCCTGAAATGTTCCCCTGAACGACAAACCACCTACCCGGACCTCGGCTTTGGTTAGCCGAGGAGGCATTCATCCTCGGCACATCCTCCTGGGCCATTATGACCACAACTAACTTCTTCATCTACTAACACGAACTCCCTTAACAATGTTTACCCATTCTCGGACGACTTCTAGTCCTTGGCTTGGGTCTTAAGCCCAAAATATACATAGATAATGAACTCCTGAGCCCAATGCTCCTACAATACTTAACCCCCTAAGTTATAATTAATTTTGTTTCAATGTCCTCCTACCATTTGGTGTTAAGTTTAATAGAATTAATTGAGCAGACATACTAATTTACTCCTCTCCAAAACAAACGGTTGAGGGGTAAGTTAATCTTTCAATGAGCAAAACCAATGGCAAGGAGTTAAGTGTAATGTACTTTTAAATATTAGGGGGTTGATCGTGATTTTTGATATAGTTCATGGAGTTAAATGTAATTGGGGTAATAGTTTAAGATAGAAAATTTTAATTTGACCTTAAATTTTTTAATTTTTTTTCTTCTTCACGTTCCTCTTAATTTATCATCCTAGCGCATCTTGTCACCCTATCTTGTGCCCAGAGAGAGAGAGAAAGGGAAATTTGTTGGTAAATTCACACGATTAAAGAGAGAGAAATGTGTAATGAAAATAACTCTCAAAATTAAAAATTTTGAGAAGTGGTGCAGGGCTGGGTGTGCAATATTTTTTTTTATGATTTACTAGCTAATTAAAAAGACCCTTTACATAGCCGAACGTACTGCTCTAAAAAACTATGTTGATTGTCTATTTGAAATTTGGTGGGAAAGAGATCGATGCCATTTGTTCCACTAAATGATATTGAGGTCTTCATATTGTTCCTCATTTCTTTTGTTCAAATTAAATGATACTTGTTTAGGGAGTGGAAGAGAAAAGTATCCCTATTATTTAAATCCAAAAAAATAATAATAATAATAAGAAAGGTGAAAAAGTTACCTCGGTTTGAACTTTGATATTGAGTAATAATGATAGATAGGGTCAAGTGGAGAAAGTGCACCGTGGACCATATCTTTTTAGTAATTTACAAGACCTCTTACTCCATGTATGGATCTCAAGCGTGTCTATGGATCTCAATGTCTGATTCACAAACTGACACTTCACGAAGAAAAAGGTATTTTGGTGTGAAGTTAGCCAGCTTGCCTTAGTACATAACTCATTGGCTATAGCTAGTGCCTAGTAGAGTGACCCTCCTATTGCCCACGACTTAAACATGAGAGCAGCTTTATATTATATGTAGGTTATATGTAGGTTACATTTCCTGCACTGGGAAACAAAAAACATGCCTTCTACTTCTACACCCCACCCCTAGAGTAAAAAGTTAACAAATATCTCATTCTGTCCATTTTGCTAATCCAACAGGCCGAAACCATGGTTTTGTAAAAAATAATTCCTCTTTTCCCCGCTTTGCATGAATTTTGCCCGTCCTACCCAAGTGTGTGTATATATATAATTAGTCTTGGGGTAATTTACCCCATGTGATTTGGCCATGTCACAATTTAGTACACATAGTTTTATTTGCTACATTTCTAACCATGGAGTTTGGACTAAATTGAAGCTGTTAGGGCCGGTTCCACCAAATTTAAGGATTTTCATACATGTGGGACTTGTGAGCAGTTTTATGAGACCAACTTTATTAACTAAAATACCCCCCTCGTAAATCAAAAAAAAAATGTCACATCTCTAATTCTTTTTTGAGAAAGAGCGAGAAAACAGCGACAAAATTAAAATATATATTTTTAAAAATGGAAAGATGAATTAAGGGAGCTCGTATGTGTTTTTCGAGCTTGATGTGCCGAAGCAGTAGAAGGAGGAGACGAGGTAGTTGAGCACAATGCAAAACTTCAACATTGACATCGAAGTAGTTGAAGATCTTCTCGACCTCATCCATGCTATAGTGGTAAAGTCACGACTCTTTTTAGGCTGGCCTTGGGGTTCGATTCCAAGTTAAGGGTTGGGTTTGCTGTCATTGTTGATAAGGTTTGGGCCTTTTTCTTCTTCTTTTTTCGGGCATAATTTCAAACTTTGTGTGTGAGAGAGAGATTGCCAACTCTCATTCCGAAAGAAATGGGAATGATTGTGTGTATTTGTTTTTGGCTAAGTTTTTTTTTTTTTTTTTTTTTTTTATTTGTTGTGGTCTGGATTAATTTTGTTTAGAACGGGGATATCCTCGAATGGCCGCTGAAAACTGGATTAATTCTTACTTTGAATTTGTTATGATTTTTTTCTTTCTATTATACTTTTCATGCCTAATTCGACACAAAGACCATTGTCGATCATTTCCATTAATTTCACATCAAAATCATCATGCAAATTCAATGTCATTTGAAAACCCCTCCAATCTTTCCACTCTAGCTAGTAGCTACTTCAAGAATTTGTTCCTCATTCGTGGATAATCTCGAGTTTTATTTTCAACCAACCTCTAATATTAGTGATTGATATTTTATCGATTGAATACCGATTCTTATTTCTTTTAGATTAGGTATTGGAGGAAGAAGGATAGAAGCGAAAAGGAAATCGAGAGGTAAATTTGTTCACAAAATACAAAACGTTGTTAATTTGGACAAGACTCAAACATTTTATATTTAGTCCAAAAATAAAAATAAAAACGTAGCAATTGAATTTTTGTGGACTCAATTGTGACATGGCCCAAACCCTTTTTTATACATAACCTATTTATAATTAAATTTTTTATACCCATTATATTGTCATCCATGAAACACTCTTCTCTTTCTCTCTTAATACTTATAGTATCATCATTATTCATCCCTTTACTTTCAATTTCATCTCTCTTTTCTCAATATTGAAGTCACTTCATTAAGGACATGATGCCCTCGCATTATCAAGTTAAGAAATAGTAAAGAAAGTGTCTCCCGCCAATGCCGCAAGTGAAAAAAAGAGCCCTTAAATTTTAACCAATAGCATTAATTAAGCTGAGATATTAACAAATAAATAAAATAATATTT
Source organism: Quercus glauca (assembly GCA_023736055.1). Classification (NCBI taxonomy): domain Eukaryota; kingdom Viridiplantae; phylum Streptophyta; class Magnoliopsida; order Fagales; family Fagaceae; genus Quercus; species Quercus glauca. The sequence goes on along the minus strand of CM043316.1, from coordinate 68,406,774 downwards.
TTTTATCAAATGAAAAACAAATAAAAAAGAGAAAGAAATGTTATATCCACAACATTTTTCACAACATTTTTACAAAAAAAATCCTAAATAGCAAATTGTTAAGGGCTGTTATAGATTAAAAAAAAAAAAATTAGTGATATGTTCAAATAGACAACAAGAAGTAACTTAACATCTAAGATTTGTTATGAAAAACATTGTAAATGTAGCACTTCTAAAAGAAAAAAGAAAAGAAAGAAAGCAATTCACAAAAAAATTCACAACATTTTTTATAATAGTCGAGTTAGCAAACTTTTCCTAATTTTCAACTAGATTCACCACTAACATTATTTTTTTACTTACTACTATCAATCTGCCACATCAATAAATGTAAAATGTTTTATCAAATTTTTTTGTGTTTATAAACTTTTTTTTTTTTTTTTAATTCTATGTGATTCATATTAATTAATGGTAATTTTACATATGAAACAAGATATAATAAATTTTTGCTTTAGACCCCAAACGCATCAAACCACCTTGCCACTGTGACACTAAAATAACTCATGCCATACTCCCCCCAAGTTTTTCCAATTTCCCAGTGAAGATAGGACGGAGGCGGAATGTCCGTAACCGAACTCCGAACTCGTCCGTCTACTTCATCCCCTAAATAAATAAATAAAGAAAAATGGTTTTCTTTTACTGGCAAAAAAAAAAACTTATTAGATTTTTATGAGAAATTAATTTGTAATACTCTGTTGTGTCTTTTTTATAAGAAAGAAAAAGTGTGGATGATAATGATACCTCGAAGGAGACGACAGCGTGTCCACGTAAGCAACCTCTGTGGTTGGAAGTTTTGCAGCTCACAGTTGACAGTACAAGGTTGTGAGGGTCGGCAGCAGTTACGACCTCCACGTGTCAATCAAATAGAGAGTTATAAAGGGGGCAACCTCAAAGTTATGAGATTCCCAAGAGAGAGAGAGAGAGAGAGTAGAGGCACAGATCCGGGGTCCAATTGAGAGTGCGTGTAGGAGAGACTCTAACCGGAAAAGTGGAAATGAAGGTCAGAGAGACAGAAGCTTACTGCTATGGTACCGACAGCTGTCAGTCACGCGGTGGTCCCCTTTAGGATTTAGGAACTATACTCTAGACCCTAAACTCTAAACTAAACATGAACATAGGAAGACAGACTCACACTGCGAAGATTTGTATCGTAGAGAAATATACAAATGACGCTCTCAACTCAAGTGTTTCAACATTTAAATCGATGGTTATGTTGACCATAATTAGCTTTTGATACATCCTCTCAAATATACTTAAATATACTTTCATTTTTCTCAAAAAAAAAAAAAAAATTGATACAAAATAAAAATTTTACTTTACCATAATCTAAGTATACATGTGTATAAAACTTTATTCTTGAGACTTTCCAACTCTCGCCCGTACTTATTCTTGTAGATTGATCTCCGCACCAAAAATGTCCAATGATAAAAATAAGATTTTTATGATACTATGATGCTGTCATTATGTTGTCATAACAAGCTATTAAAAAACTGACATCATTCACACAAAAGAAGATCTTCCCTTCGCTTATCAAAAAGAAGATCTTCCCTTCTTGCCCCCAAAAAAAAACCAAAAATCTAACCTTGCCGATTATCTCTACATCGAAGGACAATTTATAGCATTTTTGAGTTCTAACAAATACTTCTTTGGAAAAAATAATAATTTTAAGAAAGATGTTTAAAGTTTTAAAAATAAAATATTTCTAAAGGATATTAGATATGATTCACCATGTTTTATGTAGCAACTGCACTCTTAATTTAGGGTATATTTGGTAGATTGAAATAAACACTGTAATATAATAGTTATTCTTATGGTTTAGCTATATAGTTATTTAGTTATGTTTTTATTATAAGAAATAGTTATTCTTTTTTTTTTTTGAGAATCCACATCATAAGACTTTTATTCAACTAAGGCTATGAAAATCAGCCTGAAGTACATCTGCAATCTCTGGTGGTACATCTTCCATCCAAACTTGTAATGAAGAAAAAGAAATTGCCCGTCTCGCAATGGAGTGAGCTACATTATTACAATGCCTCCTTACATGAGAAAAGGAAATAATGGGGAATTGAGAGGCTAAGTACCGTATATCATTGATAATATGACCAAACTGTGCAAGGCTGTGAGAGTTTGACTTCAAAGCGTTCATGAGGATCAGTGAATCACCCTCCAAAACCACCTTATTGAGACCAGTTTCCAACGCCAACTCCATTGCCCGCCGAGCTGCCAAGGCCTCAACTTCAATGGCTGTACTAGGTAGTGGGATTCGCTGCGCCAAGGAGACCATCACCTGCCCCCTGCTGTCTCTAATCACCACCCCTAATCCCGCCTGGTTTTCATCCTTGAAAAGTGCCCCATCAAAATTAATCTTGTACTGTTGGTGCGCTGGGGGCTGCCATTACGTTGGAGGTTGTCCCGTAGATGCCGTTGCTGCAGAATTATGCAGCAAGAAGTCCTGTAATCTGGTTCGAGCTTGCTGCACCAGGTTTGGGAGATTTTCGCCTCTTTTCCCTACTCTCATTTCATTTCTTCTCTTCCATACAGCCCATACAACCATAGCAAACAGGTCCGGGTCCCTGTTCTCTGCCAAAATGCAACCCATGAGATCAACAAAGCTTGTCGCTTGCTGTAGACTGCGCTGGTTCCAAGCTTGTACCGAGAGCCAAATTTCCTCCAACTTCGGACAGAGGTAGAGAGCATGAAAGGTGTCTTCTTTCTGCATTTTACAATGATCACAGCAGTCATCAGTTAACACCTTTCTTTTAACTAAGTTCAGCTTCGTGGGGAGTGAGTTTTTGACAGCTCTCCAAACTAAATTCTTCACTTTGCTTGGCACATTGAGACTCCATATCCCTTTCCACAGTGGCTTGAGCATCAACGGATCAGACTGCCCCGGTTGTTGGTTCTGAAATTCTGTCTGCAGAAACCGATAACCCGACTTGACTATGTAGACTCCATTTGCACTGTGCGGCCAAATTAATTCATCCGGTTGCTCGATGAGGCATAGGGGAATGCTTTTCACCATTGTTGCTTCAAAATCCAACAAGGTTTCATCAATTAGCTCAGTCTTCCAGCATCTTCGTTCTTCATCAATCAAACTTTGGACCTTTGCTTCAGCCAAACCACCTACCCGTGGAGACAAAACAGCTGCTGAATTTTTTTGTGGCAGCCACCTATCCCCCCAAATATGGACTGACTTCCCATCTCCAATTCTCCAACTAGCTCCACGTTTAATCACATCTCTCCCTTTTATAATACTCTTCCAAGCATAGGATGCCGAGCTTGGACAAGTGGCCTCCATGATTGAACAATTTGGAAAAAATCTCGCTTTAAAAATCCGGTAAAACAATGAGGATTTGTCATGTACAAGTCTCCAAGTTTGTTTAGCGAGCAAAGCATCATTAAAACGAGATAAATCCTTAAAGCCCATCCCTCCTTGCTCCTTTGGCTTACATAACTCTTCCCACCTTACCCAATGCACCTTTCGACTATCTCCTCGCTACCCCCAAAAGAATCTTCTAATGAGAGCTTCAATGTCATAGCAAAAAGTAACCGGTAATTTGAAACATGACATAGTGTAGGTAGGTAATGCTTGAGCCGCCGCTTTAATTAAAATTTCTCTTCTCGCTAGTGATAGAAGCTTTCCTTCCCAGCCTTGAAGCTTTTTCCAGACTCTTTGCTTAATGTTGTCAAAGCTATCCTTCTTTTTTCTCCCAATAAAACTTGGTATTCCCAAATACTTCTCATATTGCTTAACCACGGGTACTCCAAGGGCTGCTTGAATTGAAACTTGCATTTGCTGTGAAGTGGACTTACTAAAAAATAGAGTAGTTTTATCTCTATTTATTTGTTGCCCCGATGCTTGCTCATAAGTGGCTAGGATCTCCAAAAGCTTCTCACATTCATTAATTTTGGCCCTACAAAAAATAAGACTGTCATCTGCAAAAAGAAAATGTGTTAGCTTTGGTGCACTTCTACAAATAGAAACACCCCTTATATCATCATTCTCCTCTGCTTTTCTCAACAAACCATGGAACCCTTCCGTGCATAATAAGAACAAGTAAGGAGACAAAGGGTCTCCTTGGCGCAGCCCCTTCGAGGGTGTGATGTGGCCATGTGGTTCTCCATTAATCAATACAAAATAAGTAGCCTGTGAAACACATTGCATCATCAGATTTACCCAAGTGTCTCCAAAACCCATTTGCTTCATCAATTTCTCCATATACAACCACTCCACCCTATCATAAGTCTTGCTCATGTCTAGTTTAAGTGTCATATACCCCGTCTCCCCCGAACTATGGTTTCTCATATAATGGAGGGTTTCAAAAGCCACCATAATATTGTCGGATATCAATCTGTCCTTCACAAAAGCACTTTGTTGTTCTGACACTAAGTGGGGAAGAATCTTCTTCAACCTGCTAGCCAAAACTTTTGAAAAAATTCTATACAATACATTGCTGAGGCTTATGGGCGATATTGTGAAATATATTCGGGACTATGAACTTTAGGGATTAAAGTTATAAATGAATGACACAAAGATGGAGGGAGATTACCCGAATTTAGGAAATACAGAATATCATGAACCACATCGTTACCCACCAAAGACCAATAATGTTGGTAAAAAATGGGTGGCATTCCATCCGGTCCAAGTGATTTCAGTGGAGCCATCTGCTTAAGAGCTGTCTCAACCTCTTCTTTCTGGAACTCAGCCATCAAGTCATTGTTCATCTCATCTGTTACAACCTGAGGTATTTGTGCCAAAATCTCATCAAAATTCTCCGGGTTTTGGGAAGTGAAAAGAGCTTGATAAAACTCCAAAACAATCTCTTCCACTCAGCTAGGATTAGTGCACCATTGACCATCATTATCATACAGCCCTTTGATGTAGTTCTTCCTTCTTCGTTGTGAGGCTTTACTATGAAAAAACCTCATATTCCTATCTCCATCTTTTAGCCATTGCACCTTAGCACGTTGCCCCCACATTTGTGCCTCTTTATCAAGAAGTTCATTTATTTCTTTCTCCAAATTCCTCATCAAACTCACCGAACCCCCACTGCATGCAATCCTCTCGGCCTGGACTAATTTTTTCCTCTTTTGTTCCAACTCCCGTTTCACATTTTTAAAACAATTCTTACTCCATTTGGTTAGCCCTTTCCCACACTTATCAATTTTTTTTATCACTTTTTCACCCCTTGGATCATCTCCTACCTGCTGCCATACCGCCTCAATTGTTGCCTCACACCCCGGATCACTCATCCACATCTGCTCAAAACGAAAAGGCCTTTGTTGCTTGCAGTCCATTCCATCTGGATTGATTAACAAGGGCTTATGATCCGAAGTGGTAACATCAAGATGATGAACTTGTGTATCCGGAAACAAAGAAAACCACTCATTGGTTGCCACTGCCCTATCCAATCTCTCCCAAACTGTGAAATTATCATAATGCTTATGCCACGTAAACTTGGATCCCACAAACCAAAGGTCCATAAAACCACACTCATCCAATATGTCTCTAAAAGCTTGCATCTGACTATGAGGCCGAGTTCTACCACCTAATTTTTCCGATTGCTTTGTAACTTCATTAAAATCTCCCGCACATAGCCAAGGTGCTCGACTTCGTGTTTTCAAATTTCTCAACCGTGCCCAAGCTTCATGTCTGAGTTGTGTATCCGGTTCTCCATAAAAACCGGTGAATCTCCACTCCCCTTCCTTGTTTTTGCAAATTGTAGCATCAATATGGTTCTTTGAGAAAGTCTCTATGGTTAAATCAAACTCCTCTTTCCAGTACATCACTAAACCCCCTGATTTATTTCTCCTAGGTGCAATAAATCTATGCTTAAACTTCAAACGATCTTGAATGAGAATTAGCCTAGCTTCATCCGTCCATGTTTCGACTAAAAACACAACGGAGGGATCTTTTGCCCACACTAAGTCTGCGAGCTGATTCTCTGTTCGTTGGTTCCCAAGCCCCCGACAGTTCCAACATAAAAGACTCATTGGTTCTGGCGGGGCTGGGAACCAACCTCCGCCAATATCTCTTTGTCACCTTTGCCAACTCGAGAAACAGTTTTCTTTTTTTTCTGTAACTCCAGCTAACCCCCAATAGGATGAACACTCCTCTTTGAACCCACTGCATCTTCCATGATAACATCCGTGCCTGTGGAATATCTTACTTGACGCTTCCAGGTAGCTGCATTCACTGTGTTGAGTTTTGAAGTATCAGATAGAACAGTTAAAGGTGCATGGGTATTGCTTGATGGTGTTGCACGTGCTTGGGTGGCCTTCATGAAAATCTCATTTATTGCCATTGACTCCACAATATTTTCCTTACCCGTGGGAGAGTTTGATTTGGGCTGAAATTCTGTTGCCGTGTCAAATTTACTCAATTCCCTATTTATCTCCTCTAATTTCTCTTCAAACAACTCAGCAGATAATCTCCCTTTAATCTGGTCCGTATCTCCAGCAATTACTTCAGTCTCCAGATGTGAATCCGTATGGAAAGGCATTGATTCCAACGGATTTGCCTCCTAAATATCAGGAGCTTTAATTCCTTCCTTATTAAATGTCTCACTCCCTTGGCCTGACCTGATAATCTCTGGCACCAGACCTCCACGTCGGATCACCATCGGTGGTTTTGCAGGCTGCTTTGAGGTGGTCATTGTGTTTGGACCTGTAGCTTTTTGTTTGTAGAACCCCGGAACAGATATTGAGCTTCTCTTTGATCGCATAAATGGAGATGCTCTGATCCATGCACCATACTGTTTGGCTTCAGATGGTAACGTGCCACCACTCTCAATCCACAGCTCGCAATCCCGGTCATCGTGAGTGAGGCTGCGACACCAGTAGCACAGATTTGACAGCCTCTCATACTTAAAAGAGACCCAAATTTCCTTCCCATTCTCCAAAGAAACCACACGGCCTCTGCATAAAGGTTTCGCAATATCCACCTTAACTCTTACTCGTACAAAGCCATCTCCCATACTATCACCCTCCTCCGTGTTCTTGTCTACCAAGCCAGCAGCGCCACAAATCTTTTCTGCTACAGCTCTTGTTCGAAAGCGAACTGGTAAATCATGTACCTGTATCCAGAAAGTCACCATATTAAAATCAATCTCTGATACATCAACCTCTTTGTCATACCTACACAAAACCATAAGGTGCTTATCAAAGCTCCATGGTTCTGTATTAAGAACTTGCTCCATATCAGTTTGGTTATCGAATGTAAAGAGCACCACGTGGTCGCTCTCTTTTGTCACCCTAAAACCGTTTTTCATCCTCTATATGGGTGTGAATGTTTTGGCACTAGCCTCCACATTCAAAGCCCTCTTGGTAAGAAACTTTGCCGCCAGGACAAACTCTAGAATTGCTTCTTCCTCTGTGATACTAACTTGGGAACCCTCCATGTCCGAGAGAGTAAGACAACTCCAAGACTTTGCTAGCTCCTCCATAAAGCTGAAATAAACCTGAACCCCCAACAAACAAAAAGGAAAACTCAAGAATGAACAAAGAAAAAAGTGTTTCCCCACCCCCGAAAGAAAGGAAAAACCACTAAACCTTGAAGGTAAACCTGTTACCTTAAGGTACAAAGACACCTTCCGAGGAAGGGACGGCTATTCTACGACCTAGGAGAAGATGGAGAGGAACCACCTTTCGCTAGCGAAGAGAAACTTTAAACCCTTGGTATGACTATTAAGAACAAATAGTTATTCTTTATGAATAGTTACTTTTTAAAATGAAGAATAACTATTCATCTTTAAAATAGTTGTAGTAGTTATCTATTCCTTAGTAAATGTAATAATTTCTAAATTTAAAAAAAAAAAAAATTCATATGCATGTAGTAATTATGGAAATAAAAAATCATCAAAAAAATAAATCGTCTCTTTTAAATTTTTTAAAAAATATTATTTTCTTAAAAATATAATTGTTTAAGTAAGATTTTTCCTAAAATAGATCTTAAATTTTATTTTAATATTACGTCTCACTACCAAACTTATGAATAGGTTTAGTTATTTCATTTCAGTTGTAATTCCTATTTAGTTTACCAAACATGCCCCTAGTAAATATATTGTCCTTATTGTTATTAGGGCACGTTTGGTAAACTAAATAGAAATTACAACTGTTGAGTCAAGAGGTGGGTGGGAATTTGAGTAAACTCTAAAACCGTTGGAGAATAAAATAAATTGAAGAAAACCTACTGCTTGGTCTTAGTTATGCAAGAAAGATTATACCTACTGCTTGGTCTTAGTTTCTCATACAAAGATTATATACATTTTAAGTCTCAAATGTACATCTAAGGTCTGCACGCTGTCAAGGATGAGATGTATATAAGTATATAACCACTACATGATATAATTTTCTTTTCTTGGTAAATACATGATATAATTTTTCACTGTTTTATTAGGCATTTTTGGAGGTAGATGGAATGGTGTTATGAAAATTGCAATTAACTTATATATTAGTCAAAATGTCTTTATTGTTTGATATCTCAAAAAAGGAACTCACTACAATTTTTTTTTTTCATAAATAACGGTCAAATATTCACTACAAATTGACATTCCTAAAATCCAACTTCAATGCTAATCTCATATGTAATTTAAGCCAAAAAAAAAAAAAAAAAAAAACCGTCCATATCAACTATGATATGTGTTTTTGGCATTAGCTTATTTATTTTTTGCTAAAGTGTGCTAAAGTATACTTCTACTTTGAAAAATATGAGATTTAAAAAAAAAAATTGTTCAACAACCTATGATGCAAGTGGTATAGGGGTTCTTGGTATTCAAGTTGGTATGATGATTTGGATACAGTTAGATTTAGACCACACGTACTAACACACTTATTTCATGACCGAAGCTTTGGGTCTTGCCCATATATCTTATGATTAGAGCCGTAAACAAAGCAAGCCGTTTATAAACAACTCAAGCACGACTCAATAAAAAGCTTGTTCATATTTGTCTGCTTATAAACAAGTCAAGTTTAAGTTTTAGAATTTGATAAAATAAAAATAAATAAATAAAAGTTGAGTCTAGGCTCCTTTCTAGGCTTAGTAATAAAATTGATATGAGCTTGACAAATAAAAATTATTTTATTTGTCTTAGAATTCAATAAAATAAAATAAAATAAACAAGCTAGGCTTAGGCTCCTTTATATGCTTGGTAATAAACTTGATATGAGCTTGACAAATAAACTCATATTTTACTAAGGCTAATTAATTGAGAGTTGGAATCATGGTTTTAAAAACTGGAACGATCAAAAAATTATTTTTGCCCCCGGCTCTCGATTCATCTTGATTTTTTACTTGTTTTGACCAGTTTTACCGAATCAGACTGGTATTCAATTCTCAGTTGAACTAGTTGAACTGACCGATCCGGTCCAGTTTTTAAAACGGTGGTTGGAACCACTTTTCCAAACAAAATGGGTTTGATAATGTAAATATGTTGGATCTCAAGCTTAAAAACTTGATACTGAGTTCAAATTTAAACTTGATACTAAGCTCAAGCTCGGCTTGACCAATGAATCAAGCCAAACTGAAACTTTTAGACTCTTTGGCGAGTTCAAATTTGAACATTATTTGTAAGCTTAGTTTAAACTTTAGTCAAGGTTGAGCATTACTTATATTGTTGAGTCGAGCTTGAATATTCATTACTCCACAAAGCTCAGCTCATTTATAGCTCTACTTACAATATCGGCCAAATTACGTCACTTTTCTAACAAAAATGAATTCGATTATATTTTTTCAGAAAGTGGATAGCTTCCATTTCCATTCTTTTTTGAACTCCACAATCATGCATGGGTCTTCGTATTCATAGATTCATGGATTCTTTGTTCATTCCATCAGGACCTGTCTTTCTGTTGGATCTTTCTTTCCTTTTTTTTTTTTTTTTTTTTTTTTTATTTTATAGTTAGAAGATGATGGCCGTGTGCTATAGCCTATGTTGTAGTAATTACTAAATAGAAATCCGTTTTTTTCATTCTGGATGTTTCGTTTTACAAAGTGGCATATAAGCTCTTAACTGCCCATGTCATGCATGATGCAACCCAACGAACGGTCCTAATTAAGTTCCTAACGCGAACAATGTACTACCTACTAAGGGCGCATTAAGCCGTGCCTCTGGTCCAAAGCCTAGGCCCGAGAGTTACAAAAATAAGTGCTCGTTAGGCCCAACATTAACCTAAGCATGTTTGAACCTAATCATTAGAAAATTGGTTTTATGGTCCAACGTCTTGTTAAACATTGATGAGTACTCATTGGGCCCAACTTTAGCCCATGCATGTTGAACCCAATGATTACATAAATTTGGCTTATCTTTTTTTTTTAATTGGAGTTTGGGTCTTATGGGCTATGTTCCAATATCCAACAAAACTATATAGGAAAGTCTGAAGGCCTAGTCATCAGCAACTGCATATTTCTCATCAGTAATGTAATGCTAGTTATATTCACAACATTTTCATAACAAGTTATAAGTGATAAGTTGCTAATGGTGAAGAAAAAAAAAAAAAAAGGTGTGGTGAACCCAAATTAGATCAATAACAACTACCTAGAATTTGTTGTAAAATTATTGTAGACATATCATTACTCATATAATGCGATATGCTGGCCACAAAATGATGGGTGGAAATAAAGGTAACTTTTGTTTCTTCTATTTTTTTTTTCTCTCTCTCTCTCTCTCAAAATAAAAGTGGATTAAACCAAAATATATTTAGAGGGGTCAGAGTAACTTTTGCTTCTTTTTTTAAATAATAATTAAATATTATAAGTGATAGGATAGCAAAGAAATCACCATCTATGGTTTGTCCAAAAGAGTCGACCATGATCTCCAGTCAACTAAATGGCCAATCTCTGATTCGTCCAGTGGAGTCGTCCATGAGTTTTAATCAATTGAATGAACCCCAGGCAATCAGGACGGAAGGCTCGTCCACATGCAAAGCTCATGGACGACCACACAGCATCAATTTATATACAAAGAGTCGTCCATGGGCAAGTCACATGGACGACCATGTAACACTTGACAAAATTCTGAAGTGGTTAATCAACCCGTGTTCATCGCCAGCAATTTCTCCTAAGTATGTAACTTCCATCAGCGGTTACTACTTCTATAGCCGTTGGGGAAGTTCTCTTCGTAATTCCGGATTTCCACAAATCTTGGGGAAGTTATTAAAACAAGTAACTGCTTCAAGGTTCCCTATATAAGGACCAGTCTGAATCAGACAAAGGTATGAAATTCTGAGATTTTTACTCCCAATACAGTTAAAACTCCATTCGAGAGAAGGTACTAACTTAGTCATCGAAGGATCTTAGGCCGATCCACCCTGGTCTCCTTTGATATTTTGTTTATCTTTCAGGCCTTCGCTACCACTTTCAGCCCATCGAAGCCGAGTTGTGCAGTCAACTGATTCTGTTCTTCATCAATAAGGTTTATACTTTATACTTATTTCATACATTTCATGATTATAATTGTGGGGTCATGGGCCCAAGTCATACAATTGGGTCTTGGGTTTTGGCCGAGAGCGTGGGGTTTTGGCCGAGATCGTGAGTAGTCCGAGTCCGATGAGGAATATCTCCTCGAATAAACTAAACGCAGATCAGGTATAGATCTTAATGATCCAAGTGACCTTCCAGGAAGCTCTAGTGATAGGAATGTGCGCCATAAACGTACAAGAAATATGAGAACCCAAAAATATCTAAGGGAAAGCTGCTACCACCACCGCATAAAATGCTTTGTAGCTCACTCTCTGGCTACATTAATGAGAAAGTGACCTTTGAACAGTATTTTTGCAGCCTTACAACCACCCCATAAGACTTCTAGAGGGAGCTGATGGGACAAGTATCAGTATAAACCATCAACTGTCCACGTGTAAGGTAAAGATGAAGGAAGAGATGTAGTATAAATAAGGGTAAATAAAAAATAAATAAATAAAGGGTAAAGACCCCAAAGAAGAGGGGGGAGAGAAAGTAATATGATAATTTCAACAACTCCTGTAACCATTGTCATCTAATATATACTGGAGCAGAGCTCCTCGGATTGTACTGAAGACAAACTTTCTCAACACAAACCAGGTTCAATTCTTATTTTCTCATCTTCCAAAACCATATTAACTGTTATCCATGCACTAAATCCTAACTCTTTGACCCACTCTCTATAAATTTATTATACTGAGATCACTGGGCCAAGATCCTATACATTTTAGACTTGGTCTGAAAATTGTATCCCTACAATAATAATCGTTATTTATCATCAAGTCAAGATATTAATAAATCTCAATCCCAAATCCCTTTAGCATTTTCGTATTGATTAGCTTTTAAAAGAATGCATTTTGATATGTCTATTATATTTATATCCACGATATTATGTTTCACTCAAAACTCTCTTTCTCTCTCAGCACACATATGCAATCTCATTCTTTATAAATGATATTGGTTTCTACTTTTTTGACTATTTGTTCAGAGGCAAGGAATCCCCACGTTTTAGGATTCCTATTGGAGGGAGGGAGGAAAGAAAAGAAAATTATTTTTTATATTAAACAAGGAAAAAGTTAATAGCTTTTTACAAATATTTTTAAAAAAATTTATGGAAAAAAAATATAGCTTTTTTTTTTCGTTTTTTATATTTTTTATAAAAATAATATCAAAATTTTCTTAAAATAATCTATTAACAAATATACTAAAAACAACCATTAACACATCCCTTTAACATAATAGCAATCATTTAACATAATTTATGCTAAGCCCAATAATCTTTTTTTTTTTTTTTTTTGAGAGGAAGCCCAATAATCTATTAACTAGGCGACTTCCGAGATATACAATTATACAAATACAATTTAGTCAATTACAATATATATAACTGGCTCAACCAAAGTTATGCAGACAGTGAGAGCCACGCCAATTTTCACACTGATAATGCCATCTCACTTAACGCGCCTTTTCACATCTCTTACGTCACAGCTGACGTCATTTTTTAGACTTTCTTTCCCCACGTTGTCCCCACGATTGAGGCTGTTTTGTAAAAATTGTATTCACACCTAGAGATACAAAATCGGTCCCCCCCCCCCCCCCCCCCCTCTTTTTTTTTCCCAGTTTTTGAGTATTGAGTTGTCATGCAAATATTTTCTAGACATATTTATATATAAGTCTCGTTAACGTATACCCTTAAGTCATACATTAATAAATTTATTTTTAAAAAAATTTATCGAGAATTGAAAAAACTATCAAAAATTTTTCAATTCTCGATAAAATTTGTTTCAAAAATGGTATACTATTGTGTTAGTAAAAGCCTTTATATATTAGTCTCTTTATTTTATAAAATTCCAATCAATTTTTCATTCAAATTTTGTATCTGAAATGAAAAGAGAGGTTAAAATGTCATTAGCATTTAGCAGATTGATTTGGAACCTCGGAAAGCAGCTTTGTAAAAAATGCAATCAAACGTAAGTCTAAGGCCCTGTTTGGATTGAGAGTATCTCATAACTCAAAAACCATAACTCAAACTCATCACCGATATCTCAAAACTCTATCTCTGCTAAAAACCCAAAACTGAAAATTCTTGTTTGGCTCAATATCTCAAAACCGTGTATCTCTGCTTAGCACTCCACTTTTTCACTTTTTGGTGGAGCCCACAGCCTGCATAGGTCAGAAGGCAATTGTCTCTCGCGCGTGACCTCTTCTCTCTCCTTTCACCCAAAATACTGTTTTGTCTTCCTTATCTCCACACACACCGAATGTTAGAACAAAGAGCATGGTGAGTTCCTTTTCCTTTTCCTTTTCCTATTCCTTTTCTACACTTCCACCTCCATATCCCCAAGACCCATCACCTGCAAATACCCAACGAGATTTCGGCGCCGGTGAGTTCCTTTTCCTTCTTTGATTTATGGGCTATGGTGTACGAGATTTGCTCTTCTTCCTCTGTCCCGAAAGAACCAGTGTCGAACCATGCAATAACCCATAACATATCCCCAAATCAAAGTTTGGAAGTCCACATTTCATTACAAACCCCATCAGACAAAACCCATTACAAAACCCATCAAACACAAAGATAGAGCAGCCACTCCAAGACCCCAACCAAACACAGAATCTACCAAATTCCCACCGTGAATCACCAATCCCTCCTTCCTGAAGCCATATCTCCACCATTAGCATAAATAATCCAGCCACTCCAAGACCCCAACCCTACTGCCAGATCCTAATTCCACACTCAAATCACCAACCCTTTGGAATCACGAAGATGGGGCAGAAGTCCTGTTGCCGCCGAACCAGATCGTCAATTTTTTTCCCTTCCTCGCAACGGCGATCCACCTCCGTCAGTTCCTACTTGCCACCGTGCTTTTTTTTTTTTTTTTTTTCTTTGGAGAACCCACTTCGTGCTTGGATTTGATGGAGTAATGAAATGTGAGAGGGAAATGAGAAAGAGGGGAAAATTTTGGTTGAAATATTTTCCGAAACTGAGAAAGAGAAGTTTTTGCTGAATTTTGCAACGGTAATATAGTAAACTGGTTTGAGACTCTGAGCTGACATGACAATACAGAAGGCTGTGAGCTCCACGAGGTCAGTCATATTACAGGTTTGCCACTGAGTTACGTAACTCAAGAACTAAAAACACCAATTTGGTGTTTTCAGTTTGAGTTATGTAGCTCAACTCAAACTTAGTTTGAGTTATGAAAACAAAGATAGGAAATCAAGCCAAACACAATATTTTTAGTGGGTCCCATGCCAATTCTCAATTTGAGTGATGAGAACTCAGTTTAAGTGATGAGAATTGGCTAATCCAAATAGGCCCTAAATCATCCATAAACTTCTAATTTTCCATTTCCACGTCTTTTTTAAAGGAAATGCAATCCTCTTTACTTAATTATGCAATATAAAGAGAGATCCATGTGAATAGCACCTAGTGCTCCTTAGTCTAATAAATAGCTATCATTTGTTTTATTTAAAATAAATAAATAAATAATTGAGTTTCACTAATATTGAAACCAATCTTCGATTTAAATTGCCCTATCAATAAGGCCATATAACCAACCCATTGAAGAATTCATGGTGCTGATAGAGCATGACTTAACATACGATAAATTGTTTTTATTTCTCCCCCGGATTGTATTATTGATCAACTTAGATTTGATGTTTTGGGTACTGTTTATTGTAGGCACTGTCATAGCAATGCCATAACTCTTTAGTTGCTTTCCTTAATATATCAAGTTTACCCACACAAAAAAAAAAAACTATAAATGGCCAAAGCCTTTTCTAAAAACATATTACCATTGAAGTTGTACATCAATAATTACTACATGGCTCTGATAGACACTATCATATTTGCCCTAGCAACTATCAAGAATATCATTGGAGCCACTTATTTTTCCTTCATTTTTTTTTTCCTGTTTGTTTATACATATATACACATAAGCATACATACGTAGAAACATGTGTGTGTGAAATTTGGGAGTGTAGTGAATCTAAATTCTTAACTAAGGAGAAAGGAATAAGCTTGCTCCGATGGCAATTTCACTTTGACGCTAGATCTTTTCGGTAGTTTTTGGTTTGTGTTGGATGGCTGGTTCCAGTCAAGGACTCAAGGGTAGGTCTAGATGTTTTGGATGATAGGGTTGTTCAACCCTCACCTACACACAAAAAAAGCGCCTGGTCGAGAGACACCTAATAAAAACAAATCAAAAAACAAAAACATAAAACAAAAACAACTCAAGCAATAGGTTTGTCAACAAGTTTGCACATTTATAATTAGATCAGCTCCACCCTATCCGAAAATCCAATGAAACCAACCTATTCAAAGTGTTGTTCTTCTCTTCACTCTCTCTTTGTCATGTGTTATTACTCGAGATTTGATGGGGATCAAATTGATGGCTAGATCTAACAAAGATCTTAAGAGATCTACTATGAGTCTATGACAATGCCAAATCTCCAGCATCAACAAGGTGATCCATGATTTCAATGGGTCTGAGTATCAGAGTTCTCATTCCATGTCAATCAACTACCACTATACACGCAGTTAACAATGTGAGTTATCCAATTAACACCAAACTTAAGTCCAACAAACCCATGAACGCCCCTTTTTTTTTTTATGAATAAAGTTACGGATATAAAAAGAGAGCAAAGAAATGACTCAACTCATCAAGAAAATATATCATGCATCGAGTGCATGAGTCTTCCTTCTCACATGAAAGTAGACCCCATGAGTGTGAGGTCCACCTTCATGTGAGAAGAAAGACTTAAGTATCCGATACATGGCATATTTTTCCCAATCCATGCTAATCTCTTGGGAGAAAAACCCAAAGAGAGAGAATAGAGACAAAAATGGCATCATCACACTTACAAAAAAAAACCCATTATCAGTAATTAATAAACTATTCAACCACACGTAGCTTTCTTTATTATTATGGATTTTAATTTAGAGTGTGTTTAGATACCACTTATTTGCTAAAAATTGAAAATTTATTACTGAAAATACTGTAGTAAAATAATTTTTAAATGTGTGAATAGTATTATTGGATTCAAATTTACCTAGAAATCTATGTTTTGCTGACTTTTGTGGGTACGTGAACAATACTCATAGGACCCACTAAAAAAAGGCAAACGCAGACACACGGATTGGACAAAACGTCCAATCCAAACGCACGCTTAGGATGTGTTTGGATACCACTTATTTGCTGAAAACTTAAAACTGAAAACTTATTACTAAAAATACTGTAACAAAATAATTTTTAAATATATAAATAGTATCATAGAACCAAAAAATGCATTGATATGCGCATTTTTGCGTTTTTGACGGAGTCATAAATAATGCCGTATAGCCCAGCCAATAATGCAAACGCTGGATTGCACTCCTAGTCGTACGTTGGCATTTAGTGGCTAGCGTCCAATTGAAAGCTGCCACAATGCCAAATTTCATAAAATTACGACACAATCAGAAATATGAAATACCACTTTCACCATATCCCCCCACCCTACCCCACCTCTTCTCTTCTTTTTAATTTCCCACAGAAGGTAATTTGGCACTATCCAAAAGTCAATTGAAACGGATTGTCGTATACGCAAGCAAACCAACAGCTCTCCGAATGTGAACCCAAAAAATTAAGCGCGCTACCCGGAAAGTCCTTTCCTTTTGTCCAATCACGTGGTTGGTTACCCCTATGGCCCGCTGCCCGAGTTCCTTTCTTTGTCAGTCAAACCTGCCTTAAAACCACCTGCCCTATCTGCCCGCACTGACCTCATTTTCTATATAAACCACTGTCCTCTCTTTCCATCCAAAGTCTTAGAACCATCATTTCGATCCACAATGGCCAAACTCGCCGTCACCGCTACCGTTATCTTCTTCTTGTTCGCCCTCTGCCACGCCTTTATTCCGTTAGATCTACCGGAAAATGAAGACGTGTCATTTCACTTGCCCGGATCTGTGCCCAACACCATGATCCTCTTACCCAGCGAGAAACCCCAGTCCGAACCCGCCCCCGTCGTGGAATTGGAACCCGAGACCACCTCCACCGACGAAACCCAGCCCAAATTGGAAGAAGCTGACGTCACCGTCACCGAGTTGACGGTTCCAACAGAATCAGACGATTCCGTCACCATTCCGTTAAAGACAATCAGCTTCCGCCCGACCGACCGCCTCTTCAGGAGCCGTCCGATCCCGTTATATTTCCGTCATGGCCACCGTTGCCGTTTCCACCGCTTCCACCACCTCCGCCACCACCAGCACCACGATCACGACGGCAACGACAAAAGCGAGGACCAAATCCGCGAGTTCAAGCAGTGGGGATCAAAACCGATAGTCCATTCCACAATTGACCGTGAGGTTCCGTACGGTAACGACATGATCTTGTCCTCCGGCAACGAGGACTCGAGCTCCGACCGAGGAATAGTGCGTCAGGCCCCTGCGAAGTGGAGAAGGTTCGGGCACGGTGGGCCCAGGTTCCATATCGATGATGACGTGGACACCAAAATGAAGATGAAGAGGCATCATCGCCACGCGGAGGGTCAAGTCTGGGACAGAGAAGAACACGAGGAGAGAGAGCATAAACACAGGCACGAACACGAACATGAACATGAGCACGAGCACGGGCATGAGCATAAACATGAGGGTGGGTTTATGAGGAAGATCCGCAAGTTTTTGAATCATCACTTTTGAAGCTATGTTTGATTATCATAGAGGCTTTTACTTTTAATTTTATGTGCTTACTATGTATGTTTGGGTTTTTATGTACTGTTTGTGTGGGAGTTTTATCCTTTTTGTAAATTATCTTTGCATCCCTGAGAGATGTGTAAGTATAATAATACATGTATTATACACTTTCCTACGTTTAGATTGTGTTATGAGATGCTACTAGTTTTAAACAATTCAAAAAAAATGAATTTATTTCATGATTTAGAATACATAGAACGTGGATGTTGTTAAATTCGGGAAATAAAATATTAGTCGTGAAATGAAGAACACCTTGTTTCGTTCTAACATGGGTTTAATTCATGACTATGTTTGGCGCGATGTTGTTACATGATTCCCAAGAGGTTTACTGTGTCAAGTACAAAGATTGTTAGGGATGCAGAGAATTGGATTAGTAGTTGTGGGAAAAAATTCTTTGCTTTAGATTCTGAAATTAAAATAAATTAAAAAAAAAAAAATCATTGTAACTTATTTCAACTGAGTTGGAAAATTACATGAATATTATTAGAATTTAGAAGTGACTGGAACATGAGTCACTCGGAACGCTGGGGGACAACTCTGAACATGGCCATGGGCTTACTTGGTGAGCTGCTCCGCTAACATCAGAGCACGACCAAGGAGGAGGACTTCGTTTTTCCTGAGTATCACCGTGAAGGTTGATGTCCGAGAGGCAAATCCCTGTAAAAGGGGAGTTCTTCAGGCCTTTTATTAAACCCGCTTGCAGAACCTTCACTCCCCAAACATTTGTAATAGTGACATCCTTGACAACAGGGAGAGCATTTGGGTCGTAGCTCTCATCAGGGTGACCCCCAACATCGCCTGCAATCTTTATCCCCTTTCGAGCATTTTCGATATACACATCAGATACTGTAATGTTTCTTATCAGCCCTCCTCTACCAATGTTTGTCTTCACATGGATACCAACTCCCGTGTTGAAAAGGCTTATGTGTTCTGCCAAGACATTCTCCACCCCACCAGAGGTTTCACTTCCAATTGCAATTCCAGAAAATGGGGATGATCCTGTTATCCGTCGAATTGTGATGCCAGAACTAGGACGGCCATAAGCAATTCCATATTCATCCCACCCACTCTTCACTGCCACAAGATCATCTCCGGTTGCTATGTACGAGTCCTCTATGCAGACATTAGAGCTTGAGTCTGTATCATAAAATTTAAGGATGTATAAAATTAAAATTTCTTGAACGTCACTCTTTGAATGAAACGACCAGAAGTATGTGATTGTCTTCCACCCACAAGATACTTATTTAGCAAAGATGACACTATCAATGGGAGGGGCAGACAATGGTTGTGGGTCTAACCCAGAATTAAACCAACCTATCTATATCTTAGCCATCAGTGATTTCCTCTATTGTTGTACACAGTTATGATATCTTAAGACTAGCAAGTGTAAGGAAGGATTAGCTGAAGTAATCTGCTCCATCTACTAAGAATCTAGGAATAAACAAATTAATAGATAGGTTAGAAAGCCTAAATACATAGCATCAAAGATGTTTTACCTGGATCAATGCCATCAGTGTTGGGAGAGTCAGCTGGAGCCAATATTGTAACATAGCGGATAACAACATTGCTGCAGAAAAAGGAAAGAGGCACCAGATGAGATTACAGCTCTACCCATCCAATCCTAGGACTACCTAACGGGCTGTATGAAAACATTAAAATTTAAGAACTCTGTTCTGAATCTCGGCAGGTCAGTAAAATGTAAATTCAATTCAAAATTTTGAATTTATTGGAAAACTCGCTGAAGATCTGAAAGTTCCATAAAAATAATTTGCCAACTTCACATTATTGGACTGCATGAAAGTATTTAACCCAGGTAAAGAGAACCCATATGGAACAGGCAGCCCCTTATAAAGCTCAAAAATGTAGCAAATTAATATTTATTTTCACATTCTAATACAAAATATTTAACTTAGACATCAGAATTGAAAATATGATCTCCTTATTCACCCACCAGTTGATAGGACTGGGACCCATTGTCAATTTCTCCAAAATACTTACATGAAATGTATATTGTGAAGTTCAGTTCCAACACAAAAATTTGCAAAAATAAAGTTTAATGCTAGTACCTGCAATAGACAGGGTGAATGTTCCAAAAAGGTGAATTCCGGAAAATAACATTGGAAATGATAATTTCTCTAGAGTTCATAAATTCAATGAGATTCGGTCTAGTAAATTGAAGAGTTCGTTGCCTCCACATGTTCCACCAGACATCTCCTTGGCCATCAATTGTCCCATTCTCACCTATGAAAAATCATTAAAGAAGCAAAACAGAAGCCAAGTATAAGATATGATGTTTGGAATTGAAACCTGTAGTTCTAGGTTGAAATTTTCCATTTACTTCATGTCAAGAAAAACTCACACCTTACAAGCATG
Organism: Quercus glauca; assembly: GCA_023736055.1. NCBI lineage: Eukaryota > Viridiplantae > Streptophyta > Magnoliopsida > Fagales > Fagaceae > Quercus > Quercus glauca. Next base: position 68,386,189 of record CM043316.1, on the reverse strand, counting down.
TGCTTTATTACTAAACAGCACAATAGCCACATATTCTAATAGTCATAAATAAATAAAACATTACACATTCATGAGGTATATTTCTAGCTACAAACTTAGATGTGAGTTTCTCTAGTATGCAGCATCTAGTGTCAGTGTCTGACAGAGGGTGCTCCAATTATTAATTACTAAATGATTTAAGATGCTCAATTAGACAGTAGAGATCTATAAAATATGCTATAAGCCACCCCAAGCAATGACACGAGTTCTTGTTGATACCCACCAGTAATTACTACGTCACGAAGTCCATATCCATGGATAAAACTCATATATCTTCCTCCAGGAAGCTCCCTCCCTCTTCCATAAGATGGCAAAGGAGCAATTAGTGGCCAATTCTGAGTATCCTGAAGAATCAAGCAAGGAAGAAAGTTCAACACAATGTAAAATTCACCAAAGCTGGGCTAAGGAATAAACTAGCAGTCATTTAAAGCTTTTAATTCTTTTACCTTTTCATTTCTTCATTAGATTGAAAATATTTTCAATGATAATTTATAAGAAGGCTGAGTATCTACAGGAAATCACATTATTGAGCATAATAAAGGAACCCAATCCAATCAGGCAGTGAATTTTTTTAAACATTGCATCTAATGAAATGATTGATATATTAAACCCAGGGCCAGGAACAAACCCAAAAGCGGAAACTGGTACCCTATGAGGACCTTCTAGCAAGAAACAAAAACCATTCCAAATGTATCTTATGTCATTTTTTGCAACCATAAAGCTCATTAAGCAATTGACATAGTTTTGCAAGGGCAAAGGATTAAGTAAAGAGAAAAATGTCTTTGAGGAGGCAATGCCATGGTTAGACTTAGCCCATCTATTATTGGTAATATGCATTAAAACTCAGGAAGTGCATGGTTCATGGCCCCAACACAAAGCTGTACATTATGAGCTACCAAAACCCAAAAGCATGATACAACTGTAGACAGGACAGGATGTCCATCCATGTCAGGTAGGGCTCCAAATACAGAAGGCTATGGGATCCACCAGAGATGTGGTATCCTATCCCCAGGTGATCAGGGGTGGCATTGTTTTCAGCCACAAAAAAATGCAAAAGCAGAACATAATTTTGGGCAATTGACACTGTCCTTACCAATAAGACTAACAATTTTGCCATATTTTAAGTAGAATAGGATAGAGTAGAGTAGAATTAACCAAAAATTAGTCTATTTATAGCCTGCTCTACTTTACTCCCCTCTACTCCTCCTCCTCCTTCTCCCCTCCCCCCTTTCAATCCAAATGGGCCCTTAACGTTGAAGTGAAAACAACATACAGTATTCACAATTTCACATCCCTCACAAGCCAATGGAAATATGGAAGAACCAATATTCTAATTTAACGTGACACTATCAAATACGACAAGACCATTTGCCAGAAATCTAGCTGTCCAACAAACCTAATATTCTACACTGTAAATGTAATGCACATGCAAACATGCTATATAGACCCAACATATTCATTTCTTATCTAAGCCCGGACCCACCATAGATCATGGAAATCTCTTTTACCCTTGAATTCCACACAAATCATTCTCACTAAGAGCATTGCATAAGCTTTTCCAAAAAATTTAGTATATATTAGAATAAAAACCTAATCAATTTTTTTGATTTTTTTTTTTTTTACACAAAATATTCACTCTCTTCTTTTATTCTTGTAAAAAAATAAAAAAATAAATAAAAATAATAATTAAAAAAAAGAGAAAACTAAATGCAAAACTAATAATGCCAATGTAAATTTACATGAACCATGTATTTTTACACAACTTTATATAACCTAATGTGAATGAATTTTGATCTTTTTTTTTTTTTTTTTTTGAGAAACGAATGAATTTTGATCTTAGTTGGCTAAAATATGATCTATTTTCTATTATACAAAAGCCAACCAAAACAATAATCATCATGCAAAAATTACATCTTCAACTATGCCCATTCTCTTCCTTAAACCAATCTAAAGCCCCAAATTTCTTTTCCAAAGTAAGGCCGAAGACTGTCTTCTTCTTTTTTGAGGTAGTTTTTTCATTTCTTTTAACTCTTTTACTAACAAAAGCAGCTAATTATACCGACAAATGTTCCAATCAAATCCTCTTCATTTTTTTTCCTTGAATATCAAATCCTCTTCATTTGCATTAAAATAAAAAGGGTATACTTTTTAGTTCATCCAGTAAAATCTCTTGTTCTAGAACAAAATGACTAAGTTCAAATCCCGCTTACACAACCAAAAAAATAAAAACAATTAATGCCTTCAACAAAGTTACGTTACACTGCATTATAAGTTATACCAACAAAACTATGTAATAACTCATTTTATTTATCTTTTTTTTTTTTCCAAATTTTAAAGACGTACTAAAACAGAACTGGTCCAAAATTAACCTGTTTCAAAAACTACTAAAGATGCATTCGAATCAATACAATGTGAACACGTGTCCAAAACATGCCACGTGTAGTGCTGATTCTAGTTTTATTACGCACCGACGCTAAAACATGTTTAAGGTGTTGTGATATTGAGTAATGTAATTGATAATCAATCATTGCATAAAATTTTAGAACGAGTTTTACTTTTACCTGAGAGGCTTTGATAACAGCACCTCTAGCCAAATAAAGCGTCATATCACTAGTGAGATTGAAGGTCTCCGTTAAGTACACCCCTGGAGGCACGTAAAGCAGCGTGCCACCTCTCCTCCTCAGGTGCTGAATCCGATATATCGCTTCCCGAAAGGCTTTCGTGTTCGACGTTTTCCCGTCACCGACTCCCCCGAAGTCGGTGATCGAGATCTTGTCGTTTCGGTGCCTCATCGGTACTATCCCGGAGCACGTTATCAAATCCTCAGCCGCTACACACTTCTCCAAATTCCATAACGGCAAAACGGTTGAGAAAATGCAGAGCAAAACCAAAAACCGTAGCATTTTCGTAAAATTCAGCTATTCTTGAGGGCAATAATAATAAACAAAGAGATTTTTTTTTTTTGCTTAATTTGTAGGAGATTTTGAGAGTGAGTACAAGAGGAAAAGCACAAATTTACTTGAAGATTTTGGTTTAGAATATTCGAGAAGAGATATTTATGGTAGATCTGGAAATGGTCCAGAGAGATAGATCCAAGCCAAAGTCTTTATGAGTTTAAGCAATAATCTATTTAAGAATGGAAAGCAAAAACTGAGAGAGAAAAGTTGAAGAAAAAGATGGTTTTGTTTGTCTGGAAGTGATTGTTTTGAAGAGTATAAATGAGTTTGAGAGACAGAGACACAGTGAGTAGCTGAGAATGGACGAGTTAGCGAGTAGTTTATAAAAGCAGGGAAAGTGTGACGAGAGGAAAGATGGATAAAAGTATTAAATAAAGTGTGTGAAATGCTGTGACGTGCTATTTAAAGTGCTTAGCGACCCGTCGAAAAAGCCGTTGGGACTTGGGGTAGGCCGGCCTTTTCTATTTATTCAATTGTCCCTACTTCCTAGCAAAATAAATCTTTTTTTTTTTTTTATACGAACTGCTTCAATTAATTAAGAAAAGGAAGAAGACAATACATCATGGGACACTAACTGCTCTAGGAAAGGAGGCATATCTCCTAACCAAGTACAAGAGCAAGATAGATTCTTAGCAAAATGGGCTAACCCATCAGCTACTCTGTTACCACACCGAGGCACTATAGAAAAATTACACTCACCAAACCGTTATGCTTGAAGTAAAGAACCTGAAATCAAATTGCAGATACAAGAAGGACTGATAGAACCCGTGAGGGAATTAAAAACCACCATGGAGTCACCTACAAATATTGCAGCATTGACCCCCTGTTCCGCAGCAAATCGCATCCCCACCTCCATTGCTTTGGCTTCAGTTTTAAGAGGCCCCAACAAACCAGGAACCTTCATACTCAATACAGCACGAGCCACCCCAAGATGGTCCCTAACAACCACCCCAATTCCAACCGACCCCAGCCTTTCAAAAACGGCACCATCCACATTTATTTTAACACAAGGAGGGTGAGGAATGGACTAGCCAACATCAATCTGAGGATTCTTCACCTGAATCTTATGATTTGCCACTTGAAACTCCTTCAAATAATCCATAGTCCAGTAGGCAATAGCTGAGGCCGATTTCCTAACCCCGCCAGTTCGTATTTCATTCCGATTGGACTAAATCCCCCAAGCAATAGTAAACAAACCAGCCAAAGCCTGGGAAGACCAATGTTTTACGGACCGAGCGTACCAAACCAGATCGAGGAACTCATTAACCACCCCCAAATCAGGCCCAAACTCCACATTAGCCACTGACCATACCTCCTTAGCTCTAGCACAGTGCCAAAAGACATGACCTGAGGACTCCACAGCCCCATTACATTCTTCAAAAATACTATCCAGAGTCACCTTCCGAGAGTGCAAATTAGCTTTAGTAGGCAAAATGTTCCTGCAAGCTCGCCAAGCAAAAGCCTTAATTTTATTAGGCATAGGTAACTTCCAAATACTTCTCCAGAAAGAAGTCAAATGCTGGGAAGATGAGCTCTCACCCAGTTGAGTGCCAACCATGGTTGTTCGAGTTACCCGGTAAGCGCTACTAACAGAGAACTGGCCATATGAGGTAGAAGCCCAAATCAGCCTATCGTCAGGCAAAGTCAAACTAAGGGGGATGGAAGAATGGCTACAGCATCAAAAGGAAGGAAAACTTCATGGATAATATCTGACTTCCAGGTGGCAGTTTCCGGATTAATGAGGGCAGAAACCTTGGCCTCATCGGGAAAAAATGGGGAAAAGTTGCAGGTTTGTAAGAAGACAGAGTAGGCAACCACTTATCAGTCCATATTCCCACAGACACACCATTACCTATTTGCCACCGACACCCAATTTGAACAATCTTTTGGGCCGCCATTATGCTACGCCAAGAGTAAGATGGATTCCTCCCCAACGATGCATTCAGAAAATCCGCATGAGGAAAATATTTAGCTTTATAAACCCAATGGAATAAAGAATTTGGGCAAGTCTGAAGCCGCCAACCCTGCTTAGCCAACAAAGCAATATTAAATGCCTTTAAATCTCGAAATCCCATACCTCCTTCCTCTTTTGGGGCACACATCTTATCCCAGCTTAGCCAGGCCAATTTTGAATGATTTTCCTGTTGACCCCACCAAAATCGCCTCACCAAACCAGCAAGCTCATCACACAAGGTATCAAGAAGTTTAAAACAACTCATAGTATAGGATGGAATAGCTTGGGCCACAGACTTAATCAAAATTTCCTTGCCAGCATTTGATAAGAGTTTCTCCTTCCAGCCAGATAATTTGTTCCCCAATTTTTCCTTTAGATCATTAAAAGTGTTCCGTTTAGACCGCCCCACCAAAGAAGGTAATCCCAGATACTTCTCATGCTGCCTAATCACTGGAGCCCCAAATCGCCATTGGATTTCCCCTTGGTTTGCATTTGGAGTATTTTTGCTAAAAAATAAAGTAGTCTTATTCCTGTTTAGTTGTTGCCCCGACATTGCTTCATAAACTAAAAGGACTTGCTGCAATACTTCACATTCCCTCAATGTAGCTTGGCAGAAGATCAGGCTGTCATCAGCAAAAAATAAATGAGAAATACGAGGAGCACCCCGACAAACAGCCACACCTTTGAGATTGCCCATGTCCACCTGTTGTTTAATTAAGCCAGATAAGCTTTCTGCACAAAGTAAAAATAGATAAGGAGAGAGAGGGTCCCCTTGACGTAGACCCCTAGAAGGAGTAATACGACCTAAAGATTTCCCATTAATCCGCACAGAATAAGTAACAGTGCAAAATAAATCATTTAAAAGTGTATTAATTGCATTTCAATTTTTTTTTTCCAATTTCATGTAAAGTGATCTTATCTTTTTTTTCTTTTTTTTATTTATTTATGAAACACAAGAAATTTAATTAAGAAAACACAATAGATACCTCCTTAAAAAGAGCTTATTCTACAAAACAATGATTCTCTTCAATCCAAGCAATGAAATCATCAATACATAAAACTTGTTTAGCTAGAATACGAGAATGAACATTATCCTTCTTACGAACATGAGAAAATCTAACGCGGCAGAACTCATAGGAAGAAGCTAACACTCCAAAAAATTAACTATTATGTGTATGCACACACATACAATTTCTTCTTATTCACGTCAAGTGATCTTCTAAATTTTGTTTATAATTTTAGGTCAATTATTATATTTGTATATAAATTCATGTATTTAAACTTACAAAATAGAATTGTATCTCAATTTCATATCAAGTGACCTTTCAATCATAATTTTATGTTAATTTTTATATTTACATGCAAATTTATGCATCTAAACTTAAAAAAAAAAAAAAATCAAAAAACAAAACAGAACAAAACTTTTAGTTTGAATTTATTGCACTTCTATGTAATACTATAAATGTGTACAGTATATTAACTATTACACGTATACACACATACAATTTCTTCTTATTCAGGGAAAAAAGACTTTCAATTTCAAAAATAATGTTCTAAAAGTAATAAATTGAATCATATAACTTCAAAACTAACAAAAAATACCTTAGTCCATTAAAGTGGAACAATATTTGTGTTTGTGGTTTAATGTAGGATGATGATTTAATTTGTTATTTTTGAAATTACAGGATTCAATTTGTTACTTTTGCAATTATAAGATTTAATTTGTTAAATCCTTAAATTATAGGATTTAAAATGTATTTTTTTTCCTTTATTTTATTTTCACTTTACCTTGGTTTTTACTTAACAAAATATAAACTTAATTAGTGTACATATATACTCCTCTTTATGTATATATGTGTGAAAAATAGGAATTTCATGTGTGAAAACATTATGTTTTGTCATAAAACGCATTCTTTGAGAATATTTTTGTTTAACATTCCACCTCATATTTTAATTAGTGTCATGTATCACTCTTTTTTAAAGGGGAAATAGATATTATTCATTTAACTTTCTACCTAAGTAAAGGTATAATATACTGATTCATTTAACCTTTCACCTAAACAAATGTTTTAATGAATTATTTTATTTTTTTAATTTAACAATAAATAATTTTATTTCCTAAGTATTTTAACTTTTAATGGGCAACCACGTAACAAGATATGCATATATACATATATCTTTCATAGCAAAAAACAAAATCCCAAAATAAATAGCGGTTCTGCGCTATAAATGGGTTTCCAACGTGTAAATGCCATAAAAATTAATGTGTTAATTGATAAATCTTCACAATAAATCATGTCCAACATATGTTATTTCAAGTTCCTAACTAATAATTTGCTTACATGTGTTTTGGATGAGCCCAAAAAAGGTTAAGCCCACTTAGTGTGCGTTTGAGAAGAGATTAAAAATTAAAATTATTTTACTATTCAACTTATTTTTGCTACTATTTATAGGCCCTACTGCACTTTTTTTACTATTCATGGACCCCACTGTACTATTTCAACTAACTTTTACCTTTATCTACAATACTTTCAGTAATAAGTTTTCAGTTTCAACAAAATAAGCAGTATCTAAACAAACCCTTAGAATAGTTGAGTTAGATTTAAAAGGCCTAATGCAATTAATTTGTTAAAGTATAGGCTTCTGGGGTCAATTTTAATGCACTTATGGAACAATTGCTAAGTTAATGGAGAAAGGGCTGAATGAATCATAAAATGAGGAACTAAATCTGGATATAACATTACCTCGGATTTGGCTGAGGAGCAAATGTTCATAAAAAGTTCCAAGTCCGCAATGCAGGATGGTTCTACACAGTTTTTATATTCTTTTCTCAATTTTTTCGTCCTCCATTTGGAGGGATTTCATTTCCTTATATAGTCCATCAAATTGCATCTGAGCCCTCCACTTGTACAACCAAAGGCCTTAGTTTGGATGCTTGTCCCATCAGGGCTCTGCTGGAGGTGGTAGAGTGTGTTGTGAGCTTTGAGATTACTGTTCAGGGGTCATTCCTTCATTAATGCGGCCAGCTGAGTTGGTACAATGCATTGAATGCAGAGGTGATGGCTACTTTACCTAAATATTTCACCTCTTCTTTACTTGCACGTCTCTACTGTCTTCCTCGGTATCTTGTCCTTTGATGCAAGTGGCATGCTCAATGCTTCCTGAGGTAGGCTTGCTCATCGGACTCTTCGGGAAGTTGGCCTCTTCGTCCTTTCTCCTCAGACTCTCATCCATAGGTTGGGTTAGAACCTAAGCATAGATGGGTCCTTCCATCCCTCCAGCCCTATTATGTGCTCAGATCTTACCCCTCCCACATGTTTTATTCCAAGCTACAATAATTTGCAATATAATGCATTATCTATATATATATATATATATATATATAACCGAAGCCTCTAAAACTCCCACAATTTTCCACGTCAACACAATATTAAAAAATAAAAAATAAAAACATAATAAAACTTTTCTAAAATCCCCAATGCTGGATTTTTTTTTTGAAAATAACTTTAAAAGCCAAACTATTTTATTAGTTAGCCAAGCTTTGAAACTATTTTGGTATCTAACAAATCGAGTCTGTTAGACTCAATTTTGCTCTTTGAAATTGCACTTGGAACTCGAGTGTGAGACACTCGAGTGTGAAACACTCAATTTCCAAGTGCAATTTCAAATAGCAAAATCAAGTCTAACAGACTTGATTTGTTAGATACCAAAATAGTTTCAAACCTTGGCTAACTAATGAAATTGTTTGAGGGATTTGATTATTTTTTTTAAAAAAATCCCCCGATGCTCTACCTTCTTTTTCGCGATGCTGTACCCTTTCTTTCACCAAAACTCTTTCACGATGCTCTGCCCTTTTCTTTCACCAAAATGCACGCCCTGCCTTCCTTTACCAGCTCCTCCTCGATCAGACCCACGGCAAACCAAGACACCATACCCACCATACTCACAAATTCCTCAATCAAAACTCACCATACCCACAAACTAGCAGACATAGACCTCAGAACAGAGACAGAAAAAAGGAGATTGAGAGAGAATCATCAGAGTGTCAGACTATCATCCACGGGAAAGCCAGTCGCTTACCAACATCAAGCCACCTAAACCGCTACCAGTAATATATATATATATATATATTTTTTTTTTTTCCCTAAATCTGTTACTCTTTTTTTCTCCCAAAATACCCGATGCCCTCCACTCTCTTTTCAGATTCTTTCATGCAACCATCTTCTTCCCTGAAAATCAAAACCCTCTCTTTCCCCAAAAACCCAAAACTCAGATGTCGCCGGTGTCGTCGAGGATGCTATGAGCAATCCAAAAACTCTAACACAACCTCTGAAGCAGGTTTTGGGAATTTCTTGAATTTTTTTTTTATAATTTATTTAACTGTTCATGGTTGGTAGTGTTGGAGAATTGGAATTATTAGGATGAGAGGAAAGGAGGATGGTATAACCCCAACAATCAAAATTTCTTTTTGTGGGTATTGTTGCATATTGCTATATGACAGAAATATTTGTTTTGGGTTTGTCTTTATTTTCTATTTCTATTTTCGTTATTGGAATGCAAATTATGTGTTTGATGAAATGCTTTAATGAACTGTCTATTGTTGCATATTGCTATACGATTGAAATATTTGTTTTGGGTTTGTCTTTATTTTCTATTTCTATTTTCGTTTGTGGAATGCAAATTATGTGTTTGATGAAATGCTTCAATGAACTGTCTATGAGTTGTGAAGGAATAAGTAATTGATTTAATTAGTATGTGAGGTTAGGTTATGCCTGCAATGCAAGTGGAGGGAACTATGGATTTGAATTTCGGTAGATTTGGCTCTTAGAGGACTGTAAAAGGGATATTTAAGTGAGGGTAGAAATTAAGGAAAAATGAGAAATCTAGGGATCTTATGGTATAGATTTTCACTTGTTGCTCTAAACATTGTGTTGAATAGACACTCTTTTTGTTGCAACGACCTGCAGTCTACACCACCCTAACCTCATCCACCAAGCCCTCTCCGACTATCAAACATTTAGATCATAAATGTAGTCCAACTAATACCTGATGAAGCAAACAGAATATTTTTTTTACCCGCCATATCAGATAAGTGATGACCTGAACACAGGACCTAAGACTTGACATGCCAAGGCCTTACTAGCCCAACTGGGTGGGTTAAGGCAAAAACACTAAATCTTAGCTGTTGAAAAGCATGGCATGGCTTTTTTTTATGTTACTATGAGTAGCAATTCCAAATCTGCAGGCCACTCCACTTATCCCCTTCCTACATTACCACCAAAAAAAAAAAACCTTGCAAAAGCTATAAATGTGAGAATTAGTTCTCTTATCACTCTGCACATCCAAATACCTCTTGACATCTATTTGATCAACTCGAATGTCATCTCTGTTTTACTTTCTATTCTATAGAAGTTGTTATTTTTGTTTTGAAGGTTTGGGTTGGTTACTATAGCTATTTGAGATTCCTAACAGGTGTTTGATAGAATGCCTACAAGATATATTAGTAAATAGACAGTTTAATTATCTATATCGATTAATTATCCTACTTATCTCTCAAATTTTGAATGGTGGTTGTGCTTTTAATTGTGGCAATTTAAATATCAATTTTTGCTTTATTCGACAAAATGATAAAAAGAGTCTCTATAATAGTGCCTGTGAGGTGTTTGATGCTAGGTCTTAGTGGGATTCTGCATATGGGGAGCAATGATAAATTTGACAGAATTACAGCGATTTTGACTTTTAATTTGCTTAACATTTGAACTTCGAAAAATAACAGGCTCAACATAGGATAAGGAAAAGAGGTCAATCATGAGAGATGTTCTAGATCGAAGCTTCAGCTGCAATGCATCAGATATCTTAGTCTGGTGAGTCTCATGTACCTGTTTTATGCTCCCTAGCTAGGAAGTAGAGTCTATATTTTGATAGAAAGCAATCGTGCATCATGGAACAAACACCATACTTAATTTGAAGTTCAATCATCATGCATTGCAGGCAGAAAGGAAGGCTTATGAAGTTGTGGTTCAAGATGGGGAAACTTATCTTCAACCATAGTATTGAATTCCTTCACACAGTAGGAGGACCTGAAAATGTGAAGTGGATCTTTTTCCTTAGTCAAAACTCTTCTTTTTGTTGAAGGGATTCTTAAAAGTAAAAGTTTTCAAATTAATGATTCTATCAAAAGTTCATTCTCTTGGGTAAGTATCTTTTTCTAAGCCTTTTTAAAGTGGTAGTATATTGTTCTATCCCCATAAACATCCATGACTTAGATTTGCTACCAGAAGAAGAAAAAAAGCTTTAAGTGGATATTGTTTGGGTTGGTAGGAAAATTCTAATTATAAATAAAATTTACTAGAAATATGTTATTATGCTATAAGTTGAAGCCTGTGAATTTATTAATATAATCGTTTCTATGGGATATTGTGATTAAGATAACTGATATTTTGGTAATTGATAATTCTCAAAGTTAAGTTGGTTTATATATTCTTTATAGGTCTTTATTGATTTATTTAAGTTATAATTTTGTTTATATAGAACTGTTAGCATTTAGATGTATTTGTGTGTTGTTATCTTTAGAATAAATAGATTATGGCTCTGGGAATTTACTTTTTTACCTGAGTAGCTTATAAATCTTGGGGTTTTGAAGCTTATTCCATTATAGTTTGCCACAAATCCATTTGATATGACCTATTATCTATGACTTTAAAAGAAAAGGTTTGTGAAAAGGCTTTTCTTGGCCTTGTTTGATGCTTTGTCAACGGGTATCATGACAACAATTTGTTAGGACCTTCACTAAGGTGCATTTGAGACTGTGTGGCTAGTTAGTGCAGGGCAGTGTGCTGTTGTGACAGAGTGGCAGGGGAGGCTTGTACAGAGTCAGTTACCAGTAGCATTAAAGTGTTGTACTGTTGTACTTTTGTTGTATTGCATTAAGTGTTGTACTTAGTTAGTTAAGCTGAAATGTGTTGTACCTAGTTAGTTAGAGCAGGATATAAGCCACAAGTCAGATTGTGATGCATTCAATTGAAGAATAATACATTGAATAACTAATTCTTGAATTGCTATAGGAGGTAGATTCCCTCGAAGAATCAATCAATGGAGGCCTAGTTCCCTCGAAGAATTACTAAATTGAGTATCAATAGACATTAGGGACATTGGATTCTTATCATCTGGTATCAAAGCCGGTTCTACTATGGTGCAAGAAACAAGATATTCCCTTTTGAGTGAGACTGTTTCATTGGTTCAACAGAGGTTGGATGATCATGCCTCTACCATGGAAATGATCACTCGAAGGTTGGAAGCTCTAGACAACAATTTCAAAGGTTTGCAAGCTGTGTTTGAAGAAAGACTCCTAGCAGTGCAACAACAAGAAGGTTCTGTTCCTCAGCCAGGAAACCATCATGAAGTAGAGGTGTGGCCATATCAAGCTCACCTAAGACCTAAGGTAGGTGCTCAAATCCCTAAACTTATTAGATTGAAGTTTCCTAGGTTCAGTGGAGGTGATCCTTCTGCTTGGATTTTTAGAGCTGAACAATTCTTTAGGTATTATGAAATTCCTAAAGAAGAGAGGGTTTTGAATGCTTCTTATCACCTTGATGATGAGGCTTTAGTCTGGTTTCAAGATTGTGAAAGGTCTTTGGATTCATGGGAAACATTTGTTAGGGCCATACAGCTCAGGTTTGGACCTTCATCATATGATGATCCTATGGAAAATTTGACTAAGCTAAAACAGACTACCATTGTGGCTGTTTATAAAAGCCAGTTTGAGATGTTGAGCAATAGGATCAAGAATTTACCTGAGTCTCATAAGCTTAGTTGCTTCCTAAGTGGATTAAGGGATAAGATAAGGCTAGCTGTAAGGCTGTAAAACCCAAGAACATTGAGTGCTGCTTTTGGTTTAGCCAAGATTTTGGAAGAGTATTTGCTCACTTGTAAGAAGGCTTATAGGCCATTCCAAGAGTCTAGCAAGACAAATTGGAAAGAATATCCAAAGAATAAGCATGATAGTAAAGCTGAATCTTTAGCTAAAGTGCCCATACAAAAGATTACATCAGCCCAAATGGAAGAGAGAAGGAAGAAGGGCTTGTGTTATTATTATGATGAAAAATGGCAACCCAAACACAAATGTAAAGGTCTCAAACTATTCATGATTGATGAAGTTCAAGAAGTTTGTCAAGTGGAAGTTGGGGATGGGGATCTAACTGCAGAATTTCAGTTGAACCAAGCTGATATTACCTTATATGCATTGTTGGGCAATCCTTCCCCAGGTACCATAAGGGTGTTTGGTCAGATTAGGGGGCATTGGGTGGTGATTATTTTGGATACTTGGAGTTCCCATAATTTTCTTGATGCTGTTTTGGTTAAGACTTGAAATTGGCTGTGAACACTACCAAAATTTTAGAAATGAAGGTGGCTAATGTAGATTTGATTAGAACTAAAGGGGAATGTAAGGATCTACAGCTTAAAATGCAAGGCAATGAATTCATAGTGAATCTGCATGTGTTGACTCTAGGGGGCTGTGATATGGTGTTGGGAACTCAATGGCTTTGCACTCTAGGCCTTATCAGTTGGGATTTCAAGCAGTTAATGATGGGGTTCATGTACCAGGATAAACAAATATGGTTGCAGGGCATTAAACCTACTAGTTCCTTGATTTAGGCTGCAAATGAGTTTCTTAAACAGCCAATCACTAAGGGACTATTTTTGCAGATTGTGTCCATTGAATTTGCTGACAAATCCAAGGCTTCAGAGGTTCCCACATAAATGTTGTCTTTGCTTAAAGAGTATACTGTGGTTTTTGAGGAACCAAAGGGTTTACCTCCTTGTAGAGGGCATGAGTTTCAAATCATCCTCAAACCAGGTACCCAACCAACTTGTCAAAGACCCTACAAGTATCCATACTATCAAAAGACTGAAATTGAAACTATTGTTAAGGATTTGTTTAAGTCTGGTTCAATTAGGAATAGCCAAAGTCCTTTTGCTTCACCAGTATTGTTAGTTAGGAAGGCAGATGGTAGTTGGAGGATGTGTGTGGATTATAAGGCTCTTAACAATGACACTGTCAAGGATAAGTTCCCTATTCCTGTGGTGGATGAGATCCTTGATGAATTGAGTGGTGCTTGGGTGTTTTCAAAGTTGGATTTGAGGTCTGGCTATCATCAGATTAGAATGAAGGAAGAGGATGTTGAGAAAACAGCTTTTAGGACTCATGAGGGTCATTATGAGTTCTTGGTAATGCCCTTTAGGTTAACCAATGCCCCTTCTACATTTCAATCTCTCATGAATGATGTGTTCAAGCCTTACCTTAGGAAGTTTGTCCTTGTATTTTTTGATGATATTCTTGTCTATAGTAGAGACATGGCTACTCATGTTAGGGGTGTGCAAAAAACTGAAGAACTAAAAAAATAGATTGAAACAGACCGAACCGATGCAAAAATTTCGGTTTGGTTTGGTTCGGTTTCAGTTTTATTAAATAAAAAACCAAAAAGTTCGATTCGGTTTTTGGTTGCAAATTTTAATAAACCGAACCGACCGAACCAAACCGAAATATATTATTATATTATAATTTATATTAAATATAATAATATATAATATTTTGTAAATATTTGACAGATGACTCTGACTGACCCACCCTCTGAGATATACTTTGGCTATTCTAAAAAAAAAAAAAAGATACATGCTTTGGGGCATTGGGCCTTTCACCTTTGGCAGCTTTGCATTGGGCAGTGGGCTTCCATCACTTCATATTAAAACAATTCAGACTATTCAGTGATTCACAATTCAATTTTCAATGATTCAAAATTTTCAAAATTCAAACAAATGATCTGGCCTAGCTCAATAGCTTATCTTTTTAAACATAACATTTTAAAACCCATTAGATTAATCACCTATAATTAAACTAAGTAAATATCTAATTAAACTAAAACTAATTAGAGTATAAAATCAAAAGTTGGAAACCCTACCCAACATACCCCACATTTTTCAGTTTTCACTCTCACACTTTCCACTCTCTCTCACGTTCAAACTTCAGTTCAGACAGCCTCCATAGTCCACTCCACAGTCCCTACCTCTCACGCCGAATCACCCTCTGCCAACGCCTCCACACGCCACCCTCCCCACGCCGGGTTGATCATTGGCTTCTCATCTCACGGTGAATCTCTGTTTTGAAAATCTCGATACACTCTAACCCTCTTTCTGTTTTGTGTTTTAGGTTTTGAAAATAGTGAATCTCTGTTTTGTAGAAATAACATAAGATCAAGATGTTTATTTTTTCAAGTTTTAATGTTTTATATGCAAATAAAGTTAGGGTTTTGAAAAAATCGATAGCCCATGTGCTTGGCTGCTTGTGCTAGTTGGTTTCTTTATTAAAGTTAGCTCAGCTGATTGCCTTTATCTCATGTGGTCATTGAAAATCTTGATAACCCTCTCTCTGTTTTGTATTTTGGGTTTTGTTTAATACTAAATCAATAAAGTTAGGGTTTTTAAAATACTAAATCTCTGTTTTGTAGTAACAACATAAGATCAAGATGTTTATTTTTTCAAGTTTTATATGCGAATAAAGTTAGGGTTTTGAAAAAATTGATAACCCATGTGCTTGGCTTCTTGTGCTAGTTGGTTTCTTTATTAAAGTTAGCTGATTGCCTTTAAGTTCTGATATATAAAGTTGGCTGCTTTTTTTATTTATTTATTGTGGCAGCTTGTAACTACTGTGGCACAACCTATGCTTGTGACACTAAGTGTAATGGCACTACAAACATGAGAACTCACATATAATCACAATGTTTGAAATATCCTTATAAGGTAGACAAAAAAAACCAATCAATCCTAGCATTCAAACCTAAAGAAGAAGGAGAAAGTAGTGGTAAACTTGTGCCTTGGGTGTTTAATTTTGAGGAATGTAAGAAAGTATTGGTAGAGATGATTATTCTAGATGAGTTGTCTTTTAGGTTTGTGGAGAGTTTTGGTTTTAGGAAGTTTATGTCTGTTACCCAACCTAGGTTCAATCCAATCTCTTGCCGCACAACAATTGCCAAAACTTGCTTTAGGGTGTTTTTAGATGAGAAACAAAAGTTAAAAAGAAGTCCTAAGAGAGCAGTGGGTTTGCCTTACCACAGATACATGGACATCCATTCAAAATTTGAACTACATGTGTCTCACTGCCCATTTTATAGATCATGATTGGAAAATACACAAGAGGATTCTTTGTTTTTGTTTAGTGGAAAATCACAAGGGTGAAACACTTGGGAAGGCGGTTGAGATGTGTTTACTTGATTGGGGGATAGACAAGATTCTAACTATTACAGTTGATAATGCTGCCTCTAATAGTTGGTTGATTTCTTTTATTCCAAAAAAGACTAAGCATAGTAAGGCAACAATTTTAGGGCATAAATACTTGCATGTGAGGTGTAGTGCTCATATCTTGAACTTGATTGTTCGTGAAGGGTTAGTTGAAATGGATGAGACAATAGTGAAGGTGAGGAAATCTGTGCGATATGTGAGATCATCTCCACAAAGACAAAGCACATTTAAGTTATGCGCGGAGAAGGAGAAAGTCGACTTTAAAAATCAGTTATGCTTAGATGTGCCCACTAGGTGGAACTACACTTATATTATGTTGGAGAAGGCTAAGAAGTATCAAAAGACTTTTGAGAGATTCAAGGAAGATGATCCAAATTTTCTTATGACAATTAGAGAGGAGGCAAAGGAAGAAGGAAATGATAGACATGAGGTTGCTTGGGGAATGGATGATGTGGATTGGGAAAAGATTAGGATCTTTTCGAAATTTCTTAAAATTTTCTATGATGCAACTTTGCAGTTTTCAGGTGCTAATTATGTCACTAGCAATTCTTTCTTTTTGGAGCTCATGTCAATTCATGACACAATTGAGTTGGAGCATGAAAAAGATAGTTATTTGTTGAGAAAAATGGCTGATTACATGAAGAACAAATTTGAAAAGTATTGGGGAAACTTTGATAATATGAATCACTTGTTGTATGTAGGGTTAGTTTTTGATCCTCGATACAAGTTAAGGTATCTTGAGTACTGTTTTGGTACTTTGTATGAGAGGCAAAAGGCTGTTGATATGGTAGGGAGAGTAAAGGCTGTTTTGGAGGATTTGTATAAATCTTATACTCAAAATCAAGTGGGGAGTAGTAGTGTTAGTGCTGCTGCACAAGCCCAAGGCCAAAAACCAAGTGGATCAATGGAGGGAGATGATTCTAGTGTGGTTGATGCGAAAGCAATGAGGATGATGGGATTTAAGAAGCACTTGAAGGTTATTGATTCTTCAAATACCAAATCAGAGGTTGATAAATACTTGTTAGAGAGTTGTGAAGATGTCTTTGATGATAATTTTGATATTTTGGCTTGGTGGAAGGTTAATTCCCCACGATACCGTGTGCTTTCAAGAGTTGCACGACATGTTCTTGCAATTCCGGTATCCACTTTGGCCTCAGAATCTGCCTTTAGTATGGCTAGTCGTGTCCTTGATCCCTTCCAAAGTTCATTGTCTCCACTTATGGTGGAAGCCCTCATTTGTGGTCAAAACTGGCTCCGTCTTTCATCGGCTCTAATCTGCCTTCGTGCTGCCATGGATGATGTTGAGGAGTTTGAAAAGCTTGATGGAGGTATAACTATTATTTGTTATATTAAAAAAAATGACTTTCTATTTCTTTATTTATATATAAAAAAAATTCTACATGTCTATTATTATTAAAAAAAAACTGAATGTCTTGGATTCTTGACATATTTATTGTTTTATTGTACATTCTGCATGTCTACTTCTTTCTTTATTAAAAAAAAAACCTAAATGTCTTGGATTCTTGGCATATTTATTGTTTTATTGTACAAGTGACTTTTATGTTTTTTTCATTTTTTTTGTTTTTAGAACTTGTGAGTGATGATGCATTAACATCGGAACTAGGCATGTCCACACCAACACCTATTGATGTTGATGGTTGAAGATTGCTTTGTGCTCTTTGGACGGGTGGTATACTGGTATTGATGATGATATGTACACTTTTTGATATGTACAGTTGTACACTTTTTGCTATTAGACACTAGTAGACAGTGGCCTACATATAGATATGGGCTTTTATTTTGAGCTTTGACAGTGGCCTATACATAATACATAAATAATATATGATATTAGACAATAGGCAATGACACATGGCCAATTTATTTTGAGTCTTTGGCCAAATATTAAATGTGGACAGTGTATATGTTGACATTGACATTGACATATAGCCAATTTATTTTGAGTCTTTGGCTATAATGCTATTATGTAAGTATTGACATACGGACAATATGTGGACATTGACATATTACTAATGAAGTAATGAAATATGCACTAGTTATTTTATTTTGACTTGTACAATTTATTTTTTAATCTTGTTTGTATTTGATGGGTGCTTGTAACAAGTTACAGATTAGTTTGAGGCTTTGAGCACTAGAGCAATTTTTTGCTCTAGATTATTTCTGGATTTATGAATCTGTGTTGATAGGTTATGCTTGTGCAAATGTATTGTGGACAGGTTATATCATGTTGACAGGTTATTTTTGGATTTATGAATATGTGATGTGTATTTTAATGAGTATAATAGGTTGTGATTTATGAATTTATGATAGGTTGTGATTTATGAATCTGCTATATGTGTTGTATTTTTGGATTTATGAATTTGTAATAGGTTGTGATTATTTTTGAAGAATCTGCTATAATGTGTATTTCTAGATTTATGTTGAGCAAAAGCAAGTTATGAAAAATGTAAAATGCAAAGCAGGTTGTGATTTTTTTTTTTTTTATATTGTAAAATGCTTTATGGATGTGTAAAAAGGCCCAAGAATGGCCAAAATAGGAAAGGCCTGAATCTGGGCCAAAAGGGCCAAAACAGAAAGCTAAAAAAGGCCCAAAGATGGCCATTGCCAAAATAGAGAAGGCCCGAATCTAGGCCACAACTGGTTCCTAACAATAGCCCAAAACAGGTTTCTAAAAAATACTTAATTAGAGCATAAAAGGGCTATTAAACAAGAGGCTTGAATACTGCATTTTTTTTTTATAAAAAAAAAGCCCAAACAGAAAATTTTTGGAAAAAAAACCAAAGGCCCAACTAGCCCAACCTCCAGGTCCAAAAACCGAAACTGACCGAAAAACCGACCGAAATCGAAACAAACTGAAACTGACAGTTTTTCAACTATTTCGGCCAGTTTCAGTTGAGACTTTTAAAAACTGAAAATTTCGGTTTTGGTTGGTCGAATAAAAAAAAACCGACCAAACCGAACCGATTACAGCCCTAACTCATGTTTTGCATCTCAGATCAGTCTTACAAGTGCTGCTTGATCATAAATTGTTTGCCAAGAGAAGTAAATGCACCTTTACTTGCTCTAAAGTTGAGTATTTGGGGCATATCATATCAGCCCATGGAGTGACGACTGATCCTAAGAAGACTCAAGCTATGCTAGACGGGTCTACTCCCAAAACTGTGAAAGCTTTGAGGGGATTCCTAGAATTAACAGGCTACTACAGGAAATTCTTAAAAGGGTATGGGTCCATTGCTGCCCCATTGACTGACCTTCTTAAGAAGGATACCTTTGTGTGGACTGAACAAGCTGACCAAGCATTTTAGAACCTTAAACAAGTTGTTTCTCACCCTTATGTACTTGCCTTACTTGATTTTTCTCGACCCTTTGTGGTTGAGTGTGATGCTTCTGGTTTTAGAATTGGGGTTGTGTTGATGCAGCAAGGAAGACCCATTGCTTTTCACAGTCAACCTTTGAAGGATAAGAGTACTCATTTATCTACCTATGAGAAGGAGTTATTGGCCCTTGTTACAGTAGTAAGGAAGTGGAGACCTTATTTGTTTGGAAAGCCCTTTATGATCAAAACTAACCATCAAAGCCTAAAGTTTCTATTAAAGCAAAGGATTGGCACTCTTATGCAGCAAAGATGGATAACTAAGCTCCTTGGTTACTCATTTATCATTGACTATAAGAAAGGGAAGGAAAATGTAGTAGCTGATGCATTATCCAGGCAAGGTGAGAAGGGTTAATCTGATTCAGAAACTATTTTGCTCAATCAAGTGGAGTTGGTTGATTCTGATGCCTTTCCAGTTTCTGAGCTGGTTCATTATGATCATTTAGACTTCAATTTGTTCTACTTGGACAGTCTTAATAGCTTATTTCTCATTTCTTTTCCCCATCCAACTTGGCTTGAGGAATTGAAATCTAGTTATGCCTCTGATGTTGAGGTGCAAGGAATCCTACAAACACTACATACTAATCCTGCTACTGCTGGCAAGTTTAGTCTGTAGAATGGACTTTTGTTATACAAAGACAGAATTTACTTAGGCTCTAATTGTGGTCTGAAGTCTAAGGTGATGAGTTTAGTGCATGACAGTCCATTGGGTGGACATTCTGGTTATTTGAAGACATTTCACAGAGCTAAAAGGGACTGGTTTTGGAAGGGAATGAAGAAGGACTTGAAGGAGTATATTAAGGGCTGTGAGATGTGTCAAAGGATTAAACATGAAACCAGCTAGCCTATTGTAGCCCTTAAAGATTCCTCATACCCCTTAGTCTTCCATTAGTATGGATTTTGTGGAAGGTTTACCTAAGTCCTTGAAGCAAGATGTGGTGATGGTGATAGTGGACAGACTAACCAAATATGTCCATTTTATCCCACTGTCTCACCTTTATACTGCAGTTAAGGTGGCTTCCTTATTCATGGCTCATATTTTCAAGTTACATGGGCTGCCCACTTCTATAGTGAGTGATAGGGACCCTGTATTTACTTCAAGGTTTTGGGAGGAGCTGTTTAGATTGCAAGGAGTGGACTTAGCTATGTCTTCTACCTATCATCCTCAATCTGATGGTCAGATTGAGGTGGTTAATAGAAGCCTTAAACAATATCTCAGGGCCTTTGCAGGGGACAAGCCAAGACAGTGGGTGGAGTGGCTGCCTTTGGCTAAATTCTGGTTTAATACTAACTACCACACTGCCACTAAGGTGACTCTATTTGAAGCCCTTTATGGTTTTCAACCCCCTAAGTTGCTGGACTACATCCCTGGCCTCACTAAGGCTGCTGCTGTGGATGATTTTTTATTAACTAGGCAGCAGATTTTGGACCTTCTTAAGGGCAACTTAATAGCTGCTCAAGACAGAATGAAATTGAAGGCTGACAAACATAGGCAAGAGAGGAGTTTTAAGGTGGGTGATTGGATTTTCCTTAGGCTGCAACCTTTCAAACAACACTCCCTTCGTTGGTCTAAGGTGGGAAAGTTAGCACCTAAGTTCTTTAGACCTTTTCAGATTTTGCAGAAAGTTGGGTCTGTAGCATATAAATTGGATTTGCCTTCCACTTCAGGGGTCCATCCTGTGTTCCATGTCTCTTGTTTGAAGGCTAAGATTGGACAAGCAGTTACTCCAATCCCAACAGTTCCACTAGTTGATGCTCAGGGCCATATCACTCCTGAACCAAAGCCTATTTTACAGCAAAGGCAGTGTCAACTCAGAAGGTTCAAGGATGCTACTAAGGTTTTGGTTCACTGGGAGGGATCTTCTCCAGCTGATGCCACTTGGGAACTCCTTCATAAATGATAGGTTCAGTACCCTCACCTTGTGGGCAAGGTGCTTTAAAGGAAGGGGCATTGTTAGGATCTTCACTAAGGTGCATTTGAGATTGTTTGGCTAGTCAATGTAGGGCAATGTGTTGGACGGTGCAGGGAAGTGTGTTGGATAGTGCAGGGCAGTGTGCTGTTGTGACAGAGTGGCAGGGGAGGCTTGTACAGAGTCAGTTACCAGTAGCATTAAAGTGTTGCACTGTTGTACTATTGTTGTATTGCATTAAGTGTTGTACTTAGTTAGTTAAGCTGAGATGTGTTGTACCTAGTTAGTTAGAACAGGATATAAGCCACAAGTCAGATTGTAATGGATTCAATTGAAGAATAATACATTGAATAGCTAATTCTTGAATTGCTATAGGAGGTAGATTCCCTCGAAGAATCAATCAATGGAGGCCTAGTTCCCTCGAAGAACTACTAAATTGAGAATCAATAGACATTAGGGACATTGGATTCTTATCACAATCTAAAATATATTTGGCATGTACAAGTTAGAAAATTAATAAAAATAAACCCAGCAGCACACTCACATTTTTTTTTATTGATTCATTTATATTATTTTGTGTAATTTTTGCAGCAAATTTTCCTTTTAGCTATGTACTAATTATAACAAGTAGACATGTTATCTAAGAATAAAAAATCTATCTCTAATCTGAAACTCACAAAGACAGACTTCTCAGTTTTAGGTAAAGTTAGCTTCTTGATATGTACAATTAATAGACAGTTGATCATGAATTTATAAATATATACTGAGTGCTTTATTGAATTGATGGTTCTTTTTAAGTGTGTGTTTCCAACTTCTTTCAATTTCTTTTTGGTTTTATTTTTCCTCCAGTTTTACAGTATCTTATAATATACTTTGCAAAAAATTTAGAATGGTAATGTACATTTAGCTGGAAAAGAAAAAGAAAAAGAAAAGTTATGCACATCACTCTTAAGGATTCTGCAATCACACGCAGCTAACTTGATTACTTATATGCAAATTAAACTCGAAATGTCATATTTACATGTTTGCACGTACCAAATTAAAAATGTCATATTAAGTTTCCACATACTGACTTGATTACTCATATGCATATTAAATTATTTATTAGATGAATGAATACTCATGCATATTGGTAGTATCTGAGAAGAGTACTAAAGATTTATAATCATATCACTTAACTTTTTAATATTGTTATTGTTGATGTGATGCTACTTTAAAGTAGTGAGAATGGGAACTTGAATTGTGCATGATGATCTATAGAACATATGGGGTTTGATGGAAGGTTGAACAATCAAAACACTTTGAAATGCATATCATTTATGCCAATGGTGTGAGACCACTCCACAAACATTTTCATGCATGATAGCTTAGTGATTGACTTTGTGTGGATAGTAGAAAAGATTCACGTCTAAGATAGATGTGAAAGCATTTTTTTAACTCTTTGCTTTCTCTTTGCCCATTAAATAATAAGTTTAGGGATATAATTTAAAATATATATATTAAATTCCTATTTTGCAGATTTTAATATTGAAGTTAGATAAAAGAGCTGCACTTATCAAGTTAAAAAAGGACCAGATTTTACATTCCATGTTAAGTGTGTGCTCAACGCTTGATATATTCTTTTCTTTTTTGACATGGCAATGCTTTAGATGATGATTTTCAAACCACATGCTCATATCTTTAGATTTTCATGATGGAAATGATGGGCTGTATGTAATTTAAAGTCTTTGGTGTTATCTTTAATGTGAGTTACTAAATTCAATTGTGGATTAGTGAAGCTAAATAATATGATTCTTATTCTGTTAAGCGGACATTTTCATGTGGTGGTCTTTGTTATTGTCAAGGAAGTTAATAAGTTATTTTCTTTTTCAAGGCATATAAGTTGCATTTTTGGGAGATCTAGGGTACCATGTAAAAGAAAGAACACTGCCAAGGGCATGAAAACAACTTTATGTTACTCTTTGGGACCATGATTTAACTTTGCCTTGAGGTTAAAAATGAGATTGCATCATACGAGGATACAATTGTATACAGTAATGAAGATTTCCAACCATGAGAAGTGGAAGCATATAAGCATAAACAAATTATTTTTGTATTTATTTGTATGTAAGTTTTTGATGTTATATTATTGCGATTTTAATGTGAAAATTGTTACTATAAACCTTGATTTATTTGTTCAAATATACAAATATTATTTATTAGTGCTTAATAAAGAAAAAAAAACATATAATATATTAAAATAAATTTCCTAAACTTTCCTGTGCATAGCACGGGTTAGCGACTAGTTTAAGTAGGAAATAGAATACTCCTCCTTTAAATCATGGGCTTGTGTTCTAGATAATAAGACATATCAAACTTTGTGAAATTTTTCGTATATGAGGATTTTCCACACAATAAAAATTCAAGCTAAGATAAAAAGGGTTATATTTTAAAATGGAGGTGGCAACAGAGAAATTATATAGATAAAAAGACAATAGTCAACAAATTTTACTCAATCAAATGAAAGACTAATTAATTATTAGATTGTGTTGTTTTTATAATAAAAAAAAGTATTAAATTGTGTTAGCTTTGCTAAGAGTCTTGTAATTTAATTAGCATCCCGTTGTGTTTCAAACGAAAATGTCTAGTCCATGAAATATTATTATTGGTTGATTGTTATTGAGAAACCAATGTTTGAAGGGCTTAGATGAAACTGGGGCCACAACCATTCCCTAAAGTAAGCTGAATATGGCCTAAACTCAACCCCTAACCAATACATAGGTGGTTTCAAGCAATGAGACTAAAAGGATGAATCATCTACAACTATGATGGTTAAGAAAAAAGAAAATTAAGTTTGAGATTTTGATTTTTGGCCCCTACACAAATTGAGTTCATGCCTTCATGGCCGTCCACGACAGACAGAATATGATGCCATCCGCCTGGCTCGCAACTTCGCAAGTATTGATTAGATAACGCTTCTGTTGTTGCAGAGTGTTCTTTTAAGAGCCTTTTCTTTATCAAACTCCATTGAAGAATTCTATTCTCGAAAAGCTCGGGCTAGTGGCAGTGGAGAGTGGACCCTTTACAAAAAAAAAACAAAAAAAAAAAAGCTAAGAACCAATCTCGTGGACTTCAATTATAAAGATTCTGTTCCCAAACTTTAATGCTAGGTTCTTCTGTCCATAGTGGTTTATCCTAGAGGACAATTTGAACGATGTATGATTGTATGAGCATTTTTAAGACAGTATATTTCTATGTCCGATAAAGCAAGTTCTATTAGATTTAGATCAAAGGAATAAGGTTTTTTTTTTTTAAGAAAAGGGATCATAGGAATCTTTCGTAAGCAAAAACCCAAATTGGGGTTTTTTTTTTATTGTGAATAAGGTAGTGTTGGTTATTATTGACTTATTGTAGAAATTAATTTACTTTTGTATTATGTAAACACAAACACAACCAAATTCAATTATAAAAAACATAAACAGATGTTATAAATAAGATCAGAAATCGAATTTGTACACAATTAGAAATCTGTAAAATAAATAGAATTACACATAGTTCGGATACGTAAAGAAAAAAGATGTAAGTCATCAAGCTTGTATTTGGCACAATTTCTTTAAACAAATTTTGCCCCCTAACAATTGGTACTTTGAGACTCTTGGATGTTTGTCTCGCAAGATACAATGATAAACAAAACTAAAAATAATGCACAATAATAGACATTTAAATAAATAATAAATAATTATTTAATACTGAACACCTCAAAGAAATTGCCCCCATACGTATATAAATTTATAAAATGTATAATTTCTTTCATATGTGAGACTCACAAATTTTACCACTTTAACCCATGTTCGAGTGAACACTTTTCAAGCATTCATATAAACTTGTGCAAAAATTAATTTGTATTTTATTATAAGAGCTTACTTTTTTTCTATTTTATATAACCACTTTTTAAAAACACTCATATCAGATTATCTATTCTAAATTCTATTTCATTAAAATATATATTTTTCTTTATTTTTTAATTGTTTTTTTTTCTCCACACACAATAACCATCATCCACTATCTTCATTCATACTCGGAATACATAAAAAAAAACTAAATGCAAAATTAATAGTACAATTGTAAATTTATATAGTTACTGTAGCAATTTTGCTAATTACACATCTTTAACTTGACTGGTGTGGGCGATTTTGGGGATTAGATGTGTAAAATTGAGCCATTTTTCTATTTTGAACTTTCTAATGCAAATGCTCTTAAAGAGTCAATTTCTCATTCTCTCCTTAAATAGTTTTGGTTAAGTGACTACATGACGTCAATTTTCTCATGAAGGATAACATGTTCCAATTTAATCCTAACTCAAAGGATGTGCAGATCCCACTTTAATTTTGACTAAAAACATTCAACCAAACATTTGCAAAAATTAATTTTTCCAACATATATAAATTAAGAAAGAGCCACCAACTCCATCCAATGGAGCAAAAATCTAATGACAGACAAACGAGTAATAGAGGAGATGGTATATGATATGACAAAATAAAATGAAGGATTGGCCATTGTATTCATTTGAATAAATAGAATAGCTTCAAGACTAGATGTAAGCAAAATGGTTTGGCATATGAAATAAATCCATCAAATGCACAAGCAATGCGCAGCAAGATTCAGGTTGAGATTCTAGTAGGACAAATAGCCACATAAAAAAGTGAGACCCTGCCATAAGAAAAGGAAAAGAGGAAAAATGCTTAGTGTATGTAAAAGATAGCAATCTTAAGCTTGTTCCATGGAATTGGCATTGAGAAAAACGTTAAGTAAAACCTATTCAATTATGACATTAGTACAATCCTAAACTATTATAGGAAAATTATTGATGATGCACAAAATTGATAATAAGTCAATTGTACGAATCTGTGGTGTCAGAAAACCTGAAGAGTAAAATTCCTACAAAGTGTACTGGTGTAATGCCGGCCAAAGACCCTTTGAAGGTTAGGTTAGAAACTCACAATGATCTCCAATAACTCTTAGAGCGTAAGAGTTTGGAAATTGTGTTTTCACATAAATTTAAATTGTGATATCTAGCTTAGTGTTTATATAGGGGTCTAGAGTGACCATATTCGCTGGAATGTAGGCACCAACATATTGGAGATAGTGGATTATTGGCACTGAGATCATCAGGTTCTATTGACACCTCATTTTGCAACCCGCATTTAACCTTACATGGAAGATAAAAGGGTAATTTCGCTTTAGAAATATGTATCTTGATTCTGGTCACTAGATCCTTAATCTCACTTCATCAAAATGATCTTGATGTTGTAACAATCAAATCAACTGGTCATAAGCCCTAATCGGACCATCAGATTGAAAGTTATCATCAAATCAAGTTTTAATGGCCGAGATGCACTATCACAAATTGAGTCCGACTATATGTGATTATGAACAATTGATTCCAATTGGTTATAATTATAATCAATTTGAGATTAATGATGTGTCATAATTTGATTGGTTAGGACTACATTTTATGGTAAGGTTGCATACAACTAATTAATTAGATAGTTAAATATTAATTATTTAATGAGTAATTTGTGCAATTATCTTTTAATTAGGGTAAATTTGGAACTAATTAAGCCTAAAATGGGAGTGATTGGAGCCTATTAATGTTAATTGGGAGCTAATTTAGGACCTATTAATATTAATTGTGTTGAAATTGTTTTCTAACAAATGACCTCTGCTCACCATTTCATTGATATCTCTCAAAATATTTTGAATCTGTAAATGAGGTTAATTTTTCCAGAAACTAGATATCCGGGGCTTCAATTTGAGCATAAGAACAAGATAATTTCGATCAGAATTGAGTAAGATATAATTTTTTGAAGTTAGCTCTACAGGCTGTTATAGTAGCTATGAGAAAACCGAATTTTGCTTACTCCTCACTCTCACCAATCTCTACATTTAATGTACCAGATTTCCCCCAAGGCTACAATGAGGTCCAGGTTCATGATTCTTTGTCAACTCTAATTAAATGGCATTCCATTCATATTTCCTCCATCACTACTATATAAACCCCCCTCTCCTTCATTCCAAGACACAAAAACCCCCCCTCTTCCCCTTTCTTGAGTTCTAGTGAAGTTAAGTAGTCTTGTCATATTTTGGTCTTCCTGAGACTGAAGGTATTGAGTGAGACTCACTCTTTCTCTCCTAACTCTTCTTTTCCTCCACCCTTAGGACCTCTACCACAAGTCTCCTCCTCCACCATATGGATCTTGCATGAAGGTATAATCCATTTCCCTAACTTGTTTTTTGTGTTACCATGATGAGAATTAGGATTAAAGCATGATAGTAACTATTTAAATTCTCTTGAATATGTTTGAATGTTCTTAAATGTTCTTATGTGTTCTTCATATCTTGGTTGTTCATCACATGTTCATACATAACACTAATTTCGATCTTAAATCCACATCAAAAACATGAAAAAGATGTTTGTTTAAAAATTCTTTTAAATTCTTGAATTTAGGATATCATCATTCACACACATTCACTAGAATTTATTTTTCAATCCAAATGAAATATTTAATAAATTGAATTAGGGTTTATCACATGCACATACTTTAAATTCAACATGCAAATTGATTGATAACATATTGGATAATGTGATATGAATGTTGGCCACCATAATCTAAAAGACCGGTTTCACCAGGCAAGGTGGGTGTCTAACACATTTCCATCTTGTAACATAGTCTCCAAGCTTAGATCAAATGCTTATCCATGTAATTTTTGATTTTTAGATTGTAACTAGAAAACAAAGCCATGTACTTTATCTTAGATTGTACCTAGGACCAAAGCCATGTAATTTCCTATGATCAATGTAAATTCAATTTCAAATAAATAAAATGAGGGATTTTTCAATTTTGGTTTTCTTATTTATTCCAATAATTAAATAAGTGACGACTCCATTGTAAAACCCTTAATCTAAAGGGAAAAATATAACTAGTCTAACCTCCATTTAGATGGGTAATAACACGACTCCACCCATTCTCGTGGGTTTGGCCCAACATCATATAAACGGGCCGAGGGCGCGGTCTCTCACAGATTCCAAGCCCTATACTTAGTGGGTACAAAATTGTAGTAGAACGTTTGTTCAAAGAGCTAAGTGACCTAACTCATCTATCCATGTAGGTGACAGACGAGCAACCTAAGACAAACAAACCATATAGCAAGGTGGCGGTTCAATCATTCAACTGGTGCACATGTTAAATAAGGAAGCCATGTCAGACGAGTGCCAAGTCAGACAAGTGTCGTGTCAGACAAAGTAAAGGGTGTTGGACGAGACATGTTGAAAAGCTCCCTATTAGGTAGTTGATGAATGAGCATGTAGGTGACAAGTGAGCATGTCGAACGGGTACTTGTAGAAATATTCTTTATCAATTATAATTTTATAAAAGACCGCAAATTTTAACCAAAATAGCAATGTACAAACTTAGTTAACAGATATTATGTGTTGTATATATAGGATTTGGATCTGATACATGGTCTAGTTGTAGTTTAATATGAGGTAAGTTAAAAAAGTATTAAAATTTTGTAATCTAAGAGCACTTACATTAGTGAGTGTATAATAGAAAAAATGTGTCAAAATTAACACAGTTTTGCCTAAAAATGACCCACATCAATTAATATATAACCATGTAAATTTACATGGTTATTGTAGCAAACTTGTAAAGAATAACCATGGTTATTGCCTAAAAATTTACAAGTTTGCTACAATAACCATGTAAATTTACACCAACATTATTCATTTTGCATATAATTTTTTTTATTCTTTCTTTACATATCCCAAAGATGAAGGAATAGAGTAAATGGCGGTTATTGTGTGTAAAAAAATCGAAATAATTTTAAAAAATCAAGGAAAATTAGTATTTTAATGAAATGTAGTATAAAATTAGAAAATTTGATTTAAGGTATTTTTGAAAAGTGAATATGTAAAATAGAAAAAGAAGGTTTTTATTATACTAATATAGACAAAAAATTTTGGGAGCTGACACAAATGCTTTTTTAACTAGATTAAAAGTGAATTTTTTAATTTTCAATTTATAGGTAATTGCACGGTGCAATAGGGTCGAATCTTAATTTATGTGGCTATTTCTTCTTCCTATGAGGCTATGAGTTATACACTTATACTAGTATTATGCCCGTGCGATACATGTCTTAATTAAAAATTATGTGTAAATTAAAGAAAATAAGAAAATAATTTTTAATTTAATTGAAATTAAATAATAAAATAGATAATTAAAATAAAGTAAAGAGAAGTAATCTATTATTTTAAGTTATATAATGAATGCATGTGTGTAAGATTAAGTTTTTTTTTTTTTTTTTAAATCATATATAAGTCCAAAATTAACTATGTAACTAATATAAAAAGAGATGGCTAAAAAAAATATAAAGGGAGTTTGCAAAATAATATATTAAGGTTTAAAGCTCAAGTAATCACCACCGCATATTTAAATGACAAAAAAATCTTGAATTCAATAATTAAAAATGATAAAAAAAAATTTTTGAAAGCTTATTTAAGTAGTAACCTCAATTTAATAGTTAAGAATTAAGAAAAACCTAAATTATTAAACATTAAAAAATAAAAATTACTAAATATTAAAAAATAAAAGTAGAGAGACTTACATGAGAATTGATTTTTTTTTTCTTTGAAAGCGAGGGAGGAGGCACCAAATTTCACCCTATCAAATTTATGTGTATTATGAAATAGAAATAAATAAATAAAATCCTATCAAATATACGTGTATAATGAAATAGAAAAAGAAAAAGAAATGATAGAGTTAAATAACCTTGGAGAGGAAAAGATAACTTGTAGCTTTCACTGTAGGCACCCTTAAAGTATCGTTTAGCTGCAAATATTTATTTATTTATTTTCCCAACTGATCTTACTATTAAGAGACAGTACAGTTTTAAGTTAAACTTTAATATAGAATCTCATCAAATTATTCTCTATGATCTAATCTCAAGTTGTAAATATACTTGAAGATAAATATGAAAAAAAAAAATAGTTGATAACCTTATTTTTAGATAATGGTAGGCATAACTGATTTAGATTTTTGCATAAGTAAACATAATAATGAAATAGTGCAAACGATTAAATCATTTTTTTTCTTTTCAAAAGATAATGATTTAGTTTACAAAATTTTATCTTTTAAAATTCCATATGTTAGTAGGATTATAGGAATTGTCATTGAATAAATAAATAAAGATACAATTAAGAAAAGTAAAAAAAAAAAAATGTTAAAAAGTACTTGCTGATGATGCACAGAAAATCAGTAGGCTGAATGCTCCAGGCTTCAATGGGCCTTGAGTTATTTGGAAGGCCTGAAAAGAAAGAAACACACAATCAAAGGAGACCGGGGTGAACCGGCCAAGAACCCTTCGATGCTTAAGTCAGATTCTCTCTTGAACTCAGGAATTCCAACCTTATGAGTGGTAAAAACGTACCTTGAATTGATATGACTGAGTCCTTTTATAGCGAATTTTGGAGTGGTTACTTGTTTGGTAACTTCCCCAACGTGGGTGAAGTTAGAATGTTT
Organism: Quercus glauca; assembly: GCA_023736055.1. Lineage (NCBI taxonomy): Eukaryota > Viridiplantae > Streptophyta > Magnoliopsida > Fagales > Fagaceae > Quercus > Quercus glauca. The sequence continues at coordinate 68,355,086 of CM043316.1, read as the reverse complement.
AAACTTAACTTCTACAACTGCCATGAGAAGTTAAGAACTTAATGGGAAGTTAGGGCGAAGATTAAGGAATTCACCCCCACTTCAAAATAGTAGAATGTGGTCCGAAATATAAGCTTTAGGTAGAATTCACTCTGAAAATCTGTAAGTGTTGGGTGGTCGTCCAGGTCACTTCATGAGCTAGACGACCCTTTTGATCTTGGACGACCCTTCTGGTCTTAGACGACCTCTTCGAAGGCACTTATAAACTAAACCTTCATTATGACCCTGTACGTACAATATTATGGGTGGATGATCCTTCCTTGGACGACTTGACGGATGAATTGGAGATAGACTAGTTTTTTTGTTCACTATCACTTGCAAAGAAAAATGATATGAAAAATACACATGACTAAGTTTATTATCTTCATTTGTATTTCACAACAAATTTATTATGAAATAAATGTGCGCAATCGAAGTAGATGAGTTTGCAGTTTTTTTTTTTTTTTTTTTTACAACAAATTTATTGTAACAGCATTAGCATCCTGGTTTGTTGAACTATTCTTAATTTAAGAAGATTAGTTTATTGAAACAATTTTTTTTTATAAAATAAATGTACACAATTGAAGCAAATAAATTTGTAATTCGATACAAATTTATTATGTAAAATAAATGTATGACTATATTGGTTACCTTCAATTATTCATTGCTTATATGATCTATTTGCAAGAATAGTATTTCTTTGCTTTTTGTTGGCTGAATCTACAGATCTTGATAGTCGTAAACTTGTAATGAATTTTCATTTTCATTTTGCTAATGATTGCAAAATACACAACCAAACTGTATGCATATTTGAAGAGACAAATAAAGTGCATGTAAAGTGTAAAAAAATACTTGCTTGTGGTGGTAGTAATATCTTCCATGTCAAATCACTTCTAGGAGAGGGAGAGAGAAAGTTTTTTTTTTTTTTTTTTTTAAATGAGAGAGAGACTTAGTTTTTTTTTTTTTTCTTTTTTTATACAAGATAGAATTATACTCTAACTTAATTTAAGTGTATATGTGTGTGAAACTCCCTCCTGGAGACTTAAACCCCGGCCCTTACTCCCTACACTTCACAAGCACTCATACTTGCGGAATGACCATCGCACCAAGGGTATGCGGTGGTGAGAGAGACTTAGTTTGAAAATTAAAGGAGTCAATATATAATAGTAAAATATTAATATTTGGAAGTGGTATTTGATGCGGATAAGATTTCAATTGTGATCAAATTCATCTTCTCCTTTTTGTTTTTTTATTTTATTTTAATTTTTATGTTTTATGCGTCTTACTCTTTATCTTTTTTTCTTTTTTCTTTTTTGTCCTTGTAATTCATTTTAATTAGAAGTTTTTGTATTCTTGTTTTATCTAATTATTTTTAGGAGTGATATTTGATTCGGATTGAATTTGTCTAATTAGTTTTTGTTGATCTTTGTAATTAGAAGTTGATATGAACAAAAAGTCTAATGTTAATCTAATATTAGCTGAACAGAATTCTATAATAGACTTTTTTTTATAATACACTACGTTGCTTTTTTTTTTTTTTTTTAATAATACAACAAATTAAGAATTAGATGATGCTGCAATTCAAGATGCATAAGACTTCTTTTTTTTAAGTGTAGTATACATTACTACAATTTAAGATGCATTAGACTTTTTTTTTTTATATATAAATGTTTTCTTTTTAAAATCTAAAAATTAAAAAAAAAATTCTTCAATTTGGTGAAATCACTTGGCGCAACCACAGTGTCTAAGCTCAACTTTTATTATATACTAGCTTGTAACTCTGTGCATATGCACAGATACATTTAAAAACAATCATAATTACATATATATAATTTAGAATCTAATTAGATCTAAACTCTTTTATTTTTGCATTCAATATACTTAAATGATACACATTAAGATGCATAGTATTAATAATCTTACATATATAATTTAAATATTATTGATAGCCATTCTTATATATATATTTTTAACTCTTTAAAAAGTCTTGTAAGAATGTTATTAGGTAGAAAATGTAAATTGTTCATTTAAAAAAATATATTTTTATGTTCATTAATTCTAGACTCTTTAGTTTTTTAACACAATAACTCACTTGAACAGATATTTATGATATAGTCTCACATTTTATTCCAAAATTAAAAAAAAAAAATCATTCAAACTCTAAAATATAAAATCATTTAAACTCTCTCATTCTCTAATTTTATATATCGGGTTAGATATATGATTATATTTTTTATGATTTATATATATTGGACTTGTCGTTTGTTACTCTAAATTAACTCATTTAGTATAAAAATTAAAAAACTTTGATTAGATGGAACACATGCCGTAAAATTAAACTCTAATTGAAATCTAATTTTTACACTGAACTAACTAACTTGGTTCAAAATTTTAAAAAATTAATTAGATAGGACACATGGCGCAAAATTAGACTTTAATTGAATTCCAACTTAAAATCTAATTGGATTTTTCTCTCAGCTTTACTTATTAATATATATATATATATATAGATGACTTATAAACTTGAATTGTTTTTAGTTCTAAAAAAAAAAAAAAGGACTCATAAATAGAAAATCATTCAAAAGTTATGTTTTTTTTTTTTTTTTTTTTTTTATGGTTTACTTATATTGGACTTCTCGTTTTTTATACTAAATTAACTCATTTGGTACAAAAATTAAAAAACTTAGATTAAATGGGACACATGTCGCAAAAATAAACTCTAATTGAAATCCTTTTTACATTGAATTAATTCACTTGGCACAAAAATTTAAAAATTTAGATTAGACGAGACACATGTCACAAAATTAAATTCTAATTGAATTCCAAATTGAAATCTATCTGAATTTTCACTCAGATTTTTATAGATACGATTAAGAGAATTAAATTATTGGGCTTAAAACTTGCCCAACATCTCATGGCCTTTACACTATGTTTGGTTGGAGGGATTACAGGGAGGATGGAAAACAATGGGTGGAAAATGGTGTGAAAAACAGTATTTTCCACTGTTTGGGAAGCAAAGAAAATCAGAGAGGATGGAAAACCGGGAGAAAATTTTCCTCCCGGGCCCACCAATTTTTTTCCTCCCAAATCAAGAGGAAAACTGTGGAGAGAAAACTACCCTTACCGTGTAATTACACAAATGCCCTCTCCACTTGCCTTCCTCACAACCACAAAGGCTGTTCTGGAATCAAGTAAAAAAAAAAAAAAAAAAAGACCGAGAGCTGTAGAAAAAAAAGAGAGAAAGAACTTCTTGAATGAGGGAGAAAAAGGAGCCATCAAGAATCCAATTACAAAGCCCACATGACTATGAGCCGAGCACCCAAGTCCTCCTTTGCCAACGGGTATGGAGGAAAAAAAAAAAAAACACAGAGAGAGCAAGCTGGAGAAAAGAAAGAGAGAATGAGAGTGATGGATGATGTACTGGAAGCCTAGAACGTGTGTGGAGAAAAAGAAAAAGGAAAAGAAGGGGGGTGGGGAGAGAGATAACAACGTGTGGAGGAGATAGCGTAGAAAAAAAAAAAAAAAAAAAAAAAAAAAAAAAAAAACAAAAACAAAAACAAAAACGTATGGATGAAATGAAAAGTGAGAAATGAGAAATAATATAAAGCATAAAAAATCCTAATTGAAAAATGTTACTACAATATTTTCAGAATAAATTTTAAGTAACAGATTGTTATTAGTTAATATTGGTGAGTAAAAAAATAATTTCAGTGGTGGGTTCAAATTATAATTAGTAACAACTTTTCACATAAATTTGTTGTGAAAATATTGTGAAAAATATTGTGGACGTAACACTTCTTATTAAAAAATATAATTGTTGGTAAATTTTATATTATTTAATGAGTACAAATAATAGTCAATTTATATAACAAGGGTATAATAGTTAATTTATATAAACTACTTTTTCTATCCTCTCACTTTTCTTTTCAACCAAATAAAAGAGTTTTCCATCCTCCCACTTTTCCATCCCTCCAACCAAACACACATAAGAAAAAATTAAATATTTTCCATCCTCCCACTTTTCCACTCCTCCAACCAATCAAACCCTAATCTCAAATGGACAAAGTTTAGCTACAAAACCATTTGTAGCGAAGGCTACAAACTGCTCTAATAAACTGACATGTGTTAAAAATGGCATGTGCATTGCACATGATTATTTAAGTAAACTTAACCTAACTAACCCTAGTTAACTACACCACCTATTAAAAAAATAAAAAATAAAAACTAAAACACAATACGTACTCTCTCTCTCTCTCTCTCTCTCTCTCTCTCTCTCTCTCTCTCTCTCTACGGCTTCTCTGTAAACCCAGAAACCCAATCCCTCTCTATTTCATCGACTTCTCACCACTCGTCATCCCCTAATCTCCATCTACACTTACCACGTGAGTCTCTCTCTCTCTCTATGACTTCTTTGTAAACCCAGAAACCCAATTCCTCTCTATTTCATCGACTTCTCACCATCCGTCACCCCCTAATCTCCATCTACACTTACCACGTGAGTCTCTCTCTCTCTCTCTCTTATTCCGTTTTGCATTTATTTTTCAATGCCCACCAATTGCTTGAAACAATGTCTAAATCAACGTGTTTTTATTTTTCACCATTGTTATTGATTGAAAACCTTTTCAAAGGTGATTATGACTTTGTTAGTATCATGGTTTAGTAAACGAATGAATATTGGCATCAGTGGTGTTGTATCCATGCAGATTTTTATTTTTATTTTGAATGAATATTGAAAACCTTTTATAAAAGGGATATGTTTAAAAATTAGTAATGAGCTAGGTTTTGATAATGTATACTCCAAATTATTCTAGCTCAGGTACAAATAATTGATATTGTGGATTAGGTACAATTATTTTTCACCATTATTGGTTGAAAGTTTTTGTAGTTTACAATGCACATTGCAAATGTTTAAGCAAGAAAAAATCTCAAATAATCTATGATTAAGGAGGCATATATGTGATTGAATTTCAAATTTTGGATAAGGTTTTGATTGGTGTAATGGATATTGTTGTAGAATGGGTTGTATAGTGGCTTTAAGGGTGCAAAAACTAAATTAATATCTGACTTTGGGAAGAAACTAAATTCATATACACTGAAATCCATTCTAGAAATCCTACACTATCTACAGAGGCAATGATATTGTGGCTCAAGTACATATAATTGATAAATGTTGCTAGCATTGAAAACTGGAGCCTCAATGATTAAGATTTGCTTTGTGTTCTGTGGAATTTACTGAAAAATGCAACAAAGATATATTGTTTTAAGCCTGATCAGTAACCATGCGAAACCATACTTTGTTATTTACTAGAGGTTTAAGTGCATGTTTGGCGTGTGTGATGTGTATAGACTAGAAGTTATTGAAGATTTCTAACAACAGCATACATTTGATGACTAGACAAAGAAATATGTACTTAGTACAAACCTAATAGCATTGCTCAACAATCTGTTTTTTTTTTTTTTTTTTGCTAAGAGCTCAACAAACTGCTTAGTTAGCTACTCTAAGATAAGTTACATGACTTTTGCTTTATGTTATGAGCTTTTAAACCATGCTTTTCTTTTGTGGCCTTAATTTATCTTGTTGATCTCCCAACTTGAACAGTTGAACTACATTACTCTTGCTAGGGAATTAGTTATATGTATAGGTTACAAAATGACATGATTTTCGGGTCTTGTCCATCTCTCAATAAATTCATCTAATTTCTCATGCATAATTTTTTTTTTTCATATTTATCATGGATTATCTCATGCTTCCTCATCTTGTCATTCCTTAAAATTGTCTCATAGATTTGTTAAGAGCCATTAGTTGCTGCAATGTAAATGTTGTAGATTGGTTATATTTTTTTTTCTCTTAATTTTATAATTACAATTTTATTCCTTGTTGTTTTTAACATAAGGTCTCACTCTTATGTTTTGATGCAGAATAGCCTCATGTACAAGTTGCAGCAGTTTATGCTATAAGGAATAAATTTCAACTAATCATATATCCTGGATCTGATAATCATGCTTTGGTTGCGGCATTGGTTGTAATATTTATAGATTGAAGATAATAGAATGGTTGTATATTTCTAGATTGAAGATAACACTTATGATAATGCACCCTCCATAGTGCTACGTTTCAAGAATTAGTCATGGTTGTATTTAAGCTACAGCTTCAGCAATAAAAGGTAGCAAATATTTTCCATTTGAACTATTCTCTTCTCATTTATTAATTTCTTGGAGGGTTGTCGCCTCGAATACGACTAATTCCTTTCAAATTCACCGGTTCACAACACATAGCCTCTGGGGTATAGAACTAGACCAATTTTAATTAATCTACAAACAATAAATTGATAGATTCTAGAGGATCCACACAGCTATATGATAAAATAAACATAATTAATTAAATAAAAATCAAGCTTCTAATAATCTGCACCAAGTCATGTGCACATAAAGACAGCAATGTAGTTTAACCCACCATGATACTAACAAAGTCATAATCACCTTTGAAAAGGTTTTCAATCAATAACAATGGCGAAAAATAAAAACATGATGATTTAGACATTGTTTCAAATAGTTGGTGGGCATTGAAAAACAATTGGTGGGCATTAAAAAATAAATGCAGAACGGAATAAGAGAGAAAGAGAGACTCATGTGGTAAGTGTAGATGGAGATTAGGGGGTGACCGGTGGTGAGAAGTCCATGAAATAGAGAGGGATTGGGTTTCTGGGTTTATAGATAAGCCGGAGAGAGAGAGAGAAAGAGCACGTATTGTGTTTTAGTTTTTTAGTTTTTATTTTTTTAATAGGTTAACTAGGGTTAGTTGGGTCAAGTTTACTTAAGTAATCATGTGCAATACACATGCCATTTTTTACACGTGTCAGTTTATAGCTTTAGGCTACAAGTGATTTTGTAACTAAACTTTGTTAATCTCAAATTGACGCACGGTGATTTTATTTTATTAAACTCTCGCACTGGTAGTCTCGTTCTTCCCCTAAAATCTTTCGCGCCAAAACAAGACTTATTTACCTAGTGTTCCCGCCATTTGGAGACCTTAATTCATTCCCATCCTGACCCTCAGATCTCAACCACAACCAACCAACGGCTGCAATTTCACGAACGAAGCAGTCTTTCTCTGTCTCTCTCTCTCTCTAGCCAGTTCTTATTCTGTGTTTGATTTTCACAGAGCGATTTTGTTTGTGAAATCTGAAAGAGAAAAAGTAAGGGTGTGTAGTACTCAAAATGACCAAAGAGGAAATCGAGAATGGAACCGCAGATATGGAGATCGATCAGCGCGAACCTCTAAACGGTGAACGGAACGAATTGAACGCCGTTCCTGACGGTTTCAACGCCAGTTATCTCAAAGTCTATTACGGTAAATTACATATATATTTCTCCGATTTATTTTCTTTAATTATTGCTTCTGTATTATACAAATCTAGCTAGGTTTGAATTTCAGTGTGAATCTTCAATTTTTTTTTTACTTAATTAAATAATTTATTTGTTTGTTTGTTCAATTTTGTGCCAGGAAAACTATTTCCGCATGCAGATATATTCAAATGGATGTCTTATGGAAATGGTAAAAAATCACATTTCCTAATATTGCTCTTTGTGTGTTTATGCGTAGAAATTTTGTATTTGTTTGGCTAAAATACTGTTTTTTGTCCTACATTTTGCATGAATTTAATTTTTCAAGCCTAAACTAGAAGTTCAATTAAACTATTGAAAGGCATTTAGTCCTTAAACTTTGAAAAATATCTTTTTTCATCTCTAAATTATTTATTTATTTTTTTTAAAATTAGTTAGGTTGAAAAAGGTTCTTTAAAAAATTTAGGGATGAAAAATGAAATTCGTGCAAACTTTAAGGATGGAAACAATATTTTAGCGTATTTGTTTCTTTGCTGAATATGTGCTGGATTGGTGTTTATAGATGGGAAGCATCCTGGCTGTGATGAGTCCTATTTCGGCCGGAGAGAATTTTCGTTTACATTAGATAACGACATTTATCTGCGCTTCCAGTCTTTCAACAGCGCGTCCCAACTTGAAAAGTCCATCAAGGAGAAGTGTCCATTTAAAATAGATATTGGGCCGGTGTACAGCGTTGATGTAAGTTGAATTGTTTTAGCTGTTAGCGAGCATGGTTTAGTAGATAATTTAGTTATATCTAGTTGGTTTTCCAATTTATACTTGCTTGTTTAAATGAAAGATAGCAACAATTTTGGTTTAATACATACTTGCCACATGTTAAAAGTTTTCAATTTTCTTATAGTACATGTAATGACTTGGGTTTGTAATTAGTACATGCATGATTTTGGAATAAATTTTGTGTATTGATGTTTGTTAAGCATAACTAAGCCGGGAACTAAATGCTAGGGTTCCTCTCTGCGGTAATGTGGTTTATTGTGAATTGCAATTTATGTATTAACAGCCCTATTCTTTTTTTAATCACTTATATTCTGTAGCCTGCAAAGAGGCACGCGTATGCACAAAGTGGCAATAATGTTTTCACTCCGGTGGAGAAGGAGCTTGTTTTTGATATAGTAAGTTGTTCAATACTTAGGATTTTTTTTTTTTTTTTTTAATTGTTTGATTGGTAAGTTACAAATGCACCAGTGGGTGGCGGGATGGTCTTGAACTCACTATCTCACTCTCCACTTCGCTTTTGCAAGAGGAGGTGCCATTTGAGCTAGTACTCATTGGCAAATGTTTTGGGAGTTATTAAATAGACAGTATTTTACTGAATATTTGAGTGTGTCGACTTGTTTGAGATGCTTGATGTAGACTTATATCCACAGGATATGACAGACTATGATGATGTTAGATATTGCTGCTCTGGAGCTGATGTTTGTTTAAAATGCTGGACACTAATGACAATTGCCATCAAAGTGATTGATCCTGCCCTCAGAGGTATGGGTTTTTTTATCCATATGCATCAAGTAAATAGAGTAATATTAATTAGTATCTGATGTCTTATATTGACAAGTTAGATGGATGTTAGATCTTTCAGGGACTGTGTTCTAAATATACACAATGAAAGAGGCTCCATGGTAAATATTTTAGGGGGCTATTTATGTGGAGACGTATTGCTTGAAAGTTACTCCCCAATTCTATAATTATCAACCTACATTAATGAGGGCTATTATGTAGAGTCAGAAGCTCTCCATACTTGACTCACTGTATGAGATCTAAAAGAAACACTAGTTTATATGCTTTTTCTAACAAGAATCCATATATTAAGGAGGATATTGAATACTGGCTTTTTTGTATTTGGAATTCACGGGACAATGTTGGACCTATATATTAATTTGTTTTATTATCCTATTTTTTACTAATTGTATAGTCATATGGTTTTATAGAAGCCTTATGTCTTCAGTTGATTGATTTTCCACGTTGCTCTAAATAATTTGTTGCAGATGATTTTGGTTTTAATCACATTCTCTGGGTATATAGTGGTCGACGTGGTGTTCATTGTTGGGTTTGTGATCCAAAAGCAAGAAGGTTGTACATTATATAATCAAATTCTGAAATTTCTTTTTCAAGTTCTTTGTTCATGATGCTCAAAGATTCAAACTGTATTGCCATTACTCCTGTAGGTTGACGAATGAACAGAGGTCATCTATTGCTGAATATTTCCGTGTATACAAGGTGGGTTATACTGTTTTGACAAACTTTTAATTTGGAGGAATTTTTTTTCATAAAGTTTAGTGGAATTTTCTGTACTCTGTTCAGGGAAATGAAAACAGTCAGAAAAAGGTGTCTTTAACAAGTTCTGCCTTACATCCGTTCCTTTTGTAAGTGTTAGTATGTATTCACTTTTTAATTCTAGGCCAATTGTATCCTCTGCTAAGACATATTCCATCTCTACAGGAGATCATACAAAGTCCTGGAGGAATTCTTTGAGGGAAATTTGCTTTCAAATCAAAGCTTATTTTCAACTGAGGAGAGATATGAGAAGATCTTAGAAATGATTCCTGATGAATGTACACAATTTGTTTTCCCTTTTCATGTATAATATGTTCTATGCTCATGGTTAGTGAAGTATTATATGTGAAGTATCCTTGCAGCTATTACTTCTGAACTACGGGGGAAGTGGCAAGACAACAAAAAGTCCTCCATTTCAAAAGAAAACATTAATGTTGATCGATGGAAACATGTAAAAAAGATACTGAAATCAGGAAAACCGAAGGTATGGAATTTCTAGTGTAGCACAACTATCTCTTGCTAGGAACCTTGTAATCAATGATGGACATATGTGCACACTAACCTAGTAGAAGAAAGTAGAAAACTAGGATGTAGACAGGCATTTTAATTTTGTATTTCTCTGAGGCAACCAGATGCCTCAATTGGAATAGGGGATTTTTCAGCCATCTTTGAGATCACGTTCTATTTCTTTTTGCCACTTGGTTGATGTTATTGGATTCTAATAACATAGAAATTGCTTAAAACAATTTGATAGAACTGATGTCAGCAAAGTGTTTTGTGGATTGCATTGTATGATTGTCTGGACCTAAGCCTAAGCTGTTGAATTCTTTTGTGATACAATTGGTAGACTGCCCTTTTTTCTACAAATGTGCACATCAAATCGTATCAAATTTTCAGCCTTAATTAGTTCATCTTAGATAGGGCCTTAATTGTTGTGATTTTTCTTAGGAACAAAGAAATTAAGGAAGGCATTAAGCCTAGTGCTCGTTGCTGGGTTCCATCTATGCAATGGAAGGGATTTGAAGGAGCTGAATGTTGAAATACTTTGGATAACCATAGTTGTGACAATGGTTTAATGATGCGTTTATGGAATGACTAGGACAAGAACTTTTATAATCTTGTTAAGGAATTTTAATGGAAACTTAATTTTGTTTGACCTCTTTCCCTATTTCAGGCACAAGGACTGGGAAAGTGTGTTGAAGAGATTGTATTCTCTTTTAGTTACCCTCGACTCGATATGGAGGTTTATGCTATTACTCTTACTTTTTCAAAGTGTACATTCTTCTCAGGATCATAACTTGATACAAATAATGGTTATATACTCCTTAGACAATCAAGGCTGTTATATCTGACATATGTATACTAACTCTTCATCTGACCTATCTGTTGTTGGTATTAGGTTTCAAAACACATGAACCATTTGCTAAAAGCACCGTTCTGCATACATCCAAAGACAGGTTAGCACCTGGAACATATGCCCGCAATCCATATCAGATATTAGTGACCATTTTTTTTTTAACTTGAAAATACGCTGCTAGATAATTTTTTTGAAAATATAAAGGGTTTTGTTTTGCTTTGAATACCAAAGTTTTTGAACCTAAACTAAAATATTAGTTATCAAATACTAGTGATGAAAGTTATATGCTTATCATAAGAAACCTCTGATAAGTAATATTAACTGCCATCTGTTATGGTAGATATTGCTTAGTTATGTGGCTCATAATGGTATTGTATAGTAATTTATTCTCATTATTCCAGGTCGTGTTTGTGTTCCTATTGATCCGAATCGTTGCGAGGAATTTGATCCTACTGCAGTACCAACCCTTTCCAAGGTACTTGTGATGAAATGAAATTTTTTTTATTCATTTGAATGATTGCTTGCCAGGGAGATTTTTCAATCCAAGGTGAATGGTTTGAAAAATTCTCATCCTAGTTCAATTTAGATTTTGTTATAATGATGTAGATCTTGAACTTCTATGTGGAATTTGCCGCTTGTTTCTCATGAAGTGTTATTTGATTTTGTTGAATTTACAGCTCTTAGAGGAAATTAACATGGGAGGTTTGGGAACAGATGATGATGGTATGTTAATACAAAACTAGGACATTATTTACAGTTTTTCCATTGCCTTTGCATCACTATTTTAGCTACCCAAATTTTTATGCATCCTATCAATATTTTGGTGGTTCACAAAAAGCAATCTAAAAATAAAAAATAGTTGATGCAAGGGTGGGGCTTCCTTTCCATTATGGTTTTCCTTAATTAGTGTGGGACTTGATGACATCCGAGAAGTTAAATTGGAGGTCATATAGTTGTATGGTTGGCCAACTTCTGTTTTAGGTTTTGCAGGGTAATCCCTTTTACTGCGTGCTCACTTTAATATAGATACCATTTGGATTTTTCTCCAGTATCACTGATGATGTAAATTTTGTTTCTCGACAGCAGAATGGGATAGAACCTCACTTGGAAAATCAATCAGGTTTTTCAGATCATCATTCTTGCAGCCTCTACTAAAGTCTTGCAAGGTATGCCTACTCTCTCTCATTATCCCTTTGTATGTTGATTTAGGAAATTGCCATCAGAATTGTCTTGGCATAGAGCTTATTACAAATTTTAGGTAGCATTATTGATCTTTGATATCATGGTCCTTGGGCTATGTTTTGAACTATTCTAGGCTATGCCGATTAAGAATATTCAGTGTTAGATAAAACGCAGACTTTTTGTGAAAGGGTAGGCTTTTTTAATGCTCCTGTTAGAACTTCCCCAGCTACTGCTATCCATACAAGAAACTTGATAAACAAATTTCTAGCTTTTCAAAATGAAGTTTTCTCCCTCCTTTGTTAAAGAATGTCAAGAAAGTTACTTATACATGTCTGTTTCCTCCTCTTATGCGTATGCTTAACATGCAATATTAAATGGATGAACCCCCTAAATAAACATTCTGTTGAAGATGCTAGTTTTGGTGAGGAAACATTAGGTTAACTATGCAATTTATGAATGTTGCAGGAAGAGATAGAAAATTCTTACAATGCAAAACTGCGACACTCAAAGACTTCTCTGACCTGGTAGTGCTTTTCTAAGTTTCTAATCAGCTTGTATCCAGCTATTAGAGGTCCTCTTATTCTATGTAAAATTATTTTTTTATGAGGTGCTATGATCATGATGGAAGTATATACCATATCTTGTCCAGAAAACAGGATCGATGTGTTGTGTAGATTGCTGGTACCTTTCTTTTGTTTACTGTAAACTGTGGTTAATGCCCATGCAAAATTTCATGTAGTACTCTGCTGCAACAATGTTGCAACTTGCAAGAATGCTTCACTTTTTTCAAGACCTGCTGGTGCGCCCTTGCAAAAAAAGAAAGTGCATGTTGTGGGTCACCATTTAGCAGAAGATACTTTTCCCAAAAAAAAAAAAAAGGCTGTTAAAAGAGATTTTCTAAAGCATTTAAATTCCACTGATTTCATTACATTCCCTTGGATGTCTTATATTTCTTGCCAACAAGTGGTTCAGAAGATTGTTTGATAAAGATAGGGCCATATATGAGCATGAACAAAGACTGCTGGAGCAAAGTTGAGTTTCGCCTAATTTTTCCTGTTGCGATTTAATTCTCTCATACAGGAGCATAGAATTCATTCTAGTCATAACCAGAAATCACTGTTTGTAGAAATTGCTTAATAGTTTGACTGCAAGAATGTCAATTTCTAATCTACTTGCATGTGAGCCTATTACAGCAGCTGCCTAATATATCAGTTATCTCAAGAAAGCTGCTAAGAATTTTTCTCATGATTCTTTGGACTTCTCCATCATCATCGAAATTTACTTCTAAACTTAAAATTACTTAGAAGTAAGAAAGTAGACAGTCTTGCATCTTATCCTGTTAATTTGCTGCTTGATAAAACAAATCCCTTACAATTGAATTAGGGCCAATGAAGATTTAACTTGAAATTGACATTAAAATTCACTTGGGGTCACCATCAAGTTTGCGTACTGAATCAGGGGCATTCTATAGTCTATTTCTCAACGATATTGGAAACACCTCTGAGATACAACCAAACGAAGCACTTCAGTTTCACCTTTCTTTTGTGTGTTTTCCTACTTTATTATTGTCATTTGAATAATAGCCCAACTTTAATTCCTTTCATCTGTAGCTACCTTCTATCATATATCAAGCCCAACTTTGTTGTCGTTCTAAATATGAAGAAGCATCACTATCTCTCAGTCACTCGAATAGGGCATTGGGCACAGGACTTGGACCACCTCTTCATACACAGCTTCTTAATATTTAAGAGGCATGGAGGATTAGCTATGAAACGTGGACAGATTCTAACTCTCAAAGATAAGAGATCAGGTTGTTTTGTTATTCGTCATTACACCGGGCATACGTCATGTGAAACGAGTAATTTATTGGCAGGAATTAGGTTTCAAGTTTAGCCTTGAACAGTTGCTTTATAACACATTAACGTCTGCTTGGAAATGTATTAGTATAAATTAATACAAAAACTGTAAGACTTTTATTCCAGAAATAACATAGAAATAGATTTAACTAAAAAGTGACCACGTACAGTATAATCTTACATCACTCTGTGTAGGAGGGTAACTAGCTCAAAGATAATTCTTAAAGCCTTCAAACAAAAAGCAGAAGGCTAAAACATAACCTAATGACCCCTAACTAAGCTAGAGAAAACCTTCAAAAATCGACATTAGATTGGAATAAGAAACTAGGAAATTAAAAGCATCTGCCTAAAGACTACGGACCTCATCACCACCATATACACTTAAAAATCCTGCTTCACATTCAAAGAAAATTCCTCCAAAACTTGCAAGCATTTTGACAATTCAGCTTCCGAAACACATGGTCCTCTGATCAGCAAGAACTTCCCAGATCAATTCGGGATCAAACGAAGGCATCTTTGCCAGTGAACAGCCTTCTAAATCTGATTCCTCTGCCAGTGCCATTGCCATTGGACACTCTGTCGAAACAGAGGAAGGTGAATTCTCACACTTCCAAAACCCATCTTCAGAAACTGCAGGTGATAACAATTCACTGCCCCAACTATCACCAAAAACCAATGGTGACAGTGGCACCGATAACGATGACGAAGACGATGATGAGTCCACCTTCATTGTTTTCTCAATTTTACTACTAGTACTGCTACCATCACCACCACCACCACCTGTGCTTTTCTTTGCATTCTTTTTAGCTTTCTCTCTTTTCACCTTTTGACAAATTGCTTGAATTTTAGCATCAACTGAGCTCTTCAAAGCATTCAATCTAGCACAATCTCCGAATCCTAACTTACTTGGATCCTTGAGATTTGGGAAATTCAAGCGTGCATATTCGCCACGAAGCTTATAAGCGGCACTATCATAAGCATAAGCCGCGGCTTCTGCCGTCTCATAAGTACCCAACCAGACTCTCATTCTGTTCTGGGGTAGTCTAATCTCAGCAACCCATTTGCCCCAATGTCTCTGTCTCACTCCCCTGTATAGCTTTTTCTTGCAGGGACTTTTGTAACTGCTTGTGCATACAGAGCTCTGAAGTGGGGTTTTCAAAGAAGTATGATTAAGCAAACTGCTTGGTCGGTTTTCTTGCCAGAGCCTTTGTAGAAGATCTCTCTGGTGGAGATAAACAGAGGAACCCAGAGGCTCAAAAACAGGGTTAGTGATAGCGTTTGATGGGCTGCAATGAGAGAATATTGAATCCAAGGTGCTACTGCCGCCTGTTAATATGAGTTGAGATAACGAGGATCGGATATCAGCACCGTCAGTGTTTGTAAGAGGAATGTTTTGGTCTTGGTTTGTATCCATGGTTATGGCAAAATTTAAAGCTTTGTTTTCAAGCAAAAGTGGAGTATAGAAAGGAAAAAAAAAAGGTTGGAAAACAATGTGTAGGAAACAAGGACACTAAAAATTTGTCCTTTTTTTCCCTACATATGATGAAAATTGGTAACCAGAGGTTATGGGCAAAGGAAGACAAAGAAGATATGTAAGTTTTAGCAAAGGAAAACAGAGAATGGATGAGAATGAAAGAAAAAAGAAACAAACTTTAGCTTTGAAACAGAGTGATCCAAGGAATTATGTGGATTTGTGAAAAACTCAAAAGAGATATTGGGTTGTTCACAGAAAGAAGAAATTTTTTGGGTTAATAACCTTTGAGAACAGAGATCATGAGAGGAAAGTTATTGGAGGAACAGAGTTAATCATGGAGGAAAGCTGAGGTACTCAGGGAATAGGAAATGGAGGAGATTTTTTTTTCTTGGTATTGAAAAGAATGATTTTGAATTACTATGCTGAGACAACGTTTGGTCTGCAGCTTTGGTGGTATTTATAGCTGCAGAGTGCAGAGTATAACGCTTAACATTGATTTTTTCCCCCTTAAAACTCCTTTTTCATAATATCTAAAAGTCTAAATTGATTGGAACTCTAGTTATTACGTGATGGCCTAATGAAAAAAAAAAAAAAAAAAAAAGTAGTTATGGTGTGTTTGGATGATATGCTCCCGTTTGGTAGACCATTTTAAACACATATTTTTAGTTTTTAAATAACATTACATGTATTTTCATATACTTTTTCACTCATACGCATTTCAAAAAATTATAAACGACATTACTCAAACTCCTCTACCAAACGGACCCATAATTTGCGCATTTCGATTTGGATTTGAGTGATTAAAATCCAAATAATTTGTTTGGAGAGTTTAAAAAATGTCAAGGATTTAGATTTGATAAATCTACCTAAGATTTTAAACCTTTAAAATATTTGGATGTGAAATAACTCCTAAATCAATGAATTTCAAATCCTTTGATTTCAAATTTTTTTAATTTAAAATTCAAATCCAAATCTAAGTTTGTAAACACAACCTTAAACAAATTGTTACATAAAAAAAACATGGTGTTGTTATAAAGAGCTCCCACAAAATAATGCAGAAGAAATCAGTAGAGAAAGACGTACACATTTCTACCTAAAAAAAAAAAAAAGACGTATACATTTACATTACACATTTAGGCTAGGGTTTGACAAAAGTTAACATTTTGACTCCGTGTGGTCCCCACTAGACCGTACTTCTCTATCTTTATGTGTATATATATATCTCGCTCTCTCTCCTTTCTGTGTCAGTGCTGCTCAAAAAAGCCACTTTATTAATTTATTACATAGACAGATTCAGCTTCTGTAAAGCTAAAGTCCACAGCATCATAACTCTTGTACCACGCGTCTCATTGCCAAACAGATCTCTCCCCTGCTTTTCTTTCGTCTCGTGCAAGAGAAATTTTTGCCTTTTTATCCACCACACTGCCTTTCCTTAACTCAACTTCGTAGTTCGTACCCCGGAACCTCCATGCAGCTTGGCTAATAATTAGCTATCTCTAACCCCCAAACTTCTTTCAAGTTTGAACCGTTCAATAATTGTTCCATATTTTGATTGAAGTTTTGAAGAATTTTTTGTTTTTAATCAATTTGGAGTTCTTAAGTTTTATTTACTACACTGTCAATTCATAGGATTTTTCAAATTGCCAGTGAAATAATTTGAACAATATGTGTTTAAGTTTTAAATTTATCATGAAATTTTTTATTTAAGTCATATTCTTGACTGATTAATCAGAAAAGGGTTCAAGTTTAATTTCAAGCTTTTGTTAACGAGTGTCTTAAGAACACAAGTAAAGATATATTTAGTGTCGGCTTTACTATGGTGGGGTTTGAATACACGTCCATGTCCACGTTCTGGGTTATAGTGCGTTTTCAGCTTTTTTTTTTCAGCAGCCGCAGTTGTTGACCAATTCTCCTTTGAACAGTGCACCCATGCACTGTTCATGGGATTCACAAACTTCAATTTTCAGCAATTTTTGCATTAAAAATGGGTCACACGACACTATTCAAACATTTAAAAATTATTTTGCTACAATATTTTCAGTTTTTAGTTTCAGCAAAATAAGTTTTATCCAAACGGACCTTATATATACAATCATCAATCGATACGGTTGCCTATGGCCTCAAGTAGAAAAAAAGGCCCCCAAATTTTAATCAATATGATTATTTCTTTAATTAATTAAGCCCAAATATTACCCAAAAAATAAAATAATATTTTTTTATGAAATGAAAAACAAAAGAAAAGAGAGAGGAAGAATGATGTTCACAATATTTTTCACAACATTTTTACAGTAAATCCTAAGTAGAAAGTTATTACAAGCTGTAAGTGATGAAAAAAATAATAATTTCAGTTGCGGGTACAAATTAGAACCAGTAATAACTTAACGCCTAAGATTTGTTGTGAAAAATATTGTGAATGTAGCACTTTTCAAAAAATAAAAAAAGCAATATATGCAAAAAATTCACAATAGTTGAGTTGACAACCTTTAACTAGTTCTCACCTAGGTCTGCCACTAACATGACTCTTTTACTTACCACTATTAATTTTCCACATCAACAAATATGAAAAGTTTTGTCAAATTTTTTTGTGTTTATATACTTTCTAAAAAAGAAATTATACATGATTTATGTTAATTAGTAATAATTTTGCATTTAAAACAAGATAATATAATTTAAATAATATTTTATTTTTTAAAAGTTATATTTAAATATATAAAAGGTCTCGATTTTAGTTTTCACCCCAAATGCATTAAGTCGCCTGGATACATTAAATATTTTTGTATATATGTCAACAAAGATCTTTACATTGAAATGAAGAGGTGACTAGTAATAATAATCTATATAAGGCTATAGAAGTTAGAAGATGCGTTGGACTTTATGACTTTTTAAATATATATAGTATATACTTTGGTATTTTTTTTTTTTTTTTTTTGATACATATATACTTTGGTATTGGTTCTAGAGTTAATTGGTTGGTTAATATCGTTGCGCGTAAGTTGGGTTAATACTAAATAGACCTCAATATTGTTGTATTCAAGGTTAGTTAACTCTTTCGTTCATTTTAAAAAAATCGTTAATTCTTCTAATCGTGAACTCTTGAAGCAAAATTTTGTGATGTTTTTCTACTTTATAAACTCTTGTTATTTAGAAATGCTAAAGCGGGAAATTGAGGGGGGAAAAAAACAAGATAGAGAAATTATTATGAATGAGAGCATTACAAATTCTGGTACCAATCTTTATTTTATGTTATATTAAAGCTATAAAATAAATTGTATTGAACATGGTGCCCTATCAAAGTGGCAAATCATATTGAATATTGATAATAATAAAAAAGTGTGCATGTGTATATTATATATATATATATATATATATATAAATATAAAGTGGTTTATAGAGTTTAAACTTATGGTGTTCACTCTATAATAATTGTTCTTATCATCAGTTTAAGACACCGATTGATTTTTTGTGTAAGCAGAAATTGAATCTTGAATTTCTTATTCGACCACAAATGACTTTATTAAAGAAGTTAATAAATTAAAAATAATAATCACAAAAGAACCAAGTTTAGCGGCTGTCTTTTACCATTTTTTGATAGCTAGAATTTTACTATTTTTTAGATTTCTAGAATTGAGAGCTAAGCAAAGTGGGAGATTTGGCAGAGGATCCCCTCGAATTTAGGCACTCGTGCAAGAAATGTTTGCAAGTTGCCTATTGCCATATCCCGTTGCTTGTAATTTCTTTCTCCATCTATAATGTGGCATGTACCACTCCCGTGTGCAATTGTCAATCAATAATGCATACTTGCATAACTTTGTGCAGGCATTCTTTTTGAATTATTTGTCCTTTTAAGACCTATGAGATGGAAACAAATCACACACTAGCCTGTTAATTTCACATGTTAAAGATATGAATATCTGAAACTCACATGCCTAAATTGTACTTTCACTAGGCAAGCTCTTGCCCCAAAAGAATGAAAAGGGGGGAAAAAAAAGCCATTATCCAAGCCTAGCTAATATATTGTTAGCCATATATAGGGAGAGAAATTTGTGTTTGACAAAGTGAGAATTTTTTGTTGTTGTATTTTTTTTTCCAGGAAATTTGGATCAAATTAAATGAACTCCCTAATCTTCTAGTATTAAATTGGAAGTCCCTAAATTTTGAGAAATAACTGAATTGCTCATTCTGTCTAAATTTTAGTCAGACTTCTAAATTCTTTATATTATAATTTTTTTAAAAGAAAATCTTTTTGAACTAAAATTTAATTAAAAAAATTACTTTAAATTCATGTATCCATAAAGGTTTAGATAGAAGGAGCAATTTGAGAATTTCTTAAGGTTTAGGAGCACATAATTTTAAATTAAAAGATCAAGGTGTTTGTTTTTTGATCCAAATTATAGGGGTGTTTGTGTGTGTGTGTATCAATAAGCTTAAGGTGTTTGTTTAAATTTATTTTCATTAATTCATTTTTTCAATTTTATTTATTACATAAAAGTACAACTATAACCAAAAAAAAAAAAAAAAAAAAACCCTACATTTTCTTTTAAACAAAATTAAGCTTAACCAAACCAAATGTAAGACCACCAAAATATTCACTTATTTCGTGTGATTTGTATATAATAAAAATATTATCAATAATTCAAGAGTCTTATAGTTTAAATAACACTTTTTAGTATTTCTTATAAAGATATCCAATATTCAAATTTTTTCTTCGCATGTTTTAATTACTTAATTATAAAAAATAAGAAGTGTTATCAATAATAAATTAATGTAAATATGATATTATATATAGTATTATACTATAGTCACAATTTACCATTTTTACCATTTATTATTATTATTATTATTATTATTATTATTATTATTTAAAAGATGTATCTTTAACATTGTTTTCTATTTATTTTTTTCCCCTCCGATTGGGACTTGGGATGGAGCCACTGGTCCAAGAAGGTGAGACCTTCTCTAAAACACTTCCAAAAGGGTCGCTGAGTGAGAAAGGTACGTATCATACCGTAGAGGACCCGTCCCAGCATGGTGCATTAAACATGTAAAGGTAACGTTGAAATAGTAGTAAAGACTAAAGGATTGGCTAAGGGTAGTCTTTGAAAGACAAAGCTCATGAGAAAGGACCACCCATTATCTATGGCCTGAACACAACAACAAAAAGGCTTTTGCAATATTTGCATTTCCACGTGAATAAACCTAACAATCGTCTTAGAAGTCAATCCCAAATAGTTTTCTCAGGCCAACAAATAGTTTTCTGACGTTGCCCTTGATATATATATATATATATATATATAGACTCATCGTTTTATTTTTATATATGTTTAACGGTTTACATATAAGATAATACCATAGAAGATTAAGTGTTGCATTCAAAATTTTAAGTGTTGTCATGTTTTATAAAGAAACAATGAAGGATTTTGTGTACTTTCCCCATAAGTAAATGTTCTATTGAAAATTGTTGTCAATTTTAACATAAAATGAAAAGCATTTTAAAAAGGTTACTGTGTTTTTTTAATTAACAATTGTATTATTTATAAATATTATATGATGATTGCTCTTTAATTACTATAAAAATTAATACCTATCACACTAGTCTTATAATGAATTAATGATCACTCTTTTTATCATCAAAGATGTAGGTAGATTTTGATCTCAAATCCCAACTAAACAACAATACCAATTGAAATATCGGTTAAAATTGTAGTTAAATGATTGAATTTACAATAATTTAAACTTTTAAGACAATAAGTAATTTAACATGATATTAAAGTATGAGATTTTAAATTCGATTTTTGTCTTCTCCACTCCACTTTTTAATAACTTAAGTTTTTGGAACAATCGACAACTTAACAATATCAAAAACCTACCAAACTATTTTAAATAAAAATATAAAGATGAGTTCTATCTTTTATCTCAAAAAATATATAAAAATGATTAAAAATAATTTTTTCACAATTTATTAATTGGCAAATCATGATTAGAGTAACATAAATTTCGAAATATTTATAAAAATTACGTATATTTATAACATATCATATCAATAGTTTTAAAAAAGTTAGTACTATATTAACTATTGTAAATAAATCGTAGAAAAAGCACAGATATTTTTTCTTTCAAATACTATTAAAAGTAATTTAGAGCTAGCAAAATGAGGCATAATTGATATTTGAATTTGATAGGTTTGATACCAAAAGGTCTGTTTTGGCAGTACGTGGATTTAGTCGCACAACAGCGCGCCGACTATATACAAGTGGTCCTTTGCTCTCGACACCCACACGGTCACATGCACGTCACGCCCATTTCTTTTTTCTTCGCTGACCACGTGTCGTGTTCTTATTACATCACCGCAATGTGAGACTTTTTACAATCTCGTGGATTTCTTGCCTTTTCCGGGAAAAGATTTTTTTCGGCCACGTAAAGTGAGGCAACTATAAACGATCTCTCTTAATTTCTTTGAAGAAAAAGCAAAACGGCGTCGTCGACTTCATGTTATGTTCCCATTTCCCTTTCCATGGTCATCATGATACAGCAATACTTAAACCCAACTCACGTCACTAACATTTTTACTTTTATTAAGAATAAATATATATAATCGGCAATAACAAATTTGTACTCGAATGTTTTTATTAAAAATATCAATTGAGCTACAAAATCCATTACTTTTTTTTTCTTTTTATTAGTTTCATAATTTACGCTAAAGTTGTATGTATGTTATTTTTATGTTTTTTTTTTAGGGTCACGTTATTTTTATATTGACCTATTATGACACTAATTTTATTTTATACTAATTAGAAAAATGTCTTATACCTAAGCTAGCCTTTTATAAAGAACACCTATTTCATATAAGGAGAATGTTAACCAGCACCGCTTGGTGCTAGTTAAATGTAGAAAAGACAAAAAAAAAAAAAAAATTGTTAGAAAAAGTCAAGAAAAATTCTAAATAGTACTACAAAATTGAAAAAATAACATGAATTGCAAAAAAGAAGACAAAAATTGTGTAAGGAAAAAGTAAAAAAATTTTGTGGTTAATGGGCATCGTGCGGTGCCCATTAACACAACCCTTCATATAATTTGGAGAGAATTGACTATTTATTTTTGGATAATTTGATTGTTGGGAAT
This sequence comes from Quercus glauca, assembly GCA_023736055.1. NCBI lineage: Eukaryota > Viridiplantae > Streptophyta > Magnoliopsida > Fagales > Fagaceae > Quercus > Quercus glauca. The sequence goes on along the minus strand of CM043316.1, from coordinate 68,332,402 downwards.
GAAGAGATTTAAACTTTGGTTTCTTGATTGAAAACACCAAACAAATTTTAATTAGTTGAGTTTTAAATTTCTTGACCAATCCCAATAATTCTAAAGAAAGAAAAAGTATTAAAAATAAAAATGTAGTGTTATATATTAAATTTATTAATAGTTTGCACCGCCACTTGGGTATATATAGTGAGGGTTTGGATACACAGTTTTGTTGCAATGCGTTTTCTCAGTTGCGTTTTCAAATTTTTTTTTTTTTTTTTGCTTTCACGTGGGTCAGGAGACAGAAGTTACTGTGCAGAGACAAAAAACACTGTTCACGCACTGTTTCAGTACTGTTCATAGGACTCATAGCCACTGTTATGCATTAAAAAAAATTAAAAATGGGTCCCGCGATACTATTTATACATTTAAATTTTTTTTTTTCTACAGTGTTTTCAGTTTTCAGTAACTTTTAGTAATTTTCAGTAACAATAAGTTATATCTAAACGGACTCATAATAAGACTAGGCCAACTCTAACCTTTTTGGGTGTGACATCATGGTGTTGTCATGGAGGAAAGATGACGTCATGATGACTAGTAGGGCTCAAACCCAGTGAGCCCACTCACATGGGTTTTGGGCCCATGCGGTGATTTATCAAGAGTTAGGTGACTTCGTCACAGACCTGTCATAAAAAATAAAAGGTCCCCCACGTATTGTCCATGGTTGTGAAATATACAGATACAGACTACAGTACATAGTTATCTCATTCTCAAGCATATATAGCATGGTGTACAAGCACACACATGGCATGTAAAGCTTTGGATAAGTTTCTCGTCCTTTCTTTTTTTTTTTTTTTTTTTTTTTTTTTTTTTTTTCATGTTTTAATGATTAATAAATTTATGTCCACATAAGCTTATCTGATATATTTTATAATTTATTGACTGACAAGTTATAATTGTTCTTTCTCAAAAAAAGTTATAATTGTGTGGTGTAGAATGGTAGTACTAATAAGTTTATGTCTTATCCTTAATTACAAAATGACAGTGATATTACTAATAATTGGTTGGTATTCAAGCTCAATAAATTGCAAAAATTAAAATATTGTGATATATGTTTTTGATTTACTGATAGTTAAATAGAGAGATATAGATAATATTTTTTCCGTTAAAAATATTAGAATGTGTTAGTTGAATTATAAAGTTCTTAGTTTGTGAAATATGTTCATATTTCTACTATTACTCTTTAATGATATGAGTCCTACCCTTGCAAATCAAAGTTGGCTTGAATTCTCACTCTCTTCACAACATTATTGAAGACAAATAAAGTAAGTTAATAATTCAAGTTAAACAAACCCAATGTGTTCTTTATGACCATGAGGCTTGAATTGTCTAGCTTCAATTATCCTAAACCAATCGAAGAAGATGGAAAAAGACAAGAAAAATTTCAAAATTATTCATTCCTAAGCTAATATGGTCAGCAGTCCCCACTTTTAGTTTGGTAAACCTAAATCCTAGGCTAAAAATATAAGAAAATAAGATTGGTAAACCTAAATAGTATATACAACGTGTCGGTTGCATTGCCTTGTATTTGATTATTTAGATTCCCATCGTGTGTAAAACTATTGCTTCAAGAGCCATGTTTAACTGTGCAAAAAAGGCTTATATGGCTTTTGGGTGTCAAATTCCTACAAATCTCTGGTTAATCTCAGTGTAGCCCGTTTGAATTTAGGCATATAAGTGTCAGAAATAGGATAATGGGTGTGATCTTTGTCTCATCAAGGTCCCCTTTCTTCACTGCAATGAGCTGTCTTTAGACCTTGGTCATCTTGGAATTCTTCAATTTTATTCTTTTGATAGCATATCTAGGACCAAGTCGGTTTGACAATTCTGTTACTCCTATAATATCATGAATTAGACATAAGTTTTTAGACCCCACCTGTATTTGAATATATCATATAATGAGCAACACCTTTTAGGACTAATAATGGACTTCAGGAAATGATCAATTATAGGGCTGTTCATTTATGATTTTGAGAGATAACAACCTTCTTACACAGTGGCTTTGATTGTGAAATCAAAATTCTCTTTAGGCCTAAAAGGTTTAGGACTTTGTTGCAGCTTCTTGTGCTCCTATTTGAGCCCTTAATTGAGGGTAAGTTGACTTTGAGACCATGTGAGAGACGTGAAGCGCCGACTGCCCAGTTTGATGTGCCTTCTGTGGACCTTATGTGATTTGAGAGGTGTTAGAGGACAGATAATTATGGTTCGATTAAACTATTTCAGGTAAGAGCATTTTTAGCCGTGTAGTGATCCGGGTATATTAGTTAAAATTTGGAGAATCTGTGCATTATTTATGCACCAGCAGACTCGGTAAACATGAATTTTTTTTTAGCTCATGAACAGTAACCCATCAAGTCTGATAGGCTACTGTACATTAGCAATCGAATTTCTTAGATTAAAAAATTATCCCAGCTACTTTTATATCAATTCTTTCTCTCACCTCCGGATTTCTTTTTTTTTTTTCTCTCATTCTCTCCATTTCTCACATAATCCAAACACAAAACACAAAACACAAAACAAAATCCAATTCTTAAAATAAAGTTGAATCAGAACAAGCAAATAAAAAATAAAAAAAATAAAAAACAAGCTGACCCCGTTTCTCACATAATCCAAACACAGAACACAAAACAAATTCCAATTTTTATAAAATAAAGTTGAATTAGAACAAGCAAATATGAAAAAAAAGAAAAAGAAAAAAAGAACAAGCCGATCTGACCCAGCCTGGTGGTGGGGAGGATAACGAGCGGCGGTAGAGATGCTGGAGCAGCGGTGGACGACGAGATGCTGGACGACGTTGGAGATGCGGTGAACAGCAACGACGCTGGACAACGCTAGAGATGCGGTGGACGACGTTGGAGATGCGGTGGACGACGACTCTCTCTCTCTCATGTGAAGCAAATGTGAAAGGCTGGAAGGTTCTCGAGGTGAAAAAGAAAATAAAAAGAAGGGGACAGTTGTGTGGAGGAGGAAAATAAGAATAAGAAAAAAGATAAAAAGAAATGAAATGTGGATGGCGGATGAAAATGAAACGAAGAAAAATAATATAAAAAATAAAAAATTCTAATTGAAAAATACTATCACAATATTTTTACAATAAATTTTAAATAACAGATTGTTATTAGTTAATATTGGCGAGTAAAAAAATAATTTCAGTGGTGGGTTTAAATTAGAACTAGTAACAACTTTCCACATAAATTTTGTTGTAAAACTATTGCGTAAAATGTTGTAAAAATAACACTTCTCATTAAAAAATATAGTTGTTAAAAAAAGGATAAATGATGATTAAAAAAAGAATAAACAATGAATGAAGAAATAATATTTAAATGAGATAGAGAATAGGATAGAGAGTGTGTTGGAAAGTGTATTTGAAAAGTAGGGAGGCAAAAGCTAAATGTCACTGTTCATTAGCCAAACAGTACAAAAATTTGACTATTCTGCTGGAGATGCTCTAAAATGATATCATTTTCAATACTAGAACCTTTGCAATACTAGAACCTTTTTTTAGTTCATTCTCATTTGCAATACTAGAACTTTTTTTTTTTTTTTTTAAATAATCTAAAGAAAAATGGCTGATTACGTAAGGGTTTAATTTGCATTTAACGCTCCACTGCACTGGATGTGACACAAATACGACAAATATTTTGAAAATAACACGTGCTGCCTTGTATCTCTTCTAATGCACTACTAGACATCTAAATCTTGATAATTGCTGAATGCAAAAAAGTTTGGTTTGTGTCTAATATTTCAACGCATTAGATGTGAAAGGTTTAGTTTGCCCATTTACATAATAGTCTCGTTGTATATATAAAAAAAATTACTGAATTTTTCATATCTCACTCGCATAACACTGAGAAAGTATTCTGAACCCACACAACACAAAAACATAAGGGAAGGGTGGTGAATCATTGGGAATCAAGAGATATGCATAGGCTAATGACTAATGAGATTTTCCTTCAACTAGTATTTTAGGTCTTCGACGTAATAGTAATAGAAGAGCAGGTAGGCCTAGATCCACCGATCCAGGTTGGTCTAGAGACTAAAGCAGTAGAGCTACCCAGCTAGTTGTGGGTCTTATCTTTTGTGATTAAGAAATTCTTGAATACACCGACTTGACTTTGAAATTATGTCGGGCACGTGACTATCAAAAGATGATTAAATAACCTGTTGCTCAGGCCTGAATGTATTGATATGCCTTAGGCCCAGCTCTTTGTCTTGGTATGAAAACAGACCAACCTTAAAATGAGAAGGGCCCAAGTTCAGAACCTAGAGCATTTACATTTATTAAGTTTGGCACTGGATTTACTCTCTCTCTCTTGAACTGGATAGCAATTTCATTGCTAACTAGATTGCATTGGTTTAACCTTTTTATTTTTAACCAAAAAAATAAAAACCCCTTATTGCAACTTGCAAGAATGTGAGGGGCTATTTTTTTTTCCTTTCTTTTCTAAAATAAAATAATTTCATTAACCAACAAGATTACAAACACAGATTCACCCTAAGAGGAAGAGCCCTCATCAAATGAGTGGTTACGTCCCTCTCACTTTATATCCATATAAGCTAAATAGCATTCTGATAAGCCTAGCCAAATTTTTAGACAAAATTATAGTTAAAAAGTTCAGTTTATATTTTAATTGCTCACTTCTGCAAATTCACCTTTATCATACTTTATATTCTTTCTCTTGTTAGAGCATTCACGATTAGGCTCATTCAAGTTTTAATTTGATCTAAAAGTCTCACTTTTATTATTTTAATATATATCGGCTTCAATATTTTTGTTTCTATTTTATTTAAATAATTTTTTCTCCAAAAATAAATAATTGGCACAAACCAGGCTTCGTCAATTTGGGGGGCTAGAGTGGTGTGACAATGTCCATTTGGTGGTTGGGTGGCGGCTTTAAGTGTTTTGGATTTATTTGTGAGTAAGCTTTTAGCGGCAGTGTGGCTGGTGAGGATTTCAACTTTCAATTGGTGACATACTTATTGTTTCTCAATGATGAAGTAAGACTAAGCATTTGCTTGGCTCCAAGTTTTTCTACAAACTTTTAATTTTTATGTACAATTTTTTAAAATTTCACATTTTTCTCACTTTTTCAAAGTATAAGTATACTTTATCACACTTTCAACAAAAAGTTAAATAAGTTGATACCAAACACACAAGTATAATTTTAACCTTTTGTCTTATATTATGCAAATAAGCTGCTGAAAATAAACCATTTTCAAACGAACACTAAACTCATGAGCTGATGAGCTTAAAGCTTAAAGGAGATGAGGTTAACTCTTGCTTTTTGCACGGTTATCTCGATGGGAGGGCAACGTGCTAATAAACCATTTTAGTGAAATTTACTTGCAATTGCACCAAAAATTCAACTATTCAAGATCCTTTGAGAATTCCTTCTGGACAATGACAATCGCCACATTGTCATCACATACCGTGGTCATGTTTAAATTGTGTCCAATGGGGGTTTCAATCGTGGGCATGGCGTGACGAAGTTTTCGATAAGGGTTCCAATGGTGGCATGATGCTGATTTTTTGGTCCCTTTGTGATTTGGGTTTGACCTTTGGTAATGGGTTTGTGCCTGTGGTTTGGATTTTTGTGTTTGGTTGATTTGTTGTTGTGTCTTTAGGCTGATCTGGTTTTTGACTTTTTGTTGTTGGTTGTTGGTTATTCTTTGGTAATGGGGTTTGAGTAGTCATAGGTTATGAATTTATGATTGTGGGTTTGTTTGGGAGAAACTAGTTCAAATTTAGTTACAAAGTTAAAAATGCATTAAGTAATGTGAAGAAATGGCAGGCATGGTTCAAGAAGCATTTATAAGTAGTGTCGGCTGAACCTATAGGCCATTTAGGCCACCGCCTAAGGCCCCCACTTGTAAGAGGGCCCCCAACAGTACTAATATATTATATAATGTTGTGAAAAAAAAAAATAAAGTAAGACCCGCCCAAATTATTTAAGCCCTTAATTGAAAATTGAAAAGAAACAAGTTATTTCTAACCATTTCTCACAAAGCAAAAAGGCTAAAAGGACATGAAGTCCAATCAAATCACCAAATATTTAGCTTTCTTTGAAAAAAAAAAAAAAAATCACCACATCCAAGTCTCCTCTGGATCAAACCTTTGTACCACATTTCATTAAGAAAACCCATATTTATTGCTTGAGATGTAGAGAGGGAGAGAAAGAGAGACACTAGTTTTCTCAATATACAAGTAACAAAATGCAGAAGAAAAGATAACAAAAGGCAGAAAAAAGAAAGAATAAACAAGTAACAAAAGGCAGAAAAAAGAAAGAAGAAAAAAAACACTCACTCTTTCCATCTTGATTCTAAAAATAAATAAATAAAACTCTTTTTAGTTGGCTTACTCATCAATTGGTGTTGGCAATAGACTTGGTGTGTTCACAGATCTTCATTTCAGGTTCTTTTTTATTTTCTCTTCAATCTTTCCTTTGCCTCTTTGGTCTTCTTCATGGTTTGCTGCTAGGTTTTTATTCTCATTTTTTGCTTAATTTTTGTTGTACTCTTTAGTCTTTAGTCTTTTTTGTTTTTACTCTTAAATTTTGATTTCTTTAGTTTTTTCTAGAAGACTATGGAATTGACCCACTTAAAGCATTGATCCTAGTCCTACATGTTTTTTTTTTTTTTTTTTTTTTTTAAGGAATCAGATTTAGTGGTATGGATGGATAGTGGGCTGGTCTTAGTGGATCAAGTTTAGTATTTACCGGAAGTCTATGAATTTATAATTAAATATAATAAAAGGCTCCGTTTAAAGCTTTCGCCTAGGGCCCCCAAAGTCGTTGAGCCAGTCCTGTTTATAGGTTCATTGAAGTTGCTTTTCAAAGTTCAGTTTCATAATCTCACTCTTTCCATAGTTTTCACCTAATTTAATTTCATGAACAATTATGATGCTTGGATAAATTTCCTTTATATATACTAAACTCAATCAAGCTATTCCTTTAAGCAATTTCACTTCAGAGAAGTGGACAGTCATATGACTCAATTAACATTGTTTGGTCTCTCCCTAATGAAGAATTTGGGATTGGATCCCTTAAAAAAAAAGAATTTCACATTAGACCAAATAACATATCATAATCGAAATTATATGGAGGTAGTTTCAAAGTGCACTTAACTAGCATATTGCTTTAGTTTTATACTTTTTTTTTTTTTTTGGTAAAGCTTTAATTTTATACTTTAAATTGAATCTATTCTATGTCGTCCAGTGTGGCTACTGGCTAAGCATATTCCTTGCTTTGCCTCAGAGTTGAACATTTGTTGCTGTAATCCATGCCATGTGTCTTAATCCACTAGGCTTCATGTCAATTTCTCTTTCCCTGTTATTGACACGATTTTAAAACTATTTAAAGAAATATATTTTAGATCATGTATTTTTAGAAGTAATAAATTATGTTTTCATGTTTAAAAAATTATCCAATTAAACACTATAGTTTCGGAATTGACAAACAAATTAAACCATGATACTTAAAAATTGTAACAAATTAAAACTCGATTTTATTGCGATTAAGGTTTAATATAAGTTGACGGTTTAATTTATTTTCTTTTGAAATAATATGGCTTAATTTTTTTTTTTTTTTACAAGATAAAATTTTTACTCTAATATAATCTTAGTGTATATGTGTGTGAGTGTGAAACTCTCTCTTAAAGACTTGAATCTCAACTCTTACCGTCCACACCCCATAAATATTTATATTTGTGAAATAATTACTGTGCGCAGTAATAATATGGCTTAATTTGTTAAACCCCTTTTAAACTTTAAAACTTTAAGGTTGAATCTTATTTAAGAGAGAGAAAAAAAAAAAACCCAAAAAAGAAATAAATTTTTGAACATACATATTTTGCCAAATGCCAACCCAATTCGTTTTTCTTTTGGCCTAAACGATCCTTACGAGAAACTCACAATCACACATAAACATTTTTCTGATGGAAAAAAAAAATAAAAGAAAAAGAAAAAGTAGACAAGTTTGTTGATGTTGATGAATTTTCCATTTCATGATCGCAACATGCCAGCAATTTCTTTGGTGACTGCTACTTTCAATTGGGGTACTTTTAGATTCATTGGTGAGAGGCATGCCGAAAGTCTGAAACGCAACGTTTCGGCAACAGTATTTATTTATTTATATTTATTTTATTTTTTAAAAATGGTAAAATAAATACTGGGTTTTTTCATTTTTGACTTCTTGCCTTGGTAACACAGCCATCTCTCCCACCATGTATGAGTTCAGACTTCTTTGTTACAAAGCTGAGTCTATGTCTATGACAAGCATAGCTCTTTAGCACTGAGCTTATGCCAAAGTACACGCAAAGCAACGGTTTTGTCTTTCAGGTTAGCAATCTCACATTGTCCCTTCAGTTCATATATATGTGTGTGTGTGTGTGTGTGTGTGTAAAGATTACATTTTTATGCTGTAACAAAAACACAATTTATGATGTCTCACTTTTAGTTTGAACATTTGGGGTTCAATTTATTTGAAAATAGGGTCATCCTGTAGTGCAAACAAGTGGGTTTGACTTCAAATATGGATTCAAGTTTTGTTCTTTTAGTGGGGTTCATTGTGATCCTACTGTTTATGGATTGTTCTTCTGCTGATTCGAAGGTAAAAAATGAAGAAAGAAAGTTAATTTGATTCTGTATTGTTTCAATTGTTTAAAGGGCTAGTGTTGGTTTAATTGTAGATTTTGGATATAGGTGAATGAAGGTGCAAACAATGGTTTGGGTTCTGTAATTCCTGTACCTTTGAACAAAAAGGATGGTTTGGAAGATGAAAAAAAAGATGTGTCGAACTTGGTTTCGAATACCACTGTAGTTGACAAGGTAAAGGGAGACCAAGTGGGTGGATCAAAGGAGGATCTTGGTGCTAAGACTGGGATAGATAAGAGCAGTTCAAATAGCCAATCTGAGTTGGGAGAAGTTGGTAGTGTGCAAAAGGGTGAGGGCAGTTCGAGGAAGGAATTGAAAGGAAAGGGGAGTGGTGATGAAAAGAAAAAGTTGGGAGATGGGGCAGAATCTAAGGATGTGGGCAATGAAGGGGATGGGGACTCTTCAAAGTCAGAGAGGAATGAGGGTCGGGGTGAAGAATGTGATTCATCTAATATGTGCAAAGTTGAGAAGAAGTTTGTTGCATGTTTGAGAGTTCCAGGGGATGGTATGTATTGACATTTTGTTTCTGAGATTGTTTCTGCAAGTTAATTGCTAATCTTACTCATCTTAGTTGTTTGATTGTGACATTTAATGTTATCCTCTCACATTTACATTTGAAGTTAACTCCATAATCTGGTCAAACTTAAAATACCTTGGAAGCACGGACACGGGTACGGGTATGACACGGTGACACTACAATTTTTGAAAATTAGGACACGACACGGTGAAGATACGCATATATTTTAATTACTAAATATAAAGTTATCTATATTTTTAAGCACTTATTTATTTTTCATATAATGTTAAACATATATCAATTTAAGAGCAATAATGGATAATAAGTGAATTCAAGACTAATAAATGATGTTTAGAAATTAGAAAACAAACCAATGATAAGATCCAAAAGGGTAAATAAAAGATTATAATAAGATAAGTGTTCAAGATTGAAACTAAAAAGAAATAAAAGATAAGTGCCTCTCCCATATCGTGCAATTTTTCAAAACAAAAAAAGGACATGGCTGGGACATGTGTGCATAAGTGTCCTAGACGTGTCCTGTGTCCAACAGAGGTACAACACCCCAAATGAAGTGTCTATGCTTCTTAGTAAAATACTCATTATGTTAGATTATTTTTGTTTTTTTACTAAATTCACAAATTTCAACTATTGGACAGAATGTGCTGATCACAAGTTGTGGTCATGTGAAAGAAAATATTATTCCATGGTTGCTAGGTGTTGTTCAATCTTTCAAGGATGTAATTTTTGAAAAATGCCTTACTCTGGTACATTACCATCTAATGAACATGGGTTAGGACGTGGTGGTAAATCCATAATCCCATATTTAAACACAATGAGATTCTTTTCAACCATTGCATTACCTCTGGACTCTGGCATCAATATGTATTTTAGTAATTTGTTCCAGAAAATTTTGCAATGTAGGAAAGAAGATTTTTGTCTGTAATAAATTCAACTCCTAATTTGAACCATCTGTCCTTGGTATAAAAATCAAAATGAACTGTCAATTAGCAACGAATTAGATGACAAATCCTGGGTCAATTCCTTATTTGTGGACTGGATAATTTTAAATTTGTAGAGCCTTCTAAATCTAAGTCGGTCTGATTTATAATTCCATTCAAAATGATCATTCAGAATCATCTAATGAAAAATGTTTTCAATATATCGTTCATATATGCTACTGCTTGGTCTGACATGCAGAATTACATTTGCAATTTCTTTAACTTTATACTTTTTGGAATTCTTATTAACAATCTGAATGTAATGATGGTTGCATTTCTTCAGAATCTCCAGATCTTTTACTTTTAATTCAGAACAAGGGAGAAAGCTCTCTCTCTGTTACCATTTCTGCTCCTGATTCTGTTCGGCTAGCTGAAAAAGAAGTTCAAATTAAAGAGAAAGAAGTCAAAGAACACATAAAGGTACTAATGAAGTCACTAATTTTGTTTTCAGCTTCAATCACAAATGAGCTTTCATTTAATAAGTTCCTAGCCCTTATGGATATAAGGCATGCTAAGACCTTTTTTAAAGGTTTTCCCTTTTTGTCCTAATTCGAATAAATCAAGACAGGGAGTGATCATAATGAGCCTTTTCCCTCTTCAAAATATTTTATTATTTAAAAATACTTATATATATATATATATATATATGAAAAAAGACATTAATTGATTATGATGATATATTGCTTTCTGTGCTTGGACTTCTCCAAAGAAGTTGGAAGGCTGATTTTGGTTTTAATGACTGTCAATTTCTAATAAAAGCAGATTAAATTTGACATCCAGATAAAACAATACATTTTTCAACTAACAATTGAACTTGGATATGTCAAGTTCCTTTCTTTCTGTTATAAGTTTCTCCTTAAATAGTTTTAGCTTTAGTTAGCTTCCCCATTCAATGGGTTTTAATTGCATTTGATGTTGCTGCATGCCTTCTGGAAGTCTAATGGCCGTGGAGCAATTGGATGCTGGCATATGAATAGCAAAAAGAAATTGGGGAATAAATCCAACCATCAGCCACTAAGGAAGCTTAGTTAAATGGATGATTCAAATTGGTTTTATTATGACATTGAGAGAAATTCCAATGCCCCTTAAGGCCTTAATTATATGCATTTTCTGCAATATGTTAGTTATCCAAGAGCATGTTTACTAAGCACAATGAATTGGAAAAGAAAATTGAAGTTCTCTGTTTAGATAGTTGATAGGCCTTTAACTATGCTATCCTTGTTTCTAGTCTGGATTTGATAGTTTTGGTGTTGTATTGTTAGTCTTGATGATTTGTAAGCTAGAAATCTTAGTTAGGTGGCCTTTGAAGGGCTCTTTGTGTGTATCAGTGTGGCTGTACTCTGCTGGCCGTGTGCATTTGCTCTTTGTTTGTACTGTGTTTGTTCATCAATAAAATGTCTAAATGATTAAAACAAGAAAAGAAAAGAAAAGATAGTTAATAGGGACCTCCAATCAAAGCTGTTTGCAGAAGTAACCGAAAAATAACACTAACTGCAATTTACATCTAAGTAGCATGGAAACAGAGGAAAGAAGATTCATTTAGAGTTTGTGTCTAGGGAAATCAAGACATTAATCCAAAAAAAAAAAGAAGAAGCACCAGATGATACAGAATCTTTAAGATTTTAGTACTAAATTAAATTTATTGATGAGCTCTTGAAGGGTTCTTAATAGGGTCTAATGTTTAAGTGGTTATTTAGGTTTAAGTAATAAAAATATTGCATCTTGAATGTGTTTGATAGCTGTTTGGTATTGAAACAGTAAATAGAACAAGATTCTCAAAAAAAGAAAAAAGAAAAAGTAAATAGATTAAAAATAAAGAAAGATAAACAGTAGGATATCACACCTAAGTTTTCTTAAGCAATCACACTTAGCTAGGAGAAGAAATCACACTCTCAAAGCTTACAATGAGCTGTCGGAATTTTATTAAACAATCTCATATCTACGTTATGAATGTTATTGACCACAATAGTTGCTTTTGTATAGGTTATTGCGAAATCATTTATTAGAAGACTAGGACTCTAAATTTCCTATTCCTAGAAAGATTAGGACTACTAATAACAAAAAAAAAGGTACTTTGTTGGGAAATTTAGACCCTGGTTGATAGAATTAAACTCAAGTTGTTAATTAGATTTATTATGAATAAACCTTGTTAAAACAAACAAACATCAATATCATGCCAATATCATGCACAGCGGAATAATAAATAATACAAGATATGATGAACCAGAAAAACCAATGAAACAAACTAGTTTCATAGTAAAAAACCTGGGGGAAAACCTTCCCGAAAAGCAATTCACTATAGTAAAGAGAAGTTTCAGATCTAGTACAAAACCTTTGTCCCTAGGCTTTACAATCCCTGTAGATAAACTTACAGCAGAAACCTTCTACCACTTCAGAATTTCTGAACTCTTCAATATATGTACGCCACCATTTTGCACGAATCCCATTACATGACTAACTCCAGCAACTTGAAGATGTTGTTGGCTACAAAGTTCTTCACTTCATCAACAATGAAGATCAAGAAGTATTTAGTTACAAAACCCTAAGACACAAAAGATGTAGTAACTTCTTGTAGAGAGAATAAGGCACTAGGTCACAGTCTGCATGTGTTCTCTATGTATAACGGCCTTTAAAATAAGCCTTATATATGTCTAGGGTTGTGAGAAAATAAACCCTACACATACATGTTAGCATGAGCCGAAAATCAGATCTGGAAATTCTGATTTCATAGATCTCAACAGATTCAGCTTCTGTCAAGCTTCGTTCTTAAGTCTCGATAGATACTATTTCTGTTGAGGTATTTGTCGAGCTTTAATGAACAGCTTTTTTTTCACTTGTTTTTTGGTTCAATCTTCATGGCTTTAATACTTGGCTTGAACAACATGTTTCTTGAAGTACTAAACCCATTCTAGATTTACCCAATTATAAATAAAGTGCATTTTGTCAAAAGATTGGCCAATTACATGAAATATGTCCCTAACATAATAACTTATAAACCAAAAAGGAAAAGGAATAAAAACCACAAAATAAGACGTATGGGCATTTGTTACAGCTAAGGACAGCACATTCTATAAAATCTTGAATTTACCAAAGTGTCCTACTCTAATAAAACTTGATTAAAATGATCCAGCAGCCAACAAAAAACAAAATAAGACCCAATTCAACTTAAAATAACTAAGCAAGGTCCCAAAAGAGCTCTCCATCATCCCAAATTAATGCATGAGCACTAGAGCCAGCTTTTCCTCATCTCATATAAGTCTTTCTACAGGCCTGCCAGATATGTTCCCCATCATCTCTCTTCAACTTCTTGATGCTGGTATTAAAAAAAAAAAAAGGCAAAAATTTAAAACTAACCCTCTAACTTTTAGTTTTTGTCATTTCAGTCTTTTAACTTTCAGTTTTGTCATTTCAGTCCTTTAACTTTCAATTTTTGTCAATGTAGTATTCTGTTAGGTCTCCGTTAATGTTGCCGTTAAGTTTGACCTTTTTTTTTTTTTTGAAAATAATTTTTGTAATTAAAAGAAAAAAAAAAGCTGTATACAAAAATGAAAAAAGAAAACCCTGAAGGTCCCCTTCAGTCTTCATCCTCAGCCTCCCCGTTCTTTACTCTCTCTCTCTCTGTAGCATACTGGATTGTGAAAGGGAAGATCAGTGACCCAAAGTCAAAGTCAGAGCCATTGCCAACACCCTTACTGCTACTCTCTCAAATCAACTCAGTACCTCTCTCTCTCTCTCTCAGATCAATTTCTTTTCTCTCTCTCTGTTCGTCTCTCAATCTCTCTCAATCATGGCAATGGTGGTCGATTAGTGAGTGTGACCCATGGCCGATGCTCACTGTTAACTGGGTGGTCGATTGGTGAGGGTGTTGTGTTTGCTTTGGGGTTTGTTTGTGCGTTATGGGTTGATTTGTTGAAATATTTGAGGTTTGGTGGTTGTTGAAATATTGGGTTGATTTGTTGAAATATGATGGTGGATTTGAGAGAGAGAGAGACTGATCTTGAGAGAGAGAGAGACATCTTGAGACTAATTTGTTGATTTGTTGAAATATGATGGTTGTTGAAATTATCCGTTTACCGGTTTTGATTTCAGGGGAAGGGGAACGACGTCGTTCCCCTTACATTTTTTTTTTTTTTATTTATAGTTTTTTTTTTTAATTTTATTTTAATTATGAAAATTATTAAAAAAAAAGGAAAAAATAAAAAAAGCCAAACTTAACAGGAGGAGTAATTGATAATACTCTATTGACAAAAATTGAAACTTAGAGGACTGAAATGACAAAATTGAAAGTTAGAGGACTGAAATAACAAAAGTTAGAGGGTCTATTTTGGATTTTTGCCAAAAAAAAATGACAGCGTTCATAAAGGTCATGATTGATACGTTGAAACTCATTAGGAATAATCCAAGTACACTCTAAAAGAGGACAATTCTTCCACTTAATCAAATACTTGTACCCACCATCTCTTGTTGACACAATTTGATCGACAGGACATCTTTGATTTCTTCCATTATGTTAAGGGTTGGGGGCAATCAAGCAATAGCCTGTGCCTCATGTTCATCAAGATTTTAATGACCTGGATACACTGTTAAATCTTTGACATAAACACGTTACTAATGCCCATGTCTGACGGTTACTCAAGGACAAGCATTGGGGCCCTATCTTCGTCACAATCTTGTTGGGACCAACATTCTTGGAATGTAGTTTCTTGTAATCTTCTTAAGAAATTGCTTAGGTTGAATACAAACCATAACCATATGACTAGCAAAGGTTTCAAATTTAGCACTTGATCTTGCACTTGGAGGCAAGGTAATCCAATTAATGGGCTTTCTAGGTTGCAAACCAGTAACAATCTCAAGGGTTCTATGACCAATAGTTTGATTAACAAAACTATTTGATGCGGGAGATACAAGAAGATTATTATTTAGTATTATTTTTGTTTGCAAGCCCATTATATTTTTATGTTTTAGGTCCTATTAGTTTATTGGGCTTTTAGTATTTTAATTTAGAAGTAAGGTTATTTTTGTAATAAGGCAATTAGGGTTTCCTAGCCAATTAGAACTAGGGTTTAGCAATCCTATATAAGCAACCTATTGTACTCCTTGAGGAGATAGTTGATTTTGATGAATGAAAACAATGGCCGTTTGGTCTTTCTTTTGGTCTGGTGCTGACTCCAGGTCTACCCTAGGTGCTGACTCCTAGTGGTTTCTCCGCTTGGTGCTGACTCCAAGCAAGGCCTAGGTGCTGACTCCTAGGTCATATCCCTTTATTTTTCTATTGTTTAGTTTTTTGTTTTGGTTGTCCTGCGTCAGTTTTGGTATCAGAGCAAACACCGATCAGTTGAAGCATCACCGCAGGAAAGAGCCAGAAAATCTCACCCATTAAAAAAAAAAAACCCAGATTTTGAAGCCAACAAGAAACCTCTGATCACAGAACCCACACCCAGTCATTCCAGAACCGAAAAAAAAAAAAAAAAAAAAAAAAAAAAAAAAAAAAAAAAAAAAAAAAAAAAACCATCTGTCAGTACCCACGCATATCAAGCCACCAGAAGTTTACTCATCAACCCAAGCCCTTTGACCCAACAACCAACAAACCCCACAGCCAGACCTGGTCAGGTTCTTTCCAAAAGGTTTCTTCGCACGCCACCACCCATTGGAAAGCCAACGCTGCCATCCCAATAAACGATTAAAGCGCCAACCTATTCCCAGGCCACATAGAGTTCCTCTTCTGTCTTAGTGCAACGCCAATCCATCTTGCTGTCTCAGAGTACCGCGTCGCCAACCTACTCCACAAGATCAATTCCACAAGAATTCGTTAATGTCAATCTCACCCTATTGTCCCAGAGCCGCCGCCAACAGCCATCACAAGACCGCCGCTGTCGCAACAAATAGCCAGTCCATCAACCCCATATCAGAGGTAACCCGATAGTCCCATCTGAGTTCTTTCTTCCTAGCAGCACTAGCGTCCTGTTTCGCTCTCAATGCACACTTGTTTTAGCCCATAAAAGAAATACCAACCCAACTTGCCAACCGGACAGCTTTTAACCAAACCAGTTACCAGCCTTTTAAAAATAAATAAAAAAAAAAAAAAAAAAAAAAAAAGACTCAGCCCATTTTTTTAACAAGCCCCCAGCCCACCTTTTACGACGTCAGTTTTTTTTTTTTTTTTTTTTTTTTTTTTTTTTAAGTACACGACCCAGCCCACAAAATCCCAAACCCGTCAACCAGCTAGTCCCAGCAACCTGTGCACATCAAGTGTTCTTCAACTTCTCAGAAATTTTCCATATCGGTGTTTTGTTACTCCAAGTCTGGGCTGAAAATGACTGCCTTTGATAGAGAATTTGAGAAGGAGATTAAGGAGGCTGGGAATACACTCCTTAACCCTCCCTTCTCCATTGATGATCTCCTCACTCTTCTTGATAAAGTTGAAAATTTGTTAGCATATGTGGAGCAAGAACCATCCAAATCAATGCGAGATGCACTTTTACCTTCAGTGAAGGCACTAATCACTAATAAACTTTTGCGACATGCTGAAATGGATGTGAAGGTTTCAGTTTTATCTTGCCTTATTGAGATTACAAGGATAACAGCACCAAATGCCCCATATAAGGATGAGCAAATGAAAGAAATATTTCAATTGATTTTGGCAGCATTTGAAAATATATCTCATATGTCTACTCGCTCTTATAAGAAGGTGGTTTCAATTCTTGATACCATTGCAAAAGTCAAGTTATGCTTGGTGATGCTGGATCTTGAGTGTGATGCATTGGTTGTTGAGATGTTTCAAAGTTTCCTAAAGATAATTAGGTCCAACTATCAACCTGTTGTACTTTCAGCCATGGAAACAATTATGAATCTAGTCATAGATGAAAGTGAAGACATTTCCTTGGATCTTCTCAGTTCACTTTTTGCTAGTGTAAGAAAGGAAAATCAGAATGTTTCACCTATGTCGTGGAAATTGGGGGAGCAAATAATCATTCGGATTAATGCCCAGCTAGAAAAGATAATGGCACACACTCAAAGACAATGCAGTAAGCTTGAGGGTGCACATGATGTGAAAGTTGAAGTTGTTGAATGTGTTTCTGATCAACCCTCTATGGTGCTTGAAGATCTACATCTTGGTGAAGTCGAAGAGGTTAAAACCACACTGTTTCCTATGGTTCATAAGGTTCAAGATGAGATTATACTGATTCCACACATTGATTTTGTTATTCCAAATGAGTTTGACGTGATGGAATTCAAGGTTTTTCTTTTCCCTGTGCTCTCTAAGGTGATTCCAGATTTGAAGCAAGTGTTACTTGTCAGCATCCTAATCCTTCAACACTTTAGAACTCGAGGTCGAGTTTTCTCCAACCAAAGGAGAATGATGCGGGAGATACAAGAAGATTATTATTTAGTATTATTTTTGTTTGCAAGCCCATTATATTTTTATGTTTTAGGTCCTATTAGTTTATTGGGCTTTTAGTATTTTAATTTAGAAGTAAGGTTATTTTTGTAATAAGGCAATTAGGGTTTCCTAGCCAATTAGAACTAGGGTTTAGCAATCCTATATAAGCAACCTATTGTACTCCTTGAGGAGATAGTTGATTTTGATGAATGAAAACAATGGCCGTTTGGTCTGGTGCTGACTCCAGGTCTACCCTAGGTGCTGACTCTTAGTGGTTTCTCCGCTTGGTGCGGACTCCAAGCAAGGCCTAGGTGCTGACTCCTAGGTCATATTCCTTTATTTTTCTATTGTTTAGTTTTTTTGTTTTGGTTGTCCTGCGTCACTATTGTAAGCAAATTCTGCAATAAGAAGTGAGTGGTCCCAATTAGTAACATGATCACACAAACTTCGATTTACATCTATTTGGATGTGGAAAGATTATAAAAAAGAAAAACCTCAAGCTTTGTATTCAGAATCCTCCATAAAGTCTTCCAAAAATAGCTCATAAACTTGGCATCTCGATCCAACACAATAGTTGTAGGCAGCTCATGTGATGCAAGGAGGACAATTAACTTTATTTCAGAATTTATTATTCTCTAGATTTCATTTTTGAATTTTGAATTTATTTAATGCTCTTGAGGAATTCATGGGATGTTATGGAATGTATTTTGCTTGATTGAGATTGTCCTTTTGATGATATTTTTCGTTTCCCTTATTTCTAATTGTCCACCCTTTGTTCTGTGTCACCATGTAAACTAACAACTTCTTGAAAGAAAATTTTAGCTATGTGGACCACATTTGATGTCTTTGAACATGGAATAACATGTGCCTTTTTTGAGAATTTATCAACCACCTCTAATGTGGCATCATGGCCCGTAAAATTTCTTGGAAGTCCTTGGACAAAGTTCATACTAAGATCTTCCCAAGGAACATGGGTATTGGTATGGGTGTGTAAAGACTAAAGACCCGTATTCTTCTTCCTTCTCTTGGCTAGCTGACAAATGCGACAATGGGAGATGGCCTTTGCAACATCATGCTTTAAACTAGGCTAATAAAAACCAATCTTTGACCATATTGTCTTATCATGCCCAAGAAGATGGCATGCTGCCCCTCCAGCATGCAATTCTCATATCACTTGTCCTATAAAAGAAGTGCTGGGTATAAATAAGCAAGTTCGCTTGGAGGGGTAACCATAGTGTATAGAAAAATCCAAGTATTGTGCTTGCCGCCCACTCAATAACTCAGCGTATATTATGCTGAAATCTTTACAAGAAGGGTAGTCTTTACTCTTCAATGAGTTTATCAAATCCAATCACTTGTACTGCCAAAGAAGTAAGGAAATAGACCACCCAACATAATGCATATGTTGTGCTATTCTCAATTCCAGCTTTGTGCTTGAAAAAAAAGGTGTATATTGCACAAAGCAAACTCACTTCCAATTTCAACCTCTTTTGAGAGTTTATATATTTTCATTGACTGAGTTTCCTTGTAATTGAGATGATTGCGTCAATAACAAAGAGTTCTTAAATAGGAGAGCGAAAGTTGGTTCCAGTCGTCATAATGCTAATTTGGCTTTGATACCAATTTTGATGTAGGATCTGTAAGAATTCAGCACTTAATTTGATTTCTTGATGAGTTCTTAGATAGGGTTTGATGTTTAAGGGGTTATGTAGGTTTAGTTATTGTTATTATTCAAAAAAAAAAATCATCTTGAATATGTTTGATGGCTATTTGGTGTTAAAACAGAGAATAAAATGAGAAATAATGAAAGATAAACTCTAGGCAATCACACCTAGGTTTTCTCTCGCCTCTTATAAGCCTTCACAGGAGGCTGCTGGTTATGTTCGACATTACTAACCTGTAAGAAAATAGTAGTAATAACATATTTTTAACCTATACATTTTGCTTTTCTATGTGGGTAAGGCTTTCTTGTGGCTTATTTATACGCAGTCGTTTCTATGAAATGCATCCATAATAATTAATAATTTTATATCAGACTGTTCTTCTTACTGAGATGTCAAGAGTCCTTTCTATCTTCTGTTCTTGATTTTCCCTCTTCCGTCAGTAGTTTATATGTATTTATGGCACTAGTGCAAGCTATTGCCTGCAAAATATCTTGATCAGATCCAAGTTATCTACTTGTTACCAGGGAATTAGCCACATACAACCTGTCTCTCTCCCTCTCTCCCTCTCTCTCTCTCTCTCTCTCTCTTCTTGTGCTTGAGCACTAAACAACCTGTGGTGTTATATGACATGATATAGCTGCTTCAAGCAAGAGAAGAGATACAAGCATTTTATTAGCATTTGTTGTTTTCTTAGAATATCTTGAAAAATCTAATTTTGACCCCAACTAGTGAAATTACCGGACTAACAGATTAAGCACTACTTAAGGCTGCACTTGTTACAACATGTTTTCCACATTTTTGGGTGTTTGACCCAATTGAAAATGCTTGTCAAACCAAAAATCAATTTCGGTTTGATTGACAAAATATTTCATGAGGCATAAAACGTTTTACACCCCACAGCAAACCTAACCCTCCACTGCAACCCTGCATCTGTCTTGCTGGAGAGAACCCACCACTGTCACCACCATTGCTCCTCCCACTGCTGCTGCCTTAGTCTGCCGACCCAGCCATCGCCCGCCTCTCTCTCTCATTAATCTGTAAGCCACCGCCCCCTCCACGCAAGAAATAATCCCTCTGGCAACAAACCTAAAACCAAATAGGGTCCAGTGACCAATGTGTGACCCCCCTAAGGTCATCCCAGCCCCCAAAAAAGATTCGCTAATCTATAGATCTTCAACTTTTTTGTAGTTTTTTACTTGTAATATTTTTATTAGATCAATTTCTTTATTTGTCAAAATCAATTTGATCTGGTGTTTGATTTTGTTTTCATTATGTTATGTTTTGTGAGATTATACTATATTAAATGTTGGTATGGTGAATTTTGTGTTTACTAAGTTATATTTTGTAAAATTCATAGTGGATTTGTGTTCATTATGTTATATTTTGTGAGTTTGTACCACGTTAAATGTTGGTACGTTGAATTTTGTTTTCATTATGAACAAAAATTGTTATTTTTTTTATCCAAAAAAAAAATGTTATTTTTATTTGAATATAAAAGACAGGAATTTTTATTATTTATTTTCCATAAAAGCCATATGCTTGAAAATGTTTTCCAAAGCATTTTCATGAATGCAAACAAATACCAAAAAACAAAATGTTTTTCCTGAATTTTTCAACTTGAAAAATTTTTCATCAAAAAAGTTTTACGTTTAAACAAACCCAAACTGGGTCCAAAACAATATATCAGTTAATACATCACAGTAAAATATCATCACAATCCAAAAGAAATAAACAACAGGAAAAAGAACACAAGGATTTTGTGATGAAGTGGAAAACTTATGAAGAACTCTTCAAAAGATAAACCACTCCCTTATCCAAAAAGAAAAAAGAAAAAAAAAGATAAACCACTCCGTTAAGTAACCTACTCACTATAGGAGAATCTATCTGTAACCTCACAAACGACCAACTCACCTCCCACGGAAGTGTCCTAGGTGCTCGGCTTTTCCATAAACATACTCGTCTGCAACCACCAGAACTCTAGTAACTCACTGATAGATTAGAGGGTGACAAAATTTTGAGGTTTGAATGAGAAACTCTGGAAGGAACTTACAGGGAGAACACCTGAAGGAGAGGATCAAATTTGGTTCTCAAGGTATAAAAACTTAGGGATGGATTTCTCGGTTTTGGCTTAAGAAAGAAGATACTCTTAGATTTTCTCGATTATTGGATTTTTTAGTAGAATTAGGATTGTAGAATTCGTGATCTTGCTCAAGCAAAGATCGAGCGAGGCCTAAGTTTGCTGAAGTGAGCCTTAAGAACTTCAACATCTTCAAACAATTCTTTATTAATGAAAACTTTTTCTAGCTAAAAATGACAGTTATTATGACCCTCATTGATACATGGATTTTGCGAAGCTAAATCCTAACACATTTGTTATGCTTCTTATCAGCTTTAAAATAGTGTATAAAATTGTTATATGAATCATTCAGTCTATGCTCCTGGTGCAGCACCCATTTTTGGATGATAGCATTCAAATGTGTATATCAAATTAGTGTTACTTTCTTTGTGCATGAAAATTTTGACATAAGAGTTAATATTCATCTTGTCCTTCTAAATTTTTTTGTTGGCATGTTGTAACATTTAAGACAAGACACTTGATTCCTTTATGCACATTGCCGACCTAAATGCTTGAAATTTCGGAGATGAATGGCTAGAATGGTTAGCAGACACGCTGACATGGAACATTTATTTGGTTGTGAACCTGAGGAGCATAGCATTTTAACTGGAAAGAGAGCTAATTCACTTATAATACTGATGGGCTTGCTTGGCACCTTTTGCTTTGTTATCACCCATGTCATTTAGTACTTGAGAGCTATTGACAAGGAGTATTATCAATGACTTATAGAGTGAGTTGTAACTTGATATCTAAATTGTGCAGGTGACGGTTGTAAACGTAGATAGAGGAACTGACAGTTTGATCACCTTAACAGCAGGAAATGACAAGTGCAGCCTTGATTTTAGGGATCTGATTGCACACAGTTCCCAGAAAAAGTTTGACAATGCCCCCAAGTCCTTGTTCATAAGCTCCCTAACAAACAGACCTGCTGTTGCTCTTATCTTCCTTGGTCCACTACTGATACTTGTATCAGCTTGGATATGCATAAGCTTTAGGCGGAGGCGTTTTTCAGGAAATAGCTCTAAATACCAAAAGCTAGACATGGAGCTTCCAGTTTCCAGTGTGGCAAAATCAGAGTTGGACACTAATGATGGATGGGATGAAAATTGGGGTGATAGTTGGGACGATGAGGAGGCACCAAAGACACCCTCAATGCCTGTTACTCCAAACCTCTCATCTAAAGGTTTAGCCTCGCGACGGTTGAACAAAGATGGGTGGAAAGATTAGTTGCATCAAACACTCATATAGAAGAAAAAGGAAGAGATGATAAACTTACTTTTGTTCTTTATCACACTATCCACTTTTCCTTCATAGTTAGCTTACAGTAATTCTAGTACTACAAAATAAAAGTCACAACTTTTATCATAACTATTTTACATGGCAAATTGTAATTGGCTACCTGTTATTTTCACATGAACTTACCATTTTTTTTCTATCACTCACAGTTTGCCATGTGGATAATGTGGCAAAAGTTGTGATTTTTATGTGGTTCTAGAATTTTTGGTTAGGTTATTGATTTTCATTACCCAGCTGAAACAGTCAACAAGATTTTATATTTTATGCTTGCACCAGGTGGCTTCTGGGCATTATCCTCTGAACATATATCCCTAGCAATTTTTTACAAAATTATTATTTTTTATTAATAGTTAGGGGTGAAGGATTTGAATCTTAGATGTCTCTCTAAAATGCATTAAGAGGTGTCAACTAATTGAGTTGTTCTTTGTAAATTATTTTTATTTTTATTTTTAATTTACTAAAAGTTGGTAGTTATACCTAAAAAGGAAGTTGATGGGTTTTAATTAGTTTAACTGGTTAAATCTATGATATTGAATAAGAGATCTGGAGTTCAAACTCTACTTACTCCAAAAACTTATTAGTGTTTTGATTTGATAATATAAAGTTATCATCAAGAATGAACGCCATAAATTAAAATTAAAAAAAAAAAAGTTTTAAAAAAACATGTAATTTAAATTAAAAAAAAAAACAATTAAAGAAATAACTATTGGTAAACGCACGCTCAAGACATTTAGTATGAATTTGAGGAGGTAAAAAAATTTGAAGAGTATTGATCTAGGTGATAATGGTTTAAAGACTTAAAGTAACTACTAACTAGGCGCAATTCTTTGCAGGAAGCCCAATAACCCACTATAGAGGAGTAGGGACCGAGATGTTGTTTATGAGATTAACAAAATCCTCCACTTTCGGTTTCAATTTCAACTAGCTTGGGGTGAACTCGTGTCATGCTCAACAGGGATTTTATTGGATTGGGCCTGGAATGGCTTCACATATGCTAGGTTGGACTCCGTCTCTGTTATTTATTTTCTTATTGGGGCTCTAGGGTCTAATCCAAAGTCCAAACTATACTCTTCTAATTTGTGATAATAGAACTGAATCCTTCACAATTGATGAATTGGCTGTTTAACCGTGGCGTTACTAGCATTTGTTTATCAATGTATTGCATCGATCCTAACCCATCTATTGCGTCAATAATTATTTTATGTATCGAATATTTACGTCTCTCTTTTTTTTTTACGATATATGTGGTTCACACACAATATATGGGTAGAGAAGTTTCAATTGTTAAATTTTTTTTTTTTTTTTTTTTTGAGGAATTAATTTGTTATGTTCTCTTCTATATGGATTCATGGAAAACTAGTAGAAGATCAACTCATTCATCTTTTAGAACTACAGATAAAATAACTTTGATCCTTGTCAAACTTCTTGAATTAATGGGAAAAAACGAAAGCAATAACTAACAACTAGCTGGCTAGTTTGTAGGGTTCAAAGCCTCCACAATTTTTTTTTTTCTCAAAAAAAAAAAAAAAACCATTAAAAAATATTTCCATAACCGTATTGATCATGATGATGAAAGCTTTAATAGCACAGCCATGTTCTTCCTATACATGTAAAAATATAAAGATAAACACACAAATACAAAAGAAGGCTATGTATAGTATAATAAAACAAAATTGATTAGATAAAACTCGAAATTTTGCCGTCCTCTTGGTTTTATTGGACTGTCTACATGCGTAATGCATGTGTGCTTCTAAAATCTACTAGGCACGCAGATCGCGCTGTCCATTGGATTAAATTTCTTTATTTGAATTTTTTATGGCTATATGCTACATTATTATTATTATTATTATTATAAAGTTACTTGTTTATAGTAACACACTCTTTCCTCATGTCAAACAAACAAGTCCCATTTGATTCACCTTATTTATTCGGTTTACACGAGACAAAATGCTTTATCCCTAGATCACGTTCCTTCCAACTCTTCTATTTCTCTATGTTGTTCATTTTCCTAGTTAAGTTTAGTAGATAGAGTGGAAGGTGAAATTCAAATCACAAACAGAGTATAATCACTTGAACCCTCTAATAATTATAATTTTTTTTTTTGTAGATATATTAGAACTTAATTCAAATTGGGTCAAGGGAAAATAAAACTTGTCCCACCCCTCTAAAATGAAAAATCTTGCTATTTCCTCCACATATCAACTCAAATAATATCACAAATCCCAAACAACCAGTCTACATATCATCAATCTAAACAATCACTTCTGCCCCTTAACTTGAAATCATGGTTCTGTCCTAAATATAATTTCTAATCTTTGACATAAATAATCATTTATTAGTATCATAGACATACTTATATATATATATATATAGGGTCCGATTAATGTGTGTCCTTAGGGCACAGATTAACAAAATCCATATATATATATATATTATATGTTAGGTGATATCTTGTGTATCAAATGCATATAATATTAATCTCACAGTCCATCCTATATGTAGTAAGACTAAAGGTATGTTTAGTTGGGATGAAAATAGGAAAGATGGAAAATAGGGAGAGGAGAATAGGTTGGAAAATGACATTTTTTACTGTTTGGTTCAGGAGAGAAATCAAAAGAGACAGAAAATAGGGAGGAAAATTTTCCCTCTGGGCCTACCTTTTTTTTATCCTTCCAATTTGAGAGGAAAATGGGGAGGAAAAAGTGCTAAATGATATACTTACACAAATGCTCTCACTTTATTCATCTCACCCACCTCTCACTTTTTTAATGAGTGTAAATTTGCTGTCCACGTTTTTGCTGCCCACGTCTTTATTGCCTAGTTCCGGAGTTAAATTATTAGTGCAAGATTTGATTTATACAAGTTTTAGTGCATGTTGATTTGCCTAGTTAAATTATCAGTGCAAGTTTTGATTTATATACTTAGTGCAAGTTGATTTGCCCAGTTGCCCAATTAAATTGTTAGAGCAAGTTTTGCCCAATTGAATTGCTTAGCTTATTTGTTGCCCATGTTAGAGGAATACCTTGTTTACAAAATCTTTTGCCCAGTTAAATTTATATGTACACACTATTGTAATTTTTACATTATAATAATAAAAATTTATATGTATGATGTGATAAATTTTATATTATTTAATGAGTACGAATAAATTTATTTCTTATATATTATGTAACAATAGTATAATAGTCAATTTATATAAACTATATTTTCTATCCTCCTACTTTTCTTTTCAACCAAACAAAAGAGTTTTTCAGTCTCTCACTTTTTCACCCCTCCAACCAAACATACATTAGAAAAAACTAAATCTTTTCTATTATTCCACTAATTTTCTATCATTCTATTTTTTCACTCTTCCGATCAATTTGACCATAGGACCTATTTGTACCTATAAACCTATTACCTATGGAACTTATCAAACTAAACAGTAAAAAACAGTTGTGGAAGTTTGTGTATTTCTATAATAAATTTTCTATTTTTACATATACAGCCAAATACCCTGGTAGTTAGAAGCCATGTGAAGCCATAGCATCAAGTCAACCACGTGTTCCGTTCCTATTGGACCATATTGACGGAGGCACGTGCAGTCTCTCTTCCCTTTTTGGCCGCATGAGATGTCTGGGTTTTGAGACATCACGTGGTGGGCCCCACACAAATATTGTCAGGTCGCACGTGCACTCACATGAGCCTAAGATTTGTTGCCCTCTTGGGATCACGACACGTGTCCCTCATTGTCCCCGGATTTCTCGGCCACAGTATCACCGTTGATTGCGATTGCAGAGAGAGCACCGTGGGCCCTCCGATTTGACGTGAATTGCGGAGGCATTGACGGCTATGATCTGTTAACATTACATTCTTATCGTATCCTCGTCTTTAATTTGTCAAATCTTATTGCACTTTACTCTTTAGACTTCAAAGTTCAAAGCTCCGCCGACGTAATACGACAAAGTTTTCTAGAGCTATAATTTGATATGATTTAGACATTAAATTATAAGTTTATATACAATGTAAATTGTTTGGGGAGATATATTATATTTTATACTGTCTCTTGAATTATCAAAACCATCCCCAAATCGAAATTTTGTGACACCTAATTCTCTGTAGTCTGTTTTGTTATTAATTTTAACAAAATTTAGAATAAAAAGATTAATTTACCAATCTACTATTTGTTTTTATTACATTTTTACAAAATGTTGATGTGGTCAATTTCTTACTAGTTTTCATTTAAACCTACTATTAATATTACTTTTTTCATTTACCAATAATTTTTTTTTTTTTTTATACAAGATAGAATTATAGAATTTCTATTCTAGCCTAATCTAAGTGTATATGTGTGTGAAACTCTCTCCTGGAGACTTGAACCCCGACATTTGCCCCCAACACCTTACAAGCACTTATACTTGTAGAATGACCACCATACCAAGGATGCGTGGTGGCATTTACCAATAATTATTAATCACATTAACAATTTGTAAAAGTTTATATAAAATAGTTTGTATCTCTAGCATTATTCTTGTTTTGGACAAAGTGTAAAATGAGATATAGTTTAAAGTAAAAAAATTGTAATTTTTCAAATTAAAAAAAAAAAGTTTTTATGACAATAATTATATGATTGATTATTATATAATTTTCCAATACTTCTACTTATAATTTACCTCAAATGTCATGAGGTGTCAATTGAGCTGCAAAGACTCTTACATGACTTATTTAACTTATTAATTCATAAACAACTTTTTAAGGTCTATTCCATTTAAAAAAAAAAAAAAAAATTAAGTCTACGCCTTGTTTATGTCTTTGACAAAGTCCCCTCTCTTATTATTACTTTATTAGTAAAATAGTGTGCTTTTTCTATTTTTTTTAGATATAATTGTCAAGGATGTTATAACTTAATTGACATATTCTCATGTACAAAGTGCTTAGAGTCTAAAAGAGAAAATGTTCGAATTGCGGAATTAGCAGTACATTATAACTATCTCAAAGAATAAAAAATTAAAAAATTAAAAAAAAAAGAAAAAGAAAAAGAAAAATGTATGATTGTACATTTTATCCAATCTACTATTTCTTAGCAAAATAAATTATATCAAATTGGATTTAATATCTTCTATCATTCTTTTTTTTTGATGTGATCTTCTATCATTCTTAGTTTTAGGATAACTAAAATTCTTAAAATTTCATCCATCCATTTTGAAACAAATAGATTGGATTTTACTATATATTATTAATAATTTAAATAGATAGTGATAATTAATAGTATTTATTTAATTAATTATGACAATTAGGCTATTCTTATAATCATAATTGTGGCAAAAGTTTCAGGCAGCCGCATCTACATGTGTTCAAACATGGTATTCTAATTTCTAATGATGCACGATGTACAAAATTTTCATGTTCAGCAGCAACTTTTACGTTTTAATAGGTACAGTAATATTTTAAATCCAATAAGTTTTTAATATAGATGGAAATCACCTCAAATTTCATGAAATAAGCTTTTAATGTAGATGAAAATAGCAACTCAAATATCTTGTTCAGCGATAAGAAAAACTTCACCGGTTAAAATGTCTGGTATCTACTCTCCAATAGCAACCTTTGACACGCATAAAAGAGCCAGACTGCACGCAAGACATTAATGTCGAGTTGCAGAAAATCACAAAAGATTGGGCCCTAAAATCCATTACAGTTAGTGGGGACGTTAAGGACGTTGGTGTCGGCTTTTGAGCTTCACTTTATTAGTCTAGAAATCGCTTTAATCTGTATCTATTTAAATTCTAATATATATAAAAAAAAAAAAATGTAATCTAGCATATCTCATTCAAAATGTTTTTTTAAATCTTCGTCATACATTTTTTCAGTGGCCTCATGGCCCGCATGCATGAAGATCATAAACTATGAACTAATTTGGGATACTGTGCTCTTGGGGGGCTGAGCTTTAATTTATATGTGGGTGTCTCTCTCTCTTAAGCACTTTTTGAATTTCGATATCCATATACTATTAGTAAGTTTCTTTTTTTTTTTGGTTAAAAACTATTAGTAAGTTTCTCATGCACTTTCCTCTTTCTTATCTGTTTGGGATTTGGTGTATGAAATGGAAGTGCATGCCTCTTTCTTTTTTGTCTGAATGTGCAACATTTAAGGCCATTTTTAGAGGTGTAGCTTTCTAATTTCTCTCTCTTATTTTATTTTTTTCCTTCTCAAGCTCAACAAAGATGACAATTTGAATACCAAAACGTTATCCCCTTATCACCTCAGTCCATATTCAGAGCAATCAATCAACAAAGATGACAATTTGATTTTGAATATCAAAAAGTTAATTGGATTGATTGTTGCAGCCAAGTATATTTCTTTCTATTTCCTTTTTAACTTTTTTTGTAAGTGGGTTTTTGGCTATGGGTTTTTATTATCAAAACGTACACTTAGAATTTTAGTTTAATGAAGACATTTACAATTTGGAAAATAAAGGAAGAAACTGGCAACCAAATGAACTGGTATGAGAAGTATGGAGTCCCTTGATATGGTGATCCCTTAATTTTAGCGCCTGGCCACACCAAGGTTCCCAATCAATTGAGAAGTGGTCCTTAAAAGTTAAAAGTGACATGCCATGTTCGACCACAATGACACTTTTGCTATGAAGTATGAATAGGCCAATGAAGTTGTTTAACATTATATATTTTTAGTTAGGACTTAGGAGGTCACCAATTTTGTGGGTGCTGCGTCCATCTATTAGAGCGGTAAAACAAGATTGAAAAGGAAATCATTTTCATCGGGTGAAGTGATTTTCTTGAGTATATAAATGAAGTGGAAGGACCACCTTAGAGACACAGCTTGTATCTTTTGTTGGTAAAGCTCCAATGTCGTGCATTTTTTTTGCCCTATAAATCCCAAAGTGGAATCTTCGGCTCAGAAGTTTGAGCGCATAGTTTTATGGAAGATCTTCATGGTTGGGTACTTTTTCTACATGCAAATTTTATTGGGCAATGTTTGACAATAACAATCACACCAATGAATTAATTCCCGCTTGAAGTTACAAACACTTGCTACCAAAGATCATTGTAATTTAGAGAACTTATTGCCATAGTGAGATCATTACAAAGATCATTGTAATTTAGTTTCTAATAAGAGAATTTTTTGTAGTTTATAGGGCTTACTAAAGATCTTATGCTTGTAAGAGCATTCACATCTGGTTTCTATAAAAAAAAATCTATTTTACCATCTCAAAAGCTACTTTATCATTTATATCATACCATTTTACAACACACCTAACATCCCAACTTTTTTATTTTCCTATACAATATATTAAAATAATATATATACCCAATAAAATATATAACCCAAAAGTGATTAAAAGAGAGAGAGAGAGAGAGGAGAAATTAATAGAATATGGGGGATCAAGTTTTACAAGTTGCTACAGTACCGTCTTACATATAAGATGGTATTGTAGTACTATTGCAAAAAATTTTGCAATTAGCAGGATAAAGCATGTCTTTTGCACTTTAATGGTAAAATATCCCAACATATGCAATATAGAAGTGCGGATGCGAATGCTCTAAGTGTTTCCTTGTGACTTTGTAACTTAGTTTAATCATTGTTATTGAAGTTTGATTCAAGTTCTTTGTTGTTTGTCTCATTTGATTTGAAATAAGTTTACTTCCAATCAATTTAATATTAGTATGATAATATAAGTTAAGATAAGTTTTTTGTAAACCTTCGAATTAGTAACTTAGAATTCAATCCTAGTACTTGATAATTTAGAATTTCCCTTTACATGCTTTCATTGTTCATTGTTAGTTGTATTTTCCACTAAATAAAGAAAAGTCTCATTAGTATGGCATTTTGGAATCCATAAATCTGTGGATAAAATAATTCACTAGAAAAAAATTTAGTATTATAAATTATTATACAATTTTTTTGTTACAATTGTACTGTGACAGAGTGTGAATAAAAAAATATACATATAAGTGATAGACAATTACTAACAATTTGTGTGCCAGAATTGTAATAAAAAGTTGTGGAATAATTTGTGGGATGATTTGAAATTAGACATTGTACAACCTCTAACTAATATTCACACTTGGAAAAATGGTTCATTTGTACACTTCTTTTAATTGAGTTGTCAAACATGGAAGTCACCGACACAAATTATTCTGCAAGTTCTAAAAATGTTGCAGTAAAAAGTAGTACTAGGTAAATCATTTTCACTCATATGGTTACAATGCCTTTTGACAAAATGAAAAAGACACAAAATGTAGGTTGATGTTGAGTAACAAGATGATTGAAAGTTGAAACTCATTTACTTAAATTTTTTTTTTTCCTTCTACCAAAATTCAAAAGGATATTTGATTGGATGGGATTTTATGTTGTGTGGGGTTACGGACAAGTACTAATTTTAATGTTTAAAAAGCTTGTTGCAAATCTAGTAGGTTTGAATTTTAATATTAGAAAATTGGGCCAACACAGTGGGGAAGAGAAGACATTAATGTGATTTCCCTTGAAGACAGCTATTATGAAATTATGAAACTACAATGATAGTTTTGATTGTGATTTGTGACTATCAGTCTAACATTTCATCATATGGTTTCTAGACAACTTAGAAACATGCACAAGACTGAATGACTTCCAGTATGTTTTTACTAGTTCAGTCCACTTGCTTTTACCTAATTTAAGGTAAACATTTGTAATTTCACTATTATCAACATGAAGCTGCATGTATTAGTCTGTTCACTACAACGTAGAGGCCACATCCACTCCTGTCATTAAATTCTCAACTCAAACATAAGAAGGCATAATGGGTTCCAGTTAACCGAATATTTATCTATGATAATTCAATTAATTTTATTGATAAAGTTTATTATCATCTAATAAAGGATCTATGGTTGAATTTAACCTGTACAAAAACAAAAACCTATTAGCATTTTTTTTTAATGAAAAAAACCTATTAGTATTTAGGATTAATAACAAAACAATAATTATAGAGCTGACACTATTGGTTTATATCTTATATGTGTAACTAAAAAAGAAATACAAGACATTTTTGTTCTAATCAACCCATTTTAACGCTTCATCTGTTTCAATAGAAAACCTTGTGTGAAAAGAGTTTTTTGTATTTTTTAGTGTTTGGTTGTATCAGAAAAAATGAGTCAAAGAAAAACTATATTTAGTCAACATAAATAATATGGTTTATTTTTAGATATTATTTTCCACTAAATCTTTTAAAAAAACTACTCTATCTCACGATAAGCTAAATAAGGGAAGTTTTAACTCATTTATAGTTACTATCAAATATAGAAAAATGATATTGTTTTAATGTTTTATAGAAAATACATTTTGAAAAATGACTCATTTTCTAAAAAACATTTTTAGCGAAACAAACGGAGCGTAAGCTAAGAAATGAGAGAGTATGACCATTTGTTTCACCAAATTCAGCCCCAAGTCCAATTATTGTTGCTACAATCACTTATCGAATTTATTTTTTTAATATGTATTTTGACAAATTATATTATTGACTAAGAATTTAAATATGAGAAAATTTAATCACCATTATCAGTACACTGTACCCCTGTTCAAGCATGGATATTGGCAGATTTTGCACTCAAAAAAGATCCAAAATACTAAAAATTAAGAAGTAATGGAGGTATTAAGTATTAACAATAATTTGCACCAGATAATAGTGCTAATAATGGAAAGAGATAACATGATAAACAATTATTATATATGTGCACTGAATAATGGTTTGCAAGCTGGTACAGACTTAAAACAAGAAAAATCAAAAGTCACTAAGAAAAAGTGTGAAGCCCCTCGCAACACATTTCTCCTTGATTAGCTCACTCCGTAATCCGTATGACCCGGCCTGTACCATATATGAATATGCCTTGATTTGCGCTTGGTGTAAACTTTATGGATAGAGTCAATTGTTTCAATGTTAGTCTTGTTTGGGTTGTTTCTAGTCTTGTTTGAGTTGTTTCTTCCATGTCTACTTGTTAATTGTTATAAGCAAAAAGAACAAGAAAACAAAACAAAAGTCTCGGTAGACAAAGTAATAAGGAAGATCCTTATAATAATAAAAAGTAATAATAAGTTGAGGTATGCACTTTTCTTTTGGCGGGCAACATTGTAGTTAACCATCAATTCAGCTTGTCCATGAGGTTTTCATTGTCATCACATGTAAACTTTTCAATGGAAATGCATAAAATGGTGAGGCATGTGTCGGATAAGGACAGAGTTACTTACCAAATTGTGAAGGTGATGTCAAAATTCAACTTGCCTTCTGATTTAACAAAATATAGTGGTATTAAAATGTGATTGTTTTTCCTTGAAAAGTGTTGGGTTATGCGGAGTTTGGTTTGTGTTCAATTTTGTTTGTGACCCAACCTTACTCAAAAGCGTTACGGTTTTAAACGAGAGATTTTCTTAAGATTGGGCTTACAATTTTTTGTCCAATTTTGGATCCACTATCTGGGATATATATGTATTTGTAAAATGTACCATAGTCGTGTAATTCCCCCCCCCCCCCCCCCCCCGCGTTACGGTTTTAAACGAGAGATTTTCTTAAGACTGGACTTACAATTTTTTGTCCAATTTTGGATCTACTATCTGGGATATATGTGTATTTGTAAAATGTACCATAGCCGTGTAATTCCCCCCCCCCCCCCCCTCCCCTCCTGATATAGTGAAATTGTTGTCACTCTATAGACGTTAAAACATTGTACATCTTATATGGTGGGATTGATTTTTTTTTTTTTGGTTGCAATTTTTTCTTTATTTTTCTCATCTCACATATTCTTGGTAAATTCCTATAAAAAAGGCAGGAGAGAGAGAGAGAGAAACTAGCAATAGAATAGGCAAATTGTTGAATAAGACATTTTATTTGTTTGTGACTATAAGAATTTAAATGGAACGGAGCATTTTCATTCAAGGACAAAACGAAGGTGACTTTCACATGAATGCATAAACCATCTTTTACCAATAGACTAAAAATTTTCATTTCAAAACAAATAAAGAGATTTCATAGTATATTTCCTAGTCCCACAACTTTTATGATAACATTAAACTAGTCGGTTGGAAGAAGAGCAAAGGGAGAGATAAGGGGTCCCCCACACCAGTAAATCCCTCAAACTCATTTGTCAGTCTCACTAGGAGACATGCACATATCATATAAGATCTAAATTGGGACGTGTGTCTCAAATAATCACAGTCTAATTCGCACGTGTAATGGGCTTCGATTCAAAAGTTATCGGAGTTGTTGTTGTTGATATTAAAGTACCGCATGCATGAAGAGGGAACCACATGATGCACTTTTTTTTTTCTTCCCCTTTTGTGTGTTAATGTGAAAAAAAGGGTCGGTTTCTATTGCATGCGGATAAGATGCCTACGGACCAGTAAGTCAATTTACAATTACACCAAGCCACCTCAATTATGAGGAGGATCAAATTATGTGAGCCATCTTGCTTTGAAGGCAAGAAAATGTTCTATTATTATAGAAGTGAAAAGTGAATTTGAAAGCGCAAAGTAAACGACATCTACTTTTTGTGTTTCTTTAGATTTAACTTTGAGTCCAGTGTTCTAGTATATTGTGCAAGTGTGCATGGATTTGACTTTTGTTAACGAGTAACCTTATACTCGTTTAAGAGGCTTAAAAAGTGTTTCACTTGTATTGAAAAATAGTAAAAACTAATCAAATATGGATTTTAAGTTGAAAGTGATTTCGCTCCCTGTAATAAGTGAATCGATTGCATTATAAAATTCTACTTTCACAAGTGTATAAGTGCACCCATTAACAAAAATTATTGATTATTCAACGTAACACAAATATAATTTGTGTTTAGAAAATGTCATGTTTACTTCTGAATTATTGAAGTACTGAAAACTTCACTCCTCTTCCCTAGTCCCTAAACAATTTGGGATAAATTTCATCGCTTGTGGGAGTGGATGGTCTTGATGGGATTTCATAGGAAGATGCTTTTGGAAATTATTCATCTAGGGCAACGATAGCTTTCATGGCGGCAATTTTTCCAAATGGTATATATTTTAAGCAATTTTGTACCTGCCTAATCTTACCATTTGTATAATGCTTCCAAAGATGCCTGCTTCAATTTTTCCCCTCTTTTTTCAGGATTTCTTTTTTTTTTTTTTTTGGGGGGGTGGTGGGGGGTGGGGGAGTGGTTAAAAGAAACACAAAAGGAAGAAAAGAAATGATAGCTTTCTAATTCGGACTCACTAACAAAATAGTGAAATTTGAAATAATGGAAAAGGCAATATACAAAAGTATGATAGACTGATATATAGCACAAACTTAATTCTTTTCTTACACAATTAATATCCATCCACTTGCGTGATCTAAACTAGTATAGGATATCATTCAGCCAAAAAAAAAAACAAACAAACAAACCAACTAACGTGGCAAGCCCTTCTATTATTATTATTATAATAATAATAATGTGGAAAACCCTTATCTGAATATTGAATAGAAGAAGAATAAAAGATTAACATATTAAATTTTTTTTTTTGAGAAACATTTATATATATAAAATCTACTAACAAGAGATATATAATCACTTCTAAACCACCCGTGCCTTTTTGACATAATGATTAATGAATGGAAGGCCAAATCCGTGACGTAGCTATGATTCTTAACCCACACAACCAAGCTGCAGAGAGCAATTTGATTACCAACAACATCAATTTTTGAGAGTACCTATTTATTAAGAACTTTCACAAGGGTGGCCCATAATTAAGAGCGTCACCCGCAAATCTCAACCACCATAATCTAGTCTTGTAAGAACTCTGGAGTGCAAGAGATACCAAATATGTTTCCAACCTTAAATTAAATACAACACCTAATTCCAAGTGATATGCATTATGTAAACTCTATGTCAAGTGATTCTGAGGAGAGATAAGATTGCACATGTTTGAAGTTTGAAGATTAATTAAGCGCTCAAAGAGTTTTAGACATTTTGTTGTTAAAAAACAAGCACAAAACCCCTTATGATTTTCTCATAAAACACAATTCTCCTGAGACTGTGTGATATAATATTTAACCATCCTATGATATTGTTTAATTAATAACAAAAAACCCTGCAAACTAAGCATTAAATAACTAACGGTTTACACATAAAA
The DNA here is from genome assembly GCA_023736055.1 of Quercus glauca. Taxonomy (NCBI): domain Eukaryota; kingdom Viridiplantae; phylum Streptophyta; class Magnoliopsida; order Fagales; family Fagaceae; genus Quercus; species Quercus glauca. The sequence continues at coordinate 68,296,646 of CM043316.1, read as the reverse complement.
CAATATCGCAAAGGATTTATGTATTACACTCAAAACTTCAAGGGTTTCATGTTTTACATGAAAACAATGAGTGTTTTTGTATATTTTTCCAAAAGAGAAAAGTGTTTCCTGCCAAATAATTTTATGATCTCCATCATGCAAAATATCCCCTATTTTTCATCTCACATATTACAATTGTAATTGAAAGCTAGGAGAAATAATAAATTGAGAGCTGGGCATTTTAGCAAATAAAGTTCAACCACATCTAGTTTCAATCCTTACCACTTCAAGGGTAAAGACAGGACTAAAGCACCATAGGGACACTTTAGGTGTCCTATAACAGTGTTGCTACTTGCTAGTCACTGTTGAAATGAACTTTCCCAATGTGATTCCACAAATCTAATGCATTGTAAAAAATAGTGTCTATCAAAGCCTGTGTGGTTTTATTCCTTTCACATTTAAAGATATTAACTTGTTGTGAACGTTTAGAATCTTGCTTTGAAGAATTTTAAAGCCACTTGGTACATTGGTCCTTCTGAAGAAACAAGAAAGAGACTCTGGCTAAAGTAAATGAAACACATTTTATGCCAAAGCACGTGCTACAAGTCGTTTTATATGTCATTATATATCGTTTTCTTTACATGAGCTTAAATTGTATGGTTATGTCCTTATTGTGAGTGCCACCCCCTTCTTACTCTTTTAACTTTTTATCCCCACCTTGATTCATTGTAATTTGTTGGTAAAGTGAAATACGTACTTTTCAACTTTTGATTGGGAATTGCATGCATCCACATATAAAGATATAATCTCCAAGTTGGCAATGACCCATAGAGATTAACTTAAAGAAGCAAAAACTCTCTTGAGCAGTAAGATTAGAATACTTAAGCATTTTAGATTCTTAAATCCTAGCCTAAGTTTTCAAGCCTAACTCATATGGTCAATGACTCAATGTTTGGCAGCATATCCTATTAGTGCAACACACTTAGGGTGCAAATAAATCTAACGAGGGCAAGAAAAACATATTCTATTCAATGGAACCTGCTAAATTAGCTAGCTGTCCTCTAATATAGTTCGTTATCAACCAATATGAGTATTTAGACTTTGAAGTTTGAAATTTGTAGGCTTTAATCCACTAAACCTCATGCATACCCATATAAAAAAGTCGTAGAAATGTGTAATAGAAATTGCTAAATTAGTCAGCTGTCATCTAAATTGTAGTTTATTATTAACCAAGATGTGCATTTTTGAATTTGAATTTTATAAGCTCTAATCCACTAGGACTCATGCATATTGCGAAGTGGATAGCATTTGAAACTTTGAATGTAACATTACCCAATATGAATGCTCGAAATTTCAAAAGAGAACCTAACTCAAGGAAAAGCAATAAAGAGAGAGATATGAAAGTATTGTTTTGGGGGACAATGTTGGGGTCTGAACCAACAAAACTTCCACTATGAAAGCCCGGAAGACCTTTTTTTTTTCCTTTCCCATTGTTGGCGTCCCAAGTAGTAGTGATATTGTATATTTGTATATCTAATTCCACTACCAAATTGAAAATATGCATTTACTCTTATTTGTTACTCCAACGTTTGTCCTCAAACTTAACTTTGCCCAAATCAGCTTTGCAACATTCTTTCTTTATCATATGGGCCCATCCTAATAGGCTCTCATGCTGACATGACAATATGTGATTGATCAATAAGCTACAGAGCCAAAGCAGAGACACAAAATTTTTCATAATTTCTTTCAGTGTGTTAAGATAATATATTTTAATTGGAGTACCATAATTTTGCATCAATGAGTTCAAAGATACACGGTACTTTTCACAACTATATTTGATATTTTAATAAATGTAATACTTAATAAAAGTATTGTCAGTAAATGAAAGTAATGTTATTTAAACACAAGTCACAATTGGTGTTAGTAGTTGTAAAAATATTATGTCATTAGTATTATTCTTTCAAGTTGAATTAGTCTAGTACTCTAGATATACAACAAATTTCACATTTTTTTTCATAATTGTTAAAGGGTGGGTTTTGATTGGTCCGCAATAAAAGTTATGTTAGTTGTGATTTAATGTGAAAGTGATATTGTACTCATCACAAGTTACTACATGAAATATTAAATATAGTGCAATAAAAAATAGACAAATTTGGCTACAAACTTGGTTGTAGGTTAACACACTACAAGTTCACTCAATATCTTTTTATTGAATATGAATTTTGACAAATCCACTATCAAATTACATTTTTTTTTCTTATATTCTTCATCTTGCATAACTTCCAGAAAATTAAAGATTAGTAGCTATATTATCAATCAATTGTTTAAATTACAAATTTTTGTAGTATAAAATTATGTATAAAAAATAAAATTTTAAATTATACATTAAATAACATCTGATTGACACAAATGACATGTGTATTAAGAACGTAAAGAACATGCAATCTAATAATCATATCTTCAAAATATGTAATAATGTTAAATTTTTTAAAATTAAATTATAGTTTAAGATTACAATCAAGTTTATAACTGAACTTTATTTATAATAAAAAATTGTGAGATTTGTTGCGTTTGAAACATTGTTGTTACTCATTCCATAATTACTCCTACAACGTCCGTAATTATAGAAAACAAAAATAGTATTAAATTTATTGTTCAAGAATAAATACCGGTCAGCCTTTTTTGGTGAAGGTAGTTAGTGGAGCAATTAAAATAACCTCCGACAACCGGTGACTGCAGTAGTGAGAAAACTGGAATGTGTTGCCGTAGCCGTAACAGAACCGGCGCCCGCCAGTTATTGCGGAGCCTTGCCTGTTTGACGTGTCAGGATTTTCTGTTTTTTACTTTATTTGTTTTTAATTATTTTACTTTTCAAAAGTACTGTTAAATGTTTTTATTTTTAAAAAATACTATAAAATTTTTATCTTTTTCGGCGGAGACCGTTGATTGCGGTTGAGAATAAAGCGCTCTGACACGAGACCGACCTTTCTGACCATATTTTCATTTGTCATTTTCCTCTTCCTCTTTTTCCTTTTTTTTTAAATCTTTGTTTAGTCATGGACCATGAAAAGATTTTTATAAATAATTTGAAAACACACTGACCACTATTTTGGAAAAATTAGGGGAAAAAAAAAGAACAAAAAATTAAATACCATGCTTCTTTTTTCTTTTTTTTGAGAAGAGCAACATGCAAATACGCAATTTGATTTGACCTCTCTGTAACATTTTTTTTGTTGTTGCTTTTTTGGCTTTTAACCCGGTATTGTCGGTGCACTTAGAAAATGAATTCCAGATAGGAAAATTAAATGGTGGTGAGTGTGGTTGGTCGGGTTGTCGGGTTTTCGAATCCTTGTTGGTCAATCTTATGTGAACTGTTATCATCTTCCAGGAACCAGGTTAACCACACTGCCACGTTTCTCTTTGTACCTCCCCTACTTTTTTTTCTCCCCTCCTTGGCTACTTCAACTTTCACATTTCTTATTATGGTTAGGATAAATTTCACTTTCTACTTTACTTATGGTATTTACAAATTTCAAAGTATGTATTTTCATACCGTTAATAAAAAGTAATGGCTAAATATGAAAGCGATTGACGATTGTTTATAATTAACCATGTTAAAATTAGAACAAAAGTTATGATATTACAAACTTAAGTAATATTATTTAACAACTATGGATAATAAGCACTTTGCTTCCTTTTTTAAATACATCATCAAATTTATATAATTGCATGTTTCTTGAAAAAAAAAACATTTTTTTTAACTTGACTGAAATTCTAATGATAATAATATTACTTAATTTTGAAGTTTTGGTTGGAAGAAAAAAAAATGATTTTATTTTTATTTTTAAAAAGGGAGGATAAAAATAGTGAAAGGATAAAAAAATATTTGTGTTTTTCTTTTTGTAGAGATGATGGAAAAGTAGAAGGACAGAAGGAGTGAGAGTGAATTACCATTATTATTAAAAGTGGAATGATGAAAAAGTAGAGGGATAATTTTGTAATTTTTTCTCAGAGCCATTCTCTCCCAATTTTCTTTCCAATTTGGAAGCAAAAAAAAAAAAAAAATGATGAGCTTAGATGGAATGCATCCACACTATTTTCTTCTTTAATTTTTTGGGTCATTAGAATTATGTTTAAATAATTAAATTTATTATTTCCTAATTCTTAAAAAAAAAAATACAATTTCCTAATAACTTAAGACTTTAGGAGAATCAATAATTTATTATGGCATCAGGAGATCCTAAGTTCAATTCATGTCCCTATTTTATCTTCCATTTAAAATGTTAAAATTTCCATATGTTGGCCCCACTTATTAAAGGTGAGTTTAGGCTTACATGTAAGCCTATTTTACATTCCATTTAAAATGTTAAAAATCTTACATGTTGAACCCCACTTATTAAAGATGATTTTAGGCCTACACGTAAGCCTATACTACATTTTATTTAAAATGTTAAAAATTTCATATGTTGGACCTCACTTATTACAGGGGAGTTTAGGCGTGAAAGGGGTGATAAAATTATGTTTATATGATTAAATTCATTATTTTCTAATAACTTAAGTTTTTGGAAGAATTTATAATTTAACATAAGTCAACCATTTAAGTGATAGTCAAGTAATAATGGCAACTTTTATGGTGCCCCATGTTTATAGTTCGGACCTCACTAAGCCATTTCATCAGGGGCGGCGTTACTCTTTGGCCAGGGGGTTCAAATGAACCCCCTGACTTCAAATATATATATATATATATATATATATATATGTATGTATTTAATTTTTTTTTTGTTAGTTTAATACATAAATTTTTTCTTAAAAATATTTTTGAATACCCTGACTTAAATCTTATGCACCCTTATTATAAGTATTTCTAACTCTAAAATAAGAGTAAATGTTTGTGAATTGTAAGTATCACTCTTTATTATAAATTTTTTATTATGTGTGTATAAGTGTGTCTAATATTGATTTTGTGCATTACTTTTTTTTTTATAATGTCATTTGTGTGAATAATGACGTGTACATGGATGTTTGTGTGTAAAATATAAATATAATATAATTTTATATAATTTGATAATTAGGAAATAGAGATGATTTGTTACATGAGTGTGTCATGTTATAATAACTTTTTGTCATAAAGTTAGAAAAATTCAAGAAAAAAATTGCAAAGTTAATGATTATTCAAGTATTTGATTAGTTAAGTAAACACGTAGTGAATTATTTATATATAAATTAGTGTGATTGTATGCGTCAATAATTAATGTAAAGCCAATGAGTTGAGTTTAGTCATTTAATTTAAATATTTTTATAAAAACAATGACAAATATATAATATTAACTGCATAAAAATAAAAATTTAGACAAACTTAACAAAATAAAATGGTCATAGCTGCCCATATTGGTAATAAATACTCATAATGAATTATCGTGTAACAATTCAAAATTTGAAAACTTGTAGAATGAAATTGTAAAAATTCAAAAAAAAAAATTTGTCTATAACGTAATATATTCAAATTCTCTTTTTATTAATTTAAATTTCTTAATGACCCCCCTAAACAAAATTTTTAGAGTCGCCATTGCATTTCATGAGATACCTCCTCCCCGAGGAGATGCATGAAAACAATGTCTTTCAATTGTGAGCAACCCCACTAAGTAAGGGCATTGGAATACGCTAGAAATATTGAGGCATAAGTAATGCTAGGGCCCCTTTACATTTAAAGAACAAATGCTTAAGCAATTTGTGATACCAAGTTTCTCAACTGGCTTCGTAAGGTTTTAATCGAGGGACCGGAACATTAGATGAGACTTGAGACAGTAGAAGTAGAACTGCCTTTTTTTAATGACCTTAACACTTTGGTAAGGTTCTTGAAACTTTATGCTTTGTAGCTATTGATTAGTTAGATCTGAATAACCTTATTAATACATATGCTTTAATATTTTTTGTGAAGCTCTTACAATAAATCCCACGTTTTTTTAAAGGGTCATGCTAACGAGTGCCTTTGGGACACTCATTAATAATCTATTTTAAAAAAGTTTTGATATTACTTTTATGGGAAATGAAAAAAACTTTCAAAATATTAATGACTTTTTTTTCATTTCCCATAAAAATTTTCTTTAAATTGATTATTAATGAGTGCCTTAAGAGCACTCGTTAGCATTTCTCTTTTTTAAAAGGGAATGTTTTGATAAAATGGGTAGAAGTAGAACCTTCCTGCTAAACTTAAAACAATTATTGGGATGTAACCAAAAAACAAAAACAAAAAAAACACAATTATTTGTTTTATTTTAAATTCATTTAATAAGAAATTATTTAAATTATGCAGACAAATTTAGCCAGACCACATGGGTTCAGCCAGCAGGCTCATAATTTTCATGATTGTTGGACAGGGAAAATAAAAATATTATGTCTCAATGGAATTATTTGAATGAAGCTTCAAACACCGATATGTAACTGTAATAAAAGCTTTTACATGGGGTACCAAAAGATTGATGCGCATTATAGGAACATGAAGCATTTACTAGACGAAAAAGAGATGTTCTTCCAAGTACTATTGTTTCTGGACACTGGTCCATTGATGATAAAACCACCTTCTTCACATGTAGATACATTGCCAGTTTGCCACATGGCTTTCACAGTCTCAATCACTCATAACAGGTACATGTACTACGATCACCTTGAAAACTTTTTGGACAGTAAAATTAGTAAATTCATTCTTGGTAGATGAAGGGGGTTGGGTATTTGAAAGTTGAAACAGTGACTATTGAACATTAGAAATTTGGAATTAGATGCATTTATGGCCCTCCTAATGTAGACCAATTTTATTATTTTTAGGAGCACTAAGTGCTTGTTTGATTAAGCTTTCTTTTCATTTCTTTTTTCCATTTTAAAAAAGAGCTGTACACCTTTTAAGATTTAATCTATTTACGGGTATAATTATATTTTTACCTAATTTATTGTGTTAAGTAAAATAAACCATTAAATTTGTAGATTCCAGTTAGCTCAATTTGCAAAACTTCTAATGGTTGAATAAAAGATTTAGGTTTCAATTACTGCCTAAAAAAAAAAAAAAATTTGATGTCTTGGTTTGATGATAAAGAACGCAATTATCAGAAACGGACATCATAGGTTGAAACTCTATTTAAAATAATAAAAAAAAAAAACTCATTAAACTGCATAGTTATCAGTATCGTACGATACGCGATACGTATCGTATCGTATGTAAAAAGTTCTATATCGTATCAGCATATCGTAAGTGCTCATGAATCGTACGATACAGTGTATGTATCATATGAATCGTATCGTATTGTAAAATCGTACGTATCGTACAATACATAAATAAATGCTTTAAAATGATATTTTTTTGTTAAAATTTGTACTTTTATTTGAATCTTACAAGTTGTTAGACTTGTTTTAAACACAAAATTATTAGGTTACTTAATTTAACTTAATAAAATAACATATTCATAAGTTTTTTTCCCCTCTCTTTCTTCTACAAAATTTGGACTACACAGTACATACTTACACTTCACTTTAATATTTCCAAATTTATTTTCTATATCATGAATAAGATATTAATTGAAAATATAATTATTTTTATTTTCTTTCACTATTGTTATAAGTCTAAGAAACTAGAATGCCAAGAAGATTTTTTTTAAAAAAAAATATTAAAATAAAAAGAACAAGAAGAGATAGTAAATGTTAATGACGATGAAGAAAATTTTAATGAAGAAATAAATTTGTAAAATGATAAACATGATAATAGTATTGACTTAGATGAGGTTGATTAGCCAATATGATGAAAATAAATTACTTTTTGGGTCATTTGTTATATATTATTACTTTTGAATTTAAACAATTTGAATGTGTATGTTATAAACATGTACTAGTTTGATTTATTTAGTTAGCTTGTTAAATAATATTACATAAGTGATGAATAAATTAGTTATTAGTTAAATATATTCAAAATTTATAATGAATATACCCTTTATATATGTATACCTATAATTTTTTATAAATTTTATTAAGTGTTTGTGTATCTTACGATACACGATACGAAAAAATCAAAAATCGATTCACGATACGATTCACGTTTTGACAACTATGATTAAACCTAAGCTATACCAAACTAATACTAATTACCCAAGAATCCCTTCAAATTAGCAAGAATTCTCATGTTTGGCTGCGGATAGTTTAAGTGAATCTGGATTCCCATTTTTTGAGACCTATATATGGATTCCCTTTTAAAATGTGATTATCCAAGTTCTCATGATTTGGGATGGTTCATTTAAATTGACACTTATTCTCCCAAATTAATACCATTCAACTAATTAAAATATAATTTGATAAAATGTTTATATGTGGGTCAATATATATATAGCCTAAACATTTTACCATTTATGATTTTTTTTTTTTTTGGATTTTTTTTCTACTTTATGTATTTTTATGTTTTATTTAGAATTTTTAAGTCTTTTAAGAAAATACTTATTTTTTACTTATAAGGCATTATTTTCTAATAATTCATAAAATTATCAATTATTTTGGTATTGTATGGGATAATGTAATACTACTATTTTAGTAAATTTGACTAAATTCACAATATAAATTATTTTTATTAATTTATTAATAGAAAAACCATATAAATAATACATGATACATTTGACATTATATTTATAGCTCTTAGAATGCTTCTGAAAAATAATAATTTCTATAAAATTTTCAGAGATAAACAAAACATGGGAATCTCACAATCCTGAAAATCTTATTGTAGGGGCCAAGTTTGAGTTCCAAGTACACGGTATGAATGAACTCAGGTCCAAAAAGGCCCAAAACAATAAATTTGTAGAGAATGGATTGAAAGACTGAGCTCTAGTTGATTAGACAGACGTTGGGATAGATTCAGGTTCGAATAGAATAGACAGAAGTAAGACTGTATTGTAGAAAAACGGTCCTCCCTCGTATATCCCTCTCTGGCTCTTATATATTGTCTTTAAATAGGGTTACAAACTTCATTCTTCCCTCCTGTCGTTCTCTTCTTTCTTTTTTTTCATCTCATGAAGGATCTCTTTTCTTATATAGTTCCGTCTGAAACATCTTGGTCCTACACTTGTCAATCGTTGGGGGCTACCACTTGAGTACCTATCTTATCAGACATCCTTACTGACCTTAGTTGCATTGGGACAACCCATTTGACATTGTTCAGGTGTTTTCTCCACATTAATGCAGCTAGGAAATTAGCTGCCTAACATTTAATGCGGTGGTGGCAGCCTTCCCTCTAGATATTTTAGGACGCTTTCCCATCCAATAACTTGGTACGAACTATTTATCTTCGCAAGACTTCTGGGGGTTCTACCCTGATCATAAGCCGACTTCGGTAGGCCTTGGCAATGGTCAGCTGAGGATGTATTTACCCTCGGCTCATTTCTACGAGCCGTCATGGTCCAAGTTGATTTCTACGAACCGCATTTGTCTTATTTAACAAAGATTCCCTATCCCTAGACGGTCCTATGTCTTCGGATCGAACCATAGGCCCAATCATGCGAACCTATGATGGGCTTCTAGGGCCAATATCCCTACACTTATATTCCGAGGCATCTAGGTTTTACAAGTATATTTCATTTCTAGAAATCTAATTATCATGGGGCATATTGGATTTCCTAAAGGTTTTTAATGAGTGAGTAGTGAATCAATATTAAATAGAATAGTAGAAGAGTAGTGAATCAATATTAAAAAGACTAGCAGAAACCAAAGCCATGCATCTAAGTAATTTACCTGAAATAACTTGGAATGAAATCTCTCCTCCTAGAGGAAAAAATATTATTTTTCCCCTTAAGATTGAGAAAAAAAAGAAGTTAAAAGGCCATATACAAGACTAATACATAAAAGGAAAAATGATAGCTACTACTTACACAATTTGTTTCCCCTTGATTTTTTGTTGTACAAATGGAGAAGAAGTGAAGAACTCTAAGGTTATGTTACTTTCTAGATAATTTTAAGAAATTTCGGGGAAAAATTGCAAACTAACACCATTCCTCAAACAATTTCATTAGTTTGCAACGTTTCCAAACTATTTAGGAAACTAGCATCTTAGGCTCGAGATTACTATAGCAAATCGAGTTGTTTACAATCGAGTTCGATGTGGAACTCGAGTCTATTAGACTCAAGTTTCTTCAAACCCATTTTCCACCGTAGACCAACCCAGAGAACACAACACAGAAAACAAATCGAAAAACATAACCTAGAGAATGAACTAGAAAACACAACCTAGATCAACAAATCCAAGCTCTAGTGCCGAGATCATCAAACCCAAGCTGCTCCGGTGCCAAGATTGTCAAACCCATCATCAAACTCAAGTAGCTCTAGTGCCAAGATTGTCAAACCCAAGGCCGAGATTGCGATTTTTGGGTTTGGATTTTCTCCTTTGATTTTGAGATTGTTATTTTCAGGGTTTGGGTTTTTGCTTTGCTCTTGAGATCGTTATTTTAATGGAAGAACTGTCGAGTTTTGGGGGCTTGATTTTTAGGTTGGGTGTCTTCAGTGGTTTTGGGTTGGGTGTCTGGGTTGGGGAAGAACTCGAGTCTTTAAGACTCGAGTTCCACTTGAAATCGAGTTGTTTATACTAGATTTAGCACACCAAAATCGAGCCTTACACAATCGAGATGTTAGTTTTCTAAATAGTTTGGAAACGATGCTAACTAATGAAATTGTTTAGGGATTGATATTAGTTTGCAATTTTTCCTGAAATTTCGTGTTGTGAGTTCTAGTTTGTTAAATTAGTAAAGTTTATTGTCGGCGAATAAAAAATATGGAGTTCAAATTTCACCTACACTAAAAACTTCTTGGTGTTTTGACCTAATCATAAAGAGAAATCATTACGAAGCGGTTACCATAGATTAGAATTTTATCGTATCTATAAAAAATTAAACAATTATACGTGTTATGCGTGAAAGTGTGAAAGCAAAACTTCACGATTATCACATACTTGACAGTATAGAAAATTTGTGAATAATAGAGGTGTGTTATTCTAATCACATGTATTTTCAAATTTTCAATATACACATTTCGTGTAAATAATAGAATAGTTATATATAAAAGTATACATTCTCTTATGTCTCGTGTTTTTTCAAAACTAAATGATCAATTTGCATGAATATAACAATTGATAGAGACTAGTTTAATTAACAGGCTCAAGTATTGGTGTACGTGATTTGGAGTCAACATGGGCATAATATATAATAATAATAATAATAATAATAATAATAATTATTATTATTATTATTATTATTATTAATTTATTATTAGTAAGTGATAATAATTTGTAAACGCGGAACTTTTTATATATAAAATGGTAAAATGTGGGACTTTTATAGGTTACTGTAAAACCAACAATTTATTTCTCACAGTGAAGCCAGCAATTTACTCGAACAGGGGAGTGCGTAAATATGAAATCAATCTTACTAGTATTTGAGTTTTCATATTCTACTAAATGCAATTATACTTTTTGTGAAATTTCTTTCAAAACTATTTTTAACTAGGGGTCAAAAGCTTTATAATTTAACTGGTTGATACCTCATCTGAAATCAATAAAAAAAACTCTATATATCTAATCTTAACCAAAATGTGAAAGGTACAAAATGGATTTTTTTTCCAATAAAGATGTAAAATCAATATCAATAATTTCAGTATCACACATTTTCTCACTCTTTCTTACAATTATTCTATGTAGTTGATTGTGATAGATAAAGAGTAATAAATCCATATGAAAATGATAAACAGCCAATTATAATTTGTCATGTAAAATACTTAACAGAAATTATGTTGTGAAAGTTGTGTTCTTTGAACAACTCAACTAATATACCATATAATATTCCCTTTCCTCTATTCTATAATCTTTCATACATCTACTAGTTGCACCAGAAAATAATTTTGAAACATGCAAAAGCAAATAGAAAAAAGACAAAGTGGAAGATGTAGAACACCCAAAATCTCTGTACATGGATCTTTTACCGGCTTTACTTTAGCTAGTTCTCTTCACATCAAAGGCACAGGTCAGGTTTGTACATATGTAAGGGGAGACGAAATTTCAAAGTGGTACCTTCCAAGTTATGTACAATCTTGTTTGGGGTGGAAAGATTCCCAAAGATTGTAGAAAGGGAGGGGGAAATTTTCACATTTGGGGCACATCAGATACAGTTGAGTTCACGGACGCATTCACCACCCAATGCATTGTTAATTTGGAGAACTAACATGGAATTTCAAGAATTTAATCATAGCATAGGAATCATACAAAATCATTGGATTACTCATTGATGGTCAAACTTTTTTTTTTCTTTTCTTTTTCTTTCACACTACTAATATAACCATCTTGGGGTCAGGCGTCCAATGTCCAGTAGTACTGGACTCGTTAAGATGATGACATGTGTCCACTTTTGGACACATGTCACCATCTGATCGGGTCTAGTGCATTAGACCTAAGCCAAGTCCACTATCTTGTTTTAGCCTTGCTAGTCAATCCGAGTTCACCTATAATTGAACTAATTTACCATATTTTTTTAGTTTTAACCTATGACGTTCGTTTCTAATAATTGTGTTCATTATCATTAGACTAAGATACTAACCAGTTTTTGGTGTAAATAAAAATTGAACTCCAAAACGAAGATTGAACCCCAAATCTCATATTCAACTATTAAAAATTTTACCAATTAATTAGAACTTATTACCAATTTACCTTTTTGGATGATGGCAAAGATGGACTTACAAATTTCTGAAAAGAAAAAAGAAAAAAAGAGATGGACTCACAAATGACAAGGCAATGCAAATTGCCAAAGGCACCAAGCAAACCAACAGACACTTGGCTTTCAAAAAAAAAAAGTAAATTGCAATTAATATGCTTTCAATAGTTCCAAACTGAACCCTAAAGTTTAAAATTATTACAAATTTAACTTCAATTATTTCATTACTTTCAATCTGAACTCTAGACCTTTTAAAACTGCCTAGTAAATCCAAAAATCTAACACAAAACTTCAAGTTTTAAAATGATGGAGTATGATTTTCAAAGTTCACATTTCCATACGTTTCTACTTGAAAGTAGTGAAAGTGAAACTATAAAATTTAATTCATAACATTTTTAAACTCTTAGAATTCCCTTTTGAAATTTTAAACTTTAATTGAAATTATTCCTAAAACACAATTTTAAAATGTGATTTACCAAAAAAAGAATAAGGGGCATTATGGACAAACTGAAATGGGAACCCAACCCAAACTAAAGACTTTTTTTTTTTGGGAAGAAGAATCAAAACTAAAGTCTAAAGTCTGTATCTGAAACTTTTATTGACTCTTCTGCCGCTGCTTACTTTCCTCTTTCTTCTTTAGGTAATTCTCCAACCCCACTTACCCAAATAAATGTCTTAAACCTCAGACAACCATTAAACCCATAAAAAGTTTCCATCAATCTTTATGATTAATTGCAATATTTAAAAGTTCAAAAACTTATTTACTTATTTTACTTTCTTGTTCCTTTATTGTGGTAGTAGTAACTAGCAAATTAATTTTTTCTTTTCTTTTTAACCAAAAATACATTAAATCCACACCGACCCTAACAGTATAGAACCAGGGACACCCACATGACCCTGTCCTTTCTCAACCGTTTCCAGCCCTCTAAAAGAGAAATATTTGATGAAAGAATTAAATTATATTAAAAAAAAAAGTTTTGATTATTATTATTATTATTATTATTTTTCTCTTTGCTGATTTGTGGGGTCTCGGTTCCTCAATATATAGACCCTTTAGCACCCCCCATTGAGCTCTACCCCTTCTCTCACTCTTCCCCTCTGTCTCTCAAAGTCTCTCTTCCTCTAGGAGCCTCTCTATTTGGTTGCTTTATCAGAAATTTTAACTGATAAACCAAACCAACATTGCCATTTTTCCTCAAATTAAACCACATTTCTGTGGGGAGGCTAGTGAAGAGTTAAAGGTTTCTCCTTTTTTCTGTTATAGGAACTTGAAAAAGAGGAAAAGCAATCCCATATTGTAGTAATTTATATAGCATTTGTTACTGAACGGATCTGTCTCTGCATTTGGGTTCATTTTTCTCGAAATCTCTTTTGTGTTAATTGTCCATATGGAGAGTTTTGTGAGACTCATTTCCATGGTTCCTCTGTTTCTGCTTCTTGGGCTTCCTTTTGCTCTAGCTGGCCATGACTATGGTCAAGCTCTGAGCAAAAGCATTCTCTTTTTTGAAGCTCAGAGATCTGGTTACCTTCCTCACACCCAAAGAGTCACATGGAGAGCTAATTCTGGTCTGCAAGATGGCAAAGCTAGTGGGGTAAGCTCATTTCCCACATTAAAAACACAGTCTTTACATTTCCTTATTACAATTCAATGGGCTTTCAATGCAAAGTTTGAAACTTTACTCTTGAAAACGTGTAACAAGTTGTTGTATAGTACTAAGATGTATCAAAATGTGCAGGTGGATCTAGTTGGAGGGTACTACGATGCAGGGGACAATGTTAAGTTTGGGTTGCCAATGGCATTTACCATAACAATGATGTCATGGGGCATACTTGAGTATGGGAAGCAAATGGCTTCAAGTGGAGAGCTAAGCCATGCTATGGATGCTGTGAAGTGGGGTTCTGACTATCTCATTAAAGCACACCCAGAACCTTATGTTCTCTATGGAGAGGTACCTGTCACTTTCAAAGACCTCTCTTTCTTCCTCACTATTTTTCTCACACACAAAACCCAACTTCCGACTTTATCAAACATGATTTATTCTATCCCAACAGTTCCCTCTTAACCCCTCACTTTTTTGCTCAACTTGTTAGCATCACTTTAAATCGGTATAGTGGTTGATGGTAGCATCCCTAATTAAAAGAAAAATGAATTGTCCAAAAATTGGATTTTTTGATTGGTATAATGGCATCAACGACCAGTCCGTTTTGACCAGTAATAATAAAATATTAATTACTCCATAATCACTAGAACTGTATCACAAAATTGACATTTTTTTAGTACCTTTTTACTTTAGTTTTAAAATTAACTTTTTAATGTTATGGTTAGGTGGGAGATGGAAACACTGATCACTACTGTTGGCAAAGGCCAGAGGACATGACCACCGACCGCCATGCGTACAAGATTGACCCAAGCAATCCCGGGTCGGATCTTGCCGGTGAAACCGCTGCAGCCATGGCCGCCGCCTCCCTCGTCTTCCGCCACTCCAACCCTGCCTATGCCAATGAGCTCCTAAGCCATGCCCACCAGGTTTAAACCCACTCTATATTTTGATATTGCTTTTAATTTTGCTTTTTCATAACAAGTTAGAATAAGTTGCTCATAAATTCAAATGGGTCTTAATCACAATTTATTTGTTCATTAATACATGACACACATTTAATAAACATATTTTTCTTATAATCGATAAGTTATACACGCATCCAATAACAATAAACTTTGACCTTATATCATATTCACGTAGAACTCATTGGCTTGTTACGGTTTCTTAAAGAAGAAGAAAATTTGGTGCAAAGAAGAAAAGAAATTACGCTAAAACTAAAACTGTGTGGGTAGACTTTAGTAATTAGCTCTCCAAGAAAAGAAAAGAAACTGAGTGTGGACCACGATGGGTTCACACATATGGTTTGTGCGCTGCGCCCAATGTTAGCTAGGTGGGCTATGGTGAGCATAACTGACTGACGCAAATTTCAGTTTCAAAGCCTTTTTGCTTGACCTGCACGTGAAAATGGTTAGTCATAGTTAATTAGGCAGTTACGCTTGGTAACTTTTGTAAAAGCGGTCGTTGCCTTTGCCCATCGCTGCCATTTAATGTGGAATCTGGAGAATCAACCAGCTTTTACTTGTCTTGTAACCTTAATTGTTGACCCCTATTAATTATTGCGCAAATTACGAGACATGATGGGAAATTTCAGCACCCTAACTTGACAGTCGGTTTCAATTTTCAATACTTTTTTATTAAAGAAAATATGTGTGAGAGAAATTGAATCCCAAAACTTAATTTAATTGGAAAAAAAAAACAAAAAACAAAAAACATAATTTTCAATAGCTCATTCTATATACATGTGTTTGTTTACTAAAAAAAAAAAAAAAAGTCTATACATGTTTTGCAAGTTGTTTCTTGTATCCTGTCAAAAAAAAAAAAAAGTTTCTTGCAAAAAGATTTTAAGACTATTCCTTTTTTTTTTTTTTTGGAGAAAATTAAGACTATTCCTTTAAGCTATAACATTAAATCATTAAATAATAAGAGGTGTTCAATTTTTTTTTTTTTAGGCTTATAACAAATAGGGAGGAAATTTGAATCGAAATTATCTTTCATAATAGAAGTTTGAAATACCACAAAGTTGATAGCTGAGATGATTTTATAAATGCCCATGAAGTGAAAATGTGATTTCTGATCAAAGGTTCAAGAACATTAAATAATTTTAGGCTCCAAATATTCCCATTTTTATATGTTGTGAAAGGTAAAATTAAAATTTCAAAGCAAAGAGATTTTTTTTTTGGGGGCTGAATAAAAAGCAAAGTGAATTAAGTTTAAGTGAGAGATATCCCATATATGAAATTAAGAATGGGGGTTAGGCTGTTGAGTCTCATTTAATGTCACGTTGCAACTAGTTGTCTAGAAAAGGAAAGAATAAAAAGATAAGGTAAGGTAACCTTTTGAAGAAGACTTGCCTTGTTTGGATTTTTTTTATCGCTCCTCATTCAATTTTTCGTCACTCATTACTCATTATTTATCACTTAAAACACTCCAATCCATTTGGCACTATCACTCACTTGTCATCACTCAATATTTTTCAACTATTTGTGGGCCTCATACATTTAACTTGGTGCAGCTTTTATTTTATTTTATTTTTTTTCTTCAACCCCAGTACCCAGACTCACCGAACCCAATGAAAAAAAAAAAAAAAAACAGCCAACAGAAACCAGTGAAAGAAGAAGAAAAAAAAAAAAAGAAAAAAGAAAAAAGAAAGAAAGAAAGAACCCAGCCAACGGAGACAGTGGAGAAAGAAAGAAAAAAAAAATCAAAAGTTGCGGTTGACCTTGACAGTGGTTGTGTGTTTAATTACAAAAATATTATTAAAAACAGAGTTATGGAAACTAAAAACAGTTAAAATGTGTTTTCAGTTTTCATAACTTATCACTCAAAAATTAAAAAATTGAGTAATGGAAATAAAAATTAGAAACAAAGTTATTGAAATCCAAACAAACTTTTGAGTAATGGATCTTACTATTTTTAAATTATGAATTATAGAAACAGAATGATCAGTTATAGAAACTAAAAATCCAAACACCTCCTTGGCTTCACTCACTGAACAATAATAAGTAGGTGCACAATAAATTACACACCACTGTTAGAAGAAGAAGAAACTGGACCCCTACCAATACGATGTCGTTTCTTCATTAAAATTTAATGCATTTTCGGCGCACATTTTGGATCGTGGAAGTGGGGAGCTTTTGCCCGTCTATCACGGGCACTGTCTGCTACCGTACAGATTTACGTACTTTCAGATCTGAACCGTCCAGTTGTAACGATCCGTTAAAGTCGCGATGGTGATGGTCTTGTCACGTGAGAACTCTGTCGGTGCTCTTATAAAAGTCACTTATCCCCAAAACACCCTCACACTTCTCCTAATATTACATTACATGCATTACCTTTGCCATAGTATTTTTTTTTATTTTATTTTTTCTTATTCATAATTCTTTTTTTTTTATTTTTTTGGTCTTCAGCTATTTGATTTTGCCGACAAATACAGAGGCAAATATGATAGCAGTATTTCTGTGGCCCAAAAGTACTACCAATCCATCAGTGGTTACAATGTAAGTTTTTTATTTTTCACGTAAACCATGTGTTGTGTCACATAATTTTTAATTTTTAATAATGTGACATTAAATACACTTTAGATTTGTAATATCTAATCTGAACCATATATTGGATTGATAAGAGAAAGGTTTTGAATTAATTTTGAAGACTTGCTAATGCAATTATAGTGTATCTGTGGTTTGTTTATATTGATTTGATTTTTTTGGTGTGTAGGATGAGTTGCTATGGGCTGCTGCATGGCTGTACCAAGCAACTGACAACCAGTACTACTTGAACTACCTTGGCAAAAATGGTGATATTCTTGGTGGAACTGGATGGAACATGAATCAGTTCAGTTGGGATGTGAAGTATGCTGGGGTTCAAACACTTGTGGCCAAAGTAAATTCATGAACTGAACATTAACTACTTGATTTGCTTCTTCAAAAATATGTTACATGCCAATAAGGACTTCATTGTATGACAATTTGTTAATCAAAACCTCAACCATGTAACTGTAGTGAAAATTTGAATACCTCCAAGTGTATGACTAATTGGTTTTTCTATTCCTTTGCAGTTCCTAATGCAAGGAAAAGCTGGTAGCTATGCATCAGTTTTTGAAAAGTACCAGGAGAAGGCAGAATCCTTCATGTGCAATTGCCTTGGAAAGGGCAGTAAGAATGTTCAGAAGACTCCCGGTGGCCTTATCTTCCAACAGAGGTGGAACAACATGCAATTTGTGACTAGTGCATCTTTTCTGACTGCTGTTTACTCTGATTATCTTTCTTCTGCTGGAAGAAACATGAATTGTGCTTCTGGCAATGTTTCACCTACTGAGCTTATCTCCTTCTCCAAACAACAGGTAATTCAATCATATTGTGCAAATTCTACATTGTTTTTGTTGAATTGGGGCTTTGATTATATCACAAGTAATAAAGATTTGCACAAGTTAACACTACACAAAAACGTGTTATCAAGTTATGTGAAGCATATAATTGATGTTATGCAATGTTAAAACTCTCAGGTGGACTACCTTCTTGGGGACAATCCAAGAGCCACAAGTTACATGGTGGGATATGGAAACAACTACCCACAACAAGTTCACCACAGGGCTTCCTCAATTGTTTCCATCAAGGTTAACCCTTCATTTGTCAGTTGCCGAGGGGGTTATGCCACTTGGTTCAGCAAAAAAGCAAGCGATCCCAATCTCCTTGTTGGTGCAGTCGTCGGTGGACCTGATGCCTATGACAACTTTGCTGATCAAAGAGACAATTATGAGCAAACTGAGCCTGCTACCTACAACAATGCTCCTCTTTTCGGTTTATTGGCACGACTAAGTGGTGGTCATGGCGGGTATAACCAGCTCCTTCCAGGTAAATGCACTATAACATGATCATCTCTAAAATTCACTTTCTCACATTGCCTTATTATGAGCATTCAATCATGATAATTGATGGATAAATTTTCTTACAGCGGTAGCCCCATCACCTAAACCTGTTGTTACCCAACCAAAGCCAACTCCACAACCCAAAGTTACTCCAGCTCCAGGTACACTTTGACCTCTCATGGGCCTTGGAATTTACCAAATTTGTTTAGAGATGAGCTTAACTTCTTTTTAAGTGTGTATTGGAAAATAAGGTCTAACTGAGGATTATGTTTTGCAGCAGCATCTTCTGGCCCAATTGCCATAGAACAGAAGTTGACAACTTCATGGATTGCAAATGGGAAGAATTACTACAGATATTCCACAATTGTGACCAACAAGTCTGCTAAGACACTGACAGATCTCAAGCTTTCAATATCCAAGCTTTATGGTCCTATGTGGGGACTTACAAAGTCCGGTGATTCCTATGTTTTTCCATCATGGCTCAACTCTTTAGCTGCTGGAAAGAGTCTTGAGTTTGTCTACATTCATTCTTCTTCTCCAGCAGACGTATCTGTCTCAAGCTACACTTTGGCCTAAGAAACAAACTAAGATACACAAAGAAGGTTCACACAGTTTATTGGAAGGTTCACACAGTTTCTGGGGTTGTAATGTAAGAATTGTGCAGCTATACAAATGCAGTCCAGAAAGGTCTTTTTCTTTTTCCTTTAAAATTTTCATCTTTACTTGTTGATTTGGGATCTTAGTAGGGTTTTAGATGAAAGTAGGATAAATAAGTCTGAAGCTTGGAGGGAGAAAGGTGCGAAGAGACGGTTTAAAAAGTATGCTCATCCTCTTTCTTCTCCACTTCATTACTTATATAGAGTGATCTGAGAGAGGGGCAGTGAAAGAGTGACGACTGAAAAGTAAAGAAAATGACTTCTCAATATATTTCGAGTTTTTACTTTCTTTGTACTTCAAAGAAGCTTTGGGTGTCGGTTTTTGTTGTGATGATGTTGTAAGCTTTGCAACATTTCTTGTTTCCTATATGTTGTAAGCTTTGCAACATTTCTTGTTTCCTATATGTTGTAAGCTTTGCAACAATTCTTGTTTCCCATATGAATATAGTTTGAGTAACATTATCTCCATTTACTTGTGTAATTGAGAAATTGTGATGACTACTGTTAATGGCTTCATTTTGATTTCTTATGGTCTTATGGAGTTCATGAATTATCAATAGAGATAGTTACCAAGATATTGCTGATACCATGTTTCAAAATTAATTGCTTCTGTAGTAGTCCAATAATACAAGAATCCAACTTTTAGAAAAGGTATTGTTGGGTGCCTCTTCTGTTGAGCTGATTAGCTCAACAAAGACAATTAACAGATAAACACTCAATTAGTAACATGCCAATGCGATAATTACTTTTTCATGTGTGTATGCTGATTCATAAATTGCTGATACCAACGGGGAAAACTGAAAAGTTACATGTTGGGGTTCTATGCCAAACTTGATGAAAGAAGAAATTGTCTACACGAACAGGACAGATGGTATAACACATGTATTGCTCCTATATCAACACACTTGGAACTGCAAAGTGTGTTTATCCTTAAGATGACAGGAATCACTTAAATTCCCAAAACAGTCGGAAATAATTACCTTGAATTTGTGCTAAAACATTTTGGGTAAAAACTAATAAGTTACATGTTGGGGTTCTATACCAAACTTGATGAAACAAGTAATTGTCTGATTGAACAGGATAGACAGTATAAACACATATATCAACGCACTTGGAAGTTGGAAGTTGGAACTGCAAGGTGTGTTTATCCTTGAGATGACAGAAATCACTTAAATTTCAAAAACAATCAGAAATAATAATCTTGAATTCGTGCTAAAACATTTTTCTTCTGGTGACAAGGCATGTGGGTATTTATAATATACTCTTTAACGGGTGAGGATCAAAGCAATGGGCAGGCACTGGATTTGTGGCTTGTGTCAATCAATACCATTGCACCCAACAGGATGGTATCAAGAATTGTGAATGTGATTTTGGTGTCATTGGCTGCAAAAGCATCCTATATAAGGCCATCGGCTGTAAAGAAAATTATTTACAGAGTCACCAAAACTTGTCCAGAGATTCAGGCTTTAAAGGAAGGTTGTTGAGGAGAGATATGATCAAATTTGCAACCGTTTGATGACTCTATACAATGGGAATCTCTCAATATTGCATCATTCTTCTTTGATCTTGTTGAACCTTCTAAATAATTCGTATGGATTAGGCTTTCCATACATGCACCACTCGTTGAGAAGACAACAAGTGAGAAGCCTTCAATTTAGACCGAAGTTTAAGCCTAAATATTTAAGTTCGAGTTTATTATTTAATTCAAAAGTTCTTCATTTTTCCTCACGTGTATACCCAAACAGCCTGTACATTCATTTAACAACTCTAGCAGTACAACATTGAAGTTTACCAGAAAAAGAGATCAATGATATCCTATCGATAAAAGAGATCAATGATATCATATCTATATTAACAAGAATTGCAGTAGCTCTACTTCTTCAACTCCACTACTATGACATTGATATTGTCACTTCTTCAACTCCACTACTATGACACTGATATTATCATTGCTCCCCCGAGACATTGCCAGCTCTGCTAGAATTGCTGCAGCATCTCCAGCAGTACTTTCACTCGACACCTCTGAAATCCTCCGCTTGATTTGGCCATCAAGACATCTTCTTGCAACCTCGCAGGCAAACTCGTTTGAGACAACATCCCATAGACCATCACTGGCTATTACAAGGAAGTCATCTAACTCAGTTCGCTCTGTGACAGTGACCTCTGGTTCGGATATCACATATGGCCTCAAATAGTGATCTCCTGCATCATATCAAAGTCAAAACTATAATCAAACATATGAATATAGGAGGTGGAACAAGTACATACGTAACTTGAGCACATACCTATAGATCTTGAAGTAGCAAGTACACCAAGGACACGAGAGCCATTCCAATTTAAAATCCTTCCTCCTGCTGCTTCCACTCTCTCCATTTCATCAGCTCTGTCCGGCTGCACAAGAAGTAATTGTGATTCCCATTAGTTTATCCTAAGAAGGTTTCAAATGAATGGCTCAAGATAAAGTTCCCAGTTGCAACACTGCGCAACGATAGGATTCTACAAATTTTGTGGGTTTACCTTTGACAAGGGTGTTTTCAGAAAGAAGTAAACTCGTTACATACAAGGAATCCGACGGCTCCATTTAGCCCGTCAGCTTCACATGTATATACAGAGGTACGAAAGTGACAATGCCATTGGCCGACGACCCCACTTCAATACCCGACGACATCTACATGAAACGACGGAACAAGAGGCCGACTTGAAGAAAGAGGCAGACGGGAATAAAGAAGCCAAAGGGAATAAAAGAGCGTGACGGGTCCAACGTGGCTTTGCTTGGCCTCCACGAATATCTATGCAAAGAAATATCTTGTACCCTACGGTTAACCCTAATCAAGAAAATCCCTATAAGGAACGGATCCCGCAAAATATATGCATTAATGAGAATCTACCCTACAATGAAAAAACCCTCTACCAAAAAACAAATGTCAACTTTACGCCACTATAAAAACCCCAAAGCCCTTACAAATTGAGGTACGTATAATTGACCGTAATTCTAGCACTCTAGAGTTGTGAAAGTTCTCTAACTTAACTTTCAGAGGGTATTTGATCAGTATCACACCAGTACTCTCTACAAGATCTTCTTTATTTCTGTTTCGCAGGTTCTGTCTAGAGTGAAGACTGCGTGGCTGATTGACGATTTTTGGCATCATCAACCTCTTTGCACTTGTTACCTTTAATTTTAGTTGCATACAAGTTGTATGCAAGCCTATGCACAGACCACACGTCAAGGGAGTGGGGGTCTATTGTCCGTCCCATCTCACCCCCTTCCTTGATATGTCTGTGAAAAAGATTTATGCGAAACTTTTGTGTAAAGCACAATTCACTTGTTATAGCTATTAGGAAAACAGAGAAAGAAGATTCTGGAATTGAAGAATTTTTGTATATTGCATTAATTGAAGAACCATTACAAAGCTATGTATATATATACAAGGGAAAAGAAAATAGGGGAAGCGAAATAATTAACTACCAGAATTTCCTCAAGCCTAACTAATAGAACTAACCACACACGTGCTATCCACGTGCTAATTACTAAAACTTATATACAGTATTACAAAGCTACATGTCGTATAGTTGTATAGTATAAAATAAAACAAATGCTGTTCACTATTGTTTAAGTAGATTTGAGAACTTTCTTCTTCCCTTGATCTTTGATTTTGTCATGATCCTTTCTATCCTTCTTTGTTAACACCCCCCTCAAGTGGAAGAAGGGCATGCATATTGACCATATTCAACTTGGACACAAAAAAAGAAAATTGATGAGCATTTAAGGCCTTTGTTAACAAATTTGCAATTTGGGAATTGGTTTTAACATGTAACATTCAGATAAACCCTTCCAAAACCTTATCCCTCACTAGGTGACAATCTATCTCAATATGTTTTGTTCTTGCATGGAAAACTGGGTTTGCAGCAATGTGAAGAGCTGCTTGACTGTCACGGAACAGAAGAGCTGCTTGAGGATGCTTAACTTGAATATCACTAAGCAAATACAAAAACCAAATGACTTCACAAACAGCTACTGTCATGGCTCAATACTCTGACTTTGCTAAGGATCTTGAGACTGTTTGCTTCTTTTTAGACTTCCAGAAGATTAAAGACTCACCAAGAAAGACACAAAACCCAGTTACAGACCTTTCAGTGTTAGGACAGGCAGCCTAGTCTGCATCTGTGAAGGCTTTTAGGTGCAGGTCTGACTTGCTTGAAAAGAATAGACCCTGACCTGGTGTTGCCTTGAGGTACTGCAACACTTTATTGGCTGCATTTAAATGTGGTTTTCTAGGATATGCCATGAATTGACTCAATCGGTTCACAGCAAAAGTGATATCAGGTCTGATTATGGTTAAGTACAAAAGCCTTCCTATAAGCCTCCTATAAGAGCTAGTATCTTGCAAAGCCTTACCTTCATATTTACTAAGCATGACATTTGGATCCATTGGAATCTTAGCTGGTTTACACCCCATCATGCCAACATCATTCAATGGATCTGGTATGTACTTCCTTTGACACAAGCTAATGCCACTTGCTGTCCTTGCCACTTCAAGACCCAAAAAGAACTTTAAGTCACCTAAGTCGTTCAATTTAAATTGTTGATCAAGAAGAACCTTTAACTCATCCATTGCCTGCTTGTTGTCGCTAGCAATTAAAATATCATCAACATACACTAAAAGAGCAATGAACGAAGTAGAAGTCTTCTTAGTAAACAAGGAGTAATTAGCTCTAGATTGTGTAAAGCCTAGCATGAGTAAAGCAGTGGAGAACTTAGAAAACCACTGTCTGGAAGCTTGTTTCAGACCATACAATGATTTAACAAGCTTACATACAAGCCCCCCCTTCTGCTGTGGAAGCCTAGTAGAAGGGCCATATAGACCTCTTCCTTCAAATCACCATGAAGGAAGGCATTGTTCACATCAAGCTGGCATAGATACCAGCCTTGCACAATAGCTACTACAAGGAGGCATTTGACATAAACCAACTTAGTAACAAGAGAAAAAGCCTCTAAATAGTCAAGGCCTTCCTTTTGAGTGAAGCCTTTAGAAACCAACTTGGCATTATACCTCTCCACACTCCCATCAAACTTATATTACACCTTATACACCCATTTACATCCAATAGTCTTCTTATGAGAAGGTAAAGGAGTGAGAACCCTAGTATGGTTAGCTTCAAGGGCAGAAATCTCAGCAGTCATAGCTTCTCTCCACTTGGGATCCTTAACTGCTTGGTGATAGAACTTAGGCTCCTCAATGGATGAAAGCATATTACAGAAATGCGAGTGTTTAGGCGATAACCTGTAAGAAGACAAGTAGGAAGACAAAGGATGGATAGTACTAGAAGAGACTTGATTACATTGGTAAGCATCTAAATAAGCAGGCTTATGACTGACCCTAGTAGATTTTCTAAGGGAAACAGGCTGATCAGGAGGCAAAGAAGGGGAAAGATCAGGTAAAACAGCATGATGAACAATAGACATGGAATTGGACTAATCAGGCAACACAATAGGTTAATCAATAGGTTGATCAACAGATATGGAAGGGGACTGATTAGGGATAGCATCACGTTGATCAGCAGGCAAGGGAATTGGTAAAGAACCAACTAAAATGGAAGAAGGACTAGATAAGGTACTCAGAGGTGTACCTGCACTCAAAGGTGTACTTGCAAAAACAAACCCAGGACTAGAGGAAACATCAAAGTCAGGATTACAAGAAGCAGGTAAAAGGATTGACAATGGAGGTGACTTGGACAACAAAGACTTATAAGATGGAGAAAAATGAAAGACTGATTCATGAAAAATAACATCTCTAGAAATAGAGATCTTCCTAGTATGCAGATTAAGGACTTTGTAACCTTTTATATTGAAAGGGTAACCAAGGAAGACACAAGGAAGTGCTCTAGAGTCAAATTTCAACCTATGAATAAAAGGAGTAGATATAAAACATAAACAACCAAAGACTCTAAGATGATCAAAAGAGGGTTGTTCATGATAAAGGAGTTCAAAAGGAGACTTCTTGTGTAACAAAGGGACAGACAATCTATTAATGAGGTAGGTGGCAGTGAGGATGCGATCACCCCAATAAGCAGAAGGAAGATTGGATTGGATTTTAAAAGACCTAGCAACATTTAAAAGATGTTGGTGCTTCCTTTCAACCACAGAATTTTGTTGTGGTGTATAGGCACAACTCTTTTGATGCACAATACCAAGAGCACTATAAAAATCAGGTAAAGAGAACTCAAAGGCATTGTCTGATCTGATGGCTTTAATACCAGTGTTAAATTGGGTGTAAACCATGTTATAAAATGAAGTTAAAAGATGTTTAACATCTGATTTAACTTTCATGAGGTACACCCAAGTAGACTTAGTAGCATCATCAACAATTGTAAGGAAAAACTTAAAATCATCACGAGTGCAAATAGAATATGGATCCTAAACATCCACATGAATTAAGGAAAAGGGTTCATTACACAGATTATTGTGAGAAGGAAAAGGCAATCTCTTTTGCTTAGCCAAAGGGCAGATGGTACAAACATCAGTACATTGAGCAGAAAAAAAAGGCAATACATTTTGTAAAACAGACATTCGACTCAAAGATGGACAGCCTAATCTAAAATGCCACAAGATTGACATGTCTTCAGTAGAAACAGAAGAAGAAAAAACTAACTTGAAGGACTTGTGAATGGAAAGATGATCTGATAGAGAAGGTGTAGTCCTGGAAGTACTCTTCTGTAGCAGATAAAAACCATTATGGACTTCACCCACTCCAATCGTCTTCCAACATAAAAGGTCCTGAATGAAACAATATTGAAATAAAAACACAAGACACATAGGCAATCTTTGAGTAAGTTGACTGACAGACAAGAGATTGAATGAGAAAGAAGGAACACAAAAGACATGATCAAGAATAAGAGAATTAGAAAGTTTAACAATGCCAACGTGAGTGACATGTGCTGATTCACCATTAGGCAATTCAACAACATAATGAGAAACAGTGGTATAAGACTAAAAAGAGAGACAGAACAAACTATATGATCATTTGCTCTTGTATCCATGACCCAAGTATCAACACCAAAGGCAGTTCTGTTCACAAGTTTAGCAGAAAATATGGAGTGCTTGAGATTACCTGCTAGAGGTGTGGACTGAGAACATGAAACTTGATTGAAAGCAACATTATTTGCCATTGCAACAGTGTTGGTCTGAGCATCAGTCCCTCCAATCATAGCAAGTAATTTCTGACATTACTACATTGTAAAAGGAAAGGCTTGTTGAGTGGTAACGACAACAAATTCTTGAGCAGCATCAAAAGATGAAACTTGATTAGCCCTTGGCTTGGTCTTGTAGCCAGGGGGATAGCCATGGAGCTTGTAGCACTTCTCCATGGTGTGACCACGCAATCCACAATGGCTGCAAGTGGGCTTTTCCTTACCTTTCTTGAAGATCTCGGAATCAAGATTCATGGTCTTTGCTGCAAGTGTTGTGGACTCCACAAAAGGACCATTGTTGCTACCTTGCCCAACTAATCTTTGCTTCTCATCTTGAATTAGCAAGGAGTACACTTTCTCAACAGATGGAATAGGATCCATCAACAAAATTTGTCCTCGGATGTGAGAGAAAGAATCATTGAGACCCATCAGAAATTGCATAACAGTTTCTCTGTGATGAATATTAGAGATCTTCTCATTCACATGGCACACACACTTCTCACAAGAACAGGTAGGAAGAGGTTCAAAATTCTATATTTCATCCCACAGAATTGAAAGATTAGTGAAGTACTCAGTCACAGACAGCTCACTTTGAGAAAAACTTGCTAGATCCTTCTGCAATTGATAAAGCCTAGGTCCATTACCCTGAGAAAACATGTTCTGAAGCTTCTTCCAAAATTCCTTAGCAGTCTTACGATACACCATGCTTGTGGCAATCCTAGGAGAAACACAATTAATGATCCAAGAAACTACAATATCATTGCATCGTGCCCAGCTTTGAACCAAGAGAGGAACTTCCTCCATGGCTGAAGTCAGAGAAGCTAATCCATCAATCAACCAGAACTTGTTCTTGATCCTAAGAGCTCTCTCCATAGATCATGCCCATGTAGGATAGTTCTCACCTCCAATCGATGGTTGTGAAACTAATATCGCACCAACGCTTTCAGCATGATGAAGAAAGAATGGATGTGATTCGTCAATGGTGATGCTTGTAGAAGCTTGATCAGAGGAAGCCATTGATGAAGCTTCAAGATTCTGAAGAAAAAAACCCTAACTTTTGGGAAAAAGGAATTGAGAAATTTGTTTGAGAAACTTAAGCGGAAGCCAAAAATTGCTCTGATACCATATTAGGAACACAGAGAAAGAAGACTATGGAATTGAAAAATTTCTGTATATTGCATTAATTGAAGAACCATTACAAAGCTATGTATATATACACAAGAGAAAAGAAAACAGAGGAAGCGAAATAACTAACTACCAGAATTTCCTCCAAGCCTAACTAACAGAACTAACCACACACGTGCTATCCACATGTTAATTACTAAAAGTTATATACAGTATTACAAAGCTACATGTCATATAGTTGTATAGTATAAAATAAAACAAATATTGTTCAATGTTGTTTAAGCAGATTTGAGAACTTTCTTCTTCCCTTGATCTTTGATTCTGTCATGATCCTTTCTATCCTTCTTTGTACCATCTTGATAATAGCATTATGTTGCAACAAATCAATAGCACCTTAAGTTACTGAATAAGAAAACAAAGGTTATACTACATAGTACTATACTTGGTCTACTTCTATATATTGGTTCACCACATCATCTTGACATCACAACATGCAAAAGAAAACTGCAGAATGATTCATATTGTGATACTGCTACATTCAATTCCAATGAAATTGTAATCTGCTATGTGGATTTATTAAAGCTGCTTAACACACACACACTTGTCTCCGTCAATGCAGACTCAAACAATGAATTATAGCGTTGCATAACAAACAATTACTGCAACAATGACCAATTCAAAGAAGAAAAAAAGTGAGAAAAGAAGAATTTTAACACTTATAGGGACATTTTCATTGGAATAAGCTCCATAAAGCACACACCTTTTGGTTTTCCAATATTTTAGGTTACTAAAACCTATAGTCATGCTCTGAATTCTGAAATGCTGACAAAATTTTCCCATTATGTATCCTAGCATCTTACAGTGTAAAGGTGTTGACTTCTAAGCTACTATCAGCTAAAAATATAAGCGTATTAGATACAGTCTAATGCTTGATGAATTTCAAAATTGTGATGGTAGCATTATCTGGAACTGAAAATTTGCAATGACAAGCCACTTTGTGGGTGTGAAATGGTAATCCCTGTAGATTGGCAAACTCAACTAGAGACCCAATATCGACCCTAGTCTTAAACGGCTCCCTCAACCACCTTTTTTTTTTCTTTTTCTTTTTTAAATCATTGCAGTTCACCTGAACTATATATATGGTCCATACCGATACCTTGATAGAAATTACCATCCGAAATCAAATTCATACAGTTTTCCCCCCCTAAAATTTATATCGGAATCAAATTAATATTAAATAAATATATAAGCTATTACCTTAATTCTTTTTCTTTCTTATACCCGCATTAATTAAATCTCATCTTTAGCAGTGTTTTTCTCAAACAATAAATCTATTGTCACAGCAAATTTCACTCCTTCTTTTCTTTTCTTTTTTTCCCCAGAACGATTAAGGTGACAAATTAGAATTATTATAAAAGTGATAATCTCATATGATTGTGAAGTTACAATAAATATCATAAAACAGATTCAACATTTTTTCAAAAAAAATTTCACAATGGTTAAAGTAGTGGTCGACCTAAGTAATGGGACAACGAATGTGAAACATTTCACCTATTGTGAAGTTCATTATATGTCCGTGACATTACTAAATTACTGATCCGTTTGGATTAAAAGAGAGCAAGAGAGTAGAGTAAACTCATTAGAATAGAGTAAAATTGGCCAAATATTAACTTATTTTTAGCTAACTTTTCTTTGCCCCTTCAATCCAAACGGACCCTACAATTTGCCACGTTTGTTAAATGGTGAAAAGAAAGAAAATGAAATTTGTTTTCTATAGCATTTCACACATAGGAGCCACTTCACCTTATGATCACGTGACAGTGGCACGGCGACACCGCCGCGACACAGGACAGCTCTCGAGTCTCCACAATTAGCCACCACTACCTCCTCCTTCCCAACCACCACCACCACCGCCGTGGACCCCACCATCTCCACCTTCGCCGCACCACCACCTCCAGTCCTCACCTCCTCATCCATCTTCCAAAAGCACGACCTCATCACCTTCTCCCACTCCACCACCACTCCCCCTCCCTCCTCCTCCACCACCACCACCACCTCCTTCTCCAGCAGCGCGTGCATCCTCTCCTTACACGCGCTCGCCACCCTGGCCCCACCGTGCCCATCGTACACTCCGAAAAAATCGTACGGGTTTCCCGCCACGGAAACAAACTCGTGCACCACCTTCACCGCGTCCTCCATCACTCGCTGCCTTCCGATCACCGATATCGAACCCGAAAACAACTGCGAGTTGAGCTTTACGACGCCGTTTTTGGCCTTCGGTTCTCTCTTTCTTTTCTTGTGTATAAATCCATCCATTTTCACATTATGACTTCTTCTTTTTTTTTTGGTGTGACAGCAATCCGAACGAGGCTTTAGGTGTGGATTCAAATTTAAAGAGAAAGGGACTGAGGGAAATCTGAGCCTTTGAATGAAGTGACCGTTTGGATGCGCGCCACCTGTCGTCGTTGGACGGCGGTCTTTTAACGGGTGAGGTTGGATTTTTTTTCGGGTTTAAGGAAGACGTGGACGAATGTGATTGTTTCGGAGTGTACACGCGGCATGATATCGAGTGCATGTGATTGGGAATTTTGGCGGGAGATATGATTTTGGGTGATGTGGTATGGACGTGTGGTTTTTAGAAAGATAACGTGGCGTTTTGGGATTGAATGCGGTGCAGTGGCCAGTGGTCACCACTGCCGCACTGCCACTGCCTGCCACGGAAACATCTCAAAAGAAGAGAAATACTGGGGACTAGGGGTGCGCTATATTTTTGCAGCAATAGTAACAGGATAGCACGTGCCGGCAATTCTTAACAAATTATAGAATTATTTTAAGAAAAAAAAAAATTTTATCAGTATTTTAAGAAAATTTTTGTGAACCAAAAAAAAAAAAAAAAGTGTTCAAATAGATTTTTCTATTTTTCATAAAAATTTATTAAAATTTTTTTAAATAGTTTATTAAGAACACCCATTAACATAACATTTGCTAATAAATTATTTTTTAAAAAAATTTAACACCGCTTTCATTGAAAATATAAAAATCTATCAAAATAATTATTTTACTTTTTAAAATTAAATTAATTAATTAATTAAAATTATAAATTTATTATTAATTAATTTACTATTTTTAAAATTAAATTATAATTTTTTTTAGAAAAAATAATTATAATTTTCTTTCCCATTAAAAGTTTGTAAAAAATATTCTACACCAATGCATCTAGAGTATTTGTTAACTTTTCCCAAAAGTGGTGGCTTAAATAAGAGCCCATAATAAGATATTATAGGCTAAGATTTGTTATAAAAATGTTGTAAATACAAGTCAATAATATATTGTCATTTAAGATTTGTTGTGAATATAGAGCATTCCTTTGAAAAGAATCTTAAAAATAATGACAAGGTTTTGTGTTATGAGTAATGTTGAATCTACAAAATTTTCATAACAAATCTTAAGTAGTAAGCTATTATGAATTGTTAGTTTGTTACAAAAATAATATTAGTGATGAGTCTAGTTTAGAACTAGTAAATGTCATTTAAATTTGTTATTAACATAGTATTACTTTTTGTGTCATGGGCAAAAGTACACTTTTTTTTAAAGTAATGTTACACTTACAAACTATTTTACAATATTTGTACAAACTATTAATATGACCAACTTTTTACAGTTCTCATTTAAACTCACCATTAATATCATTTTTTCATTTACCAATAATCACTCGCCACATCCACAGTTTGTAAAAAAATTGGTATCACTAGCATTACTTTTTTTTTTTTAATATACAATATATAAATTATACTCTACCATAATCTAAGTGTATATGTGTATGAAGTACCATGGTGGAGACTTGAACCCCGGCTCTTGTCCCCCACACCCTACAACAACTTATACTTGTGAAGAGACTATCTCACCAAGGGTATGCGATGGTAAAAAATAATTTTTTTTTTTAGTAATGCTACAAAGATAAACTATTTTACAACATTTTTACAAATTATTGATGTGACAAATTTTTACTAGTCTAATTTGAGCTCACCACTAATATCACATTTTTATTTACTAATAATTATTTGGAAAATGTTAAAACCACATTAGCAGTTTGTAAAAATAATGTAAAATAATTTGTGTCTGACCATCTGTAGCATTACTATTTTTTATTTTTTTATTTTTTAAGATAGAAGCAGAGCAATATCTTCAAAAGATATATTTCTATTGGAACCATGATATTTCTTTAATAAAGGCAAAGGAGAGCACTAATATCAGTATGCAATGTCATTAACTACCAAATAATATCACCACATACACTTGATGCGATGGTTACTTTATAAGTATATGTACTTGTAGGGTGTAGAGGACAAGGGGCGAGGTTCAAGTCTCCAAGAGTTTCACACACATATACACTTAGATTAAGCTAGAATAGAATTTCTATCTTGTATAAAAAAAAAAATTAAAATTATCAAATAATGATTATTTCTTGAAGTTTTGAATTGCATTACGATATAAATATTCTATTTTTGGGAATTCAACAATTATACAAAACATTTTTTTTTTCTTTTCATTGCTTAAAAAAAAATTCTTGAAACGAAGAATGTGATAATTTGATGGTACAACTATATTTTTGCAAGCCAGGGTTACCCATGAAATATCCGCCATTTGTTGAAGCATGTCATTTGCAAAAAATTAAAATGTCATCATAAACTCCACACTTGAAACTCGAAAGCCCTATAGTTTTATATAATTATAATTATTATTTTTTATGGATAAAAGATAAAAAGGCCCCAATTGAAATATATATATATATATATATAATTTAACTGTTAAAGCTAAAATCCAAAATGTGGCATGTGACAAATTTTTTTTTGGAGAAATATGACAATTTTATTTGAGTTGGAAATTTGGGCTTGAGTCAAGGTTTCATACAGAGGAAGATGGATATAAATTGAATTCATACGTGGGTTACAAGTATTGGGCTAGTGCCTAGTAGCTTTTGGTTTGTTGCAATGCTTATGGCTTCAGGCTTATGGGGATTTGAAATTATTAAAGCGATAGCTAGTAGAGGAGTCATCAACCACTGAAACCGATGAATTTGACAGATCTAGAAAATAACAATTCAGAGCTTTATAAAAAGCATACAGTAATAGAAGTCCCAGTGGGCACCACGCGTGGTTTGGGTAGTACACTTTGGCCGAGCGGACAAGGCATGGGAAATGAGTCGTCACCTAATTTTATGGTCTAAGATCCATGAATATAGTGCCCTTACGTGGAAAGACTTGATCTTACTACCAGAATATGGATTCTGAGTTTAGGTATAGTCTTGAGAAGGTGTTAGGCACTCAAAACCGCCCGACCTGTGAGTCGACTTCCGCTTATTATGTCTTACGTCTTAATCCTATTAAAGGCACACTTAACATTGCATCTTAAACACAGACACACTAGAATATATCTAAACATACAACATGACATTTCATCCCAAAACCTAACATATATCTATCATGCTTTTCATATCATCACAAACCTTAGCATACATCTATCATGGTAATCATCTCATCCAATGCAGCAAACAAATCAAGACAAGATCATAGGCATGGCAACAAGGTATCAATCATCAAATATATCCCAAACAACTAGACATGAAATCAAGCATTAAACAAACATATTCATTATGTTCATCAACCAAAATGCATGTTCATGTGAATGCATGACTTACCTCACTTACCTTATTGCATCACAGCACCCATGCATCAATGGATGGACATATGAATGCATGTTCATGGTATTAAAGCAAGAAATAAATGAAAACCCCAATCTAGCATGTTAAAGACAAACAAACAATTAAACAGAAGAACAGAGACTTAGAAAGCATAAAAATGAACAAAACAAGGGCATATGATATGAAAGAAACAAAGAAGCAAAAGTAGAAAAACTCAGATTAGGGTTTTTGGGTACAAGTACGAGTGTGCATACATAGGCCTGTGTATGTAGGCCAATTGTATGTGTGGGGGTAAGGGCCTAATTTCGTATGGTGGGCCTTAGGCCTTATCTAGGCACGTGAGTGTGTCCGAGGAGGTAAGAGTAATTGGTAAAGACTCCAGGTCTAGAGTAATATATAGGGAAAGAGCGAAAGAGGGATAGTCCGAGGAGTAATTCCTCCTCGGAAATGATCAACATGGGCCAACTTGGTATTTCATCAATTCAGGTGATCTTCCAGGAGATTTCCACGATAAGGATGAACCTCATGCACAAGCAAGAACGATAAGAACTCAGAAATATCTAAAGGAAAAATTGCTACTATCGCATTAAATGCACTGCAACTGCTCTTCTCATCGCATTTATGTGGAGAAAACCCTTTGAACAGTGTAACCTCAACTACTGCAACTCATATAAAACCAAAAAAGGTGTCTGATAGGACAGAGACTCAAGTGGAGGGTTAGATGATCAACAAGTGTAGGATCAAGATGGTTAGAAGTGAGCTATATAATGTAAAAGATCTCCCATGAAAGGGGGATCGAAAAAAAGAAAAAGAAACAAACCATTGTAGCATTTAAGCAGTATGAACACTCAATTCTATTGATTAATATCATGTCTTATCTCCTCAGACAATAATTTTGTTCATGTTTATATGTCTTGTTTATTTGTTCATCTTTTAACTTCATACTAGCCGTTGTCAAATTCGCAAAAAGCCTAATTCTTTCACCAATTCTCTACAAATTTATTGTATTGGGCTTATTGGGCCGACTTCCCATACCTTTTGGGCTTAGGCTGTAAACCGTGACCCTACAGTATGCATACGCATACTTCGAGCCTGCGTACGCATACAGAAACATGTGCATGCAGACATGCCATAAAGAACCCTAACCCAGAAAACAAGAACATAATCTAAGAAACAACAAATCTAACAACCTAGCATGCTTTAAAACATAAAACAACTAAAACCTAAACTAAGCAAACACAAACAAAGCAAGGAAGCAAAACTAAAAAGAGATTAAAAAGAAAAAATGAAAGAAATTAGGTTAGAACTTATACCTCACAACAAAAAGCTCTTTGGCTTGATTTTGACCGCCCCTCAGTCAAATCTATTCATAACCAAACAAAAATGATTAGTAAACTTCAAAACTCAAAGATCAAGACTAGAAAAGGTCCCAATCAAAATAAAATTGACTTGAGGATGTTTTGTGAAAAACTTCATCTTGATTCACTAGACTATTTATAGTGAATCTTAGGTTTTCCCTTAGGGTTTTCTGTGTGTGTTTGAAAATGTACTATGTATAACTTTATATGGTGAGAAAATAGGAGTTTGGAACAGCTTCCAAACGATGTGAGATTCATTCCAAACCTCAACATTAATGCAGAAAAACTTGTCTTTCATAGTTTCTAGAATTCTATCTGCGTGCGCAGGTCCGTGCTTGTGTATGCATGCAGCAGACCTACGTACGCAGGCCAAACCTCAACCAACTTTGAGACTTATTTTCAAAAAATAGATTTATTTGCTCATAAAAAATTATATTTTCCATTTTGACATCTCTTAAGTTAATTTGTAATCTGATTAGGCCCCAAACCAACTTTGAGACTTAAAATTTCAGCATCATTGAGGAAAGGGAGTCCGAGTCGTAAGAAATACAAAATACGATGTTTACTGTCCTTATCCAATAAGAATTTTTAAAAAAAATTGTTCTCTCTCTTTCTGAATTTTATGTTGTGTTTACAGTTTAGAGAAACTGCGAAAAGGATTACTATGTTAGTAACTTTCACCAATTATGAGATGCCACTTTAATGTACAAATTGGCAACAGCTTTGCATTTTGTGCTAATATACTACTCATTATTAGGGTCGTTTAACGGATTTTTTTTTTATATAAATATTTGTTAATGGATAATTTTTTTTTAAAATTTAATATAATTTTTTTTGAAAAATATAGAAGGCGTTCAAAAAATTAATTTTTTTATTAAAAATATTTTATAAACCAATGCACATACGCAATAAAATAGCAGAGCCGCAAAAGCATAGAGTTCTTTTTTAAAAATACTTGGCTGTGTCCTATTGGTTTTGGTTGGCGGTGTCAACTTCTTGGGCTTATAAGTTTCTTTTTGGTCTTGTGCCCTTTCTTTAGGAAGAGCCCGTTGAAAGATATTTTGTGCCATGTTTATGGGGATGCGAAACGTTGGAACTTGAAAGCCGCAAGAATGACTCATCAACCATTTCGCTTCCTCAGATTCTCATTTATTTGGCGACATGCAAACAAAGTAGCTCACTCTTTTTATCTTGAGAAGTTTCGGAGTATATCATTTATCGGTAATACCAATTTAATATTTATTTTGATATTTTTTACTCAATAAAAAAGTAACACATGTTTTAAAAAATTATATCAGATTACTCCAATAAATAATTAATTTATTTTTCGGATAATATAGAAGATTCTAATTTATTTATTAGAGTAGACTAATGTAGTTTTTTGAAATATGTATCACTCATTTATTGGGTAGGAAATACCAAAATAGATGCTGAGTTGGTATTACTAAAACATGATATATTTTCTCTTTTATCTGGTGCTAGGTTGTCTTCAAACTTAACAATTTGGAAGGAAGAGGTTCTATCTTATGTTTGCGTATCAGTTGAACAAGCCGATTTGGCTAATACTCATCAATGTAATTCTTGTCCTGTTTTTGAAAAAAGTTATTGAAAAAAAAATTTAAGGGCAATTGCACCTGTCAATGTAAAATATAAAAAATGGTTAAGTCATTAAATTAAATTATTGGTTACTCCATTTTTTTTTATTAAGTGGGAGGACCATTAAACACTATTGACAACATTATTCTCTACATACATAACAAAATTTCTCATTAATATAAGATGAAGTTTTAATCCGAAAGATCAACTCACAACTCCCTCAAAAAAAAAAAAAAAAAAAAAGATCCATTCACAAAGGCATCTCTCTCATAACATGTAAAAACCATATGCGTGAGATACATATCATAGGAGTCCTCTATCCCAACATTTGTAATAAAAAATAAATTTAAAAATTATAAAAAAAAAACTTTTTTCTTGCCACCATTATTAATCAAAAATTTTAAATTATCCAAATTTTGGCTACTTGGCTAAGAAGAATAGATGGGTAAAAGAAATACAAACTAAATAGTAAAATAAGTTCACAAAACTAATCTTCTTAATAAAACACAAAAAGACAATAAATTAATAAGTAATAACTTCCCTCCCACGCATAAAAAATTACTAAACAGAACAAAAGTCAAGGCTGAAGAACAAGAAAAGAAGCTCAGAACAGAGAGAGAGAGAGAGAGAGAGAGAGAGAGAGAGAGAATGGGGAGCGAATTGGTGAGACTGTGCATTGAAGCGGCGTGCGAGAACACAGAGAGCGTGGAGAAATGGCGGAGGCAGAGGCGGAGTTTAGAGCGATTGCCTTCTCACCTCGCTGACGCTCTTCTCCGCCGCCTCATCCACCGTCGTCTCCTCTTTCCTTCGTTACTCGAGTACCTCTTCCTCTTCTTTTCTTCTTTCAAAATTCTGAGTAATTTGAGTTATCACTTAATGAAATCGATGATAAACTCTCAAATTTTATCTTCATGTGTGCGATTATTCGAATCTGGACGCAGTTAGGGAGGAGATAATTTAGGATTTTACCGTATCATTAATCATTTTCTTTTCCTAGATTTTCTTGGCAACCAAACAGATCATTACGTTAGTGTTTGATTTTCATGCATCAGAGACTAGTGTGGTTGTCGCTTGCTATATGTGTCTCATTTATTAATTTGAAATTATTGTAGCTGAATTGATGTGTAATTTGCTTAGAATTAGGGTTTAGAATCTTTGGAAATGAATCTCTCAATGTCAGCCAGAAGATCAAATAGATTTTTCTATAGCTTGTATTCGTGAATCGGAGGCAAAGAAAGAAAATTCAGATTAAAATTTTGGCATTTTTTTTTTGGTTAGTTTCGGCCTTTTCGTATAACTCAACTCTCAAGTAGTTAAGCAAATCTTGGTTAAGATCATCATTCTGTTCATCACAACAAATCAGGAAACATAGGTTCTTATACGATGACGAATTTTTTTTCCTTTTGTCTTGTAAGATTGTAGTGTTTATCTTATTAAATTTGGTTACTGTAAGTTATTTATTTATTCATTTTATTTTTTAATATGTGCGAGATTGGTCTTTGCTAAACTAGATTTGGTTGGGATTGTAGAGTTTTCAAACATAGTGTGGAGAAGATTGATCTCAAAGGCGAGAACTCTGTGGATGCCGAATGGATGGCATATTTAGGAGCGTTTCGTTACTTGCAGTCCTTGAATGTTGCGGATTGCCATAAAGTTACTAGTTCAGCTCTTTGGCCTATTACAGGTATAGTTAAGAAAAAAATTATCGTATATTTGCAAGGAAGGGTTTTTTTGGGTCATATATGTATATGTAATGTTTCCTACCAATCACCTTCCCCAAACCCTGCAAAAATGGGAGCTTTGTGCACTGGGTATGACCTTTATAAGGTGTTAAGACATATTTGCCTTTAATTCTCCTAGATAGAAACTTGATTTATATGTTATTGTTTTCTAAATCCATGGTTTGACTTAATGACTGGGAATGCAAAGGATTCTTACATTTGGCCAACGTTTTTGCTGTGTCTAGGGATGACTGGTTTAAAGGAGTTGGACCTTTCTAGATGCATGAAGGTTACCGATGCTGGCATTAGGCATATTATATCCATTTCAACGTTGGAAAAATTGTACATATCAGAAACAGGTCTCACCACAAATGGAGTAACACTTATCTCTTCACTTAAAAACTTGTCTCTCTTGGACTTGGGTGGTTTACCAGTGACTGATCAGGCACTGAGTTCACTTCAGGTACTTCATATCGTTTTAATTTATTTGTTCAGTTTTTTTTTTATATTTAAAATTACATGGTATATAATTATTTTCTCATGTCTTTTTGTCCTTCTGGACCATGACTTATCCATGACCTTTGTTTGACATTCCATGCTTTTGTTTGACTTAAACCCTATATGCACATCAAACATCCTCAATATAGATTGATGTTTATTAGCTGAGTAGACAATAGTTTTCTGCTACAAAGAGCTAATTTGACATGATAAATGCATTCTAGAAATCAAGATGGTGTTCTGATTTTTGTGCGTCAATACTAGAGGGATCTCTTGAACATAGTTATTTGATCATTTGATTTCTTTGTCATAAGTATTTGCTTATCCTCATTTAGGCAGGCCTAAAAGTAAATCAGTAATGTTTATGCACATTTTATTGGGTCTAATGTGTGGGATATTGGAGCTAGTTCAAATGTGTATTTTTTGCCGAATTGGCCTTTGAAATTTTGGAATTTCAGAATAATTTCTCGCTTGCAATCAGTATTTTCATATTTAGAAAATCTGTATTGATTATATCTCTTGTTTTTTTAGGTACTTACAGAACTACAGTACCTTGACATTTGGGGAAGTGAAGTATCGAACAAAGGTGCTGCTGTTCTTCGAAAGTTCTCTAAGCTGAGTTTCCTTAATCTATCTTGGACAAATGTCACAAAGTTGCCAAATTTGCCATCTCTCAAATGCCTACACATGAGTAACTGTACCATTAGCTCTTTACTTGAAGGGGATGGGGGTAAACCTCCATTAAAAAAGCTTATTTTCTCTGGAGCTAAATTTGAAAATGAGGCTGAGGCCTTAATGCACATTGAAACGAGTTTTCTGTCCTTTTTGGATGCATCCAACTCTTCTCTTCAAAGATTCTGCTTTCTACCTAATATGGAAGCACTGAAACATTTGGATCTCAGCTCGAGCATTATGGGAGATGATTTAGTCAAACATGTTGCATGCATAGGAGCAAATTTGAGAAATCTAAATCTCAGCAATACAAGAGTCAGCTCTGCTGGAGTTGGGATTTTAGCTGGACATCTTCCCAATCTCGAAATTCTGTCACTATCTTACACACCAATTGATGATGTTGCTGTCTCATATATCAGCATGATGCCTTTGTTGAGGATTGTTGACTTAAGCAACACCAATGTTAAAGGTACAAATTATTCCGTACACTTGTTTTAAATAAAAAAAAAGGTGCATGCCACAGCAGTGTGTTGTAGGCCCCTTGTATCAGAATGATGCTTGTACCTTTAGAACATGGTGTTCCTTAATCATATTTTTAGGTCACTAAATCATAGGATGTTCAGTGTCATCTGAAAACCTAATCTGCTTCCCTTGCCCTGCTTGCTAAATGATCAACCATTTGTGTGCATGCAAACACACCCATTGCGCCACCCCACACCACCCCCCCCCCCCCCCCCCTCGCTTCCCCATTGCAGGACAGGATAGGTTAAACAATGCTTGTAATATGGCAGTTGCTTATTGTGTACCTATTACTATTTGCACTAGGGCTTGTCTTGTGTTGGCTTGGATTGTCCATGTGCCATTGTTCCTGTGCCAGTTCCTCGATGAATAGACAATTTTTATGGTTTCAAAGATAACAACAAAGAAAAAAAGAAAACATAATAATACACTTCGTCAGCATGTGCACTAGCTCCCCCGTAATCCGCTTGCTGCAATTCTCAAACTACCTCATTTTTTGGATGATCAATGAGTTAAAGGATTTCTTTTATTGGCTGGGTGACTAATAGGTGTTACCAATTAATCTCTAAATATATTTCAATTATGTGGAATTTAACAAACCATATATTCGTTACTTTCTATTTTTTTTTCCTGATAATGTAAGGTCAAGTTCTTTCACTTGTACTTTGTATACCTAAATTGATATTTGTTTTTGTTTGTTATACTGTGAAACTTCTTTCTGGATTTTCAGGTTTCCTTCACCAGGAAGGTGCTGAGCCAGACTTTTTTCTCTCACTGAAAGCACTTGAAAGTCTCAATCATTTGGAAAGGTTAAATTTGGAGCAGACTCATGTCAGGGATGCAGCTCTTAAACCTTTATCAAGCTTCCAAGAGTTGAGAGACCTGTCTCTTAGAAGTGCTTCCCTTACAGATGTCTCCCTGCACTACCTGTCATCTCTCCCAAAGCTGACAAACCTTAGCATTCATGATGCTGTGTTGTCAAACAATGGGCTCTATTTATTCAATCCCTCAGCGACTCTAAAAAAGATGGATCTGTACGGTTGTTGGCTCTTGACTGAGGATGCTATTTTGTCATTCTGTAAAAAATATCCTCAAATTGAAGTAAGGCATGAACTTGTACATAATTTGCCATCAAACCCAAATGGCTCTACCAGTCCATCTCCATCACGATTAACTACAAGGACCTTGCTGGTGAACCAGAAGCGGGGGAATATAAGCATATCTCCAAGTTTTGTAGGTACGAATTTTTATTCATTAATTTTTCAGCTGCAGCTTCTTATAACCCTCCCTAATTTCATTTTCAATTGTTTTGAAATAGATCAAAGGTTTAAGTATAGCAGAGAGGAGCTACTGGCACTGCAATATTCTTCTTTGTCTCTTGCAATTCCTCTTGATAGAGGCAGTACAACTTCCCAGTTGCTAATGAATCAAAGCTCTTCCATGTCATAATTTACTGATATTATTTCCATAATCATAGCTGTTTTCCTTTTCTTTGAAAAATTTGTGTTCAATAATGGCTCTCCTCCATCTGTTACTAGGGAAAATGGAATTGAAGTGGATAACAGTAATGGCTCTAACAAAGCCTCTTCCTTCAAATGTATTCCTATCTATGTGGTTGGGGAACCTGGAGCTAAAAATGTCCATTATGTCTGATCAAAAGGTCCAGACCTGGGAGGGCTACAACTTTTTTTTTTTTTTTTTTTTGAGAAAGGGAGAGCTAGAACTTAATTGAAATAGTCTTTACCATTGATTGGAGAAGTTCAACATGTTGGTGTGGTTTCTATGGTTTAACAAGAATAAATGGAAGATTGGTAAGCAAAAAAATACTGCTTGTGAAAGTAGCTGAAGCAGCTCTGAACCTTCTCTAAGAATACCAAGAGGATCAACACAACAGTGATCCCAAGGTGCTCACTCTGAGAACATTGGCAAGCTCTCGAAGCCGGAACCTACAATAAATTTTGACGGTTCCATTTTCAACAACATAACTACATCTAGGCACAATCATCTGAAGTGAGAGCGATGAAAGGTCATGGCATTAGCAAGCAAGAAAGACAATCCAGTTCAGAATTCAAAGATAGTGGAAACAATGGCAGCCCTTCAAGCAGTTCTATTCGCACAAGAAGTTGGCTTCAAAGACACTGTTGGAAGGAGATTCTCATATGATCATTTGAGCACCGCAAGAGGAGGCTCCATACACTTCACCACAGAGCCATTTGATAGGGCTTACAAAACAAAGGCTTTTCCGGGGCTAGGAGCTATGAGCTATGAGTTATCCCATGTGAAACGTGATGCGAATATGGCTGCCCATCATCTGGCTCGGCATGCATGCAATGTATATGAGCCGAGTGTCTGGCTGGAGGAAGCAGCAAGCTTCCTCTCAGCAAGCCTCCAAAATGATGTATTTGAATTCTAATGCATGAAAGTTTCGCTTTAAAAAAAATCATTACTTATACGGTATGTTTCTATCAATTCATCCCCAGAGCATTGCCAATAGTATAGGTAAATTTGCACCTAAATTTTGGCTCTTTGGATATTAAAGGTCCATTTGGTTAGAGGGGTGGAAAAGTAGGAAGATAAAAAATAGGAAGATGATAGAAAAGTGGGAAAATAAAATAAAATTTAATTTTCCCTCATGTTGTTTAGTTTGAGAGTAGAAAAGTGGAGATATAAAAAATGTAGTTTGTATAAATTTACTTTCATGCCTCTAATAGATAAAAACAAAAGTAACAAATTAGAATATATATATATATATATATATAGACACACATGGTTGAAAAAAAAAAAAAAAAAAAAAAAACCCAAATGAAAAGTATAGAAAATGACCAAAATAAATAAATAAATAAATAAAATTAAAGAAGGAAATTGTAAAATCCATGTTTTTTGTCGTGGCGACTCAATGGTGGTGACTCCGGTAAGTTAGATGAAGAAGAGACTTGTTGAAGTTGGTTGCTAGCTGGAGTTTAAAGGGCTTAAATACACAAATAGATGGTAATGAAGCTGCTTATAGTTTAGCTATGCTAGCTTTGATATCACCAAGTTGTATTGTGTGGATGGAAGATATTCTATTTCGTATTTTACCTTTTGTTTAGGCTAATTTGGCCGCTTTTTAGTTTATTTCAATAAAAATCTTCTTTCTCCAAAAAAAAAAAAAAAAGTACACAAGGAGACATAGGCTTGGAGGGTTTATAGCCATCCATGTACTGCAACTATTCACGCTAGTGTAGTTTTCCGACGGTTGGTT
Organism: Quercus glauca; assembly: GCA_023736055.1. Classification (NCBI taxonomy): domain Eukaryota; kingdom Viridiplantae; phylum Streptophyta; class Magnoliopsida; order Fagales; family Fagaceae; genus Quercus; species Quercus glauca. The sequence continues at coordinate 68,253,208 of CM043316.1, read as the reverse complement.
AGAGAAGAGGTTTTTTTGCTCGAGTGATCAAATATTCTTCTTCAAAAACACGTCTTGGTGTTTTTGTATGGTTTGATTTAGTTTTGCATTTACATATTGCTCTTTACATGCTTTAGATTGTTCTTAATCTTGCTTGCAATGTGTAACTTGTCTAAACACTTATATTGGACTAAGTTGTTAGTTTAATACTAAAAGTGATTAAGCTGTAAAACTTTGATTAAAGGGTCTAACTATTGTGCTATGGTGTTTTTAGCAGATTTCAGAAATTATAAATAATAAAAAAAAGGAGAAGGACAAAAAACTAAGGAAGAAAATTAAAAAAAAAAGGACAAAGAAAAAGGAAACAGTTGACACATAACAAAAAATGACAAAACGGACAAAAAAAAAAAAGTAGAATTTTAAAAATCGGATCGGACCGGCCGGTTTAATCGGAAATCGGATTTAAATTCAGTTCGGTTCTATATAAAAACCGGAAATACCAAAAATCGTCGGTTAAACCGGTGAAACCGTAAATTAGGACGATTCGACTGGTTTTCAGCGGTTTTGATCATTGAACAAAATTTTCATTCACTTCTTGGCTTCTGACGAGGAAGGTGCAAGTTTTTCTTCTCTATTTTGAAAAATCTCAGATTTGGGATTAGAGGAGATTTGGGGAGACACTTACTTTGGGAAAAATCTCATATTTGTTTGAGGAGGTGTGAGAAGCAATGTGAGAAAATGACTAGAAAATATCTCAGATCTGTTTGGTTTGGGCAAGGAGTGAGGATAAACTGCCGAATTGTGCTTGAAGGAGAGAGCAATTTAAATCTGCCACTGCTACTTCTTCGGAGAGAGAGCTCTGAGCAATTTTCAAACTTTTTCTAGATCTACTTTTGTTTAAGCCTTTGAGGAGAGGACAGAGGGGGGAATGGGCAGACTCACAATGAGAGGGGCAACAATGTCGTAAGTTAGGCAACGTTTGAAAGTTTTAAGAAAAATAGTATCTCGAGTTTTAGAAACTCGAGTTCCATGCAAAAAAAAATTTAGTTTGATCGCCCCTATAGTGGCGTTTTTAAGGCCTATGGTGACGTTTTAAAGTCCTATAGCGGCGTTTTTCTGCAAAATTTTTTATAAGTGTTCAATACCAGGTTTAGGGAGCCCTATAGTGGCGTTTTTAAGCTCTATAGTGATGTTTTAAAGCCCTACAACGGCGTTTTCCTGCAAGATTTTTTTATAACTCAATTTTTAAGCCATATAGTGGCGTTTTTAAGCCCTATAGCAGTGTTTTTGAAACTCGAGTCTTTAAAACTCGATTTCCACGTGGAACTCGATTTTTATCTTAGAGCTCGAGTTTCAGACACTCGAGATGCTAGTTTTCAGCAATTATTTTGAAACGTGACAACTAACTAAATTTTTTGATATTTATTGTTAAATGGAAAAAAAATTCAAGGACAGAGGAGCAAACTTTATGTTTCTTTAAAAGTTTTAGTATCAACGTGGTTGGATGTTGATTGGCCACGTTGATGGTTAGGTGGGAGATCACTTTGTGACTCCCATATTCTTATTTGCACTTCGTAAATAACAGCAACAGTGGCTTGATGCATTTTGCAAGAAAATCATAAAATATTTACCTAATAAATACTAATATTTTTGCGAGAAATATCTAGGGGTGAAATTAAATTATGTTAACATTGGTAATTTTTTTTAAAAAATAAATAATGGTTTTGTTAAAACTTAAAAGTAAAGAAAATTATATATGAATATAAAACCTTAAACCGTAACCTTTTTAATTTGATAGTTTGTTTAGGTTAATTTTTTTTAATTTGAGTTAAATTTGACATAAAAATACTTCTAAAATGTGATATCAATTTTTTTAGTAAATATTGATAGCTATAAAATTATTATATATTTAAATTTATTTTTTATAATTATTAATTTATTAATTAAATTATTTATTACGTCACCGATTCGACCATCGGTCCGACTCCGGTTGGACATAAAAACCGGTAATCAGTCCCTTTTATGGTTCTTTAACTGGTTTGATTTTTAAAACCATGAGAAAACCCAGCACATTGTACTGTTGTATCACAGTTGTGCCACTACAACAGGCTTCACCAATTTTTTTTTTTCCACTCCTTTTTCCAACTAGGGGTGTGTTGTGTGCATGGATTAAGTTGGATGAAGTTGAGGAGTTTTTTCAACCCAACCCAATCCACTATAATGAGTTAAAAAAAATCCAACCCAACCTAATCTATCACCAGGAACGGAGCCAGGACTTGGAGTTTAGGGAGAAGCTTTGCTACTGGCTGCATGTAGCAGCTTTGAACTCCGACTTTGCTGCTTAATCGTTAAGGTGTTTTATTTATTTATTTATTTTTGTGTGTGTTTTTTATGTGTGTGTTGCTTCTAAATAAGGACAAAATTATTTCATTTTAAATTTTTTAAAGGGTCGGGCAGTTTGTTTTTGGTAAAATTGTTTAATTAAGCTTAATTGTTTTTAGCTTTACTAATGGTAAATTTGTTGTTGTGCTAATTTTTTTGGACTTGTATATTTTGTTTTAGATTTTAGATTTATAAATTTTTTTTTAGATCTACAAATTTTTTTTTACAAATTGCTGATGCGGTAAATGGTTATTGATAAGTTAAAAATTGATGCAAGTGGTGGGCCTAAATGCTAACCAATAAATGATGTAGAAAATTTTGTGTTCATAGCAGTACTCGTAAAAGAATTAATGATAATATTAAGGGGGGAAAAGTGTAATTTTATAGAAAAAAAATTGCTATAATTATTTCTTATGTAATACTAATATTAAAAAAAAAAAAAAATAGAAAGAGGGGGGGGGAGGGGGGGGGGGGGGGGCAATTGCCCCCTAAGGTCCAACTATGCCTCTGTCGCTACCTATCATAGGGGTCCAACCCAACCCAACTCAACTCACATGAATCGAGTTGGACCCCTGGGTTGGACAGGTTTTTATTTATTTTATTATTATTATTATTATTATTATACAATTGAACATTAGAATAATACTGTCACAAATAAGAGCAAATTTATAATCAAATAATCATGAGCATAACACCAAACAAATACAAATTATATGAGGAAAACTTAGGGTTTGAGTTTTATTTGGGAAAAGGGGCAAAAAACTAAATAACAAAATTATATAATATATTTTTTAAAATTTAAATATATATTAAATATAGGTGAGTTAAATCGGATTAGGCGAATTTATGAATCTTGTGACCCAAACCCAATCCTACTCACTATTAAAAAAATTTCATAATCCAACCCAACCCACCAATCCTTAAAAACCGATCCAATCGAGCTGGTTAAGTTGGATCGAGTCTGTTTTAACAGGTTAGCTGCGCACCCATACTTCCAACCAAACACCCACTAAAAACATTCGCTCCACTTTTTTCCCCTTTTTTTTTCCTATCCTCCCTATTCCACCTTCAACTAAAGGAACCCTTAAGCTAACTACTTTTTCAAATACACTCCCAACAACTTTCCTGTTCTTTTTAACTAGGAAAAGTTTGAAACATTATTATTACTTTTGTTCGTTTTTATTTCTTCTTCAACGGCTAGATCTAAGATTTATTTTTTCCTTAATTCTTTCTCTCCTCTACCCCTTTATCTTGTTCCTATATTCCCAAGTTGAGGGTCAAAGGCGTTGCTTCCCAATGCTCTTCTGCAAGAGAAATTGTCTTCATGCTTGCCTCCCTTGGCATTCAGGACTCAAAGAGTCCCTCGCGATTGGAGCTGTAACAATACGAGCCATGATTGGCCAATACAAATCACTTGGGTGGGGTCGATTAGGGTGATATGACATGCTTGCCTCCCTCGGTGTTCGGGTGCCACGACAGCACGCACCTTACAATGGGAGCTACAACAATACGAGCTTTGATTGGGTACTCTGAATCAGTTTGGGGGTCGATTAGGGTGCTACGATGACTGGCAACATTAGGAATTGGTGTTTTGTGACAAGTTCCTGGTTGATCTACGATCTACAACTAGGTTTGTTTGGAGTAGGCGGTGATTGATTTAGTAGTGGGGAGCTTCTTGATTTGGGGATATGGTTCACGTCATGGTTGTTTGATTCATGAGGGTTTGGATGGTTCAAGTGTGACAACACGGCCAAGTATAACATACTGATACTGTGACATTTGGAGATAGAAAATATAAATAAAATAAGGAGGTGGAAACTGAAAATGGAGATGAGATAGATACATCACACAGTGACTCCAGCATGGGTGGTGCTTGTAGCTTTCAGCTTATCTGTGGGATGATTTTGGTGAAAGACACCATGTTTTGAAGAAAACTATTTTGGCTATCTTGTTGAAGATGCCCTAACCCTATTGAGGTGCAGGATGAGGTAAGGAAAAGGGGTTAAGAACAAATTAGTCAAGAACTTTATTGCCCTTTATGAAAACATTAGCTTCATTTACAAGAGTATGTTTCTATCAATTCCAAGAGTCCCCCCTAAAGGAACTGCTCTTCAATAGATGGATTTTACTTTTAATTTTATCAGATGGTATATGGATACCCATATATACAGTCACAAGAATAAAAAGACTAAACCAAAATGTATGTGTTCGCTAAATGGGAGAAAATTCTAGCTCCAGAAGTGAATTCTTCATGCACGGGAATTGTTTGCACTCTTGTACATGTTGTCAATCACATTCTGCGCAACAAAGACAACGAGTCAGTAGTTCACCACCAAGGATCTATTTCGATCTCATTGGGAAAAAAAAATCTTCTTAAATGTGAATTGGCATATAGAAATCAATTGAATAAGTGATGCATGGACTAAACAACTTGATGGATGAATCAAAACAAAACTTTTTATACCACCAAGACTTGGTATATTAGCAAGCATAGTCTCAAAAGGCCCACAACCAATTAGGAAAAAGAAAAGCAGCAGCAGAAATTCTAATATTTGGTTTCTAGATGCATTATGCCAAACTTTACAAACTGCATCTAGGATTAGGATACACTGCCTCCGACCATGACATTCTGACATAACTTACATATTCTCCTTTTATTGCTTCAAAGACAAAAAACATAGATATTTCTTTTACTGTGAGTAAATCAGATCATCCAGTTTTGCAAGTGTAAAAATCAGTCCTAAACTTAAATGGGAAGTTCACACAAACATGTAATGAGAGAGAGAGAGAGAGAGAGAGAGAAAGAGAGAGGAGTGACCTTGTAATATTTAAGCATCTGGGGCCTCTTTATTTTATATGTTGGTGTGATAAGGTCACGTTCTATGTCAAATGGCTCGGGTTCAAGGTGAACAGCTTTTATAATCTCAAATCCCTTCAACTACAAACAACAAAAGTTAAGATTTACAAAGAGCTTAGTCATTGTAAGTCAGAAATTTATTCTTTAGTCAGTAAAGTGACAACAAAACGCAGACTACTGAAAGAAAGTAAGTAGCAACCTTTTTTTCTTTAGCAAGGTTCGTGAGCTCCCCAAGAATGTATTCTTTAGCCCTGGGATTTTCACAAATAGAATTGAAATCCCCAGTGACACTATTTTCTACAGCCCAACGTTCAAGTGCTTGCTTATTGGGGTTCACAACAGAGACTAGGAAGGACTCGAAGCTGTTTCCATAGACCCATATCTGAATTTGGAAGAGTAATAACAGTGTCAAAATAGTGCAGATTTCACTGGATGGATAAAAGCTGAATTATACTTAGCCAACAAAACATTAAACCAAATCTACTTAGCCAACAAAATATCAAACCAAATCTTCGAAATCATATATGCTTGGTAAAAAATAAAAAAAGGATAACCTTAGAATTAAGTTACTATGAGATTGTTGTCACCTCTCTCGATTGTCTCCCCCAAAAGAGGTGACTGTATTAAGCATGCAAGTATATCATACTACAAAAAAGGTCAAGACACAGATCTTGCAGGTGTCTTGTATGTGAGATGTGGTTCAATATGTCATAAACATAGTCTCATAAGTAAAAATCAAAATGGACATGCTGACACTGTATAGCACTATAGTGTTTGTAACTATTATTCAACAACAGCTTTGCTAATTAGATTTGTGCAGGCGTCAAATGACAATGTCACAGACAGTATTGTAGTATCCACATTTTGCCTGCATACAACCAAAGAAAAGAGGAAAACAGAAGGATACGCTAAAAAAAAGTGCCCACTAAAAGGCATACCGAATCAATGGCAGAAACATTAACATAAATGTTCTCCAAGTTTTCAACAGCAACATATTCTCCTTGAGAAAGCTTAAAAATATTCTTCTTGCGGTCAATGATTTTCAAGCTTCCATCTTGTTGCCACTCACCAACATCCCCTGGTGCAAAGATTGTTACCAGCATGGTTAACTCATAAGCCAATTAATGATAAGTGACTAAACTAAAATCTAAAAGAGACGCTGATATGATATGGTCAAACCTGTATGGAACCACCCATCAACCATGACCTCTTTGGTGAGGTCTTCACGTTTATAGTACCCTGAAAACAATGTTCTTCCTCTTACACATACTTCTCCTCGTGGTGTGTTAGAAAGGGCATCATATCCCATTTCAGGAACAGATTCTAGGCACACATCTACATTGGGTACTGGAGGGCCTACTGTGCCAAGCATTGGCATTTCATTTGGTAGTGACACAAATGTCCCCGCACAAGTTTCCGTCAGACCTACATTAACATTGATACAAAATAAAATGATCCATGTTCATCATGTAACCGAGACAAGTAGACATTCAATGCAAGCACAAAAAGAAAAGAAGCCATTTAGTAAGCAACATGAATTAAAGATTGAGATACCATATCCTTGAAGAACATGAGCACATGACACAACTCGCAGGAAAGCTTCTACATGAGCAGAAAGAGGTGCTGCTCCAGATAGAATAAGGCGTACCCTACCCCCCAACCCTTGCTTTACCTGAGGACATCACAAAAGCCAATGAGATTCAAATGTGAAACAGGAGATAGATATAGATATTGTTAATAATGTCTAGGGGGGGAGCAGGAGGAGACCAAAGAATGTATCGAAGTGTGCATCTCCCTTTGAGACTCATGTACTTTTGGACACTTTGTGTTCATCATCGTGAACATAAAAAGTGTATTTGATTTTCAATGAAATTACATTACTAATTTATCAAAAACAAAAGTATAGAATGTGTGTATCCAGCACCTGACTAAAGACAAATTTGTCAAAAAGTGGAGATGCCTGTTCATGTTTACTCCCGTTCTGCATGTTATGATGCTTGCTGCAGCAGATAAAAAAAACATTTTACAAGAAAGGTTATAATCAGATCAAGAAACAACAATTAAGTAATCAACTGGGCACTTAAGAGAAGTAAATACAACTATACTAAACTCAACAAAAACTTAAACACACATTACACAACACATCTATGGACTAAATATAGCTGTAGATTTAAAGCAAACAATAATCCATGCAGAATGATCAAATAGATAGTAAAATTAGAAACAACAATTAAGTGATCAACTGGGCACTTAAGAGAAGTAAATACAACCATACTAAACTCAACAAAGCCTTAAACACACAACACATGTATGGACTAAATATAGCTGTAGATTTAAAGAAACAATAATCCATGCAGAATGATCAAATAGATAGTAAAAATAGAGAAGGATGGTGACACAGGACAACCAGAACGAACGGAAAACAACATGAAAACAAATGGATATGACCTAAGAGTCAGCACTTAGGCCTGGCTTGGAATTAGCACCAAGTGGAAAAACCACTAGGAGTCAGCACTTAGAGTGGACCTGGAATCAGCACCAAACTAAAAAAAGACCAAACGGCCATTTTTTTCATTCATCAAAATATCAACTATCTCCTCAAAGAGTACAATTAGTTGCTTATAAAAGATTGCTAAACCCTATTTCTAATTGGCTAGGAAACCCTAATTGTCTTATTACAAAAATAACCTTGCATTCAAATTAAAATACTAATAGCCTAATAAACTACTAGTACCTAAAACATAAGAATACAATTGATTTGCAAACATAAATAATACTAAATAAAAATCTTCTTGCGTCTTTTGCTTCAGATCGTCTCCTACTTCAGATGGTAGGCACAAAATGAAATTAAACAAATAGAATGTCTAAGGTGAAAACATTGGTGAATTATCTGAAAGTCAACTGTAAGGATATACCATATGACTTACAGAAAAACAAAAGGCATGCACAAGTATATTTTATCTGAAAAAATGAAACTGTTAAGTGTTAACATTTTCTTTCTTGATCTCTAGTATTTCCATTGGTGAGGAAATGTTTACTGCTTCATATCTGAGTTAGTAAACCCAAGGATACCTCTCTCTCTCTCTCTCTCTCTCTTACATTATAAGACTTGAGATTATGAATTAAGACTTACAATGAGTATGCAATATTGAAAATCGTCTTTTTCAAAAAGCCCCCTGAAGAAATCTTCTGATTCAATCCTGAAAATAAAACAGAGCATTTATTATATCTTGACAGTTTGAGATGCAAAATTGTTCATGCATTCATTTCACAAAACAACTGCACATAGAATAAAAAAGTAAAAAGCACAGTTCAGTTGCCCAGCTTTAAACAATGCACATAGCAGGACATTTTTCTTACTGAAATAAAAAATTTTTCTGATTACTTTCCACACATGTACAAGAAGCAGAAACCAAACTCAATGGAACTTTCAGCCCAAAAAGGAAGTTTACCTGAGTAAATTCTATCCAACACACGGGGGACAGCACAGAAAATTGTCGGTTTTAGCTCCCCAAGGTCCTCAACCAATAGTTTGACATCCTGCAAAAACATCAATAAGTAATTATGACATTGAACTTCTATTGGATGAGAGAATAATGCGTAATCATACTTACCCCACGCCAGAACCCTATTGAGGCCCCAGTTAAAATAAATAGCTCCTCAATCACCCGATCAAAGATATGAGCAAGAGGAAGATATGAAAGATACACATCTTTGTCGGTCAGCTAAAAAAGGAAAAAGAAAATGCTGTGTGAGAAGTCAGTCGGGAAGATAAAAAGGATAAATCAAATTATATGGCAAAATGCATAAGCATCTCATATCAAAAACTAAGTTCTACTCACTACATTTTTAAAGGATTTTTTCCCCATGTTTAAATAAATGAGATGTATATGTTAAGACGGGAAGGAAATTACCTTTTCATTAACACTCTCCAAAAGGCGCTTCACCCCAGCTAAAAGAGCAATAATGCTATCATTGGATATCATTACACCCTTGGGATCGCCTGTAGTTCCACTAGTATACATAATAGTACAGATGTCACTTTTCTTTTTCACAGGAAGATCAAATTGTTTACCTTTTCCCTTCAAGAAAAAGATATCCAAAACTTGAATCAGAACTAATAATTATATACAAATAACAAGAGCATTGGACAAATCATTTCTGCAGGTTCATGAATAACAATGAATTAAAAAATTCTGCATTTCAAAAACATATAGAAATCTTGCATTCCAGATTGACCTCTTTGCCTCAAATGCTAGAATTTGTGATTCCAATAGTAACATAGATGGTGATACAATTTTGTCCACAGAATAAGATTACTTATTTAAAATATTCACCCTACTAGTAGGTGGATTTTTTTTTTCTTGTATCAAAATTCATAACCATTTAACAAACAAAAATATCAAATATATAACCTACCAGTTGCAAAAATTCATCCCATGAATATATCTCCAATCCAAACTTCTTAACTTCCTCTCTTTGTTCGGGAGTAACCTTGCCAAAGCTCACAAGTGCTACATAATGAAATACATATAATTTCTTCTTATTGACATAAACATAAATAAAGGAATCTAAAAAGACAAGCCTAAGTGCCTAACTTCTTTTTTTTATAAATAAAAAGATAATTCTAACTTACTTTTAAGGTACCGAGTTGTGCTAGGAAATGTTTTCAGCAGCTGAAAGGGCAAAGGAAAAGCCAATGAGAAGAACATTTTTAGCATACGAAATCTTAAAAGCTCCCAAAATGCCAACAACTTTTGCTATTAGACCTTGTCAAGTATCAGCTAAGCATAGAATGACTAGGTATCTTTACGAAATGTGCCAAAAACAACTTTAATCAGAAATATGGATTTAAACACAGTAACAGATGTACCTCAGGAATTTTTTTTTCTTCAGCAAAAGCAATTGAAACCTCTGCATGGTTTATAACAAATTCCACCGCACCAGCACCTAACCAGCAAATCAGAAGATATCAAACAGCTATGAACACTATATTGTACATAAGTTCAAGATTTAAGGGTAAATAATATAAATTGTCTAATTTTGGAAACAATGTTAAACACCTTACATATAAAAAACTATAAAAGTCCTTAGTACCCTGAGTAAGAACTTGGGTTTGTCTATTCGTGAAATTTAATTGCATGTCCATGTAGAACTATTTAAGTGGAAATGCATACCTAAACTGTCATATAAAGGAACACAATAGAGTCCATGAGCATTGCAGGCCTGCAGTGGTTTTTCAGAGTTAAATCAAAATTTTCCAGAGAAAAAGCATGCATAATATTCTAGAAACAATGAAAGTGAATGACAAGGGACAGAAAACAACAAACCGTATTAAGTTCCAGAAAATAAAACTAACTTTTTGTGAACGTTTTGCAACAATTAAAAGACTAAATGAAGATTAAAGAGGACTTCAGGTAACAACATTGATGACAAAAGTAAATTGAAGACAAAGGTGGTTCAAATAGACATTTAGCTGATCAGAAAAGTATCAGTTTAACCAATATCATTATCGGCTAGGAACAATGAAAGTCAATGACAACTAAAGGACAGAGAACATCAAAAACTAGTATAAGTACCATAAAAAGGAACTAAGTTTTTGAGAGTGTTTTGCAACAATTAAAAAACTGAATGAAGATTAAATATGACTTTGCAGGTAACAAAATTAACAGCAAAAGTAAATTGAATAAAAAGGTGGATCACATAGCACGACAAATTTAACTAAATAGATATAATTTTAAGTAATCAAAATCATTATTGACCGAAACAAAAAGGGGAGAATAAATTTATTAAAGGCCATAAGCTTTTGAGCAATTATAAAAAAAAAAAAAAGGAGTGCGAAGTCCACCCAAGCTTTCTCATTTTAATTTGATAGTTATTACAACATATATCTTCTCTCATGACTGACATGGGGGAATCTGAAAAAAAAAATAATAATTAAAAACTAATATTAAAAGGCACCTCCATGCTTATAATCCACTCCGCGCAGTTGGCGCCATAAATACCACATTTCACTCCCTACAATCAAGCAATAAACAAATGTAAGCCTCACAAACACATAAACTACATAGATGATAGATACTTCAAGCAAACCATTTGTCAAAAACCTAATACTTACTTCCCCCACACCACAATTCCGCATTGCATTTCCGACTTTAATCACCAAGTCATATACTTCTTTATAAGTTTGCCACACATATTTACCAGGCTGCAATGATAGAAAGCCACAATATTACACTACAACTCAAAGTCAAACCAAGTCATATAACAACAAAAGCAATCCACACGCATAAATCATTCACAAGATCCAAATTTTTTTTTTACCTTCCCATTCATGGATTCCCGGTGACCAAGCATCGGATTATTCGGACATCTCTCTACGCTCATGCTGTAAAAAAACATGAAATTTTTCGAGTGATCATCATCTTCCTAAACTCAATTCAATTTCAAATTTTTAGTACTAACAAAAGCTATCATAGTAGTGTGTGTGTGTGTGTATCGAAAAAGCTATTATAGTATTATTTTATGGAAAATTTATAGCAACAATATTTCTTCAAGAAAATGAAGTGCTTTGGACTGAATTTTTATTTATTTATTTTGATTTCCAGCAATTTGATCAGGTTCTTAATTATACTGTGTTACAGAAATAAAGCTTGTTGAAAATGCAATTGAAATTCTCAAAATTTTTGAATAGGAAGAACTAGTATTTTGCTCAAATTAAAGCAATTAGATTCTGATACTAGTAACTAAAATTCCAAACACTAAATCTACATGCTATAACGAGAAAATGTAAATAGTGCAATAAATCCAATTCGAAATCAAAGTTCTGAAACCACAGTAAATTATTAAAAATAAAATAAATTTTTGTTATGAGAACCATGCAGTCAACTTTTCGTCGCGAAAACGATTTGACTGTTTCGTTCCGTGTAGTTTTAAAACCATAATAATAATAATAATAAAATAATAATAATAAAGAGAGAAAATTACAAAAGACTCTTTTTTTTCTTTTAATTTTTCGTTTGTATTTTCCCGGATTTTCCGATCAAACAAACAGAGAGAGAGAGAGGTACCGAAACACGTCCCAGCAACTGTTCATTCCTTGAATCGGCGCCGGAAATCCATCTTTGGCGAACAAACTCCGGTACACAGGTCCCATGGATGGCCTCCCATCTTTAGCTTCCTTCGCTTTCTCCACCTCCACTAGATATTTCTTCTGCGCCATTCTCTCTCTTTCTCTGATCGATCGCTCCCTCTCTCTCTCTGCCTCTCTGTCAGAGTCTCAGTTTTTCTTCTCACTGATAAAAATCTGAATGAATGAGAAAGAGTTTTGTAACTTTATTATATTGAAATAGAGATCTTTTTAAAAAAAAGAAATAATATATAATCCTCTCAAAAAAAAGAAATAATATATAATAATTATATTAGGTGGCTGATGGTGAACAGTGGCATTTTGGTCAATGTGGTTTCTTTTCTGTTTTTTTTTTTTATTATTATTATAAAAAAATAATAATACTGCGAGAGTTTTTATGAGGTTACGCTGAATTTTGACTTCGACACGGAGAGAGAGAGAGAGAGAGAGTCGTAAGTGACGGTGTTCGCAGGCCACAGCTAATTAGGGTTTTTTTTTTTTTTTTTAATTTCTTTTTTAAAATATATATATTCCTAAAGGTAATAATTAGATAAAGGATTTTTAGGTAAAATTGGTAGAGGATTGGTCAACAGAAATGTGGAATTCGAGTCTTCGATAGGACTTTTGAATTTGGATTAGGTTTGAATATCTGAATACGTGGTTCTCCACCGGATCAATCTATTTTTTAAGATAATTTGATAAATAAGAGATGGGTTGGGTTCAAGTTACACTTGATATAATTTTAAGTAATATTATACTATTTATTATTTTTTAACAGGATGCCAATTTTGACAAATTCACCATTTAGATTACATTATCTTCGTATATTCTCTATGCTTGTAAAATTTCAAAGTAATCGAATATCAAAAGTCATGTTATCAATCAATTGTTTAAATTCAAGTGTTTGTAGTTTAAAATAATACATAAAAAATGTGTTTATGGATGAAATGGTAAATAACATCCGATTAGCATGAAAATTGGCATGCATGTTAAAAACATATAGAATATGTAATCTAACAGTAAGATTTCCAAAATATGAATTCAATAACAATTTATTGAATGATGTAATACTGTTTAGAATTACACCAGGTGTAACTTGAACTCAACCCATAAGAGATTGATTTGAAGTATAAATGTCTTTTTTTATAATATTAAGGTTACGTTTGACACTAGCTTAAAAAGCCAGCTTTTTTTACTATTTAGCTAATTTTTGTTACTATTTATGGGTTTCATTGCAATTTTTGATACTATTTATAGGTTCTATTGTACTATTTCAGTTACCTTTTAATTTTATTTACAGTACTATCAGCAAAAAGTTTTTAATTTCAACTAAATAAACTATTCCCAAACGTCATAAGAGGTGACAGTGAAGCGATTTTTGGATCTACACAAATAGGAAGATTATTTGAAAATTGAGATTAAAATGGATATTTTTTTTTTGGCACAAATTTTGCACAACTTCATTTTTTACACTTTATTTGAAAATTTGTGTACATTGATTATATGGAATTGTGTATGTTCTTTGAATACATTGAATATACCAAATTGTGTACATTCTATGAAAAATTGTGTATGTTGAATATATAAAATTGTGTACCTTCTTTTGAAAAATTGTATACGTTGAGTTTACAAAATTGTTTACATTCTTTGATGGTTTGGATATTGAATGTATAGATTTTACACTCTCAGTAATTTGGGAAGATAAATGTCCACATGTAAAAAAATTGTGTACATTGAATATATAGACTTGAGCATCTGACAATTCTCTCAGGTGTGTGTACCTTGAATACACAGTAGAAATAACATGTCCAATTCAACACAATGGGTGCTATTTGTGCTTTCTATCTCTCTTCTAACTCTATCCTTTATCCCATATTTCTCCTTATTCTCTCTCCTATTTTCTTGCAAATTGGACATCATGCATTTTTTCTACACAATTGCTGCCTAGGTACCAAATTTCACCATTCTTCTCATTCAACAAAAAAATTTGAACGGTGCGTATATAGCCTATTAACTCTCATTTGAGTAATATTTAGCCAAAACACTCCAAAAAATTGTGTACGTTGATTATACATAATTTAATACATTATTTGTAAAATTGTTTACTTTTTTTTGAAAGTTTGGACATTGAATATACAAAATTGAATACTTCCTTTCAAGGTTTGGATAATAAATATACAGATCTTACTCTTAGTAATTTATGTATAAAAATGTTCATACATTGAAAAATTGTGCACGTTGAATATAAAAAATTGTGTACATTCTTTGAAAAATTATGTATATTGAATATACATAATTAGGTATATTGAGTATTCTTTGAAAAATTGTGTAAATTCTTAGAAAATTTTTGACATTAAATATACAGAATTGTGAAAATTCTTAGAAAAATTTTATTTGTTTGAATATATAGAATTATGAACATTATGTAAAAAATTGTGCACATTCAAAATGTAGATTATGTACATTGAATATATATAGTTTTTGACATTATTTGAAAAATTGTATGCATTAAATGTATAGAACTTTGAACATTCTTTGAAAAAAATGTGTATATTGAATATACAGAATTGTATATATTGAAAAACTGTGTACGTTGAATATACAAAATTGTTTTGATTCTTTAAAAGTTTGGATTTTGAATGTACAAACCGTACACTCTTAGTAAATAATAATAAAAAGTACACACATAAAAAAAATTGTATACATTGAATATACAAAATTGTGTACATTCCATGAAAAAGTATGTACATTTTTTGAAAGTTTGGACATCAAACATACATAATTGTACACATTCTTTGAAAGTTTGGATAGTGAATGTACAAATCTTACTCTCTCAGTAAAAGCAAAATGTCCGCACATCATAAAATTGTGCACATTGAATATATATAATTGCGTATATTATTCGAAAAATTATGTACATTGAATATACAGAATTGTGTATATTTAGAGTAAATTTAATATGCATGTTAAGAATATGATGAGCATGCAATCTAACTATTAGTTTTGAAAATATGAGACCATGTTAATTTTGTTAGTAGAAGTTGTAACCAATGACTACAACCGAGTTTGTAATCATACATTATCTTAAACATAAAATTTAATACATTAAACTCCCTTCTTAGCACGCGTGCAATGAGGCTAATTATTATTGTTATTGTTATTTTATTTTTACTATTAATTGTGATTATATTATATATTAAAATATTTTTTATATTAAATCTTGAATTGTTCTTACATAATGCATTTTTAGATCGAGACATAAGGTTGATATATGTTTGAACGTATGAATTTACAATTGCAATTTGGCTGTTTTTTTTTTTTTTAAATAAAATAAAATAGCTAACACGGAAGGAAGGTTTAAATTTAGATTCTTCTCATGGAAAGAACCAAATAATATGTTCTAAGGCTCTTGACAATTATAGCTTGACATATATACATTTTGATAGTTGTAATTTGACATATTGGTTGTTGTTTGATTAAAAAAACTTCGTCCTTATAATTAGTCTTAACTCTTTTTTTATTATTATTGTTGTTGGTGGGATAGTCTTAACTCTTAAACTTTAACAAAATAATAAGTACATACATATATAACTTTGATAGTGAAACGTGATACAATCTTTACCGTAACAATTTCCTATAAATATCAGGATGTGTCTTTCTTGGGTAATTCTTAGACAGTCCTAGAGTAGTTTCAGGACTACCTAAGTTTTTTCCCTTCTTTATATTGATAAGATCCTTAAGAATTTGACAAGAATTAGCTAGATTCAAGGACAGCCAGCCTCAAAGAATGATGGAAAGTAGATGAAGAGTGAGAAAGAGAGAAAACAGAGCAATTAAGAAAACAATGGAAACAATGTGTTATTTCTTATGCCTAATCAATACAATCCAACCTCCTTATGTATAGAATCCAATGTAACTAACTAATTCTCTAATCCATGATTACATCTAACTAATCAATGCTTAAACAGTAAATGAGTAACTAACTAACTACCCACAACCCCCTGCTCTTAACGGCCTAACTGACTAACTACCCTTGAAGCCATCACATCAGCAGCCCACGCACCTCACAACAGCAAACCACACACCACACGGCAGCAACCCATGCACCCTAGTGCACACCTCAAGGCCACACAGCTGTACAACACACAACCCTTCAGACACCAATTGTCTTAGCACGTGCCACCAACTGCCTTAGCACATGCCTCCATATGTAGCCTTGTATCAATACTTCCCTCCTCAAAGCACCTTGCCCACAAGGTGAGGAAACTTCTATTGGAGTTGACTTATATCTTCCCAGGTAGCATCTTCAAGAGTACAACCCTGCCATTGGACTAAGACCTGGGTGATGGTCCTGCTTCTAAGCTTGGTTGACATGTTCTTCAAGATTGCCTCAGGTTCAAGCATAGGAATACCTTTAGATGAGACAGAAGGCAATTGAGAAATAGGAATAACCTACTGCCCCAACTTAGCCTTGAGATAGGAGACATGAAAAATAGGATGAATCAAGGAATTAAATGGTAAAGCCAGTTTATAAGCTACTTCTCCAACCCTTTGTAGCACTTGGAAGGGGCCATAGAACTTTGGAGAGAGCTTACCAAGAACATTAGGCTTCAAGGATCTCTTCCTATAAGGCTGCAATCTCAAATACACCCAATCACCCTCTGAAAAACTCCTCTCCACTCTATGCTTATCTGCCTGAACTTTCATTCTCTCTTGAGCCTGCAACAAGTTTTGCTTGAGTAAAGACATAACCTATTACCTACATTTCAAGTGATCATCAACAGCTTCTACCATAGTTGTGCCAGGGATATAATCCAACAATCTAGGAGGGGGATATCCATATAAGGCTTCAAAAGGAGTTAACTTGGTTGAAGAATGAAAATTGGTATTAAACCAAAATTCAGCCAAGGGCAACCACTCCACCTAAGCAGAAGGTTTAGCTGCTGCAAAAACTCTTAAATACTGCTTTAAACTTCTATTGACTACCTCAGTTTGGCCATCTGTTTAAGGGTGGTAAGCTGAGGACATAGCTAGGTCTACCCCTTGAAGCTTTATCAACTCACTCCAAAAATAAGAAGTAAAGATTAGGTCCCTGTCACTCACCATAAAAGCAGGCATACCATGGAGTTTGAACACAAAGTGCATATAAACAGAAGCAACCTTGAATGCAGTGTAAGGATGGGACTAGGCAATGAAGTGAGAATACTTAGTTAACTTGTCCATTACCACCAAAATCACAAACTTCAATTGAGACTTAGGTAAACCCTCAATGAAATCCATACTCACAGCTAACCAAGGTTTGGAAGGAATAGGTAAGGCCTGAAGCAGACCAGCTGGTCTACAATTCTCATGCTTAACCCTTTGGAAGACATCGCATTCCTTGATATATTGCTTCAAGTCTTTCTTCATACCAGGCCAGTAGAAATCTTGTTTAACCCTGTGTAAGGTCTTCACATAGCCTGAATGACCTCCCAAGGGGCCATTGTGAACATGGTGCAAAATTGAAGACTTGAGAGCACTAGTAGGACCCAAGTAGATTCTACCCTTAAAGAACAACAACCCATCTACTAAGGAAAAACCTTTAGGGGGGTTACCACCTTCTAGAAAGGCAGACAAGATAGCTTGAATGGCAGGATCTACTCCATAACTAGCCTTCAGTTCAGCTACCCAAGTTGGAGTGGGAAATGAGATGATATATAAAGTGCCAGATGAGGAAGGCAACTCAACAATAATCTTATCCAATCCCACATCAGTTTGACCACCCCCTATCAAATTCAAAGCAGCAGTACCTTCAAGCACACTTTGACAGTCTTGAACATCATGCTCAGACACCTCACCCCTCCTTGACAAAGCATCTACCACCACATTCTCAGAACCTCTCATATATTCAACCACAAATGCATAGCCAAGCAATTTGGACAACCATTTTTGTTGAATTGGATTACCAATCCTCTGATGCAGCAAATATTTGAGGCTTTGCTAGTCTGTTTTGATGACAAAAGGTCTACCTATTAGATATGGCCTCCACTTCTTCACTGCAGAGATCAAGGCAAGGAACTCCTTCTTATAAGTGGACAAGGCAAGAGCACTGCCTCTTAAAACTTGACTGTGAAAGGCAATAGGCTCGTGCTCCTGCATTAAAACAGCACCAATGCCACTGCCAGAAGCATCACATTCAATTGTGAAAGTTTTAGTGAAGTTAGGCAGGGCTAAAACAGGTGGGCTAGATATAGCCAACTTAAGCTGGTGGAAGGCTTCTTTAGCTTTAGCACCCCAAGAAAAGGAATTCTTCCTCAAAAGGGCAGTCAAGGTAGTTGCAATATGACCATAGCCCTTGACAAATTTCTTGTAATAACCAGTAAGGCCTAGGAACCCTCTCAAGGACTTCACATCCTTAGGCACAGGCCATTCTTGCAGAGCCAAAATTTTCTTGGAATCAGTTTTTACACCTTCCTCGTAAATGATGTGGCCCAAGTACTCCACTTCCAAGCGAGCAAACATACACTTGGACATCTTAGCATACAATTGGTTCTTAGCTAACAACCCTAAAAAAATTCTGAGATGCTCAATATGATCAGGCATACTTCTACTATAAACCAGAATATCATTAAAGAAAACCAAGATAAACCTCCTAAGGAAAGGCTTGAAGACCCGATTCATTAAGGATTGAAAAGTAGAGGGGGCATTTGTCAACCCAAAAGGCATGACAAGGAATTCATAAAGCCCTTCATGAGTTCTAAAAGCTGTTTTTGGAATATCTTCCTCCCTTATCCTGATTTGGTGGTAATCAGACCTCAACTCTAGCTTGGAAAAAATGCAAGCTCCATGCAATTCATCCAATAATTCATCTATAACAGGGATAGGGTATTTATCTTTTATAGTGGCCTGATTTAATGCCCTATAATCTATATACATACGCCATGAACCATCAAATTTTCTAACCAAAAGGACAGGAGAGGCAAAAGGACTTTGACTATTTTGAATAAAGCCTACTTCTAACAAATCCTTCACAATCTTTTCAATTTCATTTTTCT
The DNA here is from genome assembly GCA_023736055.1 of Quercus glauca. Taxonomy (NCBI): domain Eukaryota; kingdom Viridiplantae; phylum Streptophyta; class Magnoliopsida; order Fagales; family Fagaceae; genus Quercus; species Quercus glauca. Next base: position 68,233,827 of record CM043316.1, on the reverse strand, counting down.
GGTAATAGGGATTCCTATATGGCCTTTGATAGATAGGTTAGGTGCCCTCTTTAAGGTTGATTTGGTGCTCATGACCTCTAATTGGTGGCAGGTCCACTAGAGTAGCAAACACACCATGAAACTCCTGCAACAAAGCTGTGATCTCAGGTGGAAGGGAAGACTTCCTTTCAGTTGTTCTCTCAACTATAATATGCAGAATTAAACCCTTCATGGTACTTTCTTTGAAGAATTGGACCTCATCTTGAATTTCAAAACCCTTTGGAGTGTTAAGACCATGTAACAACACCTACTGGCCTCCATAATTGAACCCCATTGAAAGATTGTTGAAATCCCAATTAATGACTCCTAAGGTGTTAAGCCATTGAGTACCAAAAACCAAGTCACAACCTCCCAAAGGCAGCATATGCAATTGAACCGGAAAAACATGCCCTTGTAAACACACAGGAACATCCTTACACAATCCTTGAGTCTTGATAGTATCACCATTAGCAACCTTAACCTCAAGAATTTGTGATTCATCCACAGGAACATGGAGGACAGAAACTACAGTTGCATCAATGAAATTATGAGTGCTTCCAGAGTCTACCAAGATCACCAATGAGACAGATTTAACCTTACCCTTGACTCTCATTGTCCTTGGAGTAGGGTTGCCAACCAAGGCATATAAGTTAATTTCTAGTTCTGCCTCTTCTTCTTGTCTCCTAACCATGCAACCCCCATTGTCAATCTCAACAAACTGCTCATTACAGTCAGAATCTGAGGTCATCTCCACTCCTTCTAGTAAAAATAAAGTAGCTTGCTTGCACTTATGCCCAGGTGCCCACTTGTCATCACAATTGTAACAAAGCCCTTTCTTTTTCCTTTCTTCCATTTGAGCAGTAGTGATCTTCTTGACAGGAATCTTGGTAGTCCTATTATCAACTAGGGCAGCAAGTCTAGGCACACCAAGCAATGAAGGTCTAGCTTGATCTTGTGTCCCTTTATAGCTTCTCTTAAAATCCAATAAGTATTCATCTTGGATTTTGGCCAACCCAAATGTTGCAATGAGAGTGGGAGGATTCAACATTCTAACAGGCAACCTCACCTTATTCTTTAAACCACTCAAGAAACAACTCTATTTATGCTGTGGAGACAAGCCCTTAATCTAATTAGCCAAAGCTTCAAATTCACCTTTATATAGAGCTACAGTTGAAGTCTGCCTCAACCTAGTCAAAGCCTCCATCGGGTCATCATAGGCTGTAGACCCAAACCGAATTAGCATTGCTTGAACCAAGGCCTCCTAAGTACCAAAAACTCCAGCATCTTCACCTTCTTGAAACCAAACCAAGGCTTCTTCTTCCATATGAAAAGATGCCATCATCAACTTCTCTGATTCTGGAATTCTGTAATACTTAAAATACTGATTAGCTTTGTAGATCCAAGAAGTAGGTTCCTAACCACAAAATTTGGGAAAATCCAATTTCACTGGCCTTGACAAACTTGAAACAAGTTGGTGACATTATCCATTGCATTCAATTTCTGTAAAATGATAGCCAATTGTTGACTCATTTCATTCATGGTATGGGTATGGATGTTGGTAATTTTGTGAATTTCTTGGATGTCTTTATTGTGGTGATCAGTGGTGAATTTCAGGGAAGTTATGGTTTCATTGAGAATTGTAGTAGAACGAGTTTCAGTCATGGTGGAACTTGTAATCACAGGACAAGTGTAATACCCCAATTTGATTTTATGATCATCACCGACATCGTCATTATCAATAGAGAGTTGAGGTACTACATGTGTGTGCATAGTAGGATGGGAGTAGACAATTTTGTGGTATTACAAAATAGGTGAGAAGATTAAAGTTTTAGTGCATACAAATTAGTGCGGTAGTTAAAATAATAAATAAATAAATAAATAAATAAATAAATAAAAGAGAAAGATGTTTTATGGGCCTTTTGGAGACTAAAGAGATAAGTTTAAGTGGTTTTTAATCTACAGCCCACTACCCTACAAAGCCCACATCTCTGATGCGTCAAATATAAGGTAGATGAAGAGATAAATTAGGGTTTTTCATAGAAAGGGTTTCATTACTAAAGAGGCTAGGAGGTGTACTTTTCCCTTGGAGTTTAGAACACATACAATTGAAGATACAAACAATTTGTTCAAGGTATGATTTCTCACTGTTAGAGACAAAAATTAAAAAAAAAAGGTTTGCATGATTATTCCATATGAACACACGAATAGGTGATAAGCCTTCAGAAATTTTGTGTCTTACAGTTTTAGTGATGTCGTTTGGGTAGGGCCAATATATAGATTAAAAAAAAATTCTTGCTTTTATGTTATTAAGTGAATTTTTTATCGAAGTCCCTGAATACTCATACAGTGCAATGAATACAGATTTTTTTATTAGATAGAAATATATAAAAGGATTTAGTCTCAAAAGTTCCTAGAGTTAACGCAACCTTGGAGTAGTGCTGAATTATTAACTCTTATTGTAATCTATAATATTGTTTTAAGTTTCAAAGATTTTAGTCAATACATGCTATGGGTTGCTAAGTCCTATGGGTAGAGATTTTCTATAGATACTATAAATATATATATTTGGATCTTAAAGAGTATTTCAGGGCGGCCTAGAATATTAATTGTGGTTATAGAAATTTGTTTGAAACTCTAGGAGTACAGATTAGTTTTGGGGAAATATTGTTGCAGTGAGACTTTGATAAGGAATATTAATTAAATTGCTTAATTCAATGGTATATACGAAAGTAGTTTTCATACCTTATTTTGTAGGACAGTAGGAAAGAAAAGGGTTGTAAGGATTAGATTCCATACTTACTGATTGAAGCATTCTTTTGTTTACAGTTGTGTTCAGAAGTATTAGCAAGAGAGGTACGTAATTATGTATAATATGCACAAGTTTTATTCTTTAGGTTCTTAGAAGTTAAAGGTTTTTCAAAAGCTATGTTTTTAAAGGTTATGTTTTCTAAAGTTTATCGAAAGCATTATTTTTACATCATTGGAAGAGAAACTTCGACTTTTAGACAATGTTTTAAAGAAAAACTTCGAATTTTAAAGAACGTTTTGAATGTCAAAATCTCATTTAAAAGATGATTTCTAAACTAAACTATTTTCCGAAAATAATTGAGTTTCAAAGTAAGTTTTCTAAAAATGTTCTTGTTCTTTAAGTTTGTTTAAAACCAAGTGATTTCAAAGTCATATTCTTATTTTTCAAATGGTATTTAAGACGTTTCTTTTAGTAAATTGGGTTTTCAAACTTACTCAAGAATTGTAAAAATATTTATATAAACTCTTCAGTTCTTATTCATTCCTAAGAGAGTCAAGCATCCTTTGATTTATGTTCTATTCGATATTGTGATCTTTGATATGCCTCTGTATTTGGAATAATTGTTAATATCAAGTAAATTATTATATTTTGTATAAACTTTATTTTGTGATATGTGACTCAAAATAAATGTTTTTAGATTTGATCAGATATATAAGATATATGTGTAAATCCACTCGCAGGATTGTATGTGAGAATATGCGTTGATCCCTCACCAGCAGGGGTTAGATGTTGGTATTCGCTCACAAGATTATATGTGAGAATATGTGATGTGTATATGCGACACTGTGATCAATTATATGTATGTGATTTCTAATGATTTTAAGATGTGATTACATATGTATTAAGTGATTCATTATATGTTTTGGAATAGTTATTTTTGATATCAATAAATGAGTTTGTGAAAAATCAAAATACTCGTGCATTGCTTGACTCTATCTTGTTGTGTATTCATATAATTACTTACTAGATGTGTGGCTCGCCTCATCAATTACTATTTTCAGATTAAAGTGTAGTTGGAAATATAGGACCTTCGGATCGCTTTGTAAGGTGCAAGGTAGAGTGTGGAAGTTGTAGGCGACTTCAGTATTACTTGAAGACTTATAGAATTTTAGTTACCTTTATTTTGTAATTCATGTTTTCTATAGTGGAGATTATTTCCAATTTGTGAAGTTTAGATTTTTGTAAGAGGATTTATTTAAGAGTATTGTTTCTTTGGAGTTTTAATTTATTTTCGACTAATTATGTTTATGGAGTTATATAAGATCAACAGTTTAGTCATGCATCTAAATTCATGTTCCATGGATTTGTGTCGTGACAACAAGCCTGCTCTGATACCAATTGATAAGATCCTTAAGAATCTGACAAGAATTAGCTGGATTCAAGGACAGCCAACCTCCAAGAATGATGGAAAGTAGATGAAGAGTGAGAAAGAGAGAAAACAGAGCAATTAAGGAAACAATGGAAACAATGTGTTATTTCTTATGCCTAATCAATACAATCCAACCTCCTTATGTACAAAATCCAATGTAACTAACTAATTCTATAATCCATGATTACATCTCACTAATCAATGCTTAAATAGTAAATGAGTAACTAACTAACTACCCACAACCCCTGTTGCTCTTAACGGCCTAACTAACTAACTACCCTTGAAGCCATTACATCAGCAGTCCACGCACCTCACAGCAGCAGACCACGCACCACACAACAGCAACCCACGCACCGTAGTGCACACCTCAAGGCCACACAGCTGTAGAACACACAACCCTTCAGACACCAATTGCCTTAGCACGTGCCACCATATGTAGCCTTGTATCACATATATATAAAGAACAGATATTAGTGTGTCTATTGAAAATTCTTTTATGAATTTTTTTTGCTGTTGTTTGCCTTATGCCCCCTTTGTAGTATTTGTTTTAATCTCCCATCAATAAAAAAGAGTACAAGAAAATCTAGAATTATAATTTTTTTTTTGGCCATAAATCTAGTGTAGTAGACTGTAAAAAGAAAAATAGTGGTAGGCAATCATTAAGGGTGTGTTTGATAGATTGAATTTTGCGGCAAAAAAATTGTGGTCCTAAAACAACTCAAAAGGTATTCTTTGCTTTCACTGAACACAAAAATTAAAAATTATCAATTATTTATTAGCATCCGTTTGGGATAAGTTGAAAAATTTAGCTTATTTGCACTTTTAGCTTATTTTTGCTACTATTCATGGGTCTTACTGCACTTTTTGATGCTATCCATGAGTTTCACTATACTATTCAACTGATTTTTTAAACCTATTTTCTACACTTTCAGCAAAAAAATTTCAACTTAAGCTAAATAAGCTGTTCCTAAATGAACACTTAGCATACGCCATTAGTTTTTGTTGTACCTATGACTTTTCCTTGATAATAATTACCAAAAACAAAGGGTTTGTCCTTGATATAATCTATATATATATATATATATATAACCGAAACTTTTGAAGCTCTCACAATTTTCCACATCATCACTATTTTCTTTTTCTTTTTATTTTTTATTCTTTTTATTTTAGGTTTTATATCTTATAATAATAATATTGAAAAACGTATACAAACTTGGAGGCCTATTTAAGGGCTCCATAAAACTTGATGGGCAAGAAAATATATTCTAAAATAAGCCCTAATTAATACCTAACCATAATAGGAACCAAATTTGACTTAAAAAAACATTAAAAGAGCCTAAAAACAAAGAAATAAATCACCTAGACCTAAAATAACGTTTTTTGCATAAAAATATTAAAATCTCTTCTCTCCTTAAAACCCTAGCAATTACCATCTCAAAACCCTAAACTCAACTTCACTTTAAGATTAAAAAAAAAACGTAGATTTTATCTTTTTTTATTTGCTTTCATATGTGCCTGAAATTTTCATTCTATCTTATTATTTTATTATGTTTAGAATTTATTTTCTTATAAGTATTTGGGTTAGTCTCTATATTTTGATAGTGTTTTTATGGGTTTGGTTTTTGGGTTGAAATTTTAATAATTATTTTATATTGTATATGGCAGATGAAGCATCTCTATTTTTTGGAGAAAAATCAAAACTGCAATCTATGTCTTCTAGCCCAAGGTGTGGTAAATTTTTATATGTTCTTACTTTATTGAGAATTTTTATTTGGGTTCATGTGATTTTTTGTTTTTTTATTAAAGTTTTGATTTTTGGTTGATTAATTATTTGTTTGGATTAATTTCAATTAATTATTTGTTTGGATTCAACGTAAAAGATAATGGAATTAGGTGTTATAAATTTGATAATGTTCCATGTTTTGAATTGTTTATATTATTTAGACTTCTGGTAGGACTCTCTCTTCTCTCATTAAAACCCTAGCAATTACCATTTCAAAACCCTAAACTTAATTTCACTTTAAAATTAAAAAAATAAGAAGGAGAGAGACTCAACTAAAAAAAAAAAAAAAAAAACGTAGGTTTTGTCTTTTTTATTTGCTTTCATATGTGTCTGAAATTTTCATTCTATCTTATTGTTTTGTTATGTTTAGAATTTATTTTCTTCTAAGTATTTGGGTTAATCTCTATATTTTGATAGTGTTTTTGTGGGTTTGGTTTTTGGGTTGAAATTTCTAATAATTATTTTATATTGTATACAGCAGATGAAGCATCTTTATTTTTTGGAGAAAAATCAAAACTGCAACCTGTGTCTTCCAACCCAAGGTGTGGTAAATTTTTATTTGGTATATTATATATGAATTTTTTGAATTTGAAGGGTTTTGTTTGGTTTTGAAGTAGAATTTGGGGATTCTATAAAATTTGGAAGATTTAAGTTTTGGGGTTTTTGGTATTTGCGTCTTAGTAGGTTAATTTTAATTCTTTACCTTATATGTTTTTTCTTTATTGAGAATTTTTATTTTGGGTTCATGTGATTTTTTGTTTTCTTAATTAAAGTTTTGATTTTTGGTTGATTAATTATTTGTTTGGATTAATTTCAATTAATTATTTGTTTGAATTCAACGTAAAAGATAATGGAATTATGTGTTATAAATTTGATAATGTTCCATGTTTTGAATTGTTTATATTGTTATTAATACGACTAAATAAGATTTGTTTTTATCTTTGTAGTTTATATCAGTTTTGAGCGTGTGTATATATATAACTTTTGGGAATTTTGCTTTATTAATTTAAGAATTGTAAATTACTTTGTAGGTTTCAGCAACTATGTATCTGCAATGAGACATTGACAATATAAGCATATATATATGGTATTAACATTTTATGAAAATCTTTCTTACAACCCAATAACATTCTACGTTAGACAACACTTCTAAACTAATGAAAAGTATAGAAGTTAAATATTCATTCCCATTGTATTTTATTTAATTATGACAGATCCATTTTTTTTTTAAATGCTAACTAGCAAAATGTCTATAATATTCATATTATTAACCCAATTTTCTATTTCTAAATTTCTTAGATTTTATTATATCAATCTTTTTTTCTTTTAAATTCTTGGTGGGCAAATCAGTCTCTCACTAATTCTTTTACCTTAACGTGATGTTGGTTAATTGTCCTTTTATTTAACTATCCCGTGCATCGCACGGGTTAGCGACTAGTAATTACTAATTAGCATGTTTACAAGCTACACCTGAGCCTCAGAGATGATATGTTATCATCCCCTATGTACATTAGGGCTGCTAATAGTAATGGTACTCCACTACTCCTTATATTACACATTTCTATCCTAAACTTTTGTTTCATTTTTCAATGTCCCTCTAAACTACCAATTTGCTTGATTGACACCCCACTTTGAATTTTTTAATGTATCTCTACTATCTAAAGCAAGTGTTAAATTTTCCTTTAAAAAAGGGGGTAATTATACTTTACCACCCTAAACTATATTCCAGATTAAAGCATTAGCATTAGTCTATCAAATTTTTTTTGTCTATTTTACACATAAGAACCTACTTTTTCTATTTTACACAACCGTTTTACAAAATACCCAAATCAAACCATCTATTATACACACTATTTTATTTAAATAATATTTTTTTATTATTTTGTTTATTATTATTTTATTAATATTATCTCCATTAAAATATCTCTCTCATCTCAACAGTCTCCCCCTCTCTCCTTCTTTCACGTCTCTCCATCTCCTTCCTCAAATCTCTGCCTCTTTCATATCCCAAACCCACACACTCTCACACATGGAGGCGAGGAGATCCAACGAAAACGACTGTAAAGATAACGGCGGTGGATCCGTCAATAATGACGGTAGCTCTGAGGTATATTGACGGCAACTCCACTGATCCCGTTGGGTTTTTCTAATGGGTTTTCATTGGGTTTTTGCAGTGGGTTTTCATTAGGTTTGGTTTTGATTTGTTTTTGGTTTGGATTAATTTTGAGTTAGGTTTGGGATGGGTTTTCTGGTGGGTTTGGGATGGGTTTTCTGATGGGGTTGAATTGATTTTGAGTTGAGTTTGAGATTGATTTTCGATGGTTTGGATTGATTTTGGGTCGATTTTTTGTTTGGATTTTCAACCATTGAAGTGGGTTGTGGTGGTGGAGGTTGGTGGTGCTGGTGGTGGTTGGGTGGTGGTTGGGGTTGTTGGTGATTGGGTCTTCATCTTCTTCTTCACGTTGAAGAGACTAGGGTAAGGGAGAGAGAAACTGATGAAAGTAGAGCTGTAGGGAAGAGAGATTGATGAGAGCAGAGGTGAGTGAAAAAATTAATAAAATAGTAATATACACAGCTATGGTAACTGTGTAAATATACATGGTTACTGTAGCAAATGTGTATATGTTAGGAACCCGGTGGTTCCTAATGGGGATTGATGAGAATTATAGGGGAATGGATGAGAATTGTAAGGAAATTGACTTAATTCGAGATAGTCACCCTCCATAGAGAAATATAGAGATTAAGTGAGAGAGAGAGAGAGAAAGAGATGCACTAATGCACTAACAAATTAGTTTATTCTTCATTGATATCTCATATTGGATTACAATCATGTATCTATAGAAGACTAGCTCTAATCTCATTGGCCACATGGCCTCATCCTATTGGCTCTATTATTCCCCATGTGCATTAATAATTCCAACATGTGCTAAATGTGATTAACATGCCTCATTCTATTGATTCTATTATTCCCCATGTGCATTAATAATTCCAACATGTGCTAAATGTGATTAACATGTTTAGAATTGTAACTAACTAAATCTCAATACACCAATTATTATCCATATGCTTATAGCATTTCTAACATTTCCCTCCCTTTGAAAACACCTTGCCCACAAGGTGTTGTTGTGAAATAGCATCTTCATCAAAGGAGATCTTCCAATGGACCAATACCGTAGTGACATTTTGATCACCATATTCATGCATTTCTCTTTGACAAGCAATCCCGTGCATATGAAGGTTTCTTCTTCGTAGATCTTCAAGATTTGCTCGAATTCTTGAGCCTTCAATGGTTCTTCAATCTTCAAGGTCTCATTGGTTCTTTCAACCTTGAAATGTTCTTGTATCCTCAAGACCTCATTCGATTCTAGAAACATTAAAATTGTTGGCGCTTGTATCTTGGATTCTTGGATCACCGACACTTGGATTGCCACTTCTTGAATTATAGGCTCTTGAATGGAAGCCTCCATTGGTGCATTAAGAATGGGTTCTTGGAAGATCATCATCACCTTCTTTGTTGGTTCTTTCGACTGAACTTCAAGGGCAGCATGTACATGTACATCATCATCCACTTTGACACAAAAATCAACATCTTGGCTTGTAACAACAGTAGTAGATTCTTGGAACTTGATTTGTTCTTCGACTTTCATTGAATCAAGAGATTGTAACTCTTCTTCGGACATGTTTTCAAGATCCTCTTGCACTCTTGAAAGTTCTTCCTTCATGGCCATATTAGATTCAGCCAAGGCCTTCATCTTCTTCGAAATATCCTTGGATTCTTCTATAGCTTTGTTCAACAATTCTTGTATTTTTTTCAAAAGTTTTTTTTCATCACAATTTCTCATCTCAAGATCAACGACTCTGATACCATTTGTTAGGAACCCGGTGGTTCCTAATGGAGATTGATGGGAATTATAGGGGAATGGATGAGAATTGTAAGAAAATTGACTTAATTCGAGGTAGTTAGGAGTGGATCAACGACTCTGATACCATTTGTTAGGAACCCGGTGGTTCCTAACAGTATATTTACATAACAATAGCTTGACTGATGCGGGATAGATTTAGGAGGTATTGTGTAAATTTGGCATCTTTTTCTATTTTGCACCCATTAATGTGAGTGCTCTTACGCTTTGCATCTTAAACTGTGACTATTGTTATACTTTACACCCCAACATTAAATTTGCCATTAACTTGCATGGAAAAATATGACATCATGTGAAAAGACCCAATTGTCCCTCTTCTCAATCCCTTAAAAACAAAGAAGAAATTACACTTTATTGCCATAAACTATACTCTTGATTATACTTTGTACCCTAAGTTTTAGATTTCCATCCAACTTAACAGTAAACTTAACGTTGGAGTGCAAATTGTAACAAGGGTCATAGTTTAGGGTACAAAACGTGCATTCGAAAAGTTTAGGGTGCAAAGTGTAATCTAGGGTATAGTTTAGGGTGGTAAAGTATAATTTCTCCCAAAATTGTTAGGAAATTTAGACCCAGGTTAATAGAATTAACAAGTTTAAATCCAAGTTTTTAATTAGATTTATTATGAATAAAATTTGTTAAAACAAACAGACATCAATATCATGTCAAAATCATATGCAGCGGAAAAATAAATAAGACAAAATATGATGACTTAGGAAAACCAATGAAACCAACCAGTTTCACAGTAAAAAACCTGAGGGGAAACCTTCCGGAAAAGCAATCCACTATAGTAAAGAGAAGTTTCAGATCTAGTACAAAACTTTTGTTTCTAGACTCTACAATCCCTGTAGATGAACTCACAGCAGAAATCTTCTACCGCTTCAGAACCTCTGAACTCTTCAATATATGAATGCCACCCTTTTGTTGATGCACGAATCCCAGTACGTGACTAACTAATTGCGTGGATCCCAGTACGTGACTTCAATCGCCAACTAGAAGAAGAATGTTGGCTGCAAAGTTCTTCACTTCATCAAGAATGAAGATCAAGAAGCACTTGGTTACAAAATCCTAAGGCGCAAAGACGCAGTAGCTTCTTTCAGAGAGAATAAGACATCGGTTACTTTTTGCATATGTTCTCCTTGTATTCTCTTATGTGACGGCCTCTAAAATAAGCCTTATATAGGTCTAGGGTTGTGAGAAAAGAAACCCCACACAAATATAAAAGCCTGGCCCAAAAATTAGATTTGAAAATCTGAATTCCCATAACCTCGATAGATAGCTAGGTTTCAAGGAGGTGTCGAGTTTTAAACCTCGATAGATAGCTAGGTGTCGAGGAGGTGTCGAGAAGTAATCAAGGGTACAGGAGCTTTCTCGATCGATCCATCAGCTGTTGAGAAGGTGTCGAGATTGCGATAAGTAACACCTTAAGAGTTCGATAGATAGCCAGCTGTCGAAAGGTGTCGAGTTATCTGTCTAGTTTTATTGAACACCTTTTCTTCACTTGTTTCTTGGTCCAATCTTCATGGCTTTAATACTAGACTTGAACAACATGTTCTTGAAGTCTTAAACACATCCTAGATCTACCCAAATACAAGTAAAATGCATTTTGTCAAAGGATTAGCCAACTACACAAAACATGTCCTTAACAAAAATCAAGTGTTAAATGAGATGGAAATGGTAGTTTTCACTGCAATTAGTAAGGCCAAACGTCATTACGTCCAATTTTCATTTCACTTAACCCTAATTTATACTGAATATGAATATGGACACATTAATACAATTCTCTCAAATTAAAGTATTAATTTGTAAAACTATGTTTCAAGTTCCTTTTATAAGTTGTAACTATCAAATTATATATATTATTAACAAAATGATAGTTGGGGGACATTGTACTTAAGTTAAAGTTTAGAATTAAAAAAAAAAATGTAATTTTCCATATTAAAATTACTGCAAAGGAGCTCTAGAATTTTAGGTTATATTTGGTAACAGTTTTTGTTTTCTATTTTCAAAAACTTGTTTTTGGGAATAGAAAGAAAAAAAAAAATTTCTTGTATTTTTTAAATCAAAAACATGTTTGGTTAGTTGAAATTTAAAAAATAAAATAAAATTTCTAAAGAAAAAAAATATACTCAAATATGTTGTTATTAGGATTCGAACCCTGACACTAACTCATTAAATGGGATGGATTCATTAAATCAAACGCGTGTTTTCATTGGCTTTTGAAAACTGAAAACTGAAAACTGAAAATAGCCTTTTGCCTATTTTCAAATTACTTTACAAATTGAGTTTTGAAAACAGTTTTTGTTTTTTGTCTATTTTGGGTTGCCAAACAAGTTTTTTAATCTAAAAAATAAAAAATTAGTTTTGGAAACAAAAAGTAAGGGGAAAAAACAATTACCAAACATACTCTTAGAATTCTTAATTAAAACTGTGGTAAGAGATTCAATAATTCCAAATGTACTTTTTACATTAATAATTTAATGTACTTTTTGATAGATTTTCAAGTTGTTTTGAAATATATTATTTCAAAGAAAATTATTGGTTTATGTCGTGCTAGTAAAATTTACATTATAAATTAAACAAATGTGTTGACCAATAATCGTCCTTATTTCAAGCTATTGTTTCATATTTTGTTCCCAACAACTGCTGCCTTTTCAACGACTAATTGCATTTACACCACACCCTCAAAAAAAAAAATTTGCATTTACACCATGCATTATATACAAAGACAGTTTTATAATTATATCATGCCAATATCGTGTGACGTATATGAGTGGATTAATCGTGCACGTATTATTATTACGTGTGTTAACTGTTAACTAAGAAAACGGCAATTTATTAATATTGGTGACCGTCCGGGACAATTTTCATTTCAATTACAATTTGCCGCTACTGCATAAGACAGTTGTGACAAAATGTGTGATACCTATCAGAATTTTGCCTCTTTTGCAGAGGATCCCTCCCTTTTTGTTTTCAGTAAAACTATAGGTGTGTTACCCATCACAAAGATTTCATTCAAATATTTATTTATAAGGTAGTCAAAGTCCATTAATCACATCAGTCATAACAATTTACAAGTTTTATATAGTAAAACATGTGCTATTTTTAACATTTTCTTTTTTGTTTTAGCTACTCCAGGATATAAGCTCTGCTCTGCTGTATTCAGTCCCTTTGGCTGTTTCTTTCTTAATAAAAGCATTCAATATACAAAAAAGAAAAAAGAAAAAAGGTATGAAAGCAAGTTATGTAAAATCAATGACTTTTAGGAAACATTTTGTCGATCAACTAAATTGCAAAATGCCGTGAATGTACTGACTACTCAGAGCCATTGCAACACGTGCCAATGCATGTTGCAGGTTACACAAATGAAAGGGAAAGGTCAGAGATAACTGCTTTAATTAATTATTATTATTATTTTTTTCACCGTATTTCACTGTCGAGAACATGCAATTACATTTTGAAACGATTTTTAGATGGGCAATTTCAAGGGGAAAATTTTATTGGCAATTTCACATTACAAAAATTATTATGTATTTAATTTAAATATGTATGTGTAAGATTTTTTTTTTTGGGTAAATTATATTTACCAATGTAAAAATAAAAATTGCTGAAAATAGCTATTCCGAAGAATCTGAAAAAAGAAAAAAGAAAAAGTTCATCGCTCAAACGAAAACATGATTCACTCGAGGGAATCATTTAAAACTTGCTTCATCAACAGTGAATTCGCTTGAGCAAAATAGTGAAACAGGTTGAATATACTAAAGTTTACACAAAATTCTTGCTCAAGCAAGTCGCATTAGATTCTAGAAGACCTAATTGAAGACCTACCTATATAATTAACGATGCTTAAGGCAAAAAAAACAAAAAAAAAAAAAAAAAACAAAAAACGATGCTTAAGGCATGATTTTGTGAGGAATATCATCCTACACAATGCCATTCATTATCAAAACCTTTCTTTCTTGTTCACATATTTGAGAGTGAGATTAAGTGGGTGAAACACATTGTGTTTAAACCATTGTTCTTGAAATCACAAACCTTATATCTAGTGAGGTTCACTGCAATCAAATCTTCAAGGAGGTTCTTTGGAGTAGGTTCTACTTCCATGCAGATAAGAAATTTGTGGAGGAAGAATTCTAAGATTCTAACTACTGCAGTAGGAATAGAGACAAAGGTTCCTCTTGATTTTAGTACTAATTTTTTTAATGTTAGATGCAAATTTTCCTTTATTGGGCCCCCTTTATATTTAATATTTTATTTTAAAAAATCCTATAAAGTTTTGAAAACTTATTTAAAATATTTACATCTTTTCTTCTTCTTTTAATATTCAATTTTTTTTTTCCATATTTAAGTCATCAACTTTAATAGCATTCAAAGCATATATTTCTAAAATTATATAAACAAATCTCATTAATAATTTCTTCTTTCATTAAAAAAAAAAAAAAAAAAACTCTTTTTCATTTTGTACATAGGTTTTTTTTTTTTTTTTTTTTGAGAAGATACTTAGAAAGTTAAGAATACATGAATGCATTTTTTTTTTCATTATAAGAAAAAATGTTATGATTTTTTTGATGAGAAATGTTATATTCATAACATTTTCACAATAAATTTTAAGTGATAAGTTATTAATTATTGATTGTTACTGGTGGGCAAAAAAGTAATTCAATGGTGGAATGAGAGGCTGAGATTAAAACTAGTAATAACTTGTTATCTAAGATTTGTTGTGAAAATTTCTCAAAAAAAAAAAAAAAAAGATTTATTGTGAAAGTGTTGTGAGCATAATCTTACTTTTTTTTTTTTTTTTAATTAAAAGTTTGAGAAATGGCATGCTTTGTCATTTCTCAAATATTGTAGCTAGGAGTGGGATATTATAGGTTTCAAATCATATTGTTTCTATATAAAAAAAAAAAAATGCTTAAAGAATAGTAATTGTGATTAATATAATTCAAAAGATAATTACATATGACTTAATGAAATAAAATATTTGTCTCGAATTATATAAAACTGTGGGGCCCTAACACATTAACCACACTGGCCCACTTCTTATCTGGCCTAGGGCCCACGTCGAGGATGGTTGGGAAGAGCCTAAGTCATCCAAGAGCCTCGCCGAGGATACACCTATCCTCGACGAACCGACAGTTGGTAAAGGGAAAATATCCCACTAACATTCTGGCCGTCTTAATGAAGACGCGACCAACGGACCCAGTCGCCTCGGTTATCTCAACTAATAGAAAGTCTGTAAAGGCGGTTGAGAACTAACATAAAGCCTGTAAACTACAGATGATGGAACAAACTCCTGTACACAAAGATCAGATAATTGACAAGTGGATGGTCAAGATCAACGAAAATAAGACTATATAACCAGTAAGACTCGGAAAAAGGAGGGGGGGATCCGTTCTAAGAAAATAGGCCCTTGGCTTGAGCCGAGGATAAATATGCCTTATAAACACTTAACCAAAAGGCCAACAAAAATGGTCCTAAGGACTTAGCCAAAGTAAAGATCATTCTTACAAAAACTCCTAGTCCGATTTGTTTATGAGGATCTGCAATAAATTTCACATTAACCGTTGTTTGCTTGTTAGGTGCCTAGTCCTTCCTACCCATCCTCTACCAAATTTTATTATCCAGGGTCCAAGACAATTTGAGTCCCTACAATTGGCGCCGTCTGTGGGAAGGACTTGTGCATTAGCGGCGCGACGGTTGGGGTAAAGAAAACAAAACAACAAATCAATCGAGAACAGATGCAAATCTATGCAGTTTTTAGCAACAGTATTCATCCAGCAGTCTACAACAACAAGAAACAAGCGCATACGAAAAAGAAAAGAGACAACACGTAAAACAAGTCTACTTCTTTTATTCATATATGAAGAAAAATTACATCTTTTACAAGTAATGCCCAGGGGGCTTGCTCTAAAGCTAACTACAAAGGCAGACGCTTGACAAAGCTGGTTGAGGAACAAAAGAAAAGAAAGAGAAAAGGAACGAAAGAAGAGATGAAGAACAAATAGTAGAAAGAAAAAGCTGGCTGAAGAACAGAAAATCGAAAAGAAGTGAAGCAAGAGAAGAGGAAGGAGAAGAGAGAAGAAGGATTAGAAGAAAGGAAAGCTACATAGAAGGCGGAAGAGGTCGCAGCACAGGACGGTTCCGCTTTTGGTTTCCGCCTGGTTCCCCTTCCACCCCCATTATAGCTAGCTTGGGGGGTCAAAAACCCAAACCCAAGAGAGGGAGGTTACGTTCTCTCCGGATCCTCCTCCAAGCGATGAGGAGGGCTCTGTCTCCGGTTAGGTTGAAAAGAAGGAGAATCTTTGGATCTCTCCTACACCCATCCCAGCGTAGCGGCCAGGGTTGGAGTGTCATTCTCGGCTCCTGATGGGGGCTGTGCATCTCTAGGATCGCCCTTTCCAAGGGCCAACTCGTTCGAAGGGGCTCAGACGGCAGCGTTTGGCAGAACCTTTTTGGGTGATGATTTTTGGGAGGAGTTTACGATGGATATTTGTCAAGTGTGAAGGGGAAGACTGCCCTAGAAACGCTTTATATAGAAGGTGGAACATTGATGAGTGCCAATCCGCGATAAATCCCAGGGAGAAATTTTCAGAGGCAATTATGCCGCCCCAATTTCCAAGGGGCTTGTCAGCCGTTAGATCCTCGTAGATCCATGGCCGGTTTTAATGAGGAGACGCCTCATTAAACGAGAAGACACCGAAGCGTCAGAGCGCGTTACTCGGACAACCCAAGAGACACCTCGTTATCAGAAGAAGTCTCACCAAACGAAGAGGCAAAACACGGCAAGGTCTTATCCTCCACCTACTCCAGCCCACATTTGTTATTATTATTATTCTGCTTGAAAATTGTGATTATTTAATGCTTATTGTAAATTATAGCAATGTAAAGTTAAACGGCTACGGATAAATAGATAAAACGGACAAAACGAGAAAACTAGGTACTGGACAGAACCAAGGCCTTGCATGGTCCTCGAACCCAAGCCTCATGGGAAAACCAGATACTTCAGATGATGATTAAAAGAGAAAACTAGGTACTGGACAGAACCAAGGCCTTGCATGGTCCTCGGACCCAAGCCTCATGGGGAAATCAGATACTTCAGATGATGATTAAAAGAGAAAACTAGGTACTGGACAGAACCAAGGCCTTGCATGGTCCTCGAACCCAAGCCTCATGGGGAAACTAGATACTTCAGATGGCAAAATGAGAAAACTAGGTACTGGACAGAACCAAGGCCTTGCATGGTCCTCGGACCCAAGCCTCATGGGGAAACCAGATACTTCAGATGATGATTAAAAGAGAAAACTAGGTACTGGACAGAACCAAAGCCTTGCATGGTTCTCGGACCCAAGCCTCATGGGGAAACCAGATACTTCAGATGATGATTAAAAGAGAAAACTAGGTACTGGACAGAACCAAGGCCTTGCATGGTCCTCGGACCCAAGCCTCATGGGGAAACCAGATACTTCAGATGACAAAATGAGAAAACTAGGTACTGGACAGAACCAAGGCCTTGCATGGTCCTCGGACCCAAGCCTCACGGGGAAACCAGATACTTCAGATGACAAAAAGAGAAAACTAGGTACTGGACAGAACCAAGGCCTTGCATGGTCCTCGGACCCAAGCCTCACGAGGAAACCAGATACTTCAGATGACAAAAAGAGAAAACTAGGTACTGGACAGAACCAAGGCCTTGCATGGTCCTCGGACCCAAGCCTCATGGGGAAACCAGATACTTCAGATGACAAAATGAGAAAACTAGGTACTGGACAGAACCAAGGCCTTGCATGGTCCTCGGACCCAAGCCTCATAGGGAAACCAGATACTTCAGATGACAAAATGAGAAAACTAGGTACTGGACAGAACAAAGGCCTTGCATGGTCCTCGGACCCAAGCCTCATGGGGAAACCAGATACTTCAGATGATGATTAAAAGAGAAAACTAGGTACTGGACAGAACCAAGGCCTTGCATGGTCCTCGGACCCAAGCCTCATGGGGAAACCAGATACTTCAGATGATGATTAAAAGAGAAAACTAGGTACTGGACAGAACCAGGGCCTTGCATGGTCCTCGGACCCAAGCCTCATGGGGAAACCAGATACTTCAGATGACAAAATGAGAAAACTAGGTGTTGGACAGAGCCAGGGTCTTGCATGGTCCTCGGACCCAAGCCTCATGGGGACACCAAATACCTCAGATGGTAAACTTCAGATGATAAGAAAGAAAATCAAGTACTGAGTAGAATCGAGGCATCGCATGATCCTCTAACCCAAGCTAGCAGAAAGATCGCTTCCTCATAAAACACTAAGCAGTAAGAAAAGCCAAAATCTCGCACGGTTCTCGGACCCAAACCCATGTGAAAATTAGTCACTATAGGGAGACATGCACCACGAGATGAACCAAGATATTCACGCTAGCCACGGATCTAAGCCGTCAACGAAAAAACCCACCATAAGCGAAAACCAAACAATGGCGAGCATTAAGAGCGTTGCGAAACTTAATCCTACCTCTCTTAGGGGAATCAGCAAGGAAACAATCCTCGAACAGGCCTTCTGTGCCAAAAGAAAGCAGCAAAAATGGCTAAAATAACGATAACGCTGACAGAGAGGTAAGATTCGGCGGAGCACGAAAATGCGCTTAGGAATTCAAAATCCTCCTCCCCGCTCAAAAGGACGTGCAGCAGAATTTTGAGGGGCTATTGTGGGGCCCTAACACATTAACCACACTGGCCCACTTCTTATCCGGCCCAGGGCCCACGCCGAGGATGGTTGGGAAGGGCCCAAGTCATCCAAGAGCCTCGCCAAGGATACACCTATCCTCGGCGAACCGACAGTTGGTAAAGGGAAATATCCCACCAACATTCTGGCCGTCTTAATGAAGACGCGACCAACGGACCCAGTCGCCTCGGTTACCTCAACTAATAGAAAGTCTGTAAAGGCGGCTGAGAACTAACATAAAGCCTGTAAACTACAGATGATGGGACAAACTCCTGTACACAAAGATCAGATAATTGACAAGTGGATGGTCAAGATCAACGAAAATAAGACTATATAACCAGTAAGACTCGGAAAAAGGAGGGGGGGATCCGTTCTAAGAAAATAGGCCCTTGGCGTGAGCCGAGGATAAATATGCCTTATAAACACTTAACCAAAAGGCCAACAAAAATGGTCCTAAGGACTTAGCCAAAGTAAAGATCATTCTTACAAAAACTCCTAGTCCGATTCGTTTATGAGGATCCGCAATAAATTTCACATTAACCATTGTTTGCTTATTAGGTGTCTAGTCCTTCCTACACATCCTCTACCAAATTTTATTGTCCAAGGTCCAAGACAATTTGAGTCCCTACAAAAACTAATGATGAAATTTTATCATATTCAAGAAAATAATATACATATACATGCATATATATATATATATATATATATATATATATATTGTAGGGACTCAATTTGTAATGGACCCTTAACAATAAAAATTTGTAGAGTGTGGGTAAAAGGGCTTGGCATCATTGAAGTAAACTACGGATGATGTGAAATCAATAGACGTAATAACAAAATAATTTTACTGAGTGTTTTCTATGGGGATAAGGACCATGACCCAGGTTAGGTGTTGATAAGGATCTTTGTAATGACTTCGGATAAATGTTTGTAAGGATTCTGATGAATTTGGTTAAGTGTTTATAAAGCGTATTCATCCTCGGCTTCATCCGAGGATCTATTTTTCTTAGAGTTGATATATATTCTGTCCTTTTTCTTAGGACTGATTCATATCCGATTCCCTTTTATGTTGGGAATCATCTCGGTTATATAGTATTGTTTTTGTTAATCTTAACCGTCCATTTGTCGGCTATCTGAACTCTGTGTATAAAAGGGGTTGTCCTATCACCTGTTTTTGCAGTTTTATGTTATTTCTCAGCCGCCTTTGCAGACTTTCTATTAGTTGGAGTGACCAAGGCACTTGGGTTCGCTGGTCACTTCACCATCAAAGCGGCCAGAATGTTGGTGGAGTACATTTAATGGGTGGGAGATATTTTCCCTTCATCAACGTCGGTTTGCCGAGGAGGTGGGCATCCTCGGCGAGACCCCTTGAGGGCTTGGGCTATTTCTCATTATCCTCAGCATTTATATTATCCTCGGCGTGGGCCTTGGGCCAGGTATAGGGCGGGCCAGAGTGGTTAATATTTGGGGCCCCACAATAGCCCCTCAAAATTCTGCTGTATGTCCCCTCGGGCAGGGAGGAGGATTTTGACTTCCTCGGTGTATTTTCGCGCCCTATTGAGCCTTACCTCTTTGTCAGTGTTATTGTCATTTCAGCTATTTTTGCAATTTTTCCTTGGCGCGAAGGGCCCGTTTGAGGAGTATTTCCTTGTTAGTTCCTCCAGGAGAGGTAGGCTCAAGTTCTGTTATGCTTTTAGTGCTCGTCCTTGCTTGGTTTTCGTCCCTAGTAAGGTTCATCGCTTAATACCCAAGGATTGGGTTTTGTCGAAGATTTAGGCCCATGGTTAGTACAAAGACCCTGGTTCCGTTCGGCGCTTATATTGCCCTATAGTGACCGGTTTCCGCATTGGTTTGGGTCCGAAGATCATGCAAGACCCTGGCTTTTCTTAGCACTTAGTTTTTTACGAGGAAATGTTCTTCCTGTTGGCCTGAGACCTTGAGCCATGCAATGTTTAAGTATTGTCTAATGCTTGGCTTTTATTCTGAAGTATCTGGTTTCCCCTGAGACTTGGGTCCGAGGACTATGCAATTCCTTGGTTCTGTCCAGTACTTAGTTTTCTCATTTTCGTCTGAAGTACCTGGTTTCCCCTGAGACTTGGGTTCGAGGACCATGCAATGCCTTGGTTCTGTCCAGTACCTAGTTTTCTCATTTTCATCTGAAGTATCTGGTTTCCCCTAAGGCTTGGGTCCGAGGACCATGCAATGCCTTGGTTCTGTCCAGTACCTAGTTTTCTCATTTTCATCTGAAGTATCTGGTTTCCCCTAAGGCTTGGGTCCGAGGACCATGCAATGCCTTGGTTCTGTCCAGTACCTAGTTTTCTCATTTTCGTCTGAAGTATCTGGTTTCCCCTGAGGCTTGGGTCCGAGGACCATGCAATGCCTTGGTTCTGTCCAGTACCTACTTTTCTCATTTTCGTCTGAAGTATCTGGTTTCCCCTGAGGCTTGGGTCCGAGGACCATGCAATGCCTTGGTTCTGTCCAGTACTTATTTTTCTCATTTTCGTCTGAAGTATCTGGTTTCCCCTGAGGCTTGGGTCCGAGGACCATGCAATGCCTTGGTTCTGTCCAGTACCTATTTTTCTCATTTTCGTCTGAAGTATCTGGTTTCCCCTGAGGCTTGGGTCCGAGGACCATGCAATGCCTTGGTTCTGTCCAGTACCTAGTTTTCTCATTTTCATCTGAAGTATCTGGTTTCCCCTGAGGCTTGGGTCCGAGGACCATACAAAGCCTTGGTTCTGTCCAGTACCTAGTTTTCTCATTTTCATCTGAAGTATCTGGTTTCCCCTAAGGCTTGGGTCCGAGGACCATGCAATGCCTTGGTTCTGTCCAGTACCTAGTTTTCTCATTTTCGTCTGAAGTATCTGGTTTCCCCTGAGGCTTGGGTCCGAGGACCATGCAATGCCTTGGTTCTGTCCAGTACCTAGTTTTCTCATTTTCGTCTGAAGTATCTAGTTTCCCCTGAGGCTTGGGTCGGAGAACCATGCAATGCCTTGGTTCTGTCCAGTACCTAGTTTTCTCATTTTCTTATTATTTTATCTATTTATCCGTTGCCATTTAATTTTACATCGCTATAATCTATAATAAACTTTAAGTAAATATACTTTTCACGCAACATAAGGACACATGCAAGCTGGAGTTGGGGTAGGATAAGACCTTGCTCTGTTCTGCCTCTTCATTTGACGTGACCCTTCTGATTACGCGGCGTCTCTTGGGTCGATTGGGTAACGCGTTCTGACGCTTAAGTGCCTCATCGTTAATGAGGCGTCTCCTCATTAATGTCAGTCGTGGATTTACGAAGATCTAACGGCAGATAAACCCCCTGGGAATTTGGGCAGAATTATTGCCTCCGGAAATCTCTCCCTGGGGTTTAATGCAAATTGGCTCTCACCCACTTTTCGCCCTCTATAAAAGGCGTTTGTGGGGCAACCTTTTCCTTCACACTTGATAAACACTCGCCTTAAGTTTCTCCAAAAATAGTGTCCAGAGGTTCTGCAAGAAATAGCAGTTTGAGCCCTTTCAGATGAGTTGGCCCTTGGAAGGGGCGGTTCTGAGAATGCACAGCCTCTATCAGGAGCCGAGGATGGCATTCCGACCCTAGACGTCACGTTGGGGTTGGGGCAGGAGAAGTCTGAAGATTCTCCTTCTTTTCAACCTAACCAGAGGTGGAACCCTCCCTGCCGTCTGGAGGAGGATCCAGGAAGAACGTAACCTCTTTCCCTTGGGTATGGGTCGGTGACCCTCCAAGCCGGCAGCAGTGGGGGTGGGAGGGAAACCAGGCAGAACCCATAAGTGGAGTCGTTCTATGCCGTGACCTCTTCCGCCTCCCATTTTGCCTTCCTTTTTTCTTTTTCCTTTTATCTCTTCTTCTTTTGCTCCTCAACGAGCCTTCCTTTTTTCTTTTCCTCTTCTTTTGCTTTTCATCCAGCCTTCTTTTTCTATCTTTTGTTCTTCTGCCAGCTTTCTTTCTTCCCTTTCCTCTTCTCTTGCTTCACTTCTTTCTATCTTTTGTTCCTCAACGAGCCTTCTTTTCTATCTTCTGTTCCTCTGCCAGCTTTGCTAGACGTCAGTCTTTGTAGTTAGTTTTAAAACAAGCCCCACGGGCATCACTTGTAAGAGATGTAACTTTTTCTTCATATATTAATAAAGAAGTAGACTTGCTTTGTGTATTTTCTCTTTTCTTTTTCGTATACTCTTATTTCTTGTTGTTGACTTTTGAATGAATGTTGCTGCTGTAAACTGTATTGTTCTGTATTGTTCTTGACTTTTTTACACCAACCGTCGCACTTGCTAGTGCACAAATCCTCCCCACAGACGGCGCCAATTGTAGGGACTCAATTTGTAATGGACCCTTAACAATAAAAATTTGTAGAGTGTGGGTAAAAGGGCTTGGCATCATCGAAGTAAACTACGAATGATGTGAAATCAACAGACGTAATAACAAAATAATTATACTTAGTGTTTTCTATGGGGATAAGGACCATGACCCTGGTTAGGTGTTGATAAGGATCTTTGTAATGACTTCGGATAAATGTTTGTGAGGATTCTGATGAATTTGGTTAAGTGTTTGTAAAGCGTATTCATCCTCGGCTTCATCCGAGGATCTATCTTTCTTAGAGTTGATATATATTCTATCATTTTTCTTAGGCCTGATTCATATCCGAATCCCTTTTATGTTGGGAATCATCTCGGTTATATAGTATTGTTTTTGTTAATCTTAACCGTTCATTTGTCGGCTATCTGAACTCTGTGTATAAAAGGGGTTGTCCCATCACCTGCTTTTGCAGGCTTTATGTTATTTCTCAGCTGCCTTTGCAGACTTTCTATTAGTTGGAGTGACCAAGGCATTTGGGTTCGCTGGTCACTTCACCATCAAAGCGGCCAGAATGTTGGTGGAGTACATTTAATGGGTGGGAGATATTTTCCCTTCATCAACGTCGGTTTGCCGAGGAGGTGCGCATCCTCGGCGAGACCCCTTGAGGGCTTGAGCTATTTCCCATTATCCTAAACATTTATATTATCCTCGGCGTGGGCTTTGGGCCAGGTATAGGGCGGGCCAAAGTGGTTAATATTTGGGGCCCCACAATTTGATTATTGTATTAATATTTCAAAGTAACATTTTACAACTGAAGTCCTAGAAAATAGAATTTCAGTTCAACTTAAAAAATAAACCTTCCGAAGAAGGAAAACAAAGCATTTGAGTTTACAAAACCTACACAATTGTGTATCATATTCCAGCAGAGAGTTTTGTGCTATGAAAATTTCCAGCAATGTATAATTTATCCCACAGTACCTTGACACTTGACACTCTCCTCGAAGAAAATTAAAAAGTACCACCATGTATTGCTAGCTGCAGCTTATATACCTTTAAATTAAGGATATTTATAATTTAATAATTTGCACGCATTGCACATCTCACGACTCATTGATAAGATATAGCTCAACGACATTATAAACTATATTATATATAATATAGTAGCATTTTTTTTTTAAATTCTCATGCATTGCACATCTCACGTCTCATTAATTGATAAGATATAGCTTAATGACATTATAAATTATATTATATGTAATATAGTTGCATTTTTTAAATTCTCATGCATTGCACATCTCACATCACATTAATTAGTCAGATATATATAGCTTAATAATGATATTATCAATAATCTCTTTTAACATAGTCATTGTAACTCCCCCAATTGCTTAAGAAACAAGAAAAAGAGAAGAAACTTGAAACAGGTTTTGTGAATAATTAGTATTCCAAAATTTTCTTCATACATGCATGCATACCGAGGATGGTGACATTTAAATTTAAAAAAGAAAGGGGGGAAAAAAAAAAAAAAAAGATAAATCGAATCTGTCAAAAATTTTCCAAAGCATAACCATTCAAAAAAAAAAAAAAAAAAAAATCTTCCAAAGCAGATGACTATTTTTATAAAAAAAATTATTTTATTTATTAAGGCTGAAGTTTTTTTTTTTTTTTTTTTTGAAGAAATTATTAAGGCTGTAGTTAGGCACGAAGAATATGCCAGTGTTTTCAGCATAATAGACTATTGGTAGACGTTTAGATTATCAGATTTTCTCAGAAGAGCAAATCCAAGAAAGCCTTAGTGGTTAGGATCATGATCATGTCAGTAATAAATAATTAAGAGCTTAATGCTACTGATCACTATGAGCTGTAAGATCACTACTTCAATAATATTCTATATACTCAATAGTAGATTTTAAATCATTTTTGAAAGAATTGGGACCCTACAAATCACTGACTTTTTTAATAATTTATTTTTGTTGTTACCTTGATTCTAAATAAAAGATGTGGACAAGTCAAGAGCACTGTAGTTTAATGTTTCCCATCAACACCCCACATCCCACCCCACCACCGTCTCACACTAGAACCACCACAGCAGGACACCAAAACCACCACCACAGAAAAGCAAAAACAACAAAAAACACAAAGATCGGCATTAGAGATCGGCATCAGGTGGCGTGGCGAGGCTGAATGGAAGAGAGAAGCCACCCACTGCCGAACCTACCCATTAAATCACTGCCAAAAAAAAAAAAAAAACAACACCACAGCAACCGAGATCGGCATCAGGTGGCGCAGCAAGGCTGAACAGAAGAGAGAAAAGCAACAACAATGAGAAGAAAAAAGAGTGAAAGAAGAGATGGGTTGATAGGAATGTCTGAGGAAGAATGAGAGAGGAGAGAGATAAAAAAAGGAATAAAGTGATGAGAGAGGAGAGAGAAAGATGAATAAAAAAATAATAAACGGAAATGACATTTTCATTCGTACGCTCTCAAAAATGAGAGCATACTGTAGCATGTTCCATAATTTTAGCACATTTAGCACACCTGATGAGGGTCCATTTTTGTGTTTAGTGTGCCAAATGTGCCAAATATTTGGCATTTAGCACATTTGAGAGAGCTGACGAGAATGCTCTTACTGAGGTTATCAAAATGACACTCCCACAAATGTTTCTATGTTTTGACACTCCACCCCCCCCCCCCCCCCCCTTCCCACTAAGATTTGCAAAAACAAAACAGTTTAGTCAATGTACTCTTAAACTAAAACTTTGATTTTTGCTAATAGATGTTTCATTTTAGATAAAAATTCTTACCCAAACTATAGACAAAATGACACTCCTCTTTAAGGTATGTATAAACTAATATAATTAGAAGAAAAAAAATGGTCAGTAAAAACTTAACTATTGCATATATACAAATCTTAAGGGGTTTCTCCACCCAAAAAAAAAAAAAAAAAAAAAACTCAAGGGGGAATGTCATTTCGTGAAACATTTGTGGGAGAGTGTCATTTTCATAAAGTCTTAAGGGAGTTTGGTATAATTCACTCTAAAATATTAATGGATCCTATTATCAGATGCCTTAGAGCACTCATTAAGTTTAACTTTTATACTACAATCGAGCCACATTTTATAAGGAGTTAAGCTACTTTTAAGTTTAAAGTCCATATTTTTATTAATTTTTTGTTATTTTCATATGCGTGTGGGACTCATTTGAAACTCCCTTAATGAATGTACAAAAACACCCATACAAAAGTCAATATATATCAAGAGTAATGCTACAGACATAAACTATTTTATAATATTTTTACAAATTGCTGATGTGGCAAATTTTTACTAGTTCTAATATGGGTCCATCACTAACATCACATTTTTATTTGCAATAACTATTTGGAAAATACCTAAGCCACATCAGTAGTTTGTAAAAATGTTGTAAAATAGTTTGTGTACACAACATTAATATTACTCATATATTAAAGGCTTCTATTAACAAATTCTCTAAGGTAGTTAAGATGCGTTTAATACTTTGTAATATAATGTTTCTATATATTATTCATAAAATAAAATCACCTCGTACATATATTTACCCATTCATGTTAACTTGTTTGGCAATTGGGTAACATTATTTGGTGCACTTTCTCTCTCTCTCTCTCTCTCTCTCTCTCTCTCTCTCTCTCTCTCTCTCTCTATATATATATATATTAATAGGTAAAATTTAGAGAAAGTTCAATTATAATTTGAAATTAGAATTCAATTTTGTATAATGTATCTAAATTTATGTGGGAACCACACCATAATTATCCATTTAAGTATTTTAATTTTTGTACCAAGTGAGTTAATGAGTGCAAAATACTATAAATCTAATATAAATTAATTATAATTTAAAAAAAAAAACTAATCACATATACTTAATAAAAATCATCACATAACAAAGATCACCAAACCTTCTATCTTATTAAAAATTAGAAAAAAAAATGATTATAAGTAGTATTAAATTTATGTAAGAATTTTAATATGTAACTAATTACGTTTACTTTTTAAAAATAATAATTTGACTAATAATTTATATATTTATGATAAAAAAATGTGTTTAAATTTAAATATTTCTATACGTATGCATATGTTACATGCTATTTTTTAAAAAAATAATTTGACTAATTATTTATATTTTTATAATAAAATTTGTTTTTAATTTTAAATGTATCCATGCGTTTGCATGGGTTACATGCTAATTTTATATAACGGAGCAATTCACCTCTTACGTAGGGTTAATTTTCGGGGTTCAATCCCACTATTTAGACTTAAAAAAAAAAGGGAAAAAAATCCAAATCCATTTATCTGCACCTATATAATAGCTAAGCCTTAACACAATTTTTTTTGGAGAAGACCAAAAAAAAAAAAAAAAAAAAGCATCTTATCCACTGTTGAAACTTCTAATTCAGGCCATTACTTTTAAAAGAACATGTGGGAACAAAAGTGTCATCCTAATTCAGGCCATTACTTTTAAAAGAACATGGTGTGGTTGTCACTCCACAAATATAAATGCTTATGGGGAGTAGGGGACAAGGGTCAGGGTTCAAGTTTTCAAGAGGGAATTTCACACATATATACACTTAGATTATGCTAGAGTAGAAATTCTATCTTGTAAAAAAAAAAAGTGTCATCCTAATTATTGATGCAACTTTCAGCTATTTATAATTGTCCAACTTTGCAGGACAGTTGCTACGGCAAGAAGTATTTAGTGTATTTATGTTGTTCAGTTGGACATGATTGTGACTAATTTTCTCAACCAAACCAGAGAAGAGAAACAATGTTTTTTTAATATTGGACAGTATATGTTAGTAACTGAATATGAAAGAGTTGGTCTAGTGGAGCTTTTGGGTTCAAAATTTGTAGCTACCATCTTAAGGTCACCTCCAAGGGTTTCTTTCCAATACATGCCTAATGTAGGTAAGATAAAGGGATTATACATATCCAATAGAATATTCAAATGATCGAAAAGTTCTAAATATCAATGTTCACAAAAATCTGAGTTTTTTCAACAAGGGTAAAATACAGTTAATACTCTGGATGTTTAGGCTAATACCAATAAGGTCAAAAACTTTTCGAAACTGACCAACTTGGTCCCTAAACTCAACTTGGTCCTTGAACTATTAACTCATTTTCTCATCTTTCTTACGGCGATTAAGGACCGAGTGAAAAGTCTTGTACTTGGCTGACATTAGCTCAAATCTCAAGGGTGTTAACTACATTTTACCCTATATATAATTTATTGTGAAAAACATTGATTTGTTTTTATGCTCAAACAAGCTTTTGTTGTGGAAATTTTAACAGATCCTAATTTGAGAAGTTGAACTAATATGGAAGGTGTTGGCTCAACATATTTGGAATTGGAGGCCTAAGTTATAATTTTAAATGAGTCTTTCTATATTTAATATCACTTAACTAATATTTAGCTAGCATTTTATATTATAATGTTTTAAAATTCATAATTTTTAGTTTTTAATATGACTAATTCATTTAATGGTGATTGTATTAGATTTTTATTAATCCATAATTTTTGGGGGGAGAAATGCTAGATTTATCTATACTACTAATAACATGATTCCCTTATTTGGGTTTTATCATTTTGCGTACCAAAATATTCACAAACAATTTCTAAAATCACATACTCTTCGGTTTAATTTTATTTGCTATGAAATACAACAAAAAGGTTAAAAGCGTAATTTAGCATTATATGAACCACCCAAAATCCACTAACCATGTTCATTTCACCTAAGATCGTGTTTGGTTGGGATGAAAACAGAGAGGATGGAAAATAGAGAGAGGAAAATAGGGTGGAAAATGTCATTTTCCACTGTTTGGTTGAAGAAAGAAAATAGGAGAGACAGAAAATATGTTAGAAAGTTTTCCCTTCGGGCCCACTTTTTTTATCCTCCCAATTTGGGCGGAAAATGGGGAGAGAAAAGTGCTAAAAAATGCATTTTACACAAATACCCTCTCACCTACCCCTCACTTTGTCTATGACTTGATGACTTTTGTCTCTTCTCAGTAACGTTGCTTTGGCTTATGTTTTTTTTTTTGGGCAACATTGCCTCTTCTTTTTTTCTTTTGATTTTCTAGGCTGCCTTTTTTCTTTTTCTTTTTTCTTCTTCTGGGCAGAAACGTTGCTTCTCCCTTTTCTTTTCTTTTTTCTCTTTTTTTTATTCTTCTAGCAGTAAAGTTGCCTTTTCTTTCCTTTTTTTTTTTCCTATTCTTTTTTTTTTTCTTTAGATTTTCTATGGGCTGGGCGTGATTTTTTTTTTTTTAACTAGACGTAATTTTTTTTTTGGGGACAAGATGTTTATTTTTTAATAAATTTGAGAGATTATTCTTCTTTTATGGTTATTTGTCACTTTTTTGTTTTAATTGGACATCATTCTTTAACAAGGGTATATGAGAAAATTTATTCAAACATTTTTTTTTTTCTATCCTTCCACTTTTCCACTCTCAACCAAACAAATAGGAGAGAAAATAAAATATTTTCTATCCTCCCACCATTTTCTATCCTCTCACTTTTTCACTATTCCAACCAAACGGACCCTAAGTTGGAATCCAAATCCCCTCAACTACATACCATTTGTTCTCTATTTGAAAAGTCTGTTTTCTATTTGAATTCAAAAACTCTCAATTATGTTCAATTACTTTTTATTATTTTTTTTAGGGAATTGCGTATGGTTACTTTAAAGAAAAGAAAAGAAAAGAAAAGAACCTCTCCTATCAAAATCAAGCACAGTTCTATTAAAAAAAAAAATCAAACACTTTTAAAAAAAAATGTTAATCTCAAACAAAAAGAATTAAATTTAAAATAAAGTGATAAACTTCAAACTGAACAATTTCCTTCATGCACGTCTCTCACTAAATCATGTTCAAATGATTAACACAACCTTAACTCACAACATTCAAAAAAATTGAAGAACTCTTCTACAAAATATCCCTTTATAAAAATTTGACAAAAAAAAAAAAAAAGGTAACAAAAGACCAAAACCTCTACGAGGGATGCTTAAGATTGCGTTTGCAAATTAATTGAAGGCATGTTAATCTTCAACACTCACAGGAAAAAGACAAAAAACAAAGGTTCTCTTTTCATAGGCCAAAAACGTATTGACCTCTTGTGATGAATTAATTGATTAATTAGCCAAATTTAATTAATTAATCAAATTAACATGCAAACACGTGGTAGCACAAACAAATCACCAATAAAACTAAGTATGCAGTGGAAATTAAATTGACACGGTGATTTGTTTACGAATGGGGAAAACCAACACGACAAAAATCCTATCGGGTGATTTTAAGGTCATCACTCCCGAAACTCCACTATTATCACAATAAGCAATTACAAGTAAAAGAATCACAGTATCTTATACCAACTTATAGTTGAACCCTTACCCCAATACCCAATTGGACTTGTTCTGTAGTGACAATTTCTCCTTTTGATGCACGGCTCCCAAGTACGTGACTAACCAAATGTGCGGATCTCAGTACGCGACTTCAATCACCAACTAGAGAAGTTTGTTGGCTGCAAAGTTCTTCAGTTCATCCAGACGATGAAGATCAAGAAGATGCTTGGTTACAAAACTCTACGATGCACATACACAACAACTTTTTCAGAAAAGATGAACTAGGGCAAAACTTTGTCACTGGTCACAATTTGCTTGAACAGACTTTGCTCAATGCTTGTGCAACTTGTGAACTCTTTGACGGCTCTTAAAATAATCATTTTATATGTCTAGGGTTAGGAGAAAAGAAAGCCCAAAGACATGTTCATGGATCCCAAGAAAATCATATCAAAATTCTAAAATTCTTAAACCTTGACAAATAGGAATTGTCGAGTAGCTGTCGAGAAGGTGTTGAGCATACGGGGCTGAAACAGCTTTCTTAATCTCGATAGATGCAGTAGTCGAGATTTAATGAATTTGCAATATTCAGCTTGTTTCTTGGACAGACTTGAATGGCTTTAACACTTGATCTTGAAACCTTATTTCTTGAAGTATTAGAAACACCTAGATCTACCTAAATACAAGTAAAGTGTGTTTTGTCAAAGGATTAGCTAATTACATAAAAGAATGACATATGTTCTTAACAAGTGAACCACATATGTCCTAACATCTTTTTTTTTTTTCTCACTTAAATTTTTTAGTTAACCAAAAACAAACAAGTTGTTTATATACTGCTACTGTTTGAGTCTCTATGATTATTTGCTTCAATTTTTATTTATTTACAAATTTTTCGGCCCTAGATGTCCATGCTAAATTGCTAATTTTTCACTATTGGAGATTATTTTATTGGCTAATTGAATCAATGCAAACTCTAATGCAATTCATGACAAAGTAGCTTATGTTCCTTTTGGTGGTTTGATTCTAATTTTACATCTGCAAATGCTAAGTTTAATTAAACTATGCAGCATGGTATGCATTTTACAACCTAATGGTCTAGTTTTGTTTTGTCATTTATTTGATAATTTTTAGTTGTTTTTTTCCCTTTTATTTCCTGAAAAATTATGACACTAAATTTATTTATTTTTAAATAGCCTCAACGCATGCGCGAATCACGTGTTGAGGCTAATAAATTATAATAACTTTTACTATAAAAAAACTTACAAACTGATGTGATAATGAATGTGATCAGTAACACTTCAAAAAGATAATAAATGGGTATTTGAATGAATGATGCTAAGAATACTACAAATTTTACACGAGGCTTGGCCAATAATAAAAAGTAATTTAAATATGCATTTATTAGGTTGTTGTAATTCATCAATCATATTTATTGTCACATCATATTGTAAAAGTTATGTAAAATATATAGTATCTATATATAAACTCTAGAATTTTCCAATTTGAATTACATTTTGTGATTGCTGACACATCTAATTGTAAAACTAGTGTATTTAAATTTATAACTATTTTTTTTTAATACCTCCTATTAACAAATGCCCTAAAGGCACTTGTTAAAGGTCAATAAATGTTTAATTATAAGCTATAATGCACACTTTTCGAAAAATAATCTATGTTTCATCAAAATTCATTTCAGTCCTCTAACTTAGTTTTCATTCATTTCGGTCCTCTAACTTTCAAGTTTATTCAATTAAGACTTTTCTATTTACTTTTGTTATATGTTGTGATTAATTTTTCAATTTTTTTAAAATTTTTTAATTAAAAAAATTCAACTAATGATTGAAAAGTATTTTTCAGATTTTTTTTTTCCAAAAAATTTTAACAAAAGTTGATGAATATGCCTTAATTGAATAAATTTGATATTTAGAAACTAATTGGAATGAACAAAAACAAAGTTAGAGAATTGAAATGAATTCTGAAGAAACTTAAAGGGTAGTTTTGCATTTTAGTCTAAATTTATTATATTTGTATTATGTACTTTTCTAGATATATGTATACAATTTGACTTTATTTTTTAAAAATATATATAAAACATTATTTAATAAAATATTAAATGTACCTTCACCACTTAACGACTCGCCTTACTTAACAAAATCTCTTAAAATAAATATCACTTCCTACCTCATATTTGGGGTCCTTTGGTCGGCCCTCTGCCATAGCCTAAAGTGAAGCCAATGAATCTGGACTAGGAATAAGAAATGTTTATTTTTTGATGAAAATTGATGAAGCAAAATTCGACAGTCCTTGTAAGTGCGTCCAGATGGAGCTAAGTCCTCATTGGTGTCTCTACAAATATGGAAAGATGGCTCCCTCAAGGTGGTCACCGGTGTGGTGCCTGCCACAATGTCTCCGATGCCAAAGTCAGTACAAGGAAACCTTTAGAATAATAGAATAACAATGAGTGATTTTTGGAATGTCTATCTACCTTGTGTTGGTGTTGTGGGGTCTTTATATATGTTTCCACAGCTCCTAGCCGTTGTGGTTGTTGTTGTGACTTTTAATGCCTCTATTGGTAACGCCTTATGCTAGTAATGTGGGCTTTGATGAGCTTCCAACGGTTTATACAGCTGGTTTTGTAACCGCTTGGGTTATCATTGGCTGCATTGAATAGCTTTTGTACCTTCGTCAGTGATGTGGATTTATTGACGTAGATATTTGGTTGTCTCGTTTGTGAGCGAGATTATCGGTCTCGTCAGTTGTCCCCCAGGCTCTGTGGTCTTCCATGCAATGACGATCACTAAAAGGCAAAAGGTTTTTTTTTTTTTTTTGTCTCTTGGGATTTCCCTCCGTATTCAATGCGCAATGGCGGCATTGGGTAGGTTGTGGCCACATGGCATGGCCTGAGGGGTGGATTTAATGCTCCACTCCATGTGACTCTCAGTTTTCCTACTGTTTTTCAGTTCTCTGTGTTTAGCTTTTTAAACTTCTCTTCTTCTTTTTTCTTTTTTTTTTCTTTTTTTTTTTTCATTTACTTTTTCACTTCCTCCAACTCCCAATCATTGCTCTGAACCATTTCTCTTCTAACTTTCCTCTACGATTCATTGCTCTGAACCTTTTTTCCTCTAACTTTCCTCTGCAATTCTTCTCCGAGCTGGTGCGGTGCACGACTCAGCTTTCTACATTTTGAGGTATGCCTTTCTTCTTTCTTTTTGCTTCTTTGCTTCTTTTCTCTTTTCAGCGTAGATATAAACAATGATAAATTTCTGATTTTCTCTCCCCTTTTTTGTTTTGTTTGTTTTTGGTTTTTTGGGGTTTTTAGTATTCACCTTTCTTCCTCTGCTCTCTTTTAGTTTTCATGGTCAGTAGCTCTAAGGTTAGGGTAGTGTGCCCCTCGGTTTCCTTTTTGTTTGCTTGTTTGGGGGCTTCCTTAAATACTTCCCGTGCTTTTCTTCCCTTGGTTGGGAATTTTGTTTTTGAGGGTAATGATTTAGGTGTTGCATTGGGTGAGTTATTCCCTGTACTTAGTCAGTCAATCAATTGGTTTGAGGGTTTGGTAGGTGAGAGGGAGAGGATGTCTGAGGTTAGATCTAGTGAGCTCGAGACTGGGTTGTCCTCTAGTGACAATCCCATGCAGGGGGATACTGCCATCTCTGTCCCTAAGGAGGCTAGGGCTTTTCATGCCCTTGAAGAGGTGTGTGCTTTGGACGGTGAGACACTCTCCAAGTTTAAGGGTAGGTTTCAATTCCTGGATAGGGTTAGGGTTCGTTTTCCTCGTGAGGAGGAACGAGCCTGCCACTTCTCCCCTGGGGAGGTGTGCTTCTACTAAGCTGCCTTTTTGAGTGGGCTTAGACTACCTGTCCACCTGTTTCTTATGGAGCTTCTGGGGTACTTTTGTATGGAGACATGGCTGGCTGCTATAGACGAAGATATGATTAAGGTGGACGAGCTTGTCTACTTGCGTCGCTTAAAGTCATTTAAGGAGTATGGTTATTACGAGCTGGTGCCAGGGGAAAGGAGAGCAAGGATCGTCCGGGATCTGCCTTCATCATTCAGATATTGGAAGTCCCAGTTCTTTTTTGTGTTCGGGGAAGATTGGGAGACCCTTTCCAACGAAGTTTAGGGTGATCTTCCAAGGTTGCTCCGTCGGTGGGGGACCCCGATCTTAGGTACGTCATTATTTCTTCTAGCCTTTAATCTTTAATCTTTATGTTTACTTTCTCGTCAGTAACTTTCTTGTTCATTATTTTGTGCAGTTAAGAGACGGCCTAAGCTCAAAAGCAAGTACAAGGAGTGCATTGAGAAGGCCATCGCGTATGTGAGGACGATCGAAGATTTTGATGATCTAGTGGACCCACGGATGCTTGCTTTTTATTGCCTCAGTCTAGATCTGTCCGACTTTGTCCTGTGCAATATTGAAATTGAGGAGAAAAAAAGTAAGTGTTAAGCTTGTCCACGTTGATTCTTTCCTCCTTTTTTTTTTTTTTTTTTTTTTTAAAGTGTTTTCCTCTTGCAGGAATGACGCTAAGTTTAATAAGGACGTGTATGCAAAAATGAGATTGAAGAAGGATGAGCCATTGTCCAGTCTTGGTAAGAGGACAGTGCGCATCATAGGGAAGGGCCCCCCCCGTTACTCCAGCTGCCCTCATTGCTTCAACTATCCCTGGTACCGAGGTGATGAGGATAGCCACTTCTGCCGAGGAGATCCCCACTCCTACTTCCAAGAGGCCACGCTTGGAAGATAAAGGGAAGGAGAAGGCTGGCTCCCGTGTATCCAGTATCTGGGACGATGCCAAACTTGCTATGGAAAGGGCATATGAGGTCGTCACTGCTAAGAACCTGAAGGTTTTCTCGGGTGTGCCTTCCAACGAGGTGGTGGCTCGTCATGTCCACAAACTTGTTCAGGTAAAGCATTTGTGCAATTTCAGTTCCTCTTTCCCTTTTTTTTAAGGCTCCAATTTCCTTTTTAGGTGCTGGGGGAGAGTCTTCATATCATAATGGAGTACCTTACTCAAGAAGCCAAGGTCGAGTTCGTGAAGTCCAGGATGGTAGCTCTGGAGGCGGAGAACTCCAAGCTAAAGAAAGACTTAATTGTCTCCATGGACGAGGCCAATACTCTTAAGGAAAAATTCAAGACCTTGAGTGACGACCTCAGAGCCAAGAAGCAGCTAACTCTGGAAAAAGATGAACATCTTTCAGCTGCTAAGGAGAAACTCAAGACCATTGTTGCCAAGGCCATTGAGGCTTTCCAACAGACTGACGAGAACAATATAGTACTCTTCAGTTGGTATTTCAAAGGCTTTGAGCTACTGAGGAGGTACTTTATCAAGCACCCCACCAGACTGGACCTCGAGAACTTGGACCTAGAAGAGGTGGATAAAGAGATGGCAGCTG
The DNA here is from genome assembly GCA_023736055.1 of Quercus glauca. NCBI lineage: Eukaryota > Viridiplantae > Streptophyta > Magnoliopsida > Fagales > Fagaceae > Quercus > Quercus glauca. The sequence goes on along the minus strand of CM043316.1, from coordinate 68,198,149 downwards.
ATGAAGCCTCTCAGTCTTCGGTTCCTGAGGGTGATGCTCCCGAGAGTGCTCATGCTGGTGGTGACAATGTCAACAATGCTTGAACCTGTCATTTTCCTTTGCAATCTCTATCTCTTTTTTTTTTTTTTTTTTTGTAAGTGCCTAATGTATTTTTGGGCCTTTTGAGTCTATTTTCAGAACAATATTCTCATTCTAATTTGGGAACAATGCTTTTCACCCAGTGTTTATGGGTTTTTAGCTTTAATGTAAAATCAATGGTAATTGCCCCATGTTTTTGGGCTTTTAATTATATTTGTAATTGCATACTTACTTGCCTATGCTCCTGTTTCTGTATGATCTTTTTTCCTTTAGTTTCTCTTCCTGCATCCTTACCTTGTACTTAGCCAAATTACTTGCTTGAACTCCTGTTCATTTTGTCATTTTATGACTTATACCCTCTTGAGGGATTTGTCAGTAACTTACATCCGTCCAGGCGGAATCTTGTTACTTGGCTATTTTATGACTTACACCCTTTTAAGGGATTCGTCAGTAACTTACATCCGTCCAGCAGAATCTTATTACTTGGCTATTTTATAACTTACACCCTTTTAAGGGACTTGTCAGTAACTTACATCCGCCCAAGCGGAATCTTATTACTTAGCCATTTTTTTACTTACACCCTTTTAGGGGATTTTGTCATTTTATGGCATCGTCAGTAACTTACATTCGTCTAGGCGGAATCTTGTTACTTAGCCATTTTTATGACTTACACCCATTTAAGGGATCTTGTCATCTTTGGCTTCATCAATAACTTACATTCGTCTAGGTGGAATCTTGTTACATAGCCATTTTTCTACTTGGCTTTTAGGTTGCTAGGCTTGCTTGTATTGAATCATTGGCTGAATAGTCCTTTTATTACTTTCAATAACGAGTACAATTTTCTGTTACATCTATTGGTGGTACTTCTTCAAATGCTCAATGTTCCATGGTCGTGGCAGTCTCTGTCCGTCTATGGTCTCCAAGTAATAACTCCCTTGTCTGAAGTAATAGACGATCTGGTAGGGTCCTTCCCAGGCGAGTTTCCCTTGGACAGGGTCTTTGATTGCTGGGGTGACTTTGCGTAGGACAAGATCCCCTATGTCAAGTCGTTTGAGCTTCACTCTTTTGTTGTAGTACTCGGCCATCTTTTGTTGGTACTTGGTCATTCTGTTTGAAGCTCCATCCCTGATCTTGTCCAAGCAATCCAAGTTGACACTGGTTATTCCCACCTCGATTGGGATTACTGCCTCGGTGCCATAAGTAAAGGGGGTTTCTCTTGTTAGGGTTCTGGCTATAGTTCTGTAGGCCCATAAGACATTGGGCAATTCTTCAGGCCTGGCCCCCTTAGCATCGTCTAGCTTAGCTTTGATGATCTTGAGTAGTGTCCGATTAGTCACCTCCGTCTGTCCGTTTGCTTGTAGATGTCTTGGGGATGAGAATTGGTTCCCTAGACCTGAACAAAAATCCTTGAAGCTCTGACTGTCAAAATGCCACCCATTATCTGATATGATCGTCCGTGGAATCCCGAACCTGCAAATTATGTTCTTCCATACAAAGCTCTGGATTTTTGCTTCGGTGATGGTTGCTAATGCCTCCGCTTAGGGCAATGGGCTGACGATGTCAATTCCCCATTATGTAAATGGCTAAAGGGAGGATATCGTCGTCAGTCTCTCGGCTGGAAGGCGTTGGACATTCCCAAACCTCTAGCACTAGTCGCACTTCTTGACGAGCTCCCTCGCGTCCATCTGCATAGTAGGCCAAAAGTAACCAGTTCTGACGACCTTACTTACCAAAGACCTGGGGCCTGCATGATCTCCGCACACCCCTTCATGAATATCTTTCAAAATATACTTGGCTTCCTCTTCATCTACACACTTCAGGTAAGGCATGGAAAAGCCCTTCTTGTACAGGATGTCATTTAGGATTGCAAATCTGGCTGCTCTTTTCCTGACCTTCCGGGCCTCTTCGACGTCTTGTGGGAGATGACCGTCTTGGAGGAATGATACGATCGGTGTCATCCAGGTATTTGTGCTCTGGATTGCAAATGTAGGGACTTTTTCGATGCTGGGGTGCTTCTGGATTTCCATGTCTAAGCCCATATTCGCGGACCTTTCTTCTGACGAGGCCAGTTTCGCGATCTCGTCTGCTATCATGTTTTGATTTCTGGGGATCTGCATGAACTCCACCTTGTCAAACTCCTGTGTTAGACGCTTTGTCAGCTTGAGGTATTTTTGCATTCTTTCCTCCTTTGCTTCATACTTCTCTTTTATTTGCCCTATTATCAGCTTAGAATTGCTCTGGACGAGCAAGTTTTTAGCTCCTAGTGCTTTTCCGACTCGTAGCCCCATTAGTACTCTTTCGTACTCGGCCTCGCTATTGGTGGTTGGGAATTTTAGTTGAACCCTTGCATTTAAGCGTCTCTCCTTCTGGGGTGATTATGACAACCCCTACTCCCCTATTTTTTGGGCAGACGAACCGTCAGTCTGTATTGTCCACCGTTCTGTCTCGTCGATAAGATCGTCTTCGTTTGGAAGAGTAAACTCGGCAATGAAGTCTGCCAAAGCCTGTGCCTTGATAGCTGTCCTAGGGTGGTACTTAATGTCGAACTGGCTAAGCTCGATTGCCCATTGGACCATTCTCCTAGCTGCTTCGAGTTTGTTCATGGACTTTCTGATGGGTTGATCCGTCATTACCAGGATGGGGTTATCCTGAAAGTACGGTCGTAGCTTGCGCAAAGCTACTATTAATGCAAATGCAATCTTTTCAATCCTGGGATACCTGGCTTTTGCTCCTTGGAAAGCTTAATTAACGTAGTAAACTGGGAGTTGTTTCTTATCCTCTTCTCGAATCAAGGCTGCGCTCACAGCTGTGGCTGATACTACCAGATACAGATATAGATTTTCTCCTTCCTTGGACGGATTTAGGAGGGGTGGATTTCTCAGGTAGTGCTTGAGTTCTTGAAACGCTGCCTCACATTGGTCAATCCAGGCAAAAGCTTGCTTCAGTGTCTTGAAGAAGGGCAAGCATTTGTCCGTCGCTTTAGAAACAAACCTGTTGAGTGCTGCTATCCTTCCTGTGTGCTTCTGGACTTTTTTAACTGTCTTGGGTGATGCCATATCGAGTTTGGCTTGTACCTTCTCCGGGTTTGCTTCTATCCCCCTTTGGGACACCATGAATCCTAGGAACTTCCTCGAGGCTACTCCAAAGATGCACTTGCTGGGGTTCAACTTCATCTGGTACTGTCTGAGTGTGGCAAATGTTTCCTTGAGGTCGTCTAGATGGGCAGGATCCTCCTTGCACTTGACGAGCATGTCGTCCACGTACACTTCCATATTTCTCCCGATCAGCTTGTTGAACATTTTGTTCACTAACCTCTGGTAAGTTTCTCTTGCATTTTTCAGTCCAAAGGGCATTACTTTGTAGCAGTAGAGTCCCTAAATCATGATGAAATCAGTTTTCTCTTGGTCCTCTTCAGCCATTTTTATCTAGTTGTACCCTGAGAAAGCGTCCATAAACGTCAGTAACCTATGCCCGGCAATAGAATCCACCAGCTGGTCTATCCTTGGTAGAAGGAAACTATCTTTTGGGCAGGCTTTGTTCAGGTCCGTAAAGTCTACGCATATTCTCCATTTCCCATTTGCTTTCTTCACTAGGACGACATTAGTGAGCCACTCTAGATAGTAAACCTACCGAATAAAGCCAGCCGACAACAACTTGGTCTGTAACTGCTTGGTTCTATTCTGGAGCGAAGACTCATCATTTTTGCTGGACAGGCTTCATCTTTGAGTCCACACTTAGCTTATGTTGGATGACTTTTTGGGATATACCTGGCATGTCCTCGTGACTCCATGTGAAGACATCCAGGTTCTCTTTAAGGAACTGGACGAGTCTCGTCCTTATCTCTGGACTTAGTGTCATCCCTATTCTGGTCATCTTTGTTGTCTCGCCTTCGACCAACTCCATTGTTTCCAGGGCTTCTACTTTATCTTCCTCCTTCTCCTCGATCATCCATGTATGGTTTTCTTTTGTAGCTAACACTGCCTGTTAGCCTTCTCTAGCCAATACTTGGTCTCCTTTCACCTCGCCCACACCGTTCTCTGTTGGGAAGTTTACCTTCAAGCAATAAGTAGACGTGGCTGCCTTCCAGCGGTTAAGAGTGGGTCTCCCGATGATAACATTGTAAGATGAAGGGCAGTCTACCACCAAAAAGTCCAGCTGACGAGTCAATTGTCTTGGGTGAGTCCCCACTGTCACTGTCAGCATCACTATGCCTTTGGGATACACCTTGTCTCCACTGAAGCTGATGAGGGGAGAGTCAAATGGGCGCAGCCTTCCTGGATCTAGTTTCAGCTGCTGGAAAGCAGAGAGGTAGATGATGTCTGCCGAGCTACCATTATCCACGAGGATTCTCCTGGTATTGAATCCTTCTATCAAGAGCATTATGACCAAAGGATCGTCATGAGGTTGCTTCACCCCCCTAGCATCTTCTTCTGAGAAACACATGTCTTGGTCTGTCTGTCTTTGTTTAAATGGGGGCATCCAGTGGACGTTGTTCACTTGCCTCTGATACGCTTTCTTGAGAGATTTGAACGACCCACCTGTGGATGGACCACCTGTGATTGTCTTGATCTCCCTGATCACATTTGGTGGGCGTTGGGACGTACGATTCTCGTCATTGGGTGAGAATTCACGCTGGTTTTTGTTATCATCTCTAAATCTACTGGATTCCCCATTTTTCACTTACTTCTACAGTTTTCCTTTCCGTATAAGCTCCTCTATCTGTTCCTTTAGGTCCCTGCAATCCTCTGTGTAGTGGCTGTGATCCTTGTGGAACTGGCAGTACTTCTTCTTGTCACGGACGTTGGGGGACGAATGTAATGGCCTCGGCCATTTGAGGTAATGCTCATACTTAATCTGCGCCAAAATTTTGTCAACAGGCATAACTAAAGGAGTGAATTTTACCGTTCGAGGAGTTTTTTTGTCTTTCCTTTTACCCTCGTCATTGGTTCGACGATCTGGACACTCCCTTTTTTGTCCTCTACGATCGCCCTCCTTCCTTCTCGTGTCTCCCGGCTTTTCTACGTCCTTTATGACGGCTAATGCATCCTCAGCGTTCAGGTACTTCTGTGCCTTCAAGAGCATCTCTGCCATCATTTTAGGAGGATTCTTCGTGAGTGAAACCACAAACTCTCTGGACTTCAGCCTCGCCTTAAAGGTTGTCAACTGCACCTTGTCGTCAGCTTCGTTTATCTCCAGGGTCTCCCGAGTAAAGTGTTTCACGTGCGACCTCAGGGTTTCTTTCTCCCCTTTTCTAATGGTGAGTAAGTGGTCTGCTAGCCTCTTAGGGCGTTGTCCCTCGACGAAGTGGCGCAAAAAGGCATTGCTCAACTGCTCGAAGTTGTTGATGGATGAAGTTGGTAACTTTGTGAACCACTCCCTTGCAACTCATTTAAGAGTGGTGGGGAAGAAACGACACAGTATCTCGTCAGGAGGTTGTTGAAGGCCTAGCGTCGACTTGAAAGTGTTGAGGTGGTCCTGGGGGTCATTAAGTCCGTCAAACGGATCAAGTTGAGGCAACCAAAATTTCGATGGCACTAGGCATTCCAAGACTGCCATAGTGAAGGGCGAGTCTGCTGCCCTGAACATTCTATCCAGGCTTCGATTCGTTTTCTCCTTAATGGCATTCCTCAGCTCGTCCATCTCCTTCCTCATCTCTCTCGAAGATCTGAGTTTTGCTCATTCGGAGTAGTAAGTCCTCGACGGTCATTTCTTCTATGGCTATCTCTCTTATCCTCCTAGTTGGCTTTGGACTGATTCTCCTCTTGTTAAAGTCGTAGCCTCATTTCCTGATTCTGTCTGGTGGGCTTTTCGACGGTGGCCACAATAGCCTGGACTTGCTGAGCTAAGGCTGTTGAATCCTGGTTGGACTCCATTTGAATGTAGAGGTTGATTGGAAACTACGTTTTCGAACCTGAGTATGAAAGAATGTTGTTCCCTACAGACGGCGCCAAACTGATGAAGCAAAATTCGTCAGTCCTTGTAAGTGCGTCCAAATGGAGCTAAGTCCTCGTTAGTGTCCCTGCAAATATGGAAAGATGGCTCCCTCAAGGTGGTCACCGGTGTGGTGCCTGTCACAACATCTCCGATGCCAAAGTCAGTACAAGGAAACCTTTAGAATAACAGAATAACAATGAGTGATTTTTGGAATGTCTATCTACCTTGTGTTGGTGTTGTGAGGTCTTTATATATGTTTCCACAGCTCCTAGCTGTTGTGGTTGTTATTGTGACTTTTAATGCCTCTATTGGTAACGCCTCATGCTCAGTAATGTGGGCTTTGATGAGCTTCCAACGGTTTGTACAGCTGGTTTTGTAACTGCTTGGGTTATCATTGGCTGCATTGAATAGCTTTCTTACCTTCATTGGTGATGTGGATTTATTGACGCAGATATTTGGTTGTCTTGTTTGTGAGCGAGATCGTCGGTCCGTCAAAAACAATGTTACTATTTGCTGAAATTTATTGCAAGAACTGGCTAGGTTCAAGCTAAGAGGCAGAGATATCTAAGAAAATGGGACTGCTGTATCATAAGGATCGTAGAGCTGACACTGACATCAATGTACTCGTGCAGGAGTATTTATAATTTATTGGTGGTGATTTTTATTAATTATTGTGATAAGGAATTGGTGGTGAAAATTTGATCGTGCATAATTTACGTGGACCGAATTACAGGTGAACTGGTACATAAGTAAAACTATTAATTGTAATCGCAGGAACATTTTAATAAAGCTGATCAAAAAGGAACATTTTAATAATGCAAATCGATACCAACGAATTAAAGGGGAACTAGTGCGGAGAAACAAATAAAATAGATCTACGTTTATCAAAAAAATAAAATAAAATAGATATGTTTATCAAAAAGAAAAAAGATAAATTATTCAGGAAAAAAAATTAGATCCATTTTAACCAGGTTTTTTTTAGATACAATAGAAATAGAATGATGTTTGTTTCATAGTAATTTTTCTTTACTATCTTACCAAGATATGAATAAATATATTTCATTTTATTGTAAAATGAATTTAAACTTGAATTTCTTGTTCAAAGAAAATACATTTTTTTAAAATTTTCTAATTCAATAACTAAGAGAGAGAGGATTTAACTCTCAAATATTTTCGGTACAAATATCATAACTCATTAGTTGAACATCCACAATGAGGTTTACAATAGTAACAGGGGGTGTGGTGGACCCGTTGAGAGCTTTAGAGATAGACTACAGGATTTCAGACAAAGTCATCTCCAACATATGAAGAGATTAGGAAACAAACCAGCACATATTTTGACAAAGTACGCCAAAGGAATTGATAATTTTGTAACTTGGATAGAGAAAAATCCACCCATTATTAAATCAATTGTAATTCAAGATGTTTTGTATTTATTTTTTTCATGAATAAAGTTACCGTACTTCCTATCAAAAAAAAAAAAAAAACTCATTAGTAGAACTACAAAAACTTTTGACAACAATACAATTTATTAGTTGAACTAACTTAACCTACTTAAACCTTAAGAGACCAGTATAATTATTTCTAAAACTCATAATGTATCATCAAAAAAAAAAAAAAAAAAATAGCAGTTGACATGACTTTACCTTTTTCCGCTAGAACTGATCAAACAATTTTTTGGAATACCAATAACTTTTTTTCGCAATAATTATTTAGTGTGTGCGGAGGAGGGGTTGAATATATCAAAAATATAATAATGTGCTCAAAAAAATTTGGAAAACCATACTAAAAATAATTATCAATAATATTTATTAGGCTACATATTGCCCTAATATCATGATGACTAGTTGCAGTCACTATAAATCAGGAATTTTGAGTTTAATTTTAATTGTTTGAGAGGCAAATAATTAAAGACACGGCAGAGGTGGGGGGAGAGATAAGTAGTTCAAGGTTGGGAGTTGGGACTTTAAAGAACCAACCGTATTGAATTTGTCAATAATATGACTGATAATTGATTAAAGCCAGCACTATTGTGACTCTCAAGTAAATGACTCGACTATTTTCCAAACAAAATAAATTGCGATGTTTGAATTTCCCTTTCAAATGTTGAGAAAAGCAAAAACAAAAGGAAAAAGAAATAAATCAGTAATAGTACTAGTATTCCACTTCTATAGTGGATGTTTGGAGGGATGATTTGTGTATGCTTTGAAGATTGGAAAAAAAGTAGAGTTATACTTTTTTTCTTTTTTCTTCTTTTAGGATGAAGTTATTTGTGTCAGAAAAAGTAATTTAAGTAGTGAATTTAAATTAGAACAAATAATAACTTTTTTTTTTTTTTTTGGGTAGAAATGAGAAATATCATTAACTAAGCAGAATACAATTGGAGCGAACTCGCTCATACATCACCCCTGATGCATCAAAACTGATCAGTAGTGATACATCAGCAGGGGGAAAAGAAAAAACGAAAAAATCTTGGGAAAGGAGGGCTCCTCTGCGAGCAAGGGCGTCCGCACATTTGTTGACTTCTCTATAACAATGAAGAACTCTTACTCTGGGTATTTTCTTGAGTCCCTCTCAGCAGTCTGCAACTATTACATCATTTCTATTAGGTTGACTTTCCTCTTTGCTAATAAGTTCAACAACAAGCTTTGCATCAAGTTCAATTTCCACAGCTTGAAGGTTTAGCAAAATGCAGAGATTTAGACCGTCTCTCAATGCCCAAAGTTCTGCTGCAACACTAGTGGTGGTACCAATAGCTCTAGCATACCTGCTAACCCATTCACCATTGGAGTTTCTAATTATTCCTCCTCCACCAGCACGCCCTGGATTTCCCAAGGAAGAACCATCGGAATTAAGCTTGAACCAATTTTCTGGTGGGCGGAGCCACTTAACTTGAATGCTAGAGAAGTTACGCCTCAATCTTCCATTGACGCCAAGGAAAGCAAATTCAGTAGCTTTAGCTAAAGTTTCAGGTAGCAATGGCTTATGAGGGGGGTCATTTCCGAATGAGAACATAATACTCCAAGGAATACCCAACAAGGAGGGACATTGGGACTTACAGTTAATGCGAAGCCAAGCTCCCAAATTAACACCATAAAAGGTATTAGACTAGACTGGAGGCAGAAAGGAGTTCCAAAACAGGTGCGCTGTTGGGCAATCTCTCAATACATGAATAATGGATTCAGTGGCTTCATTGCACAAAGGGCACGAGGAAGGTAAGTTGAAGCCTCTCTCAGTAAGAACAGCTTTGATTGGTATGCTTTGGTGAGCACATTGCCAAAGAAAACATTTGATTTTTGGAAGCGTAATAACTTCCTAAACCTAACTTCCCATAAAGGAATCAAACTGGTTAGATTTCTCCATCAAGCAAGCCAGCCTAAAAGCTTCTTTTAATTCAAAATCACCATTGGGGGAAGATGCCCAAGATAACCGATCTGCACCTTCTACAATAATAGGAATCAGAGTTGCTTCAATTTTTTGGAGAAAGCCCACTGGAATAACAAAGGATAATCTCCCCCAATCCTAACTGTTGTTATGAACAATGTCTTTAAGCAGTAAAGAATCCTCTCCCCTATTCAAAGGACCCATAATGAGGTTTTTGATCGGTCCTTCACTCATCCACTTATCAAACCAAAAGGTCAAGTTGCTGTCATTCCCTACGATCCACTTTATGCCACTTTAAACACTTTTTCTCCTTTTTTTAGAGCTGTCCAGGTGGTAGAACAGATTCTAGGCCTTCAGAGGGGTTGCCTTTGCCAAGGTTTGTATTTATGAGAGAGGACCCGAGCCCACAAGCTGTCTTTCACCAAGACCTCCATTCTTTTTGGGTTTGGTAATTTTCCTTCAATTCACTAAATAGAGTTTCTTCTTATTATCAGTAGAGCCCCAAAGAAAGTTTCAGCATAACTTATCCACACACTGAGTTATTTTTGGAATAAGGGAGGCATGTTGCATATAGTAATTAGGAATGGTAGCAATGGTTGCCTGGGTAAGGACAAGTCTACCTGCAAAGGAGAGGAGGTGGGTTTTCCAACTCACAAGTCGACTTTGAACTCAATCAATGATAGCCCTGAAATCTTGAGATATAGAGGTGTGTTTGATCGGAAAACCAAGGTACTTCCCTAAGGAAGGGGTAGATCGAAACTCCAGTATATTGCACAAAGTATCCCTAGTGTGTTGGGGCGTATTAGGGGAGAAAAAAACTCGGGATTTTTCAACGCTTACCTTTTGACCGGATAAGTCACAGAAGGTGTCAAGAGCATTTTTGATTGCTGTGCAATTTTTCAGATCAGCCTTAGCAAATAATACGAGATCATTAGTAAAAAACAAAAGAGAGATGGCTAACCCCCCCCCCCCCCCCCCTAGATGCCACTATGGGATCCCACAACTTGGCTTTGCATTTTTCTGATATAAGCGCCCCTAAAACCTCCATACATAAGATAAACAAATAGGGGGAGAGAGGGTCGCCTTGCCTTATTCCCCTGGAAGGCTGAAATGGATCGAAAGCTCCCCCATTAAGCAAAATAGAGATAGAAGATAAGGACACACAGCTCATTATCAAAGATATAAGTTGATTTGGGAACTTGAACAAAGTCAAAGTATCTTTAATGAAACTCCATTCAAGGCGATCATAGGCTTTTTCCAAATCTATTTTAATAGCCATAACCCCTTCTTTGCCCTTTTTCTTTAATATGGAATGAATTAGCTCTTGAACAATGATAGCATTGTCCACACCCTTTCTCCGGGGGACAAACGCTGTTTGGAGAGGGGAAACTAGCCCTACCAATAAAGGTTTGATGCGCCCAACAATAATTTTGGTTACCACCTTATACACCGAGTTACATAACTTAATAGGCTGATTGTGATTGAGAGACTCGGGGCTTTTGCATTTAGGGATAATGGTAATGAGTGTATTGTTGAGATAATTAGGAACCCTTCCTGAGCAAAAAATATTTTTAACCTCCTTCTTAATTAATTGCCCCAAAATGAGACAAAAGCGCTGCAAAAACCCAGCAAGGAGCCCGTCAGGGCTTGGAGCTTTGTAAGGTTTGAGAGATTTAAGAGCAGAGAAAATTTCACTATCATTAACCAGAAGGATCAGCTTATCTATATCTTCACTCCTCAGTTCACATTGCCAAAAGGGGGGGGGGGGTGCCACTCTTCTAAAGAGGAGCTGTGGTGGGAAGTGGTGAAAAGCTCTAGAAAGCCCCTTCTGATGAAGTTTGCAATATCTTGCTCATTATTAAGCCAATTTCCCATTCTATCTTTCATGCTGAATATACGGTTTCTTCTCCTGCACACAAGGGCTAAAGTGTGGAAGAAAGCTGTGTTCCTATCTCCCTCGACCACCCAAGAGATACAGGCTTTCATACTCCAAAAATCAGCCTCTAGCTTAGAGATTTTAGTAAGATCAAACTGCAGGGATCTCTCTAACTCAATCAAAAACTCATTTGGGCCATTTCCAAGTGCAATTTGGATGCCTCGCAATTTGGTACAAATTTTCTTCTTTCTGTGAAAAATGTCGCCAAATTGATTTTTACTCCAAACTTGAGCTTTAGAAGTAAAAAAAGCAATAGCATTGGGCAAGGTGGTATGATTCGACCAAGCATCTCTAACCACTTCAGGGAAGGTGGGATGAGAAAGCCACATCGGTTGGAATCTGAATGGTCTCAGCAATTGATACCCCATATAGTTTCTCAGTGATAGAATGATTGGGCAATGATCAGAATGAGCCCTCACCAGGTGCTTGACACATGCTTCCGGATACAGGACATTCCAATCAACATTTGCAAATGCCCTAACAATTCTTCCTTGTATGAGCTAAGAAAGCGGGCGGTGGTTTAACCAGGTAAATTTCAGTCTCAAAAATCCCAGATCAATCATGCCCTAATTATTTAAGCACTCCTGGAATTTGAGAGCTCTGGAAATACTAACAGGATTCCTACCAAACTTGTCTTCACCAGAGAGCATTTCATTAAAGTCCCCTGCTATAACCCAAGGGAGAGAATGGAGGTCGGCAACCATAGAAAGATTATCCCACAAAAGTCATTTCTCGACATACCTGGGGCTAGCATAAATTGCAGATAACAACTAAGAGGAGTTTGCTAAAAGATCCTTCACAATAAAGTGGATTTCTTGCTTTGTGGAAGAGAGAAAAGGCAGTTCTGCTTGGGTTGAGTCCCAGAGAACCCAAATACCACCAGAAAAACCAAAATTGTTGCATGAAAGGCCCGTCAAATGGGAGTTTATTAGAAATATCCTTGACCCTAGACCCACTGACTTTAGTTTCAGTGAGAATCATGATGGCAAGGCAGTGACTTTGTGCCAAATCATAAATAATAACATGAAAGGAGGGGTATAAAGCACCCTGACAATTCCATATTAACATATTCATAATTAAATATTCTTTAATAACCAGGACAAGAAATAGAATCATACGAAGGCGATGGCATTACCTTCATCCTCAAGCATCCCATCTAGGTGACGGTCACCATCAGCTAGGGGAGGTTCAAAGTATTCCTCCTCTTGCATCATTGAAGTGCCATCTTTCCCGGTACAAACACTGGCAACATCCTCATGTCCCTTACTTCGTTGTTTGAGACTTGGATCAATGTGTTTGAAAAAGGCATTGGAGACATTAGTTAAGGTCGAAGATATCAACATCTCCTTATCCCTCTTCAATTTGGTATGGTGGTTCGGAGAATCTTCCTGAGGGGTATTTACCAAGGCAAGACTTTGGTCTTTTTCTTTTCCTTTTCCATGAGAGCTCGCTGTCGGGGAGACCATTACTGTACCTCCGACCATGAAAGTGATGTTTGGTGGAAGGGGGTTTGAAAGCAACGCCCCAGATTGCTTCGGAGAAATCGAGGTGGGCTTGCTAACACTTTTGTTCTTAGGAATTTGTTTGTAGTGAGTTCCTTTGGGTCCTATGATGCCTCGAGATTGCTGCCTGTTTTTAGGACCATTGTGATGGTTTTTACTGGTCAACGCAGAGGGTATCATTGTCATTGTAGCTAGTTAGGTTGGCTCGAAGCTTTGATGGCCTGCAGATTGGCTAGGAGATTTGGTCATTGGTTTTGGAATCTCTCCAACTTGCGAAGGTTGGAAAAAATCTTTTTTTCCTTTCTTACTTGCATGCCTTTTACTTGAAACCAAAACCCATGGCCCATACGCCTCATCACTGGGGGTACTATGGTCATGTGGTGCATGTAACTCATTCACCTCTCCGTCATTGTTGGTTTTCTCCGGTGCCCTAGTTGTAAACGGACAACTCTAAACCTTGTGCCCAACACGCCCATAGGAGAAACAGAGAGCACTAATCCCCTCATACTACACTGGTTGCTTAACACCACCAACCTTTAAAAGTTTGATGAGTGGTTTATCAAAGTTAACCTACACATATAACCTTGCGAACTGCCCACGAGCTTTAACAGCTGTGTGTGTATCAATTCTTAAGACAGGGCCGATAGCCTTACCTAAGTCTCGCAATACCGATGGCTCATAATACTTAATAGGGAGCTTTGGCAGACGAACCCAAACAGCTACAGATGAGACACAAGCCGTGGAGGGCTTGAAGTTTGGCTTCTAACTCCTAATAGATAAATAATGCCCTCAAACAAACCAAGGACCTCCCTGAAGCACTCTGGCATAATCTTCTTTCAGTGAGAATCGACTTAAAAAGAAATCCTTACCTAGTGCAATACAGTCCAATCTGCCACTGGGTTTTCATAGTGCCATAAGCTTAGAAAAGAGGAATTGATAACCCACAGTCTTACCAACGACCTTGACAATCAATGCCTTCGTCCATTTGGCTCAGATACTAGCTTTCCTTTCCCCAGAGAGGTTCACGGCAATCATCCCTACTTCAAGATCTGATTCTTCATCATCAGAATCCACTTCTGCTTCCATTTCGTAGTTAGGGATGAAGGGTTGTTCATAGGCCCCTAGTATCTCGCCAACAAGGCTCTCCTTGTAGGGGACACTTGTGTTACCCTCCCGGTGGTCTTCCTTAACCTTTTGGTACTGCGCTCAAGTTCTCCGTCTTTTTCTCTGGACCTCATAGCCGTGTCTTGAGACATTCTTTGTTGTACTTGTGCTTACACCAGTAAACCTCAAATCATGAACAAATAATAACTTACTTCTCATAATGTTAGCACCACGCACTTTGCTACATTTGTCTTATATTGCATACTGTGAGTGGTGAACAAAAATGATAGGTCTATGTGATAATGACAGACAGTTAATCATAATCTACCATATAAAAAAATTGTTATAAAATATGTGGTACGGCATTATTAATTTCAAAATGTTCACACCGGTACAACTGTACCATACATACAGCAACATTATTCTATTCTTCCCCACTGGTGAGGCAAAAACAAGATCAACGGGGAATGCAATGTAGGAAACTTGGAAAAGTATTATATTACCAGAAACAGAAGGAAAAGGGTTTAGAATCGGCAACCTTCTAGATTTAGAAATTAGAACCCTACTTTCTATTAATATTCTATTACGGTCTAGATCTGCCGTCTACCAAAGGGAAAGAAAAAACTACTGGTCCACTGCTATTGATTTGGACAATTTTTTCGACTATAATTTAAGTTTTAAACTTGTTCAAAGTATCTCGAAAGTTATTATATTATCCCAATAAAGCCAACGTTTACATAAGGAAAAATATGGGCAAAGTATATATATCCTAAAACTTTTGAAAGTAACATTATAATTTATAAGATATTATTTTATGTATAAATCATAGTCGTAAAAATAAATTGTGAGTTGTTCATGTAATAATATGTGTCCGGTGTCCATATTTAAAATTGTATTTTCAAGAAGAATAGAAACATAGGGGTTAAGCGATATTCAAAATGTCAAAGAAATTTTGAAGATGTGGAGGAGATGAGAGTGGCTGATCTGATTAATCCGGATCTGCATGTTTGGAGAACTGAAGAAATTTTGGCTAAGTTTCATAGGGAGGAGGCAGAAGCTATTTGCCAAATTCCACTGAGCCGTAGAGACGTAAATGACACTATCATCTGGTTGCACAATACTAAGGGAGAGTTCAGCGTCAAATCGGCGTACCATGTAGCTAGAAATCTGGGGGATCGGACAGAAACTTCACAAGGCTGTGCTGATTGGAAGGTATGGAATGCAATTTGGAAACTAAAACTTCCAAATAAAATTAAAATATTCGGATGGAGGTCCTGTCATGAAATACTACCAACAGCTGGGAATTTGTTCCGGAGGAAAGTTGTTCAGGAAAATAAATGCCCATTATGTATGAGGGAGGAGGAATCAACAGTACATGCCTTATGGGAGTGTGTAGCGGTCCAGGATATTTGGCATGGCAGTATCCGAAAGTTGCAAAAGACCAGGCACGGGCAGCAAGACGTGAAGCAATTGATGATGGAGTTATTGGAGCGGTTAACGTCGGAGGAGATGGACCTATTTTGGACACAGGCGTGGTTTATTTGGAATCAAAGGAATTGTGTAGTTCATGGAGGCAGAATGAAGGATCCGAATTGCTTGAACAAAAGAGCTGAGGAGTTTGTTACTGAAGTTCAACAGTCCCGGAATAATCTCTCTGTTTTGACTCGGCAGCAACAGAGTGGAGATGTTTGGCAACCTCCCTCACATTCGGAGTATAAACTGAACTTTGATGCAGCGATTTTTTCAAGTTTAGACAGGTCAGGCTTTGGCGCTATCATCAGGAACGACAAGGGGGAAGTGATGGCTGCTATGTCCGTGAGTGGTCCGAAGGTGAAGTCAAGTGATGAGGCTGAATTACTTGCTTGTCGAAGAGCTGTTGAGTTTGCTGTGGATGCTGGGTTTTCTCGGTTGATCATTGAGGGCGATAACTGTAATGTGATTCATGCCATCTCATCTTCTTCAGAAAATTTTTCATTACTTGGGAATATCGTTAATGACATCAGACACTTGTTGTGGGGACTTCAGTGGGTTAGAGTCTGTAATATTAGGAGAGGAGCTAATAAGGTCGCTCATGCTTTAGCTCAATATGCTAGAAATTCACGTGATACGGATTTATATTGGATGGAGGACTCTCCCCCACCAGCCTTAGAAGCATTGTATTATGATTCTTTGTCACTTTAATTGAATGAATATTTCCCTTTCAAAAAAAAAAAATGTCAAAGAATTTAGTGTTTTACAAAGAATTTATATGGAAATTTTGTGAATTCTTTTTTCACAAATTTAAAAAAGAAAAGCCCACGCAAAAAGTTATGACTGAGACGAATATACATTCATGGCATAAGAAATAGAAAATTTGGGAAGAAACCATTCAGGGAGGGGAAATATTTTTCTTAATCTAAGTTCATTTTTATTAAGTTTGATTGACATTTTTTTGTTATACATCTATTAATTTATAAAATACTTCATCTACGTGTTGAAAATGTTTATTGTAGGGTCCAAATTTGTTGGGCCAGGTACTAACTCTTTGTATTGTGAGTCCAACAAATTCCCAACAATAAATTTGTAGAGAATGGGTTGAACAACTGGGCTGGTTATGGATTTAGCAACGGTTCATACAAGCAAAACCAATGTAAAAAGGGATTGAGACTAGTGTTTAATAGGAAATCTCTTTGGTCCGAAGAGGCTTAATATTTAAAAGCTTAGTGAATACCAATTTTTTCTCCCCTGCCTTCGTGAGGCCTGTTTCCCTTATATATACATCTTTTTTCCATCTTCACCGCACACTTGTCATCCATCTAGGCGTCCACTTGAGTACTAGTCACGTCAGGAGTTTGCTTTAACCTGCAGTGAGTGGTGGTGGGTGAGGATGCACTGTTCAGGTGTCTTCTCCACATAAATGCGGCCAGGAAAGTTGCTGCAATGCATTAAATGCGGTGGTGGCAGCTTTATTTGTAAGATATTTCATGATAGCCACGCAGTTAGACATGCCCAAAGCTCAGCCCTTACAGGGGAATCTTCAGCGTATCTACTCGATCAAGTTCTGGGGAGGTCCGTTGGATAGGATCCCTTCGGACCGACCAGGTTGTCTTCGGACGAAGCATTTGTCCCTTATGGGTTGCATTCTCACCAGGATGGCAAAGCATTGATACTTTTAACTTCTTCGGACAGATAGTTGTATTCGAACTAGGCCTCAGGCCCAACATATGGCGTTGGGCTTTCTCACCCACAATAGCCCCTTAAAATTCCGATTTTTCCCTCGCATCCGAAGGGAAAAGGTGGGGTTTTGACCTTTTGACAAATGAAAGCACTGAATTTTGACTTCACACGTGTGTGAGCATGAATTTAGGCGCCTTCTTTATTACCGTTGCTGTCGCGCCGTGTCCGAGGCGTCATTAATTGCTCCAGGCGGCGTCTTGTCCCTGAAATCTCTATATAAAGTCCCAGAGGGGGTTGTCTTCTCACTTTTCAAACTTTAGACTCTCAAAGCCTTTCCTGTCATCTGCTTCGACTCATTCTAGAATTCGCTACGATTTCCCCTCGAGGCTAAAGAACATCCTCCGATTCGATCCTGCGTAAGTCCTTCGCTCGAGATTTTCGAAATATATTCAGATTGCCTCTTCGGCCTTTGGTAGATTTTCATCCGTTGCTGTTTCGCATTTCCCTAGCCTTATTAAAAATGGGTAGATTTAAATATCTAGTGGACAGCCCCTCCCAGATAAAGAAGTTTAGGGCAACATATCGCATTCCTCAGGAAGTGGGCTTGAGGTATTGCCCCACGGAGGGGTTACTAACGGACCGAGAAGTGGGTGAAGTTATAATCCCCATTATCGCTTTCCTAGAGGGGGGAATGACCATCCCCATAGGTCCAGTCACCAGAAGTTACCTTACTGCCCATAGGCTTAGCCCTGAGCAGTGCGCACCTAACACGTTTAGGATTTTAGGGGCAGTTGACGACCTAAACCGTCACTTAGGATTGGGACTAACCTGGCACAATGTGGTACACATGTATGAGTGTCGTACCAAAGAGGGAGCGGGATACTACCTAAAGTCCCGATCCGATGTCGTCAAACTTCTCTCCTGTTTCCCCAAGTCTAATAAAGGGATGAAGGACGATTATCTGATCGTCTCAAGCGCGTGGCATGATGGGATTCATTGCCCAACCCAGCCAGGAGAGCCAGGTAGGACATCCCCCATTTAGATTCTCTAACATTTTTGCCTTCAGCTATTCGGAATTCCCTTCGTCATATTTCAATCTTTTCTGACAGTTCTGTTGCGATGTTTACAGATAGGAATAACGTAGCTCCTCGGCTGAGTCTCACAAATACAGCGGCTCTGAACTACCTTCTTCGGTCAGAGATCTTTGTAAGCGAAGACGGATAGCTCAGGTCTGTTCCCCTTATCCTCGGCTATACTCCGAAGTCTGAACTTCAGCCGATTGGCAACGCAATAACACTCGGGGATCGCCGCATCCACCGAATTGACGTTGGTCGGAAGCACTTCTTAGCTCCTTTCGACCTCGCCCCAGTGCCACATCTTAACCCGTAGGGCATACCACTGCTCGTTCAGCCCGTTCAATAAGTTCCCCTTGAACCAGTAGCGGAGGAGGAAAGGATTGCTTCTTCTACCCCTTCGCTTGACGAGCAGATCGACCAGTTCAAGTTCGAAGAGGACACCTCGGGGAAGTCCAAATTTTGGCTGCCGACGAGGTGCTTGATAGGCACTCAGCTGCTCCGCTCCTAAATTTAGCCGTGCCAGACGACTCTGAAGAAGAAGATATGCAGAGTCTGGACCAATTGATGAAGAACAGGAGGCCGAAGGCCGCGACCAAGGGTACTGGTACATCCCAGCCAACGGCCAATCTTCCACCACCCCCTCCTCTTCCTCCAACCCCAAGAGATCCCGGTCTAAAAGCGCTGCCTAATCTGAAGAAGAAAAGGGTGGTGACTGATGTGACTGATGTCGAGGAAAGGGAAGTGGTCCCTCCGAAGGGTCCCAAGCAACAGAAGACGACCCATGATACGAGAGGTAAACGGGCTTCTTCTACTGACAGCAGAGAAGAGAATGTGGCTGCAGACGTGCGGCGAGGGACCCAGGCGTGGTCTCCAAAGCTGACATTGGATGGCGCAGCCATCCCATATGACGCCTCTCTCCGAAACTACGCCAGAGGGAAAGCTGGGTACATAGCAGAGGCGTTGGAGAAGCCTCTCCTCCTTCCGAAGGACATGGAGTCCTATCGGCGCTTCAGAGAACAGGAGCTCTTTCTGTCCCTAAAAAGGGATTTAGGCATGGTGAGATAAGTGGTGTTATTTTGCAGCCTTCATGTACGTTCACAACTTTACGAAAAATTCTTTGGTTGCCATGCAGATTGCCCAACAAATTTACGTGGCCGAGGAGTGGAATAAAAAGAAAGATATTCAAGTGCAGGCTGAGGCTAGATCCAAGGAGGACGTCGAGAAAGCCTTGGGCAAGTCAAGGGATGAGTGCGCCCGTATCTCCGAACAACTGAAGGAGGAGGCGAAGGCAAGAAAGAATGTGGAGGCAGGCCTGAAGAATGCTGAAAAACAAGCTGAGGACCAGCGCCAGCAGCTATACACCACTGAAATCAATCTGGAAACAGAGAGGGCGATGGTGAAAGAGCTTCAGGCTGAGCTAGACAAGGCCAGGGACGCTGCTAAATTGGCGAAGGAGGACGCTCAGTTGGCCAAGGAAGCAGTTGAGGCCGAGAAGCAGGCTGCCTACATGCTAGGGGTGCAAGAGACCCAATCGAGGCTGACCGAAGAGTTTGCCAAAGTATGCAGGGACTATTGTGACATCACGTGGGGTAAAGGCCTCGATACGGCTGGAGTCCCTGCAGAGTCTGCCTTAAGGCAGCCTGGCAGTGTCCACTATCATCCTGACATATGCGACCTGCCAGATACCTTGGAAGCTTCTTCGGCCGGTCAAAATCCTCCAGTCCTAACTGAGACAAGCCAGGCACCTCTTCAGACCGGAGATGCGGGTGATCTGCCCAAGACTGATCTAGTGCCTCAAAACAAGGCTTAGGGTGTTCAGTTTGTATAATAGCTAGGATCCTTCATCATTGGCTTTGTAACGAAATTACCTTTTTAATGAATGAAGTAGTTTACTTTTTGTTCTTTGTTGCTTTTGTGGTATCTGTTAGATTGTCATTATGGCTAACAATGATAAATTGATAACTAATATTTAACCAAAACCACAGTAATCATTCAAGCATTGCTAAACAAGGCTTCGAGGTAATAACAATTGAAGTAATTCAGCTTAAGTTTGCGTGTTTTGCCGAGCACTAGGTTAGACTAATAACGTGAACGAGTATTAACTGAGATTATCTGGTCCGAGGATCGTGGGTGTGATTGAATTTTAAGTTTGAACATTTAGGAAAACTATGATGGATTATTAACTAACCCAAATCATCTGGTCCGAAGACTGCAGGCATGATTGGATTTGACTTCAAATACTAACAAAAAGCGGAGGAATGTTAACTAACCCAAGTCATCTGGTTCGAGGACTACAGGCATGATTGGATTTAAGTTCAAACACTTGTAAAACGTGGAGGAGTGTTAACTAACTCAAATCATCTAGTCCGAGGATTACAAGCATGATTGGATTTAAGTTTAAACACTTGTAAGACGTGGAGGAGTGTTAACTAACCCAAATCATCTGGTCCGAGGATTACAGGCATGATTGGATTTAAGTTTAAACACTTGTAAGACGTGGAGGAGTGTTAACTAACCCAAATCATCTGGTCCGAGGATTACAGGCATGATTGGATTTAAGTTTAAACACTTGTAAGACGTGGAGGAGTGTTAACTAACCCAAATCATCTGGTCCGGGGACTACAGGCATGATTGGATTTAAGTTTAAACACTTGTAAGAACGTGGAGGAGTGTTAACTAACCCAAATCATCTGGTTCGAGGACTACAGGCATGATTGGATTTAAGTTTAAACACTTGTAAGAACGTGGAGGAGTGTTAACTAACCCAAATCATCTGGTTCGAGGACTACGGCATGATTGGATTTAAGTTTAAACACTTGTAAGAACGTGGAGGAGTGTTAACTAACCCAAATCATCTGGTCCGAGGACTACAGGCATGATTGGATTTAAGTTTAAACACTTGTAAGACGTGGAGGAGTGTTAACTAACCCAAATCATCTGGTCCGAGGACTACAGGCATGATTGGATTTAAGTTTAAACACTTGTAAGAACGTGGAAAAGTGTTAACTAACCCAAATCATCTGGTCCGAGGACTACAGGCATGATTAGATTTAAGTTTAGACACTTTGAGTAATCGTAGAGGAGTGTTAACTAACCCAGATCATCTGGTCCGGGGACTACAGGCATGACTGGATTTAAGTTTAAACACTTTGAGTAATCGTAGAGAAGTGTTAACTAACCCAAATCATCTGGTCCGGGGACTACAGGCATGACTGGATTTAAGTTTAAACACTTGTAAGACGTGGAGGAGTGTTAACTAACCCAAATCATCTGGTCCGAGGACTACAGGCATGATTGGATTTAAGTTTAAACACTTGTAAGAACGTGGAGGAGTGTTAACTAACCCAAATCATCTGGTCCGAGGACTACAGGCATGATTGGATTTAAGTTTAAACACTTGTAAGAACGTGGAGGAGTGTTAACTAACCCAAATCATCTGGTCCGAGGACTACAGGCATAATTGGATTTAAGTTTAAACACTTGTAAAACGTGGAGGAGTGTTAACTAACCCAAATCATCTGGTCCGAGGACTACAGGCATGATTGGATTTAAGTTTAAACACTTTGAGTAATCGTAGAGGAGTGTTAACTAACCCAAATCATCTGGTCCAGGGACTACAGGCATGACTGGATTTAAGTTTAAACACTTTGAGTAATCGTAGAGGAGTGTTAACTAACCCAAATCATCTGGTCCGGGGACTACAGGCATGACTGGATTTAAGTTTAAACACTTTGAGTGATCGTAGAGGAGTGTTAACTAACCCAAATCATTTGGTCCGGGGACTACAGGCATGACTGGATTTAAGTTTAAACACTTGTAAAACGTGCAGGAATGTTAACTAACCCAAATCATCTGGTCCGAGGACTACAAGCATGATTGGATTTAAGTTTAAACACTTGTAAGAAACTAGCATAACAAAATGGCATCATGGCTGAAAGAAGAGTTCTTTTAATAGTAGTACCTTTTGAGGTTATTTACATTCCATGACCGGGGCACTACATGATTATCCAGGTCTTCTAAGAAGTATGCTCCAACGCTAGCCCTCGAAGTGATGCGATACGGACCTTCCCAGTTCGGTCCCAGTTTTCCCCATGTTGGATTTTTTGCATTACCTACCACCTTCCTTAGGACCAGATCACCAAGCTCAAGGGGTCTCAACCTCACATTGGCGTTATAGCCCTGCTTGAGTTTCTGCTGGTAATGCGCCAATCGGACCATTGCGTTTTCCCTCCGTTCTTCAATCAGATCCAAACTCTTTTCCAGCTGCCCATCGTTGTTGATTGGGTCAAAAGAGCTGGTCTTGTAGGTAGGGAATCCAGTCTCGAGCGGTATAATAGCTTCAGCCCCATAGGTCATCGAGAAGGGGGTCTCCCTAGTGGACCTGCGAGGCGTAGTTCTATATGCCCACAATACGTGGGGTAGTTCTTCTACCCATCTACCTTTCGCATCATCCAGCCTCTTCTTTAGCCCGTTAACTATGACTTTATTAACAGCTTCGGCCTGCCCATTTCCCTGGGGATAGGCGGGGGTGGAGTATCTATTTGTGATTCCCAGCTCACTGCAATAACTTCTAAAAGCTTTGCTATCAAACTGAAGCCCGTTGTCCAAGATAAGGGTATGTGGGACTCCAAATCTGGTGACGATGCTTTTCCAGATGAACTTCTTTACGTCCACGTCCCTGATATTTGCTAGAGGTTCAGCTTCTACCCACTTGGTGAAATAGTCTGTTCCGACCAGCAAGTACTTCCTGTTTCCTGTTGCCTTAGGGAATGGGCCTACGATGTCCAGTCCCCACTGAGCGAAAGGCCACGGGCTGGATAGTGGATTGAGATTACCGCCTGGCTGATGTATGTTCGGCGCAAACCGCTGACATTGGTCGCACTTTTTTACGTATTCGTGGGCCTCCCTTTGCATATTCGGCCACCAATAACCTTGAGTAATGGCTCGATGAGCTAAAGATCTCCCTCCGGTGTGGCTCCCACAGATCCCTTCATGCAATTCTTCTAACAGTGACTCAGCCGTTTCGGGGGGCATGCACAACAAATATGGGCCTGAATAGGATCGTTTGTACAGTTTCTGTTCCTCGGACAGCCAGAACCTTGTAGCTTTTCTTCGTATTTTGTCCGCTTCCCCTCTTTCTTTGGGCAACACTTCGTCCTTCAAGAACTTGATGATGGGATCCATCCAGCACGGGTTGGTTCTGACACAATGAACTTGGAATGACTTTTTTCTTACTTCCGTAGGCTCCTGCATGTCCTCAATGAGGATAACCCTCGGCAATGCCTGCGCCGAAGAGGTGGCGAGGGTGGCTAAAGAGTCGGCATGTGTGTTACCACTTCTGGGGATGTACTGCAGGTTAAAATATTCAAACTCTGACTGCAGGGACTTAACCAGGTTCAAGTACCCCTGCATCCTCTCGTCCTTCGCCTCAAATTCTCCCTGCACTTGGCCGACGATTAATCTCGAGTCCGAGAATACTTCAACCGACTTTCCCCCCATCCTTCGTACCATCTTCATCCCCATCAGTAGAGCCTCATATTCTGCATCATTATTCGTTACTGAGAAATTCAGCCTTAAAGCCTTTTCGATGGTAATTCTTTTTGGGGTTATCAGCACAAGCCCCACTCCAGAGCCCCTTTGATTTGATGCGCCATCAACGTACACCTCCCAGGGCGAGGGGCTCCGTGAGGAGACCATAACAACGGCCCTTCTTTCAGCGCCCAGCATTGGTGTTACTTCCTCTAAAGGGGGCTCTGTGAATTCTGCGACCAAGTCCGCAAGGACCTGGCCCTTCACCGACATGCGGGGCATGTACTTGATATCAAAAGCCCCTAACATCGTCCCCCATTTGGCAATCCTTCCTGTGTAGTCTGCACTTCGAAGTATTGCTTTAAGCAGGAGCTGTGTGAGGACTATGACGGTGTGGGCTTGAAAATAGTGAGGCAACTTCTTCGTACCAAGTACTACAGCTAGGATGGCCTTTTCTAAGGGCAAATAACGAGTCTCAGCTTCCTGCAGCGATTTGCTCACATAATAGACTGGTTTTTGCACTCCATAGTCTGTTCGGATCAGCACTAAGCTTACGGCGTTAGGAGCCACAGCGATGTAGGCAAACAAGACTTCATCCGGCTGGGGACTGGACATGATTGGAGGTCTAGCCAGGTAGTCCTTAAGTTGCTGAAAAGCAACAGCACATTCTTCCGTCCATTCGAAACCCTTCCACTTGTTGATCAATGAGAAGAAAGGCCTGCACCTGTCTGCTGATCTGGAGATGAACCTATTAAGGGCAGCGGCCATCCCAGTCAGCTTTTGAATTTCTTTGGGGTTCCGAGGAGCTTGCAGGTTGTGGATGGTCTTTATCTGGTCAGGGTTAACTTCGATTCCCCTGTGAGTGACCATATACCCCAGGAACTTGCCTGATCCAACACCAAATGAACACTTGGATGCATTCAAACGTAACCTGTGCGCCCTCAGGATTTCAAAAACAGCCCTAAGATCCTCAACGTGCTTGGCTACGACTTTGCTTTTCACCACCATGTCATCAATATAAACTTCCATGCTTTTACCTAATTGCGACTCAAACATCCTTGTCATCATCCTCTGATAGGTTGCCCCTGCGTTTTTCAAGCCGAACGGCATCACCTTGTAGTGATAATTTTCCACCGGGGTTACGAAAGCTGTTTTCTCCTAGTCGGCGAGAGCCAGGGGTATCTGATGATAACTTTGAAAGGCGTCTAAGAAACTCATCCGAGGGTGCCCGACAGTAGCATCAACTAGTTGGTCTATCTTCGGCATGGGAAACGGATCCTTCGGACAAGCTCTATTAAAATCGATGAAGTCCACACACACTCGCCATTTTCCGTTTTTCTTCTTTACCACCACCGTGTTAACCAGCCATTCGGGGTAGAAAATCTCCTTAATAGCTCCTACCTGCTTGAGTTTCATCACTTCATCCCTAACCGCGTCAGCGTGTTCCCTTGACGGACGCCGGAGCGGTTGTTTCTTAGGCATAATGGTGGGATTAACGTTTAGGTGGTGGCAGATGAATTCTGGACCTACTCCTGGGGCCTCCACGGAGTCCCACGCAAATACGTCAACGTTGGCTCTGAGAAACTCTATCAGCTCCTCCTTCTCCTGAGGGGGCAGCATGGATCCGACTTGAAAGAACTTCTCTGGGTCGTTATCGACAACTACCCTTACCAAGCTCTCGCACTCTGCCTCTTCGGCCGAGGCTTCGGTGTCCAGCACCAACGGCCTTAATTGCTACAATTTCTCTTTGTTACAGTCCGAGGGCTCAGCCTGAGGATGGTGCTGGATAGCCGCCACTAGACATTGCCTGGATGTAGACTGATCTCTGCGGATCTCCTCGACTATTCCTTCGGATACTTAATCTTCTGGTGTAGTGTGGAGGATACAGCCCCAAAGGTATGAAGCCAAGGTCTGCCTACTATAGTGGTGTAGGGTGAGTAGGCATCCACCACTATGAAATCTACTTCCACCGTTTCAGGACCGGTTTGCACAGGCAGTCTGATCTGGCCCTTCGGAATGATCACTTTGCCATCAAAGCTGACTAAAGGGGAACTGTATGGAGTTAAGTTTTCGGGGGACAAGTTCAGCCCCTTGTATAGGTCTGGGTACATAATCTATGCAGCGCTGCCCTGATCTACCATTATCCTCTTCACATCGTATCCACCTATTCTCAGAGTAACTACCAGGGCATCATCATGCGGCTGGATAGTCCCGATTTTGTCCTCCTCCGAAAAGCCCAGAACTAGAACATCCACCCTATGTCTCTTCGGCTCTCTGTTAATACTTTCCGAGGGCATCTGAGCAACTGACAATACCCTGGATGGGTAAGACCCCGTCCTTCCTGGTGCGGCAAAAATGACATTGATCGTCCCCAAGGGAGGTTTTACAGAGTTACTTCTCCTGGGCCCCGTGCTTGCTTGATTTTCCTGACCGTATGAGTGGTGTAGGAGGTGCTTTAGTCTGCCTTCGCTGACCAGCTGATCCAGATGGTCCCACAGGCTCCTGCACTCCTCAGTAGTATGCCCGTGGTCAAGGTGATACTGACAGTAAAGATTGTGGTTGCGCTTCTCAGGGTTTCCCACCATCTTGTTCGGCCTCTTGAAGAACGGCTCGTTTTTTATTTTATCCAGGACTTGGTGTACTGGTTCGCGAAAAATCGCATTGACCGTCTGGAAGTTCACTGTGCTTTGTCCAGCCCAGTCCTTCCTCGGCCTGTTGTGGTTCTGCCTGTCCGACCTGAAATCCCTCCCCTCTTGAGGGATAACCTTCTCCTTTCCCTTACTCTGCTGCTGATCCTCTTCAACTCTTTTGTACTTATCGATCCTATCCATCAACTGGCGTATACTGGTAGCAGGCTTGCGCGTTAAGGACATTCTCAAGGGATGTTCAGTGGGAAGGCCCAGTTTAAAAGAGCTGATAGCCACCGATTCACAATCGTCCTCTACCTCGTTATACATTTCCCAGAACCTATCTGAATACGACTTCAAAGTCTCGCCTCCTTTCATACTGACTGACAATAGGGAGGCCATAGACTGCAGAACTCTTCAGCACGTGACAAAACGTGAACCAAATGCTTGAGTCAACTCTTGGAAAGAGCTTATAGATTTTGCTTTAAGATTGTCAAACCACCTCATGGCTATCGGTCCCAAGCTGGATGGGAAGACTTTGCACATCAGGGCTTTGTCCCTGGAGTGGACGGCCATCCTCTGGTTGAAATGGCTCACATGTTCCACTGGGTCTGTCCAGCCATTATAGATGGTGAATGTAGGCTGGTGGAAACGTCGAGGAAGTCTAGCATTCTCGATGTTACGGGTAAAGGGAGATCTGGAAATCTGATCCAGGGCTTTACTCTTAGCATCGTTCCTTGCGTCCCTAGGTAAGGGGTCCTAAGGGTTCCTCTCGTCATAACGCATTTGCTCATAGGTAAAGGATTCGCTGACTGGCGTTCGAAGCTTCTGTTTGTAAGCAATATCCTGTTCGTCCTCAGAATCCTCGTCAGAGTACGAGGGACTGCGCTTCCTCTTCGCGTGGCGCAACTCCCTCTTCAGCCTATCGATTTCCTTCTGCATGTCTTTGTTTTTCTCTGCATGGGACATGTGGCTCTCTTCATGCAACTGGTTTTGATCGTCGCGTGCGGTGCGTACGCTGCCCTCACGATCCTGCCTCCGTTCCAGATGAAGAAAGGGATCGGTGTGCTGAGACGACCTGGACTCAGCTGGTCGTTGCCTTGGTTCAGCCATCTTTCGAGGTGTTGCTTCCACCTTTGCTCAAGCTGTTCCCCACAGACGGCGCCAATTGTAGGGTCCAAATTTGTTGGGCCAGGTACCAACTCTCTGTATTGTGAGCCCAACAAATTCCCAACAAAAAATTTGTAGAGAATAGGTTGAACAACTGGGCTGGTTATGGATTTAGCAACGGTTCATACAAGCAAAACCAATGTAAAAAGGGATTGAGACTAGTGTTTAATAGGAAATCTCTTTGGTCCGAAGAGGCTTAATATTTAAAATATCCTGTACGGCCAGGAAAGTTGCTGCAGTGCATTAAATGCGGTGGTGGCAGCTTTATTTGTAAGATATTTCATGATAGCCACGCAATTAGACATGCCCAAAGCTCAGCCCTTACAGGGGAATCTTCAGCGTATCTACTCGATCAAGTTCTAGGGAGGTCCGTTGGATAGGATCCCTTCGGACCGACCAGGTTGTCTTCGGACGAAGCATTTGTCCCTTATGAGTTGCACTCTCACCAGGATGGCAAAGCATTGATACTTTTAACCTCTTCGGACAGATAGTCGTATTCGAACTGGGCCTCAGGCCCAACATATGGTGTTGGGCTTTCTCACCCACATTTATAATGTTTATAATTTTACTATTATTATTTTATTTGTTTTTCTATGGCAGGTGTCCAAAACTATATGAGGGTCTAATTATTCCCCTAAGTATGTGTGGACCCCCTCTTCCACACACATCATGTAATTATAGGGATAAATTATTAAATCTCTTGTGTTGTGTTTGGATAACAAAATTTGGGTATGTGGATTTGGATTTGAGTGATTAAAATTAAAATATCTTGTTTGGATAATTTTAAAAGATTAAAGATTTAGATTCGACGAAATCCACTATCGTTATAATCTTTGGATTTGAAATGATATCTAAAATTAATGAATTTGAAATCAAGGTATTTAAAATCTATTAATTTATCCAAATCCAAATTCAAGTTTCCATATACAACCTTGGAGTAATCAAACTAATTGCTAAACACACACACACACACACACACACTCTCAGGGGCGTAGCCAAAAAAATTTACTTGGGGGGCCGAATTTAGTATTGATATATTAATCATAGTTCATATTGAATACAAAAGTATTAACTTTGATATATTGTTGTATTCTTAAATATTAATGAACATACAAAAATTATTTAGTTTATTATAGACAAATAAAAAAAAAATACAATAAAAGAACATTTCGCATCAAAATCATGCCTGGTGATCTTTAATGGAATAAAGATAGCAATACAATAAAGTGAACAGTAAAATCTTAAATACCCATATGCATATCAACACACACACACACACACACACACTCTCTCTCTCTCTCTCTCTCTCTCTCTCTCTCTCTTTGGCAGAAGAAAGAAATAAAAATAATACTAACGGTAAAATAATAATGATGATTGATAAAAGACAGAGAAAGAGAAGAAAATGCGATTGCATATTCACTTCTTTAAAGAGTCAACAAGATGATGTTGAGAAGAAAGAAAATTGGGCAATGGGCTGGCACTAGTAGCTACAACAAAGCTCCATAAGTACCTAAAGATGAAAATAAAAAAATAAATAAAAATTATGTTAGGAAATAGGTTGTCAATGATGCTAGAGAGTGAGTTATTATTCATTGGATTAATTATAAATTTTTTGGACAATTGGGAAGATAAATTGTTAGTCGTTATCCTTTGGACTAACTATAAATCTTAAGAATAATTGGAGTGGACTAATAATAAAGTTTTGGACAATTGAAGAGGCTAACTAGAAATCCATTGGACTAACTAGAAATCTTAGAAATAATTGGGGGGGGGGGGGGGGGGGGGGGGGGAAGAGGGGGGCAAAGAGCAATGTAGCTCTGCCACTGCACACTTTTGTTACATTCTTTCACTAAGCTCAAATACAGTACTTAACCCAAAGTAGTAGTGAAGTACCACTACAAAAGAGCCATACTTTTAAGATATTGGTTAGGAGTTTTAAACTCAATATCTCATGGATATTATGAGACATTGGGAACCACTAGAACAATATCTTATGATTTTTTTACACTTATATATAAGATAACATATAGAATATATTTTAACAGTCACATTTTAATTTGCCCCTCCAAAAGATAAATTCCTCGTTGGTTTGGTTTTAATATTAGCTCTGTTTTTAAAGTTTTAATAATAGAAACTTAATTTAAATGACTATTTAATCTAAATAATCATTTAAATTTATTGACATTTTGGTGATAAAGTTTCATCTAGAGCATAATTGTAATGGGGTAAAAACATTTTTATTATACACGTGACATAAGAGGAGCTTATAAAACCCCACTTTTATACCTGTTTATAAAAAAATGGAAGAAGAAGCAAAAGGAAAAAGAAAGAAAGAAGAAGAAATAGAAAAAGATATTCTTTCAAGATAAAAATATTTGGAGTTGGTGAGTTATAATTATAAATATTGGAGGTATTAGATGAAAACATTAAGAAATCAGTTAAACTATAAGACTCTTGATATATAATATCACTTTTTAAAAAGCAGTATGTTAAAAAAAAAAAAAATAGATTGATCGTTTGGTTCCAATGATTGTGTCACTATCTTAGGGGGGGGGGGGGGGTTTAGTTCGTTGTGATGTACCCTTATGTAATGCACATTACGATGATGTGACATTTAGATTTTTTGGTTTATTTTTTATTTTTAATATTACTATAATCTAAAATTACAAAATATATCACATCACCTTCCTAAACAATGCAATGTTGTATTCTTGTATTGAGATCACATTAATGTAAGATTATGATAATGTAATATTTCAGTGTAATGTAAGCAAACGAAATGCACTTTAATTCATTGCCATTAAGCACTGCAATCAACTACCAAACTCTATGATAGAGCATCAGCTGAAGGCTTCAAGTATTAAAAAGGTAATCAGTGTTTGCAACTTTTATGATGACACACATTATAGTGTGCTATATGCACAAATACATGGCAATTGCTGTTAGCTGACTCTCTCTCTCTCTCTCTCTCTCTCTCTCTGACTGGTAGCTGAGTTTAAATGTCAAACACATAATCTATTTACAGGTCAGGGTAACCATAACAAGAAGTTCTAAGGGTTTGGGCAGAGCCCTTAGGACTAGGCTGGGCTGATTTATCTTTAGCCCAGTGAGATTTTGGCTAGAACTTATTAGATGTAACAATTAACGACCCATGTCTTTTTTTTTTTTTTTTTTTGAGGAACATTAATGACCCATGTCAAGTTGAATAAAACTCTAAAAGTCTAAAAGTTTGTAAAGGAATAAAATAGAATAATTATAAGATAATGGAATGGAAATTTATATATAAATAATGAGCATAATAATGGATTGTTTTGTTCCGTCAACTTTTGGAAAAATGCGTATTGGATGCATGATGTAACAGAATTGGAGATTCTCTTCTCCTACCTCGTCCCTATTCGTTTCCTACGTTTTAGGGATTTATAAAAACCGGCTCCTCCCTCTTTGGCTTTCTTCTTATTTTGGTACAGGTTCACACATCTCCCAAACAAGGAAATATACAGAGATGTTTGGTTTACTATGATGTACTCTTTTTTGAGAAAAACAGTGATGTACATTTGATGTGATATATATTACGATTATGTGACATAAAAGTTTTTGTTTTATTTATTTATTTTTTAATATTACCATAATTTAAAATTACAAAATATATCATATAATCTCATAACCTTCCTAAACAATTTAATATTGTATTCTTGAATTGAGATTACATTAACGTAAAATTACAATAACGTAATATTATGGCATAATGTAGCATTACGACAAACCAAACGCCTCCTAAAGTAAACTTTTAAATTAAAAAAAGTTCTTACAACATCAAACTTAATTTACAACATCAAACTTAATTTACATAACTAGTAGCATACTATCATAGTCCCAATGCCCTCACTATCTGATATATATACACACACACATTGTACACAATATAAGGACATCCATAATATATGTTTAACCTGGCTTTTTGTTCCTCTTGTTGGGAAATTTAGACCCCCGGTTGATATAATTAACAAGTTTTAAATCCAAGTTGTTAATTAGATATATTATGAATAAAACTTGTTAAAACAAATAAACATCAATATCATGTCAATTATGAATGCAACGGAAAAGTAAATAAGATAAGATATGATGACCCAAAAAAACCAATGAAATAAACTAGTTTCACAGTAAAAAACTTGGGAGAAACCTTCCCGAAAAGCAATCCACTATAGTAAAGAGAAGTTTCAGATCTAGTACAAAACCTTTGTCCCTAGACTCTACAATCCCTGTAGATGAACTCACAGCAGAAACTTTCTACCGCTTCAGAATCTCTGAACTCTTTAATATATGAACGCCACCTTTTTGATGCATGAATTCCAGTATGTGACTAACCAATTGCGCAGATTCCAGTATGCAACTTAATCACCAACTAGAAGAAGAATGTTGTCTGCAAAGCTCTTCACTTCATCAACAATGAAGATCAAGAAGCACTTGGTTACAAAACCCTAAGGCGCAAAAACACAGTAGCTTCTTTCAGAGAGAATAAGGCATCGGTCACCTTTTGCATATGTTCTCCTTATATTATCTTATATAACGGCCTCTAAAATAAGCCTTATATAGGTCTAGGGTTGTGAGGAAAGAAACCCTACACATACATGTCATCATGGGCCGAAAATCAAATCTGAAAATCTAAATTCCCGTAACCTTGATAAATACCTTGATAGCTATCAGTCGAGCAGCTGTCAAACTTTAATGAATCAGCACTTTTTCACTTGTTTCTTGGACAGACTTGCATGACTTCAATACTAGACTTGAAACAAAGTTTCTTGAAATATTAAACATATCCTAGATCTATCAAAATACAAGTAAAGTGCGTTTTGTCAAAGGATTAACCAATTACATAAAATAGTGACATATTTTCCTAACAAGTGAATCACATATGTCCTAACACCTCTTCTAAAAGAGCTCCCTGCAATCATAAACCAATGTGGAAAGATCTATGACACAATCTTCTCTGTTAAGTAATCATTTTTTCTATGGGAGTTAAGTAATTATTTTTATTACTAATTCAGAGTTTGGTTCTAGATTGAATGACATTCCCATAGCCCATATTCCGTGCCATGGTTAGCCCATGTTGAATAGCCCATAATTCCACTGAATTATTCGTTGTATTACCTAAAGGTATCGAGAATCCTATAATCCAGTTCCCCTCTTGATCTCTCACTACTCCTCTAGCCCATGCTTGGCTAGGATTGCCTTGAATTGAACACTCCCAATCCGTGTTAAGTTTAACATAATTGGCTGTTGGCATCGTTGGGGTCATTTTCTCTTTTTGGGTAGAGAAAAATAATTCATTTGCGAGATGCACCATTGTATGAATGCAGTCTAAAGGGGATACAATCTCTAGGCATAAAGCTATAAAGATATTAACAAAGGCTGCGAAGTTTGGAATAATTATTAAGTATTTCCAAAATACAATAAAATAGTACTCTTTTCTTTTACAGAGTACCATGTTACAGTATTTTGAGAGTGCCTAATAGTTTGCCAAAAATAGGTGGGAGAATGATTGGGAGAGACTGCCACATAATCTTGGCCCATCGACAATCCCTTGGCATAGAGGGGCATTGTTGTTCCCTGGTGCTATGCGTGCCAGCAAAACATGTTGCTACGACTACGAGTCAAGGTAGCTTTTCCAAATAAAGTATTTAATATTATTTGGTATTGATAGCTTTTATTTCCAATTCCACCTAAAGTCCCTCTGATTGATCAGTGTTAGTTGGAGAAGAAATTGGCTTGCCACTTTCACAGAGCAAATTCCATCCAACTTCCTCTAAATTTGTTTTCAGGGATATTGTTTCTTATTAGGATTGGTTGTGCACAAATCTGGTCAATATTTTGGGGGATGTCAAAGGAGATGTTTGATAAATTCCACTTTTCTCTAGACTTTGATTAGAGAAACATATTTGAGAAAAAGTAAGAAAATCTTAACCTAAGCTTATCAATCTTTGAATACAAACCAATTCTTCTACCCACAGCCAAGCTCATCAACTCAGACCAAAGGAAGTGATTTGAATGGCAGTAGTATTTGAGGAGAAGAATTTGGACTTCAAATTTCAATTCAAATGGTTTGAATAAAGTATGAAATGGCAATTTTGTTTTTCTTGATGAAATTCATGGATGGATTTTTAACTTAATTAACGTGTGGATTTAAAATACTTTAAGCGTATTTATATTAACAATTGTTCTCCAAATCCTTTGATTTTAAAACCTGAATGACTCCAGATTGCATCAGAAGAAATAGGGGCATACCTTCATTAACTCGTGTTATGTAATGAACACGACAATTCAAGACTAAAATATGAAGGATCTCTCTATCCCTTTAACATACACAACTAGCAAAACTTGCAAAACTTTCTAATGTAACATGTTTGGCCCTGAGGCTGAAACAAGAGGAAGAAGTAACTGTTTCTGGCTGCACAACCGCCCGAGAGATTTTCAATACCGTGACGATGAAAAAATAGGCCACCCAAATAATATAAATCAACACAAAAGTTTAAAATACAACGGGTAACTGGTTTTAAGGCTGAGTTGAGTCAGAGTTATGCGTTTATAATATCATCCAAAATTCATATTGAATATATAGACATGGGAGATGGAAACACAAATGGCATTCAAAATAGATGCATCTTCGTGTTTATATTCTACCAAAGGATGTGAGCCTTGAATGGCCTCGTGAATCCATTCAGACAACAGATATTGCCCCCACAAGAAACACATATCCTTACAAAAATTTCAACTCATTTGGAAAATTACAAAAACTCTCTAGTTTTTCACCTAATTATTGAATAACCTCCTTATACCGCTCTCTCTTTCCCAGGTATAAACCCTTACCCAATAAATAAATTTTGACTATTTCAAAAAATATTACATTAGCTTAAAAAGCAGTTCTAACAACATACTTTTTTCCTCACCTCTTCTTGTTTTTCTTTCTTCCTTTTGCCTGTTTCTCTAAACTTTTAATCCTTTGACTAAGAACTGAAGTAGAAGATATTCTTTGGTCTGGAAGCTTCCCTGATTCAAGAGGTACTGCGGTAGATTCTGCTTTGACTGCCATAGCACGTTTCAGGGCTTCCAACGCAGAGAAGGCAGGTTGTGGAGCAGTAGTTGGCTTTGTAACAGGTATTTCAGGAACCCCCAAGAACTTCTTTACACCAGGATATTTAAGCACTGGAAAATTCAAAAAGAGTGCCATTCTTTAGGCAAAAAGTGAATAGAAATTTTTGTTAACAGCAAGAAGCGAAGTTTTTCATTCAACTTCCAGTCTTCTACAGTTGAAATTAATGCATATTGGTGCATGACACAACTAAAGAGCATATCACTGAAGAAGCTTTCCACAATCCTTAAGATGGAAAAGGTGAAACTGAAGTAAAATTGCTGACAAACTAGAATCTAAAAGGACTCACCCAGTCCATACGAGAGCGAGAACAAGTTGGATGTAATCCAGTAACAAAATATAGCCTGCAGTAAAATAAATGTTTATGAACATGTAAACAATTGAAAGAATCATTCGTGCGGAGAGTAGTATGCAATGCTGTAAACAACTGAAAGAAGCTTATGAACATGAAACACTAAACCCATATAGGCAATTTTACAGGAAGAACCATTATAGTGCAATCATTATTGCCAAACTCATGTTCATATTAGAAGTGAACAAAGAGAAACTTGTAAAATGTAATGTCGAAAGTAACTAAACAATGGAGAATTACCTTAGGAAAACTCATGGTGAATGGAACTGTAAGAACAGCTAGGCCCCTTGAAACATTTTTCATGGTGCCAGCAACAGGATTTCCTTCCATACCCTCCTGCATGTTGCACTGAGGAACAGACAGAAATGAGTTATAAAATTAAATTGGTTCTAGAAAAAGGGGGAAAAAGTTAAGAGTGAAGCAATTAGGTTCCAACCCCAAAAAACAACAAAAAAAAAACAAAAACAAAATAAAAAAGACACAAAGCTAAACTAATATATAAGTAAACAAACTGCAAAAGTTCATAGTGAAGCAATTGGGTTCCCAACCCAAAATGGAAAAAATTAAAAATAAAATAAGAAACAAAATTAATTTTTTTTCAATCTAACATCTAGCATTTAATACTAGATATTTTCTGCATGGATCAATTGCTTCATTCCTGGTTCACGTAATACTAGTGGAAATTGTTAACCATAGAACATTCTATAAAGGAATTGATAATTGGTCAAATTGGTTCTACATTTAATTAATGGACATAGATGCAAAATTAATGCACTTTAAATAAATAAGTCAACTGCCTATGTTCAGATCTAACGGAAGCAACCTTATCTCGATCAGAGTCAAACACATTACTCACTCCACTTAAAATAAAGGGAAACAGTAATGATAGTGTTCAATCAGTACTTGAGTCAAACTCATCATGGTAATTTCTCAGCCTCTTCAGCTCCACTTTAAACAGCAAGTAGGCCTGTCCAGCAAAACCGCAGACCCGACCCACCTGGCAATACCGACTAGACCCAAACCGGCAACTGCCCGACCCGACTACCTGGCAGTCGGCAGTGGGTCCCTGCCATCCCAAACCGATTCCGGCGGGTTGGATGGCGGGTTTTCCCTTCCAAAACCCGATCCACCCAACCCGACCGTGTACATAACCCAGTTCTTAGTCATTTTACATTCTCCACTCCCGTTCAGACCATCACTGGCTCGCTCACCCTCAGTTTCTCTGTCCACTCGCTCTCTCAGTCTCACCTCAAAGTCTCACGCTCTCGATCTCTCTCACGCTCAACAGCAAACACCATCGCCGATCTGAATCTTTAGATCTTCGAACCTCCACCATCGCTAAGCTACGATTCTCCTTCATCGCACCATCGCAGATCTGAATCTTTAGATCTTCGAACCTCCACCATCGCTGAGCTACGAATCTCCTTCGTCGCACCATAGCCGATCTACAAGTAACACTCTTTATTTTTTTAGTCTCATGCAAGTTCAGATCTGCTATTATTTCTCTCTATTTCTGTCTGGGTTCTTCGGAATTGTGGTTACTGATATTTGGGTTTGTAGAATTGTTCTTAAGATTTGTGAAATTTGTACCAAGGTTTCATCTTTGTTTTCAGTCTTTCAGTTGAGTCAGGTCCAACCGCGTCCACCCGAACCCGATCCAACTCGACCCGTAGTTTTTCGTGGTCAGCGGCGCGCCATCCTTCAACCTGACAGAGTTGGGTCGGTTCCAGGTTGGGCCCGACCTGTCCCGTCCCGTGGACAACCCTAACAGCAAGTAAGAAAAGTTGACATAGATGATTAGAGATAGTAGACACCTACCTCCACAGTAATTAAGAATGACAGTGCAGTCAAAACTGGAAAAATGTATAAAGCATCAGGAGTTGTGAGATCCAAAAACCAGAACGCTCCACCAGTTTTGAATGATGGGACTTTCTCTGACATATTTGAAATCTGCCAAAGAAAATGTTGTCAGAGATATATCTAAAGATCAAGGATAAAAGCAAACAATTAATCATTTGCAAGATGTTATGAAAAAGAAATTTATCTTACAGCCATGAAAAAACTGATGAAGACAGGACCTTGTATAAAGAGTCCCTTCAGTGGAGTAAATGGATTCACACCATATCTGTAGAACCCAATCATAATGACAAAATGAAGATGTCAGGCAAAACAAAGGCCAGATAGGGGAGAATTGACAAATTGAAAAACATTAGACGTAAGAAGCATATTCTATTCATAACACCTCTTTAGCACTACAGAGCTACCCACATGGGATCCCTTTCAGTCAAGTTGGTAAAATTGGAAACAGAAGGAGGTGAGGCTTGCATTTTTGCTATATAAACACAAATCATGCACCACCCCTTGTGTAAGCACACATCTCCTTTTTAGCTTTATGGTTAATCTAAGCTCCAAAGTCAAGACCATGAAGAGATGAATCACAAACTGATTATGTAACTGCCAATTTGAAAACAAATTCCATTACTAAATTTATGAAGTTGAAAATCCATTCCTCTATGTCATTTGGATCCTTCCCTTTTTTGATAAGTAAAATACTTTATTGAAAATGGAATGAGAAAAAATACAATGAATATAAGGCACATAGGCAGTGTGCTATAAAAAAAGCCAGAATATGTAAACTAAATAGCAGTGGAAGTATAAAAATCAAGTAAATCAGGCAGAGAATTAAAAGTAGAAACACCTGAAGCATTTGCCCACTCAAACAGAGTATGAAAGAAGGAGAGCTTTAAATCATGAATCGGTCTTTCATTTCCTTTAAAAATATGTGCATTCCTTCCCTCCAAATAACCCACATAAGGCAATGAGGGATCATACTCCATATTCTTTTCTGCAATACTTTTATCAAGTTCCTCTCCTTTACCCTATTTTAGAGATCTAACCAACAAGCCTCCAAAAGAAAAGAGAAACTCTTCTAATTGTCATAAAACATAAACCCTGATTTCTCAAGTATCTTACTACTACCCAATATACCAATTATTAATAATAGAATTATAGTAACAATCTTCCAACTAGATAATTCACCAGCACATTAATCCTACGCTATATTATTTGCAACTTTTATCCTACATTACCATTATACGGTATGAAGATATGTGAAATTCAGGTAGTATGAAAGATGGGTCAATCCACTGAAGGAAAATATGAAATTATCCTACATTTCCTATTAATTCTTCCATTTCCAAACACTTCGTGGGTCAATCCACTAAAGGATAATATGAAATTATCCTACATTTCCTTTTAATTTGCCCATTTCCAATAATTTCCTGGGTCAATCCACCGAAGGATGAAACATGAGACAGAAGTCAAGGTTTCAAACATTGGGCTATAAGCATGCACCATAATCACTTTTTGACATTGGCAGAAATGGCAAGGGAGCTATTGTTGAAGTGCTTATTGTTCTCGACGGTCAGAAACATTGAACAGGGCCCTTAATGCAAATCAAAGAAGGAGATGGCACTATAAACTGTCATTAATTGATTTGAATGACGGAAATCACAGAAAATGTGGCATGCATATTATCATCTCAATTAGTACTCTCTATCACCATCAGGCTCTTTATGGAACCAAAACATAACTACCAAAAAAGGAAAATGAAAGCCATCAAACAATTAAATTGCCATGGGTTCCTATTGCAGGCCGTGGAAAAGTTGCTTACTCCTTAAACAGCTTCTGCATTCGTTGCTGACCGTCAGCGATGGCATTGGGATCCATAGCCTGAAAAGGATAAATGAACATTAACATGCTAAGAAGAATCCTTTCTAAAAGCACCCAACATCCCATGGTATACATATCCACAGTAGATACAGGCCTAACAAACAGAGTCTACATTGGCACAAGGAGATCTTGAGACCAATTAGGACTGCCATTATTTCAAGAATGCAAGTGCATGTTTCTCTAAAGCAAAAATACACAAAGTTGAATAATTTTTTCAAGCAGCTTATTGAAAAAGGACAGAAGCTTGAATGGGCTTTGATATCAATTTTGATTTAGAATCTATACAAATTCAGAACTAAATTAGATTCTTGACAAGATCTTGAATGGTTATGGCTATTCATTATTGAAACAATGAAAAGAACATGAAATAAAGGAAGATTAAACACTAAGCAATCACACTTAAGCAGGAGAAGACAATCACACCCTAAAACTTAAAATAAGCTACTGGAATTTTATTAAAATCACTCTCTCTATCAATGTTATTCACAATAACAACTTTATATAGGCTAGTGCTAGATCCTTTTCTAGAAGGACTAGGACTCCTAAATAACCTAGGATTACTAATAACCAAAAAAAAAGTACTTAAAAACTTCAATGGACTCAAAAGGCAAAATAAGATTCATGGGCCTTTGACACAGCCAAGGACAGCCTATTCCAGAAAATATGGAAATCATCAATTAACCTTATTCTACAAAACTTAATTAAAACTGATCCAGCAACTTTCTAACCTAAAAAACTTAATACTAAGACTCAATAAGAAAAATAACTCATGAAATTTTCAAAAAGTCCCACATCAAAACTAGAGCATAAATCTTGAATCTTTTTGTATTTAATCTTGTTTTTGCTTGAACCCTTTCTTGTCTGGAAGATTCAAACATGGTATCTAACAGCGTAGGCAGGTGAGTGGTGAGAAGCCAGAGTTAAGTTAAGTAGCATCCTAGATCTCTCATAGCTTTACCAAATTTAAAACCTAAGCTAACAAATCATGGTATTTGTGGATCATGTGCATATCCAAGCAAGCCCCAACAAAATACTGATGAATATAAAGATGCAAAATCATAGCACAAATATGATATTGGCTGATGGCAGTGATTAACAAATGACATGATGGGCCTTGTCCTTAGTGAGTGACACTGGACTTATGGTTAAATTTGTACCAACGTGATTATTGCAGGTAGTGATTTATAAAGTGATGCAGTGAACAAATAATATTACCTTATCTTGCATCTCCTGCTTTATTTCCTCCAAATGTGGCCTCAAGAGCTGCAGAACATGCATAAACCATTATGGATGTGTTGCCATCATTTTAAAATAGAAGGATGTACATTATATGATAGATTAAATGCAGATTAAAAAAAAAAAAAAAATCATAGATTTATGTAGTTTTGTGGCACTTAAAACAGGTCTGCCCTCACAATTTCAATGAAGAAAACTACTTTGTAGAAGTAGTAAAACAATTCATAAAACATACACCACAACAGCAAAGACTATTTACAAGTAATTAATAAATTCTTAATTGATCTGCAGGTATGAGGGCATCAGATTGTCAACAAGCATATCCGATAATTATGTAAATGAGTCACCAAAAATGCAATGCTGTAACTAACAAGTACTGCCACATACAGTGAGTTTTGCAGTAGCTTTAAGTTGATTAATCAAAAGTGGAAGCGTTGCCCCCCGAATCACAAGAGTTGTTAAAGCTATAGCAGCCCACCTGAAAGAAGTAAAAAAAAATTAATATTAATAAAATACTTCCATATTTAACATATTAAAAATTCAATGGTGGTGTAAACTAAAAAGCTATTAAATATAAAATCGCATATTCAATCCATTGTAACTTGCTTGAGTAACTAGAAACCTTGTACTGCAACAACAAAAATTGGAATAATCATAACGAAGGTTGTTAACATCTAAATTATCTTTCACCACATAACAAAGGAAGTCATCATCTTTTAATGAGAAAATTTGTATGCAAATGAAATGAATAGCCGAATTTCTTCATTATGTGACTTTCTTGGTGACAGCAGCTAATGCACAGGCAGATATTGTTATTGCTTACTATTGTGGCAAAAAAGTCAGCTTAATGACACTGTGTCTCACTATAATTGGGTAATATGAATCCAAAGAACTGACAGTTCAACAAGCCAAAATTTTTTTTAAAGGTAAAAAGCCAGTTTTGTAATGTCAGACTTTTTGTAATTTAATGGTGGTTCGCGTCAAGGTGGTTGGGTAAATAAGGTAATCTTCATGAACATCCATTTATGATTCTTTGTGCATCGTTTCTTTCAGTAATCAGCAATTCTTAGTGCATGTTCTTAAGCAATTAATATAAACAATGTTCCACCATATCTGAATTTTGTAATTTTTTAGCATTCAATCTTACAAGAAAAAATAGCAGTATAAAGAATTAAAGATGTCATTAAAAATAGAAAATAGAATTGCAAATGGCTCCTCACCAGTTCAAGCCAGTATAACAGTGCACATAATCTATAAAGTACTGCAACATCTTGACTGGCAAGAAAGAATCAGCAGCAGCAATGGCAACTTCATTCACTGCTGCGGCATGTGCAGCTACTGTTTCCATGGATGCATTTGAGAGAACCTCAGCAACATCACTGATTATTTCAACTTTGTCTGGCCCTCCACCAACTGTGGTCGACATATACCTGCAGAAAGAGGGACCTGAACTCGGCAGAAGAAACTCATGGGAATATCTTCTATCTTGGAAAAAAGCACCAAACCCGGCTGAATTATTGAAGCTGCGACTTCCAAAGGACCTCCTTTGGAGAAAGCTATCAATTCTTTGAGAAGACAAGTCCTCATCAATCAAGCGGGTTTTACTATCTTCATCATTATGGAGAACATAACTAAAAGATGGGTGGCATCTTCGAGCTATAATCGTAGCTCTTGTAGATAAACTACGCATAAAAGCCATTGATACACTTCTGAAAACAAATTTCACAAAAACCCAGATGAGATATAGAACCCTAAATATATAAATAAAAATGAAAAATATCACTTTTTCAAAAATGTAACAAAATTACATAAAAGGTTGCATTAACATGGCTATTAGAATTCAAATTACAAATCAACAATGATGGAATATAAAAATGAATACACGGATCAAAAAAAAAGAAAAATTCTTAAACCCTAGCAAAACCCCAACACCATCTATTGCCCCACAAGGTGAAAATTCCTAAAGACCGTGACTTTAATGACAAACCAAAACCACAAAAACCAAAATTTAATTCATGGGCATGAAAGCTTTACAAATGCATAGCTTTAGTGAGCAAGGGAAATGGACCCAATATATATTAGAAGCCAAAGTAAAGGACTATGAATTCGAATTGAAGTAAAAACCCCTGATTTCAAATCTGTGATTCAAAAGCAAAGGTTTTGTGAATGGAAGATTTGGAAAAGATCTCACCTTTACGAATCAGCACCACAGAGAGAGGAGTCTAAAATCTCAGAGGGGTCTGAGACTGTGTGTCAGACTCAGTTTGGGTAGCGAACGAAGTGTGGCCTAATCAAAGAGATTGCTTTGCTTACTTTTGGTCGTTGAACCCAAACTAGGCCAATGGCGGTCTAGGGCTTAATTGTACGGTTCGTTAGTTTAGTAATTAAGGAAAATTCTTAGTTTAGGTAAACTCTTTCTCCAAATATATATATATATATATATATATATATATATATATATATATAATGTAAGCTTTTTTTTAATTTTTTTTTTTTTTTAAGAAACTAGTATAGTGTAAACTAAATCAACATGAACTCACTATATTGGACATTAAAATAATTTAGGCCATTTTCTCAACAAAAAAAAAAAAAAAGAAAAGAAAAGAAAAAGGTAATTGAGACTCGAATAGGTGACCATTCGTGGTCGCTGGTTGAGTTTAAGTCATGTCGAGCCATGGTATTCGGCTATATGGATTTAGTGAACCCAATTTATTTAATAAACGTGTTAAGAATTTTCAACCCTAACACAACCCAACTACTCGACATAACATGATTAAACCCGTTTAATTAACAAGTTATATAAATGTCAGTACAAACTAGCCTCTGAGCACAGAGACTCTTCTATTTTTTGGGTAAAATTTAATAATTTGCATCATTTATAATTTTTGATTACTACATTTTTCAATTACAAAATGCCTAAGGGTGTGATAAAAAAAATACCTAGGAGTACGGTGAGTGTTATGCATTTGTGGATGAAATATTTTTTCATCACACCCCTAGGTATGATATTTACAAAAAAAATGGTCTTTAACAACTACTTCATAGATTGACTACTACTTTGCTCACCCAAATTCATCCAATGTGCCTACTATGCAATCTAACAAAATTGTTGATATGTCACCCTAAAAAAAATACAAAAAAATAGAGAGTAAGGCTTAAATGTAAGAAAACAACATACAAAAATAATTTGAGGAAGAGAGAGCACCACTTAGAACCCGGGGTGAAGCTATGTTGAAGGGTGGGGGGGACATGGCCCCCCCAAAAGTTTGAAATTTTTTAAAATAAATAAATAAATAAATATATATATATATAATTATTTTAATGTTTTCAAAATTTAGTCTATAAAAATAAGAGTTGCCCCCCCCCAATATTTGAATTAGTCCAATGATGCTCTTAAAAATAATAATTGGTCTAATAGTAATAAAGATATAACTTTATTTTTTGCAATTTTATTTTTTATTATAAAATGTGTGTAGGGACCGAGTTTGGGCACTCTTCCTTGAATGAAGTGGACTCAAGCCCAGTTAGCCCGATACAATGAATTTGTAGAGTATGAGTTCAAGAACTAGGTCCTAGTGAGGATTACAACGATTAAACGTGGTAGTGAATAGGTTAAACGTCAAGAAAGTAGGATGGAGCATGAAATATTACTCCTCAGCCTTCCTCTTAGGGGTTGGAAGTTCTTATTACTTCTTCAATGCTTAGTTACAGAAACGATACCAGTGCTACCGTATTTCTATCTCCCGTCCCTCCTTCTGGAGGACTTCTTACATTATATATCCCCCATTTGGTTCATCTTGACCCTCCATTTGTTGGTTATGCGTCACTACTTGAGTGCTTGTTCCATCAGTCACCTTCCCATTCTTTTTATGGGTTGCAGCAACTATGACAGCACTCTTCAGGGGTTACTTCTCCATTAATGCGGCCAGAACGTTAGTTATGGGCATTTAATGTGGAGGTGACAGTTTCTCCTGGAATCGCTCCTCCACCATGCTTCCATGACTAACCCGTTGTACTTATCTTTTCTTTGGGGCCGCTCTGAACGGCTACCTCTGATGGTGTCTTGCTCTTCCTTTCCATAATCTTGGCTGTCCGAGGACATGATTGTCCTCGGCAATGCTTTTTGGAAATTAGAGCTACCTTGATTTGTCCTCAGATATTTCTTCCTCCTCGGCATGGGCCTTGCGTCTGGTACGCAATGGGTCGGGGTTGCCTAACTCTTTGACCCCACAATGTGCTTTTATATTTGTTAAATATTTGATAAATTTTGGTATCAAACATGTTTGAATCTATCTTTTTTAACTCATTATATGACGATTAACAAGTCATTGACTCAATAAAAAAAAATATTGTCATTAAAACTATACATGAAATGTGTCTTTAGTTGCCACATAATAGGTTAGAGCAAGATGGTTTCAAATATGTTTTGAGACTAATTTATTCCTCCAAGTTTTTGGTCATTCATATTTTTAAAAATTTCATTAGTTAATTGAAAGATTTTTTACTTACTTTAGTATAAAATTTGATAATTTGTATTTAAAATGAAAATTTCTAAGAATTTTACTATGAAAATGGAAAAAAATGAATTTTATTTTATGAAAGATCACCATAAAACATAATTTGATTGAAAATACTAAGCTCTATTTTTTTTTCTGGGTGTGTATATATGTATAACTTATCAAATAAAAAAGTGTGTATATATAATATAAAAAAATGTGTGTATATATATATATATGTATGTATGTGGGGTTGTTTTGATAAATATATTAGTGCTGCAACTTGGCCCCTCCAAACAAAAATTCCTGGCTCCGCCCCTGCTTAGAGCATATACACTAAAATAATTAGTCAAACCTGATAACCACAAAAGACAAAAATATATATAATTCCCATTCTTTAAAAAATACTCATTAATTAGAGAAAACATTAAATACTTATCAAACCGACAAAAAAAAGAAAAGAAAAGAAAATGTAGAATATACACACCCAGTGAGAAT
This sequence comes from Quercus glauca, assembly GCA_023736055.1. Classification (NCBI taxonomy): domain Eukaryota; kingdom Viridiplantae; phylum Streptophyta; class Magnoliopsida; order Fagales; family Fagaceae; genus Quercus; species Quercus glauca. The sequence continues at coordinate 68,153,192 of CM043316.1, read as the reverse complement.
GTGCACGTTCCTTGAAGTTACACATTGATGCTATGAATGCTATAACCGACAAAATAAAAGAAAAGAAAATGTAGAATATCCACACCCAGTGAGAATGTGCACGTTCCTTGAAGTTACACATTGATGCTATGAGTGCTATAATTTTAGTTACAAATTGATGCATGATAGTGCCAATTAAGTACCTACAATTGGGCTCTCTACGCACCGAAATTATTGGACATGATAAGTGTGAAATGCTTAAACTTGACGAGCAAAGGCTATTTTATTTTTTGGATAAGGGTTAGTTTATCGCATTTATTATAATTTGGAATTACTACATTTTTCAATTACAAAAAAAACTTAGAGGTGTGATGAAAAAATTATTTCATTCAAAAATGCATAACACTCACCACATTCTTTGGTATTTTTTTCATCACACCCCTAGGTATATTGTGATTGAAAAATGTAGTAATCCTAAATTATAATAAATGCGATAAATTAACTCTTGCCCAAAAAATAGAAGAGCCTTTGAGCATGCGCAAGCGCGTGTTCAGAGGCTAGTAGATATATTTAAGGGTGTAGGTTTTTACCCCCTAAAAGTTAGTCTATTATTTAGAAGCAATTTTCACCACAATTTTTAAATTTTATCTTTAAAGATAACTTCTCCAGTATCATTCTTGTTTTTGCAAATTTGCATATATGACAATTGCTTACAGAATCATCAAATGTGTAGTGAAAGGCACAAAAAAGGACAATATTAAATTTCATATGGTAGGATATTTACAAAAAAAAAAAAAAAAAAAATTAACAACTACTTGATAGATTGACTTCCACTTCGCTCACCCGAATTCATCCAATGTGCCTGTTATGCAATCTAACCAAATTGTTGATATGTCACCCTAAAAAAATACAAAAAAATATAGAGTAAGGCTTAAATGTAAGAAAAACAACAAACAAAAATGATAGGAGGAAGAGAGGGCACCACTTAAAACACATATACTAAAATAATGAGTCAAACCCGATAACCACAAAAAAAGAAAAAAAAGAAAGAAAAAAAAAAGACAAATCAATATATATCATTCCTATTCTTTAAAAAATTGTCATTAATTAGAGAAAATACTTAAACACCCGTCAAACTGACCAAATAAAAGAAAAGAAAAGATAATGATATGGAAATGATAAGGATAACAAAGTGTAGTCCTATTTTGTAGGCACTATTTTACGTGAGAGTTAAAAGTTTTTTTTTTTTTTTTTTTCCCTTTTAGAATCTAAATCACAATTAAATAATAAGTTTTTTTTTTTTTTTCTAAACTCTAAGTTAGCAGTCATCTAAATTAAATATATATATATATATATCAACGATGACTTAATAGAATTCAATGACGACTAAACTATAACTCCATAGAATTCAATGACTACTAAAATAGATGACCAAAAAAAAAAAAAAAAGACGAAATGGTGATGAGCTGCCAGTTTGAGGGCCAAGAAAGCAACATAAACTTCACCGAGAAGGAGGTCCAATGGGGGCAACAAAGAAGCATGGGCAAAAATAGCATTTCGATAATCAAATAGCAGCAACAATAGAGAATCTAGGTTGGTCCCATAATGTACATGTTGGTGATGAATCAATTGATGCTAATTTATTGACTAACAAATTTAAAAGAAAAAAAAAAGGAGTCACACAATACCATGTAGAGACACACTAAATGACAAAATATAATAACAAAGGAGAGTCACACAATACTACGTAAGAACCCAAAGACCAAGTGAAACTGAGTTCCCAATGCCTTTCTTATACAAACAACAAAGTACAACCCGGAAAACCAACAAAAAAAAGGAAAACCAACATAAAAAACTACAAAGCCCCAGATGTAGAGAAGAACGAAGCCGAATAGTACTGACCTCAAAGCCTACACATTAGTGAAGAGTCATTAAAAATGAAACATCTTTAAATAGCGTCTTGTGAAGGCCTGTAAAATAATAGACCAGAAAATATGCACTAAGGGTCCGTTTAGATATAACTTATTTTGCTGAAAATTGAAAACTGAAAACTGAAAACATTGTAGCAAAATAATTTTAAAATGTATGAATAGTGTCATGGGACCCATTTTTTAATTTTTTTCTAAATAAAGTGGTTTGTGGGTCCTGTGAACAGTGCATGAACAGTGCACTTTGTCTCCTAAAAGCTAAAACGCAAAAGGAAAATGCAAAATGCCAGACACAGGAAAATAATTCCTATCCACAAATGTATACTAAGTATCTGTTTGGATACTGCTAAAACGCAGTGCGTCTGCGTTTCAACATTTTTTTTTTTTTTTTTTTTTTGCATTTTAGTGCTTTCCAGTGGGTCTCGTACACTGTTCACAGGACCACAAACCTCTTTTTTCAACAAAACTTTCATTAAAAATTGGTCTCATGGCACTATTCATACATTTAAAAATTATTTTGCTACAATGTTTTCAGTTTTCAGCAAAACAAACGGTCTACAAACAGATCCTAAATCTCGAAATAACAATAAGCAAAACATGGACAAATAGAGAGAGAAATTGAAGTAAGAAATGTAGAAATAAAAAAAGTGAGATCAGAGAGAGAGAGAGGGCTGAGATTTGATCTGAGAAAGAGCTTACCTCAAATCTATCTATTGTTGTTGAGGTGGGTGAGAGGAGTTTCTTAACAATGGTGATAATGGTGAAAAGGAGATTAACATAGAGTTGAGAGAATGACCAAATAGAGAGAGAAATTGAAGTGAGAAATGTAGAAATAAAAAAGTGAGATCAGAGATAGAGAGAGAGAGAGAGAGAGAGTTGAGATTTGATTTGAGAAAGAACTTACCTTAAATCTATTTTTTGTTGTTGTTGTTGTTGTTGTTTGTAGTGAAATTTGAAGCAAAGAGGTGGGTTAGAGGAGTTTCTTAACAATGATGATAACGATGAAAAAAAGATTAACATAGAATTGAGAGAATTGGAGAACTGAAGAAGAAACAATTTGAGTTTGAAAACCTAAGTGTACTAGGAGTGTGGTCCTATTTTGTAGATAGTGTTTTACATGGAAGTTAAAGAAGCATTTTTACCAAGTTTTGCCCCTACTTAAACATAGGTTGCAGGGATATTTTGGAACCAAAAAAAAAAAAAAAAAAAATCCGGTCCAAACAGGAGAAACCCCTTAAATTGTAGTATAGATAACACACCAATAATGTTAAAACTAACTTCCAACATCTTGAGGGATTTATCCTCACCTTGGCGTCCATAAAATAAGGGAGAGAAACTGTTAAGAGTTAAACTTCCAAAAAAAAAAAAAAAAGATAAGATAAGATAATGATATAAAAAGGATAAAGATAACAAAGTGTGGTCATATTTTGTAGGCCGTATTTTACGTGAGACTCTAAATCACCATAGAAGAATAAGGTTTTTTTTAATAAACTCTAAGTTAGAGTTGAAATAATTTTTTTTTATAAAAAAAGAATCAATTTTAGTTTTAAAAAACTAATTTGAGTTCAAATAGAACTTGTACGGCACTGAAGTTCCTGGGCACACCCGGGCTTAGGGCCCACTATAACATCCAGGCCCATTGGGGCCCAGTATGCCTGAACAGCATCTCGGTCCCCCTCTTCCTTGACCCCGGCCATGGCATACTCAAAGACAGTATTTGGGCCTTATCAGACGATATGGGCTGTTCAAACCTGTGTCGCACCTCTGCGAACCCTCCCCGGGGCAGTGAGGCATTCACCCAGGGTTTTAACGCTCGAGCAATACACGATCAGGGCGCGCAACTGCCTAGCATTCCTAAGTGGGAACCAATTTCAAAGCCACTTCCACCTGAACACCCACTTACAACTAACAGCATTGGACCTCTGGTCACACTAGCACCAGAGGCAATCATCACTATCCCACTGACATCTAACGATAAATATAAGGAGCTAGGGGAAGGAGAAGGTTGTTGAAACTTTTCTTAGGGAGAGAGAGAGAGAATACGGTCAACGGAAAAAGAGAGAAAAGTGATCTCATTGGGTCTTGGTGCTAGGAACGACCCAACATAGGAAATCCAAGCCCACTTCATAAATAGGTTGTGAGCCCAAGCGAACTTTAGCCCAGTAGCTTCGCTTCTAGTGCCCACAATTGGCGCCGTTTGTGGGAATCTCCTATAGTGCTGTGGTTCTGCTGAGACTCAATCTCGAGAGGATGGCAGGAAGACATTGTGGGAGTGATGCCGAGAGTGGCTCAGTGGGATCTTCTCGAGGATTCTCCTAGCGAGAGAGGAGGCAAAAGAGATGCGAAGATAGGGATCGCGAGCCCGAGGAGGAACGGTCTGGCCTTGGAGAGGGGTTATACCAAACGTAACGAACGGTATCAATCGCTTCAAGGCACAGGCAGTTTGATAAGAGAGATGAGGAGCTCGAATGGTTGTGCACGCTGGTGAGGGACCTGGAGTTGGAGGCAAAAAACAGGCACCGTAGTTGGGAAAGAAGATCAAACACCGAGGAGGACTGCCATCAGACGGGGTCCGATCAATCTAGATCCCACCACCGCCCGGAACGCTCATGTTCCCAGGAATTCTGACAACGGCAGGAACGTCCACATTCGTAGGAGTACCGTCGACACCGAGACCGTTCGCGGTCACGGGAGGACACGGACCGAAGTTCGGATTCCCCAGAAGAACAACGGCCCCGAAATGCAGCCATGGACGCGATGAGTTGCGCGCTACACAGGGCTGCCCGGTCCCCATTCTCAGCTGACATCGATCGGTCCTCGATGCCGGACAGATTCACGCGACCTCCATTCAACTCCTACGACGGGAAAACGAACCTGGTAGAGCACGTTAGTCACTATATCCCGATGATGTCTCTGCACACCCACAATGATGTGCTGATGTGCAAAGTTTTTCCCTCAAGCCTTGGCCCCATCGCGTTGAGATGGTTTAATGGGTTATGGAAAGGTTCTATCTACAATTTCGCAGAGCTGATACAAGAGTTCGGAATCCAGTTTGTTACGTGCAGCCGAGTGCCACAACCGGTGGACGCGTTATTATCTATAAAGATGAGGGCAGGGAAAACCCTCCGCAGTTATGCTGGCCGGTATTGGGAGCTTTACAACAAGATCGGCGGGGGGAACGAGAAGATCGCTGCCAACACTTTTAGAATGGGACTACCCGAGGATTCTGGGCTGAGGGAATCGCTGACTAAGAAGCCTCTTGAGGACATGAGGCAACTGATGAGGCATATTGAAGAATATAAACGCCTGGAAGATGACCGGTTACAAAGCAAAAGCAAAGCGTCGGTGACAAATCGTCCTCGGCAGGGTGGCTTTCAACCAAGAACCCGAGGAGACATGAGGGCTCAAGAGCCCGAGGCACCAACGAGGGAGATAAACGTGACGTTTAAGGAGCTAGTGCATAGAATTGTGGACAAGATTAAACACGAGCCATACTTTAGATGGTCGAACAGGATGGGTGGTGACCCGGCTAAGAGGAACCAGAGCTTGTACTGCACTTATCACAAAGATAAGGGCCACACTACCGAGCAATGCCGAGTGTTGAGAGACCACCTCGCACAGCTGGTCAAGGCTGGGCACTTGAAGGATTTCGTGGTAGACTCGGGGGATCAAGGAACAGGGCAAGGCGCTCCGCCAGAGGGCAACCCCCCCCACCCCCTTTCGGGATAATTGAGGTTATCCATGCTCCCCGAGGGGGCCTCACCGCGGGGAGACAAAATGGGGTGTTAACCATGGCACCGGTAGGGAGTAGCTTGGGCACATAGCGATCTGGAAAAAGGATAAAACTCGCCCGAGAGCCTATCGCTTTCGGTGACAGCGACTTGGAAGGAATGATTCAGCCGCACGACGACGCGTTAGTAGTCAACGCCGGATAAAGGGCTTCCCGATGAAGAGAGTAATGATAGACCAGGGAAGCGGGGCCGACGTGATGTACCCGGATCTGTTCAGGGGGCTCGGGTTGAAAAACGGGGCCCTTTCCAAGTATGCTACGCCCTTGGTCGGGTTCGACGACGGACGGGTAATTCCCGAGGGGCAAATTTCCCTACCAGTAAGCATGGAGGGTAAGGAGGTGGTAATGACTTTCATAGTGGTTGCCTCGTTCTCCCCATACATGGCAATACTAGGGAGGCCGTGGATCCACGCAATGGAAGCAGTTCCATCCACCCTGCACGTTAAAGTTAAATTTCGAACCGAGCATGGTGCCACTGTAGTGTGGGGAAGCCAGCAAACGGACAGGCAATGCTTGGTCACCATGAATAATCGAAAAGAAGGAAGCGTCGACCAGAAGGACTAGACTAAGCAGAAGGACCCATCATTGGGGGTCCCCTTATAGCAATTATAGAATTCACGAGAAGAGGAGGGGGGCGGAGCCGCCGAGGAGATGGTGAAGGTGAAGATATTGCCGGACGAGGATAGGTACTTCTGAGTAGGGAAGGGACTGAAGGATCGGGATAAAGTGGAGATGTTACTATTCCTTATGCAGAATGTGGATGTGTTCGCACGAAGTCCATATGAAGTGCTTGGGGTTGATCCTGAGTTCATTGTTCATAGGCTTAACGTAGATTCCTCATTCCCTCCTAAGAAGCAGAGGCCAAGGAGGTCGGCCAAGGAGCACGTAGAGGCGGTAAAGTTGGAAGTTCAACGACTAAAGGAGGCTGGGGTAATAAGGGAAATATACTTCTCGGAATGGTTAGCAAACATCGTGGTGGTAAAGAAGAAGAGCGGGAAATGGAAGGTCTGTATGGACTTCACTAACCTGAACCGAGCATGCCCGAAAGACCCGTTTCCCATGCCGAAGATCGACCAGCTGGTAGATAGCACTACGGTCACCCGAGAATGAGCTTCCTAGATGCCTTTCATGGATACCACCAGATAGCCCTAACCCCTGAACATAGGGAAAAGACGGCGTTTATCTCCCTCGAGGCCAATTACCATTACATGGTGATGCCTTTTAGGTTAAAAAATGCCGAGGCCACTTAACAGCGGATGATGACAAGGATGTTCCGGGATAAGATAGGGCGGACGGTCGAAGTGTTCGTTGATGACATGGTGGTGAAAAGTAAGCGGGAGGCATAGCATATAGACGACCTCCGGGAGGTGGTTGAAGTCCTTCGACGGCATAGGTTACGCCTCAACGCCGAGAAGTGTGCTTTTGGTGTTGGGGCCGGTAAATTCCTAGGATATCTGATTACCAACCGAGGGATAGAGGTAAACCCGGACCAGATAGAAGCCGTGAAGCAACTGAAGCCACTGTGCAACCCGAAAGAAATACAAAAATTAACCGGGATGCTAGCTGCCCTCAACCGATTCATCTCTAAGTTCGCTGATCGTTACCGACTGTTCTATCAGCTCTTGAAGAAGTGGAAAGGGTTTCACTGGGACGAGGAATGTGACAGGGCTTTTTGCGATTTAAATGAGTACTTGGGGCAGGCGCCCATGCTGACAGCCCCAGAGCCCGGGGAGGATTTGTTCATGTACTTGTATGTGTCTGACCACGCAGTAAGTGCCATGTTACTCAGGGACAGGGGAGTGCAGCAACCCATATATTACATCAGCAAGACTCTGGTGGATGCCAAGACGAGGTACTTACCTTTAGAAAAGCTGGTGTTGGCTTTAATACATGCCACAAGGAGGTTGCCACATTATTTTCAAGCCCATACAGTCTATGTCCTGACCGAATATCCCTTACAGTCGTTATTAAGAAGATCAGACTTCACGGGCCGAATAGCTAAGTGGGGGACAAGGTTGGGCTCCTTCGACATAAGCTACAGACCACGAAATTCAGTAAAAGGGCAGGTCCTGGCCGATTTTATTGCCAAATTCTCTCCTAAGGGTGGCGGGGAGATGATTTGCCGCATGGAGAACTGTCCGTGGAAGGTGTTCGTGGATGGGGCCTCTAGTGCTTTGGGGTCTGGCGTTGGGATCATCATTATCGACCCCGAAAGGATACGCCTGGAGCATTCTTTTAGGCTAAAATTCCGGGCTTCTAATAACGAGGCCGAGTATGAGGCCTTACTGGCCGGATTAAGGGTCATACGAGAACTGGGGGCCCAAGATGTGGAGGTGTACTCAGATTCTCGTGTAGTGGCCAGTCAGATCCAGGGAACCTTCGAAGCCTGAGACCCCCGGATGAAGGCATACTTGCAGGCAGCGAAGCAGATTATGTATAAGTTCGGCACGGCGAAGGTATCCCAAGTGAGCCGGATACAAAACAGGCATGCTGATTCCTTAGCCACGCTAGCATCGTCAACGACGGAGGAAGTTCCTCGGCTGATAAAGGTAGAGTTGATACCGCAGCCCAGCGTTATTGCGACGGACGGTGTGAGCATCGATAGGGTAGGCGTCACCGTGGTTAAGACGACCGGGCCAAGTTGGATGGATCCAATCATTGAGTTCCTTGCCGAGGACAGGCTCCCGAGTGATGATCAAGAAGTTAGCAAAGTGTGTCGAGTGGCACCTCGATACTGGCTGTCGGCAGACCGTTAGCTCTACCGCAGGTCTTTCGGGGGCCATACCTATCGTGTCTACACCCCGATAAGGTGGGCGAACTTCTTGCCGAGCTCCATGATAGGGTATGTGGTAGTTACGTGGGGGGGCGATCATTGGCGCACCGGGAGATGACCCAGGGGTTTTGGTGGCTGTGGATGCAAAGGGACGCCGCCGAATATGGCCAAAAGTGTGACCGGTGCCAGAAGTACGCCCCGCTGATCCATCAGCCAGCAGGCCATCTCAACCAGGTTAATGGCCCCTGGCCCTTTGCACAGTGGGGGCTGGACATTCACGGCCCGTTCCCCCGAGCGTCTGGCAACCGTATATTCGTATTGGTGGCCGTGGACTACTTCACCAAATGGGTGGAAGCAGAGGCGTTAGCTAATATCTAGGACGTGGATGTCAAAAAGTTTGTATGGAAAAATATAGTTACAAGATTTGGGGTGCCAAATTCACTGATATCTGACAATGGGCTGCAATTTGACAGTAAAGCCTTTCGTGCATTTTGCAGTGGTCTCGGCATCAAGAACAGATACTCCACGCCGGCCTATCCGCAAGGCAATGGTCAGGAAGAAGCCATTAACAAAGCGATCCTGAATGGACTGAAGAAAAGATTGGACGGCGCAAAAGGTCGGTGGGCTAAGGTGCTGCCCGGCGTTCTCTGGGCCTACCGAACCATACCCAGGAGGTCCACGGGAGAGACCCCGTTCTCTTTGATGTACGGATCTGAAGCTGTGATACCAACCAAGGTAAATCTCTGCAGCGCACGGGTCGTTGGATTCGACCCTGCCCGAAATGATGAGATGATGGCAGAGGGCTTGGATCGGTTAGAGGAGTGCCGAGAATCAACAACTATATGGCTAGCGGAGTATCAGCAGAAACTCGCCCGGCGTTACAACCAACGTGTAAAGACGAGGGAGTTTGGTGCAGGGGACTTGGTGCTGAGGAGAGTGGTAGGAAATGCGAGAGACGCGAATGCCGAAAATTTAGCACAGACTTGGGAAGGACCCAATAGAGTTACCGCCGTCGCGGGCACAAGAGCGTATTACTTAGAGGACCTAAACGAGAGGCCAATACCTCGGCCGTGGAACGTCTGTAATCTTAAGAAGTTTTATCAATGATCGCCTGTACTTTGTATCGAGTTAAATGTAATGCCGAATATGCATATTACTACTTGATGCCGAGTTTAACTTGCGGTTGTGCTTAATTCAATCATTTGTGCTTAACTCCTTCTTGACTCTCGGTTCGATTACCATTACCGAACAGTTGGAAACCTCTACTTTTTTCCCTAAGGACAGAAGCCTATCTTTCGATTCGATCACCATCACCGAGCAGGTGGAAACCTCTACTTTTTTTTTAAGGACAGAAGCCTAGCTCTCGGTTTGATCACCATCACTGCAGGTGAAAACTTCTACTTTTTCCCTAAGGACATAAGCTTGTCTCTCGGTTTGATCACCATTACCGAGCAGGTGGAAACCTCTACTTTTTTCCTAAGGACAGAAGCCTGTCTCTCGGTTCGATCACCATCACCGAGCAGGTAAAAACCTCTACTTTTTTCCTAAGGACAGAAGCCTGTCTCTCGGTTTGATCACCATCACCGAGCAGGTGAAAACTTCTACTTTTTTCCTAAGGACAAAAGCCTGTCTCTAGGTTCGATCACCATCACCAAGCAGGTGAAAACCTTTAACTTTTTCCTAAGGACAGAAGCCTGTGTCTCGGTTCGATCACCATCATCGAGTAGGTTAAAAAATCTATTTCCTAAGGAAAGAAACCCGTTGAACGGGACGATTGCAATCACCGAACAAGGTGAGACCTCACGAGCAGGCAACCAAACCCAAAGTAATCTAACATGCCCCGAGAAAAAGCAACCCGTCATTTGGGGCATAAACGACACGGACCGTGGACTTAGCAGATAACGCGCAAACATGTGAAGGTAAAACAAGAATAAAACGATGGAATATTGATAAAATTAGTTCAAAACAACGCATAATGTTCAAGCACGGTAACCAATAAAAGATTAAAACTGAGAAAATTAATTGTCTTGTCACCACAGCCTAGCGACTCAGGTAAAACTACCAAAATAAAAAGTTACTAAAGTACGAGAAAAAGAAAACCGGTTCGGCAATCAGTATGAAGGATCCTCGGGCTGAAAGGGAGAAGTCTCCACGGAAGGTTGCTAGGCGGCTGGTATCTCGGCACCCTCACCAGATTGACCTCCGATTTGAAGGTTGCTAGAAGCCTCCAGATCGGTCGGCTCGGCATGGGAGTCAATTGCCTCTACTAACTCCCTTATGCTGGTGGTCTCTTCTTCATCGATGACATGGGGGGTGTTCTGTGCGGGGGCTGGGGGGTTTGGGAAAGGGATCTCACTGGGGTTCCTCAAAGGAGACTCCTCGGGGACCCCCGCAGCCTGAAGAGCAGCCAACCATCCCTCCTCAAATCCGAGCCTATGGGCTTGGCGAACGATCGGCTCTGCGGAATTCTCAGCATCGGCGAATCCCTCGTTATACCACTTGCCCTCACAAGCTTCCAATGCGGCCTTCAAATCAGCTAACTCTTCTCCTAGAGCAATATTCAAACTCTGAGCCTCAGCTAGCTTCAACTCGGTGCCCCCCAGCTGCACCTCAAACTCGGCAGACTTTCCCTTCGCTCGGATCCTAGCCTCTTCGGCCGTAGAAGCCCTCTTCTCCACATCTTCAGCGGCCTTCAACTTCTCCGCAACGTTGGCACTAGCAACATCCTTCAAAGCCTTTTCTCGGCCAGCGTCCTCGGTAAGCTCTTTCATCCTCCCATCGACTATGTGGGATAATTGCGCGGCCTAAATAAGCAACAATAAAGGGGGTACGTGAAAGAACCTTTTGAAGCATGATGCTTTCCATGCACAAGTTAATGCAAAAATCAAACTAGTGGAAGAGCTATGAGCATAATTTTTAAACCATACCGCTACAGTGTGCCATATTAGCCGCCTCCCCAACGACTCGTCTGTCCCTTCTGTGAAGGCGTGCACGTCCTCAGGTAAAAGCAAGCCGCACACCAAGCTCTAGGCAATACGGCCCCTTGACCCTTGTCCCAGACTCTAATACTGGTGGACTCTGGGACAGGCTGACCGCCCAACTGGAAGGAGGGTTGCCAGCTCGCGAAAGATCGGGAGGTGGACGCCACGTTCAGCCCGGTTTGAGTCACTGGTTCGCAGATGACGATCCTAGAGGATGGACGGGGTGGCGGACGGGTAGACGTGCTGCCTGGGCCAGTCTGTGTATGTTCAGCAACATGCTGCCTTTTTCGGGATCGGGCTGTTGGAACCGAAGGGGGCAGAGGGTCTTGGCTTGGATCCTCTCGTTGTTGGGTTGTTGGCCGGGCTCTCGGCATGAGACGGCTTATCGTCATTGTCCTCCTCGTCACCATCTCACGGCCGTGGTCTGATTCTGTTTCTGAAGAACTGACTAATCAACTGCTACACCTTCGACTTCTTAAACGGGAGCCTCGAATTCTGCGGGAGCCTCAGGCTGAGCGGGGGCTTGGGGCTGAACCGGTTCGTGCGCCCTTTCTCGGAGTGCTCGTGACACTTTCTCGGCTGATTCTTCACGAATGGGGTTACGCTCGTCCGAACAAGTATACCGAGGTCCGAAGTCGCGTGCCTCGCCTATCGTGAACTTTGGAGGGAGGAAGTTCGCATGGCGCATGTCAATGTAAGAAAGGAGGGGACTGTTAACTAACAAGGCCTGGCTGAATGCTTGCTAGGTGGAATATACGGGGTCAACACCAAGGATCAAATGCGAAGCGTGGAGTTGTCCGTCCGAATAAACAAAAATCTCCAACCTGAGCACGAAGTTCAGATCGCGAACATGCACCACTCTGAGGTCTGGCTTGAACCTTTTACCTTCTACGCGGAAACCACACAAAACTAGTCAGAGAATACCCATTTGAACCAAATAAAATAAAGGGCCAGATGAAGGGCGCTCGGTACCGACCAACGTCGCACGGTGAGAACACGCATGGGAGCTCCTTGGTAAACCAGTTGCCGCTCACCCGTACAAATTCCCCAACCAAATTTCTATTAGAGTCAGGTAGGCATGAGATAAGCTGTACCCTCATATCCCTAGTTTTCAAGTAGTAGTCCGAGTTGATATTACCGCATAAACTGTACATGAAATTAATGTCGTGGTGATTCAGTTGTAAACCGAACAACCGATTCAACCTACTGACGCAACTCACCACTCGATAAAAGTTGGGAGGAAGTTGGTCGGGGCAAAGACCGTAAAACCTAAGGGTACCTAGGATCAGAGGGTCAACTAGGAACCTAACCTCACCCTTTAAGATGGCCATCAGGGGAAAGAAGACTATATTGGCACCACGGCGTCGCTGGATGTCGATATCACCCTCAGGGCAATAGGCAATATCGACATCCTTGAGAATGTTATAGGCGGCCCTAAAGCTAGCGAAAGTGGCCTCAGAAGAAAGGAGATAAGAATAACCCATTCTCTAAAACTAAAATTCTCAAAAGGAAATTACGATATACAATTGAATAGAGTGAAATAGAGCAATCAGGAAAGAAAAGGAGAGAAAATTTACTTTGGACTCTAAGGAAAGGAATCCTGAACTAGGAGATGAACGCACTAGGAAGAATGCTCAGCGAAGCAGGAGATTAAGAGAGTGAAGGATGCGAAAGTGAAGAAGGAAGTCAGAGGTGGGTATTTATAGGGAAAGTAGGGAGGAATAAATGCCATTAAAATAAGCCGTTGGCGGGAAACCCAACCAATCCATCTCAACTGCCACACGCGTGACGCCTCGGTTCATAAACCGTCAGACGATAATGATGGTTTATCAGACTTAATGTGTCTTTTGAGAAGCGCATTAATGTACGCCTGGACCGCCGAACGCACGCCCCTTTCGCTTCCCAGGTCGTTGGCTCCTTGAGCTCCTTGATTCGTCCCCGAGGACTGGAGACAAATCAAGGGGGGGCTAATGTACGGCACCGAAGTTCCTAGGCACACCCGGGCTTAGGGCCCACTGTAACGTGCAGGCCTATTGGGGCCCAGTATGCCTGAACAGCATCTCGGTCCCCCTCTTCCTCGACCCCAGCCGTGGCATACTTAATGACAGTATTTGGGCCTTATCAGACGATACGGGCCGTTCAAACTTGCGTCGCACCTCCGCGGGGCAATGAGGCATTCACCTGGGGTTTTAATGCCCCGAGCAATACACAATCAGGGCGTGCAACTGCCGAGCATTCCTGAGTGGGAACCAATTCCAAAGCCACTTCCACCTGAACACCCACTTACAACTAACAGCATTGGACCTCTGGTCGCACTAGCACCAGAGGCAATTATCACTATCCCACTGACATCTAACTATAAATATGAGGAGCTAGGGGAAGGAGAAGGTTGTTGAAACTTTTCTTAAGGAGAGAAAGAGAGAATACGGTCAACAACAAAAAAAGAGAAAAGTGATCTCATTGAGTCTTGGCGTTGGGAACGACCCAACGTAGGAAATCCAAACCCATCTCATAAATAGGCTGTGAGCCCAAGCGAACTTCAGCCCAATAGCTTCGCTTCTGGTGCCCACAGAACTCATATTTGAAAATGTGAATAAAAGAAAATCACATGCATGTGATGAGAACTCAAATCAACATGACTCTTAGTTTACGTTTTTGTATTTTTTTTTTTTTATAGGAAAAATGCGATAATCATAAGAATAATGTGCATTGATCCATTGAATTGCATGTGATGACATTTAGGGCATGTTTTGTAAATTGTAATAGACACTGTAATGTAATAGTTATTCCTATGATTTAGCTATTCTTTAGTTTGGTTATGTTTTTATTTGAAGGAATTGTCATTCTTTATAAATTGTTATTCTTCAAAATGAGAAATAACTATTCCTCTTTAAAAGGGTTGTATTAGCTATTCTTTAGTAAGTACAATAATTTGAAAACTTAATATATTTCCAAATAAACAAACTTTCTATATACATCTAACAATTATTAAAATAAAAAATCATAAAAAAATAACACATATCTCTCTCAAATTTAAAAAATAACAATTTTTAAGAAGATATAATTGTATGAGAAAGATATTACCTAAAATAAATCTTAAGTTTTATTCTAATGCTATAATTCACAACCAAACTTATGATTATGTTTAGTTATTACATTACAATACGTTTTATTCCTAGTAATAAATATTACAATTCCTGTTATAATCCTCATTCAGTGTACCAAATGTGCCCTTAGGAATATAAGAACTCATATTTAAAAATGTGAATATAAGAAAATTAAATAGAACTCATATATTATATAAGAACTCATATTTGAACAAAATACAAGAATATAAGAAACATGGTTATAAAAAATTAAAAAAAAAATAAAAGGAATATAGGAAATGTGAGAGTGTAACATGAATATAAGAAAACACGAGAGTGTTTTTTTTTTTTTTTTTGGAAGATAAAATAATGGTATGGAAAGGATAATGATAACAAACCAAGAAAACCAAATACAAGAGAGCAAATACTAAATGACAACTCATCAAACACACATGAGGCATTCTAAATGGAGGTCATGAAAGATCATAACATTTTTTTCCATTGACTACTCTTCAAGGTCCAAACAGTCTACTGGAGTTGGAGGACAGAGCACACAAAAATCTTGAATATCAACACCCCTGTG